>OW386548.1:24722212-27122212 GCA_936435175.1 Glyphotaelius pellucidus | reverse complement strand
GCATCATAGTACTTAAAATGCTTAAATAAATAACGGACATTAAAATTTAATTGCGCTGGATTTAAATTTTGGTAAAGTTTATATCACTCATACACACCATAAATTCCCTGATCAACTAATAAGTATATTTTTAAACTGTGACGCTTCAAGGCTTCAGAATACTATAGTTTTGGATTTAGGTCTCGATATTACGCTTGCGGTATCAACAAATGTGGTTTAAATGGAAATTGAAATATGCCGGTGAAAATGTCCACTTGCAGAAATGTGAGTATTTATCAGACTGTATAAGGCAGCCCATATCTAATATCTAGGTGTATTTTGTAGTTACTTTCGCTTCTACACGGCGATATAAGCACTTAAGGCTTTCAACCTAAAAAATTTATTCTCTCCGACGAAAAAACTTTTAATGCCCTCATTTTGAACACTTCAGCAAGCGTCAACTGCGGAAGGGCCGTGGAATTATATAGTTCATTATTCGGTTTAAAAGCAGTTACGATTGCTGGCCTTTTAAAAAATTTTAACAAAATAAACAATTATGAGTGTGACTTATTTATTATACGTAATAATTTGGATTTTGGATACGTTATTAGACAAGGTACCTAGTACCTTGTGCTATTTCGGTGACCTCCGTCCATTGCAGGCCCAGTCTCTCTTTCTGCACGTTATTCTATACTTGTGAATTTGTTTTCACCATTTTTGTCTTGGACGACCAATTGCACGTCTACCCTATGGAATTTCCGATAGCATTTTGTTATAGCTATTCCACTGGCATCCTGAGCACATGTCTAAGTCACTTTATGTGGAAATTTATAAAAAAGTAGCAGGGGTTCGAAGCAGATCGCTTCTGAAAGGGGAGTTTCTGACATGGTCTCAATAACAATGACATGGTCTCTCATGGTGTAAATAACACCCCTTACAAGAATGTACTGTACATAGACTCTCATACCCTTAAATTTAATATACCTACCTGAGAGTATCATTGTTGTATTTTATATAATATGTCTTTATTGAATACAAATTATTCTCTAAGTCTTACACCTCAGTATGTCTCTTACCAAAGGGCGAATCACATTTAGGAAGATCAACATTCTAATCAAATTATGTATTATTGTTTTATGTCATAAAATGTTGCTTTAACTATCCCAAACACGTTAAAAAGAACATATTATATATTATTATTATTATTAAATATACCAAGATTAAATAATGGCATTTCCAATAACATGTGTTCCCAATTATGACCTTGCGTGCAAACTGTATCTAAATTACTTCAATAAACAATAACTAAATCTAATAAAAGAAATAAAAAAAAAATAATCTCAAATGACTTCCCAAGTAAGTAAGATCCTGTATATTTTCTGCCTGTACAAAATCATCATCATCATCATCATCAGTATATTAAGGCCACACTCTTGAAACGCACGGCGCTGAAAAAGAAGAAGATGGAGAGATATGTAATTACGAATGTTGGACAGAGCGCGCTAATACTTTGAGTCGTAGAATAGCAGCGAAAATTGCGAAAAAGCTTTATAAAACATGACTCGTTTAAAATAGAGCAAAAATTTCGTGGAACGTATCTTAAGTATCATTTAAAGAAACATTGTGAATTTTTTCACAAATATAACTTGTAAAATAAAAGAAATAGACTTGTTTAAAATAATTTTCGGAGCATACTTTGCGATTTTTTTCTATCGAGGGAATTTCATATAATTTTCGTTTCGGCGTGGAACTTATCTAGATATTATCTTCAAAAATAACATATATTTTTTTAAGAGCTTAAAAACTTCAAATGTTTAAGGGAGATATGTAAGAAATCGGTCGAAATACGAATAGTAGACCCTTAATACGTGAAGCAAAAACTTTGTACACCTTTTTACGAATTAATTGCGCGGACGGAGGAGTATGAAATTTCGCACACTTATAGTTTATACAAAGAAGGAGTGCAGAATGCTTTTTTTTAAACAAATTACGTATAAAAAATACATTAAATCAATAAAAAAACATTACATATTAAATTAATTATGGTCGAATTTCGACCATTGGGCGACCACTAGTTTTATTAATTCAGCGTTTAGAATATGTACACATTATTTTATTTTATAATTAACAACGTATTATAAGTCATCTAAACTTTGCGTCAAAAACAGCTCTTTTAATCGAGTCATACGATAACATAGTCAGCAAATCTGACAAATTAAAATTGGGGTGTGCAATTGAATTTAAGAGTTTTTCTTCTCTATGAATTAAGTGCACGAAATAAAGGAACATTCAACATGCTACCCAAATTCAAGGGGTTATATTTCAATTTTATAACAGTTATTGTTTTTAAAATAGCGCATTTCTTTGCGGCCGCACAAGCATACAACGCGGCAGTGGAGTGGAGATAGGAGTAAAATGCATGAGGTTGAATTAAATTACCAGAAATATAATAAATGCACCTAATAAAATAAGCTTGCCAAAGAATGTGAAGGGAAAATTTATTAGCTTCATATCCATTTCATTATTGCAAATGGACGTAGTTGTGTTAACACAGATTTTTACTTCTTAGTTTATAGAAGCAATTCATAAGACAATAATAAATTAAGTAATAACATGGATAGAGTAAAATTTGTACTGCGTGTTTTTCAACCAGAGTATCATCATCGATATCATTATCATCGAACATACTAATTTGTTTTGCATGTGTTAGTTGGTCTTGCATGAATATGCTTCAAAGATTTGCGTTTCATTTAAAAATTTGTGATCAGTTGTGTGAAGGATTTAAACAAGCGATAAAGTACGTACCTATAATATAATACGTTATTATTTTAAAAATTGGAACTGATTTATCAAAAATTAAGAATTCAGTATTATCCGTGTTTTTTCACGGGACTGCGAGAGTTGTAAATATTGTTGATACCCTGAACTAAAGAGGAAAAATAAAGAAATCGGATTTTCATTTAAACTAAAAAATAATGTGAATTTCACAATTAAGTTAAAAACTCTGGACCACGAGTACCTCCTTTATAAAAGAATTAAATACAGGCACAACGCTCATAAGGTACCTACAAAATTTAAGCTGCCTTGATGAAAATGTACCGACATGCTTATACAGAAAAAGGGGAGTTTTGTTCACCATTCATAAAACTAATATGCATGTATTAGGAGAACATAAACTGTGGGGAGATTTAGACCTTCTTTATACGGTATTCTAAGTATTTATGGGGAGAAGAGAGAGGCGAATCGCCCTTCAGAATCAAAGTAAAAATGGGCCTACTAAATATTTAGCGTATTCTCTGAATGCTAGTTTGTTTACCACCCTTTTGGCGTGGTTGAATAAATTATAACAGTGTTTCTTGAGTTTCTTGATCTGTAAAGTTGTGGGGTTATTTAATGTGGTAAGTATGCAGTGGAATGTAATATGGACTACAGTAGTACCTCCTCCCAGTTTCTCTAAAATTGATATTTATGATAATGGTCGGAGCTTCTTTCTTTGGGGGAGTCGGGAGGAATGGGAGGGGTGGGATGGGGATAATATTGTTGGTGGCATTTCATTTTCACACTCGGCGGGGTACATTACGAGGGGTAATCCGATGGAGATACAAATTAGACTCGTATTGTGAACAAGATGAAAATTATTGTGCGTTGAAAAGTGTAAAAAAAAAATATTTAAAAAAATAACTGGAAAAAAATATGTTATTTTCGCGAAACTAGGCTGGGAATTCACGAACTACTGTAATAATCGGTGAATAATCTGTAATAATCAGTGAATAGTCGTAATCTGTAATACTGTAATAATGAGTGAATCAATTTCGAGCTGCTATGTTATTTTGAGATCTATTTGTCCATGAGAACTATGGCAGTCTGTTGTAAATAGATATCGATTTATTATTTTTTTTTTTATATGAAATACCGCACAAGAGTCCCAACTGCTCCCGTCTGGAGCCAGTGAGACTATGGCATCCCCAATTGTGGTATGTTGTGAGGCTGAAGGTAGTGGGGAGGGGAAGGAGATAGGGAATTATTTAAATTACATTACATTAAATTACATTACCTCCTTCTTTAGCCAACGTTTCGGACAGCGTTACAGTGTCCATCATAAGGGCAGATATGTAATTGTGTAATTGCCAACACATCTGCCCTGATGATGGACACTGTAACGCTGTCCGAAACGTTGGCTAAAGAAGGAGGTAGCGCAACACGGCATAACACCCCAAAAACAATTAACGAAAATGAAACTGTTGTATTTATTCTATAAATATGTTATTTATTTTCATACACCCGAATAAAACCAATATAATTTATCGAGTATTTAACATTTTCGTGAGATTCAAAGGAAGTACCATTAAATATTCATCAAAATATAGAAACCTTTATCAACTTTGATCCTTCAGGGAAAGGGATTCAATAAAATATTTATTTGGACAAATAAGGTTGTACCGAATACATTAATAATGTAAGCCCTTTGCTAAATGTTCATGTCTCTTTTGGTCGGAGTAATTTTGTAAACACGTTGAAACTTAATGTCGTTAATCGAATAAACACTTACGGTCAGCAGTTTTCCTGCCCAGTGAATCTAGTGAATACGGTGTTGAAATTTTACCTGAAACAAATAGAAAAAACATATTAATGAAAAGTTACGATAGTACAGAGGGAAAAAAAAGGAAAATAAATTTAAGGTTGATGATTAAGATTAAGATTTAAAATTAAAACCACCAAATTCTAGTGGAGTCAGCAATATGGATCACTGCTTCTTTGACGTGTGCTGTATGTGTAGTATGAAATGTTTTACAATTAATAATACTCGAGAGCAGACCGGTGAAAAATCACGGGATATTATAATTGAAGGATTTGTGTAGGCAAGAGTTTTGTGTAAAGAATAAATCAGAACGAGGAGAAATTGCCGGAGAATGGATCAAAAAAATATATTCGCGAAAATGTTCTAATTTATACGTAGGTACTTTATCGCTTTACCGAATTCTCGAAACTTCAATTTCAATTTTGAAAATGATATTTAAAATAATTTTCTGTTTAAATTATATTTTGTAGGTAAGTACTTTATCGCTTATCTGAATTCTTGACACGATCAGTTGCAATTTCGAAAAAGACACTTAAAATAATTATCCGTTAAAATATTTTTAAATAGATAGGTACTTTATCGATTGTCTGAATCAGTTCCAATTTCAAAAATGGCACTTAAATTTAAAACAAATCCGAGTTCATTGTACTAGAGTTACATCACAGACAGACAGACCCACAACGAATTGATAAACTCAAGAGGAGAATCAATTCTGAAATGACAATAATCGGTCTGTAAATTGTGTATTAAAGCCTCAGTGGTATAATTATGATTTTATGGGGGTTTTTCAAAAGAAAGAGGCTTGTCAAATAAACATTTTTTAAACAATTTAATAATATATTTTGGGGTGGTGAAAGATATTCCAGACCACCGGGATATGATTCATGAATGGTGATTACATCGAATTTAATATAACCATCAAGGAAATGTTAACAACAGGACGTATTTGCAAATCATGAACATGTAATTCGTGCTGAAAACACCACCTTGATTTGGTACTCAGGATGTGATTTCAAAACATGCAATATTGTTAGTTTACAACCACACCTCGGCATACCTCATGCCACCATAGGCTTGGTATCCAATATTCTTGCACACAATACTTCTAAACCATTTTATGCCAGCAACTACTTGGTTGAATACGTTCGTCCTTAGTATGAAGGTATTATTTCAACGAATTGAGGATAGTGCGTGATATCATATCATAAGACGTATACATTTTAATCCTAGGTATTTATTAAATACCATAAAACACATTAAGATATTAGTAACATGGATAGCTCGATCAAAAAGTGGTAATGTGTTTTTTTTTATTTTTTATATGAAATACCGCACAAGAGTCCCAACTGCTCCCGTCTGGAGCCAGTGAGACTATGGCATCCCCAATTGGGGTATGTTGTGAGGCTGAAGGTAGTGGGGAGGGGAAGGAGATAGGGAAGAGGAAGGTGGGGAAGTACCTGGCTATTCAGATCTGATCACTAAACACGGCTAAAGCCATTTCAAGCAACGTTTCAATTCTGAATGGTGGTCTTACACCAGGGCGATACTGATAGTATCTTCCACTCTGGAACGTGCGTGTCCAGATATTATGTAGGTAAAACAACTAAAATGATAACAGGCAAATACGCTTCAACTGCAAGTATTTAAGCTCTCTAATTGTCATTTTTGTAACATGACCGGCAAAACCTGATTTACCTTTACACATTTATACTTTATTTAGCATTTGTTATTTTAGGCAAAGTGATTTGTTTTCATTTAATTAAAATGATGCTACAAAGAGAATTTGAAATTATTCAAGAAGTTTATCGCTTCTTCTATTTGCTTGTTTTCTTTTCTGATTGATTGTATTATTATCTTCTTTCATGTAGCTCTCTTTTTTCATTCATCTCTCGTTTCTCTTATTTGAAACCGTTTATCCTTTTTTCCATTTTTTTCTGATTGCTTGCATTATCTTCGGCTTTTTTGTTTATTTCTCTTTTTTTCTTACGAAGGTAGATTAACCGAGTTTTTTTATGAATGGATTGTTCTCACTCACGTGCGTGCAATCTGTTTAAACGCATTGTAATAATAAATAAATAAATAGACATAATCTTATCTTCCCTTTTCATTTAGAATATTTTATCTACAAGGAGAACAACCAGTCTGAAATCGGTCTAGTCCCGAATAAATGAGTGACGACAAAATTTCATCTTCTGGTATTCCATCGGGGGTTGGCTAATATCAGGGAGATTATCTACAATCACCCCGGATTAACTCAGAAAACTACTTCATAACAGTTGCAAATATTATGAAGCTAAAAATATTATACTTATTATATAAAAATATTTTACTGTAATATCTGTTGATCGTTATTTCGTCTCGTGGACAATAAATTCCAAGAAAAACCATGAATTGCTACAAAATGACAATCAAAAAAAAAAGATACCATGGTGATAAATAAATAAGTTTAAAAACGCAATTAAAATGTGGTTAAGTAAACATGAAAATGAGGAAATTATGACAATTATGATGTATCTAATACTAATACAAAAACCTACAGTCTACAAATATGAATATAAGGCGTACAAACGCGAAGATGAGGAAATCAAAAAAACATGAAATAAAAACAAAACATATCATTGAAGAAGAAGAAGATAACACTTAACAAAGAAAACAAGACACATAAAAATAAAAAAAGACAATGGTCGCAACTGGGACTCGACCCGAAAATGGAAAAAAGAACTAGTTGAAGATAATATTGTTGATTCTAAATATTTGAAATATGAGATTGACAAATATGACGGTTTGACAGAAGGTGGCAATAGCGAAACTGGATAACGCGCACGTCCCGGTTAGACGAGAGCGCTGGGTTCGAGTCCCAGTTGCGACCATTGTCTTTATCCTATTTTTCTGTGTCTTGTTTTCTTTCATATTTTCATTTATATTATAAGTGTTATCTTCTTCTTCTTCAATGATATATTACGTTGATGGGAATAACCTTCAAAAATTATAAAAAGAGAGTTTTTATTATAAAAAATTAAAAGCAAAACACCTAAAATCTCACAAAAAAATACAAACGCAATAAAATCTGTATGAAAACCGCGTCACAAGTAATAATGATAAGCAATGAGATTCATTGTCACGCATACACATCATCGATCACATTCCCCGCAGAGTCATTGCTCTCAGTCAGTTCAATATTATTCCGAACGTAAAAAATGATGTCAAACGCGTTACCGGCTCTTTTGTTATCCTCTCATCTGACGTTGGTGTCAATAATATTGCGTTTACCATACAATGCCCTATGGGGCCACTCCTTTTCTTGGTGCTGGGCTCATGGGCGGGTACAGGGCTCAAAACAACCTCGGAGGAAGGTAATGACTGCAACGTCTTGGAGCTGAATTCATTATATTTGTGATGGGACCCTTTGGTAAGAAGATAGGGATTAAAAAATGTATACATTCCGTGAAATATATAATTTAAAAGTTTCTAAGAAAATTAAAATAAATATGTTTTACGGGTTTTCAACGCACATTACTTTAGAGTACAGTGACGTCACCCGTACCGCATGTATAATTATTAATAATATTATGAATGTACTTGCTAACGCATGGACGATATGCAAAACTATAAATGTTGTTCTTGTTAAAAATACATTTTTCAACGATTCTGGTGTTTACTCTTTCTGCAGCCTCAGAACAATCGGGGATGTCGTAATCCCACTGGCTTCGGGGAGTTAATATCTACAGAAAAATCATTAAATAACTCAGGCGTACTACTAAGATTACAGAAAGCTGAAAGCTATTGATATAATGCAGTCTAAAACCCTAGTGATATGTGGGTAATTTGGGAATAGTCACGTCATCTTCGCGTGTGTCCATTATCGAGTCATAATTTATCAAGAGCACTAAGCCAAACGGTCCAGAAACCCAAGTGCATAATTCCGCATAATCCAGGCACCGCTGCACTTGTGCACTCTGGTAAGATGCACACCACATTCACATATTGCGCATGCTCATAACAGCAAGCAGCTAGCACCGCCCGAGCCAAATTTGCAAGAGCATGGCAGTAAACAATTTGGGAGATCTGGCACCCTGCCCTGGATGTCAAGGGGCATCATAATTGCGGCCCTAACTCTTGACTTGCAACTAAAAGCCTTGCCGGGAGGTCAAATAATAATAATAATAATTTATTCTAGAAGGGGAAGGAAGGGCAGTACAATTTGACACATTCCTTATAAGACAATAATAACAATACGTAAAATTAAATTACATTATGATTAATTAATATGTAAAATAACAAAAATCAATTGCAAAAAACGTATACGTAGGATATTTGGCGGTCTTACGTCCCTAGACGGCTAACAAGAGGGACTCTTTCTAGGCAGCCATGGCAATAACAATGATGGAATTCTTGGATTGGCATAGTCTGCGCCATAAGCTTCCCATGTGGTGGCGGAGAAATGCTCTTGAAGAATACACTCGCCCCATTGGGAACATTTGGGAGGCGCTAATGGGTACCGCCGCCCCGGGAACCTTTATTGGATAACCAACACCTCTGCCATAGGTCACTCCAAGTGGTTCGTTACGTTTGGTGATTTAGCAGGGGTGCCCGGGTTCATGGGGTGAGGTTTGTCTAGGTCTTGAAGGTGGATGACCAAGAAACACTGAACCCAAGCCCTTTTCCTTCCCAGAATTCTCCTCTATTTCATTTCCTTAAAAAAATCACTCCACACAGCATCCCCAAAGACGACATAGGCCCTGAGGGAGATTATTTTCCTCATGGCCTCTTGTGTGGAGCTCATGTTAAAAAAAAAATCGCAGCGCTGCAGTATATAGGTAGGCGGAAAAGTTGACAATTTTTCGTTAATGTTGATACATTAAGCTTTTTCCCATTGGATGCAGATTAATCCACGGTTCTGACGTTTTACAGTGACAATACTTTTTTGAAGTTTGTGCTTTAAGAAAAAACGCTTTGACAGCATACCTGCTCTAACAGATAGCGCTCTATTCCGTCTCTCCATATCCTCAATTTCTTCAGGTCATCTGTGATAATTTGTCTGAGGTATTTCCGCCATCAACAACATTAATTTTAATTCCATCCAGAGCATCTTCGAATGCAATAAAATAAAGATTAATCAGTGCTGGTTTATGAGGAAGCAGTTAACAGTTTTATGTTTAATGACCCCGCAGCGCTTGCCAGTGATGTGACGTTAAAAAGCTCTGAAGGGGTTTTTAATGTCTACGTGCAATGAGTTAAAACAACAGATATGCAGAAACGTCATAAAAGTGCACCGTTCAACGTGAATAAAATTTCTGCACGCCAAGAATGCGGAAGGAAGCATGAATAAAAAAACAACGTTGAAAATCATTCAGTCGAAAAATTTAATTAAAAATTTAAACTCAAAAGTTTATGGTTCTGAAGGCGTATTCCGCAGATATTATTACTTACACTGTATTTCATGTTCGTTCAAAATTTCTTTGGATACCAAACAATATGACAAACAATTGATTTTGTACAATAGAGAATTCCAGTCCAATTTTATTTTTTTTTATGATTAATGACCTTCTAACTTAAATAACTGCATATTTATTTTTATTTTTATAGTTAGTTTTAATAGTTAAAATAAATTTCAAAGTTTTAATTTTTCAAGATCCCCCGTAAACCACCGAATCTAGTGTGACGTCATCATGACTAACCGAAGTATGAATTTTGTATGGAACTGGAATCAGCTGTTCGACTCCCGCTATTTTGAATTTCAGCATTGGAGCGTTTTCATAGACATTACAGGGCAATACGATCGTTTTTTGTACAGTTAAAGTTTTTGAATATTTTAAATAATATAGATAAACTAATAGAGATACTTTATTTTTGATACTGAATTATTTAGGCCTAAATAATGTTTCAATAAAAACAAAAATTATTATATGTCCAATTCTCTATAAACCAATAACACAGAATGTCGAACGGCTTGCGCCTTACATTCTGTTGATTTCTATACAATTTTGACCCAGGTGACGCGGCGCGGTGACGTCACGCCGCCAAAATCCAGCAATACCAACTTGACAGGGTGTTTTAATGAACTGTTTTAAAATGGACTTTTTAATAATTTTTCCAAAACTCTACGTTAAATATTATGTAATAAATTTAACGTACTTATATATTCAGAATCAGCGTATATTGGTCTGTATGAACATCTTTTTTTAAAGCCATAATATTTTTCACTGGAGTTCCTTATTATACAACGCTATTTTTCGAAAGTTTAAAAAAAACTATTAATGTGAATGCCTCACATGAGTCCCAACCGCTCACGTCTGAAACCAGAGAGACTGTGGCGTCCCCAATTGGCGTACGTTGTGAGGCTGAAGGTAGTGGGGAGAGGAAAGAGATGGGAAAGTACCCAGCTATTGAGATCTGAATAAACACGGCTAGAGCCATTTCAAGCAACATTTTAATTCTAAATGGTTTTACGCCAGGGCGATATTGAGAATATCTCCAGCTGTGAAACGTGCTGCAAATATGCTGTATATAAAATTTAATTAACAAATTTGTGAAATATGTGGGATTTGAACCTGCATCCTCTGGTCGAGAGACTTGCCCCTCGACCACGAAGGAGAAAGGGAAGTGTTTAGATATCACGAGCTAATTTGACCGAAGCGCGTAATCTTGGTAAAAGCAAAAGTAGGCATCTAAAGATAGACTTTCAAATCTACAATACTGATACGAGTGCACTTCCGCGGGTTACGCTTGACCGCAGCCGATAGGAGAGTTAACAAGTCGACACCTAATAAAGGAAGGGCGTTCCTGGAATCTAGTTGAATGTTGCCAACGCCAGTACCCTCCTAAGAATCTACATGGATAGGTACTGTGCTAGTCAAACACGTGAACCATGATAACTGATAACCTTCATGTATCGGGACTAGGAAGGAACATTCCGAATATATTTGCAAGGGTTCCATGCCAACTGAGAATAAAATCAACTTGGTTCTGAGTTGGTTTCATTCTATGTTGTCCGGTCACTGTTTGCAAGAACAATAATGCAAGCACTATAAATTTACATGCATGTGGATTCCAAAAAAAAACACCTTACTAATAATAATGAAGACGGGAATATAGATTATGGATATAGGTAAGAACTTGACTGAACTCATTGAAGAAATGTATAAAAATAAATAAAAAATATAAACAGAATCGAAAGGCTCTGCTTCAAAGAGCTTAGTTTCCAGATCTGAAAATCCAGGTATGTACTAAATAATAATAACTGGTTAACTTCTACTTCTTCTCTACTACTTCTTACTAAACTTCTCGAATATGTAATTTCAACAGAAATGGGGGTAGCAAATGTAAAATCATGAATTGTCCAGCGTTTTAAATATAGTGTCTTCCACGTGCAAGATCCGTATCTTTTCCAAGCATAAAATTTTTAAGAAAAGTGAGTTAATCGGAAGTGACCTGCCAGAAATATTTGTTTTCTGTATCTGTAAATAACAAAATTGGATAGACCCTAAGAAATCATAATAAATTGTAGAGCGCCCGTGAGGTGATTAAAATTATCCAATTATTATTATTCTCACTACAACCTTCCTCTTCCCTTTTTCCATCCTTTCAACCACACGACATTTGCTTTATCCATTTTCTTCGAGTATTAAGAACTCTTCACAACTTTCCCTTTTCTTCTCATCATAAATTTCTTCAGCCTGTCAATTCCTTAACTGGAAATGCCACAATCCCTCTGGCCCTGTGTAGTTTAGACTCATACGCAGCATCACAATAAAAATAAATGCGACACTATTTCAGTAACGTTCCGTAATGACCGCAGTGATGCATGGCCTCATCTGATCAACGAATGATAGACTACGCACATTCGTCTTGATATTTCCATATAAATTGGTCAATATAAAGTAATAGCCCGTACGTCATCGCCAGTGGTAATACCATTAAGATAACATTGTTAGCGGGACATTTGTTGGTTTTGATAAGTCCGAGTTATTTATTGTGCTTAAATATTTAACATCGCACCAGGCTGGCGGCTGGCGCATGGCGGCAGGGAAGATACAGCGGCCTAATGAGTCATTGTTCGGGGCTGTCACTTCAGAAAGATACATTACAGGGTAAAACCTAAAAGCAAACAGTGCAGGTTGCCGAAAATAGGGGTGGCTTGCACCCCCTCGGGCTGGGCGCTGTTTGAACTGCGCGATTCTAGATTTTCTTTTCAAAGTTTTTGCCGCATCTGTTTTATCTCAGTGAAAGATGGAAGCCTAACCTCTGACCTTTAACCTTTAATAAAAAAAACTCTTGACCCCATGTATAAAACGGTCTGACTCTAATAAACACCATATCGCAAAGGGTGAATTGAAATCTATGGTTAAATGTGGTAAAAATATGATTAAATGTTGTAAAAAATCTTGATGATTTGTGGTAAATATGATTTGCTCAAATGGACATTTATTTCGTTAATTATGTGTTAGGGTTTTTAAATCATTACAGAAACTCTCGATATGTGAACGACTTTGAATTTGATTCATCCCCCAATCACTGCTACTTCAATAACCTGATTAACTCCATAATTTCCTTAAAATATCTGATTACACTGCTTCTCTAAATATGACAATATTAAACGAATAATTCACTGAATTTATCGTAGGTATTGTAAAACCACAGGTAGATATCAAAAATGCTGGTTAAATACTACCTAAGGCTAACGACCTTCAAAAAAGATTACTTTTATAAGGGTTATCGATAAATACGTAGAAAGTACAAGTATATTTTAAATTGGCAAAATATTTTCTACTGATAAGGAAACATAATACCAAGCTTATCAACACAGAATAATTAAAATCTCAAGAAGTTTAATTTAGGCAAAGTGTTAAATTAACTTGAATGGATTGAAACATCTCTGCCTGGAATCTAATAACAGAACCATTGTAGGTTGGTGGGTCTTATTATTTGAAAAGTTTTGGAATCATAAAGGGGGAGTGGGGCTTTTTAGATCGGAGATCCACCCCAAATAGCTAATAAAAAGGAATTACATCGAGGGTGTTCCACAAGGGTGTTCCGCAAGGCCTGTGCTATGTGTATGGATAGTGCCAATTGTACTCCGAGACACGTGCGCGTGTTTGATACGCTTACTTTTAGTACGGGAAGGATCCCCATGTAAAAAAAATATATTAATAAACCCAACGACAAATAATACGCTTTTATTTATTGCAGTGATTTTTCTGCGTGCTTGAAGAAGTATAGTGTGAACGATGAAATTATTGACGATTTGCAGCTCTCTATTATCTATGCTAAAGCGATATATTTTTGCCAACGTATGGGCAAGCTTTTAAATTAACAAAACATTCGGCGATAGCAGTAACAATAATACGAAAAATTCATTTTTCATAATTCTTTGCTTGGCGTGATATAAGTCATTTTAAAACCATTTGCTCATCATTATCAATAGTCGTAAATATAATGAAAATTTTTTTTCATCTCTGCACATGCTTTCTTCCCATGTAGTTGGTATATTTTTGTTATTATTTTTTTCTTGGGGTGTTATGCCTTCTTGCGCTAGCTCCTTCCTTAGCCAACATTTCAGACAGCGTTACAGTATGTATCATCAGGGCAGATTGTTATTATTAATCATATCTAGGTACATCCTTAGTAAGGAATAAGAAAAACCATTTTCATCCCAGACGAAATAACCGAGACATTTTGAGGACGTAAGTAATATAAATTAACTACGTATAATTTAATATGCAGTACATTTAACTTGTAGTAAAATGAACTGTTAATGTCAAAATAAAAATAAAATCCTTTAAATTTATAATCCGCCTTTTCTTGAAAAGTTAAAAAGTAAGGAACAAACATATGGAAGCTCCATAGACCATGATGGAAATGAGCTTAAGGGCGAAAATAGTTGAGTTGACCAAGAAATCCACACAGTCGTATAAATTTAATTCTGCTCACAATTCTGGAATTTTTGCAAAAATAATAATATATTTCAATTAACGCATTTCAATTAATTTACATTGCTCTAAAAACTATTTATGAACAATGTATTTAGTAGAGAATTATTAAGCTTGATAATATTATTAAATTATTATTCATGTATGATAGTAAACAACTTTGATATAGTTGGTTGTTGTTTGGCAAAGTAGTTCCAATAAAACGTTTGACCTTGAACCAGATGTTATGAAGTATGGCCGGATTTTCAAAACAAACTTTTGAAATCCGTATAAATGGATGTTATTGAAACATCTATACCCACGAGTACAAAAGCGCCACAGAGAAGCGATAAACATCGATCCTTTCAACTGTAGGAAGATTGACTTTATATCTTATGTACCAGGAGCACAGGAAGATCAAAGGGTACAGCAGGTGGAAATTGAAAAGCGTCCTGATTCGTATAGGCTTTGATGGCAAAATTGTTTGTGTTTTCATCGCTTCACCGTAATAAGAGCCAACAGCCACGGTAACAAATTTAGATGTCGGGATTCCTAAATATATTTGGAGACACGTGTAATAATTATTATTGCGGTAGGAATGTGCTAATAACTAGTGTAAAATACGTAAGATTGTTTGAAATAATAATTGAAATTGGTGACAAATGCTTAAATTAATATCAGGGAATTCAGTTTGGTGTTCAGAAAACAATGTAAAGTTTGTAGAAGGAATATTATATAATTATATAGTGAGGTGTAGAGAAAACAATGTATCTTCAGTTTTAATGAGAGAAGTTTCTAAATATACTTACAATAGATTCTAATTTGTCACGCAACATTAGAAGCACTAAGTATGAGTCGATTCAGGTAGGACATTTAAGGTGCCTCAGGACCCGTTCAGCCGGGAGGGGTGAGCAAAGTTATGTAGCGCCATTAGGCAGGAATTAGCCCCCACATCTCTCCGAGACCTTCTGCCGGATTCTGCTCCCCTAATACTGTGCGCCCGGAGCCTACGAGTCTAGAAGAGCTTTCATGTATTTACCACCGTGAAACTTAACTAAGCGGTAGCTTTTGCATTAATACACGCACAGAATAGCGTTACACAACTAAATTCATTAATTAAAATTAATTTAATTCAACCCCCACGATTCTACTAAGAAGTTTCGTAGGTGCGACAAAAAGACGACTTTTTTACAACGGTGGCTTTTAGCAGTAGCTGAGAGTCGTAAATAGCAATTAATTAAAGATTAAAATAAGGAATGACTTTAACGACGCATGCCTACCTGCCTTTTAATAAAACCTTCCATTTAACGGAAGTAATTAACAACAGCAGTTATTTGCGAAGTTTATGTTAACCCGTAAAGTGTATTTGTTCGGTTTTCGGAGCAACTCATAACGCATACAGGTTCAATTTGGGAGGCGGGAATGGGTACCGCCGCCCCGGGAACCTTTATTGGATAACCAAAATCTCTGCCATAGGTCACGCCAAGTGGTTCGCTAAGTTTGGTGAATTAGCAGGGGTGCCCGGGCTCATGGGTGAGGTTTGTATAGGTCTTGGAGGCCGATAACCAAGACACACTGAACCCCAGATTCCTAACCAACCCTTAAACCCTTCTCCTTCCCACAACTCTCCTCTCCTCCTTTCCTAAAAAAACCCTCCACACAGCATCCCCAAAGATAACATAGGCCCTGAGGAAAATTATTTTCCTCAGAGCCTCCTGTGTGGAGCTCATGAAAAAAAAAAGGTCTCGTAGAAATCGTTGTATCTCTCTTACTATCGTATTGAGAAATATGATATAAACGTCGTTAGAAACAAAAAACATCACGCTTTATATTCAAACATAAAAATTAACCACAAAACAAGTAAAATGTACACTTTTATGAAACCAAAGTTTCCAATCGCAATTTGGAATAAATTTATGAAACTTTGGGAATTATTTATTAATTATTTTTACATGAAACGATAAAACGGCGAGGTGACAAAACGTTTATAATACATATGGGTAATAACAAAATATATATGGGTTTTTATTTTTTCAGTAATTTAAGTTAGAAAAAAAAAAAGATGGTCGATTTTTAAAATTTCTAAAATTGCGTGTTTATTTCGATTTATAAAATTTTAAAGCGTATTTTATCACCTTTTAAAAACAGTTTTTTTTTTGTTTTCGAAATATTCCATTATTTGGATTTTATTGTAAAGCGGAAATATTTTGATCCTCTGACATAATACGGTCGAGGCCTAAGGGGTTAAATATTGCAAAAAAGAAGATGTTTTTTATAAGAAAGTCTGGATGAAAAACAACAAAAATTAAAATTTATACATACATAACACTCATTATGCTGCGTTTTATGTTTTCTGAGGTTGTAATTATATCATTTGTGGTAATAATTATGCAAATTGCGTAATAAACTTTCAAATATATGGTTATCGCACTGTCTAGAAACAAACACGTTTTATTAAAATTCTTTATTGTGGTTATAAATACTTTTATAGGATCTCATTACCCCTTCGTTAGGTGCGAAGTATATTTTACAAGCGAGATTTACACTTCATAATAACGTAATAAGTAATAACAAATAACCTTCAAAAAAAGGAAATCAACAGACTTCAGAAGGTTGAATAATCATTCACATGAAAAATATATTTTTAAAGATTAATGGATTATGTCATAAATTATTGAAAGAATAAATATTAATTTCAGACTGTACAATCGTGAAAGATTTTCCCTAAATAAAATAATCAAAGATTTTCGCTAAATAAAATTGGGTAGTTTACCCTGACACTATCTACTTATGCTATTTTTTAGTTCGCGTGCGAATCTTTACTTACATACTTAAATCATTTATTTTTATTTTACCTTTTAAACCACCATTGGGTACATGAAATGATGACATTTTTTTACACAAGGGTTAGCAATAATTCCGGTGGCTCACTTCATATCTTTGGAATAGACTTCAAAGTGTCACAGTTGAGGGAACAAAGTCCAGCTTCTTTACTGTGCCCTCCGGCGTAACTCATTGTTATTTAATGTGGATATATATGATGTTCACAAATGTTTTTTACATGCTAATTACCTAGCATATGCAGTTGATAAAAAAATATACTTAGTTATTAAATCAATCAATGACTGCATTGAACTTCAAGAGGACCTCAATCGTCTTTTTATCTATTGTGAATTGAATTGAATGCTGTTTGTTTCTTACAAATAAATAAGCAATGGTTGCATATGGTTTACAATTGGACAAAATAAAAATAACCTAAAATTATCAAAAATAATATTTTGACAGGAAAAACCATTTAGGTATATTTTAAACATCGTATTTGTTAAAAATGTCGGTATCATTTATGTATTTCGTAGGCGAGGAATTGGCGAGTTTGATTCATAATTTGTTTGTGCATGGTGGCATAGAAATAGGTTCTTATGCCTAGTGCGTCGAGCAGGTCCGTTTTATTGACAAGACTCAGGATTTCGCAACATTTTCAATGCGTATGTTTTAATGTTAATAGCGCACAATAGGCCCATTTGCTCGCAGCTAGCGGTATCTCAACTAAAAAGACAATAAACACAAATGTGGTGTAAAGCCTTGAAAAAAATATATTAATTGGGATTGGTTCAGTTTGGCTATTTTAAAAATATTTTTGATGACTTCATACCACTTTTCGAAGCTTTTCGGTTCTGATTTGTCATGGAATAGTATTGCTTTTTAAAAGGCTGCAATGCAATAATGCGAGACACAAAGTGCTTCTGAATAATTTCTCTTTGCAGATTTACCTACATTAAAGGGACTCAGACTGGCTTGGAGTCCAAAAGATACTTATCAACGTCCAGCACCACAATAAATTCTACTTTTTTTAGACATACATACTATCACACTACGTAAGAGGTGACCTATGATTCTCGAACACGGAGAATAGAAATAAATAAAAACTTTCGAACTTAACATTAAAGATTTTTGATTAACTAAAAACTTACTTGCGTCAGTCATTGCATTAGTTTGTGAAAAAATGTATGCCAAGCGTAGGTATTTATAATTTATTGCATTCCAATTTAACTTTTTATTCTTCTTTCTTAATTAAGGTCATCTAAAAGCCCGTGAAGTTTTAATCGATAAATAACAACTATAAATTATTAATTTGTAGACCAAAGCATTTAAGATATTTGGGCATCATTTAAATGCCAAGGATAATGACGTCTGCAAAAAATCAGGTGATTTCAACTATCTAATATAAGTGATAACGATCGGAATATAAGATGGATTAAATATGTATTTCTGTATTACACAATTCTCACTTATTGCCTTTGCAATTTCAGAGACATTGGGCGAGGCTACGACCAAATTGCACGGACTATCATATCGTTGGAACCAATGAAAATCAGGCTTTCGATGTGTAAGTAGAAAAGGGCGGGGCGCCGCCGCGCGTAGATGCGATTTGTAATAGTGTTGATGAACGATGTCATCATTTAATAGTAGCTACATTTTAAGTTAAGTGGAACCGATAAAGGACCCATCTGATTATTATTAACCTTTAGTATGCCAACCTTGCTCTCTGGCGTTTGTACACGTCGTCGTGTGCCGGCGAATCCACCGTGGATTTAATAGTAGTTCACCGAACTTGCCTCGATTTGGTGGTATTTTTAACAATGCTCCCAGCATATTAAAATATACTTTCAAAATTAATAATAAACTTAGTTTTTACCACTTTTATTAATTACAAAACTCACGAAACAAGTTGATTTTGTAAACAATAAAAGTGGTAAAAACAGACTTTATTATTAATTTTGAATTAAAATGGTGCCACAAAATAAGTTTGCTGTGTTGGAAGAAGTGAGAATATACTTTATTCGCTTGGAAAGTAAATAATGTTTCTCATTATTATTCTAGCTTTTCGTTTCATCACTTGCAAATATGTTTCATTTATCTGCGTCGCAAAAAAAAGGGTCGCAAAATTCCGTGTCAATTGTTTTAATTCCAATTTACAAAAGTTAAAAGAACTGTATTCATTTACAGGAAAGCCTGATACAGCTTATTTTTTGAAGAACGCTTATCTACCCGGAAAACATAAAAAAATAAAGAATATTTTCGTTGTTCTTCTTAATACCATATTTTTTTAATAACAAAAGAAAATAGATAAAAAAAACCCTCTGAACATAAGAAGCTATGTTTGGGAAATTAAATATATCATACGTTATATGGTAAAGCAGTACAATTTACAAAAACAAAATAAGTTTACGAAAACGTTATCAGCATTTTACCCCTAAGGAATACTCGGGCGTGGGAGGATGGCATTCTAAGGGTTAAAAAGATTCGGGAGTGATGACTTTTGTGTGCGCGATTCATACTATTATTTGTTTGCGGCCCTTCTGGTTCTGATTTTCTTACACATTAAATGCGATGCACGAATGTTTGAGAAGCGAGTGTATTGTTACAATGCTCAGTGTGTGTCGTGGCTAGGGGCGTGTGGCGAGATGGTAAAGACAAACCCACACGGGAACGACAATTCAATATGTTGGCAAATGGCTGACTTGGAATGCATTATTACCGCCGCAGTGACGGATAAATCGCTGCAAGAGACAATAAATACCTCGCGACCCGCAGCCAAGTAGACTAAAATAAAACAAAAGAATTAACCACTTGGAATCTAAACAGCTGTTTGACACGCGCACGAAGTGACTTTGGCCTGGTTTTTCTGCTTATATGGCTGGCTCTATGGGGATTTTGAAATTCGTAGGTTTTGTGATATCAGAGAAAGAGATCGTCATACATAATTCTGCGCGGTAGATACTTTCAGTATTGCCCTGAACACGATTCAGAAATGTTCAAAACGTTGCCCGATGCAGCTTTAGCCGTGTACGGCGGTTTACGTAACTGACAAAGAAAAAAAAAACAAACGGTAAAAAATTTTTTTAAAGAGTGTTTAAAATGTGAAATAATTCATATTTCAATAAGGCATATTTAACTGTATCATAACTTCGACTAAGCACTGCCAACATTATCTTCATTTTCTTAATGCATGTTTTATTGGCCGCTATCTTTATATATGATTGCAAGATTCAAACCCGAACTAAATGCTATCTAGATAGTGTCTAGGAAATTTTTTTATTCATTTTTATTTTTAATATGAGACATCAATTGACGTTTCTGAAAGTCTAGGATGAATATTTATTTTTATTTTTAACTTAATGAGTAAAACCTCAAATTGCAATATTTAATTAAATGAAGACAATATTAGCGAAACTCAATCGAAAATTTGGAAATAAAAAAAATACAAAAAGATGCGGTCATATCTTGATATTTCATGATGAAATTTTGCACTCTTGATGTTCAAAGTAGGAGAAAAATAATTACTACTTGCATGTGATTTCGAAATGCTTAAAGCCCGGGCAACGCCGGGGACTTTAGCTAGTGATCTATAACAGATTTTCGTGATGGTCCATCCCACTTGCCGTTAAATATTTTCTGAATTATCTCCCGCAATAACGGCAGTTTGTTCATTCAAGATAGCCATACTCGTATCTGTACCCAAATGTATTTCACATCAAAGTCATAGTGAATTTTAATGCGATCTTGTCAGGTGGTAATTACAAATTATCGCTTAATAGTAATAAAAAATCATTTTCATATTAAGTATCCGCCCACGCTCACCTGATAATCGAAGCAGCCCACCCACGTTATACTTCACTTCCCAATTAGCAGATTATTTTATAAGGAGATTACGTTCTCTGCGTTCGCCGACCACTTGCGACACTCTAGAGGAATTTAATTAGAAATGGTGACAGTAAACAATAAACTTACCTATACATTTAAAAATTATATTTGTAGATAGCTGAGGTCTTACCGCGGTAGGTCAAGCCGCGGCATACCCCATTTCTACCGATTTATGTACCTTAAACACTAAGTTTTAAAGCTCTTAAAAAAATTATGTTATTCTTGAATATGTAAACATTCCTCGGGCCGAAACGCAAATTATATACAATTTCCTTGATAGAAAACAATCGCTAAGTATGCTCCGAAAATTATTATAAAAACACGTTTGTTTCGTATGATTTTAGGTTTTCACGGCCAAAAGTATTTTTGGGGTGTTATGCCGTGTTGCGCTACCTCTTTCTTTGGCCAACATTTCGGACAGCATTACAGTGTCCATCATCAGCTCATCTGCCCTGATGATGGTCACTGTAACGCTGTCCGAAACGTTGGCTAAAAATGGAGGTAGCGCAACACGGCATAACACCCCAAAAATAAATAACAAAAAAAACACGTTTGTTTCAGTTATTTTACAATTTATTTGTATGAAAAAAATCACAGCGTTTCTTTAAAAGCTGTTTTTTAGACAACGCCCGCGAGATTTTTGCTCTATTTTAAACGAGTCGTGTTTTATAAAAAAATTCACAATTTTCGCTTAAATATTATCGATTTTCACATTAGCGCGCTCTGTCTAACGTGCGTATTTACATATCTCTCCATCTTCTTTTTTTTGAGCGGGTATACGGTGCCTAAGATATGATTATATCTTGTCCCCGTGCGACCGATACAACAGGGTGCACTGATTTCTTAGGAATTGAAATTAATAGTGCTCTGACAATTCGACCGATATACGGCCAACCTTGAACCAATATATAAATGAAGGGCTGAGATAAATACCTAAACACACACTTCATAAAAATAATAATAATATTTGGATGATTGCATTGCGCCTCTGTACAAACTTAAAATTGTATTATATTTCTAAAATGCTCTATCTTACTTCTTACAGACTAGACAAACTATTATAAATTGTGGCTAATAGATTGCATCCACCTGTTAGTCGATCACTATTACAAAACTGTGTGTACAATGCATTTGACCGATGAACGTGATGCTGCACGTACATATATTGTTTAATTTATATTCTGTACAGGCAGAAAATATACAGGACCATACTTGGGAGGTCACTTAAGATTAACACTATTTATTGTTTATTAGAGAAATTTAGATACAGTTTACACGCTGAGGACATTACTCGGGACACAATGACAAACAATCTTCATATCTGCCCTGGTGATGGAAACTGTAACGCAGTCTAAAACGTTGGCTAAAAAAGAGGAGAGCAGCAGGCCATAATAATAATTAATAAGGAGATCTAAAATACGGTATTGATCCAAAAAATATTTAGCAAAAACAATTTCAAGCGATTCTCGATGGCGGTTTTCCTCCAGGGCGATTCTGAGAGTATCTTCCATAACTGTTATATTATTATTATTCACAATGCGCCCTGTCTCTCATATGGAAGATAATGATAATGACAGGCCTGAGCGAAGACAGCTTCGCCAATAGTGGGTGGAAGGAGTTGTATGACAAAATGTTTACAGATATAATTACAGGTCGTGCATGCAAAGAGGGGTTAACGACTTGTTTGTTTATGGCGTTTTAAATTATAATTGAACAGTAATACAGCAATTTAAAATACTAAGTACGTAAGACTCAGATGATGACATTACTATAAGAAAAACGGTAATGTGATTATTAAGGCATAGGTAATTCTGTTCGCAATGATTTTGACATCCCTTGAATGGCAAGTGATAATATAAAAAATCGGAGTGTGCGGTAGAAGTGAAACTAGAAAGTCGCAAGATGTCGCTTTCCTTTCATTTGCCTGTTTATTTTAAAGTGGTTTGAAGATTGGATACTAATTTCAGAAAATATTTTTTCCAATTTTTTTTTAATTTCGTAAGATTCGAACTCCGTTCGCTGGATGTCTGACTCTCTGGCCGCTTGGATTTGTCAGGCGCCTTAGCCGCTGCGCTACGGTAGGTTCGAGCCGAGGCGCGAATTTAGCGCATTATATTAGAACCGAGGAGCCCTCAAATAATAAATTTCAGTGACGCACTTCCGTTTCACCCGAATTTTAAATCACTAAAGGGACTATAGAAATTTCACTTAAAAAATGTATTTAAGAGTTTTCCTGTTGCCAACCTGCGGGTCTACGCAAGTGACAATATTTGAAACCTTTAATACATCACGTTCAAAGGCTACGTTACGCGTTAATTGACCTTGGAGTACTAGACTGGAATGTTACCTAAATTAGCGAGAAAGTGACCCTGCGGTTAGAAGGGTCGGAAAAACTGATGCAAGAGTGATCAAATAGTTAGTTAAATTTAGTTTAGATCAATTGCGTTTAAAATTACACGAAACTGATGCATTTAACTGGGGTATTTGAACTTTGCCTTTTGATCCCTTAAACAAGAATGCTAACCATTCTGCCTAAGGTCATATTTCCGCGAAAGGGTTGATTATAATAATATTATCAAAGATTAATTATTCTAACTGGAATAATAGTACGCAATAAGGCGCGTCATTATTAATAGTATTAGACCTGGCATCATTAATTACACGCTAATTGAGATGTTTTAAATTGTATGTATTAAAATTATTTAGTAACATGTCACGGGGAACCAATGTACGTTTTGACGTTATTCACACACACGTCAAAACAAGGCTCTTTGAAGTTTCTTCCGTATGTTTTTGCTTAGAAACTTTTCCATTGAAATGGCACCAACTAGTGATAATTAATTACGTTGGCATTTCAGAAAGTGTTACGTCGTTATGGCTGGATTTATATTATTATTAATATTATTGGTCTTGGATGACTAGTTACTAGTTTATTACATTTCCCTTTGATTGTGCCGATTTGAGGATTTCGTTAAACATGTTACGTAATGAATTGCCAGAAAAAATTCGGATTAAAAGTCTTGCGAACAATAATAATTCAACACGTAACGAAATTGAGTACAAATCAAAATTGTGTCTATATTTTTCTCAGGTTTTTCTACAGGTTAAGGAATGTGCTGTAATAATGCAAAGGTGTGTCTAATCAAAGCACACAATCGTCTAATGAGTTTATTCGACTCGCATCGCATGGGATTTAGAGCGATTGAGAAATAAATTCAATCATTAAATTTTACACAAATAAGAATCAGATTTGTGCATCATCATTTCAATTTCAACATTGATGTTTTGATTCTTCCATATTAATAGGATGGCTTTCAAATATATTTTTATATAATATATTATTTTCTGTGGTGGTCGTAGATTAATCATTTAATTCAGATAACGAAGTTGCGACAGCAATATCTGCCAAGGGACAAATTCATTCAGCACTCTTGAGGAAATTTTTTCACAAAAACGGCGCTTTACAAATTATCCTATTATATTTCAGAAGCTTTAATTAAATGCTGCAAGTAGAACACATATCTTGGTCTTTGAAATAAATGAACGTTTTTTGATAAATCTTTTAATAAGGCCAGAAAAAAAGTAAGTATCAGGCATACAAAAACTGCTTTAAATTTCAAAATCTCTTATTAATCTCTTTTCGGTATTGGTTTTATTGTATAGTTAATTAAATAATTGTATAATTAATTAAACTAATTATATATAATTAACAATTTTATTGTATGAATAATTAAAATAAACTCTTTAGAAAATCATCGTAAAATAGTGCCTGAGCTTCTCAAAAAAAAATGGTTGTCTGTAAAGTCGGTTTACGGACGATAATTTTACGTGATAACGTCAGATAATAACGATGGAGTGGAAGAGAAATAGATGCGTCCCAAGCCGAACTCTAAGGCCGAACGCCTCTCGCTTGCACGCTCGGCTCAGGCGGAACGTGACAATGAGTCATGCTTTTTCGTGAGTGCAGCCGGCGTTCATCGGTTTATAAGACGTTATCACGCTTTTCGGTGATGTTTTTTTCTTCAATAAATCAAAACAGGCGGCCTGTGAAATGTAAATTTAAACCTTATCGCCATCTACATAAGGAGTGTTATTGTCAGCGACCTAATTTTACACAAAGTGATGCATCGTTTTAACAAATGTAACAGATTGAGGACCGGTCGTGGCCCTGCCGCTGAAAGCTTCGTTGTAATCTCTCTTCGAGTTACATGCTTCTTTCTTGAGAAAGAGGAATAGTTTTCTGCAAAACTGTGGTGTGCCTTTGACTATGAGCAAACAATTCAAAATACAAAGCAAACGATAATATATTACGTAAAGGCAAATGTTGTCATAATTGGACAGGATTTTCGAAACATTTGTCTCTGCCTACGCCCGCGGGGTCACGACATTCACGATACACTCCACAAATACAGGTATGTATGACTTTGCACCTGATTAACCTAAATAAAGCGCCGAAACGGAACACAGGTCGTGTAAAGTGGGAACACAAATCCTGCGCTGGGTAATTCATTCACAGGGGGGCATAATACAGAACGGGTCATGTCCGACCTTCAGCCAAACTTTCGTTTGCGATACAAAAACATTGATACAGCGTAATTTTGATCGATGGGCAACGCCAAACAATCCTAGCGGCTGTCGACTGGCTTTTTCACAGTCGGGTCAGGGGTCGCGTTAGAAAGCCGACACGAGAATTATCGTGTGTGAATTATACTCGCGTTTTTGTTTTATGTTCCGACAAGTATGAAAGTAAGCGGGCATGTTTGCAAATGGCGAGGTGACTAGCCAATAATCAACATGTTGAAATTGAGAGCTAAAATTTTTACGTTGTGAAATACTTTACGCGATTTCGAAATGCTTGCGGGATTCGTGTGAACATCACGAGGCGATTCAAAGTAATAATTGCTGCTGGATCGTATTGGAAAATGAATCAAATATTTAGGCAAAAAAATATATATAATTCACAAATATTATGAAATGGGCAGTGTGAAGCGTTGGGTAACCTCGAACAACGATTCGAATTAAGGTTCTTCATTCAGCGAAAGAAAGATCTCCCACAATTATTGTATTATATTTGATGTCGTTAAAATAATTGATTGTTATGTTTCCAACATAATTCTTTCCATGAAGCCTAACTCAATAAACCATTGCTAATGAACACGTAAGAAAGTAATTTTATATAATTTCGTAAAGTCAAAGTGATTAATGATTAATTAATATGATCATTGCTTATTCTTATTACAACTGTTCATATACAGGATGAAAAAGTACATACCAGGAGGATTTTAACCAGCTGTTCCTCAGCATATTTGGAGTAAAAAATTTAGATGTCATTTTGGTGTCCGATGATATATATTTTTTTCAATTAAAAGACATAAAAATATTTTTCTATTACACGTCGCCACTGATCACCTTTGGCGTCGATTTCGTGTGTTACCGTGCTAATGGAACGAGACGGAAAACTTATCACGTGACCCGCTAGGTATTACCCGAGCACTCAGTTGCGTGACTTGTGATGGAACAATATTTTTATTTATTTTTACATTAGCTCCGCACAGGAGGCTCTGAGGAAAATAATTTCCCTCAGAGCCTAAGTCATCTTAGGGGATGCTGTGTGGAGTGTCTTTTTAAGGAAGGGAAGGATAGGAAGTTCTGGCAAGGAAAAAGGTACGAGGAGTGAGTATGAGTGTCCAGGAGCGACGGATGTATGAATCCATCCCTCCCACGGTGCAAGGTTGAGGGAGTCCGACTGGAGAGGTCAAAAGGTCTCCCTCAACCAATCTCTTCCGATCCGGCCTGCTAAACAGTAGGCGTGCGAATGAATCCACCACCAAGACTTAGAGAAATCTCACACTATGAACACGGGCACCCCTGCTAAGTCGCCAATTTTTAATTGAAAAAAATATCATCGGAGGGCAAAACGACATCTACATTTTTACTCCAAATATGCTCAGAAATCGATGGTTAAAATTCTTCGGTTACACGTTGTTACGTCCTTTATATTATCAATGCTTATTATATTAGTATGATAACATAATTACGCTCAGCTAATTGAAATATCACTGGAATTTAATAGTAATTCCTTTCACCAGCTCTTACACTATTAATTATAATGTACCATCAGATATAAAAATGTATTAGTTAATTGTAAGTACGTCCATGTAAACAAGTTTATACAATTAAATTAAATAACACGAATGATTGATCGATGTTCGACGAAAGTTTATGATGAGGTATTATGTATTACAATACGAAACATACACCAAAAATATACGTATTCTTCGTGTGCCTTATAACGCCACGAATATAGGTAATAGGCATAAAAATCGCTTGGCAAACCGAGTATATACGTCACGATTTCAAGCAAATGTGGTTTTTATTTATTTTGTGAATAATTTTAAAAGAAATTTCTCGGAAATATTTTAGCCATAAAATTGTATTTTTAGAAAGTTTTTCTTATATGCGTTCATACACATGTAATGAAAAAAAAATGTATTAGGGTCAGTCAAAAAGTAATGCTTCCTATTTTTTCTTTCCGTTAATTGTAAGAAATAAAAAAAAATGCAATTACATGGGTTGAAAACCACACTATTGACGATTAATTTGTTTTTTGTTCATATGAAGCAGATACTTTGTGATGTGACATTATAATTTAAAATAAAACAATAACTTTGTAAACACCACTTTTTATGTGGTGTTTACAAAGTTATTGTTTTATTTTAAATTAAAAGATTAATTTGTTACTTTTAAATATAAGCCTTTAAGCTGATTTTTCACAAAAACGGCGCTATATAAATCATCCAAATATAATTATTATAATATCCGTCCATTTCCACAGCTTTAGTCCATCTTTTAACAAGGGCATGTATCACAGTGTTGTCACAGTGTTGTAAAAAGCACGATCACATCCAGAACACCATCGCCATAACTTTCCCGCCGATCACACAGTTTTGAATTTTTTTGTCCTTGGTGAGTTTGTGTGATGTCATTCCATTGATTGCCATATTTCGTCTCCAGTCACAATTTTTTCCAGAAATCGAGCGCTGCAAGTGTTGTGAGGTTATGGTTTTTCTTGTTTCTTTATTCTGGCCGGTTACCTTTCTTGGTACCCACCTTGCACAAAACTTTTGTTGAATAATCAGTTGTCGAATAATCGTCATCACACTGACTTTACTGAGGGAGAGAATGTGACGTCCACGAATGACGTCATCAACTCGCGTGCAGTCACTGCAATCAACGGCCTGCGCCGTTCCACTTTTTGTCAGCCAGCTGTGTTTGTCTTTCAGCTTCGTTACAGCGACGAACCCATGATCTAGTAGTTCTGACAACCACTGTTGCTTCATGGTACACATTTTTCAGTCTTTTATGAATGTGAATGTGCGTTTCACCTTCTACGCCAAGAATAAATCACAGAACGCTGCCTATTACGAGCATCGGAATCGGCCATTTTGCAAGCGACTGCAGTGCTGCCGCCTGTTGACGCAAAAAGTTACTATTGCAGTAAATTGTAGAAGGTTTGAGGAATAGCACCAAATTCAAAATTTTCAATTAACTCACTTTATTTAAGTAGAAAAAATAGGAGGCATTAATTTTGATGACCTCGTAGTTTACGCGTATATTTTTTATAAAGTAATTAAAAATTGTATTTTAATTCTACTCAATGGAAACGGTAGGAAGAGCTTCATTTTTCTAATGCTTTCTTTTGGTATTTATAATGTACACCGATTTGTGGTAAAGTTTAATCTAAAATAGTGATTAGTATTTATTATGCATCGTCTTCGTTCAGACAGCATAATCAACTATTTGAAACAATACCAATCTACTTAATTCTTTAATTTGATGTTAATTAAACACCAAGGTGTGGGTACTGTCATTATTACGTTGAAGGCCAATTAAAAGCCTTATTTAACACAAATAAAGTAACATTAATCAAAAAGTGGGCGTTTATAATAGCGTTGAATGTATCTTAAAATCAAAATTACAATTAAGGAATCACCATTCAATTAAAAGTTTCAACGTACAATCTTACACTCGGATTAACGAGAAGTGTGTTATAATGAGATATTTATAACAAGTTTGTAAAATTAATGGTAACATTGTTTAAAATAATATATTAAAATTAAATATTGTTGAACAGCATTTCGAAAGGAGTGTTGGTGTAATAAATATAACAGCCAAGGTTGTTTTATTGATTGAAGGCAGGTTTCAACTCCCCTGTCACTTTTTTTTATAATAATCGTGACTTCATAAACACACGATACTTTACACAACCAATAGTTCTTCGAACAATGATACGATCTTCCAACATTAAAATCATTAATGTGATTCTTTCCAAATAGCACCTCGTTAAACAAACGCAAATACTGGGTGATTAATATATACCTAATGCCTACGAGTGTTTTATGATGGCAGTGGTTACAGCTGGAGCGACCAGGCAAACATAAAACATTTAGGTGAATGATTGCAGTCACGATCTGCGTCAATCATTTATGCAATGCTTCCGTAACGTACAAATTATATCGCTTTTTTTCTATTTCGAAAGTATGAATATGTCTTCAATAAGTCAGAGGTTAGCCAATGTTTAGAGATTTGATCGGCACATGAAAAGAATACATTGCCAAATATAACAATATATCAGTTGAATAAAATAATAAATACTTTGGTGAGTTCATTCGTGGTTTCTTTCAGGTATTCCAAATGAAATTAGAAATTATTATTCATAGTTGAGATAAAAATATTGATTTGATGATATCTTTACAAATAAACAAATAAGATCCACAATGCAGCTAAAAAAATAATGCAACTCAAAAACAATGCATCGAATAATGAATAAATTAGATATGCACGCGGAAAGTTTTATAGAACGGGACCTTATCAAGGGCCCATAAAGCATAAGAGCCTTTAAAGTAGAGATGGTCGTTACCAGATTGCTAAACGCGAACTTAAGTAGAGCAGAAAGGCAGCGAAAAAGGCACCAGGAACACATGTTTACGCAGGAGAGAGCGGGGAAAAAAGGCTTACATTAATTCAAATAGACCAAGCGCTAGAGATAAGCCGAAGAATTACACACCAGGAATTAAAATAAAATGGTCTTCGCATACTATAATAACGCACGGGGAGCAGAAACGAGCTAGAACTCTATAAATGGTTATCTATGGATCTCGGAGACCAAAGCACCGACCACAACACAGAACGGCGATATTCTATAGGGAATGTGTTCAGACGCTTATAAACCGTGTAAAATTACGACCATGTGAAGGAAATTTGCATTTGAGCATTCGTGATAATATGCTTAGATTGTTTTCAGTGATATATTATGTATTACTTACTTTCAAGTGCGCCACTTTGAAATCTGTTCTGTAGTTATTTGTTATTAACTGGATCATACCTGTAACAAAAGAAGTCTAAATTAGTAAGGATTGTATTAGCTTGAGCAAGCAAGCACCTGGGTGAATCTAGTGTCCTTTTTATAATGAATTGAAGAAGATTGATAAGTTATAATAAAAAAATAGATATAAAGGTACTACTGGGATATAATATTGGTATCCATATATTTAATGCCATTAATCATGATTATTATTTGTGCATTTGAGTCTCGGTCTGTAACACGATGGAGACTCTCGCTACCAGGCAAACATGTCAATGGGAAGATGACAGATGCAGGATGCAACAGCGCGTATTCGGGTGGTATCTGCGGCTCGGATGGGGGGTGGAAGCGGGGGGCGGAGCTGGTACAGGCTGCCGGGCTGGAATGCGAAATCGCGGTTAACCAAACGTACAACCTACTTCCTCTCATTAGTTCACGGGAACTAATTTGAAAATTTGTACTCTTGTTTTGCATTCACAAATTGACTCGAAATACTAATTCGCATCATAATTAATGAACGCTTTGGTTAGATTCTCTGTGATCATTAATGCAGCAACCATTTTGGATGTCGCATTATTATAGAATTCATTGTTTTAGAATTTTAGTCCGATCGAATTAATGTTAATGTTAATTAATCTGGATGTATTCTGGTAATGACCTGATTTGAAAGGCTTTATTACGGAAGTAGCGAAAAGCTAATTATACTGCCATATTATCAGAGGTCCTGCATTATGTAGCTCGTTTGCAACAAATGCTCGAAGGATAGTGTTCCCGATAAACACAAAAAGCCTCCTGTCCAAACTGCCACCCGCTGCAGTAAATAACCAGATGACAACTCAGATAAAAAGTGTCACACAATCACCAAAAATCTCAAACTGCTCTCATACTCCAACAGCTATCGAATTCGGCAGCGCGCGTTTTATATTGCCGCATTATACGTGGAAGTCGCAATTGCTTTGTTCTTATTTTCAGCCACAATAAATATGGGATTGTAGCGTTATTCCCGTACGGGAGAAGAAAGAAGAAGCGGCCAAAAGATTTCGGAGCCGACTTATGTTTGTTTATATGCGCGGGAAATAAAATATAAGTGACCGGGGCCAGAGAGCCGACATGCCACTGAAATAAACACTAAATGTCTCCCATTGAATGTAAATCAGGCATTCGGGTATTTATTTATATTATGTATGATACGGGAGCAACAACGTAAGTCGGCACTAGGCTCTAAATGCGGTGGGGAGCTTCGGCACCCCGGCCAAAAACTGATATTTCATTTCAAACTAATTCCCAAGTTAAAACTTGAAATACACATTTTAGGTACTTATTTCTTATGAATACAAATAAAAAAATCAGAGTTACGATTCACACGCGGTAGAAGTGAAACTAGAAACTACTAAACTTTTATTTTGCCTGTTTATTTTACAGTGGTTTGAAGATTGGATATTAATTTCAGAAAAATAAAAATCTTTATATTTTTTATTTCGTAGGATTTGAACTCCGTTCGCTGGATGCCTGACTCTCTGGCCGCTTGGATTTGTCAGGGGCCCTAGCCGCTGCGCTAAGGAAGACTCTAGTCAAGGCGCGAATTTACCGCATTATATTTGAACGGAGTACCCTATTTCTAGGGTATAAATTTAATGACTTGTGATAAATTTTAGTGACGCATTTCCGTTTCATCTGAATTTCAAATCACTAACGGGGCTGTAGAAGTTTCATTTAAAAAAAAAAAAAAAATTTATGGAAATCTGCTTAGTAATTAGTTATGTTGGTAGGTATCCGCCGAAGTTAGATTTGTATGTTCGAGAAAGAGTTAAGACTAAAATAAGTACCCAAAGTAGAAAAAAATGTTATGGCGTAATACCCTAATTACTGGCCAGTGTTTAGGCACTAGATTACTTTTCAATTACATTACTGCGTTCCATATTTGAATGCAGATGACGTTTGATTTTAACCTGTTGTACGGACGGACAGGTGAACTGAATTGTAATTAGTAATTATGGTACCCGTTTAATATATTATTATTTTGAAACAAAATATATGTTGCAAGCCGCATATTGGACTGGGCACAAAAAGTTTTACGTTCTGAAACAAAATATTAATGTCATTACAAAAGACCAAGCCTCAAAAAGGGTTAATAAATTCTACTTCTACGAAATTCGAACCCATAGAAATATCTCACAGAGTTTCAGATAGCACTGTGCGCAAAGGTTCCGAAGTGAAATCTCCCAGCATTAAAGCCCTTGTCGCCAAAAGGGCTTTCGGGAGAGCAATACAGATTGGTCCATGGCGGCAGCGTCACACCGGCCGGCCATTTGTGGTCGAAACCACCCAAATGAACGAACATCAGGCGACCCCATCCCTAATATTCAAGCAGCTTAAATTCTAGCATACACATCCGCTAAATAATTCAAACCAGTCGAAATATGCAGGCCGATTCACAGAGTCAAACGTTGGGGCGATCTAATAATTTTAACCTTTTCACTGTCCAGTAAAATAATCCAAGTTTTATTGTTAAGTAATTCTCTTTCACCAAATCCTTCCAACTCGAATTGTATACCGCAAAAGGTTCCTCATTCAAAAGGCGAATTGCGAAACAGCACCGAATTATAGGACATAATCAACAAACTCTCAAATTTATCGACACACGAATAAACTTGTAAATTTAATTATGTGTGTTAATGTATATACGGAATTTATATTACACAATGGCGTTTAATAATGTTTGTTTAAAAGCTTAAAGCTTTCATTTTTGTCGGTAATAAAACCAGGAGCGCAGAAATGGTAGGTTGAAATGTTTCTGTGAATGCCACTGAACGCTTACTGTCGAACATCAGATGGGTAATGCCAGAAATGGTCAAGCGGTTCCGAACAATACCAAGCATCAGGCCAGTCTCTCATATTATATTTAACCGAATAATGTTTAGTGAGTATGTTGCCCTGATACCTAATTCTGACATAATATAATATAATGCTATCAACATCTGAAAGAGAAGATTTTTGTTATAAGGAAAAAGATAAAAAGACATCATGTATTAACGATTAAATGACATTCATTAAGTAGAAAAGTATGTGCACAATACCAACGAAATTATAAAGAAGAAGCCTCAATGAAAAGATTCCTTGATAAGGGAACATAATGAAGAAAAAAGGAATGGTTTTTCGCGTTAATTTTCCTCAGCCTTTCATGTAATTCTGCGTAAGAGATAAAGGCGAAGGCCAACATTAACTGAAATGTTCATAGGGTTTGGGCTATTTCTCAAAGATAAACAAAAGGTGTGGTTAATCTAACGCGAGTGGGCGATAAAAAATCTTGAAATATACATGAAGAAGGTAGAAGGCCTACGAGGGAGGAAAAAGGTGAAAGCGGGGAAAAGTTCTAACGACGGCGGTAATGGAAATGAAAGAGATTAAGGATAGAGTAATTACTTCTTTTGTGGCGAGAACGCTTTTGTGCAAAATACGATGACAAAAATTGGGTCTGATCTTGACTGACTTTCATAATTTCGGAGACGGTAATTTTAAGTAACTACGTGCCTACCCAAAGGCAACTGTTCAGAAAAACGGGGCGTTTATTTCAGTTAAATTTCTCTAGAGGAAATCTTAAGTGTCCATTTACAAAGGTACTGAGACGTTTTCATATTTCACGATGACATTGTGAAAATTAAGGGCGTAGTTGTAGGCAGATACTTGTTTGAACGTATAGATATAAACGTACGTACATATTTAAACAATCTTATGTAATAAACTATCTATGTATCATTAATTATTTCAACTGCAAACTTTAACGCGTTCGATTAAGCTTTTAATATAGCAAAAATGAAAACATCCCGGGAAAGAAAATGCTGAGATCTCATTTCCTGCTAGGGAGTTAACGTGGACCCAAGTATCAGGAAACAAGAGGATAATAGGAAATGTAATACAACGGATATCGCGTGAAAAGTTTCTATCGCAGGCATCACCGCCAGATGTCGCAAAAAACCCGAGTGGCTCTCGATGAACCATTTCCAGATAGCCACTTGACAATGCAGCGCTGGATAGGCCACTTAAACGATAAACCCACGAGCATTTGCGCGGAGAATGGCCAGTGTATTATTATTTGTAAAGAAGGTCCCCGAATGCAGTGGGAAAGTTTGGAGTGCGGTGACCACTGGAGCCCGGAGCCTAGGCTAGTAGAGCCGAGTGGACGGCAGACCGTGGTGAGGTGACTGTATGCACCATTAGAGTAAAGTGCACCCATTATTGTCCGTGTCTCTGGCGATTAGCGTTTCAGGCAAATGTATTTGTGCAAGCGGATCAGCACGAGGTAAAACAATGTCCACCCATCAGAAGTAGTGCAATACACTGATAGACAAAAGGGAAGAAAAAACGATACAAGCTTGTGAAAATAAGTTACATTGCGTATAATTTGAATGCTGGCGAAAGAGTGGTTTATGAAAACGATCGATAAATAAGAAATAATGTCGCGGTTCAAAACAAAGAATTTGTTATAGTAAGCACACACCATCTTGAAGTTAGTAGAGTAGTAAAGTGAACAGTAAACGAGTATCGGTAAACTGTAACCAGCAGGATTCTGTAACCTCCGCAAATATAGCAAATACTAAGTAATTCGAAATAGTTATTCCATAACTTCAAATGAAATGTATCAGAATTAAATTAATAATTTAGAACAGTAGTTAACGTGTTTCCAAGTTCGGTGTAACGCTGGGACTCGGCACGCAGTTACTTGGTAAGATCTTCCTCTGAACAAATATGAGATGCCCTTCGAATCTTGTATTCCGCCCTGCAAATCGAATTAGCTAATTATTCCCATGTTAACTGACAAAAGTGGCGCGTTCCCAACAAACAAATCAGTTAATTAATTAAACATAAGTAATTAAGTATTCAAGTGGCATACACGAGCGATCATACTGCGGCATTTAGCGTAGGCCGTTGATTATAAACAACGCGCATACGTTATTTTGTTTAACAATAAATTACACAGGATGGCTTTAGATATACAAGTCGGTGGAAACGATATACTTTCGTGTATTTATTGCTGCTGAGAATGAATGGCTTTATGTTTCACGTCGTGTGCCTATCAGAACAAAACGTTATGTCAACTCCGTCTCCGAGGGTGATAGATAGGCCATACCCCGAGCGAATTGGAAATGGAACTGTGTTCTCGGTGTCGTCTTTTACTTGTATTTTGATATGATGTCTGTTCTTTGTTCCCACTTTATAATTTATCTGGATGCGAGAGGGACGAACAAAGATAGAACTTCGTGTAAAATGATACGTGAACACTTTGTAACGACAATAAAAAATACTTCGTCCCAAGAATGTGACATGACCTGTTGGCCTACACACGCAGACCTTTCGAGAGAATTCTTAAGTGCCCTTCCAAAAGTTGAAACTTTAAGAAAAGCAAACTTGCCGCGTTAAACTTCCGACGTAGCTTTTTAAATTTGGACAGGTGCCAATAAACATAAGGGGGGTTTTAGGACCAAGACGATATTCTCCTTTTACGATTATGCTTGTCGTAAAATTTCAAGTGCAGCAATCGATAAATCAGAAGAAAGCAACACTCCATCAACATTACATATTTAAAATAACAAAGGTGAGGCGAACTTTGTCAACTTGTACGCAACTTCTCATCAATGCGCATTGTACATAGAGTTTTATTTTAGTGATCGACGAATCGGTGGATGAAATATCTGTTAGCCATAAGTTGTTATAATAGTTTGTCTAGTCCGTAGTTAGAATTAAGATAGAAATATATTATAAGTATGTACGTATCCATAAACTCAAAAACCTTTCACCCTCACTTTCAAAACTCATTTGTAAGCGCTGGTAAAGGCCATTTCATGAACATTCTCCAGCCCGAAAGAGTCCTTAATTCTCCAGTCTTCTCAAAATAAATATCAACTCTACTTTTGTCACTAATATTTTAATAAATGTAATACTAACAGTGATGGGGGTAGCAAATAATGTAAAATCATGCAATGTCCAGTGTTTTAAATATGATGCCCTCCGCGTGCAAAGCTGTATCTTCTGCAAGCATTAACTTTCTAATTAAAGTGTGTTTTCCGGAAGTGACCTGCCAGATAAGTATTTTTCTGATCTGTTTGTTAATAGTTACATTAGATAGAATCTAGGAATTCTTAATAAGTTGTACAGCGCCCTATAAAAATGGCGCTCTACAAATTATCCAATTAAAATTATTATTACAGCACGAGGCGATTTTTCAAAAAAACAGCGCAATACAAATCATCCAAACATTATTATTATTTTTGCATGTTATTCAACCATGATGATACGAAAATTTAAACTATTCCGATTAAAATAATTCCGATTCGGTCGATAGTGGTTATCATGATAGTTTTAGTCAAATTTGACACACAGGTACTTAACATCGAGGCACATTTATTTATACCCAACACCGATATAAAGCTTTTATTCTGCACGTGAGCAAATAGCAAGAAACGAACAAAACAATAAATTGTAAGCTTGAATGCATAAATAAAAGACAGTGCGATATTCTTTCGTTTTAACGAGCAAAGGGTTATGTCAACGCAACATCTGAACAAGGGTACTGTCCTCAAAAATTCCGCCGCAGTGCGCCCGCATGAAAAATGTGTTATGTATATTGTCCCGGGTCCAGCTGGGGGCATAAATAACAATTCAAGTTGCATTGTTGGATCTCTGACTTATTCTCCGATGATTACATATAAAATATTGTGACTTGTAGCGTCACAGGCTCTACGCATGCGCGTGGTTCGGATTATTTATGTTGGCCTCTTGATTGAGAACACTTTATGTGATAGGTGTTGAGGATTACTTATTCATACAATGCCTGGTGAGAAACAGCAAACCGCCGGGCGATGAAGTGAAGCGATGGGAGAAAAAACGTTCTAAACTCTAAAATGATTCACAGGAAGGCCTAAAGAGTTATTATCGATATGTTTCATGCTTAGCATATGTCTATTTTTCGTGGAATATTCATTACCCTAAGGCGTATTATAAGACCCTTAAACTAAAAATAAAATGTCTTTATTCTGGCTAGATTATCTACCCTTAAGCTTTCTGAAATAAACGACAGGTTATTAGTATTTAATATTTATGGATATCCTTGTAAAAATATACGGTTTAGCGGGAAAAACTATAAAATTTCAGAACGATAGAGAAGATTAAAATTTGCATAGTAGTGCAAGATATATAATATTATTGAAGTGATACCTTCTTTAGCACCGTTGCGGTTTGAAACTCGATGAAACGAAAAATAGCGACAGAAAAATCAGAGTGTGCAATTCACACGCGGTAGAAATAAAAGCCTTCAGAAAACTCTATAAAACTAAAGTAGACAAGACTTGAGAGGCTACGAAGCAATGCAAAAGAGGAGACCGATTATACTATCTCATTCTCTCGCAGACTAAATCCTATAGATGTATGTTTGTCTCTTTTTAGTGTCTATTTTTCGCTTCATCGAGTTTCAAATCACAACGGTGCTAAATAAGTTTTTACTTCAAAAAAAGATAGATACTACATCTATAGGATTCAGCCTGCGAGAGAATGAGATAGTATAATCGGTCTCCTTTTTGTGCGGTGCTTTGTAGCCTTCCCACTCTTGTCTACTTTAGATTTCTGAAAGTTTCACTTCTACCGCGTGAGAAGCATTTGTGTAGCTACTGGAAAATGTCAAAGAAACGTCGCATCTATTAGCTAGAATCCATGTATTTAAAGATAATCCACTTTTTGATGAAGATTGAGTTTTGGGTTTGTGTTTGGGAGTTCTGAGAAATTAGCATTTTACGAGTTCTCGTGGATTGTTGTTTCCTTTTCTTTGAATTGTAAAATAAAGACTGAATAGGAAATAAAACTAATTAAACTGATTGACAGCATTGTAACAAAGCCATCGTACTTTGTTTGATATCTTGGCGGAACTGCGTGACTTATAAAGCGTATTGTATCGTCGATGGTACGGCGGAAGGTGGTGACACTAATATGACGGCCGCATTGTTGGCTGGACGTCGCCGAATAAATAACCCAACACGTTAAATTATTGTGGCCATTTCGTTTCTATTGTCAAAGACTTTCCCGCTTTATTGTGGGAAATTCGTGCACTGAAACCTACTGCACGGACCGTGACAATAAAATCATACGAACTCCGGCCTGTATTCCACACAATGGAGGTGTCAAAAATAAGGATCGATGTTATGCTGACAAATAAAACCATTTTTTATTTCATCCTTGCATGAAAATAAATACTACGAATGGGAAGAAATTATCACACCCAAATGAACCGAGACTGACAAAAGACTAAAAACACGTGTTATCTTTAGAAAAGGTATGATGAAGATAAACACATCCATAAATAGAGCAGAGTAGAAAGGTAACCTAACAATAATTTTAAAATATTTGGATAATTTGCCAATGATGCCATTTTTGCGAAAAATCACATCAGTGGTCTACAATTTTACTTCTAACTACAGACCGAAGACAAACTATTGTAAACAACTTGTAGGTAGCAGATTGCATCCACCAGATCGATCACTAGTACAAAACTATATTATGTACAATTCATTTGAAAAGTGAACGCGATGCTGCGTTAAAATGTACATACATTATTTTAATTTATATTCTGTACAGGCAGAAAATATGCAGGACCATAATCTCCTTCTCAGAACTATCTCGTAGCACCTACCAACCTCTAATAAAAAAAAAATTATAATAGGTATCACAGAATCAAACGGTTTTGGAGGTCGTTATATCTACAATAATCGGTTTATTTCACGAAACGTTTTTGTTGAAATTTTTACACTTTCTAAAGTGCCTTTGAGATATTTCTCAAAAAGAATCTATTTTAATTGTATATGGTTTTTTAAACTGAGTTAATTAGGTTTTTTTTATTTCAAAAGCATAAAGGAAACTAAATACGTGTTTGGGCATATTTATTCTCTGCGGTTGCAGGTAAAATTATGCGAAGCCGAAATGAGCGTTTATGTCTTGGAGAAAACCAGAAAGTGTAAGGCAGTTAATAATTCCGCTCCCGGGTGAACACAAAGAAATCACGCGTGAGCCTCTGAAACAAAAACAAACCAAAGAAAAGGAAGCAAAAAACAAACCGAAAAAACAATCGGCAGCCGGAGACCAATCGAAAATCGTACCAAGTCGAGATTCCCGAACGCGCTAACAACGCTGATGAATTACGGCGATCACATTCTCTTCGCAACTTCTGAACAGAATCCTGTAGGCTTGGCGATGAGGGCGGTCTCGAATTTTTGGTCCAGAGCATACCACGAGCTGTACACGTGGTTTCGTATAAACGATACACCTGCTAGATGGGACAAAATAAACATAATCCAGATAACTGGAATTTCAATAAAACTACTCCTACAATATCTTTTCGATGTATGAACCACGGTTGGTCGATGACTGTGCATTATTCTGTTAAGAGTACAACTATCGTATAATGAGTTAGCAATGGCAATAAGTTTACTCTGCGAATAGCACTGTGACGTTATTACAGAAAAATGGTCGACGCCAGTCAAAATGAAATACTCAACTGCACACAAAATGGCAAGTCGGCCAAATACGTTTCTAAGGATTGCTCCCTAGTTACGTCCTCGAGTGCAAGCCGGCGCTGAAGTGTATCGAAGATTGTACACTGTGTTGAAGTAGGTTCATATCATAATGTATTGGATATATGAAAACTGCGCAGAGCGCTCAATTTAAAACAATTGACGTTATGTCCAGGTCTCTCGACACTTTACTGTCGGCCCTTGTAGCGGGAGACGTACCTTTGTTATTCGGAGACCGGCCATATCAACAACACTGGAACGTATTTACCACGTTTACCATCGTTATAAATGCAATTGCGTACAGAAAAATAAACCCCCGTTCTTCAATGTGATAATATTGAGCATTATTTATGTGCGTGTGTTTGAAATAACAAGCACAATGTTTCAATTATAAATTCCGGCGAGACGACTCTGTAAGAACTCTCGACGAATAGAATTCCCGCGAGAAATAATATTTTGATATCACACTCGAGAGAGCATTTAAGTGTCCGAAACAAAAATATAGACGCAATCACTTAAAAGTCAAGAGTCAAAATGAAAATATAAAGAAAACAAACGACGGCACGTAGTGACGGATGATAAATAAATGGAGTGTCACTTGATAATCAGATATAATTCTGATGTTTATATTAGCGTTACAGCTCTCGTATGAAGATTCTTCTAAGAATTCCTCTTCGATTGGTCTTCTTAATAACTACTTCACTAACGAAGTGAGTAACCGTCTGCCGAGACAAGTGCCTAAATAACCCTGGACAAAGGCTACCACAAAACGTTCCGGCTTCAAGTGGCCGCGGTTCAAAGACAGAGAACAAGTACGAAGATTTTTTATTCCGTCTGCGGGTCCCACTAGAATAAATTAAACAATTTGTACATATTAAAAAGTTTGTTGACGTCTCGATGTCTTCGACATTCAAAACATGGGTTTTTGTGACAGTCGTCGAGTTGAGCAAGTTTTAGAAACGTCAAAAAAAAACTTTTACCCAACAACTTTTTGTCGGCATCATATAACTAGGGAATAATTGATTATAATAAATCAATTCAATTTCAAGAAAAACAAAAATATTAAAAACATTTAAAATTTATAAAGTTTAAATAGGTACCAAATTCAAGGTTTTTATTCACATACTTTCAGACCGAAAAGGCAGAAGGCCCAACGAGATGCTTTATTCAAATTCAGTCGTGCTAACGCTCAAACAATTAAATGTTTGAATGTTTCGAAAGATTTGTATCTCCAGTTTGTATTTCAACCATTACGTCCAATCAATACATCAATCAAAAGATCAATCGAATATAGAGTGACTTTACAGCAGCATTCCCATGCACAGTGGGCCCTGGGTGATTATGCATATATCGGACGAGACTTGAATTTAAAACTGTTTCAAAGCTTATGTGTTTGTATCCGATGAAATCGTTTTTTATTAGACCATAAACGTTTTAAGTATAACTGTAAGTTTAGAAAGATATGTTTTCTTGTAATAACGCAATGCTTTTAATCATTAACTATTTCGTAACAGAGTTTTTTTAGAGGTAGGCGTTTAATAAAACTTTACAAAGTGTTTTTAACTACGTTTAAGATTTTTCAAATAACTTTAACTCTTATTCTCATTTGCATCTATCCCACCCACAAAGTTTACGTTAGGTAAGGTTAGGTGACAATTGTGCACTAATATTGTAGCCCGGTTCCTACAAGGTAGGTATTTAAAAAAAAAAAGTCTCATGTTTTGTTTTTTTTTTTATTGTAATTTTTATTTTTCCACGTGTTCAAACTTATTATTTCTCGTATGTAAATACGTAAAAGCCATTCATTAAATAAATAAATGACACATTTCAAAATTTCGTTAGTTTAGGTTATATATTCGAGAAAGATGTGCAGTGGTAGAAAGTAATAAGTGATTTGTACTAATATATGCATGTCTATACGTGAGTAAAACGTTAAAAGGAAAATGTGTTTGCGGTGATAAGAAAATTAAGTTTGTTGGTGTTTAGCAGTATCGGAACAACATCATTAAAGAAAATGATCAATCCAAGAACATGTTTCAATATTCTGAAGAAAAATAATAAATCAAAGGCAGCAAGCACGTGGCTTTAATTTAGAGGCACAGATTCAGTCGGCGGCGGTCGGAAGGCCGCCTTATTAAAGATCGCATTGAATTTTTAATAAGATCTCTCCGTAATACTCCAAAGGAACGCCAATATCGGGAAGCACTTTGCTCCGAGGAAACCTCAGATCAATTCAAGAACAAACAGAGAGCTTATCAACTGAGCTTTCTCTGAACAAAATGAAGTTATTGAAGAATAAAAATAAAACTTCACATATCCGCAACAAAAACTTATTGATTCATATTTTTATATAAACTTATTTTGATGATTTCGGGTTCTTGAGAATCAGACATATTTTTTCCCGTTGTACGAAATAATAAAAAACATCTTTTAGACCTCCCCGCAAAGAAATATGTACTTACATGGACCCGAGAGATTTATCGAGCAGTTGATTCGCGAGTTCCCTTTGCTTTAACTTCTCGGATTTATTCGATATCAATCTTAGTCACAATATTTTTTATGCTGTTTATTATTATTTATCTGAAAGGCTTACCGGACGCACTAAAATAACGCATAAAATACATTTACTACACAGAAAAAATGTGTATAAGTTTCATTATAATATCTGAACTAACTCATGGATCGAGAGTTTTAGCACCTGCACATACAGATTTTCTGTTTTATTGTTAAGATCGTAAATAACAACTGTAAATCAAAAATGATCGTAACATCATTAAGCTTTACTACAGTACTGCTAATATTCAAAGTAAATATTTAGTACTTTTGTTACAAGTTTAAATTCATGCAAAAAAATTGTTGTAGTAATAGTTCAACTTCAAAAGGCAGTCATCATATTTAATCAATAATAATAAATATAAACGCTGATATTGATTAGAAGAGATTACACATTTTAAATGTATGTTTATATTGAAGAAAGCTTTCAAGCTTTTCGACGCCTACAAAATAATTAGTGGAGCTCATCCCGGATACAAAGCTTAGCGCTGCTTTTGAATGTATAATTTATTTATATTGTAGTTTGAGTACTTAACTCGTAATGAAGTCCGCTTCAAAGCCACAAATCAAATTAGTAAATACTGGTTTGTGTACATTATAGATGTTTGTTAGACTCCTGTCAAATCAGATAGATATTGAAAATGTTGTTTTCAATACGGATTTATAATGCTTCTAGTTTCATATCACCAAGTTATTATCCCACGCTTTGGCAATGGTTGCATTTCACAATAATACTGTGCTCATTTAACTGGGTATATTATTATTGTGGGTATTTAGCAATGGGTTTGAGATATGTATCATTGATATATCCACCTAATACTAATGATCTGAAAACGAGAATAATTTATGGGGTCGTTTAACTTTGCAGAACATTTTAAACAGGTAGATACAATGTCTGCATAAATAATTTTCCTCAATTGGTTTTCGTTCTAGTTTGCATACATCGAGATAAAACGGCCTTGTAGAAATAATGCAACAAGGCACACAGCAGTGTCATTTAAATAGATAATAAGTATTTGTAGAGAGAAACTAAATCATTTATGCAAGCGGTTCATACATAAGTTATTATTTAATATTCACTGTTCGTCAAAACATAACAGACGGGAAACGATTACGTTTAACATAAAGTCATATTCAATATGTTTGCTGTAAATCGTTAATTTAACCTTTGTCCTGGCGTAGGAAGGGTTCTTCCGAAAAATTTTAGAAGATATTTTAAGAATTTAATTGCATCAAAAGATAAGCACATTGAACAATAAAGACACGATTGGCCTTAATAAAGAAGTTAAAGCCAAAAAACGTATGAAGGTTAAAGCAAACCATATTAAAATACAATATGTTCAATGTGGTTTAAAATCACCAGACGAAGGTATTTGAGTAAGTTATCTCTCCCCAGAAAAACAGTAAGCACTCAAGGCGTAACCGTAAACAACGAGATCAAAAAATTGACATCATTATAGAATCCGATATAAAATACAATTAAGCGTCACTTTTTGGGAAGCTTGTGGTCAAGCACCCGTCCGAGAAGTCATCGAATTTAAAATAATGGATATTTGGATGGAAGTAGCGGCAGAATCGAGACTTCGGGGTACCACAAGGCACGGCGTTTGGACTGGGTTTAACGTTCGGCCAATCGGGAAAGACCGGAGGCTGCTTTCGGAGTTATAAGATAAATATGTTCCATTAAATTTATTTATCACATTCCGCCCGCTGACCGCATTAGCATTTTACGCTTTTCTCTTCAGACCTGAGACCAATGTGAGATCAAGCAAAGGACGGAAAAAACATTAAATGATTTTTTAAACTAATTTAATATATTTTGCTGGGCATCACCTCGACGATGAAGTAACGTTTTTTTTTGTAATGAAATAAGAACTCGATATACTACTCAGTGATAAGGCTTTCAAAAACATTAATATTATTTGACCAAGCTACACCTCCTGCTTGTTGAATACACTCAATTTTTTTACCATAATTCAGAAATTTTATGTTGTTCGAAGCAGTGACCATATCGGAAAAGCCAGTTACTTCCCAACCTGCCTCTCTCATTTATCCTTCTCCAACTTATTCTATCGTCACAACTTGAAACATTCCCCAAATGGGAACGCCATAGCTCCACTGGCTTCGTTTCTTGCGTTTGGAACAAGCTGAAAATCGGATTTGTGTTGCAAATAAAGCTCGGTTATATTCGTTAAATAAGATCATTATGATATAGACGTCAAACTGTCAGAAACTTTACGAATTTACGTTAAATTATAAACTATGAGTTCCAATAATGAAAACAAATTTCCAAGCTAACAGTAATTACCCGGGTCTGGCAGAAGAGGTCCGTCCATCGTTAGGAATCCATTTTATCAATTGAAATGCCCCGTCACAGAGGAGAGAACCGGTTCTCAATAAGCGAATTGTCGTTTACCCTTTGGTTGCAACTGCAGCTGATGCGATGAAAGAACCTGGACGGAACGCAGACGGAGACACACATTGTGAACTACGACGCAGGAGGAGCAATCTAATCAACGTAATCGCCGAGACGTGGAACGGGAGAAATATCAAAGAAATCTCAGAGGATCAAATAAAATGCCCTAGGAGACAAGGAATAGGATTCACTTGCATTATATGAGTATAAGAGAAATTTATGGCACTTCAACGAAAAAATATGTAAATCAGGGTTGATTAATTGCAGTCCTGCACTTTTTTTAAATAACGTTTAATTCATTACTTGATCCATATCCATCTGATATTTTTAAATTGACCAAGTTGCTTTGTACGTTTAAAAAATATGTGTTACAGTCTCTTTTGTTTTTAAACATTTTTTGATAATATTGGCATCAATGGCTGATTAAATTCAATACTTTTCGAATTTTACTAAGAATTAGATTTAAAATGCGATTAAAAATGCATAGACCGGGCTTATTTGCTTAAATTATTAACCGCCTACATATATTCCAAGTTACTGCTGTATCAGTCGCACCGGGATAACAGTAGGTACTCCTGACTGGCTGGCACCATTGTATCATATCGTAAATCACTTTTCGAAGAGTCGACCAAGCTGAAGGAAGATGGCTATTAGTTTCTAAAATAGATATTACTTTTTTCATTGTTAATGGTTGAAAGCGTAGAGCAGTCTCGGCATTTCAATTACAGAAGATACAGAAATGCGGTTGGGCATTCTGCGGTCAGAGGGTTAAGCGCGGCGACTCCCAACAAAGAAGCCCTGAAGTAAGAAGAGACCGTCCCCGCGGTACTGAGGGCAAACCACACGACAAAAAATATAATGGAAGCATGGAATAAAATAAAGAGTACAGCCGAATGACAAGATTGAGACGTTCGGACAAGTTCGGCAGGCCCCGAGTCGCGGGTGATCCCATTGGCCGAGCCCCTGACATTCTTAGCCAATCGTAGATTTAATTAATTGACGGATAATCGCCATTAATCAAGGAGCAAACGCGGTTTGATTATTGATCGGACCGTAGTGGGGTAGTGGGTAGATGCGACGTCGATCTCCAAGTGTTTGGCGGCTGATTGATTGTGAATGCGCACCGGAGACGTGTATATAAATTACAACGACAAAGGGAGACCCGAGAAATGAAAAACGGCGGCTAAATACAGAACGCTTTCAAACATATTGACCTATAATTAATTGAGAGGAAAATACAAAGCTCAGCGAAGGCAATCAACCACTGAGTGATGAATTGATTATTTTATGTATTTATTGTTCCAACAGCTACCATGGAGCGCGTAAAATATTATTTATTCCGTAAAATAACTTATAATATAAGACATGAACTATAACATGGGAAATTAGAATTGCATAAGTAATAAAGAGCCCACGAGCTTGTAAAAAAATAAAGGATAGTTGTAATCGCAAATAAATAATGTAACCTAGATTTACTGCGATTCAAAAAGTGGACTGTATTCAAAATTTGTTTTGTGGACTTTGATGTTGACACAAATACGGAATAGTAAGGTGAAATTGGACAGAATTCGACTCTCCCAAAGTTGTTCGGCGGGGATGATAAATTCTTCGTCTTGGTCGATTTTAGGGTCCTGAGGGACACCACCCAATCACTGCACAAGCACTTGAGAAAACAAGAGGATTTCTGCACAAGTCTACTACGATGGTCGATATGATTCAGAACTGAGGGAACAAGGTCACAGCACATCATTCAACAATAGACCGAGTAATTATTATTGTCATTTTTTCACTAGTCCGGGTATTGTCGTCAGCTCGGGAAAGGTTTATGTAGGTAGATAGGATAGGTAGGAATATAAAATATTAGGAAAAGTATGTATATTTGCGTCAACAATAGTAAATAGAAGTTAAGAAAAAGTGTAAATTACCAAGCATAATGAGATCCTATTTATGTATCTAATACAATATGGGAATGCCAAAGAAAATTATACACACTTAAAAAAATGTAAAGATAAGTAACTTAAGATGAAGATGAGATACACAGTAAATGCATAAATGTAGGTATATAATGAGTAAATTTCAAATTAAAAAGATGTTTAAATGAGAATTCTGTAAGTAAACTACAATTCTAATGAGCGTGTAAAACAGCAAAGAATAGAAAATAGAAGTTTAGAACATAAGTAAATAACAAAGCAATCAATGAGATCCTATAAATAAAATAATATTTTAACGATAAAAAAAATTATGTAATATACGTAACTAACTTGATACAAAGATGAGGTACGTTGAAAATGTTTAATGGTAGGTATATAATAAAACAGACATATTTCAAGTTGAGAAGATATTACAAGAAATAAAACTTATTTCCAATAAAAAAAATAAAATTAAGATTAACTGTAAATAACGTGGCGATAATAGCCCATCACGGGCCCTTGGGAGGGTACCACATTTAAAAACTTAAGACTAGTAAAAATAAAAAGCTATTAAAATAAATTAGTAAACAACAGTGAAACCTATTATTGGTTGAATAATGTATACGTGTTTTACCATACATTGTAAAATATTATAACTATCGGTTTTCCAAATAAAATGTCTAATTATGTAGCGAACCAGATAACACACGCCAAAAGCATTCTCGAGACCTTGATAAATCTCCCAGACTCACGAAAAAGAATAATTTCTTAATTGTGTAAACAGCTCGTGATATTGAAACTGAATTATATCAATCATTATCAAATTCCACATACTATCCTAATTCGTAGCAGTTTTCGGCAGCGGCCAGAGCCTAAAGTCGTGTGCACCGAACACGACAGGCGTTCCGCAAGGTCGACTATTGAGCCTTATTCAATACTTAATAAAATAGCATTCAGTGGCATACAGAATATCTAATGGACCACATATCATGACCAGATCACGAATTCGGTCAGGGAACCGGGGCTGTTCTTTAAACATTCGTACTGTATCATGACTTCACGGCACCGTTTAGTGGCGTTCCGTCTGTTCAATATTTCATCAATTCTTATCAGTTGGATTGCTTGTAACACGTTTTTACCTGCAGCACACGAGACCATCAAACTATGAAAGGTATAAGGATAGAACATGTTTAAAACAAGAATACATTAAACCTTTGGAATACGAACATTCTGGAAGATATTACCAATTAATTATTATTATTTATTATTTTAACTTTATGAGTAAAACCTCAAACTGTAATATTTAATTAAATGAAGACATTATGAGCAAAACTCAATCGAAAATCTGGAAACAGAAAAATCAGAAAAAGATATTAGCACCTCTGGGACTCGAACCCAGGACCTCCCTACTTTCCGGGTTGGGAAGCCGACCCTGAAGCCGTTCCCCAACCCGGAAAGTAGGGAGGTCCTGGGTTCGAGTCCCAGAGGTGCTAATATCTTTTTCTGATTTTTCTGTTTCCAGATTTTCGATTGAGTTTCGCTCATAATGTCTTCATTTAATTAAATATTACAGTTTGAGGTTTTACTCATAAAGTTAAAATAATAAATAATAATATTCATCCCAGACTTGGAGAAGAGTCAATAGATGTCGCACATTAAATAAAATGGATAATAATTTATCCAGACACCATCTAGATTGCATTTAGTTCGAGTTGAATCTTGCAATCATTCATAAAGATGGCAGCCAATAAAAATATGCGGTGAGAAAAATGAAGATAATATGGGTGGTTCTTAGTCGAAGTATGGTACAGTTAAAAGTGACCGAATTGGATATCGACACCTTATCTCAGTGGATAAGAGCCCCCAACCCGGAAAGTAGGGAGGTCCTGGGTTCGAGTCCCAGAGGTGCTAATATCTTTTTCTGATTTTTCTGTTTCCAGATTTTCGATTGAGTTTCGCTCATAATGTCTTCATTTAATTAAAAATTAATTATTATTTCATGTTCAACCAAGTAGATAGCAAGAGTTAGTCAACGTAGAAGAAAAAACGATATGGGTATTTACTCTTAGCGGTGAACACGAACTCACATATAATGTTGGGTGGCAGATGACCTGTGTTCATCCTCTAAATCCTGTGCATTTATCCTGATGTACTGAATACTGTCTGGGGAGTTCGTAGACTTTCCCCTTTGAATGCCCGACAAAACCTTATTATTTCACACGAACTATAAAAAGTATCAAAGATATGTCAGGATTAAAATACACAATTACCTTGAATTTGACGCTGTCTAACTTTTATCAAAGCTAAAAGCACTTGGGAAGCTATTTTGATTGAGCGTAACGAAGTTATGTTTTAAATTGATTATTTAGCATTTCATCTGTCTGGAAATATGTTCTTGCGTTCTGGTTCCGGTTCGTGTTAGGCTGGGCGTATACATTCGATTTTGCTTTCCGGTTGTCTGATTAGACAATCTGATCGGATTAACACCGCACACATCCGATTCTAAAACCGGATAGGTAATACGACCGGGGCCACGCCCCTTTTCAGACCGGATTGGACGGCCGGCGTGAAAGGGCGTGGCCTATTTTTATTACCGATCAGGTTTTCGAATCGGATGTGTGCAGGCTTTCATAAGAAATGTATGGCGCGAAAGCCTTCAGGTTGTCTGAACAGACAATCGGATGGAAAAATCGAATGTATGTGCCCAGCCTTAAATGCTACCTTTTCAATATTTTGGTACCTACCGACCTAAACAAAGTTTGAAAAAAGAATCGTCATTGAATTGGAGACATTTCTTTGAACACATTGTTCATTTTCTTTATTTGAACTAAAAAATAATCTTATGTAGAATAATTTTGGTTTATAATTAAGTAGGCAGTTAATTAAATACCGACATAAAAATCTTATGATTTCAAGGAAAATTTTGGTTTTGATTTGTTAAATAAGAAAAAATTAGAAACATACTTTTGGGACGCGAGTAGAGATTGCAATCCCGCAAAACGGGATCACGCATTCCCGCGGGATCCCGCTGCTTTTCTTAATCTGCTGGATCTCGCACCTTCATAGCGCGGATCCGCAAATTAAAAATTTTAAGAAAGAAATGACGTTCTTTGAGTCCGATGGTCTCAGAGGAGAGTACCTGACGCTCGCCTCTGAATATATCCTAACGGTTCAGCCTACTAGCGTAGAAGCCGAGAGAGCGTTTTCAGCATCAGGATATATTTGCAGTTCACTCAGAAGCAGGCTCGGAGATGATACAATAAATACCATTTGCACTTTAAGAGCGTATTTTCAAAATTTATCACCATGGGTTGATATCATAGTAATAGCATCCAAGAAAAAGTTGTGATTTGATTATTAGTCAATATATGAATGACTGAATTAAAAATATAAAACTGTTAGGAGTAAGGGTAAAATTAAACAAAACTATTATTATGCCAATCATTTAAAGATGAATCTAAGAAAACAGTTTACTAATTACTTAATTAATAGAAAATAAATCATTTCTGTTGCTTAATCTAAGAAATGTTTAAAAAAAGTTGATTTTTACACAAAAATCTGTAGTTTCAATTTGATTTTAAAACATAATTTCAAAGATGCGGGATCCCGCATGATCCCGCGCGGGATTGAATGAGCTGCGGGATTGCAATTCCTAGACGGGAGGTCTACTGTTCACAGAACTGCTAGTTACATATCATGTTAACCGTTTTATGAAAACGGTCGGATTCCTTAGAACGGTTTCTGCTTTTTCACTGCATAATTAAAACAATTAAGGTTTAAATCTAAAATAATCCAACTGTTAAATGAAAACTTGTGACCGGACCGTTGATTGGTCCACAACTGGCATCCTAGACAGCCAATCACGGTGGCTCCAATGTAATTTTATAAACTGTAGACAAGATAATAATGAGGCGACACGAGAAGTCGATGGATATACTTGATGGTCGGGACTATGTTCGATTTAGCCTTATTTGAATTCTCTTATCCAAATAGGGTGACATTTTATTCCCTTCTTAATTGAAGGAGATCACAAAGCAATGATTGCATACTGATCTTGACAATATGCAATCGTGAAAGACTCCGAGAAACGTAACAATTCTAACATAATAAACAATATAAGAAAACAGATATCACAGATAGAAGGAAACGGAAGAAAACTGCTTTGCTGATAACAGCAAATAACTTTCTGAACGACCATATCTGTATTTCTGACATATAATACAAACGCTTTCAAAAATTTAACAAGAGCGCGCAGGTAATGGACTTTTATATTTCCGAGATGCAGAACTAACCTATCATTGATAATGCCGCTCTGAAAAATTGATTCTACCATTAATCACTCATGCTAATTTATTCACTTTTGGGAACAAATCATATAGGTCTAAATACGATATAAATAAATGTTTTTTTTTATGTGAATACCTCACAAGAGTCAGTGGAGCCAGTGAGACTATGTCATACCCAATCGGGGTATGTTGTGAGGCTGAGGATAGAGGGGAGGGGAAGGAGATGGGTAAGATGAAGGTGGGGGGAAGTACCAGGCTATTCAAATCTGGTCACCAAACACGGCTAAAGCTATTTAAGCAAACTTTTCAATTCTGAATGGTGTACTTACATCAGGGCGATGGTGAGAGTATCTTCCACTCAGGAATGTGTCGCAAATATATTTAATATCATTTTAAATTAATTAATTGTTAAATCACACAAAATAATCAAATAAAATTTATTTGCGCACGCCGGGATTCAATCCCGCGACCTTCGGATTGCGAGTCAAGAGTATTACCCCTCGATCATGGAGGCTGTCAGAACTAAACGGTGTTAAAAAGAGAAAATACCACGCTATATATTCAAATCTAAAATTTAACCACAAAATAAATAAAACGTATATCTTTATGAAAACAACGTTTCCGACAGCAATTTGAAAAAGAATTAATTTAACTTCGGGAATTTAAAAGAATATATATTTGTACATGAAAAAACAAAAAAAGTGACGATAACGTTTATAGTTCGTTTATCTAATGAAGTATGTTTTTTTTCCGTTATCAGTAATTTTAGTTTGAAAAAAATTAAGGTGAGCGATTTTTAAAACTTTTTTATGGTTGCATTAAAAAATTCAGTATTCCAAAAACTATACGTTTTTCCTATTAATAAATTTGAAGGCGTATTTTATCACCTTTCGAAAAAATTTTTTTTTGTTTTCGGATACGCCCAGAAACATTCCAGTTATTTGGATTTTAGTGAAAAGCGGAAATATTTTGTATTTCATGACAAAATATGCCTGAGGCCTTAGGGGTTAAATAACTTATCCCATTTGATATTTTTCAATTGAACATCAAAAATCGTATTAATTTCAACCATGTATAATCTAAAGTATTAGTTAATTTAGATTTTAAATTTAAATTTAAATTGAAAAAATGATTGCCAAAAACAAATCAAGTTCTGCCTCTTACAGGTGTAAAAGAAAATTGAGTGTTTAAACCTGTGTTTTAAGTCGAGTGTGCACCACGGCATTAAAAGTTTAAAGATAAGTTTTCCGTGAATAACCTTAGTAAAAGTAAAACTTTTACAGCATTACCTTTTCTTTTCAAAGATCCCGGACGTTGAGCACAAAATTAAAACAACCATTAAAAGAAGAAATGTATATTGCACAGAGTTTATCTGCTGTAGCAACAACAGTAAAGTTGAGATAAAAGTTTAATAACAAGCTGCACATACAGAATGCAGTTAAATGGCTCCTCTGCACGTTAATCGCAATTAGAGTTAACGATGGCCAATGAACCGGGGTTCTTGATATGCAAGACATAGTATGGCTGTTTGCTGCTATAGTCTCTGGATATTTATGATTGCGCAGGATAGGTCTACATGGAGACCTGAACACACGTGTACACACATTTATCACACCTTCACTATGGCGGAAAACTATTCAAGCTCGGTATTTAAATTTATTAAATGAGCACTGTGGAAACCTGGTTTTAATTAATAAACGCGTAGTCAAACGAGCAAATTAAATACCTGCGCAGAGAACGAAGAACGCTGTTATTATTTCAAAGAGAACCTATGCAAATTGTTTAGTAATAACAACAACTTCAGCAGATATTATTTGGAAGAAGCTTTGATGGGGCTATTTCCATGACTTGCTTAAATTCACCAGTCAGTCATCTCTTTGAGGCTCATAACGGATTAGTTTTTACAGTGCATTTAAGTAAGGTGAATTTGTGAGTATTAATATAAAAGAAAAAGATTGGAACAATTTGTACTTTAATGATCGCTGACGGAATCTCCCGGTTTTATTGAAAACTATTTTATCCATAAAATATCTTTAGTCTGGCTACATTCTGATCAAAGCTTGAATCAACATCTGGCATCATAAAGGGAAAGTTAAATAAGGGATAACCTTTTTGAATACTGTCCACTAAATTATTTATCATTTTGTTTTCAAAATAAGGTTGATCGATGGGAAATATAATATTTTCCTTTCATCCATCAGATTTCAGTTAATGCCTAAGTAATTCGTTTTTTTATAACATGTTGATTTACCAAACATACAACTAATCCATACAAATCGTGTACTAAGATAGAAAGCCTTGAAAAATGTTCGTAAGGTCATCGAAAGATACTTTTGAATGTTCTCCAAAAGGTCAGGAATAAAAATTCTTAACTTTTTGAAGCAACCACAACTCATGAAACACAATGTACAGATAAGACAATTGACTACAACCTAGACCTTTAGAATTAGATTGGAATACAAAATAACATTATCCTGCAAACGATGTTTGCGAATGAGACTTTACCAACGAAGAACACTAGACTGTTCTTAGTATTGTTTGTTATTTTAGGAGCAAGTTTAATCGGCAGGTGACTCAATGCAACGTAATGCGGAACTCAAAGCATTTCAATTGCAACAAAAAGAAGCAAAGGCAAATACAAGTTGCTCATCACTTGCACCTTGCACTACGAATAAATAAGAAAACGAAAACCACGATCTGCCGAATTAAGGGCGCCCGATCATCTTGTCAGTTATATTTTTACTGGACACAATATTGATCAATTAAACAAATATAAAATATTAATAAACTGTCGAAAACAACAACCAAAAAAGAGCATTCGTACCACAACGCCATGAATTTTGTTGGCTGTTTAGATATCGTAAAAAGCAGTCTTTGTGATGCAACATTTCTCAAATTATTAACTAGTAAATACTGAGTATAATCCTTATTACTTAAGTCCTTTTACGTGAGTTCAACACTAATTTGGGACAAAATTGTGCTTTCTTCAAGATAGCAGTATTAAAACTGCTGTGCATGAAACCGTTTGGTTTTAAACGCAAGTAGTGTATTGAAAAATCGATTTATACAATATAAATATAAAAGTTATTATCTTTAGCATGTTTTTTAAATGGTTTTCCGTGGGTCAAAAGTCAACCAAAATGAGGATAAAGTCACGGTGAGAGGTCGATCCAAAAATAATAATGCGCATTCCTTGAGTGCTCGAACAAACACTTTATAATGAACGCCGTTTTTAAAAGGGGTCAAAAAAGGTTGACGGAATACAGGCGCTACATCGTTTGTTAAGACTAAACTAGAAAACAGTCGGAAATCCATCTCAGGTTTCACATTAAATGGACATTTTACATGTGTTCTTCGGAGCAAGCGGAAACAAAGTTAAAAGTATTTTCATCTCTCGTACAGATGTCATGTTTGATACAATTAGTTCCGAACCATGTTTAACAGTGCACAAAACATTTTAAATATAAAGGCGATGAATAATATATCCATTGTCATAATATTTAGTATGACTACTGAACATCCCAAAAAAAACACATCTTTTAGCCACAAATTTTTTTAAATTAAATTCCATGTTACAAAATTATATCGTTATTCCTTTCCAAGTGAAATTAAAAATACCAAGAAGTTGATCAAGTTCAAACAACATCAAAATATGGCTAAGTTAACATGAAGATGAGGAAATCATAAAAAAAATATGAAGTAACACGATCACAGTCTACAGCCAACGAACATGAAGATGTGGAAATAAAGAAACACAGTCAAACAAAAACAAAGATGAGGAAATCATGATCCACCATCAACGCACCTATCACCTCGGATCAGGAACCAGGAACTATTGAGGAGGTCTGTGAATAAACTACTATACTTCGAATATAAATAGTCCTCAATAAAACATTAATAAACCCTTCCAAAGAAATATTCAATAAATCTGAACGCAATGTGTTACTTTTAGTTCATTTGTCGCAGTAAAATAATAAATTCAGTGCTAACCTATGATTTTGTTGATTCTCCCATCAACCATCATGTACTACCTTCATTTATTTGATTGTAATCACTGTCATTATCAACATCAATAATTTTCATATCAGCTGTCGATCACAGTTAGATTAAAGGGCGATCTTAATTTGTCGATGAATCTACAAATTAATTTCAAATAAAGTACACGTCAGTAAAGTAAACAGCCGAGCTTCTAAAAGCTTAAAATTGGTAAATATTAAAGTGAGCACTTAATTATCAAAAAGGCAAAGCATCACAATGACGTCTCACTTATAAATTATGGTGAAAACATTGGTTACGAACAAGACCATGTCAATTAATTCAATTTACATAATGATCAGGTCATTTCAAATACGCTTCTGAGCTTTTCTTTTGGCAAGTTTGGCAAGAAATGGCGAACAATGACCTAACTTGGAGCCAAGTAAATAGTTTGCAAAGGCAGTAAAGTTTAAAAAAATAAAATATGAACGTACAACAATTTTGTAAATAAGGTTTTTATCCATTTGTTGGTAGCCGAATATTTGCCTTTTAAAGGGTGTTTGCAAGGACTGACTGAACCTTTATGTAAGACTCGGCAAAAAAGATTCAGCCATGCAATAACGAAATAGGTGCGATCAAGAAAATTATGAGTAAGATTAAAAGGCAATTATGTATAGAAATCATTTGGCTTGATCCTTTTGGAACACTGTCTAGTGCACGATGTATTCCGCGCCAGAATGGAATGGTTATCGCGTGCATTGAAATGTTCCTTCGAGTACATTAATAATCAGCTCTGAAAAGAGTAATACTTCTTAAGTAGGAAAAAATTATTATTGATTAAAATGGCGAACACAATCCACCTCTCTTTGTTGCTGGTAATTTATTAAAAGCTTTTTTAAGTTTAATTTTATGAAAAACAACTTTTTTACGCTTTTTTAAGTATTTGGTTGCAAACTTGTTTAAAAAAAATACATTAAGATATTATTTTATGTCTCCTTCGATATGGTTGAATGGGATAGTAGACATGCAAATAGTATGCAGCAACACGCACTTGTACTGGTAGGTTCCGTGGAAGGCCGTGTTTTGTGCGGTGCCTCGTGTAGCTTAGGGAACTCAATGGGCCAGAGAAAGGTATTCAAACGGGATGGACGTCACTTGTTGAATGTCCGGCAAACTCAAAGGAATATTAAACAGGCCATACCAACAATCATAAACACAACACCGACTCGTGCATTTAGCTTCAAATAATATCTCCATAAAGAACATCATCCAACAAACCACAAGGAATAGCACGAGGAATACATTACCTCGGTAGGCTTTCTTTGAAAACCACCGATAACAACTCGGGGCGTAATTAAAATGTGTAATTATGCTAATGTACCCGCAGATTAAAATTTCAAATGTCGATTTTGCGGGGGGTAGGTATACAAATGCTAATGCCGTACGTGTCATAATAACACGAGCGGAGACAAACACGGGGGTATAGTGAGCGCTCACAAAGAAACGATTCCAGGAAACCAGGAGAGCGTAAGAGGCTGCGGGTCTCGGAAGATTGTCTAAATCTCATTTCGCCGAGCTTCCGACACTCATTAGAGTAACAACCGAAAGGTGTTGTTTAGAGAGGCACGCGGTCCCGTTGGAATTAAGCTTTCAATCCGACTTGTATATAAAGCACTCCTGAACGTGATGCTATTCTAACCCGCCCGTTCCTTTAATGTACAATGCAACAAACAGCCGACACCTGCTTGTGGCAAGGGATTTCCGTGCAAATAAAGGAACCTATTTGTTGTCACATTCAATTAACTTTTACGGTAATAAAAACACTGAAGACAATATATCAGCAATATTATTGTAAAGTAGTTCAGTTCAAGGGAGAAGTCTCTGCCGAGTAAAAAAACAATGTAACTGTAGGAAAACACACAATCTACATTAGACAAACGCAATCAGCTGCCGGGATTAGTCGCGATTCTGAGTAGGTTTGTGTGTCAAAATATTCCTCAAGTAACACAAACTTATAACATCCGTATTACGGGTTACGGGACGCTTTAACACGTATTAAGTCTACATAATACTGAAGGCTGAGAATCAAACTAAGCCGAAACATATTTTCAGAGAACCTCGCGTTGAAAGCAGAATACAATAGAGACTCGTGCTCCACATACAAAATGGCTATTGGTAAAAGCAAGTACGTACTTAATCCTAACAGAATTTGGTTAACAAACTCAGAACACATTACGTTTAATTCCCCTGAATAATATATTATAGCATCGGAAGGTTAGATATATTAAGAAGGAAAACCATACGTTTTTCTGTACGAAATCGGTTTTTCGACGTCAAATGTGTCGCATAAAATGGTGTGCAAAAAAGGATACAATGCAGAGAGAAACCAAACCAAAGTGGTGTGCTCTATGTTTTCTGACCCTTTGTTGGGAAATAGGGGTTATCCTTAAATAATAGAATAAACAAACTTCTTATATTTCACACGACACATGCGTGACGCGTCATAGAAAAACCATGGCAATATCTGAAAGGGTAGGAAAAACTTTGATATTTTTCACGGAGTTTTGATATAACATAAAACAACGTCCGAGGCCGATATCGTAAGGGGTATAAAGAAATCTGTTACCCTAATAACTTTAAACGAAAAGCATCATTTATCAGGACAACATAAAATGAAAGGGGTCCCGGGGGGTAACGGTAGCGTGGCCTCCATTAGAGTTTATCGAAGCTTTTCAGGGAGCAGCACGCGATGCGTGTCTTATGCCAGGCGCAACGAGTCCCATACTTTCCCGATTCATCTGGGATCCTGATAGAATAAATGAACACTATATGACTCCCAGAAAAGTACTTAACAACTTCACGTGTCGAAATTTTCTCAAAGAGGTACCAGCACGCCCCTCAAGAATCAATGGACGTGCTACATGAGCAGAAATTGAAATGTGGAGAGTTATGCTGAAAACGTACGAGTATGTGTGAAAACGTTCGTTTTCAATCCTGAGTGGTTGCGAATTGTCCAAGGGTCCAAAATATTACAAGGGTAAAAATATGCTTTTACTACCAGGAAAGCATATAACGCGAGATGGTATCTTAAACAAAATACACGAACATTATTAAATAAAGCCCCGCGACATGTCGCTGACGGATGGTAGTCGAGGAATATTTATACAGCTTTTTTTGGTTCTACAACTCAAATATTGAAAGGAAAAAAGGCAACAAAAAGCACTACTACCGTCCATAAAATGCTGAGTCAAGTCAAAGCTCCAAGCTTGGGTTTTTTATCGGATCAAGCTAATTGATTCCATTACATACAAACCTCTCATCGAATAAAAACCACAAAGGATGTTTGGGGTATATAATGTTTTGCTCGCTTTATTTGGAGTGGATTTAAGATGGGTACATTACAGTGAAGGTAGTATAAATAAATAAGGATAGGTATACTTTTCATTAAAATGGTTGAATTATAAAAAGCTTCTGGCTTCGTAAACTTCGTAAACGTATTTCGCAAACGCGCTTAAGTAATTTCTCTTCAAAAGCTTAATTTCTCCAACTTTATTATTTTCTCCAGTTCTTACTTTTGTGTTTGCTTTAAACGGCATTGTTCTTCAGGTATGAATTTCAAGAACAATGAGTCATATGAAACAATGAGAGCAATTATTAAATCAAGATGTGCCATTATTTAAATTACAATGGTGATCTGGGATAAAAATGTAACTCGTTAAACTTTAAGAGAGAATTAGAAACTTTCACTTATTCCCTCCAAGTATAAATTGTATTATAATGAAAACAGGTTTGGAATAATAAGCTTCACATTTAACCCTATCCGATTAAAGTACTGAAAAAAATATTTATAAAAGCTGAGTCTCTGAAAAAATGCTAGCACGCACCAAAAATGTGTTTTAGGCAGCACAAAAAACGTTGTCAATGAAAAGAAACACCCTTTAAATTTGCTTTCAATCTGAAAGAGATCCGACTTAGTCCTTAGTTTCAAATTGCCAAAGGTCTGCGATACCCAAGTCTGAGTGAAGCTTATCGGGAGGCCGTTATCTTAGGTGCTTTTTACAGAAGGACCTGTAATTAGGCGAGTTTTCTTTGACTGCGGAGTGCGGACTCTTGAAGCCTTGAAGTTCCCGTAGCAAACCGCCGTTTGATCTCCAGACCTCGTCAAGAATATAAACGAACTTAAGACCTTTCAACATGTGAAATACGATATAACGCTAAGTGGAATGGCGGACTTGGCAATATAAATGTTGGTCCTCAAGATTGGTACGGAATGATTGTCAAATCCGTATTCAAAAAAACTCTAATACGCTACTGATAAAGAGCACTAAACTTAAGTCATACAATAAAGTTTATTAAAGAGATAATGTTAATACCCTTGAAGGGGTTTTAAATGAAATTGAAACAAAAACCAATCTTAAAGGTCTAGACGTGATACCAGCAGCAGTTTCTTCTTTGTATGGAATTGATTGGGTACATTATCAGTTTCCCGAGTGAAATGTTCGATACATCCCATCCGGACGAAAAAACAGTATCTCATAGGAAATAATGAGACCGTAGATCCATCATAGTACACTGCCGATAATTATGCGATCAGTATCCAAGACGAGGAGAAATCGTTCCGATACGCCGGCCGTTCGGTTTCTCTGTCCACAGTCTCCATTGTCAATGACCACCGTTTTTCAGTACGGCTACCGAACATGTCGGCGTACCCACAAAGGCCCGAGATGACTCGACTTTATTCCCAATTCTAGATTCCCAACGCCTTGACGATAATTATTATTGAATTAGTGCTAGTGATACGCAGTATTCGGGGAATCCGACCAAATCAACTGGTACACTTTCATAGATGTTCGCGCTTCGGGTTTAAATTTCTGCAAGTCAACAGACTAAACTCCCGAGAATTCATCTGTTGAGTCGTAATACAATGAAGGCAATTTTAATGAACGTTCTCACTTTAATGCACAATTTAATCGTTGGCACATTAAAGTTCTCACTTTATTGCAATAGCAAACATAAGTAGTTATCTAGCTACCGACGATAAGTCTTGTAATTCTCACCCATCGAATTAGTCATGTTCATTATTTTGTTGAAACTTTTAATCCAATTTAATTTCTTGTTCCCAGAAGAATCTATAAGTAGTTTAGGGTAGCAATAAAATACAATCAGAAGTTAATGGTTTCATAAATTGAATAGAGAATCATAATAAATGCGGACCCATTACGATCCATAGAACCGAATAGAACCTATGTTTAAGAAGAAGTAGCTGTGAGCAAAAACAAAATGACCATTGCGTGATTATGTAGCTCTTAACGGCAATTCAAAATTACCCCGGTATAATGAAACATAAAAAAACGAACAAGACAGTATATTTGATATCTTTAAATGACTTGGGAATGATACGTAGTACGTACTACGTACATTTTACCCAGGGGTGAGATGAGAAAGAAATAAATTGATATTCAGCTGAAATTGACCCGACTCAGTTCGTGTAAAATTCAGCTTTTATGATCGCCATCGTCCAATGGCCGTTCAATAAACACAAGCGAAATAAATATTGAAATTTATTTTGGAAGCAAACAAAAACAGGAGCTTCTAAAGGGATAGGGATACAGAAACATGCAGGAGGGGCATGTTTTTATGGCGCGCTTATCTCGCAAACAGAAGGAGTCAGTTGTCACTCGGAGTCACGACCCACGACCCGAGCAAAGGCGTCCGTGTGATATGGAGCTGACGTATATCCTCGCCCTCCTTTCGCCCTGGTATTTCGCTTTTTGTGCTTACATTATATTGCCTTATTTGGTTCACTTCACCCAGTCTGTGTGAGGAATGGGGAATAGCGTTTCCCTTGTTCTCGTGGTAGTTGCGTAACGACATACTTGATTTTATTCATATAATATTATGTTACGGAAAAAAAAACGGTTTTTGTTTAAAAAGAATTCTATCAAATCCAACACAAAAGTGCATTGATACTGTCATGACCGGATTTATAATGTCTGGGTTTGTTTATTCTGAAAACGAATAAACAATGTAATACGCTGTTCGATTCTTCCGTACCATTAGACCGCAACTCCCACAGTTTCAGGTTTGTTCGCAGTGACTCATGTGGTGAAAACTGATATCGCAATGTTATTTGATACAGATTTATTTAATTCATCGAAAGAACTGAGCAAGATCTATTGAGCAGGGCTTGCTGATTCTAAATGCGATAGCTGTAATGATTTTGAAATGTTGTTGAAATTAATACTTCCCGATACCTCGATTGTGACGCTGGAATGGAAACTGCGTATTTATGGACATAGGCTAGGAACGTAATAATGACAGGATATTATGAACATACCATGTACCGTGCAACCAATTTTATTTAAATGCCTTCGGAAAGGTTGGTATTTCTGCAATATACCTAGTTTAATTATAATGCGTTGAGTATGTAATTTCAGCATTAATAGTTTAATGCTCAACCTAGCTCGGAGCGAATCTGGCTTAAAAGACTTTGCAAAAAGTTGATTGATAGCTTCTGCACATTTGCAACTGGACTTAAACATTCGCAATTTTCCTTTGGTCTTCATTCTTATTTCGCTCATTATCTTCTGACGGCAAATGTCCGGATGGTATCACGACACCATAAAAAGAGGCCAACCCGCCGGAGGCAGGGATGAAAAACCCCGGGAGAAGTTTATAAAAAGTGTCGTAAATCATGTTTATAAAATAAAGAGAGAATAAAGATTTTTAGTTTGGTAGATGAAATAACCTAACTTGATCAAAGTGTGATTGGTGGCAACAGGTTATGTCACGTCACAGGAAAGCATGAAGAGCAGAAGTAAATAAAAATAATTTTGCTACATTGAGAATTCCTCGGACACGGCAAAGTTTGTGGCGGGCAGAAGTTGGTCTTTAGGAATGTAAGAAGTTGGCAATCTCTGGACCGAGGAATCATTATAGTTCATTACTTCTTACTACGACACGGTGACCAGAGATATCCCAACTATTTGAAGCGGGACTTCTCACAAAGAACTTGCTGCCTTGGGGATAATCAAAGACCTGCTTTCATTGGGTATTCGCGGGCACACTGACATGTTTCCTAAGCGCTAAAAAGCAATGATTGCGGAGTGATTAACTTTTTGTGTATCTTTGATTCAGGGATCTTTACAATGAAATTCTCCATTCATTGTTTACCTGAAGAACTTTGGAATACTCAATGGCACAAAGTTAGGAACATTAAAATATAACGCGAGATTATGTAGGCAGTTTAATCTCCGAACTGAGGACATTCTATTCGATAGTTGGAAATAAAGCATGATAGGGTGAATAAAGGGTCAAAATCCTATCAGCTTTAATCAAACGATTCTATGGTGGCACTTGATATTCGGGACCAAAAAAAGGTCCACACGCGATGTAATTTAAAAGTCGAAATATGTACACGGTTGACACCCTGGCGTATGTGACAAATTGTAAACACGGTCCCAATACGTCTTTGAGCTCGGGATTAAAGCCTTTGTGATGCAAATCTCCTACAGAGCCTTCAGACAGGGGCTTAATCACGATCAGTCTGGTTTCCTACAAAAATGCCCGCCTGTCCTCTACCACTGTATCCAAACATTGTCACTTCAACCATTTTACATATTTGCACGTGATTGATTATAGGATATCCGTTGGTTAACCGGCTTAACAATGTCCGTAATTTGCAAAATAAGCAAGCGATTGCTTATTGCTGACCTCTCTTTATTTCAGAAGAATTAAGCGACCGTTATATGTCCAAGCCGACTCTGTTTCAATAACTAGTCCAATATTACGTACATCTAGCCCCTATCCATAACATCCTCATATTTTCGTAAGAGAGAACTTTAAGGACGGGTTGTTTCAAAAAATTTGATGAGTTCATCAAATATTTGAAGTTGATTTTCAGGTTCTGTGTAAGTTCTTTTCGAGTTCTGTTTTTTTATCATCATATGCCAGCTGCTTCACAAAACTGAAATCATCACAGAACTTGAATAGAACTTACACAGAACGTGAAAATTAACGTCAAATATTTGACGAATTCGTCAAATTTTTTGAAAGTGTTTATGGAAGATACCTACTCACCAAATCAATGTTACACTAAAATGTTCCCATAAAAAACAGAATAGATAAAGTGGTATATAGAAAAATGACAACCGTGGCATAGGGGTAAGAGATTGGAGTATGGGACCTAGTTCAGTTTCCCACAAAATCTAAAAATTAAAATGTGTAAAGGAAAATCTTAATGTTCTAAAAGCGAAGACGTCTTTTTTTACATTAGCTCCACACAGGAGGCCTTGAGGAAAATAATTCTATGTCATCTTTGGGGAAGCTGTGTGGAGTGTGATTTTGGAAAAGGAAGGGGAGGAAGTTCTGGGAAGGAAAAAGGTATTAGGAGAGGGTAGGAATCTGTGGGTCAGTGTGTCCAGAAGTGACCGATGTAGGAGGTGGTGCAAGGCGATGTTCCGAAAGAGTCCTGCTGGAGAGGTCAAAAGGTCTCCCGATCCGGCCTGCCACGCTGTTGGTGGGCAGACGCATCCGCCGCCAAGACCGGACAAACCTCACCCCATGAACCCGGGCACCCCTGCTGTGTGTCACCAAACGTAGCAAACCACATGGGGTGACCTACGGCAGAGGTGTTGGTTAACGAAACCCCTCCAAACTGTAAATATAAACAAAAAATAAATATGGTAGATAAAAATGTACTTTTCTAACTTGTATCTAGAATAATTTTTCCAAATGCTGATCGTTTGTGATATTTCTGGTGAGTAGATAGTACCTACCTACGGATTTGATAAAGGATTTAAAAAAAATTTCAAGTTTAGAGTTTTCAAGTTTTTCTATTTGATTTTAAGCCCAGTTAGATTTTAACATTATTATTATTACAATGTAGAAGTAGAGTCTTGTATTACCAGCACCTTCTCACTTCACATAGCAATTCACACTTGGGTGCCAACATTGAAATTATCAGTTCAACGTAATAACGTAACCTATTTTTTCCAATACATAATATCATAACCTACGCAAATGGTATAAAATCCAATTTGCGGAAACCATATTAGCGCGCGGCTTTGGCATGTTGAAAAAATATAACCGAATGAACATGCAAGAGGGAGAACTGCATACAAACAGAAGTAAACATTGAATTATGTGAGATTTAAATTGTAAATTATTTTATTACCATAAAATAAATAGATATGCATATTATCTAACATGTAAAATAACAACGCATTGAGAAATTATAATTGAAGTAAAACTTCTTTACGCACGCTTGACTTTGGGAGTAAGCTGCTGAATGCGTGACGAGAGCGTTACGAAAAGTGGCGAACGGAAGTTGAGAGGGAGATATAAGTTAGTGAAGGTAGAAAGAGAGAGAGTTACGTTTCGTATATTACATATTATTTCTCTCTTGGGTCACCTCAAGTGGGTCGCTACTTTTGGTGACTTAGCAGGGGTTCCCGGGTTTATAGGGTAAGGTTTGTCTAGGTCTTGGCGATGAATACGTTTGCCCGCTCTGCGTGGCGGGCCGGATCAGGAGAGAATCCGATTTACGGAGACCTTTCCAGCCAGACTCTTGAAACGTCCTTCACTCCAGGACACATTGAACCCCAGCCTGCCGACTCCTTACATTTTTTGAAGTAAAAATTCTTTACGCACGCTTGACTTGGGAAGTAAGCTGGTGAATTCGTGACGAGAGCGTTGAGAAAAGTGTAATCGGGCGAGGCGAACGCATAATAAATTTAAATATTTGTAGAAAATTAATATATGTATATGAATATACATGTATATATTATACATATAAACATATATATACATACATATACATGGAGCAAAAGAAGTTTTACTTCAGTCCTGTGGTCTAAAGCACACTCATTTTTTTATTTAATGCGGAACTGTACAACTGTACATGATATAACATACCTATAATGTTTCCAGAGGAGTCCATAATATGTAAGAACGTTATACTTCTTGTAAAATTTCACGCCTGCTTGAATGCAGTATTATTTATTTAATTCTAACCTCTGTTAATTTATTATTTCCGTTATAATTATCATTACTCACCTGGGAATTAACAAATCGGTCTTCTTTTTAATTTCCTTGTAACAAATAATCACCTGCCTTAAACAAACATGCATGGAATTGATACAAATGAATAGTTGGAAAGGAATCCGTTATTGGCTTCATGACGATAAAATGAAACTTGTGGATTAGACGTTTAAACCTGTCTAGAGAAGCGTCAGAATTAGACTAGAAAAAGAGCGTCAAATGATGGAAACCTGTTTTAAGATAGACTTTCAAAGTTACTTAACACTGATTTTCACAATTCGTTGAAGAACTTTGTTATAAAGATTTATTTTCTTGTTGATTATTACTATTATTAGTTCTGTCCTATATCTTCATATAGTATAAAATGAAGTACGCTTAGATCTTTTAAACTACGCAACAGATTTCACGGGGCTTTTACCAATAGATATAGTGATTTATGAGGAAGGTTTTTAGGTATATAATTTGTCAAGGTTTTGTGTAAATTTGTTAAAATATACAAATAAAGGGAGCGGGCTGGCAAGCAGGCAGCGGGTAGCGGGCTGGAAAGCGGGCGGTGTGGATTTGATATGTGTGCAAATTAGCAGATGGCATTGGTTATAAAGGTTGGGTAATGGCGTTGTGTTTCGTTAGCCACAGTAACGTGGGGCAGTAAGTTTTGAATAATGTTTGGTAAAACCGCATCTTCCAAAACTTGTTGTTAAATAAGACAACCGGTGTGGTCTAGAGGTAAGGCTCTTGACTAGCAATTCGAAGGTCGCGGGATCAAATCCCGGCGTGGGCAAATAAATTTTATGTGATTAATTTGTGTTATATCACAATTAATTAATTAAAAATAATATATAGTGTATTTGCGGCACGTTCCAGAGTGGAAGATAATTTCAATATCGCTCTGGTGTAAGACCACCATTTAGAATTGAAAGGTTGCTTGAAATGGCTTTAGCCGTGTTTAGTGACCAGATCTGAATAGCCAGGTACTTCCCCACCTTCCTCTTCCCCATCTCCTTCCCCTCCCTACTACCTTCAGCCTCACAACATACCCCAATTGGGGAAGCCATAGTCTCACTGGCTCCAGACGAGAGCAGTATGGACTCTTGTGCGGTATTCATAAAAAAAAAATAAAAAATATTAGATAACAATAATACAGAGCTTCCGCATTTGGTTTCCTGTACTTGTATTTACTGTTAATGTTTACGAGCATACTTAAATCCACTGAAAGTTAAAGCTATATATTTAAGTTAAGTCGTATATATGTTGCATTGTTTAAATTATTAAAATTAATAACTAGTCCTAACTGGGAATAATGTCAACTCAACACCTCCTTGAAAAGTCATTAAAATCTATGAAAAAAAAAAAAATTTAAATTAGCCGATAACCCTAACCTAACATAACCTATTTAAGTAATTTTTTATATAATTTTTTTTATCGCTCTAAATGATATATCTTAGATGGTTCTGAGTTGGGTTCATTCCGAGTTGGCCGGTCACCTAAAAAAATATATATTATTTTTGAAGATAATATCTAGATACGTTCCACGCCGAAACGCAAATTATATGAAATTCCCTCGATAGAAAAAAATCGCAAAGTATGCTCTGAAAATTATTTAAAACAAGACTATTTCAATTATTTTACAAGTTACATTTGTGAAAAAATTCACAATGTTTCTTTAAATGATACTTAAGATACCTTCCACGCGATTTTGCTCTATTTTAAACAAGTCATGTTTTATTAAGTATTTTCTCAATTTTTGCATCAATTTTGTCATTGAAAATATTAGCGCGCTCTGTCCAACATTCGTAATTACATATCCATCCATCTTCTTCTTTTTGAGCCGCGAAGCGTCGCCTTAAATTCAGTTAAAAAACTATGTAAATTGAAACCACTGTAGGAAAAAATTCTAAAAAAATAACAATAACCCCACAACGGATTTTTAAAAATATACGTAGGTATGTAACGTTTTTTAAAAGGTTTTGTAGTAAGCCACTAAAGGTACTTGAAGTATACTATCACTAAATTGTTCAATGTTAGCTTCATGTTATTTTTTATTATTAAACAATTACCGTGTATTTAGGAACCTACGTGATTCTTGCGTTGGACAAATGAGGCTAGAAATCAATGTTCCCAATTCAGTCTGACATATTTATGACCAGCCAATTGGAGAAAGTTTGAATAAGTCCATGAAAATTAAACAACTTTGTAATCTCGCGATGGCAATGAAGTTACATTATCGTGTTATCCAATGAAGAGACGTGTAAATAAAATGAGACTTGAAGCTCAGTCGGCTGTTACAGACCCATAAATATCAATTACCATCGAAGGCAGGCATTTCGGAATGAAATATGACACCCCTAATTCAACCGTAATATGTACTTATTTATAACTGCGCAGCCAGTGGAATCAATCAGGATGATTTGTGAGCGGAAGATGGGACAATAACCTTGGAGATTGAATAAGGTCCAAAGAGGGTGTCTTCCGTTACTGGTACCTACTGCTGAGACTGTAAAATTAAGCATTAATCTTTCAGAATAAAAAGCACTTATTAACCTAACCTAGGCTTCTGTTTTCTCTTCTCTCTTCCCTCCCCTATTATCTTCAGGTTCGCAAAGATCCTCAAAAGGGGGTGCCATAATTCGGAAATCTGTCAACACGGTGACAAATCAACACACTTTAGAAAAGTTATATAAATTCATGAAGAGTGGATGAATAACAACAAGGTTAAATATTTTACGTTGGGTGAGGTTTATAGGTTAGTTTCGTTCGTCGCTTTTAATAACTACTTCACTTTTGAAAGGTGTGATAATATGTCATTGTGTTGAGTTGTTATGGAACCCATAATCCATGGCCAAAAACTCCGGGAGTTTGAAATATTGTGCGGTATTAAACTAAAAAAACGAGGTCTAATGAAACTGGATTCATGACAGAGATACTTGAACGCTGAGAAGGTATTCATCTTTTACAGAAAGAGTAACCAAAAATATCTATATATAAAATAAAATATTGAAACAAGTCGCGCTGCTCGGATTCCTGACTGCACAAAGAAACACTAGCATCGCCAGCCACGAGCATCTGCAGACAACCAGGAATACATAATGTAATAATACTTCTTAATCTGAGGAGCGTTTAGCAAGTGGCTGCCAGCGGAACCACACACGTCGGCGTTTGATCAAGGTCTAGATTAAGATGTCGCCGCTGGCGATTGATTTGAACACCAGACTTCCTCGTCTAACAGCAGAATGCAATAATGGAGCTATCTGGAGTGAAAGACCAAGTCGAATTATGAAAGTAACACTACTCTCTTCGATCTCTTCCGGCATCTACTCCGCATTAAAACACTGTAAAAGGATTATTGAGGTATTCCAAAATAGAAGGAATGATCTAAATGGCAATGAAGGTTAAAGATTAGTTTGAAAGCGTTCAAGATAGCAACCTCGCTCTCGGTACTTACTCGTATATGACTTCATCCTCTGAATCAACGCACGGATTTATTCGTTTCACCACGCAACGCCTGGGTCGTTGGAATTCTTCTCAACCTTTAGTGATTGGCCAATGAGATTTATTAACTTAGTGGGGCTTTTTTGTGTAACTCCATTATCCCTCATTATTTACCCGCCTTAGCGGCGAATCAAAGCAAATGTAAGGATATTAATAAAAAAATCAAGTCTTACCCTATGCCCACACAATAAAACGACTTCGAATCGTTTCAACGGCAGAGATATTACCGAGACATTAACATGAAATTACCCGGATAGCATAAACTGAAGTAGCTAATCTCCGTGTGCATGATTTGAAGGTGCGTGAGGGTTGGAGAAGTCAGAAGGTAATGCGAGGTTGCATCATATTACTAGGAAAGCAGGAGTATGTAGTGTATGCACGTTCAAAACTGCTCCCTGCGAAGAAGCCAAAACGTGGTAATGTTTACACTAGGTACACACACCCAGAAGGTAACTGATGTGTCAGTACATTTATAATGTAATAAACGTAAGACGGCACACTTAGCACAGCGGGAAGCAAACCTGAACCAGAAGCCAACATTCTAATGACAGCTTTTAAACCAACAAACCCGATGAACAACAGCAAGATATTGGTATCTTCTAACTGATTGTCGATAATGGGATTACGTGTATGAAGAAGCAGACACTCTTAAGTGAGCGTATCAATAAATAACCGTTCAGATAATAGGCCGTCGTCTGTTCTGGGTTATTTATTCCCATCTTCATTAGCGCAACAGATAACAGCGACAAAACCACTCCAGCCAATTGGACTGCAAACACAAGCCAGATGATGAAATTCACCCCCTTGTAAAAGAGACAGCACAATTTCTCAAAGCTTTAGAAATACTTAAAATTTACAAGAGCAACCTTTTTACAAAAAAAAACATAAACCATTGAAATTATCCGTCGCTAGCATGAAGACAGACATTATAATAAAAAAGACCCGTATATGCATTAAGGCTTCGAGCCAGAAATGTTACTAAACATTATAATGAAGCATACCCAGCAAAAGCAAAGAATTTAGAGTAAGACTTATTTTTTTGAATGTAGCGACATCTTTGGTCGTTTTTGTGGGGTGGCGCATTTTTCCATTGTTGCTTGGCAAATCCACTTGACGATTTTCAAGCTTTGGTATATGAAAGAAGCCGACGGAGTGGCGAAGAGAGATAGGTAAATCGATTTTTTTGTACTACGACTGTAAGGGTTATGAAATAAGTTCCAAAGAGACGGGGTTTAAAATACTCTTTTAGAACTATGGTATGTGTAGGCACGTACTCTTCAATTGATTGGAAAATGTTCACAAACTTAGATACGTTACTCTTTCCGGGTGAATTTGAATAGTTATAAAAAATTTCTTCGCTTATTGCAATCTCAAACACAAACCTTTTTTTACACTTCTGAAGTTATATTTTTAACATTTAATTTTAAAACCTAATATTAACTTTTATTAATCAATTGTAAGAGCATCCTGAACGGGAGTCTTTGCGAGAGATGACCTTAAATCACCTCGATATATTTCAGGTTCATTATTTAATTCAGGTCTTGAGTGCGTTCAGGGCTAATGTAAGTAATTAGTCAAATGGGTAGAAGATACCAGGCAGATATCCTGCGCCGACATCTCAATATGCGCTCCTGGTAACGGCAGCATTCTTAATATGGTGCCCCTTAATGGAGTCACTTAATCAACGGTCTTTTACGCACTCTCATCTGCGGTTAATATATTTGTCAATGTTTTTACATGTAAATGCAATTAAGAATCGGGAACAATGATAGGCAACCTAACTTACTGACTTCATTAACACTGTCAACTATTTAAAAAGTTGTTAGTGGATTTAGAAAACGCATTAAGTTTATTCATGAAGCAATTAAAGTTGACCACGATTTATTGTTCGAATTGAAATTTCAAGATATTTTATGACGGTTCTTTAGTTATTTAGATAGAAGTAAAACAAACGCCTAGAATTTTAAAACGTCGCATATAAATCTTCACGAAAGACGGGAATTACTAGTGAAGCTACACAAAATAATAGACTGAATTCCGATGCATAGAAAAAATCCCATTCCGATCATAAAAAGCAAGGGACGAAGCGTCGCGAATCGATCTTAATTTGCAAGTCGTGAGCGTGTTTCAAGTTTGAGCATTCTGAATTTGAAGTGTAATTAACCCGAATAAAGAAATGTGGATATAAACATCATGGCAGACATGACGTCCGTGTCAAATGAATACAAATGGAAGAGAGTGCCATCATATAAGAAAGATTTATTGAGACGAGATATCAAAATGCTCTCCGAGAAGTAAGTGCCTAACCGGACGGCTGACCACGACTCGGGGTTCGAGATTGACTTGCTTTCGAGCAAATTAACAAAAAAACCAAAGCTAATTGTGTTTGTTTCTTAAAGGCTGCTGGAAGAAGCACAATAAAATACATGCATGATATGTATATGTAGTTATCAAATCCACGTAGGTATCTCTATACACTGTATGGTGTGATTAGACAGTTAGATTTTATCAGTTCTCGCGTGGCAAAACTAGCAAGCACCTTGCCGTGTTTTTGTTCAAATCCCAGCAAAAAAGCCAACAATTATCGAGTAATATGGAATGGTAATGGATCAATTTACATGTAGTTGGCTAACGGTATAGTTACATACCGGACCCATTTTAATATTGGCAAAATCACCATGTCGCTTCGCGTCCATAAAAATATTCAAATTCACATTTAAAATGCCGGTGAATTAAAATCATAATATGGAAATGAATAACATGCACATGTATTCAATCATTTTAAGTGTGTTTCAATTAACTTATTCTGACGGGTATAAAAACATAAATATACTACGAAATAAATCAAAGAACCATGCCCGAAAAACACGGCGGTGAACGGAAAAACGTAATATACTGTCAATTTAATAGTAACATATATCACAAATAATGATATAGTACACAACTCGTTTACTATTCTTGCTTTGTAGGGAAAAATTGAAGAGTCGTTAGCTCGAGCGCCTAAAGGTGATGCGACTAGGGAGCCGGGCAATAACTTAATGACCGCCCCGGTAATATGATTGCCTGATACATCCATCAGGTGTACTCATACGAAGAGCGGTTACATTAAAACTGACTTCAATAACACCAAGAAAAGAATAATAGAAAAATCTTACAAAATTGGCCGCTGCACAGTGCATTCCGCAGACACCTGACTTGTGATAGTTAAGTTATTATTTACCTGCAACAAAACAAAAACATAGGTTAGAAATGATTGATTGCTTGCATATTATAACGATTTCGATAAAAGTAAACATATAATATGAATACCATTAACCAAGATGATTATTTCAACCAGTTTTGCTCGGTTCCTTAAGCGGTTGGGTCAATTATTAATACGCCGGGGAAACTTGAAAAGCTATCATCAAGCTGATGACTTTTGCTTCCCCTTACGTTTGTGTGCGTCGTCATTATCAGTAAAAGGTAATAATGCAAATAAAGATACCTTGCGCATGTCTAGAGAGCATTGGATGGAGTGTTATCTTAACGCATTGCTGGCTGCTTCCCTGGGAGGCCATTTATTTAGAAGTCACTCCTACTGAGGCATTACCAAGAAGATAGACACAAGGCACTGCATTATAAATAAATGTAGATTGTCGCTAGTAACCTGCAATGGTTATGGAAGGATTTAGTTACTGAAGGCAGAGAGCAGGACGTGAATTAATAATGGATCAAATGGTAGATAAAACAAGTATTCTCATTAGGAGACAATTTTCCGCATTTTAATTAAGTGAAACATTAACGGCGGACACTTCAATGCACTCGTGCAGCTTTGCTGATTGAAATTCAATTGAATCACATAATATCTTTGTACATTTGTTGAAACTAAGAATATTTTATTCAAAAGAAGTAATATAACGTAACCATTAAAATCATAACTGTTACCCAATTATACTAGGTATAATTTCTTGCGAGACGAATTTTTTTGCCGTAATTTTTTTCGCAGCTCATTGAACTTTTCTGGATCACATTTCACCGGAGAGCATAATATAGCAGAAGAGCAGAGTACGGAGCGAGGTGAGATCTAAAATCGGAACCGGTTCGCGCTCGGTATGTGTAACGTTTTGCGATTATTTTATTATATTATGTTCAATTGCGCCTCGAATGCCCTCCGCACTAAACATCGATACATCTCGCTGTCTGAAATTGCAACGCATGCAATAAAATCACTCGAACATAAAACGAGCTCATAACGGTACGAACGTTTCCTTATGAATTGATCGGCCGAACAATTTAGAGGCAAAATAGATATTGCTGATTGATAGTTGGTAGTTTGTAGCCCTATTGAGGTTATGCTGAGTGCAGTCAAGTGCACATTTACATGGCTGTTGATTCAACAGGAAGGTTATTGAAATGATACGCAATAACTTGCTGCAGATCATACGATGGTAATGTAGAATGATTACTCCAATGACAGTTTGATGCCACGAATCGGTTAAATCGCTGCTGATGGAAAATCGATGATGATATAACCTTACAGCATTACAAAATTAAATACAAATTGCAAACTTTGCTCCCAACAATAGTTCCAAAGGATTGGCAACAATAGGCTTAGATTAGTTGATTTCATTTACAAGCGATGTGTTCGACCTGATCAAAGATATTGAAATATAAGGAGATGGGCTATAGGCAAATTTTGAGGAATGTAAACGCTAGAAATATTTCGATTCCCATGCCATACAAAATTTACAATCGCGAGTCGTATTTTCACGAGGCAGGTAAGCGAAAAAGTGGTTTTTATTTATTTTGTGCATAATTTTATAAGAATGAAAAAAGTTAGAACATAAAAACCTCAAAAATAGTCTTAGCCATTAAGGGGTATTTAAAAAAAATATGTTGTTTATGTTACTTCATAGTTAAGTCATGAAAAAACCTTTTTTTTAGTGGCTTACGCTTATATTTTTTGTTACATAAATAATAATTTAATTGTAATGCCAATACATAGAAAAGCTAGTAAAAGCTTCAATTTATCCGTAGCATATTTTTGATGTTCATACTGTAAAACGATTTGTCGTAAAGATGAATCTAAATAGGATTTCACGTATAGCTTCATCTTAATAGGTGGTACTGCTTCCTGGTGTCGCCGATATTTTTACCAATACTACTGCACACCTTCAAAAAAACAACTAAATAAACGAATTCTTTCCGTATTAAAACTATATTGTTAACCAATACTACTGGACACCTTCGAAAAATCAACTAAATTCCGTATTTAAACTAGCACCATTAGATCACAAACCGCCGACAGTCGGGCGGACACTATAGCATATCTCCTTATATTTCAATGGCTTTGGTCCTGATTCTGATGTTAATTCTCGAACGTAAATTGGCTTTAAATTTAATGGTCGTTTTCAAAATTGAAACTGATTATTTGAGGGTTTCAGACAAGTGATGAAGAAGGTACCTACCTACAATATAATATTTTACTTGTATTTTTTTTAAATTTTAAATGTCTTACTAAATTGGAATTATAATATTCCATGGTTCTTACGGTTTAAAGTTAGTAGAATGATAATGAACATTTTATTTAAGCCGCCGCTACCCGAATTTCACCGATTTATTACATATCTCCCTTAAACATTTGAAGTTTTTAAGCTCATAAAAAATATGTTATTTTGAAGATATATAGATACGTTCCACGCCGAAACGCAAATTATTCTATTCTATTAAGAAATTCCCTCGATAGAAAAAAATCGCAAAGTATGCTCCGAAAATTATTAAAAACAAGTCTATTTCTATAATTTTACAAGTTATATTTGTGAAAGAATTCGCAATGTTTCTTTAAATGATACTTAAGATACTTTCCATTTAAATGATACTTAAGATCTTTTTATTACACAATTTCACAATTTTCGCTTCAATTTTATCATTTAAAATATTAGCGAGCTCTGTCAAACATTCGCTATTACATATCTTTCCATCTAATTCTTTTTGAGCGGGGTAGCGCCGCCTTAATGGCATCAATCCATTCATTTTTCGCTGGCCCACCGCACTTGCAATCTGCAATTACGTGTCGTGTACACTAACCGCATTAATGCGATGCACCACGTCGTATAAAATTCGGGATCAGGCCGCTAACAATAACACTCCTTATATAGATGGCGATAAGGTTTAAACTCCCGTTTAACTAGCCGATCAAGAAAAAAACACAGACAAAATGTTTTATTTTATTTTGCGAAGCTCAAGCACAGATATTAAAATGTTTTACGATAATTTTCTAAAGAATTTAATTTTCTACATTATGTAGCAACACAAAAACAGAAACGGGGTTCGTAAGTAGAAGATTTTGAACTTTAAAGCAGTTTAAATAGGCCTGATACTTTATTTTTATGGGCGTATAAAAAAAAATTATAAAAAATTACTCGAAGATTTAAAAGGCTAATATGTGTTCTACTCTCAGTATTTAACTAAAGCTTCTAAAATGTTTCCAAGCCATCTAATTTTCAAACTAAAAACACGATTTTGCTTTACTTATTAGTGCATCACCTTAAATCAAACAAATAAAAATTCAGATGCACGTAGGTAGTTAAGTAAATGCACAGCTTGCGGAAAGGCCACAGAGATTGTAAGTGTAATTTTTAATTTTTTGGCGCATAAGGTTCATTTTTGTTTGCACCTTGTAATGGGATGCCTAGGGCAGAAGTAGCAGTCGCGGCCAGGCTGTGCGGATTGCGCACTGCTCCCAATAAGCCGAATTGGTTTTTATGCACGAAATTACTCTGTCGCTTGTTGCTAACTAGTTATATTTAGTTCACTTAATACGCTCTCCGGCACTAAATGCAGTAAATGCACGTCCTACTGGCATATTATTATTTTGATTTCGGCCCGATGTGTGCTTTGGTTTATGCATCCAACTGGGGCATGGTGTTTAGCTGTTGTTTTAAAAGAGCAGAAATCAGTATTCTGTACGAGCATCCAGTTTAGCGTAATGTTTTCTACAGCACATGGCACATATTATACTGTACTCTGATGGGATTTGTGAAAATTCAGGTTTTAAAGTGAAAACTTCTTTAGCACTGTTGTGATTTGAGACACGATGAAACTAAAAATTGCGACACTAAAAAGAGACAAGCACATACGTCTATAGGAGTTAGCCTGAGAGAAATGAGTATAATCGGTCTCATTTTTATACGGTGTTTTGTAGCCTTCCCATTCTCGTCTACTTTAGTTTTCTGAAGCTTTCACTTCTACCGCGTGTGAATTCCTCACTACGATATATTTGTTTTTTTTATGTGAATACCTCACAAGAGTCCCAGCTGCTCCCATCTGGAGCCAGTGAGACTATGGCGTCCCCAATTGGGGTATGTTGTGAGGCTGAAGGAAATGGGGAGGGGAAGGAGATCCCCATCTCCTTCCCCGGAGAGGAAGGCGGGGAAGTGCCTGGCTATTCAGATCTGGTCACCAAACACGGCTAAAGCTATTTCAAGGTATTAAAAATAAGCCCGGAGCGCTTAAAAAACCACCGGCAGCAATAAAGCACCAGAACATTTCATAAAACGTATATTTGCAAAAACACAATATAAAATAGATTTACGGCACGTTTCAGAATGGAATGTGCTCTCAGTAACTTCCAGCCTCACAACCTTCCACAATTAAGGATACCATAGTATCACTGTCTCCAGACGATTGGGAGCAGTTGGAACTCTTATGCGGTGTTCACATAAAATAAATTAATAAACTTTTAAAAAGTTATAGAGTTTGTAACACCTAAACCCAAATAAAAAAAATTATCACCACATGGTCTACATTTGAGAACGATAAATGAAATATATGAAAAAATATAACAAAAAATATTAGAGCAATTCGAAGCAAATTATTATTCCACTCTATCTAAATAGTACCGCTATCTCTTCTTGCACAGGGCAGGAGTATCGTCTGTTTAGAATATACAAGTAAATCATATCCTTTTTTGATCACGACGGGATCTCGTTTCGGGTAGAAAAAACAGACCGTTTTGTGTGAAGGGTCGTAATCATGTCAGGAGAGAGGTTATCACCACCAAAAGGATCCCGAGAAGGATAAAGGGTCTCTATTTCTAAAGTAAACGTGCTCCCAACCCTAAAAAAATCATCTTGAAGACGTTCAACGTAACCTTAAAACAGGTATAAATAATTTAACCTGTTCTTTTCGAAAATACTTATTAACAAAAGGCTTGACAAACATATCACTTGGGATCCAACAGGCACGAAACAAAATGTTAAATGCACACTTATTTGTATATTTATGATAGGGCCTTTATTCGTTCATATTTACGATATATATTTGTGTAGCGTTAATAATAAGATCATGGAGCGATTCACATTTAAATATTCAAAAAAATATTTATGAATTTACATAATTTGTTTATATTTTTACTTTACGTAATATAGTGCCATTAACATAGACGTAAAATAAATTAAATACAAATTGTATAGTGTATAAATAAAAGCCTATAAATATAATGTGTTTCATGTCATGTCGGTTTCTTTTTACATGTTTCTATGTTTGTATTTCATTTGAGTATCATATTTAAAGTCTGGCTCGATTTAATTCCAGAAATAATTGTTAATGCCGCGTTAAATAACTCGGTATGTTAATGTAACGGCTAAGGGACCCATAATTTTTCTAAGAGCGATAAATAGGGCTTACAAGTTTTTTTTAGTGAAGGACTCATAAACACCTCTCGTCGAAGCATGCGCTCCTAATACCATTTTAAAGAAACCACTTGAAAAATTTACATTTAGAGTAAGTTATGTTGGAGCCAAGGAATAAAGCATCATGTCTAGGTTCTAAGTGCAAATGGATTAGTCATATTAACAAAAGAAAACATATTGTTTCCAAAAGCAAAAATTTAAAAAAACATTTTTAATCTACTTCTGTGGGTTCCTCAATGCTGAGGATTGTGACCCCTACTCCAATTTCCATGGTGGACAAGGCTACTTCTACTCCTCGCGGTCCTGCGCTGCGTGGAGAGCCGTGGATAGCAGTAATACTTGGTCACTCCAGCGCACTGGTGACCTCTGCCTATCTTCTGCCTTCCACTTGTGTGTTTCTGCCTTCCACTTGTGGGAGTCCTTAGTTTGGTGAGCAACGTGTTCAAAGTATCTTAAGATACGTTCTAGGCATATAAATAGTGTTTCATTAAGCGCTTCCTATCTTTAAATTTAAATTAAACAAAGTTTGTGTAAAGACATCATCGAAATTTTTTATTCGTTTTAAAGGCCTATCGATGCCATTATGTATGGAATACAACATCGTTCAAATCTCGGCCGCGGCTTCTCTGGGTGGCGCGCATCCGAAATGTCCAATTTTCCATGACTCGGCGCATAAATCAGGCTAAATTTCACCGATGGCATGGCTTTGAGGGCCGCTGTAGTTTGTGGCTTATTATTTGCGACTTAAGAAAGCCCCACGAGAAAAAGTCCAACGGGGTTAAATCGCACGATTTCGGTGGCCAGTTCACATCACCTCCACGTGAGATTTTATATAATATTATATTTATAATGAGAATAATTTTAAACAATTAATAAAATTTTAAACAATTTTATCATTTGCACGTGAAGTTGAACGTTATTTTTGTCCATGGTGATTTGGCAAAACAGACTCAATAAATGACAGCCAATTTGACAGATGTCGTTTCAACAATATGGCCGCTATCAACTATCAAAGTTTAGAAGTCCCTATTGGAAGACCTTGTAGTTGAAAGTTGAAAGCCTATTGTGGGTGCCTAGCTCTTCTAGAATGGAAACATTTATAGATACGTCTGGCTGTCCATAGAATCCTGAGCATTTTTCTGCAGCACCACATTTCGAGGGCGTCTATCCGCTTTCTTTCGCTGGCTCTAAGTGTCGATGTTTCCATACCGTACAGAAATATAAGGAAAGTCAACGCCCGATCGATGTTTAATACCCGTCTATTATTAACTTTTATGTGGAAAAATAATGAAAATTGTTTTAAAAACATTTTAAATGACTACACAACAATTTATTTTGAAAGCACAAAACCGATAGCAAAATTTTATCATTATCGACATATTTTTATAGAACGAAAGTTTCAAACATTGTGAATAAATTTAAAATGATTTTTATTGTGATAATAAAACCACACTCACGAAAAATCCCACGCTAAAGCATCGATCAAAAGCAAATGTTTATTCAATTAAATTTCACTGAAAGGTCCCGTGAAATTAAGTAAATATTATGTAGATTCACATCAACCGGCCAAAAAATAAACAAACTCATTAATCAAATAAGCATTTTTATTTTTTATTACGTAAGATTTTTTTTATGTATGGTTATCAAGTTTAATTTGTAGAACTCCTTTTTATTTTTATTATTTCTTTTATATTACATTCAATAAAATTATTATTTCATAATAAACTGTTTTTTATTTGTAAAATTAATAATAATATTATTGAGCGTATAGAAGAAAATCTTAAAAAAAAATTAAAATATGAAAAAGAACAAGACACAGAAAAAGATAACGATCGCAACTAAGACTCCAACCCAGAACTTTTGATGGGAATAACGAGAGCGAAAAGAAAGTTTGTTATTTTTTCAAAAAATCGTTTTTGTAGACATGTAATTATGAATTTTTAATTATAAAAGAACATTGAATGAATCTTTCAGGACATTTTTCAGAATATAATTTTTTTAATAGCAGTGTTTAATTTTTTTTTTTTAAAAGTCGCATTAATTTTTCTAGAAAAATTTCGAAAGAGAAAAAAAACGGAGAGAAATGCTCATATTTGAATTTATTTTCGTTTATAGCATTTCAAATTTCCATTACCGATAGTATACATATAAAGTTTTTGTACAAAAACTGTCATTTTTTTATGATTTTCGACTACCAAACTAGGCACAAGCCCGAATTATGGTAGTCGAGTCATCGATATATACTTTCTTGGTCGATGAGTTGAGTACATCTTAGGTATTCAATATAAAGCATGCTGCTTTGTTAGTTTCTAGCTAGCAATAGCGAGGTTCGTTCCTGATATACGTCCTGGTTAACAACATTGCACCAATTGAAAATCTCCCTGTGAACCATTTGCAGGCACCGTCATGTTTTCCTGGTACATTTCCTAATAGAATAACGACCTTTCCTCGCCAACTTTAAAACAAATAAATCAACAGACAACTAACTTCTAGGAAACGCTTCCTTCGTACTTAAACTCGAACCTACAGTGAAACATCCCGCAGGATAACAGAAGACAGGGCTGCAATAGGATAAAGCAATATGATCAAAAATTGGACTTTAAAAAAAAACACATCAACGAAATTGAGAGAAAGAGATTTGGATGGGTCGTCTTTAGCAAACTTGCCGTTATCTCAAAAACACTCTACTTCTCTTTTTATTTAAAAATTGCATAGATACTACCAGCACTAACATTCAGAGCGTAAATTTAATATGGACTCTCACCAAAAACGTTATGACAAAAATGGTCACCGAACACAGAACCATGAAAAGAGCCATTCTAGGTAACTCCTTGTTAGCAATTAGTGTATTAGGAGCAATAGGTTGCCGGCTTTACCATCACAATGTAAATACGCAAAAGGGACAATGCTGGGCACACAGAGCGTTGGAACTTAAAAAATATAATCGGATGGCTTTGATGGTCGGTTGGAAAAGAGACAGAAGTCGAACGCAACACGTCGTAAGGGTCCTCAAAATAACTCCCGGCTTTACAAAAATATTCAGAGGAATTTTGGGGATGCCTGTGTTAAAAGACCACGGAAAGAAGAATAATCATGTTATAAATGTACACGTTTATATTGCAGATGATTGCTTTAAATTAATCGCCATCGCATAGCGTGAAAGATTTACTCGAATTAAAGAGATGAATGGAGAAATTAAATAATGCAGATTAACGTTTTCGTAATAAAATAAATACAGGGATTAGGCATTTCCGGCCAGTGGCTAATGAACGACGATGCCGCCCTGTTCGTCTCTGATTTCTCATCTAATAATCGTGCAATGTTTGCCACTTGGACTACGTAGCGTAAAATATATAAATGGTTTGTTCCACGATTGCACATATTTCGCTACAAATCCTCCGACCGTGTCGGGTCACGACCGGAGCTAAAGGTGTCCGCGCCGGGACCAGGGAACACAGTTCGAGACCAAGTAGGGACATAAAGCAAAGCAATGCCATCTGCACTCTACAGGCCTACAAATGGCAAGCTTTGATCCTTACAGCGGGCGGACTTATGACCCTCCGTACTGCCTGTGCCTAGTGCCTAGTGCCAGTGACTCCTTGCAGGATTTATTGAATGCACGCTTTCAATTGGGATCCATCCTCCGACGCTATTAGATAAAGAGTCGCCAGCTTTAGGGGTGAGAGGGTGTCTGCTACTGGCGAAGTCCTAGGAAATTGAGTTTCTATTTTAAGTCGAGGAATAAGCTTACTTAGTTTGCAAATGTTTTATAAATTGCAAATAATTAAAATAAGAAAATGTTAAAAATAATGTGCATTGTATGTGAGTTTTATGGTACAAGGTATACAAGTTTCCTTATACATTAATTCATCAGAATTTGTCGTTGTTTTTTTTTAATATTAGCTCCACACTGGAGGCCCTAAAGAAAAAAAAATCCCTCAGTGCCTTTGTCATCTTTGGGGATGCTGTGTGGAAGGCCTTTTTAGTGAAAGGAAGAAGAGGAAGGTTTGGGAAGGAAAAAGGTATGAAAAGTGGGTCGGAATCTGGGGTCAGTGTGTCCATGAGTGCTGGGCGCATGAATCCATCCTTCCCACTGCGGTGTAAGGCGATGGATTGAGAGTCCGGCTGGAAAGATTTAGGTTAGGTCTCCCTCAACTAATCTCTGGCTCGCAACGCAGACCGCCAAGACAAACTCACCCCATGAACCATGTATTGGATTGTAGCTGAGAAATTTTGTTTGACATCAATATAATTTTAAATAAAACTTGGTACACGATAACGTGTTAGGAAAAAACAGCGAGTTTAAACAGAAGAAGATGTTATACACGAGGGGGACTAAAGAGTTCACGAAAGGGATTTAAAGAGAAGGAAAGAAATAAAAGCGGTCCTTATCGTTTCCTGTCATCGCCTTGTCATGGCTCCTCCGGTCGCGTGAGTGATGCAAAAGAAAAGAGAAAAACGCTCCGGACAAAATGCAAGTCCAACACGCAAATATGTCGTTCCTTACAACATCTTCCGTCAGTGTTACGCCTGTATCGGTCGCTCGCATCGCGCGGTCGCGGGACGGCCGATAAGTCCACTCGTCCGATCGGATTGACGTCTCATTTAAAAAATTCCCATCATCCTGTCAATCGACGGACGGCGTCATTATTCAAATGCGCCCTTTCTGCATTGATGCATTGTCACGATGTCGCATCGCGTGTCGTGTATCGCTCATGTGGATTGAACCTAAAGTGCTGTGCGGCCGGTTATGTTATGAATGGGCATTGCATCTTGTTTTATTTTCTCAGCCTATTTGCCATCATGTTGCATTATTGTCAATGCGGTATATTCTCACGGGCGTACATTGTCTCGGAGACAAACGTCCAATTTGAAATGACATGTTAATGCAAGAAGTCTATGGATTTATGTGAAGTGCTAGTACCATTTCTCAGCAAAACCTCATTTCTTTAACACGCCACTTTTGAATCTCTGTATAACAATTGTGGTGGCTGAAGACATAGCCAATGAAAAAAAAAATATGAGTTATATTATTCAAAAGTTATTCCGTAAGTTATTATTCAAAGAGACTAAAATATTCAACATCCATAAATTATTTAAATTGCAGACTATGAAATTTTTTTTTTACGTGAACTCCAAATAGGAGGCCCTGAGGAAAATAATTTCCCTCAGGGCCTGTGTCATCCTTGGGGATGCTGTGTGGAGGTTTTTTTTAAGGAAAACGGGGAAGGAGAGTTCTGGTAAGGAAAAGGGTTTAAGGGGTGGGTAAGAATCTGGGGTTCAGTGAGTCCTGGTCATCCGCCTTAAAAACCTAGACAAACCTCACCCCATGAACCCGGGCACCCCTTCTAAACCAACAAACGTAGCGAACCACTTGGGGTGACCTATGGCAGAGGTGTTGGTTATCCAATAAAGTTTCCCGGGCGGCGGTACCCATTCCCACCTCCCAAATTGAATATGTATTTAAAAACAAAAATTGTTTCGAAAAAAATGAAAATGGAATTAGCAAAAGGAATAATAATATCTTTTACACCCCTCAAATCAATACCAAATTAATGCAAACACATAGCAGTTTTATTGGTCCTCGAACATTTAATCTTATACCAAAACACATTTAAATGACAGATAAAATATCACTCTACATAAAAGAATTAAAATAATGGCTTTATGATTCAGATGTTGAAACACTTTTGCTATAAATTCTATGTAAACCTTAATGCATCACTTTTCATTACAATTCTACGGTAACTTCAAAACTAACATTATTTAACTTCTTGAAACCATAACAAAAAAATCAATAGAATCTTAGTTTCTCTTTTTTACTAGAATATTTTTCACAGATACCTATATTTATAAATCTTCATTCTAAAACTTACCTTTTTTAATTGTCTTACTGATGTAATATAGCATTTTTGCTTATATTACCCACGTACACGCAGTGCCTAGTGGGTTCCCTTTACCTTCTTTTATCTTGTATAGATTTACTTATTCCTAAACTAAAGATTAAAAAAAATATGTATTTATATGTATTTAAATGGAAAACTGAAGTCATCATCACGGCATGGAAGCGAACAAAGAACTGCATTGAATGCATTTTTTTTATATTGTTTATTTAGAGACATAAATAAAATATTTTATAAGCAGCGAGTAGGAAGTCACTACACCGGAATACTGTTCAGTCTCGGGACATAAATCCTTTTAAAAACAACTTCAAATATTATTTGCATATTTATCTTCCATGGACATCCGTCTTCTAACCGTATTACACGGCACCCGTTTGCGAATTTATGCAAACGTATGCGATACCATGCATAGTGCTAAATGAATTCCTTTGCCGTTCTTTAAGTGCTGTTAATGTTAAACTGCTTTAAGTTTCCTTTCAAAAGAGTTATTTCGATTGTGATTTATGCATTTTTATTAGACCCATATTATTATAGATTAGTTATGGTTGCAAGGTGGCACCGTTTACATATCTGAGACTTGTAGACGGAACAAATACAAGCAAACAAAAACATGAAAATACTTCGTTGTTCCAATATAAAGTTTTGTAAAATATGGTTTGATCGCGGTAACAACATTATAGTAACGACAAGGTCGATATGTTCAACTCAGGCAGTCCTTGAAATGAGCCATATTTTCACATTTATGTACACAATCTTCCAAACAGCCATCAGAAACTTGAAATGGAATCGAATTTCTTTAGTTCCTGGGCATTTTATTAAAGTCACAAGAACCGATCACTTCGAGACGCCATTTGTTCAACTCCAGCGTTTATGCTGCTCATCTGGCATAACCAAATACACGATGGAGAGTCAGGCGAAAATAACGTTTATTGAACGGAGAACAATGGCCAATTTTGTTTGGCCAACGTTCGGTTACTTAGGATTCACCCACTAAAAAGAAAAAAGTATCCCATTGCGGGTCCCAGTTGGTCCAAGACGGCAGTTGTATGAGCAATACATAACCCACTTTTTCCCAGAGGAGAAATATGTGGATAACCCAGACATGTGTTCAAATATAGCGGGATGTTGTACACAAATCGTAAAAAATAAACCAGACTGTTGAAATAATAGACAATACGTCTTGGTCTTTGGATGCTTTCATATTCCGTAAATATCTACACATAAAATTATTACACAAACGTTATGAATATCTAAACACAGTTCTACATATTAAAGACACATCTAACATAATGTAATATTTATTCATATAAAAGAAAACAATACGCAATACGCAATATAGAAGACGGATTTTCCAGACTTCTCTAAACACCCCTTGGCCATTGCGGAATCGACTGTTTACACGACTTATTCATAAAAGTATTAAATTATTAATGTTTATCATTTATATTTTAATATTCACAGGGAAAATAATTTTTTAAAAACGACAAAGAACACGGCACCTACTCACCATCTGCAAAAAGAAGTCACGAATTGAAAATTTTACTTAATAATGATGTCAGTACTAGCTGAATAAATAATATCGTCCTTGACTACGTAAAATACATATAATAATCAGAAAATAGAAATAGCCAGTCGTCTTGTTTCATCATTGAAAGCAAAAGGGGAAGTGAAACAGTAATATTGGCTTTCTTCTCTGGGAAAAGTACGCGAGAGATAGCATCCCGGAGTATCAGGGGAACATAAATAAACAAGGATATAACGTAAAGACTTTTCGTAAGAAAATGCGAACCGGGCTAACATCTGTTACGGGTGGGCCTGAGGGTTAATGTATAACCCTCCGCAGTGCCTACATATACATAGAACAACACTAAGGTTGGAAGCTAAGTATCGATTAGTCTTTAACACCAACATTTTCACTTTGTTTTATTAGGCTTTACAAACACAATCCGATTCTCTTCAGGCCGATTTATCGGTGAACTATTCACACACTTTTCGTATGTAAGTGGCGTATTGATTTATATAAACTTGGCTTATAAATAGACGGTTAGGGGAAGTTTACCTTCATGAAGGCAATAAAATGCTTTTTTGTTGTTATAAAACCAACCGGAAAACCGACAAAATAAAGTGGAACAAATTAGTTTCTGATAGTGCCTTATTTCACGGAAAAAATGAAAAGGTATTTTTTATTACCTACCTTTAGTTTCGTAGTTTGAATGGCATGTTTGCGAATACGGTTAATTTAAAAAATTCTTTCGGTGAGAAATGAAACCATTATAATCAGATAAAGGAGCGAGGGAAGCATAAATACAAGGCGGTTGTTAAAAAATTATATTGTTTCATTGAATTTAATATGCGATCAGGTTTTAATAGTATAATTATCTTTATTAACGAGCGCTGGTGAACGAAGTAATATCAGGATAGCAGAAAAGGTAGAGCGGTCAAGCCATGTATGCAATTTCCAGTATCTTTCAAGTGGATAATGCATGGAGTATCGACCGAGGTCGGGCACCACACGACTACCTACCCGGCTTCTATACACAGCACACAGAACACAGAACATCAGGAATTAATGTTTAGCGGACAGGAGTATTATAGCATGGCGTGAGTCTTCCATATTTTATGTGTTTTCTCACTGCTTCGAAACGAGAAAAGAAATACGCAAGTGTGCCGTTAGAATTGTAAAATATTCGAAACATTCACAGCTCGAACATGCGATCCTAATAACAATTTCACTTAAATATGTATTTTTATTCGACAAGACTTTTAGTCACGGCGTAGGATTTTACTAAAAAAAGGTTTAAAATGATACCGAACTAAGATTAACTCACTAATGAACAAAACATTAAGAAATTTCTTCACAAAGGTTGGTAGAGAGGATGGCACGTCACATAACAATGTTCCTCACTCGCCTTACTCATTCACATTTAAGGCCCGGCTTCCCGCATTTCTACCGATTTTTTTACATATTTTCCTTAAATACTGTATGTTTTAAAGCTCTTAAAAATATATGTTATTCTTGAAGATAATTTCTATATGTTCCTTACACTGAAACAACAATTATATTAAATTCCATTGCTAGAAAAAAATCGCAAATTTATTTTACAAGTTTTATGTATGAAAAAAGGGTTCTATGCCAACTGAGAATAACGTCAACTCAACACCTTCTTGAAAAATCATAAAAGCTATGAAAAAAATCATTTTAAATTAGCCGATAACCCTAACCTAACGTAACCTATTTAAGCAATTTTTTATATATTTTTTTATCACTCTAAATGACTGAGATGGTACTGAGTTGGTTTCATTCCGAGTTGTCCGGTCACCGAAAAAAATCACAGTGTCTTTAAACGCTATTTTAGACAACCTTATCAGAATTTTGCTCTATTTTAAACGAGTCATGTATTATTGAACATTTTCACAATTTTCGCCTAAATATTATCGGTTTTAATATTAGCGCGCTCTCTCTAACATTCGTATTTACATAACTCTCCATCTTCTTTTTGAGCGGGTACACCATGCCTTAAGAAAATCTTCAAATATTAAAAACCTTTCAATCATAAATCTAATTAAGTTCTTGATGTGGAATAGAGCTGTATTCTTAAGACGACCGCGACTTCTTCTCCCATTCAGTTACACGTCACATAATATTCCTCCTGACGTCTCTTTCTCTGCCGATACTAATTAAGATATATGAATTTATTATGATTACGACAAAATAATAGCAGATAATCATCGATAATCGTAGGTTATGTCTATAAGCCGACCATATTTAATGGCCTGCATTAAATACTGGGCAAAATAATAAAGGATCAATACACGTTCACAACAACAACAACAAAAAAACCATATCAAAATGCAGAAAATTGCAGAGGGTGCCGACTAATGTGCAAAAAGCAGGGCTATTTTCATTCGAGAGAGTTCCATTCGCGAGGTAAATAACAGCCGTCCGACTATAATATTTTTTCATCAATCAACGCGAGTCCACTATTATCGTTGCGTATTAAGTACGATCGGGGAATCACAACGTAAGCAGGCAGTTCCTACCTGCTTAACAGTATATATAATATGCGCGTAATGACTAAATAAGTGCAAGCTTTGAATTTTCCCAGAAATAAGGAAGTATGAAGGCAGCCTAATGGATAAAGGTTTTTGTAATTACTCGGATGGCTGTTAACTTCAATGTAGGCAAACTTTGACCACAATGTATAATTGGTAACATTGTAGGTAGAAACTAGAAACCTACTATATATTTTAAACTGGCTGGGGTACCCGACTTCGCTCAGGGAGTTGATATGAGATTGGACTGACGTTCGACCCAACGACGGATCTTGCTTTATATACCCCTAACAATGAGTGTCCCCACCCATACAAAAAGGCTTCGAATAGTCCACAATGTTCCAGAATATTCCACAACATTCGAGAGTGTTTTGGAATGTTCCACAATGACATAGGATGTTCCGAGATGTTCCCGAACGTTCCAGACTATTCCAGAAAATTCCAGAAAATTCCAGAATGTTCTGGTATATTTTGGAATGTTGTGGAATACTCTCGAATGTTTTGGACTGTTCTAGAAATTTTTAGAGGACGAAACTTCCAGCACGCCTTTCAAGAAAAAACTTGAACATTCTTCATGTGTGGGGGGATAGAGGGCTACCAAACCATATAACTCTCTTGATCGTAAGAGTGGTAGATACTAATCGCCCTGAAGAAAGACCACAATTAAAAAAGGTTGAAATGGCGTTTTGGTGACTTGGGGAAAATCGGTAAGATCTGAAGATTCAGCTACTTCCGAATCTTCCTTTTATTCATCTGTTTCCCCTTCCTTCTCCTTTTAGCATCACAATATTTCCCAACTGGGAATATCATAGTCCAACTTCCTGAGGGTTGAGGGTAGTTGGGAATCTGGTGCGGTATTCACAAGTTAGCGATGAAGATCTTTCAAAAAGAAACTCTGATCGTTAGAATAAACTCTTTAATTCATAAAAACACATCTACAACTGGTAAAGGCACTACCCTGTCTTTGCCAAAACCTTTTTTGAATTTTTACGAACCCCTTGAGTATAGTCAATTTAAGATTATCTACTAGACTCATTACGCATACGGACATATTTCAATGTCACCATTCACAAACAAATTATGTAGCAAACTCACAAACTAACATTCCTCGCTTACAGAGTTTAACCAAACAATTTTACAAATAATATCGATGTTTAAAACATATTTTAACAATTTTTTATGTCAACATATTATTTCTGATAATATCCGTTTATTTTTCTTTTAAATTTTATCCAACCGTACACCAATGTAATGAAAGAAATAATTTTTTGTAACTTATTGACTATTACTAACCCCAGGGTTAATTTTTTAAAATATTATATACCCTGTTTAAAACCCCATATAAAAGAGTAAATAATATAAAATAAACTGATTTAAATGATTGTAATTGTTGGGATCTTATCAGAAGTTGAGTCGAAACCATTTGGCGTATTGCGTGTTGCTATAAATCAAAATAATGTATACAAAGTTACATTTAAAAGAAACTTAATTCGAAACAGTAAAATAAATCGCTGTATTTCAAAAGGAAGCAGTGACTTTTACCAGCGATGCCTTAATAACGAAATAATGTACGATTCGCTACGGGAATTAAGGTTTATCGTGTCGATCCAAGAGTTTTCCGATGGCGTGGCAAATCAGACACTTCCTACTGCGTGATATAATTAAAACTATTAACAGGTAGGTCAGGTGAGATGATCCACCAGGAGAACAGAGACCGCGCGGAAAATCGCTTCAATAAAACCCAGCGGGCGGCTCGCCTCAGCACACGTTGAACCACATAAACCTCTAATACTTTTTGCCAACTTGATTTACTATTAATGATCCCCGCTGCAACCGTGGAATATTGAAACAATGGAGCTTTTTTACGAAACGCAATAAGCTTTTATAGACCGTCGAAGATGACGTTCATATTACCACTATAAGGCTCACTTTATTAATAAGAAAAACCCAAGCGAATGCGAGCCGAATAAGAAATGTTGCATATTACTCGCATACCGTATTTTTATTCTTATAAAGAGGTTCTTTATCAAAAGCATTTCGTTTGAAGAGCTGATATTAATATGGTAGACAATATTTTTATAAATTTTGAATAAAATGTGCATTAAACTTTCTTCCCTGATTAAAAACTTACTAAACGAAAAAGCTTTGTAAAAAAACGTACACAAATATTCATTTTTGTAATAATAAGAATATTATGTAGATAGGTACTTCGGCATACTTACTAAACCTAAATGTATATTGTAACAAAGCTCCCAGGGAAAACTTTATTTAACTGCCATCAGAGTTCAGAATAAAGAAGGTAAAAGGAAATAATGAAAAAAATAACACAATAAACACGCTTCAGGGAACAAATGGGTGAAGTCAAAGGCTGTCCTATTTCAAAAGTTCACGGGGACTTTTAAATTACAGGGAAAAGATCGCGGCCGCTATAATTTGAAGTTTTACAAGGGGCGACGTTAAAATACCCCGACTGTGTGGAAACAATGTAAAAATACACAAGGAAAAACTTTAAAACCAATTTAAAAAACATATTTTTATTTAGAAATGCATGAATATACGCTTATCATCAAAGGGATAGCATTGAAAACATTGAAAAATTTGCATATAATGAATATTTTATAACTTTTTTGTTGTTAATTTTTTAAGTCTTGAACATTTTGTCTCATCCCATGAATTTGTTATACAGAGGACTACAAAATTATAGGACTCCTTTTACGGATGCCATTAAGTACTGTCCCAGGAAGTTTAGTGAACAGAGGCGATTATACGGAAGTATGTTATCACAATGCCCGGAGCACGGAAGGTGATCTTTGCTAAATAATAGACTTTATGCAATCGCCGACCACCAGTTTGCTCTTTAACTGAGCCAAAGGGTCGCTAGTTATAGAGGGACTTGACAAGCTAAAAAGATAGAAACTTCTTGAAAACATTTATTTGCTTTCGATTCAGTAGGAATTTTATTTTACAAAAGTCAATTAGCCTATTTATGAAACTTCAGCCCTCTGAGAAAACTATTTGAATTGATTTCGTAAAGAAAATATAACGAAGTTTCTAAGTTCTTTTCTCTTTTTTTTATTTTCAAGTCCAAATCTAAATTTGGACTTAATAAGGAATAACATATTAGACTCCTCTTACAAGCGAGACTAGATAAATCTAAAAGGGACAAACAAAAAGAAATATATTTTATCGTTTTTATTTTCTTTCTACTTATCTGGTTTTGATAAAGGATTTTTATCACGCTTCAGTTTGGATTTTAATAATTCCTCGGATAGAATAAAATTTATCGGCTTCTGAAAAAAATTTATGTACAACAGGAGGGGCCTGAAAAGGGTTATCGGGGGGAGACGGAAAGCAACGCACAAACCGGACTGAATGCTCGACGAATGAAGGAAGACAAAAAGGAATGAACCAGTACGGAAAAACTGAACACTTCATAATCACTGATCAGAAAAAAGAAACAATTGTGGGACATTTTTAAGAAGTGCTTACAAGCTTTGCTGATTTTTTTTACCGCAAAGGGACGAGATTAAGGTTTAGGTCAGAATAAGAGCTTCCGCAGACGAATATCGTCTTCAACATAATGTAAAACTAAACGATAATAAAAAATGATAATTTATACTGCGCTCTTTAAGAGAAGACCTTAATGTTTCCTGTTAATCTTAAAGAAATATTTCTGAATAATAATATGAGTCAGTAAGCAAACTGATTGGAGCCGATACAGACCTTCGAAAAATCAAATTAACAAACCAAGCGCACTCAAAAATAAAGCAATGAACAACAAAGATCATTAGTTTTTTGTGTCAATAAACAAGAGTCTTATATTTATAACATGGCGAAAATCTCCTGATTCATACGGAGGATAAGCATCATAATAATTATGTTCACCGAATCCAAAATTCATCAGGTACTATAAATCTTATATAAAAATGAGAACAAAAGATTGGTTCCAAGTGAAGTCACTGTGTGCTAAATACTAGAATATTGTTTGTTTTCCGCTATATACTTCAAACTAACTAAGATAATGGGTAGGTATATACACAAAACATTCAGTTTTTTTTCTTTTTTAAATAATAGGTTAATTGGGTTTATACTATTTGAAATCTAACTCACCATCGTCATTGCAAAAGTTTTATAATTATTTTGTTACATTTAGTTAAAATCATAATTATCTCAAAACTAAAAAGTATTTTGTCTTGTGTTGGTAGTGCGTACTACATTAGCTCAGCGACGTCTTTGTCTACACAGGTGATGAAAGTATTCGGTTAACACAACAAACACACACGTGTCTAAGTCCAGCGAGCATTAGATTCTGTTTCCCTGACGGCACCGAGCGCAATGTATCTTGCATCGGACGTGCGAACCGCATTCACAGGCCGGTACCAGGCGCATCCAGTCCTAGGAGCGCAGGATGGGAAGGAGATGCAGAGATACAGCGATACAGCCAGATAGGCTTGTATCAGATGCTTTCCCCAGATAGGTTATGAGATATAACCCGAGGCTCCTAAGCAGCGGATGTACGTCGGCCGTGTCTTAACGTATTTACGGGCGCTAAACGGACGAGGGAAGACAGAAAGGAATTAGCGGGGAATTTACGCGCATAGTTAAATAGAAGAAACGGAGATGTATGCAAAACACCTGACTTTGATTAATGATACCTTAAGCAAGAAAGCAGCGAAAAGGATGATCTGTTCAACATTCACTATTCACTAAAGGTATAATGGAATATATTCCAGTTTATAAACTCACACAGAAGAAACAAGAAACACTGATGGTGTTGAAATAATTGAACGGCATTTAACGGGGGGATGAGGTGGGAGCCTTGGGGAGCGCTGCTACTAAAAATCGATAAAATTTGAGAAATTTTAAAGGGTCGAAATGAAAACGGGATGCAAGGTAAATTAATCACGTTTAAAGTATAGTAAAAAATTAAAGAACAATGAACAAGTTGAATCACAGCATATCTTCACATCCTAATTACCAGGGACATTATGTGAGTGAACCTAAAAGATGTTAAAACGTTTCGCATTTCTTCAGCCGCGTAGGTAGATGTAGATACGTGGACTGTGCACGAAAATATTTATCAGATCTGCAAAATAAACTGATTATGAGAGCTGGACAAATATCGCCACCCAACATGTAAGTTTGGTTTGCGGCGGCAAAAACGGTTCCAACACACATCATTAGTCATGAAGTATTATATCCTCTATAAATCTGTCAATTTATTCTAGATTTGTTTACTCGTACTATTTAAAATAATATCCACAAAGTTCTGTAACTACTTGCGTAGGATCGTACTTCTTTTGTACTCTCGTTAAATACACTTATTGTACAACTTAGCGAACTACTTTGTACAATTTTCTATGATAATGAAACAACACACTTGTATTGTACATACTTATATCTCTTTCTTACTCAGTTTATTATGTTTTGAACATACTTATTATTATACTCTTGAAGAACTTCTCTGTAGCGTATAGGTTAGTCATGTAGTTCCAGCATCCTTCAATGGATATCGTTAGTATACTTAGTTGTACGAAGTTTTGCTATATCCTAACAGATGTCAGTTAAGTATTATATCAGAAGAGTACCAGCGAATAGTTACGATGATTGCCGAAGGTATCTGATGGTAGGGCGGACGCCACCAGTCCGGCGGCCGGCAGCGTTAGAAATATTTTGAGTCTACAGTCAGGAGGTCTGGTCCAGTTTAATTAATATTCATTGTAATTTTTACGTTAACGTTAATAAATCTAACCTATTTGAAAGTTTCCCAATCCATTTAAAGTTGTATTAATCATTGAGATTAATAAACATAAAATTACATATAATAATGTACACCTATACGTTAAAGCCTTGAAGGCGTGAATAAATAAATAAATAAAATATGCACCTTGACAGGAATCGAACCGGCAAAATCAGGAACCCTTCAGTTATTAATATTTTAAAAATCACCATGGTGAAACATCCCGATTTTGAATCGAAACGTTGCTTGAAATGGTTTTAACAGTGGTTGGTGACAAGATCTAATAAATTGACTTCTATATACCTGTCAACCTTCCTCTTTCTAATCTTCTTTCCCTCCCCACCCCAGCCTCACAACACGGCGGCGGTTGAGAGCAGTTGGGACTCTATTTTTCATACGTGTTTCAACCGCTTGTTTAAACTCGTGCGTTCAGTATCAGCGCCTGCGAGAATACAGAGGCACGTTCTTAATGAAATCGCCTTAACGACTGTGTTTTTAGATCCGACTTGGCATTCTACGGCCTAATTTAAGCCAGGGACATGCGACAGGAGCACAGAAGTCGACCCGGGGTTGAGCCAAATACCATTACGTAATTACATCGGTAAACGTCCGTTTTGTGTAAAAACACGGCGGCATACAGCCGGGGCAAGCTGCGCTCCGGGAAGGAATTATTGTACCAAGATTCGTCAAACGGTTGATCCGTACTGAATGAAAATGTTTTTATCCGCGATTCGTGTAAGTATTTGGAGAGATTTGCAGGGTTCCATGGTAAAACAGAACAGCGATTAAACAGAACGGTGATGACGCAAACACTGACGAAACAAACCTAACCTAACCAATCGTTGTGTAAATACTAGTTGAAGTCCCCGGAGTTGCCCGAAAGTTACACAGAGTTATTCGAAATTAGATGAAAACATTAAGTCTTTCCTCTTCAATCAAATCAATTTCAAATTCAGCTTTGAGGGATGGAAATTATATTATTTCGAAATCTCATGTAGACCTTCCTACTGTTTTGAAGGTCAAGTGTGAAAAATTACATCAATCTCGAAATAAAATTGTAGATTTGCATAAAAAACAAGCCAACCCTGGACACTTTTCTTTACAAGAATATTATGTTTGCTTTTGTTTAAGCGTTTTATATAGAAGTTGTCCACTACTTGTGTGTATGTACATTATTACAGGTATTACGTGAAATTCATAGCAACATTAAAGGGGTTGAAATGAATTAGAACACGAAAACTTAAGAATTTGCATTCCGTATCTGAAGTTAGTTCCAAAGATAGTTTCGACTTTTGAATTTCACAGCAAATGCACTCGAGTGTACGAGAATGCATGTAGAAGTTAGCCAAATGTAGTTTTCAGGAGCACGGGCATGGTATCCTTTGCGAGGAACGATTTCGGAGCTACCTACCTAGAGCGAAATAATTATAGCGGATATGTCCGTCTTTGAGGTAATAAGCCATAGTCTTGTCCTTTTAGACAGATTTGTATTCATGACAATGACACGATTACCTACACATTACATTACATTTGCCACATGATCAAAAGCTCATTTGTCAGTTTTTGCATTTCCTACCTTCTGAAACATGGATCTCTTCTAGATCGGTCTAGATCAGTGGTTCTCAACGTGGGCGATAACGCCCCCTTTTGGGCGTTTGAGACCTTCAAGGGGGCGGTGGAAGACCCAGAGAAAATTGGGGGGCGTAGGCAGGTAAAAAATATGGTCTAAAAAGATAAACAAAACACGCTAATAACGTACTAATTAATAAAGCAAAGTAAACTTTATTATTGGTTAATGTTTGTTATTTTAATAATTTTTATCACATGTACGAAAATTTACGTATTTCGATAGTTCGGGAAGTGGATGAAAATTGAACTGAAATATTCTATTACATTTAGATCTACATTAAATTGGATAAAATGAAATTATTTATTTTTTAATTGGAATTAAAAAATTTAAAACTTCCAATTTCACGTACAAAATACAGGTGAAGTTCATAAAAGAATTGTTGGTAGCTATTAAATTATAACAAGTTTTTTACTAAATATTATCTGTTATATGTCTCCAACCTATATAAAGGCACTGATTGATCATTCTATTCCTCCCCCCCCCCCCCCCCCCATTGTGGCAAGTATAATTGTGACAATAGCTGTTTCAGATTCACAACGAAAGATGGTATGTAAAAGCAGTTGGGGGGCGCTACAAAAAAAAATATTCTCAAAAGGGGCGGTGGGCAAAAAAAGGTTGAGAACCTATGATCTAGTTCATTCTCTTAAAATATCCTTCTTGAACATGAAATGCCTCCTGTTTGGAGTACAGCATAAAAAAAGATTATCGTCAATAACCGGGTTTCCACGAAATGTTCTCGAAGACCTTAAAAATATGCAGTGGATTGACTATTGATTGTTAACTTTACAGACGCCGGACACTGTCTTGGTGGTTAAAAATAATCTTTCATTGCTATGTTATGTCGAGAGAGCATATTTCATTTTACTGACGAAGCAATCTGTGTGAAAAGGAATTTTACGTGAAAGCAGTGCGAGAAGCAACAACATCAAATGGAGCATGGAGTCTTGTATCGTTTTTTTAGGTACGCTATAATTAGTCATAGTTTCTCCGGTCAAGAACGTCCAAATGTCCGTTAATGATTTTATTCTTCGTTATGACTGTTCTGGTGGTTTAAAAAATTGTATCATCTCCTCAAATCCGTAAAAACTTAAGCCTGTATTCAGTCAATTTTATGTGAATATATGTTGTAACTTTACCAGAGAGAAGAAGTATTTTCATATATTCATTTAGTTCAACAAGTAAATATCTAACGGGAATTTAAATGATGCACAAAAAGAACATACAGTATTTACAAAGCTTATCAAAAGTGCCAAAGCAAGAAGTCCTCTATCATTTCACAATCAATTTTTTCCGTCTATAATGATGGCAGTATGAGAAATTGTGTGTTATTCTGAATCCTGGAAAGATTGTATTTCTTTTTAAAATTATCAAAATAATTACAAGTATGTTGAGAAATACAAGCCATAAAAAATGCGGCCATCTTTGAAGATGTTTTAGTTGCATTCTTTCATTGTTGTGTTGTGTTTCTAAAGTTGTTTGATCTAAGTTAAGGAAAGAGGGGAGAAGAGGCAACGCTGGGAATTTGTGTCGGAGCAGAGGAGACAGGGGGAAATGAAATAAGAATTCCGCCACAAAGTTTTATGCAAAACCGAGGTAAATAATCCAATACTAAATCGTTTGTATTGTTCTGTTTGAGGCAGGGTAAATGCGGGATGCTGCAATCCAATTTCGCAAAGGTAGGGGATTCCTTAAGAACATTCCAATAACTTGCTAAAAGCTGTCTACAAATCGAAACCCTTTCGAATTGCACAGTAAGAGAGATTTAGCTCGTTTTCTAGTTTCGTCGGCACGACTAAACATCGGAATTTCATCCAAAAATGTTTAAAAAATGTGCAAACTTTTTTAAATTACACAACTATATAACCTTAAAAATAAAGTAGAAATGATATGTGTTTAGTTAAAGCTGATAAAGATATCGAACGATGAGTTTTGGAGTCATTTTATTTACGAATTTATAGAGCAAAAAGACTTTCAAGAACACTACGTCATTTCAACCATGAGCTTTGAAAACTCATTTAACTAATGCGCTACGTTTATCAATAATAATTGTTTTAAAAGAGATGGAATAAATAATGCTTAAATTCGAGCGAAGCCGGGTTGCGTAGCATGTTTGTTATAAAAAAGGTTCCCTCTTCACAATAAAGGGAGAGCGGAGAGCAAACCACAAGAAAGTAGGTTCAAGCAACACCACTATTCCATGAATGTTTTAGAATATCCAGTAATTTAGAAAGCGCCTTGGAAATTTTGGGGCTTTACAGGAAGCTACCTCCGGAAGGACCACTTTGTAGTTTTGGCAACTTGCAAAAGGAGACGCGGCATCGGATCATGAAGAGAGATTCACAACGACAGACAGCCTGCGGTAAAGGAGACCAAAGTGCACAAAGGTAAACTATCACAAAACCGTGCTATATGTACAGCTAATTAAGGAACGCACTTCAATTATTTTAACCGGGGATGCCGAACATTATTTGAAAAAAGTAAAGTAAACGAAATTACATTTTTACTTCAGTGTATACCAACTTATAAATAGTAGAACCGTAAGTATCATTCGTTTGTTGTAATGCACCAATTCTACAGATACTTTTTCAATAAAGGCATCTTTAATTCTACAACTTGATACTTATCTGAATAAAGCCAGCGAAAGGTTTTTCTTGATGTTGAAGTGAAGTACAGTTTTTCGGATATCCGCGATAGGAGAAATTGTCTTGTACCTGAAACAAAACGAAATAAAAACATCAAAATGGTGACGAAATGAATTAATCTTCAAGAAATCAACCAGAGTTGATTCGGATCACATAAACAAGACCGTTTTCAAACAAATTCGATGTCTTTGAGGATTGGTGTGTTCAGTACCTACTTTAATTTTGTTACCACTACAGCACATGAACTTCAGAAGATTTATAAACAAATAGTAAAAATAAACAACCTTATTTTGAAAATCGTCTACAGATAATGTCTCGATAACTAGAAGACACGAATCTACCATTTATTAAACTATTTTAAACCGTTACATAAATGCAGAGACTGCAAAAAATCCGTACTGATTAGATTCTAGTGAATTGTTTTATCGAAATAAGATTTTTTTGTAATCCTCCGGTAAACAAAATCGACATTAAAAATGTTCTAAATCTGTAGAATTATCGAGGTACTTTATCGATCACACAATTATCGTAGGACAGTAAATTACCACAAAATCCCTTAGGCACACTAAATGTTACACAAAAACAGCTAATTTAAAACTAAAACGACTGATTTAATCCAAGGGAATTGTTCGTTTTTAGCATTACGTGTAATAGGTACAGTACCGGGAATAGGTACAGTACGGGACTGAGGTAAGGGTAATCGCATAAATTAGCACGCCCTGACGCGGGGCCATAAAATACACACGAAGAATTAAACAATACATCATGGTACAAGACTGAAAACCCCATTACATGGAGGGACAATAAAGATCGAATATAGGGACACGCGAGTCGCGAGATGTGAGACGGGGAATGCAGCGCGGACCCAATGGGAAAACTTTAAACTTGTTGACGAAGAGAATATAATACGTGAGATACAAACTTGCAAACGCAGAAGTGACTTTATTCACCCGTGGGAAGTAATCGATGGATTGATGAAAGGAAAGATTTAAACTGAAGACCTGCCGATTGTGGACCTTTCACTAGGCCTAGCTTGTTTATTGGTAGAAGTGTCTATCACTGTCTAAGAGTCGACTTTTCCACACTCTCAATGCTATTATTGGCTTGTCGTTATTGACGATATTGTAATATTTACCGCTTCTTGAAGCTTGAACTAACAGCCGAACAGTGTAATAAATATCTTTGACAAGTAGTTCTCTTTACACAAATAGAAACTTCTTATATAAATTGTTCTGATAGGATCTGTACCCGCTGTAAAATCTAGATCTATTCGCAAACAGATACAGAAGGTCAGAAATAAATTAAAGTATGTAAATAGAGATATAAAAATTGTGCCCGCAAACGCCAGACCCAAAATTGAAAGCATATATACTACACACTTACTCCACGAAGGCCGAATATCTAATATTCTAATATGAAAGGTTTTTTCAGAAATCTTTTAATATTGTGAAGTAGTTTCGCCGAAGTCAGACAAGTATATTCATAAAATTTATTCTGCTTACGTAGGCACGTTCTTACGAATATTAAATAATAAAATAAAAACGTTCTCTTTTTTTCATGTTATTTTCGTTTAATATTTTGCAGACATTTTTAAGCATTTGTTTTATGTATTACGGACAGATGCGGACAAACCAGTAATTATTACACTGAATAAATAATTATTTGTGCTGTTGTGCTGATTGATGAGTTGGTTCGTTGTCATTAATTATAAAAATCATTGTCATTAGTTATGTGTGTGTATTAATAACAATGTGTACCAGCAGTTTACATGTTCGAGGCAGAATTGTACAAATAAGGTATTTTTATGTTTCTGTAAGAAATGATCATTATTAAAAGTATGCTTATCCAAAACGTAAAAACATGTCTATTTTTTATGGTTCCATAAGTCAATTCAACACCTCTTTGAAAAATCATTTAAGGCTATGAAAAAAACCTATTTAACCAATTTTTAAAAATATTTTTTACATCACAATTAATGACTTTTCTGATAAGGTTTTGAGTTGGTTTAATTCTGAGTTGTCCGGTCACCATTTTCGATACTGACAATTCGTGGTGGAATTCCATTATAATAATATAATAAAACAAATATTAACTTATTTCCACTTAATTTATTTGTGACCGTAACCGGTTTCAACCAAGATAGCCTTAACAGGCTGGTACCGGTTACGGTCACAAATAAATTAAATGGAAATAAGTTTTACATTTGTTGGAGTGAAACTACTTTAACAACCTTGCGATTTGAAACTCGGATGAAACGGAAATGGCACTAAAAAGAGACAAAACACATACGTCTATAGGATTTAGCCTGCGAGAGAATGAGAAAAAATGAAACCTTACCTACGAACAATGACATCACTTTTCAAGAACCCTATTGGTTGAGATTGTTTCACTTCTACCGCGGGTGAACTGCATCGATTTTTTTAATATATTAGTAAAATTATGCATGATCATAATATTATTTATGTCAGTCGTAACTATTTACACCTAAATATCATTTCTATATAAAGCTCTTCCATTTTTCATGGACCCCGAAGGTTATTCGGTGAAATACCAACGTCTTACACTGGCACCTTAATGACTATTCGTATTGGTGTATTTGGCGTAGTTACTACACAGCACAGAAAGTTTGTTTTCTATGTAACTATGCCAATATGAATAAGAATACGAATAGCCATGTTAGGTGCCAGGGTTATCTGCACTGACTTTTTGGTGTGGTGATTACTTCACACAAGAATGAAGCAAAGAGTGTTTTTTTTTTACGCTAGCTCAACACAGGATGCCCTGATGGAAAAACGCCCTCGGGACCTACGTTATCTGGTGCTGTGTGAAGGTTCTTTGTCTTTTTAGGGAAAGGAAGGAGAGGAAGTTCTGGAAAGGGAAACGGAATGGTGGTTGGATAGGTATATGGAGGTCAATGTGTCCAGGAGTGACAGATGTATGAATCCATCTCTCCTACGGTGGAACAAGGCAATGACTAGAGAGCGTCGGCTGGAGAGGTCAAAAGGTCTCCCTCTCACAGTCTCCCGATCTGACCCGCCACGAAGTAGATGAGCAAACGCATCTGCCACCCAGACCTAAAAAACCCCACACTATGAACCCGGACACCCCTGCTTAGTCACCAAACGTGGCGAACCACTTGGGGTGACCTAAGAAGCAGGGGTGACGATTATCCAATAAATGCGGGTAGGATTAAAATCAAACAAAAAATTGCATATCTTGAATTAATCTCTTCATGAATAGATAGTAGGTATAACAGGACAAAAACAATGTTTAATCTTGAATATTGTGAAAGTTGCTCGTCATGGGTTTAACCGCATTTTTGGTATTATATTTACGCAGTAGAAGAGCTAGGCAAAGAGTGATTTAAATTGAGCAATAAATTGCACATTTTCAATCAAATGTGCCATTTTATGAATAGAAGAAGATAGTGTAACCGGTCGAGAAGTTTCTTTGATCCCGAAACAGTGAACAGTGTGAATCTCGTTCAAGTCCCTCGGCGTCGCCCTCGCCCGGCCGTGGTCGGCCCAACACGCCGTTTGTCTCCCGGTGTCACTTAGTGATTTACCGGCCAGGCAGCGCGGCAGGCTCAGGGCACTACGGCACCGGGCGCCCGGCAAGGGGCGCGACGGTAAAGTGCCCGATCCGGGCCTGTTATACCTGCTGAATCACTAATGTCAGCCCTGAAGTTGATGAATTTGGGGGAACTTGTTGTGTAGGTTGTTACGTACATAAAATTATTGTAAAATAGCTGATCAAATGTTTTGTTGAGCATGTAATATTTAAAGTAAAGGAGAATTATTTATCATATTTGTGCTCCTATAGGAAGGTAGACATATAGAACTCATAAAGTGTGTGAAAATATATAGAATATTGTATTAAACCGTAGTATTAATTTTCATTGAACACTAAACTACATCACAGATGTGCATTGCACAGCTTTACAAAACTTGATTTACTGCTCTTCCTTGAAGGCGAAGACTTCTAAATATAGAGACATGGAAAACAATGGTCACAAGGAAACATTTTAAACAATTATTCAACATTCGAGGAAGTTGAAAAAGAGAAAGTTAGTTTTCAATATCATTTTATACATTCCTTAGATTTCAGAGGGTTAAAATCCAGAAGTAAATAATAACATAGTGTGGGTTTGGGTACGTCCATGTCTTGCAGATCTGTGATATGCACCAGTAAGTAAATAGTCCTCTTCCTGGACGATCCATTACGCTAGAAACAAGGAGAGCATCCGCGGTGAGGAGATAAATCAGGCGAGGGTCTTGTCAGGGCAGCGAGATGTCTCAGTTACCTGTCCGGTATATTTAACTCCTGTACTTCTGTACTCCTGTCCCCCGCTACCTTCGGCGTTAGAACTGTCAATTCTCTACACCCAGGAGCAAGATTTACGTGATCGGCCGAGGTTCACTTGAAAATGTACACAGAAACCAGTATTTCTATATTCGTGAGAAGCCAGAATAATTATTAATGTGGTTTACGTATACCATGGCGCGGTTGCTTGGTAGAGGTGTCGGAATGATGAAATACGTTTAAATCTTAAAACATATTTTACAAAACTTACGACAATCGTTCGTTCGTTTGGAGAAATCAAATTTTTGGTCGATGCTAAGGCTAAAAGTACCGCTGGACTCTCTTCTTACATGTAGGGGACACAATACTTTCTTGCTTGACTGTTTTTTTGCTCCTAATATCTATGTTTTACAAATATAATCTTTTGTATAAAACACGAATTGATAAATTCACGCGACAAAACCTCATTGAGATTCGCGTTGTATAAAATATATGCGAATTCTGAAACGACCACTGAATTGAATATCCTCTAGCCAGTCAGTCCAGTCGGTTTGCATGAGAGTATTACCCTTATCAGGATCACGGTATTTTCACAGTTATTTAAAGGAAATAGACTCAGGAATTCCAGTTTTCCCTCGGCCACCCCGAAACGGTCGTGGCGACCGTTTCCCTTACCTTTGACTCTAGAACAATGTATAAATTTCCGCAAACGGACCGATTTACCCCCGTCATTTGCCTTCAAAAAGGGTTTCAGGGGATTGAAAGTGCGGGGTCGGACCAAGATTTACTGTCCATTGCGTTCTTTGTTTTAAATCGGTTGACCCCTTGTCCAATTGTTTTAGAATCGCGTAATAATTAAATTTAAAAATGATGTACGCGCTTTGTAACAGTATCTCTATTCAGTGTAACAGTATTTCAGTTAACTTTTCAAAATTTGCGATTGTGACGTAGGAAGAAGATAAAAAAGCGATTCTAGGTATATAAAAGATGGCCCACTCGATAACTGTCGCCTGCTTCTCGATACCCTGTCATGATATTTATTAAATAAATTGTTTTGAGTGAAACCCGACGGGGGATCCTGGTAAGAACTCACAGCGTTATAATAACATATACAACCGTTTAGTATGCGAACGAGAATTGAACGAAGGTATATTTGTTTTTCAATTAGTTGATTGCGTAAGCGTGTCGATTAAATATATCTCCTCAAATAAGGCATTCGTTCTCTTCGATTCGGAATACCAGGAGAAGTGACTCGACGAAGAGGTGAATGAATTAAAAAATTGCCAGAGACGGAACAGCTTCGGTTGAGAGACTATAAATCTCCTTCGACGTAGGAGGTAAAAGTGAAAAACTGAGGTGCGTCAAGGTAGCCGTAATTGGCTTATTCGTCAATAGCTCCCATGTGTGCACGGAAAGACAAGAAATAGTTCTGAAGGGGCCATTAATTGACCCGCCGAGGATTGTTCATCGGACGTCACTGGACGTGATTCAACTAAAATAATTAAAAGACATTAATGAATTCAATTCATTGATTTTTATTCAATGCACCTTCACGTTTTTGTGCTTTGCAGAATGTGAGTGCCGTCACAATATTTACAAACAATTATAATAATTACACTTCTTTAGTGCAATTTTTATGAAATATTACCGCAAGGATGAGTCACAAACAATTAATTATACAGATGTAGCGGGCTGTGAATTGTTTCTGACAAAGTAGATAAAATCAATCGGTAGATAAGATCAATATGAAAAAATAGAGGGACAGAAATATCCAAATTTGCGCGATGGTGTGAAAACTGGCATTCAACCCTGTCAACTATCTATAAGGAAAAGACTTTCTTAAAATGTGGGTTATCTTCATTGAATTAAAAGCAAAATACCTATTTACATCTAATATTTCACTGGTAAACTACACGCGAGCCACAACTCAAAGTAAAACGTCATTACAAAAATAAATACAAATTAACCGTGAAAGAGACAGGAGGAAAAATAATACACGGCGATTAATTTACATTTGATAAAGTGTTTTTCACCTCGCGAGGATAATCAATCACCGAGGAGTTCTCGATCAGACCACGGCACATATTATGAAGAGCACGTACCAGGCACCAGGCACCAGATACCAGGGAACTACGTTCAGCGGGAGGTAAGAAATGTTCCCGGGGCAGTCGCGTCCAACCGGAATCTCCACTGTAAAATACACTTAATCAATATTCCTAGCCGAACTTACCTATAACTCTCGCCTGAAGGATGGCATTAAAAATGCGTTTAAACACGCAATATAATTGGATATACGCCGTGTATTCTCTTAAACGGGCTACATTAGTTTCTTGCCGCTTCGGCTAAGGTTTTAATTTAGTTTACTCGATATTGAGTATGTAAAGCACGTGGCACGACTTTCATGCAGCGTGCGTGATCAAATTGAAAAAATAGCATCAAGACGAATCAACCCACTTGGATATGGGATGATTCAATAAGAAAAGATTTATGTTTGGTTTGACCTTCCATACGCGTTGTAAAACTGTGCTGAAGCCGCTGGCAAATGAATTATTTATAGCAAATTATAGATACCATGGATGGAAAGAAAGTGACAAATATGTTTTATGATAACTACCCCATCAAGTTAAGCCATTATGGTACAGGTTACTGATAAGAGTGATAAACTGTATGGATAATGTAAATTATATTGTTAAAATTCTCATTATTGACTAAAAGTCGTGAGAATCACGAGTACAGTACACTACACAAGTAGTGGAGTTTCAAGAGTACAAATAAAAACAAAAATATTATCAGACTTACTATTTGTAAACAATCGCGAATGCGAAAACCTTAAGAAAATAGAAACTGTTATAAAATACTTCATGGGAAGATATATATATATGTTGCTTATTCAGCCAATCAGGGTTATTTATCTGTTGTACGAGTATATATAAACTGTTAATAATAATAATCGCATAAGTGCAATAATATTAATTGCGCAGTATAAACGTTGATTTCTTGATTTGTATTTACTTACACATACACAAGGCATTTTTGTTATTAAAAATAATCACTTTGGGGAAGTGTTATTAAAATTCAATTAAAAAATAATGTATATCATGAAAATAAATTCGCAACAAGAGATTACTAATGGATTAAAACTGACGAAAAATAACACAAATAATAGTAAATATATTTAATTATACTAATATAATAGATTGGTCATTAAAATACAAATTATGAACAAAAGAATTATTTGAATTATTATTTGAATTATTATTTGAATTATTTGAATCTCACATTACATATCACAAACCTAAATCGTGATTTTGCCGGGAAACGCAGGCACATGGCGCATGTATCAGTGTACCGAAATGCAATTTTGCCAGTTTTTTCACGGCACAATATTTATGTAGAAGACATTTTTTTATTAGAAATAATTCAAAATATAAATTATACAGTGTTTATTAAATGTGTAACTAAAACACGGTTTAACGATTGGCAAGTGTTTTTTTATTAGTAAGATTGTAGAAATTTAAAAAATGAATATTATTTGGCGAATGGGAAAAGCCCCGATTACGTAATTCGTAATTCACAAAATCACAAAGAAGGATGTAAAATCAATATATTTTCAATCGAATCAGCCCAATCAACCGAAAGATACAAATGAAAAGACAACACGGCATAAAAGAAGTAAAGAAAGTTGAAAGCTTACGCAGCTACTGTGAAATCTCCGTCGATAAATAATAAAATCGTAACAATCTCGTGCCGAGAATGGGAAAGGCCCTTCCAGGGAATCAGTGAGGCAATCCATCACCGCAAATCTCCGATAGACATCTTTTTTCAAATCATTGAGCGTCGGATTTGCGTGCGGGTGTTTGCACGGTCGTCAAGGCTTTACTTTCTGACTTATCCCTCTCAATGCGTTTTCTTAGACGTCTGACTCCTAATAACAAGTACGCGGAAAGGATATCAAAGGATGTTGCCAAAATGGATCGATTTCAAAACATTTTGGAGAAATAAGGAATGGAGGCAAATAAGGATGGATGTATACCTCGCAAAGGGTCGCATTTAAATTCTTTATCATCATTGTACGAACAAAATATTATATCATAAATGAAAAATCATAGCCAGTTTTACTTTGAAAATTGTAAACTGTAGATAAGACTGTTAAAAAACTGACAGAATATAAAAATTATATGCCTTCATCACAAACGAAAATCCTAAATTTTAGAGATAATCTAAGATTGATTTAATGACTTTCGTCACGAAATAGTTATATTTTCCAGTGTGGGTTTTTTCTTCGAGGTTATTCCGGCCTGTATTAGCGTGTTGACAATTCAGAAAGGTTTATTATTCATTCCAATTCACCCTTATTTCTACAAAAGTCCCTCGAGGGTCAATCTTGTACCGAGCGGGAGATTTATATATTTACGTTGGTAAAATAAAGAAAACTTTTGAAGAATCGAATAGCGAAACTTCTGAACACGGCGAAGACAAATAACGAGGATTTATCATTTGCATTCATTCATTATTTCACTTCGGTAGGAATTTAAATATAGGACGCCACATTCCCTTTATTCCGTATTTGATCAGTCGGGTCCAAATTATGTTTGACATGTCGGACAAGGGGACGTCTTTTTTTCATAATATATTTGGGAATTATCTTTTACGATCCATTGTCAAGACCACTTAGAAGATAGGGAGATACAATTTTACTTTTACGGCCGTAAGTAAATTTATCCTGGAAAATTATAACAATCACGAGCCTTACAGCAGCCCAGCCAACGAGATGTGAATACACAAAGGCTTGATTGCAAGAAAACCTCTTATTATTCTCTTCGCACGTAAAAAGCGATGATTTGAAATTTTCTGGACATAACGGCTTCGCAAAAAGGGGGTTATTAGCAATAAAGACGAAAAGTGGTCTCGATTCCAAAGCATCAGAGCGATTCGCGCGAATGCCCCACGCAATATGTGCAATAAAATTACCATACAATTCAGTTTGCGCCGTATTATTTCACTCGCATGGTGAACAATCAAACCAAATTAACAAAACACATTAAATAATGGCGAAAAATCTCCGCGCGTGCTAAGCCCCGGGCAACAATGGAGATTGTTGTCACGAAATAAACCCCCCGAGAATGAAATAGGCCTGAAAGCTCCTTCCACGTAACACGGCCCACTGTTCACAGTTCACTGTTCAGTTTCGAGCAAGCCTCATTGTTTCAATAACAAGTGGCGGGCCATTAACCATAAAGTTAACTTTTTGCCAGGCCACATACTGGTCACAGTACGACAGGTTATTTAATTAAATTGTAGTTTGACACCACATGCGCTTAGGCTGGGCGGACCATCTTCCCAGTGGAACGTTTAAAACAAATTAGTGCTTTCTTACGCTAATACGTAGGTGGTGGAGCAATTTTGATCGGTAATTGATTCAGTGATGAAGGTTTATTATTTTGAAATTCATTCAAACTATACGACTGAAAAAATGTCGACACCGAAGATAAATTTGGATTTAATGTTTTATAAGCTTGAATGCTTTCCAAATGAAGTTACACAAAATAACAAGAAGCCTCTATAAATAATACCCGTTTATTCGCCATTGAAATGTAATACGAATCCGGAAAATCAAAAGTTTCTTGAAACAAAGTGTCCCGAGCTAAACAAGTTGCAGACAAGGAGCACAGAATAGGAGAAGAGGTCCAGACAATGAAGGTGGTAGTCGCTTCATTAAAACTTGCTGTGATCCGCCTGCAAATTGTTTAAACAACACACTTTGTGAAGCACACTTCCAAGCGTCGTTGAGAAGATTCGAAACTGCATTAATGATGGCCAGTCAAAGATAAAATGGAAGTTAAGGAAAGCCAAATATATATATTTATTTTTTAAGGTTTTCGCAAATGAAATACTTTGTGAATCTAAATCAGGGTAGGTTCTCTTATAGGATGAACAATGAAATGAGAAAGTCGGAAAACGAAAAAAACACAATTCTGATGAAAAACAAAGACCGTAACCAAAACCAACAACATTTTAATTCCACAAAGAAAACGTAACATCGCTGAAAAAACACTGCCTCTGAATATGATATATTGCATAATTTCATCGCTGATGTAACAAAGATAAATTTATTTGCCCTGGGCAAATTTGCTCCCAGAATTGGCAAACGCAAATTATGTTTTTTTAAAGAAAGCCAACGTTCAAAAATTTTATATTTATAAAATTTCGTTCGAATTAACGAACTCTGCGAAAATTCTCTCAAAGCAAAATATACTTTCACTGGAATCGTTCTTTTGTTGAAACCAATACCTACGTAAATATTTGCTTATTTTTGTTGACTTTATGGATATGCGAATAATTATTAAGGTTAAAGAATTTTGAATCAAATATTACATTTTGTATATCGAATAACATAGGTAGGTAGTTACCTAATAAGTAGGCGTCAGAATTGGGTAATAAATATTTTAATTTTTCACATGTAACAAACACTTTGTGGGAATACATATTTATAATAAACACAATGATATAACTTTGTATCATTGTGTTTATTATAATAAATAATTTCAAAGTCAAAGTTATATCATTGTGTTTATTAAAATAAATAATTTATTACATGAATTTGAGAGCCAAGTCTACTTTTGGAATGAAAATATATAAAGATACTTCGGGGAATATCTTTTATACGTCGCTGAAGTTTTTAAAAAAATGTGGTTCAATCATGTTCTTAAAATATACGAAAAGTACCCACATATTATATAAAGCCGTACAATGAATTCTTTATGTGGCTTTTTTGCGCTACCGGAAAAAATGAAGGCTCACAGAATATTTCGGCAAACATCTTTCGAGTGTGTACACAGACCCGTAGGAAAAGCAGTTTTCAGAAACCTTCCTCATTTCCTGACTCCTTCATCCTCTAGTGCTTCTGTGACCCCGGCAAGTTGCGCCAGGGACAACGGGAGAGAACTGTTTTTTGCTGCAAAATCCGCTTTCGTGGATTCTCCAAGAAAAGAAAAGTGTTATTGTACTAGAAAAGTGTTCCCATTGTCTGGCGGAAAATAAATTTATATTCATTTTTAAGACAGCCCGAGATACCCAATTATCTCCATGAAGGACAAAAACTGAAGATCATGCTACTTGAGTAAAATACGGTTGGTTTTCTTAAATGTAATTAATTACACGTATAAGAAGGTTCTTATTCCATTATTTAAGGTTTCAATTTAAATGACGTTCATTCGCATTCTATCCGGTTGAAAATTTACTGACGTAGGTACACAACAATTTAATGATAAAATACAAGAAAGCAATATATTCCAAAAGCTAGGGGTGCAGACAATAGATGATTTATACGATTTTAACTAGATCGGACGTTGACCGGCACATTAGCCCGCCATTTGTCCAGCGGGTCTACCATTTCGGTGGGCAAAACGCAGAAAATGTTAGTTCGTGGATACAAGCAAAACATCACGGGCCGGAAGATGGGGGAGCCGACTCATCTCTTCCGGCAGTGACGATATATCATCCGACGAAAAGGTCTCCTTTTATTATTGTCCGCATACAACCAACCGAGCACTCTCTCACACTGCCTCTCGCTGTCACCATACAGTACAGTGTACTCACAGAAATAAGTACAAACGCAAGTATATCTATGAAGGAATATTGCAGTGGCTACCAAAGACGGATTGCCAAGTGAATTTGGGTCACACCCGGGAGATGAACGTGAGAATAGAGGTCGCGGAAACTTCGCGAAACTACAGAAATGGCGAAAAGTTAAGCGCATAATAATGAAACTGGAGAGCTGCATTGTTAAGGATATAACCATCAACATTATATGTTTTTGTTTCAAGCTCTGTGTAGTGTTTTCACGCCTATTATGCAAGGCTCACGGACGCGTGTAAATGTCAACGGCAGGACATTTCAACAACAGTTGAAGAGGTTCATTCAATATGCATGAATTACCATTACCCTCTCTGATACGAGATACAAATGTATCTATTGTATATTCTGCTCCCCGTCATGATCAACCCGTAGTCCGTGTATCAAAACCACATAAGCGAACGGCTGCCAGTCCGAAAGTCAATTCCCAATTCCCAGGATCGAAATCATTTTCGACATCCGATTTAGATGGAAAAATACAACACACAGCAACTCGGGTCGCAGAACAAATAATGATTAACACGAGATATTCCCACGTGAATCACTGGACACTAAACCAGAGATTTCTGTTACGTGTTTAACGGATTGTTTCATGATAATATCAAGTTTCGTTCTTGAAAAGATGAAGCGAAATAAGATTAGACATGAAAAAAAATTCAATATCTTTAATTTCCCGATCGTGTAATTTAGTAATGAATAAATTCGTAAAAATGCACGTAGGAATTTCGGACAAAGACAAAAACAAAAAACATTCAAACTGATATGAAACCGGAATAGGGATGTTTTGTGGTGTATTCTACCAGGAAAACATACGAATGTTAAAGTAGGAAGTAGGTAGTCGAATAATTTTGGCGGAATAAATAGCTTTGGGACCGAAATAATAAAATATAACTTTATAAGTGTGAATTTCATTCTAACGTATTGACATTATAATATCGCAAATAAATATAATTACTCCTAAAATGAGGATTTTGAAAGGAAGGTTTTTGACATTTTTTTGAAAATTATATTAATTTTAAGTGGGATCTGTGAGAAGACAATAAATATGTGGGGGTGGTGCCAGATAAAGATTGACTTAGTATTAAAATTTGATGAAGAATGAATACAATACTATTGAATGCGACTAAATAGACGACTATACAAACAGTCTAGCATATTTTAAATACAAATCAGCAATCTACCAACATTACTCGTCAGGGAGAATAGTGGTGTTATCATAAATATGGTTATTTTACTTTACTTTTTATCCTATTTCTTAAACTTTGAATTATGCTGTTTTATTTTTATATTTGCTTTATGTTTGATTCTTTAAATTTTTTGTTTATTTTTTCATTATTAATTCTAGTTGTTATTTATCAACTTTCTCAGTGATAGGTAAACCATAAACTATTTTTATGTACTTATTTATTTAACTTGAAATAGTCCCACTTCATGTGGTCCAAAATAAACCTACATATTTTTACATTTCAATTTACGTATTGCCAATTTCTAATATTCATTTTTAAAAAACTTTTATATTTTTTCTTTAAATTTGCTAAATCAAGATGATGATGAACAACATGCTAATTTTATAAATACATCTTGTTAAATACTCTGTAAATGCATCAAAAAAATAAATAAAACCGATTAGTCAACCCACATTTGTTTAATTTCTTTAATAAATTAAATTCAGAAATGTTTAAAATAATATTAACAACTGCACAAAATTTTCAATCGAGTCACTTCAATTTTATGAACAAAGATATTCCAATAATTTCGATTGTTTGAAGTCATTTAACTTGTTATTGTTTTAGGGGTTAGTTGAAGAAAAGTTTAGGGAATTTCCCGGGCGTCCATAGCGTGCAGGAGATGTGTGGATAATCCCGGTGCAGATAACGGGTTGGTTGCCTTTATCGAATTGCAAGTGCAATTATTCCTAGTCCCTGGAGGCGAGGGAGGCATAGGTGGATGTCGGATAGGTGAAGCAGGCCGGGTGGGTGTGAATCGATTATGCGAGCGCTTCGAGCATTTCCCCGATCGGATGTGAAACACAAAAGGTTTTCAATGCGACATCAAACCATTTTCCGAGGGCGGAATAACGGACGGCGCACCGGGGAATAGCGCGCGCAACTTTAACTGGGAAAAAACGTTTGTTTTTTTTCCCCGTTTTTTTCCGCGCGATATTTTTCCCGCGGATCGGGCGAAAGCTACCAAATAATGGCTGGTCTCGCTAAACGACATTTTGGGGTTTACTTTACTGAATTCCGCACACTCCGACCTGTGAGTTTATTGCGTGTATTAAAAAAAAATAAAAACAACCGTCCGATAAATGAACTGACCATTATTAGGAGGGATGTGTTGATAAAAAATGGGATGGCGATGATTCCATTTTCTAAAGAATGAATATCAACGCCTTTGGCAAAATGGATGACAAAAAGTTCATAGTTCATTTAACATCCCTTACAGTTACAGTAAATAACCACGCACTGACGCTTAAACGACATTTGCCCATCGTGCGAAACTAAAATAGGTATTTGTTAACTACTTTTTGTGGTGAAGGCAATTTCACAAGAACCACGTTGCAAACGATAAAGTGTCGACTGAAGTTTATGGAAATATAGTTAACATTTCGTCAATTTGTTTACCGCTGCAGACAATAATAATAATGGGTACGTCATAACAATTATTGTTTATGGCCATGCCAATAACTTCCTCGCAAAGGTAAATAAAAGCGGGAGCGATCATAGAAAATGATTACCTATTACTGTTATTGCACTTTAAGATATATGTGAGGTAAAGTCGTTTCTCTGAACTGTATTTTTATTAACAGTCGGTTGCAACCAAAATAGAATAAAATTTAAAATACCACCATCCTGTTAAATAATATTAATTTTAATAACATACGAAGATGGCAAATATGTTCTATAAGGCGAGGAACATAAGCTTCATAAACCTACATTTTATTTAATAAATTAAAGTGTAGGAACAAAGGAAGCTAAATTTCATGACTGGTTTTTAGAGATTTAAAAAAAATTATATTATTGAAGGAAAAAAATATGAAACAAAAATTACAGCTGCTTTATATTGATATGCTGGCACAAATCAGTAAACTGATATTCATGTAATTTAAAGGGTTCCACGACTCCTCAACAAAATGGCATTTCTTTACCTTGATAAACAATAGGCATAAATAAAATTAAAATAGTCCATAACCTAACCTAACGTAACTTATTTCAACTTTTTTTTTTGTTCATAGCTTTTAATGACTTTTCAAAGGAGGTGTTGAAATGGTATATTATTGAGTTGTCCGGTCACCAGTTTAAAGATATTGGAGAACTTGTAATATATATAGATATTTATACATCAATGTGTATTTGTACGTATGTGCGAATTTATATATAAGAACACACATAATCTAATTTAACATTAATAAACAAATTAAAGAAAGAGTCAGAAAATCGTTAAAAAATATTCAAAAATAATTCAAACAAACACTTTGTATTTAAACCACGAATTTATTATTTTCTATATCTACCGGTTTCACTTCGACCAAGCTTCATCAGGATACAATAATAAATTACAAACCGGTAGATATAAATTAATAAATTCGTGGTTTAAATAGAGTGTATCCTGATGAAGCTTGGTCGAAGCGAAACTGGTAGATATATAAAATAATAAATTCGTGGTTTAAATACAAAGTGTTTGTTTTAATTCTTTTAAATATAATGTCTAACCACAAAGTAATCGCTTCTTACGTAAAAAATATTCGTTTAAACTTTACAGTTCAAGGTACAGTCTTGTCATGCAAATTATATAAATTTTAAATGATTTAATCTTTAATAATTCGCAAATGAATAACGTGTCAACGTTAGGGCCGTGGAAAATATATTTGACACTATGTTATGATTTATTGCAAATTAGCGTTCGCACGCGTCTTGGAAGCAGGGGGTAGGAATGTGAACTAAATACGCTCGAATACATACATCCTTGCATAATATATCGGCCGGTCGAAATTGAAATACAAATGGGTTTCCTGTGAAATGGAACTTTTAGGGTACGGAACAATCAAAAGGGAAGAATCACAAAGGGCGTATGATCGGAGGAAAAAAGATAAATGGGACGAAAAATAAATTGGACAATATAACGCATCTGTCAATACACTGCGCAGGAATATCTGAACGGTCGGGTAATAATGCTTTTTGCTTTGTGCAGCCCTAGATTTATATTATAAATCGCTTTTAGCAAATAATCGAACAGCGAAGGTTTGGTTACATTTAAAAATACCCGTTCACATCATATTTTGACTGGGGGGAGAGAGATAGATATTTTCGATGATATTTGTCAAACACTCACGAAAGCGAAAATAATATTGAGAAATAAAAGTTTAAATGTATTATTTAATTAATGTTATCTCCTTGCAGGAGGCTCTATGGGAAATCATTTCCCTCGAGGTCTATCTCATCTCTGGGGATACCACTTTATAATTATGGATAATATTTCGGTCAACTACTTTGTAGAAGAGAGGAAACACAGATTCCGGCAAATCATTTCACAGTAGAGCTACTTTTTTTTACATGAGCTCCACACAGGAGGCCTTGAGAAAAATAATTTCCCTTAGGGCCTATGTCATCTTTGGGGATGCTGTGTGGAGATTTTTTTTTAGAAAAGGAAGGAGAGAAGAGTACTGGGAAGGAAAAGGGTTTAAGGGGTGAGTAGGAATCTGGGGTTCAGTGTGTCCTGGTCATCCGCCTAGACAAACCTCCCCCCATGAACCCGGGCACCCCTGCTAAATCACCAAATGTAGCGAACCACTTAGGGTGACCTATGGCAGAGGTGTTGGTTATCCAATAAAGGTTCCCGGGGCGGCGGTACCCATTTCCGTCTCTCAAATTGAAAACAAGTTCTCGCTCATGACTGTAATGGTCGTCTTATAAATGTCCACAATGAACAATTGAATAAAATGTCCAAATGGATAAAAATTTTGTAACACAAAAGAGCAGTTTTTTTTAGTTAAAAAAAATAATTTTGCATAAATTTAATCATATTTTTACAAATTTAACCAATTTTGAATGATTATAAAAATTCGAGTTTCAAATTAAAATAGCACTTATTTAGTAACTACCGCGAAATATAATATATAAGTTTCGTTACTTTGGTGTGTAGTGAAAATCTACGTTCATTTTCAACAAAATAAAAATAAAAACTTGCATAATTTTGGGCGCTTTTTTGCTGCATCGTAATACCATTAGTAATATGTCAATAAAAGGCCTTGCGAAAAAACAGCGATGTTTTTTCACCTGTTCCCGAAGCACTAAGCGATAAAATTCTACCATCAAACCTCCGATGGTGGTGATGTGTGGGTTTCAATTGAAATTTAGGGATCCATTTTTAGACCCGTTGTCGAGTAAACATTAGGAATTTCCTCTCAATAATGGATAGTTTTTCAAATTCCAACATCACATTTCTTATTTTCTGTATTTTTCATCTACGTAATGCAGTTTTTACAGTTCTTGAAATAAATATATTAACGTGTGAAAAATACTGGATATTATTTTGCTTAACCGTGGGTGCCGGGAAATGATACCTATATATGGTAGGAACCTTCCTCTACCTCTTTTCTCCTTTGCTTTCCCTCTCTCTTCAGCCTCATAACATACTCCAAATAGGGATGCCGTAGTCCCACTGATTCTGGACAGCTGACAGCTGTTGGGTTAGGTTAGGTTAGGTCAGGTTGCGTGGTATTCACTTGTCAAAATAAGTCAACTCTTGTGCGATATTCACTTCGATAAGTCAACATAATCAACGAATCCATGAACCAAATCAGAAATTAAGTTATAACGTGAAAGAAATAACGTGAAATTATGCTTAAGACGTGTAAGGTATTATTAGTAGAAAGAGGGAAATCCTATTGATTTTTGAGTCTCGCCTCAATGACCCGATTTAATTTATTTCCTTTTAAATTTGCTAAACTTTGTAATCTTGAATCTAAGTATTTCTTACATTATTATGCACGCGTGTTAAACTAATTTGTTTGTAATGTATAACAACAATAATAATATAAAAAATATAATTTTCTTTTTACGTAGACTCAACATGGTATAATCACGGTTTGATAATGGCCTCGAACAGCTGTCACAAAAATAAAAATTAAAATACTTGCAAAACTTATTTATAATAATAATATAAGATTTTTTTAAATATTTATATTGAGGGATCAGCAGGATTTATCGGTCCAGTTAGGAGTTCTACCGAGCCGGACCCTCTGATATGAAAATATCTGGAGTCGGTGAATTATTTTCCTATTTGATCTCTGGTAGGTTGACATGTTGTTCTTGTATTGTTTTGTATTTATTATTTATGCTTATATAATACACTTGCATAGCGTGGATTTACTAGATGATCATTTGTGGAAAAGTGTGTGGAAGAGTTTATTTTTTCCTGAGGGGAAGATTTAAACAGAACACGTAAGATTATGTTATTTTAAAATACATAAAAAAATACGCAGAAGTCTACGAATTGTGTAAATCCTGTCACATGTCCCATGTGCTAAATAACATAAAATGGTGCATGACCTACAATAATTGCACGAGCATCATAAAACAGTCCCAAAACACAAAAGCTTTTCAGCGTTTGAAAATTACAATTTGTCACCTTTGACGACACTAAATTGTGCAGGGTATTTATTTCTCTGTAGGCAGTGGAAAAACTGCGCTCGCACAGAGAGCACAGAGTAGAGAGTAGAGGATAGAGGGGTAGCGCCGGGGTAGCAGAGAGCGGGGACGAAGAGAGGACGCGTTGGCCGCTCAAACGCATTTGAGTTGGTAATGGGAAAAAATGCAAATAGCCTGCGAGGGCGCGGAATCCATCCCTCAGAGAAAATTGCGCTAACATTTTGATGTTTATTCGATAACCCAGCCCCGCTACACAAAACACGCCCGGTTCGTACTTACGGAGTGTTCCGAGTTCCAATTTTGGGAGGAATAGGCTTACCCATTATGTACAAATGTTTTCAAGCATGTAAACTGACGCCAGAGAATGACAGTAGGTAATATGAATACAATTTAAATTATCGTAGAAGAAGAAGATAATACTAATAAATCGAAAAGAAAGAACGAAAAAGAACAAGACACAGCAAAATTTAAAAAAATAAATGTCGCAAATGGGACAAACTTATCAGGGTAAGAAGAAAGACCTGAAAAAGTTTTTTTTTACACTCCACACAGGAAGCGTTGAGGAAAATAATTTTCCTCAGGACCTATGTCATCTATGAATATGCTGTGTAGAGTCTTTTTGAAGAGAGTGTGTTTTGTGACAAATGTGCATATGTTGGGCGCGTGTTTGGCGTGTTTCTCGATTATGCACCGGTGCGGAGGGGATCAATGACGCTTGTTCCTTGGAGCATCATCTTTTGTAACACCGGTAAAACAAGGACAGCATTCCCATCCGACGCCTTTTTTACATAGATACCCTTTTACTTTAACAACACCAGGACATCCTCTTACCAAAATTCCACGATTCCGAGACTTCACAATCCCAGAAATAAATATTCTGATCTAGGAGATATATTTCACCTTAAGAATAACCAGTATAAACATTGTTTATTCCAATTCTTTTATAAATCTATAACAAATAGTAGTGGATAATTTCTGCAATTTTTGTATATATTGAATATCTTTTAATGTGTGACTTTTTGATTCTGTCCAGGTAAGACACTATATTGTTTTAAATATTTTCATACACTTTAAAAGTATGCAGTAATGGCGACATATTTTGCAATCCTTCATTTTATAGAAAAGAAAAGAAGCGAACAAATCCAACTAAGAGGGAAAAATCGGTAAAATAATTTCATGGGACACCCCGTAACGTTTGGTACCTCTGTATACCGTACGAGACAAATATGTATTTGTGTGGCCAGTGTTGGATAATGCTCTATTAACCAGAAAATTGCGCGTTTGATAGGAAAATAATTTCATATCTGGCGGCAAATATACAGAGATTTTAAACACGGGGATTTTAATTAGGCCCGAAGCGAAAGTGGAACAGACATTATAAACAGGCTTTGATTGATTATTCAAATAATAATATCTCCTGTTGAATGCAATTTAACGAGCAATGTTAAAATTGGAGTTCACAATCATAATCAACAGAATCACGTTAAAAACGATTACGTAAATAATATAGTGGTCTTCTATAGCCGTAGGTCAAGCCAAGAGCAGCGTTACTTTTAGTGACTTAGCAGGGGTTCCCGGGTTCATTGGGTGAGGTGTGTCGAGGTCTTGGAGGTGGAAGCGTCTGCCCTCCCGCTTGACTGGTTGAGAGAGACCATTTGGCCTCTCCAGCAGGACTACCTTGACCCATTGCCTTACACTGCAAAGGTAGGGATGGATTCATGCGTTCGTCTTATCCTGAACTCACTGACCCCAGATTCTTACCCTTTATATATTTTTTCCTTCCTAGAACTTCCTCTCCTTCCCTTCTTTCAAAAGACCCTCCACCCAGCATCCCTAAAGATAACGCAGGCCCTGCGAGAAATTATTTTCTTCGTGGCCTCTTGTGTGGAGCTGTTGAAAAAAAAATCCTCATCATCCAGCTAATTTTCAGATGGATTTAATGCCGCGTAGGACATTTAGTTACTTAAGCATATAATATTACTAAATTACCAATAATTGTACAATTGTTTACAAGTGACATACTTTCCTTAATTATTATTGATTTTAATACCTGAAGAAAGTATTGCTTTACAGTCCATAATTTTTTAACATAAATTTTTTCATATTTTTTCTCTAAACCTAGTCTGCCTCTAGAAATCACCAATGATTGCAAATTCTGGCTTTTTATAAACTGTATTGTACCTATAATTTATAATCGCATGTTTCAAAAAAACAACAAAAAATATAAGTGAATAAATAGTTATGGGTGTCAAAATATTAAAGGATAATTTCTCTATTGGGAAATAGGTGCGTGATCAAACGCAACAAGCCTTGTAATTTATTTATATTACTGAATATCAAACGACCTTGAAAGGCAAATAAAATAAAACGTTTTACGTAAAGATTTTCGAAAAATACGTACTAAAATCTGAAGCGTTCCTCGAATAGCTTTTACATAAATAAATAAGTATATTTAGTTGGTTATCTGTCTTCAGTATGAAATTGTAAAATAATTCGTCAATCAAAATAAAATACTAGATAGGTATGTTTTTAGGTTTTCACGGCCAAAAAGTATTTTTGTTATTGTTTTTGGGGTGTTATGCCGTGTTTCGCTACCTCCTTCTTTAGCCAACGTTTCGGACAGCGTTACAGTGTCCATCATCAGGGCAGATGAGTGTCAGATGATGAGACTCATCTGCCCTGATGATGGACACTGTAACGCTGTCCGAAACGTTGGCTAAAGAAGGAGGTAGCGAAACACGGCATAACACCCCAAAAACAATAACAAAAATACTAGATAGTTTATTAATATATTCATTAAATAGGTCATGTCTTCAGAAACTACTAACAAAATTATAAATAATTTATTTTAATAGGGGTTGATTTTTGAAATAAGAATTCGTCAAACTTGAGACAGCGTTAATACCATTAACATTTGCAACATCGTTTCATCCCCTGAGACTTGTGGCTAGAGGGTGGTTAGGTTCCTCGAAATATCGGGGTGGCTACGGTTCCGATATAATATATATATAAAATATATATAAGGGTTGACTCGTGACATTGATTTATTCCTTCATCTAGCTGAATTTGCTGCACAGACTGCCAAATGAACTTACAATATCAGCCCTTCGGTCGGATATTATTTATTCCCAATTGTTATAGTCCTCCCTTATTGAATCGTGAGGACAAATCCCATTCATAAGTATTTACGGGTCACCGTGTTCATATCATCCTGTCGTATTGTTATTGGAGAGATATTGATGCTGTTATTGTGATTTTTATTTATTTTTAAGGGCGCCTGCTGATTCAGGCATTTGATGATTATTTTTCGTTATTTAGGCAATTCCTCAGGGCATTGTGACTTCTATCACAGATGTTGCAATATAAATATGTTAATGAATTGGTCTCACAGGAAATCACAAGCTTACCATTTTTACGCGGTTGAAAACATTTTTAACTACTTTTAGAAGAGTCGCTTATCACAGTAGGTATATTATTTCAGGAATATCACAGCTTTCGGGAATTTGGTATATGAGATAAATATTCTTTTGAAATCTGGTTGAATCTGATTTATTGTCTCGTTATACAATACCCGGACCGCACAGATATTTGCTCTGCGTAAACGTAAACAGCAAGAATTTCGTGAAATCCCAAATGAAAAACGGTCATAAAATACTTTCCATGTTGGCGATCAAAAAACAACCCTCTCCTCAAATCTCCTCCCGTCATTGTCATAAAGAGAATAATATGAAAAATCCTTAAATCCTCGAAAAAACGGAATTTAAATTTGCTGCAAAATAATGAATAACGACAGGAGATAATATATGCACATTACGTATTCGTTATTTGCGGATTTCAAAACATGTCAAATAAAAAATATTATTTTATGTTGCCTAATCTGATCAATGTTTCGTGAAGTTGTGGGGAATTTGAGTAAACGTCATAACTGCAAAATTCCGGGGATTTTCTCGTGGAAATAATCGGATTCTGTTTTCCAGGCAACATGTTTAACGTCTTGGGAAAAGGAAAGGAAAAGGAGGCAGCGACCGAATGTTTTAATCAGTGGATTCCTCGTACACTCCTCCCAACTCCCACCTATCCCATTGAGAATTGATCCCTTAATCTTCATAGGCATTATTCACTGTTTGGCGTATTGTTAAGATGATAAATGTTTTGTTTGGTTTGAGAGAGCAATAAATACTTCAGACGAATGAAATCCTCGTGGGTAGGTCTGTTTTAAAATACTGAGGGATATTCGTTACAATTTCGATAGTAAATTCTAGCGGAATGAACCGATTTAAGCGTAAATTATTCACGTCGCTCACGTCTATTTACTCTTATAAAACCAATCGAGTTTGCCGCCGTACTAAAACCCCTAAATAACCGGCTGAAAAGCCCGAACCTCGTTAGTGGACCCCAGACAGTTTTTGAAAGTTACATATGTATGCGTGGTGCGGCGTGCCCGTCGGGGATTCGAACCCCAGCCCAGCATCGGAGCGGCTGGCGACTAACCCAATTACTCCCACGCCAAGCCAGTGGGGTCGCGCAAAACCCCTGGGGGTTGTTTGGCCACGTCCGAAACACCCCCAACACAGAGTCTACTGACTACTGACGGATCCCCTGAACGTTCTAATGGAGCGTTCAGACACGTTCAACTAGATTTGGCGGCAATATGAATTCTGGAAAGGTTCTACAGATTTTTAATCACTCCATTAGAAATGTTATTAGAAGATTACAAAATTCAAAGAAAAAAGTGTATGGGGGAAGTTTTACTATCCTGTGACGTATGTCAGAAGATAGTTACTGTACTCTTTGTAGGTGACATTGAAGATGTCGATGCTCAATACAGATTTATTTAGCAGGTGAATTGCTCTGTTTAAAGGCGCATTCTGATAGGAAGAAGTTCTCGCTTTCGGAGCATAAAATAGTGCATGGGATCCCCCACGAGTGTAAGCGTTAGGGACATATGAGTTAATCTCCTTAAATGTAACTCGACATGAATGAAAACGATTAAGGCACTTTTTAAGGTTACATGGGGTGGTATTCGAGTGTCAATGCGAAACTGATTATAATTAAACTGTGATTATTCCTACTCACAAAACAGTAACTTAAATAAAGAGAAAAATAAATGGATGCCTTGGTTGCAAGAACTTGTTTTTTTGAGCAGTATTTTTTACTGTGACGTTAACAGGATTAACCAAAATTAGTGATTGTATTACAAGATAAATAAAAAGAGCCTGTTCGCGTTGATTGAAGTCCCCCTGAGCCCCTTACCCCACACCGACCGGCCCTGGGCTCTAGGCGCTCAGATGAACCGAATGACAGCGCACTGAGGTGCGTGCTGAATTTTAAGCGGGGAATTAAGCGATGCCTACGACCGTATTGATTGGTTTGATTTCCCCCGTCGCTCCAGGGTTAACTTCCTAGTGGGGTGGGGTTGTTTTGTACAAGAATCTCTCCAGCAATCTAGAAAAAAACCCGATGTAAGAGACATTGCTGTAAATACGTCCCCAGCTTGACATCCAAATCGCTGATAGCTGTACCCGGAGTCGTAAAGACCTAGATTTAATAATAAATGTACGTAAATCGATCCAGAAATACTGCGAAAGCGAATCAGAAACATTCACATTCTGTGAGTGATGATATCTGATTTTTAAAGAAAAAAATTTCATCTTATGATGCGGCAATAAAGGGAACGATAAGTTAGAAAAGCGATCCGCAGACTCCGCTACATTAATCATTTTCCACCGAAAATAAGACGATCTCAAATCGACTGTGAGATTGACGGGGAAAAGAGATTTATGATACGTAAATGTCTCATTACAGTCATTGAATTATCCCACTGAATGTGAAGGCATGAAAAGTATGAAATCATACGCTCGATTTTCCCATAATGGATACGCGTACACGAGTCTCAGGCAGGAACGGGCTCCCATGTTATATCCTCCAGTTTTGTTGAACATGTAATGTGGGCGTAGCTATTGAGAAATATCATTTGTAACTAGGCCTCGCGGGATGATTGAAAATGACAGCAACTGGGCGCTGCTGCTAACTAAGTGTTACAGTTAATCGAATCTACAGAACTTTCACATGTAGGTCGAGAATTTAATTACAAATTCTACTTGACTTATTTCTGTTCTCTGAAAAAGATTTTGTTTTCGAGTAATTATGAATCAAATAAATAACGGTATGATTTTAGGTTTTCACGGTCAAACGTATTTTCGTTATTTATTTTTGGGGTGTTATGCCGTGTTCCGCTACCCACTTCTTTAGCCAACGTTTCGGACAGTGTCCATCATCAGAGCAGATGAGTTTCATGGCATAACACCCCGAAAATAAATAACGACAAATAAACAACATTCAAAAATAAGGAAGAAATTATTTTACCTTTGGATCCAACAACATTCTACGCCCAAGACTTGGGAGTATTATTTTTGAAATTCAGCTCACCTGAAAAAAAAAATACATAATTAAAATCACTGAAAGAGAGCAGATCGTTGATTTATGCTATTGGATTGCAGCATTTGAACAGGGTAAGGAATAAATAAAATAAAAGTACGTTCTGTTATCCTGTCCGATTCGCAGCTCCCTATAGGAAGTTTAAAATCGGTTCCATCTGGCGCCTAACTTACACGTTATAAATTTGCGATTCAAATTGCCGGATACTACCGAGAACTGTAAACGGTATGATATTCAACGTAATATTTTTATTTGTGTTTGCTTTCGTGAAAAGCGCTCGGCAAAAATGTTTGGCAAAACATGAGACGGACTCGAATTCTGTCCACGGACAAAGTTACAAACACAAACTGTCCCTTTTCGGGAGAGAAAGCGAACAAACAGGAATAATTTACTCCCGCCACCCCTCTGCAACCCGGGTAACAGCAGTCTGCGAGGGTACGCCAATAATTAAATGTGAGCGACAAATATGCCGCCTAAAAATATTAAAATTAGTAAACGGTTTGAAAATTTGTGGATATCAAACAATGCCAAAGATTTTGTGAATAACCATTTGAAAATTTGTGGATATCAAACAATGCCAAAGATTTTGTGAATAACCATACTTCTAGAATTGTAAAGGAAGAGCTATTAGATTGTACACAACTCTTAAAAATTGGAATCAAAAGGCTGTACGAAATTAAGGCAAATCTACAAGTTACACATTTAACCCCATTCACATACAGCTCATTGAATTTCATATACCCACGAGAGCCACTCGTTCTAAAATCCTGTTTAAATGCTACAGTAACCGGACTGAGTGTACGAAACACTCGCTTGTACCTAGATTACGTGAAGTTACTAATAGATATGCTGATGTGGCAGATCTATTTAACTGCACGGAAGGAAGGTACAAGAGGGCTATACTATCAAATCTTTTCAATCAATATTAGTTTTATTTGTACTATAGATTTTTGTATGTTTATTTATTTATTTGTAAGAGACAAACAGTTTTTACATTAAATATAGATACATACATATAAAATTAAATTAAGTTAAGCCAAAAAGGTCTCCTATGTTAAAATTATTTGAAGATGGAGTTTTATTAGATCTAAAAATTAATTTTTGGTGAGGGGGAGAGGAAGAGGAAAATAGGATAAGGATAGGAGATGCTCCCGATGTTATCGCATCTCTGGTGTCATTTCTCTTTCAGACGCCACAATTATGTGTTATAATCTTTATTTACTGTTTCTATTATGTTTCCTATGATTTGGTAACATGTGTGCTTATGGTATATTTATACCGTTGATATTAAATAAATAAATGTTTTATTTTTACAACGGATATGTTTTTTAATTTTTTTATTTGAATGTTGGTTAGATTTATTCCTTTTTTATTAGAAACCAAGGAATGCCAAGAACAAACGATACAAAAATTTACCACCGATTGAGACGCGAGCAAAAGTCAACACTTTTAGTCGAGTTTCTTTTTTTACGAGAGCTTTAATCACCTCGCCTGCCCGAGAGCCAAGAGTGAATTCGAGAGGGCCCAACAAGCTCACTCCCTGTTCAAAAATGTCGTAAACAAGGCAACGCCCGCGATTATCGCCCGGCTATATATTTGAATAAGCAAACAAAACCCTTTTCAGCTCTGCCTAATAAACAATAAGTTAGTTTAGCGATTCGGCCAGGAGCACAGCGGGCGACAAGAGGTTCGCCCAGCCGTTGTCTATAACGCTGCCACATGATAAATTTGAGATGCAAATTGATTCACGCCACCCGGTGCAAAATAGACTAAAACTTCCGCAGATTTTAAATATCACGAGCTTAAATCGACCGAATGGCATTTGGCTATCCTACATGAAACAATTTTGAATAAATCTAACAATTTAATATATCTCTTCCGCTTGATTTATGATCGCGGTCAAAAAGCAAACGCCTTTTTTCGGTTCGGATATTTTTTATATCAGGAAAACAGGTTGCATGAGAAGATTAATATTGACATTGAATTAAATCCACGTAATATTAATGACTTTTTACGGGAGACACGAAATTGAATTTGCCGGCCCCAGATTTCAGTATCTAAGTTTGTTACGCCAAACAGAATCTTCTATGGTAAATATTTGCAATCCCAAATACGACTCGGAATAATAATGAATCACAATAGATTTCGTAGCGGGAAAGGACTAAGGACGAGGACTCCGTGCTGAGATTGTGTTCCTGTTGTTTGACACACAAAGAACGGTTCTAATGCGGCAAATTAATTATGGATAACGTGAAAACAGGCACCCAGAGAGGAATTTTTAACTTCAACGAGAAGCCAGAACGCTCCAACGGATGGGACACAGTATTTATTTACTCGGATAGGAACAAGCTTCTCAAAATTTAACGCGCAACTTTTAAGCAACGAAATTAACACACCTCATTGAAGACAATATAAACGACTATCAAACGAAAAACGTGAAACAGAAAAGATGCATCTAGGGATTGAACCAAGGATCTGTTTCATAGTTTTAGTTTGAAAGTCGTTTACATGGTCTTTGATGATTGTGTAGATATTACAATTTGAGGTTTTACTCAATACGTTAGTCCAAAAATACAACATATTGCTTGACTGTAGGGTCAACAGAATTTGAAAAATTCATCAATTTTCAAGATCTGTGAATGTTCCTATTAATTTCTATCTATATTTCAGTTCTGTGAATGTTCCATTTAAGTTCAGTTTATTTTTCAATTCTGTGATATAATGAAATTATATGACAGGTGGTCGATAATTAAATAATGACAGAACTTGAATAGAACATTTACAGAACTTGAAAATTATTAATAAATTTGATGAATTGATATTGTGTGTTGTTATGTCGCTTTATTGCGTTGTCTGAATACCTAAAGAGTCGCATCCATCAGAAAGGCTATTCCCTAAAATTTGTGAAAAGAGATCGTTCTCCTGCGAGAAGTGCTGTCAGATTTGTGTGATTTTCTACAGCAGTTAAATGAATAAATAATCATGCATACTTGCAGGAATTCGTGTTTAAAACGACCCAAACTAAAATACGCGAGAGCTCACAGCTGAAATTTTGACATCGGCCGATAGAAAAAGCAAATAACAGCCGTAGAAAATCACACAAATCTGACAGCACTTCTTGCGGGAGAACGATCTCTTATCACAAATTTTAGGGAATAGCGTTTCAGGTTACTAAGAAGCACACCTAAGAAAGTTTTTTTTAAATATTTTTGAAGCTACGGAACTCATAAAAAACATAATAATTAAAGAGATTTAAAGATTTGATGGAGACGTGGTAACATGCCATTGTATTTTTAAGAGGGAACAATTTAAATAATTATCTTCACCCGATCTACATTCTAGTTATTATTTGATGTGCGCGTACAAAAACAAAGGAATACACTAAATATTTTCTCATCGCACCACATTTATTACTTGATGATTTTGACGTGCCTCATTTGCATACAGGAATTACGATGTTCAAACAATAATTATCATAATCGCTGGATTCATCGGGATCGTGTTATCATCATAAGGGAATACTAAATTACGTTGATATGATTATTTTTAAACAGGTAGTTTAAATTTTCAACAAGGAAAAGCTCTTAGTCTTATCGGCCGGAAATTCAGCTGATGTTCTTATAAAGTCTACTTGATTAACATAAGCAACGCAGTTCAACAAACTTACCGACACTAAACGATCAGCCAGGCTGCGTGTGGTCATACTGAATTATAAACCATAATACTAGCAAAGACAATCGTTCATGGCCCAATTTGAAGTCGAAATTGAGAATAAACATGAATTATTAGTTTTTTTAACAGACTTGACTAGAATTATAAACAGAGAACAGAAAATTCCTAGAAGTGCAGATATAAATTTTATTTTTACTTGATATAATATATATGTATAATATGGACTCGTGGGACTGCACCACGCTTCCCGAGATTTGGAATAAACGATTAAAAAATATAGAAATAAAAAAAATAAAGATTTGAGAGAAAATTGGCATCGCCAAAAAAAGTTTATATGAGATCTTTCCGAATGCCATGCCTCCAGAGTGCAAACTATGATGATAACCTGTTAGAAAAATAATTTCGATAATAAATAATAAAATAAAATATTTGATTAATTTACCCGAAGTAACATTAAACGGTCATCGGATCCACCGACACTTGGTCCCTCGAAATTATAATTATTAAAAAATAATAATTTATTGCGATAAAATCGATTTAAAAAATACCTTAGTACTAACTTAGTATGGAAATAATTACAGGGTCGATTTTTTGTATTTTTACACTTTTATATACATTATATAGACAAGTAGTTTTATTCTTGATGAATTTGAACGAAAATATGTTTTATACTTTAGTTATTCGGCGGTACATCCTCTCTGAACACCTATTCGGAGACACTTACATATTTTTGAAGAGAAAACTTATTTAGCACCGTTGTGATTCGAAACTCGATGAAACGAAAAAGCGACAAAACCATACATCTTTGGGATTTAGCCTGCGAGAGAATGAGATAGAATAATCGGTCTCCCCTTTGTGCGGTGCTTGGTAGCCTCCCCACTCTTGTCTATTTTAGTTTTCTGAAGGTTTCATTTCAACCGCGTGTAAACTGCACAGTTGTAATATTTTTGTAAGAAGGTGTGCCGTATTTTCCCTATACCGACTGCATATCGTATATAAGTATGCCCGGGGGTCAACGGTCGGGGGATCAACTGTCACGGAATTAAATAAAACGGATCTTGCTTCGGGCACACAGACACTCTCACAACCCACTTTTCTCGATGTTCGAGTATCTATTCAGTGTATTTAAACATTAAATACGCTAATAAAATATAGCTCGGCCATGCCCTAAATTAATAATTTTGTTTATCCATATTATTACTCTCTTTCTGGTGTTCTCTCTTATCGAATGTTGGCTATCATCAGGGTACTCTTCTGCAGCAGTTGCATTAGTACCGGTCAGTAATACATAAGTATCGAAGCCACTATTACGCCAGCCTTTACTTTACTTTACTTTACTTACTTTAGTTTTACGTCTTCCATCATTGTTTAAATGTTCAGTAAAATACAACATAAGGGAATAATGTAATGTTTGGGGAGTCACGCCTCAAAGCAACATCAATCCTTTCTTGTTTCATGTTTTCCTGACACGTCACGTGTAAGATCGAATTTAGGGTCCCTAAACGTGCATAGACGTTATCGAACAAAAGTCACCGTGGAAAATATTGACAAGACCGAACAAGAACACGTAGAAAAGCACTATTATTTATACGCCGTAAATAATTATACCATGAAGATCATGGTTCTACGCCAACTGATAATAAAGTCAACTCAACACCTTAAAAAGTCATTGAAAGCTTTGAAAAAAATCATTTTAAATTAGCCGATAACCCTAATCTAATGTAACTTATTTGATCAATTTTTTATATTTATTTTTTTATCACTCTAAATGACTTATCTGAGATGGTTCTGAGTTGGTTTCATTCCGAGTTGTTCGGTCACCGAAGATCATAACGGAGTGAGCAGATAGTTATATTTGAATTATTTGTGTTATATCAGAATTAATTACTTGAAAATAATATTTATTCACTTTTTTAAACAGCTAATACATAAAAAGAGGCAAATATATATTAAGTTAACTGAAGTAAAAAAAATAGTCTCTAATGTTAATGTTGCTTGGAGATGGAGTTTTGTTGTATCTTAAACTCAATTTTAGGTGAGGGGGGGAGAAAGAGGAAAATAGGATAAGGACAGATGCTCCTTATATATTCCACACTCTTGAATGTATGGTATATTTGAGGTACGTTTCAGAGTGAAAGATGCTCTCTGTATCGGTGTAATACCACCATTCGAATCGAAACTTTGCATGAAATGACTTTTGCCGCATTTGGTGATCAGATCTGATTTGCCAGGTAATCCCCCCTTCCTCATCTCCATATCCATCACCTCCCATTTCCTTCAGCCTTACAATACATCCCAATAGGGTATTTTCAATGTTTTTTTTTGTTTTATTTTTATGTTTTTTTTATTTTTTTATATGAAATACCGCACAAGAGTCCCAACTGCTCCCGTCTGGAGCCAGTGAGACTATGGCATCCCCAATTGGGGTATGTTGTGAGGCTGAAGGTAGTGGGGAGGGGAAGGAGATAGGGAAGAGGAAGGTGGGGAAGTACCTGGCTATTCAGATCTGGTCATTAAACACGGCTAAAGCCATTTCAAGCAACGTTTCAATTCTGAATGGTGGTCTTACACCAGGGCGATACTGAAAGTATCTTCCACTCTGGAACGTGCCGCAAATATACTATATATTATTTTAAATGAATAAATTGTGAAATAACACAAATTAATCAAATAAAATTTATTTGCGCACGCCGGGTTCGAACCCGCGACCTTCGGATTGTGAGTCGAGAGTCTTGCCTCGGGACCACGGAGGCCGTCGAATGTTAAAAAATACATTTTCTACAATGATTTAAAATTTACCAGTTTGAGAAAAAAGTGCCAGTTTTGATTTTCGCCAAAGCGACCAGTACGTTTTTATTCGTGGATTCGGCGGCTTTGACGTCACGCCGGTAACGGCGGTGACAGCCGTGGCGTTTTCTATTTCATAGTGAATATGTAGCCAGTTATAATCATTTTTGAATATGCAAAGTTTCCATTCTGAACGGTTGAGTTTCACCAAAACGATACTTAATTCCGACGGTAACATTACGTTACATGACGGCAACCCAAAGGTATTATTTGTTTGCACGGCAAGAGAAAAGTTAAATACTCTTATTGTATCGATATTGGCCACAGATGTAGATTATCAAATATCTACTACGTAAGATCATTGAGTATTAAAATGTATAGCTTAATTTAAAATAAAACAATAACTTTGTAAACACCACTTTTTAAAAGTGGTGTTTACAAAGTTATTGTTTTATTTTAAATTATAATGTCACATCACAAAGTATCTGCTTCATATGAACAAAAAAAAAAAAATGTATAGCTTTCATAAGTAAACAAACTACGGTTAATAGAAGTTCTTACAACCTTTGAAATGCTAAATTGATTTTCTTTTGTGCTGGGCTCAGTGGTAAACGTTTTCAGACAGTAAACAACGCACAAGGCAGAGCACGGCAGACTGAATGGAAAATATTTGCACTACACTTTGAACATCATCAGGTTTAATCACCCTGTAAGTACACATAATTCCAATTTGATCGATTCAGAATTGATTACTAGGTAGATTGGTGTACAAACTGTAGTAATTGAAATATTAAATATAATCATTAAACGCTAATGAAGATTTTAATTGTAATTGCATAACGATGAACGCTACTTTATAATGTTGTCTTTAATGTGTTACATTTAAGTTAAGTTAAATTATTAGTTTAAATGTATTACATAGCAAAATAAATGTGCTTAACGTAAGTATATTAATTTAATGAAAAACAAATAACTTTGTGTAATACCACTATTTAATTAACAATATCAACATGTTTCGAAAACTATGTTTTCTTCGTCAGGATAATAAGTTAATAAAAAATAACAAAAGACAAACAAGTATAGACTAATTAGAACATTGTTTTGTTTTTTAAAAGATTTTTTATTATGTTAATGTAATTTTTTACCCATTCTAAAATAATTTTTATATTTTATTTTATATAATTGTTTTTTATGATATATTTTAGGTAATTAATCACCTCTCCTTTCTAATATTTTGTCTATGTTCTAATTAGTCTATACTTGTTTGTCTTTTGTTATTTTGTATTAACTTATTATCCTGACGAAGAAAACATAGTTTTCGAAACATGTTGATATTGTTAATTAAATAGTGGTGTTACACAAAGTTATTTGTTTTTCATTAAATTAATGATGACGCCACAAAGTAAATTTGCCTATTTTGAAGAAATAAGTAAGTATATTATTTTAGGCTTTATCATTAACATGATAAACTTGTGAGAACATTGATTAAGATGTCCTCTTATATGCTTGTATTTTTTCCTACACATAAATACGCAAAAACCTCGTTATTTAAAAATTGAGTTAAAAGGAGTTACACCACTTTTACAATGAACGACACATATAATAGTAACAAACTATGACTTATAAAATATCATATTTCTTTATGGAATTGTTGAACTCAGTCGACATCGTCAAGTCGGTGGACGAAGCCAATAAAAAAAGAACTGACAGATAAGGTAAATCGCATAGAATCATTGTTCATTACGACAATAATTATTGGTCAATATAAGTAGAGCACCCTTTTGACTTACGACGATGTGCGTTACGTCTCCCCAAACCCATTACGTCTTGTCGAAGTGATACGCCGGTCGACATCGTCAAGTCGGTGGACGAAGCCAATAAAAAAAGAACTGACAGATAAGGTAAATCGCATACAATCATTGTTCATTACGACAATAATTATTGGTCAATATAAGTAGAGCACCCTTTTGACTTACGACGATGTGCGTTACGTCTCCCCAAACCCATTACGTCTTGTCGAAGTGATACGCCGGTCGACATCGTCAAGTCGGTGGACGAAGCCAATAAAAAAAGAACTGACAGATAGGGTAAATCGCATAGAATCATTGTTCATTACGACAATAATTATTGGTCAATATAAATAGAGCACCCTTTTGACTTACGACGATGTGCGTTACGTCTCCCCAAACCCATTACGTCTTGTCGAAGTGATACGCCGGTCGACATCGTCAAGTCGGTGGACGAAGCCAATAAAAAAAGAACTGACAGATAGGGTAAATCGCATAGAATCATTGTTCATTACGACAATAATTATTGGTCAATATAAATAGAGCACCCTTTTGACTTACGACGATGTGCGTTACGTCTCCCCAAACCCATTACGTCTTGTCGAAGTGATACGCCGGTCGACATCGTCAAGTCGGTGGACGAAGCCAATAAAAAAGGACTGACGGATAACCATGTAGAAATGTTAATTAGCTTCGTTCGGAAACGTGTTTTGGATCCGCGTTAGCATATTTTGGCCGGTAAAAAACCTGTTACGAATTAATAAATCTCATAGTTTTAATTTGAAATCAATCAAATGCGTTTAGTTCGGTTTTTGCGAGTGCATTAAATCAAATTGTTGCTGGTGGGATGATGGGTGGTTGGGACAACATCAAATGCTACCTACTTTAATATACAAGGTGTCCGGAAACTCGTTGTGCAAGCGGAAAACACTCGGAATTGATTTAGAGGTATGACTGTTTTTGACATGAACATTCTTTTTCGAGTAAATCGAGTTCGAAGTTGAAAGTTTTTATGTTGAATTTGATAAAAAAGCTATTAGCTGATATCAGCTATTTAAGTCTTTTAAAAAAGCGTAGAAACATTTATTTAACCTAAATAAGATTAAAAAAGTTTTTTTAACCTTCCAGTTGCAAAAAAATGTAAGTAAAAAAAAATTATCTATGTAATGTAGATTCATTGCTTTCCTATTTGTGAAACGAGTTTTCGAACACCGTGTATAAATACAAATTTATTTTTAGTTATTGGCTAATTTGATCTCCTTAGTGGGGTTCGACTAACGATCACAACATTTCTCCAAAGGGGTGGGCACAGAGGATGAACTGCAATACAACTCTGTCTTTGCACACTATTTATCTATCTCGTACATAATATTTTGGTATTTCGACTCTCATACCGCAGTGAAGTATTTTAATCACTCCCTTATGTTATGTATTCCCAGATTACTTGGTTCATTCCTTGGTTCATTCACATTTCACTTTGTACGCTGTTCAAAACTGTCTAGGCATTAATTTCTTTACCTGATATTAAATTTGAATCAGTCTTGTATTATTTTTATATCTGCACTTTAACACTTTAATACGGTCAGATACGGCTCAAGAATCTTATTTCTACTGCAATTCGTATACTATCGCCGTACATCTGTAAGTTCCCTGCCTCATTGCCATACATCAGGGTTGATATTAGAACTCCACAGATGATTATTAGCCTCGTTTCATTCGGCACTTTTACAAGCGAAGACTACGCTTAGACCTTCAATGATTAAATTTTCTGCACTTATCTTTATTGATTAGCCTTCATACCAGCGCCATGTACTGCCTGCAGGTTAAAAATCGGTGAACAAACGCGCTTTTATGTGCGGCATGAGTATATAATCAACTTACGTGTTGTGTATGCTCCCTGTTTTGAAAGGTCGCTTATTATTTCTATGTTTGGATCAACGTCAATACAGTTTCCATATCAATTAATCATGGTGGGTTCGCGGAATAACCGTCTGCCAGCATCGGCGTAATCATTTACCTACGTAGAAAATAATCAAACTGACAAACATCGCTGAGACAGGCAGTGTCGAAGATCAGCGTGAGAATGAATTACCTCCTCGCTACTTATGTTCTCCTGTCCTCCGCTTACCTTTCCTGGGAGAAGGCGGATGGATGTCGAAATCCAAATAATAAATTACTGTCAATTTTAATAATTGAACAAGATTGGTTTGTTTTGATATTCTGTCGAATCATTCATTGAATTCATTTTTTTTTCAAAGCGTTTAAAAAAAATGCCCAACAGTATTAATGGAGGTACGCATGCAGCATTCGCAAAAAATCGATATAGAAGATTTATGTAAAACAAACAACGTAATTAATTAATTCAAGGCAGGATCTCCGTTTAATATGAAAATTCGTTTGCCGCCCCTACCCACAGAAGTACCCAAACTCCGGCACTAACAATCGTTTAAATGAAAAAAGTTTTCCCAGTCCCACTTTATAATTTTTTATTTCTTTTTAATGGATTACGTCTTTCTTCTCGAAGCGCTACATCAAACAAACGATAAAAAGTTCTTTCATCAAATACTCGAGCATTCTTTATGTTTCTTGCTCACCAAATGCTCCCCAAGAAAAGCATTCCATTCGGATATAAACAATTCATCATATTTCCCAAGATTTCTCAGAGAGTAATTATAGAATATTTAATGGAAGACAATTCAAATTGAAGCGGTCTTTGTTTAAACTAACTCAAGCTGAAATAATTGAAGAATAACTGGAGGCTCCATTTTCAGCCGTTGGTTAAACTTATTTATCTTTTGAAGAAGAGAACGAAGCGCGTAAGCTCGCCGTCTGCACCGCTATTTACGTTCAGTCGTTACATTTTTACCTCGGGAAATTATTCTTTCGGGGGAGCAAGTGCGTTGGGGTTCTTCTCGGAGTCGAGTTATGTCTTCCCTTTCTAATCTCGTCGCGCCCCGTCTCGTCTGCCCGCGCCCGTCTCGAGGGAGGGCTAATTCAGGGAGGGGATGAAAACACCCCACACCCGTTTTTCCACAGGTATTTGTTCTGCGTAGTCTTTCTCCCTCCTCCTAGCGAGTTAGATCTGCCGTCTTCCTTGAAGACATCGCCAAATTATAACTTCAAATTTGCGAGGCCCGTAGAGCCTGAGCGGAATGCCGTATAAGCCACATCCCGTCTGCGGGAAACGCTGCCGAATTTCCGCCGATATTTTTTTATTTAACTTTTCAGGGGTGGAGCGTGAGTCATACATACTACACGGCAGGAAGACCGAGCTTTTCGGAATTCTTACCTTTGTGGAAGAATGCGTTTGATCTCTGGTAACGCTATACTTTGGAAATATTTTACTGAATACTTTCGCATTTCCACTAAACCGAACTCTCCAACGGGATGCGGCCTAAGTGCAATTCGAACGAAGTTATACAACAGGAAGCTTAAAATAGCTTTTAACAGAATCCCCACAACATCAAATTGATTTACGTTTGCTTCCTTTAGGATGATTCCTAGGAATCCTATGGTGAATGAAGATACAGGGAGTTAATACGATCAGGTATGGATGTTTGATGGATCCCGGGGGACATCTTAAACTAATGAAAACGGTGAGGAGTTAACAGGAATACTAAATACATTTATCATCCGGAGGCTCAGGAACTCGTAAATATTCTAGTGAGGAGTGTTACAATGTACAATCTAATATTCCACATTTATTCGCTGAGAAGGTTGATACAATCTTTTAATAAGTTAACTCATCTTAATATTATCGGGGCCAAATTGAGAAATGAACTTATAGGGGTAACACTAAAAATAAATTAATGACAAATTCAATTTTTATTGTTGATTAATAACTTTTGATGTTTGTAACCATACAAGTAATATATTTGATTACTAATATCAAGCATATCTTTTTTCCAATTTCTTTCGTAGAACGAATTTCAAAAGTGACTTTAAACATGTACTCGTGTAGAGGAATACTAAATTTTATTTTTTTATTTCAATCTTCTTTACTATAATATCTTTTATTCTTTATTTTTCAGCTTACTTTTAATTATTATATTGTTATTTGTATTTATGTTTGTTTTTTAGTTTTATTTATCCCTAATATGTTTTTTTTCTTCTTTCCTCTTCTTACATATTATTTCCTCTTCTTATTATACTCTGTCTCACAATATTAAAAAAAAATCATTGAAGAAGTAGATAATACTGGTTAAATCCTTAACTAATTTGCCCGCTGTTTGTTTCTTTCTATGTCAAATGATAAAATATATTTAACTATATTACCACAGGCTGTACCTTAGTGGGTTTCCATTATTCTTATTATTTTCACAATATTGTGTATATCAAATATATAATTTGGGAAAAAAAAAATTTTAACAGCTATCCTTTTGAATTTCTTTGAGAATTTACGTTTACCGTTTTATTCGTGTCATATTCTGTTTCATGTTTCGTTTAGATTTAAAATTATTATCTTCTTCTAAATAATATCAATCAACTAAAAAGAAAAAAATGAAACACATCGAAATTTGGTATATTCTTCCAGAAGGCCCTTCAATTTGTAAAACAAACATAAACAATGTTTTATGGGGGAAAAACGTGTTACCAAACGATTTACAACAAATCGATACTAAAAACACACTATCCAACGAAGAGAACACCTGCCGCACTCCCGGAAACTATAACCATTCAAAAAAGGACAATAGTTTTTTATACTAACACGGACAAATACAACCAGGAATAACTTTGGATAGTAAAAAAACGAATTTAGCTCGGCAATTGGATTTAGTGTCGTAAACCAAGCCCTCCGCGGTTGAGTGGTTGCGATTCTTGTCTACGAATCCGGAGGACACGGGTTCAAATTCCAGTGTGAGCAAGTAAATTTTATTTGATTAATTTGTGTTATATCACAATTTATGAATTAGAAATAATATGTAGTATATTTGCGGCACGTTTCGGAGTGAAAGATCCTCTCAATATTACTCTGGTAACAGACCACAACTGAGTTGTAACTTTGCTTTATATGGTTTTGGCCGTGGTTGGTGACCAGGAATTTTAATACTTTTTCTCCTCCCCATTACCTTTAGCCTCACGACATTCCCCAATTGGTAATACCATATTTTTATTGGCTCTAGACCAGAGGTTCCAACCTTATCTGGCTCCCCGCCCATTTTTCAAGTATATTTTTTAACGCCCTGCCTTCTTATCAAAGTATGAGAGCAAGCTTAGGGAAAGCGCCGCAGGCAAACATTTTTTGTTTTCAAGGTTGCAAAAGATCACCACTCAGAATCGTAACTTTGATTTAAATGGTTTTAATTTTTTATAAGAAAAACTCTCTTTTTATAACTTTTGAAGGTTATTTTCATATTTTCATTTAGATTATAAGTGTTATCTTCTTTTTAAATGATATAAATGGTTTTAGCCGTGAATGGTGACCAGGTTCGAATGTCCAGGAACTTTCACACTTTCTTCTGTCCCATCTTTTTCTCTTCCCCACTACTTACAGCATCACGACATGATGGGGATACCGTATTCTTAGTGGATCATTTTTCAAGTATATGTTTTGACGCCCTGCCTTCCTAATCAAATATGGCATCAAGATCAGGGAAAGCGCCGCAGGCGAAATTTTTTGCGTAAAATGTAAGTTACATGTTTTCATACGTTTTGCAACATCACCATTAACCGGTAAGGCGTTGCGGGTTCGAACTTCCACTAGTTTAGCCCTACATCAAGCCACATTTTTCTGTTTATATTGATGGAAGCGTATGGACTGTAAATTTTCTGGATTGGTTGTAACCCGGAAATGCTGTAGTTAGAAATTTAAAAAAAAAACTCTTTTCTCTAAGAGTAAAGGAGAAAAAAGTATATAAAAAAGAAAAAAAGTTAATCCATCAAAACACCTAATCACTAATTAAACGGCTCATCTGCAAGATTCTTGCAATGATGTACATACGACATTAATTCCACTGACCATTTCAGCCCTTCAACGCCCCCTTCCACCCTTTCACCGCCCACCATTTGCCCTCGAAGCCACCACCGCCACCCTTAATCTCACCAACACTCCCAGGACTGCGGTACCACCCCCATTGAGAATCACTGCTCTAGACGGTTTAGGTGTAGTTGGGACTCTTTTGCGGTACTGACAGTTAAAACAACGAATTTTTAAACGTTGCATGATTTTGATTTTTTGAAGTGCACAATAATTTTGAAATCACTTCGTTTTCATCGAAGAAATAAACCGTAAGAAGTGTATTGTGGGCGTGTCTCTGTGCCCAAATTAAGGTCAAATTTTCATATCTTTAATAATAATTTACATTTTATAAATCAATTAATTAATGCCTATCTAAGAGGTAAAATAATAATAATAATATACAAATAACACATCCCAGAGCAAAGTGAGTAGAAACGAGATCACTTATCAAGATGAAACGGAAGCAATTTGCCGCTCAACAAACTTTTATGCTAAACATTAAGTTATTTCATTAAATATTGGTTTTGTATATTGTAAACAAAGATAACCACAACAAACAACAAAGTAGCTAGTCCAAGATCAACACCTGGTGGAGGTCAGGACCGTATTGACTTGAATTATAAAATTCAAACCCGGCAGCGAGCCCTTGCGAATTTGAAGTACGCAACCGAAACTATTTAGTTTGCCGGAACTTTGTTCAAACACTTCGTCAACATTGGACTGGGAAGCAAACAATCAAACTTCCATCGCTTTGCGGAAGAAAAACAAGCTTATTCAAAATAATTGTTTTGTGTTATTATGTATTTTAATTCGAGGAAAATTATTCGAGTATAGAAGTTGACTTTTTGACATTTCCCTTTCTATCTAGTCAAAGGTGAGTACAGATTCAATTAATATCACATAATATGCAAGTAGTAGCAGAGTGATAAATACTCTTAGGACATGTTGTTTAACAGAATTCGACAATCCATTAAATTTCAGAATTAAAATTTCTGTGAAAGTTATTACGATTATTTCATCATGAGTCTCTTTAAGTATGCGTGAATATGTACGTAGTTTCAAAGCCTATAGTTTCATGTAAATGTGTATTATATTCAGATTATCACAGAGCATCCTTTAGGCTCCATTAATAAATTACGTCACACCTGAAGTGGGGGAGGAGTGCAGAGAAGTGTGACATTGTGTGATAAGGCGTACGGGGGAGTCATCAGCTTTGTGACGTCACATGCAGATGACAGGAATTTTCCTGAATTTTAAACATAATATTACAAACCATGTGATGTCACGCTAGGGGGAGGGGGTCTCACATATGTGACAGGGACGGGGGGGGGGGGGGTAAAAGAATCGTGAAATTCGTGTGACGTAATTTATGGACGGCCCCTTTGAACGAACGAATAGTCCAGTTAGACATATGCAGTGTAAATACCACGATAATAAACAAGACTCGTAACCTAGGTAAATCGAAATATTATTTAAAACTACCGGTCACCAGAGTTGTATTGTTTAATAGATGAAACAACAGTAGGTACACCACATTTCTCAATACTTAGAAAATAACAGAACTTGAATAGGACATTCATAGAACTTGATCATTAACTTTGAAATTGGTTCAAATTCTGTGAAACAACGCGTCATTAGTATCGCCCTGATGAAAGACCACCATTCAGAATCGAAACTTTACTTGAAATGACTTTAGCCGTGTCGGTGACCAGATCTCCATATTCAGGTCACCTTTGACTTCCAATCTTCATCCCTCCTGTCGAAGCGACGGTTCCACGATCCGAATACAAAGACAAAGTAATGAATATGAGATAAGGTATAAAGAAATCAAAAACTAACAAACAGAAAAATCGGATTGACAACTCACAACTCTGAGAGAGGAGAGTGAGAAACGCCGAGAATCCGTAAAAATTAATATAACATAATTTGAGGGATACCTCGTATATTGTCCATATCCAAAACTGGACATCAGAAGTAACGGGTGTTTTTTTTAGAGGTATACAAATTCAAAATGAAAACAAACACATTAAAATAATGTTAATGTCTATGATATTGGCTTTATTTAATAGATAATTTTATGCCATTATTGTTTAAATATAATTTCGGGCATATGAGTGCCACGGCTAGATCAAATGAAGCGCAATCTTGAAGTCCAATTTTTGACAACTTTATCGAGCAACTTTTTTTTTTTTTTTTTTCTTTTTTTTTTTAAAGAAAGACAAACATTCCCGGGTTACGAATAACCCAACAATGTTTGAAAATCTCCTACTACCACCACAGAAAGCCGAAAATGTTGCTTGTGTTGTGATGGAGGACTTGGCCAGCCGAGGAATCGAACACGGGACGCCCGGGTGGGACCCAAACGCGATGCCCACTCAACCACTGATCAGTCGAAAACTGGGGCCATATATCGGCAAAACCACAGCGAATGTTGACTTCCAAATAGTCCAACGTCTCTGATTTATCAGCATAGACTTGTGACTTCACATACCCCTAAAGAAAGTAATCTAAGTGTGAGATCACGCGATCGTGGCCTAGAACCAGATCTTTCCGCAGAATCTTCCACAAAGTGGATGGGCACAGCTGCAATTGCTGTGCACGATGGCGAATCGACTCATTCGGATTCTCCTCAACACTACTCTCCACGGCAGCAATAACTTCTTCTTTGTCGTCTTTGTGGATGCGTATTATCCACTAGAGGGTACGTGGTGCGTAAACGATCCATGATCTTTCGAATGACTTGCTCGGATGGATGATTATATCGACAGTAAAATGGACGCAGTGCACGATAAGTTTGGCGAACCGAACCATGATTTTCAAAATAAATTTGCACAATTTGCAAGCGTACGTTATGACGTCAGTCTATTCATAGTGAAATGGCAAAACGTATTGACTACAAATCAACTGTCAACTGTCAAATTGACAGTCTGTAGAAACAATGTTGCCAGTTTAAAAACCAAACCTCTAAAAAAAACACCCTACATTATGAAAAAGATTAGACATTTCGAAAATTCGTCTTTCGTAGTGGAAGAGTGTAAATGGAATAAAAGTAATCCCTTGTACAAGAAAAATATAATGAAATAATATCACAAAAACTGCCTTAATTTGAGTGAGCTGTAAAATAACGTGAAATTTTACTGAAACCGAAATCATATTTCTATCTTTAGGAAAAATATTCCACGATTCTCAGAAAAAAAGGCACCAAGAAGAGTGTGTGTTGAAAGCAAAATGGCTCTTTGCAATGGAAAAAAATAGGGTTCAAGCCATCTTCAGCCCTTTGTCCGTAAATATTTAATATGTGAGCATGTTTTGTATTATACAGACTTGGGAATCATCAAATTTGTAAACGTTATTAAAATAAGACTGAATTTTTACTTCTTGATATTATTTTTAATTTAATAAAAAGGTTATTTTACAAAAGGCATGTTTCATATTTTAATACAATAAGTCACTGGATAAACAGATTAATTCAAGCTAAATAGCTAATTATAATATTAATCTTAGCTGATTTACCTTCAATTCGATATCGTAGTTCAATTTTGATGGAACAACGCCTGAACATGTTGTTCCGCGGAAATTCAAATGTAACATAAAATGGCCATTTTTTCTCCACTCACACACCTGAAATATGTATATCTGACAATATTCTATGTCGTAGATTAGTTACAATATTCTCCTGACGAAGGAAGGGTGTTTCCGAAACCGGTAGAGTGTTAATAAAATAAAAGTGGCCTACAACAAATTTAAGAGTTTTTTAATTGTAAATTATGGCGAGCCACAAAGTTAATGCTTTTTACAAATATGGCATTTTTTTCGTTTGAAAGGTCCCCATTAAACGCAGATTCTAGATGATTTTCAGCTTCCTATCAAATTGTAATAAGCTGACAAGCTTAACAACACGAAAGTTGTCCGTTTCTGCCAATCACAATTTATTCAAAAACTAAAACGGACTTAGAATTGGCATTTAACGGGAATCTTACAACTGTCAAAAAACAAAATGGCATCGAACAGCCAATTGATGACAATGTTACATTTGAAGTCCTGTGAAACAATCCACAATGACACAATGTGCTTTCATTGTTGACAAAGATATAAAATCTGTGATTCCCTCCACTTGTCCAAAGCTTTCGGCTGTTAATTCTACTCTTTGTGTCAAAAACGAGTGCAGCGGACTTTGGTGAAATTGAGTTAAAAAAAAGTATTAGAAAGAAATTTAGAAGAATTGAGTGAAATGGCGTAGTGAAGATATCACTTGTAGAATACCCATTACCGACAAGCACCGTAGGTCGTAGCTCGTAGTGCCCCGAATGTTTGATACTATACGGGCTACGATACGGTCACAGCGTGTGTCGGGCTAAAGGCTACGTGCTACAGCGGGGGCTGGTGAATAAGCCGGGTGTAGGTGGGGTAGGTTCATTTTCCGGGCCGATACCTCCACAGGAATAATGGTTCTTCCGCCAATTATCACGAATCATTTGCTCTCGCAAGAGAGATGTACATTGTACAGGGTACAATATCGCGCCGCTACGAGGAGGTTTTCACTCCCGTCTATCCGGGCACTAATGAGTCTAACAGTTAAAACATCTGTTCAGCCTTGTCAACGCAACCTTTGGGAAAACGAGCAAAATGAAAAAATCTATAAGCAGAATGTAAAAGCCCGTACTACGGTTAATCTTAAGATTTACCGTAGTACGGGCTTTAATCTTTTAACATAAACAATGTAGTCTTTAACTAGGGCAAACCTGTGAAAAATCAAGGGATATTAATTGTAGGATTGACAATTGAATATTAGCTAGAAAGCGCAGATCCTTGAAAAATCACCCTCAGATATTTCAAAAAAATTAATATACATTTCAAAGATAGAATTATTATTAAAATAAATTTTAAATCATATTATAGATAGGAGAGTGTGTACTTTATTGCTTGTCTGAATTCTTCACACATTTAATTACAATTGAGAAAATGACAGTTAAAATAATTTTTTATTAAAAAAATATTTTATGAGGTAGGTATCATGTTTAATACAATCAATCGGTTCTAATTTTGAAAATTACACATAAATTTCAAGGTAAATTAGTTCATTGAACCAGATTTCATACAGGAATAACGCACAGATAGTTGAAATCAATATTTTTGATGATGGTGGTGTTCATTGGAGGATTTTGACTAAGTATAAAATACAAACAACAATTATTATTACTGCCAGCTGAACCGTGTTTAACATACACTCTTAGAACCAGCTATCAGTAATCTCTTCTTCTTGGATCCATGGCAGTTGATCCCCCGACAGTTTCCCCCCCCCCCCCTTACTTGTATACAAAATGCAGTCAGATTAAGGAAAACACTGTGTACCTAGTTACACAAAATATAATTAAGTATACCCGAAGGGGTGTACAGAGAGAATGTACCGACGAATAACAAAATTATAAAACTATTTTCATTCAAATGCATTAAGGTAAAACTGCTTCTTTATATATTGTATACATCAGCGTATAAGTACAAAAATCGACACTAAATAAATTCATTTTATATCCATACCATCTTATCATTAGAGGTATTTTTAAAGGGAATTTATAATATCAGGGGGCCAATTGTTTGGACATCAACTGTCGGGCCACCCTTTTTCCTAGTTTTTAACGTTGATTTCATTTAAACTTTTTTTTATATCTAGGCAAATCCATAGATTCAATTCAAACAGAACTGTTGTTTGAATATTTTAAGACTATCTGCCCTCCCTTTAATCTTGTCAAGATTGTCAAAAAAAATCATAATATTGAGCAGAAGTAGGTACTTTTTAGGGGAAAATGATTATTATTGATTATGGATTTCAATCAAATAAATCGACCCCGCAAATGATTTCTACGGGGCATCAAATTCATTGACATGCACTGATCTTGTAATATAATATATTATATATTATAAAGATAGACAGATAGAGATAATGAATTATACTACGACCGTTCAAGGCAGTAAATGAATAAACCATCCTAACATAAATGTCTATTTTTTAATGTAGGCATCCGAGGGAACCAATTATTGAGTTAGGTGATTCTCGCATTGAGTGATATATTAGAGTAAGAGTTTAGTCGGGGCAATGAAGAGGTGTAATAAAAGCACGTAGTTATATTTAAGTTATCGCGCTTCTTTATCAAGCTGAAGAATCTCACACTTTAGTCGAGGCGCTGAAACCAGTTCTGTAATAATTAATTAAAGAAGTCTTATTACAACACCCCAATAAAACCGCTGGTGTCGGAGGAATAAAACCATAACTTATAGGAGTAACAGCTACCTTATACGACGCCGGCTTCAATGAAAATTTCACACCCGCTCTGTCAGTTATTCAACCAACAATCGCAAACAACGCCAGAGACGTTTTATACCTCTTATTTAATAAACTTTACAACGAATCTCTTATTATGCTGCTAATGTGGCAATCGCGTTGATACGGAAAACATTGTAAGGAGATGAAATGTTTAAGGAGGTCATCGCTTTTTTGGGAATTTTTAGAGGCGAACTAAATAAACACACAGTGAACTTTTCACCACAAATATATTCATACTTTGAGCACACTTAACATTTTTTTCAGTCCGAAATTGTAGCTCATTGCAACTTAGCCACTCATCTTAAAAAAAGTTTTTTTTTTTTTATTTTAACTTTATGAGTAAAACCTCAAATTGTAATATTTAATTAAATGAAGACAATATAGGCGAAACTCAATCGAAAATCTGAAAACAGAAAAATCAGAAAAAGATATTGACACCTCTGGGACTCGAACCCAGGACCTCTCGCTTTCCGGGCGAACGCGCTAACCACTGCGCCACGGTGTCGAAAGCGAGAAAAGCTTATAATCTCATAAGCTCTAATCCCGGAAAGCGAGAGGTCCTGGGTTCGAGTCCCAGAGGTGTCAATATCTTTTTCTGATTTTTCTGTTTTCAGATTTTCGATTGAGTTTCGCATATATTGTCTTCATTTAATTAAATATTAAAAAAAGTGTTTAAAAAAAAATTAACTAGACTAGAAAACTGAAAGGTTAATTTTTGGCATCCATTTTTTCGTGAATTTTGTTGTTTAACAAAATGGCAAAAATTTCAATATTTTTTAATAGTCCTAGTTCATTCTACACAGATTAAAAGCAAAGATTTCAGGCTAAAAAGAATTGTAAAGTGTGCTCAAATATGAATAAATATGTGGTGAAGCGTGTACAAATGTTGGGCGCGTATTTGGCGTGTTTCCCGACTATTCTTTTAGTATCTTGCACACTCTTTAAATCTTGAATCTTTATATTTTGTTTTGTCTTTCACAACATGATAATTCGAATTACGTTGAAATTACACTTAAAAAATCTGTTTGAAATAATGTGATACATCCTTTGTACATTTTAAAAGGGTCTTTTTGAATATATTTTCTTTGTATAGCGCCCTTGAAATGCTATTTTTACAATTGTGAATAACATGATACTTTAAAACTTGGATGGGCGTTTGAAAAAAGGAATATTAAAACAGAAATAACAACTCGGTAAAGAAGCCATGTTATTGCAAGAACACTGTATTATTTAATATCATTTTTTGCATAACATGTTCCATTACGACTGGTAGCGTATTATTATAAATAATAGAGATTGTGTTTATAAACAAAAACTGTCATTAGAATGACAGAACATATCAATTATAGAACATAAACCGAAATGACCTAACCGCATTATAATCGTAATGTGGTCGACATGTGATTTCGAATCATCTTTCTCTGTGATATTTCCGTATATCAATTTTAATTTGTTTTTATTTATAATATTATACAATCTGCAAACTGTTATATTTATTATCGTATGCCTTGTAAAGAACCGAGACCGAAGCATAAAAATTACAAGACGAAGAGTAACGAAGAAAATGAGTGTAATTAAATAATAATCACGCAATTTCTCCGCAATGATAGGCGTATCACACAACGTATCACACAACTTATCTTCCAAAATTTCACACAAAAATTCGTAAATTCATTCGATGTACTGATGACCATGTATTACTGGAGTATATGAGTCACTAGATCATAGATCATAGCTCATGACATATTTCTAGGCATTCCCGACTTCGCTTTCCATTGGGATTCCGTTTTATTTTGGGAGGCAGGTATGGATACAGCCGCGTCGTCCTCGGATCCATTTATTTGATAACCCACAACAATGCCATAGGTCAGCCCAAGTGATTCGCTACGTTTGGTGATTTAGCAGTAGTGCCCGGATTCATGAGAAGAGGTTTGCCCGGATCTTCACCAACTGAGTGGCAGGCCAGGTTGAGGAAGACTTTTTGATTTCTCCAACAGGACTCTCTCTCGGAACATCACCTTGCACCCCAGTAGGAGGAATAGATTCATATATCCGTCACTGCTGGACACACTGGCCTACCAGATTCCTACCCTCGTACCTCATACCTCATACCTTTTTCCATCACAGTAATTCCTCTTCTTCCTACCTTAAAAAGACCCTCCACACAGCATCCTCAAAGATGATATAGACCCTGAAGGGAATTATTTTCCTCAGAGCCTTCTGTGTGGAGCTAACGCAAAAAAAAGAGTATCTGAGAAAAAAAATAATAAATATTCATTACTTCTAACAGGCCCTGGAAAAGAATCGATTGGTCACAAAAAAACCACCCCACTCACATAATCTACAGATTCACATACAAGCCCAGTGGAAAAAACGAAACTCGCTCCGAATAATGCGAAAGGAGCTTCGTCATAAAGCTCTCGACTTGTTATAACGCAATTCCACTACAAAGGCGTTTCGGCGCCTGTTCGGGAAAAGCGCGAACGAAAAACACTAACGATAATAATCTGCCCGGGAAATACGGCCGCTGTAAGCCTTTTTGAGTGTGAAACTTCACAAATGAAAATCACGAACACGCTGAGTTATAATGCGTACAACCTTACAAGTGCGTCGTCGAATTTTATTTCGATTGTGCATTAAAGGGACATTCAATACAATTTGACGTTACAACAGCAAGCTCTGTTTAAGGAGCTTAACTTCACAAAATTTATAAAATAAGGAAGACTTCGGTGGCTGGCTCATGTGGAGAGAATGACCGAGCATCAGGCACCAAAGTCCCTGCTGAACTCAAGACCGATAGGGCGAAGGGAGCCTGGGAAGGCTGAGATTAAGATAGAGCGACAACGTCTTCAAAGACCTATCTTCCCTGGAGCTTCTAAACTGGAGAGGGCTGGCACAAAACCGAGATTAGTGGAGGAAGACTCTTGAGGAGGCCAAGACCCACCAGGGGTTGTAGAGCCAAGAGTGATGATGATTCAATACTGTAAGTATTCAATGTTTAAGAATCGATATTATTTAAAATTCTACGGAGAAAAGTATAACGATTTTTGAGGACTTTTGTAATTTAATTTTTTTAATATATTTTGTTGTCATTGTTGCGTTTTATTCGTAGAAGTCCATTACTAAAGTAAATCAAATTTTATAATTTTTATTAATTTCTGCAAACATTTTTGTTTTTAATTTTTTGTTGGGCCAATTCGAAAGATAATTAATTTGAAAAGACAGTTTGAAAATGCCCTTGCACGCCGAAAAATTTAAAAAACATATATTTTTTAAGATTTCAGTAAGAGGTCGTAACATTTTTCGCAACCAAAGTTGAATAGACCAAAAACCTCACCCAAGTGGATTGCTGGCATACAGCACATTTTAAACGTGCTTTAAAAAAGAAAACATAATTTATTGTACAAACTGTAAGACTTTTCAAATACTCACATTTGATGATCGTAAAATATACGTATTTTCTTGCTATCAACATTACCTAAGTAAGGGTAAAACAAAAGGTTGTTTCTCAGTGAAGCTTCGCAATGATATCATGCTCGAATGATATCAGGAAGTGTGGGTATAAATATGCACCAATACTCACATAAGTCAGTGTTATTTGAATTAACCCTAACTACGTGACCTAAAAGAATATTATTAATATGTTTTTATATTTCACACTTAAATTAAAAATGTAATAGAACTATTCTCCATCTTAAACACGGGATTAGATTTCTTAAAGTATATTAATACAACACATCTTAGTAAATAGCCTTGAACCATAATTGTACCCTTGCAAAAAATCGATTAGGAATAAATAAAAATAAAATTATGTAGGTTTACCCACAATGTGAAAATGTTCAAATAAGATACTTTTTTAGATTTTCACGGATAAAAGTATTTTCGTAATTTGTTTTCGGGGTGTTATGCCGTGTTGCGCTACCTCCTTCTTTAATTTGTTTAAAAACAAATAATGGAAATGTTCAAATAAAGTTAAATATCTTATTAAAGACATAATCGGTTGAAAATCGTGCCAACCTCAATAGTGGTAAATGTCTACGATTCATTCAGGAGGCCAGGAATGCGAAACATATATTAATTAACGGCGATCTGAAGGAGAAATAATTAGGGAACCTTTAATTATTGTTGAATTAATTTTATTGTGATATTAATTACACGGTATTAACTGCATTTTAGATCAAATCTTGTCCCTGTGAAGGAAGTGATATTAAAGAATTCACGGGTTAATTCAATTTACTGTGTAATTAAACGATTGGTAAGCTTAAATCATTACAACTAAATTGAATGGCGGGTCAACCCCGTATTAGAAAGGAAGAAAACTAGTTTAATTTCATGTTTTCTTCACATCTGAGTTCGGTTTTGAATACAAGAAAACAAATAATGCGAATTATTTTAAATGGAAAGTTTTCTGAAGCCGTCAGCGATCGCAATTCAAAAGATTGTGAAGAGATACTCCAAATTACGTGCGACATTCCTCCGCAGTAATAAATAAACGTGAAAAGTTATGAAAATTCTTGGGAAGAACTAACTTTTGTAGCACGTTTTGGATGAAATATCACGGTGATTACACAAAAGCATGGAATAAAATTTACTTCCATTCGCGTTACATTCGTGTTAAGCATTTTCGGGCGTAATTCGTCCGTCATTATTTATATTTTTAATCTGTTAAAGACCACGTGACACATGTTCGTTTTACAGTGTTGGTTATGCGATGGTAAGCGGGGCACATAACATTATAACGGGTATTGCTAGATTGTTAGCTTCTACTCGCTGAGGCATGGCGTTACTGGGCTTACGCACGCGAATATAATATGCGGCAATAAGCTCACATACCCCGGTATGGAATGAAGTTATAAATGTTAGCAGCGAGACTTTGACATCATAATCGCAATACGAAACTGTACAAAATTGCCAGGGGATAACCGATTGAGACCCGAAACCCAGATACGGCTGCCTAAGTGTCGGGTACTGCAATTATTACAGGCAATAATGCGAAGGTTTTTCCTATACTGCTCCATATTCCCCTATAATGACGTTTCTACCAGCTCCATTCCGATTCTAGAAATTCTAGCAATTGTAGCAATTCTAGCAGTTCTCTAGCACTTCTGGTCGGTGAGCGGGATTGAACCGGAATGATTTAAATATCCCGCGTTACATCCGCGCGATAATGGCGGACATAATGGGGTATTAGTACCTACACGATCCCAAACACATGTTTAGTATTATTGTTATTATTATGAACACAGGATAAACAATGGAGAAAACCCGGGCGCTAGATGTAAGTAATGGCGCATATTACAAAGCTATGGGCGCTCCACATGAAGTGCGAATCCTCTTTTACAGAGAGAAATTCTACCAACCCTACTTATTAAAATAAATTTTGAAAATAAAGTTAATTTTTATGAAGGTTGCGATAAATTATGGAATTACAACGTATCATTTTCACAATGTTTTAAACGTTGTTTGTTCAGAATAAAAACTACGTGAACGACCATTATTATTTTTTAACATGGTTTAAACACCCTTTGTCCGTGTACCCACACCTAAATTATGAAATTTTGTGAATTGAATTTGAAAAGCTTAACAATTTTCCATGTTATCTATTTAATTTCGTTTGGGCAGGAAAAGGCTTCTGAGGAGATATGTACCCCCCTAGCACGTGATGTGATCATTAGCGATTGTATTTACAAGGGTGGCATGTTGTGTTAATGACAGAGCCAGGAATTACTTTCAGGTTTTCTATTTGGGAAAGCATCATTTACTTAAATTTCAAACAGAACTAGGACATTTTATTTGTCCTGATTGAATTCGACACGAGTTTTACGAAACCCGAAGGCTTAATAAGCAAATTTGTACAGTTTATGACATGACATTACAAAAGCAGACTTTAATTTATACAATAAGGCTGTACAGGAAAATAAATGGTACAAATAAGAATCGCTAAGAGAATTACATTTTCTGTCTATCTGTCCGATTAAAATAATATTGGATTAGTTGGAAACTTATTGTACTTTCCTGACGGTCTTTAAAAAAGTATCAAATTTAATATTATGAAAAAATTGAAAAGGGAAACTGAAATGTTAATTTTTTCTTCAAAATAGGCAAATTTACTTTGTGGCGTCATCATTAATTTAATGAAAAACAAATAACTTTGTGTAACAACCACTATTTAATTAACAATATCATCAATATCAGCTTCATAATATCACGACAGTTTTATTGGTTTTACTTAGCTTTTTGGCATAACAGACAACCCCTGATCCACTCGCAGGTTTGTTATTTTTAAATTAAACCCTTTGCTTGGGGAAAGGACCGCATTGAATTATCAAGTAAGTTCCGAAAACAATATCCGCTTGGGCGATAAATTTATTCACAACAGTACGGATTCACATTGTTATAATATAATATACTACGGGTAATTAAAGAAACTTAGTGTTTTACAAGATTTTGTGTGGTTCTGAAAAAAAAACATTTTTTTCACCCAAATGCCGAACTATTAAACGGTGAAAAAAATATTCTTTTGATAAATTGAAGCTTTTCCTGACGTTTCAATTGAGTAGAAATAAAATGAAATTGTTAATTACTTTATAAAAAATATAAGCACAAACTACAAAAAATTATTATTTTCATTAAATATGTATGAACGCATTGAAGAAACTTTTAAAAATATGGCTAAAATTATCTGTTTCCATTGATTAATTTTTTTTTTTTTCTTATAAAAATATTCACAAAATAAATAAAAACCACTTTAGCATTTGAAATCGTCACCTCTACACTCCGTTTGCAAAGCCATCGTTAAGCCTATAAACTATAATCGCGGTGATATAGGGCACACTAAAAATACAAACATTTTTGGCTTGTGGCTTCCTCTTAAAGAGGATCCAATAGTCCAGGGAAAAATCGAAGTCGGAATTCACGCCCATTGTGGGAGGAGTTTAGAAATATTTGAGAAAAAGCTTTTGGAACGGTTGAAAAAGGTATTTGAGAATTTTTTTTACAGGTTGATTTCGTAAAGACCTAAAAAAACATTAACTCCTTTTTTACACATTGTTTATTGTAACATTAAGAAAATTTAAAATTAATTTCACGGAACCGAGCGACGTGGAGACACACGTCTGTTCCCTGCTCCGGCCAGGGCGTTTCTGAATGGAAGTGGGGTGTGGCAAGCCAGTAGTCCTTCGGTGAACGACATAAAGGTCACTTTGAAAATCCACATTCGTCGGCTGCCAGCCGTATTGTGAAATAACAACGCAAATATGCATATTTTATTTTATTTTGTGAATATCGGGCGTAAATATCAATTTTTTTTGCGATTATCATAAAAGAAATTAAATTTGCTACAATAAGCAATAAAATCATATCCGAAAAGATGTTCATAAGTAGGAGAGTTTGCACTTGAAAGTGTTTTTTTAAAGACCTGTTACTTTATTTTTTTCTAGGCTTATTAAAAGATTTATAAAAAAAATGACCGATATTTTTAAGGGCCAAGATATGTTCTACACGCATTATTTAATTGAAGCATCTATAATATTTCTAAGCGATCAAATTTTCAAAACAAAAACACATGATTTTGTGTAATTTTGCATTATTTACTATGGCTTCATCTTAAGTTTAACACAAGAAAAATATGTAAAAACTTGAAACGCCTCGAAAGTGGTAAACATTTGATTGCATTATTTAGACAATTTAAATATTTTCTTGATTTAGTTAACTGGATAAAAAAGAATGGTTACAAAATATAACATGATAAATTAATAGGTTAGGTTAGGTTAGTTCTTTCTTTTCTTCTGCGCTGCTGTCATGGAACCCTTAACGTCTATTTGGACTACTTCTATCGTGAAACATTACTTTTAAATTATTAATATACGAAACGTAATTAATATAAGAATTATGAGATAGTTCGAGGTCTAAGCAAATAGGAGAAGACTAAACGTAAAACAATGATAAAAAAGTAATGACAAAGCAAATGATTTGAGATTTTTCCACTTGATCTGAGGTGTTGACGGCCCTCCTCTACTGCTCTCAGCTCTCAGCGTCGAGTGTTCAGAGTAACTCCATTCCGGGCAATCTATCCCCATTCCGGAGGGAACTTCAAATGGGCGGATTAATTAAAGTATAGGCGGGCGTCCAAGGGCGCCGCCCATTCTATCCGCCTAATAAACCTAATTTGATCGCTTGTTGTTTTATCGCGTTCGGAAATCTACCTTTCCCGCCCTCGCCTGAGAACGGGGAACATAACTAGGTACCCCATAACTAGAGCTTTCGGATTTAAATTTAGGGGACAAATTGAACGTTTGGACACGATTTAACGTGTTACAAAATAATAGCTTCATTGCTCTCGCTGAATTTATTTACATTACTTTTATGAAGCTTGGGGTCTTAACCGTCGGCTTCCGTGGTCGATCGGTTAAGATCCTCGACTACGAATTCAAAGGTCGCAAATAGTTTTTATTTTATCTACATAGTACATTTGCGGCATGTTACAGATTGTAACCTAGTATAATAAGTATCGCCATTACCATTCACAAGTTGCTTAAACTCTTCCCCGTCATTTTCCCTTCCCCACTTTTTTCATCCTCACGAGAGCCCAATTGGGGATGACAGTCGGGAGCAGTCGAGACTCTTGTTCGGGATTTTCATTAAAAAAATTGTGAATCCTGCCCTACGCACTGTGCAGGCTCCTTGTTCATATTGAATTCAGTAAACGTATTTTTTGCGTGTAAATGCTTCGATAAATCATTGAACTCACAGTAAGTGATGTATTAGGATAGCAGGAAACGGACACAGGTGTGCGTCACGTCCGACTGTTCAAAATAAAAGGCCAGCGGCCACATTCAAGACTGCATATTCAATCAAATCGATACGAGTATTATTGCAAACGCTTCCTTTTGCGGCCGACAAGATAAATCATGCAACTACTCAGTGTTTCTGCTCTCCGGGAACACGTTTATCAGAAAACGTACGCAAATGTATGCTGCCAATTTATCCACTACTTTAAAGGGCTGCCGGTGAAATCAATTTAAATATAAATAAAATTATTTAACGACATTTTAAATATTATCACTCCACGAAAAACACTGATTAAGGGAAATTACACAAATTGTTTGGTGGGCGAATATGTTACGATCGCTTAAAAACCTAAGGCCTCGATCACAATATTAGGCGTATCTCTTTGTGTTACTTGCATCCCAACTAACCCACGATTAATGAAAAGAACACAAGTAATTCAAAAGAAATGCAGATGAATTCTCATTAAAATAGGTACTGATTTAATTCTCTGAATAAGTACTGTATGGTGGTATGTTCAAGGCAATAAGGAAGTTATTAAACACTTATATTTTGATGCATCATTATGGTTTCAGAGAGAATGTATATCTTTGGGAAATGTTTGAATTTACTTTAAAACTGCTTATTAATTAACGCTAAATAGGATTCGATTTCAAATTCTATTACAATTAATGTGAGTTTCTTGAATTCTTCGAGCCATAATATCTCCATTAGCTCTCCAAATGGATAGCCAGAAATCAATATTAAATTAAATAATTTTATCAACACAGGTCACATTAAGCCGCGACAGAACCCGTCCTATCGAATCCTCAAAAATAAAAATCAATAACCGAAGACATTTTATAGGCACACCAAAGATATATTTAGTGCGCATGTGTATGGTATAAATTAGGTAATTTATATGGTAATACCTTTATAATGAAAGCCACTGGAATGACTACGTAATTAATTATGCGGTAAGAATTCATCTCCATGGGAGATAAATAATGCTGGTAATATGCAATCACTAGAGACGTGGGTCATTTAAAAATACGGCGGACTTCTGCGATCCTAATACTACTACAAAGTTCCAAGTCGTAAATTTTAATTGAATGGGTGGTTCCAACGACAGCTCGCACACAAATTGGGGTCTATCATTTCTTATGCAGCGTTTTTTCTGTAAACATTAAATAAAAATCTTCAAATGATGTTCAAAGCGTTTTAAGAACGCATAAATTATTAATAAAAATTGACGAATCCTAATTTTGTGCTTGCGCTTGGCAATTTTTTTCTTCTTAGAATAAATAATATTTTGGTAAATATTAACACAAACATATTTTTATTTGAGAAAATCTTGAATAAAAAAAGTGGATAAGCCATTCTTAAGAAAACAAAGAGGTAAGCCACAATTTAACTTTTTAAATACCAGAGCAACCTCTTAAGAAGCTTAAATCATTAGGTTAAGTAGGTTGCTTCCGAATTGCCATTAAAGAAAAAAATATTAAATAATAAAGAAGGCGTACCTGCGTGAAAGCGAGTTTGTATGGAATGCTACATTTATCAGTCTTATAATATTATGTGGATGGTTGTATCGTTGTATGTCCATCTCGCAGTAAAAACACCTGGTTTAATGGAGATGACCAGGTCTGTGTCTCTCCAACTGACGGACCATTATAATATAAATAATTTGATGGATCAGGAATGCAGAAGGCTAGACGATAATAATTATTGTGCTTTGGGAATCAACACATCACTAGAAGCATTTAATGTAGTGCGTCTCGCACAGGGCGAGCGTTAGAAAGGCGTCATATTGATCATCCTCCGCGGGGTGGAATGGGAAATTGAGCTTTTTTCAACTGTAAACTGCATTTTAGGTTAGTGCTATAATATCCTATTTCAGAAGTATAATAACGCTTCCATAGTATAACGGTCTACGCATCAAATCTTAAGGCAGTATTCTAGTCTAGAAAAAAAAAAAAAAATTTCTTCATATTTCCAATGTTTAAATATTCAAAAATATGTCCTTAAAAGGATTTTTCGAAGTTCGCATTATTTTAAAAGTTATAACCATTTTAATGGCGCGGTCTAGACGAAATCTAACCAAAATCTAAATAGAACAAAATTTTAAACCCATTTTTCTCCAAACCACTTTTTTGGTTGACACGATATCTCAAGTTCTACTAAACCGATTTACTTGAAATTTGGTGTGAGACTTCTTTATACATTCCTTTGTGGCAGGAACTAGAATTATAACAAAATTTCAATTTTTACTATTTTTAAAAAATTTGGAAGGTCAAAAAAACTGGTACAAAAACGTCTTTTTTATTTCAGAGAGCCGCCATTTTGCGAAATTTTTTTTTTAACTTTTCCTTAGTTCGGACCATAGCCGATTTGTTTGGATTAAGAATTATTTTTATTTTTTTTTAGATTACTGGGAGGGTTGCAATCGTGTCAACCAGGGCGTGCCATTTTTTTGAGCCCCCCACTTCAACTCCCTGTAACTTTTTGAATTTTAAATTTTTTCGTTCGACTCTTTTTTTAATGGATTCTTTAATGTTTAATAAACAATTGATAAATAATAGTTGGTTAAAATATTATTGTTTTTTTGTTGCACCTGAAAAAACACCTACAATTCATGCTTCTAGACTAGAATACCTCCTTAAGTCGGGAAGTTGCGGGTTTGTAAAAGGAAATGGAATTTTCATTTAATATAGGTGTCGTCAAGTTTCAGGACGGGTTGTTTAACAGAATTTGAATTATTCATCAAATTTCAAAAGTAATATTCTAGTTCGTTGAAACCTTTATTCAAGTTCGTTGTTATCCAAGTACCTACTGGGAAACAACCGGCCCACGATAAAATAATAACAGAACTAGAGTAGACCTTTCACAGAACTTGAATTTTAATTAATCTTCAAATTCAGTTAAACAACCCGTCGACATGGTCCTAATTTTGATTTTAAAGTTTCAACAATCCTGCTAAAATGGTTATATAGCCGTCAGATATCGTTAGTCGCCATTTTTATTCAAAATAATAAATAGATACATCTTTTTATGACATACCAATGGCTAGACAAGCGACTTAGAAATATAACGCACATAAAATGCTAATAAGAATAATAAAAAAATTACAGTCGAAATGGGAATGAAAATTAACATCATCTTATTTATGTAATGGAAATATTCGATTCTATAATAAATAAACAGAGTCGTAGATTTTTTTTTTATGGAGTGAGAATTATGATAAAATTACAATTCTTCGAATACTTGTACGTTTTGATTTCAATAATTTGGAAGCGTCGCTTCGGATCTCGGAAGCATAAAAAGGGAGATAATGATATGAAATAATAGGAGTTAAATCCATCAAAGGGTAACGCGAGATAGCCGAAAGGAATTTTTCGATAAGGCTGTCAGATATCTCTTCCCAGATACTTCTGTCGAGAGAAGAGCTTATATTATACGCATACATCGGAGCTCCGTGATCCGAAAGAGATTTCATTCTACATTTATAATTCTAAGGGAATGTGACAAAAAAGGGTCCGGTAATAAATTGACGTCTTCAAATGGGCAAGAGCCGACGAAAAGTTTTTGGCGCTCGAAGATTCACGTCAAACTAGGCCAGACCTTTCTCGACTGCGTGAATTATCTCCAGGGTATGGAAGAAAGAGTGTAATTGAAATTCCAGCCTTATAAAATATAGCATTATAAATCTTTTAAAACATAGTAAATGTAAGGGGCATACTATAAAGTTAAATGGCTTTCTAAATAATGAAAAAAATCACATAATGTTCACATTTCACAGACATTTGAGTCGATTTAATATGCGAAAGGAATTTGGCGTATCGAAATGTTTGACAAAAATAAAGGAATATTATAAATTCCTCATTTCAGTGCTACGTTAAGACCTCTCCCTCTTTCTCAAAGATGACGCTAGTGACAGAAAGAGAGGTTACAACGGAATTTTCACCAGTAGGACTACAATATGGTATTTAGGTAGACTTATTTAGTTGAGAGTCGAATTTAGCGCATCAATTTGATTTTTAGATAAAATCATTGTTTACGACTGAAAAAAAATTAGGGGTAAAAGAGTGTTCAATTGGTATATATTGGCAATGGGAGCACATAAAATTCATCAGTAGGCACCTAATCCCACCGATAAATAAATTAATACTATAAAATCCTAATTTCTCTCCCTCTTTCGAAAAGCGACGCCTGAAAGGAGGTATTTCGACTGACTTTCGGCACTTTATATAAAGAAAAGCTCTTTAAAGTTTAAAAATCAATTTAGATGTGAGAAAAATCATTACGATTGTGGGGAATGAAAGAGTGTCCAATAATATATCGGATATCGGGAACGCATAAAGTTAATCAGGTATTCCCACAGGCCGGCAGCGGCAACGCAGCGCAGTAAGAGGCTAACCGCGATACGGTCCGGCTGGGCCGGGGCATGTCACCGACAGCCGCCCACCCGATTAACCAGCCCGCCGCAACTTCTGCTACCCTAGTAGGCCAAGCCTTATCTCATCTCCAATGTTCCACATCATTTATCTAAACAGAACAGTTGGTGGAACAGCGCATTTGGGAACGTTCCAAATAGGGAACAATACTCCAGACCCGTCGCACACTCGGCTGGCTTTTTTAGATAAGAGATGAAAATAAGATTGAAAGTATTGTGATTACTTCCGAATGCTATTCTGACGGGAAATATGTATGCAATCTGGTGATACTCATACCATTTCTGATTGAAATTATTTTTTTATTGTAATTTCGACGATTTTACGGTTCAGCATAAGCAATGCAAGGCAGATCTCAGTGTACTGAACAAGATTAGGAAACGGACAAATTGGATGTCAAGATTCGAAAAACATAAAGAGTAAAATCATATATGAAAGTAGCAAAGTTATAAGTGTGAAGTACAAAAATAAAGAGTTGTGAGTCGTTCAATTATTTTACCTTTGACATTGGAAAGCGCTGTGTTACTTGTGTGGTAGGTGTAGAATTAAATTTACCTGAAACAACGATGAAAAAACAAATTAAAAAATGTTATAAATATCGTGAGAAAGGTGACTAACATCTTCAAGATAACATCAAATATTTTCCAGGTGCATTAATCGAAAACCCCTAGCAATTTCGAAGTGTCTCGATAATTAACATTCTTCGGTTCCCTTTAACAACCACCCTAATCTTAAGCCACCCAGTAGCATTATATCCTGTGAAAATCAAATGGTGATAGAAATTCTCACTCCACCCTGTAGCCGGTAGCTACCCTTCTCTCATTAGACCGAAATATCCTTGAGGTATTTTTATAGTCCCCCAATAAAAGCCATCTTCAGGGGGTTAATTATTTCAATACTTTTAAGTGATTAAATATCTATCTTTGATAGATACTGATAATTTTCATCGAACACAAGGAATGTATGAAGGTTGGGAAGCTGTATTTAAAATTTTGGTTGTCATAACAAATTTAAGGATTTAGGATGGTGCTCTTTTTGAAAATCCCCAATAATTTCCTATATAATATTGTAGATTTAATGCCAAAGTCACGAATATAGAATTGATAACATATTTGATTTGTATCATTACTAAACCAGCTTAAATAAATTTGTAGTTTGTACATAATAATGTAAAATAAAAAAAATATTGGCAGAGTATGCTCCGATTAAAATTTAAAAAATTTGGTATATTTAACTCAAAATTGGCGAAAATAGACATTTGGCATTGGTCCGAAGATATATTATCTACATAAGCCAAAATAACTACAATAAATTTGGTTTGGTGTGATGTAATTTTTTTGATAAAATTAGAGAGGAAACTGGATGATTGGAAAGAAAAGTTACAAACTGTACAATCAAGTTTTATCAATATTATAACACTGGAATATTGATAGAAAGTGTTAGTAAAAAAATAAATAAATAGTATTCATAAGTCGCTATCGAGATAGGAATTTTCTCCTTGAACATTGAATAATATCGGAATAAATCAGTGAGCGGGATAAACACAATAATAAAGTTCATGGGAATATCCCATCGACCAACAATGAAATATCCTCGTAAACAAAATCGTACTCAACTTAACAAAAGACAAAATATCAGATAAAGAAAAATACGCAGTATTATGGAAAAAACTCATTAATAGGACACGATCACAGCTGTGATATTGTTTATATTTAATTTCTAAATGTGTAATTCCGAACAAAGAAAGAAAACAAATGAAGAAAAAGAATAACAACTAGACAACGAAACAAGAAGAAAGAAGAAACGAGATTGGTTATTGTTCGGAGGGCACGTCCTAGCTACTGAGGCGGACGCGCGGTCGGCAGTAATGGCTGATCCTGACCCTTTCCAGCAATCTCACCAGCAAGGAAACGAGGAAAAAGCTATCAAGCCACTGATACATTAATCAGGATCTCTTAATAAATGGTTGTATCTTTTCTGCTTGTTGGTGAACCTGACCCGCGAGGGCTGCGCTCTCAGTGACTTAATGATGCCGCTTGTCCGGCTGTACATACAATCATAAGAACGTCTACCCCCTCAGCCTTCTGCCACCCTGGTGCCTGATACTCTTCTGTAATCATCCAGCTAGGATGCGACCACGTATGGCCGCCCAAATGCTATCAAACGAATTTCAGAAAGCCCGAAATAATGTCCATTCTCGGCGAATTAGGAATTTTGGGATATACGTACTAGCAATTCCTGTGTGCTTTGAAGTAAAATGTGAAATTTTGGAGTTCACTTTTAAAATTTAAACAACGGATCTTACGTCATTGATGCCCAATTTTGTATTGCATTGTGAAAAATTTATTTGTATTCCATGATATTTAATTTTGAATTCCATTGTGAAAAATGGTGCCGAAATCGTTTTGACACTGGCGTTTTTCCTAATACCATATTTATAAACCTCAAGTACAAGCGGGAAAATAGTGAATCTACATCACATAGAGAACCTAAAATAACTTTATTTTCGAACCGAGTATTTCAATTTTTTAAACTTTTTTCGGCAACTAAAGGGTTAAAAAACCCTTAGATCCTATGCTTCGATGCATTTTAAAATACATTAATAACTGGTATCAACCCCCTAGCATCCGCTTTCTTTTCAAATTTGACCTAAAACATTCCAACTTCGGATTCGATTTACTCAGAAACGAAAACTGAAATAAATAAAAAAGTTATACTACAAAATTTACTCCAAATGTGATGAAGATCAGTTTCCCGCTTGTACTACGAGTTTACGGATGCCGTGTATAAATGATACGATAAGTTGGAAATATTAGCTTTGACCTAGAAATTTCAGACAGAAAAAGCCGTGCAAATTTCAAGATACCAGAATTAGGAAGCTATAAAACATAGATTGTCATATTTAAATTTAAAATTTCTTTGAAAACGCTTGGATTTTATTCTCATCGTACTAAATTAAACGAAGCGTCATAATAACCACTTATAAATAAAAATGGCTTGGAAGGCTTAGAAGAAAAGCATTTGGCCGTGAAAAGTTAAGTTTTATGGAACAAAAGTATTAAAAATGTAATATTCCGTTAAAGATTGCAGAAAACAAAATACAAAACATCATATTTTATGAGGCGAAAGAATTCATAGCAGATTTACGGATTGATGTTTGAAATATTTATAGGCAGGGTAGATTTAATTAATATCCAGTAGTAGATAAGCAACTTCGAAGATGCGTTATCGTATCACTGAAGGCTTTAGGATATCCAAAGGTTGGTGACATTTCTCCAAAGCTTTGTCCAGTAAGTAGCTTGACTGATGTGGATTGAATATGAATTAATCACCTTTGCGCTTTGGGAGTTCATCCGCCTAACCGTAATTTCCAATCAGGAAGGTACCAAATTTACTACAACCAATCATTCTTGGACAACGTTGACATTTCGATTCTAAGCAACCGTCATTTAAATATCACGATGTCAATTTAGTATTGTCATAATTGTATTAGGGCTGTCAATTAAGTAAGAATCGATGGGTTTGAGTGCACCCCAGCGCTAAACAAGGAGCGCGGTACAATCACGTAAAGTTGTTTAGGTAGCAGCCTGCAGGGTGGATATAGTCTGAAGACAGCCAACCTTCAATATGATAAACTAAACCGTTCTTTAGTCCATCAGCTTCAACTTCAGCAGAAACGATGTGCCGGCATCTATTTTCTCCTTCCTACAACACGGATGTCTTCAAGACCCATGTTCACTCCTTTCTCTTCTCAAAAAGACCCTCCACACTCCATCCTCGAAGATAGCATAGACTCTGATGGAATGTATTTTCCTCAGGGCCTCTATTATCGAATTAATGTAAAAAAAGAGAAGGCAACATTGGGAAGAGAAGAACATAATATTATGTAATAAAACAAAAGCATAACTCCGTTTCTGAAGCAGTTTAAACTCTAGAACGGTGAAATCTAGCGTCACGAAACTTGAACAACTTTTTCTGTCCGAAATTTCAAAGTTAACTCACAACGCCATTTCCATCAAGAACTAGAGAGATTTTAAACCAAACGTAGAAAAGAAGATAAAATTTCAGTGTTCTTAAATTCAGATGTCGGACGAAGCCGAGTAGTAACACTAAATATTTTTGTGTAAAGTTCTCACGAACTTTAATATTTAAAAATAATTGAAACCATCTCGCGTAGGTACTGTGTAGAGATCTCCTCCCTAACACATTTTGACGGCGTAATTTCAATAAATTTGAATAAACAAAACTCCAACCGAATGTGAAAGTGGTTGCTTTGGATGGGAAACTGGAGGCTTAAAGAATACTACCTTTTCAGATATCAAGCGACATAAGACGACGATTAAAAATTCAGTTCGGACCGAATATCCCCCTGGGTTCGGCTCGTATATCAAATGGACTGTGGCTCCATTTCGTAGGAGATGCAATAAAGCAACCCAAAGGCCCGGGGGCTTCTCTAATGTTTCTGTTTTATAGTTGGGGACGGAGCCACAAAAATTTGGGTTATGTTTATACCCCTTAAATAAAACGGAGTATGGTGTCACTCCAAAGGCCTCTGAGGTCGCCCAGTTTCACTTTGTTGGAAAATAGTATTGATTCCAGAAATATGGAATATTTCACAAATATTTAATACTTGAAAATCTCATAAAAACAGAACGAAACAAATAAGGAATCGTTTCTACAATCTTACTTCTAACTGCAGACTAGACAAATCATTGTAACAACTTAAGGCTAAAAGATTGCAGCCATCGAATCGTCGATCACTAATATAAAACTATATTTGCAATGCATTTGACAAATGGACGCTATGCTGCGTTAAAAAGAACATGTATTGTTTTATTTGTACGCTGTACCGGCAGAAAATATACCTACAGGACCATACTTAGCCGGTAAGTTTATTAGCGGGTTAATCGGCGAGTGAGATTATCATGATGACACACAAAACTGTCCACTCGCTCAGTAGCGAGTAGGAGCAGCTGAAATAACGACTCCCGCGCCATACAATTCTGTCGACATTTTATAGGAAAATGATAGCTCGTAGCTAGCGCCTCACGCTAGCCAATAACGGCTTCCGCCCGAACTTATTCTGACGGACGAAATCAGTTGTTGGTGGGCTGCCATCTTTAGGCAAACACCAGCGAATAGCGAGTAAAGTTGACCACTTTTCAACTTTTTTCGTAGATTGTCCACAATCTGCTAGTTAGTGAGTTGTAAACTCGCTCTATGTCATCGAAGCTTAACACTATTTATTGTTTATTAGTGAAATACAGATATACTCACCTGGTGCCTTTTGTAACATGTAAATCAATTATTTTCTCTTTTTTTTACGAGAATTTCGTAGAAGGTTAAACGATAAAAGGTAAATGATGTTAATTTTCAAAACTTATATTTTGTTTGTCCAATCTAAAAAATTTGATCAGCGAATTTTTTCAAGGTGAGCAAAGATGTGTTTATCGAACAAGCCCACAAGAAATAACGTAAAGTAAAACGAGACACAGAAAGTACACGCTGTGATTTATTCCAGTTTTTTTATACTTTTCTCGTACAAATAACACAGAAAACACAAAACAGCGCTTTTATTTGATTAAAACAAAATAAAGCCCCTGATTTATAGCACGCAATAAAATGATCCAAGTTAACGGAAATATTACACGAGAAAAATAAATATAAGAAAATCCCCCGATAAATCCTGCCTCAGACAAAAAGAACGTTATGTTTTGAGATAAATCCTGCCTCAGACAAAAAGAACGTTATGTTTTGAGATAAATCCTGCCTCAGACAAAAAGAACGTTATGTTTTGAGATAAATCCTGCCTCAGACAAAAAGAACGTTATGTTTTGAGATAAATAATATCTTGCAAACTTGCATCCCTTAAAAATATCCTTTACCCTTTCCTTTTAAGATTCGATACAGATATTTACGTGCCCCGGACTCAGCAAAAAGGTGGGAATACAACAAAAAAAGGAGAGATTCCAGAAAAAGTAACGCGAGGGTGAAAGGCTCGTTACTGGAAACAAGAAATATTTTGCTTTTAGGTGCTAAATTCGGAGGCTTTCTCCCCTCGCAAGACGTCTAAACAAAGGCGCTAACTTAGTTATGCATATGAATTTTATTATGGTATTATGGCGGGGGAAACGGGTAACAATTTGGGCGCTTTCCATAATGTATATGTTTAGTCGGCGAGTGTTAGGCGGAGAAATAAGAATTCGCAAGGGGATCCCCTTTGAAGGCTGTTCGCTCTGTACCTACATCGTACGCCCCACACGCCCCGCACCGCTCAAAGGCAATGCTCGACGCCCGACGCTCTACGCTCCACGCTCTACGTCTTCGGATAAAGTTTAGCTCTAAAAGCCCTCTCAACTGGATTGTCTGATGATAAATAAAATGGGATACGATAGATAAATCATTTGCGATTTCCGAGGAATTTTAATCATGTATTCGTTAAATTAAGCAGCATAAAAATATTGAACTAGCGAGAACATAAAATTTAACGATGGAAGTAAATATATTTACGTATGCAGAAGAAAAAGTTTTTATATTTTACTACCCGGCTTCGCTCAGGGAGTTGATATGAGATTCAACTGGCGTTCAAACCCACGACGGATCTTGCTTTATACACCCCTATCACTGGGTAGCCCCACCCATACAAAAAAAGGCTTCAAATGGTCCAAAAGATTCCAAAACATTCGAGAGTGTTCTGGAATGTTCCACGATGATCTGGTATGTTCCCAAACATTCCAGACTATTCCCGAACATTCCAGAATGTTCCGGGATGTTCTGGAACGTTGTGGAATGCTCTAGAATGTTCTGGACTGTTCTAGAAATTTCTAAACGGCGAAACTTCCAGGCCTTTACCTTTAAAAGCACGCTCTTCAGGTAAAAGCGGGAACCTTTTTCGTGATTGGGGGATAGAGGGCTACCACAACATACAAATCCCTTGATTGTACTGGGACTCGTTTCTGAGATTCATTGTACACTTTTTTTAATAATATTTATAAGAATCATTAAACTCTCCAGGCAAATCCATAATAATTAGATAAAATCGTTCATACTCATTAACTTTATTTGATTAATCAGAAAGACCTTCCTTAATGAAGGCTAAATATAATAATTGTGACACCTATTTTTCCGATGATCAAATATTTGTAAGGATTACATCAAAGAGAATGATGAAAGTCTCGGGCAAAAGAAAAAATGTTTCCAAAAATCTTACAAATTTCTCTGACTAAAGCTCTTGCAATTAGCGCCGGAGGTCGGGCCAGTTTGTCCATGTAAGTTTTGCCAAAGAGATGGTTTTACCAGGTATTTTTTTATAGACAAGATAGAACAAAATATTTTCAGTCGAATTAAGGCACCAGCTCACTGCGAAATTTTTTTTTAAAATTTTCTAAGAGATGTATTTGTTAAGAATGCTCTCACCAAATTTTTTAGAGGAATTCGTTAAATTGACGGAGATAAAGCATTTTTTGTGAAACCAATTGAAATAGTTTGGATGTTGAATTATCCTAGAGCAAAACTTTGAACGCGTGTTTTCAACCTGGTTGACAACATATTAAAAAAAAAAAAACATACATCCGACTTGCATGCAATAAGTCTTATACTGTTGAACAATGAAAATTTTCCATGGAAACCAGATATAAAATTCGCTGGTCCGCCATATTTTTTTAGATATCAAAATTCCCCTACGTGGTGCTATATAACCCTATATGTCTTGTTTCTAAAATTTTTTTTTTTTTCGTTACTACTAATTTATCGTTAGTTTTAGTTACGAATCTAACATGAAATACGTTAGAATACTGTATGTATTTTATAAACAAATGATAAAACAATAAATCCAATTTGACTTTTATTTCTTGTATTTGTTCATTTTGAAACTGTCTATTCGTCGCGTTTCATCAATCGTTCCTATCGACCCGTTCTCTTTTACAGCTTATCTTAAACCTTACAGAAAACAAAAACCCTTCTCTTTTATATTCAACTAGCTGACGTGTACCCGGCGTTGCTCGAGGTCATGAATGGTTTGGAGTACCTAAAGTTTTGATATTTTAACTTCTAGTATACCTGACAACTAGATACATGCTTAAGGTGAAAATAATATTATTGTAAAGAATTGAAAAATAATTTGTATCACTTAATCGTGCCATGTCGTCCTCGACATTTTCTACAATTAACTTCCACCCGTTCCTTCGTTCATCACATACGCCACATTTTACAACACGTAAGTATTTGAGTCACCTGATCGTGCTATGTTCTCAAGTATGTCAAGTGTTCAAAAATTCATCAATCTCGGAATAAAACTGTAGATTTGTATCAAAATCAAATCCACGTCGCCCGCCCGGTGTCTGCGACGCGGCCGCCCGCGTTTTACTGTAAAAAAAAAACATCTACAGAAATCTAAAAACACAATGTTCTTGCGGATTGGACCGAATCATTCATTGAATGTACTCGTAACTTAATCAAATAAGCAATTCCCAAGCTTTACTTCGAAGAACTAATAATGTCACAAGCGTTAATAAGAAAGGAAATTGTGTGAACACAATCTTAGAACCGTGATAGAAAATATACGATTTATTTCATCCACTTTTCTTTTCCCTTGGAGACGCGTTGAGGTTATATTAAATATATATTTCTCCCGCTTATTCTCGGGCTGACTTCTACTATAAATAAAACTATGACTAAAAGTACTACACAGAGTGAATACGTTTCGCCGTGAAAGTCTGGAAAACTTGAGTAACAAAATTGTTGAAATGTATTTACGTGGAATTTGCATCAAACGCATTACGTTCTTCAGATATGAAGCACACAGAGGTTCACATTTCAAGGGAATATCGGCTCAAATGCGCCAAAGTTCGTCGTTTAACCTGATAAAACAAACTCAACATGCTTTCTTAATCTAATCTCGGGGAAAATTTAATATCCAGAATTAGCGAACACTCTAAGCCGGTACCGTGTTAGTTACCTATATTATATTTACTTTGTTATATTGCAGGGTAGCTTCGCAGACTCGGGAACAAACTTCTCTTTGAACCAAGCACGGGCGTAGAATCAATTTATAACGAGACTTACCTTCTTGCTCGCTAATTTATTCTTGTTTTAATCTGCGTCTTAGTTTCCAGATGGTCCGTTGCATAACGGAAAAACACATTTCTCATCTCGGAATATGGACGGACGATTATGTTTACAACTTTTAGTAATATAAATCGTATTCTGCTTTCAAAACATCGTATATTTTGACTTACGTAAAGGGTGCCGCACAGATAAGACATCCATTAAATGGCGACGTTATGCAATTTAACAATTATTTTATTTAATTCTGATAAACTTTGAAATAGGACATTTAAAAAAAATAGAAAGCTGTCTATTATTACATAATAGATAGCTTTCTATTGCAATCCTGCATGCCTACATTTTGACTAAGAAGTTACTACTACAACCTCCGCATTCGAGTAAAAGCTCGTTCACACACAGCTATAAAACTGCGAGCAAATATCTGTTGAACCGCGAGCGCTTATCTTTTGTACTTTCACACGACGCTCTCAAATATTTCTTCCTGTGGTAAGAGAGGGGTTCAGATAAATTAAGGAGCAGCAACGGAATGCGCATTTTTTGTATTGAAATCTGTCAATTTGACATCTGTCATCCACCGGTCTAGGCGGTCTACAATGACCCCCTCTCCTGTTTTCGTCAGAGAGGGGGGCGCTTATATTTTAGCATATCGACTCTGGAGTGGTTTCGTCGTAAGATGTGTATTGTCTATGGTTGATCTGTGCTTAAACCGCTTAGGTGTGAACGGTCTGAAGAGATTGAGGATATCTTTTATATGTTATAGCTGTGTGTGAACGAGCTCTGATACTGTATTAGCCACGTAGCACGACTAACAGATGACCATCTTGTTCATGGGATTCCAATATTATCGTGTGGAATCTGTGGTTCGAAAAAGATACAGGACCTGCACAAACAAAATGGGTTCATGGCCTAAAAGGACTAGTCGAGTGAGATCCGCTAGGGATCGATTAAAATAAAGACATTCAAGCGAAGACTATTTTAAAAGCTGGATGCAAGAAAACTTACAAATAATGTGATGACAATCCAACCACTTAATTAATTAGTTAAATAAATTAGGTTTAACAATATTCGCAGCACGTCACTGGACGTGGGGGGTTATCATATACCAAAGTAGATACATGTTCTTAACTCAGCAAAACACCGAGGTTTACTCAAATCTCTAGGTGCCGTGGCACGTAGGCACTAGGCAACAGGCATTAGATATAGGCTTTAGCCACCTACCCCTATTTCATTCTACCAATTTACTGAAAACTTAACGCCAAGTTTCTGAACGTAATAACAAACGGATAATATAGTGCCGTTTTAGTGAAAAATCACCTCAAGGGCGTTTCACAATTAGTCAAATGCCGAAAGAAAGTTTAAAGGTAAGGAATTAAATCCAAAAATAATAAATCTTAAAAACTACCACCCTAATCTAGAAACTTATAATTTGGGACTTACGACTTTCAACTAATGATTAAAACCTTCGCTTTTAACGTATTAATCAACTAAGTTACATTTACGAACATGTTTTACACGTGATAACTTAAAACTATTCGATTTTATTTCTAGAAAAAGTGTTTTACATTATGTAGATTAATTTACATAACAAATAACATAATAAAATTGTATGACAACTAGAGGATTTAATACCACCGAAAATATTTAAAATGTTACGTGTATGGATTAGTGCTATTACGTCGTCGTTCAGTTCGATATTAGTTCTTAGAGATTGCCTGTTCTGAGGAACCAAATACAATGTAATGCGTGGTATATTAATATATATGTAATAATTATTATTTTTCTTCAATCTATCTGCAAAGTTTGTTATTGTTAGGTATAATTATTAATTGATAATATTAATCAATTTTTCAGATTCCCCTATACGCAAGCTAATAAATCGTTTGTTACTATTGGACCGAAGCGACGTACGCAGTTTTGCAAGTTTTGACGTTTATTTCAGGGGTGATTTTTTTTAAATATATTTTCGGTCTCAGACATGAATGTAAATATTTAAAAAAAAAAAAAAATTATTATTTATCTATTTAAATACTTAGATGTTCAAATATTCCAATACTACTCTTCAGTTGAAGCATTAGCTTGTGATATATTGTGTATTTTCATACTTTACCGTATTGCTTCTCGGGACCGCGATATTCTTTTTGGTGTGATATATATTTACTTAAGATCGATTTTTAAATATATTCTAGGCGTTTGTTTGGGTGGATAATAACCCCTTAACCAAAGTTTTGATAATAAATTCTTTGAATAGCTCTTATATAGTTATCTTGATAGTCTCTTCAAGACCCATGTTCACTCCTTCCTTTCCTCAAAAACACCCTCCACACAGCATCTTCAAAGATGACATAGGCCCCGAGGGAAATTATTTTCCTCAGAGCCTCTTGCGTGGAGTTAATATAAAAATATATATATATATATATTTTCTAACTAATAACATATTAACAAATAAGCACTATAATATTAAATGGGATATAAATACATGCTTATTATAATAGTAAAGAGACCTCATGTAGATTTAATAACGCAGCATAAAGAGGCTTTATTTTCAAAAACGACAATTTTAAAGAGTGGGAGCTAGTAAAGAAAAAAAATATTATGTGAGTTCTCTTGGTATTAAATGACCTTTGTAGTGACGAAAGCCTGTCAAAAACGTTTGAAAAATATGTACTTTTTTTTTGTATTCTTCCATTAAATTGTATCATTAAAATATAAGTATAAGACTTTATATAAGAAGCTGTTTTTTCTTCGTAAAAGTCACAACGAGCCACCTCCTTCATATCATTAATTAATTTCTGAGTTTTACATAAAAATATATCTTCAACTCCCGCTGGCTGAATTAATTATGCGAGCATCCATGCCATAAGTTCTTCATGATTTAAGTACTTTAACAAGAAGGTGTGAAGTATGTTTAAAGGTATCCACTTCTCCGTTGTAAATAACAACCAATAAAATGGATGGTAATTAAAAGCACGTTTGTTAAGATCATTTTCACATCAAAAAACTAAACAAAAATTATGCGTACAAGAAAACATTAACAGAATGTAATGTGTAAACGAATTTTTCGCTATGAATAAATTCTACTTAGTTCTATTGCTACTGCAGTATCGTTGTTCTATGACATTAGTAAACACTTAGTATCTAACCTAACCTAAATAAAAAAAGAGTGTATGTGAAGGCCGGCGCATGCAAATCTTCAGTTTTATTCCAAGATTGATGAAATTTGGCACACAAGAGGAATGGGACTGTCTACAAGACAGTCCAAAAGAAACATTCCCATCCTCTTTTCCCGCTCTTTAAATGGATTGATATTTGATATTTCTTGGTGAATTTTGCACACAGACAATTACTGTTTGCAAGATTAGAAAATTTCGGGAAACGCCGCGCCGGGGTCAACAACTAGTGAATAATAATTAAAGGCTTATTAATAATATTAAATAACACCTAAAATATTAATAAAGGTACGCATAATTGGGTAATTAAGGTCGTTGAAAAATATTATATGGTAAAAATATTAAATTTCAAGTATGTATTCATTTTCCATTTCAAAGTTAATAGATACTATCTAATAATCTACAGTGGAAATATAATATTATATTTCCCAATAAAAACACCTTGTCAGGCGTTATAAAGAAGAAGATAGCAATATATGGCCGGCTTTAAGTGATAAAAATCATCAGATATTTGTTAGAATAAAAATAAAAATATTCATGCTAGACTCGCAGAAAAGTCAATAGATGTCGCATATTAAATAAAAAATGCATACATTTATCCAATGCACTATCTAGATAGCATTTAGTTCTAGTTGAATTTTGCAATCGTTCATAAAGCTAGCAACCAATAAAAATATGCGTTAAAAAATAAGATAATGTTGGTAGTTCTTGGTCGAATACAGTTAAATATGACCGAATCGGACAGGGACACATTAGGTCAGTTGGTAGAGCACTAACCCGGCAAGTCATAGGTCCTGGGTTGGGGTCCCAGATATGACAGTATAATTTTCTAATTTTTCTTTATCTGTGTATGATATGTATGAGTTTCGCTAATATTGTCTCCATTAATTAAATATTACAATTTGAGGTTTTACTCATTTTATGTAAACCAAATTTACTATTGTTTTTATTTGTTCTGCAAGTATTTTGTGGCAGATAAGCTCAGGAACATGAACACAGGTTTATTTCTGTTAGTGAATGACCATAAAAGTGTAATACATTATTAGATAGGTGAAATGCTACGCCTTACTGACCGCACGTACATCCTGGGTATCGCAATTTTGTTGATGTATTTTTTTTTATCTAAAACTTATTGAATTAAACGAAAGCCCATTACTTGTACATTTGCGTGAAATGCAACATTTTTCTCAGCAAACTTTTTTTTTTTTTTACATTAACTCCACACAGGAGGCCTTGAGGAAAATAATTCCCCTCAGGGCCTATGTCATCTGGGATGCTGTGTGGAGGGTCTTTTTGAGGAGAGGAAGGAATGAACATTGGTCTTGAAGAGACCCATGTTGTAGGAGGGAGGAAACACAGATGCCGGCAAATATTACAATAAAACCGGCCAACTATACAATAAAAACAAAGACTTTGGCGGAGATTTGAACGGTGTCAAGATTTTGTTAAATACAATAGACCTTACAATAATAAAATATTGGTCAAGCTGTAAATTACCCAAAAAATAATAACAGTATGTTATTAAATTATCTATTTATTAGAGTTATTATGCCACGTTGTTCCTTCGTTCCAATAAGGCATAATAACCTAAATATTAATCAAGATAAAATTTTTGGCAGTGTAAATCTCTAATCATGTCTGACAAAAGGTTACGTTTGTTTACATTTTTTGTCGCAAAAGTAATTTATTTTGCGGAACAAAAATACGGTATTCCCAATAAATCAGGTATATTTTTACAGTGTAAATAAGCGTGGGTACCTAAGCGGGCGTGATAAATACGAGAAAATTATACGTCTGCCCGAAATTGGGAAAATACCCACAAAAGAATCCGTAGTAAATTGTCTACGAGAAACAGAGAAAAGCAAAACAAAGGAGAAACAAAGAGTATCCGCCGTCTGAATCAATTTTATATGCGATTATTTTCATTACCTCTCATCTAAATTTTTGCGGTAGATCCGGAGCAAAGGCGACAGGGAAACAGAAAATAAAGGAGATCGACCGATAAATAAAACGACACTTTCGGAATACGCGCAACTCGATATCAGCGGGGAAACCGTAATGGACGGCTGTGCGTAATAAAGTTTCAACCCAATCTCACTCATGGCTAGTGATGTGCACCCGGGAATATTCCCCAATACCTAATAAATTCCCCAAAGTCGGGAATTTATATCTTTTTTCATTAAGAAATGGCTTTTAATTGAAGCTATCTTCTATTTAAATTTATCTTAATTAAAGTGTTTCATATTTAAACAGTACCTACATTTTTTATGTGAATACCGCACAAAAGATCCAACTGCTGCCAACCATCTTGAGACTATAGCATCCCCAATTGTTTCAATTTAGAATTGAGGTCTTACACCAGGGCGATACGGAGAGTATCTACTACTCATGAACGTGCCACAAATCAATCAAATAAAAGTGACTTGCGATTTGAACCCGCGACCTTCGGATTGCTAGTCGAGAGCCTTACTCTGACCTCGACCATGGAGGCCATCATCAGTTAAAAACGAAATAAAATTAGTTTTCCGATATCACATGAGACACAATTAATTCAGTTAAATTTTCCTAATTCTAATGGCAGTGCTGCAGTAATGCAGTGCCAGTCATTGAATGTACCATGACTTCACACGCTTATCTTCCGGCCACAAATATCAACATTTGACGGTTTAAAGTATCTTTTTTTTTGTAGAAAGCAACTTTGTGGTTTGACAAATTATAAATTGAAATAACACACTAATTTTGTTTGTAACCTCTTCATCACTATGCACATAAGATGTTGATTTTACCCTCTCACTCTTTCCTTATATTATGTTTTGTCCTTTTCTATATGCATTTAAACTCACACAATGTTTAATTTTGATCAGTTTAATTTTTATACCCTGAAGATGCTTATGTAAAGCGAAACCGGTCGGTAGTAGAAAAATTAAATAAATCGTGGTTACAAACAAAATTATTGTGTTATTTCAGCTTGTAATATCTTCCAAATTTACCAAAACCTCGTAAGCGTGCTCTAACGACCTAAAAGAGAACCTAATTGGTTCGTGTGGGAATTTCAACGTTCAGTGAAAATTCCCGCAATATTGTTTCAGGAATATTCCCCAAAACTAAATTCCCTGGATTTTACCCATCACTATCTACTCATGGCGTATCCCTATAAGATCGAACTTTATTCGACAAAGAAAAAAACTTAGAAAAATCTAAAGGAACTATTTCACCGGACACATAAAGCAATATACGGCTTGTTATTCAAATCTCGCTGTGTCCCTGGAATGGTGGTCCCATAAAAAAAAATATCTTATTACAATTTGAGTCAGAAACTAAATCACGTCTAGCACAACCCGTACAGGAATATCATACACTTTATCTGTTTCGTTTTATGTCCCCCTGATCGAAAATTTTGTTCCTAGTGTAGCCTTACTTCGCGTATTTTGCCTATCCGGTGAGGCACCATAAAAATATTGGTATACTCAAAAATATGCATAAAAAGGTCTCGCGATAAGACGCCAAAGCTTTCGTTACGATTTCCCGTTATTGGCATGAACGAAATTTATTTTCGCTACGTCGAAAAAGGACGATAAAAATATTTTTACTACCTTGGTTCCTATTTCAATTAAATTACATTATTTTCCGTTATCGCCTCGCGGAAAGGTGTAAAATATTTCGTTTTATCACCTGCGAATTTCAGGGGAAGCGATTAAATTAAAATTCAAATATAATTAAACGATGAACTACCGACTCGAATTAATTTAATATATTCTTGTTAGTGTTATGTCTTCCTGAAAACCCATTTAGCCAGCAATTTTACTATTCCCAGTTTCGTTACATCATTAGGTGTATTCACCGGTAATGTTTTTTGTATTCCATACGTGTAACTAATTATCTTAAACTAAACCATTACTTTATAAAAGTATAAAATTATTCCAATTCCACCATTAATATTCGTAGAGCAAAATAAAGTAATTCGGCGCACCATGCTGCGAGGGGCGAAGCTGGTTTTCCAAAACAGTTCTTAAAATAGGCGACAGAATAACAGTGTACACATTCCCTTTCGTGTATTGAAACAGAACTGATACATAAAGATTTTATGTATAGATTGATAAATAAAGTTAAAAAAAAAACTACAAGTGTGCAATTCACATGCGGTAGAAGTGAAACCTTTAGAAAACCTTTAGGCAAGAGTGGGGAGGGACAAAGAGTAGACCGATCATTCCATCTCATTCTCTAGCAGGCTAAATCCTACAGATATGTGTTTGTCTCTTTATGGTGTCGCTTTTTCGGTTCATTGAGTTCAAATCGCAACGGTGCTAAAGAAGTTTTCACTTCAAAAAATCAGAGTGTGCAATTCACACGCGGTAGAAGTGAAACCTTCAGAAAACTAAAGTAGAAAAGAATGGGAAGGCTACGAAACACCGCACAAAACGATAGGCTGCAAAGCACCGCACAAAGAGGAGACCAATTATACTATCTCATTCTCTCGCAGGCTTAATCCTGTAGTTGTGTCCTCTTTTTAGTGTCGATTTTTCGTTTCATCGAGATTCAAATCACAACGGTGTCAAAGAAGTTGTCACTTAAAAAATCAGAGTGTGTAATTCACACGCGGTAGAATTGAAACCTTCAGAAAACTAAAGCTGACAAGAGTGGAAAGGCTACGAAGCACCGCACAAATAGTAAACCGGTTATGCTTTCTCATTCTATCGCAGGCTAAATTCTATAGATGTATGTGTTTGTCTCTTTTTGGTGTCAGTGTTTCATCGCGTTTCAAATCACAACTTTTTGAAATTTTCACTTCCAAAAATCTTGTTAACCGAATTTTGGCTAATAATCTGAAATCATTTAATAAAAAAATTCACAGTACCTCCTATTAACTACGTATAAAGACTGCCGTCAGTAAAATAATGTAAGAAAGAGGTTCAGGGTTGCCCTCAGAGCTTTGCATGTAAAGTTAAGCCATTAAAATAAGCGGTCTTCTTTGTGGTCGTTACCAGTAAAATTCGGGCAATTTGAGTATCACATCAAAGGTTTACCACAATTTACTTGTATTTTAAAATCAGTACACGTGTTATAATAGCGTAACCAAAAAATACGAAATTAAACCAAAAAAAGCTGCACTGAAAACTGAGACAGAATACGAAGGTTTATAAAGTTTAAAATAATAATTAACACTACAATGAACATTTGATGAAATTCTCAAAGGAGGGGATGCTAGAAGATAATATAAAGTTTTAAAAGGGATCAACTGAGGGTCTTAAGTTAACCCATCGGCTTTTGTTCCCCCGTAATAATGAAGAAAGCTTTGGCAAGAAAATTCCCTCATAAAAGACTTCGGTTAATGTTAAACATTGATAACATTGACAAAGCTCCCGAAAGCGACGAGTTCTTTGTGATAAAAGGCTAAACTTTATTGCATTTTATATTCGGTCTGGCATTAATAATTTATTGCGAACTTTGTTATAAATACAATTTGTTTGAATAATTGACGGAACTTCCAAATGAAAAGCTTTATTTCTTACCGAATTCGAATATTTTCTGCGAGCTTTTTTCACTTACCTGAAACAAGAAAAAAAAGAGTTATTCGAAATGAAAACAGAGTACAAAAAGAATATATTAAGAAAGATTTATTACAACTTAAACATAACATAGGTTTCATTTATGTTTACGTTATCGAGGCTGATTTATTTCTTAGGTAGGAATGTCACTTTAAAAAGATTTAAGAATATATTGTGAAATTAAATTATTATTATTAATGCTTTCTACGAACATATTTTTGAGCACAATTTATTAATTGGTGTTTTGTTATCTTCTCTCTGAGGCCATATATCACTATTGGATTATTGTTATGGAAATTTAAACATTCATCTTCAAAATCTATTCAATGCGGAAATCTTATTGTGTGATGTAAGTAAATTAGCAACGATGTTGACAATTCGTTTAGGTCTGTGATGCTTTGGTTAAATTTATATACCTATACAAATGTGTTTTTCGTGAATACAATTCAATGACATTAATCAAAAACGAATGAAGTTCTTAAACATTTTTAGAAAAAACGAATAAAATAATTCCGAGTTAAAATATATACACACACATTGAAAAGGGGTAAGAATTTATATTCCATAGTACACAGCGGTTGCCGCATGCTAATTTTTTTAATGTTAAAATATATATTTTTTTATATTTTTTTTATTATGTGCATCTGTACGAAAAGGTTTACATATATTGGCCTTGCCTGTCTCACTAGGAAATCCTGTGTCGAGACAGACAAGTTTACAAATATTTTATAAGTATTAATTACAGTACATTTTTCAATAAAGCAAAAATATTTGACAAAATTTTTAAGTTTGATTATATTTGGGTGAGGTGACTTATTATTGCACGACCTTTTTCGATGATCCATTGTTTGATCAGGATTTTGTATTTGTTAATATTATTCTGTTGTCTTGTTTTGTCAGGTAGGTTATTGTATATTTCAGACGCAATGTATTTGACCTATCTTTGGCCAAATGTTGTGTTTGTATAAGTTCTTTGGTTTTGTGCCGCGTGTTTACAATATTTTGGGTATTTTCATAAAGTGTATGTGTTTTATTTTTAAACAGATGAGTTAAGATTGATTAAGATATTAACTGATTGGAGCCAGTGTTACTATGGCAATCTTGTGGAATGTGTGAGGCTGGAGAAAGTCAAATACAGTAAGAAGAAAGGGTGGCGGAAATGCAAGAAGCATCTGGGTATCATTGAGGTATCGATAAGCATAGATAAAACCATTTCATGCCATATTGAGATTATTTACCGCTGTTTTCCGCTGTATGACTGTGAATAAACTAATGCAGACAGTTGTACTTGAGTGCGGTTGGGTTCAAATTACAAATGCCACGGTACAACAATTACGACATTTTAATTAGTAATGTTTTAATGATTATGGTTCGCAAATCAATATGTCGGCTGACGACGTCGTACATAAACACATAGTCAAGGCTAAGCAGAAGTGAAAATTATAAGAACCAAAAAATAACGTCAAAAATGGTGATTGTACGAAAAAAAACTATGATTTTATAACTGTCAAAAAATCATCACCCTACTACTACTAAAACTTCTCTCTCTTTCGCATAAAGGTCGCATACAACAAAAAAGAGAGGTTAAGACTGAGCTCTCAGGGGCAGGACCAAATCTGTATTTCGGTGGGAATCAAATTATACGAATCCTGTCAAAAAATCATCAAACGTCCATCTCCGTCGTCATTCAGACGCGAAGAAATATTACAAACAGATCCATTTGTCCCACGTCTTAATCCCGTAATTTGTTTCTTTTGCTAACGATAATTGTGCCCCTCGCGAGGCCGTTAGCGTTCCCTCTGATAGCCGCATTAGTCTCTTCCATGTCCTGCTTATAATACACGTTAACTCGAATGTAATACGTAGGTACGCGTTTATTTCCTCGCGTGATGAATTACGGCTAACCGTGACAAATAATGTCGGAGGGCTCAAAACGGCCCGCTTTATTTTGTCAGAAGCTCGAATCTTTTTTCTTCTCGTCATTTATCTTCTCCTGGTACAACCGATTCGGACATTACAAAATATTTAGGCATTTATCAAAAGCAGAGGTTTTATTTGTAAGCCTAATTGGGTGTTCTTTTTTCAAATAAAAGTGCGACTTAAGATGGATCCAAGACGCCAGTGAAAACAACTTTCAGTGGCAAATTTTTGGATTAATTTTGTCTGGTCGTGTGAACTAGGAGTGTCAAAATAGAACTAAAAAATATAGCTTTCACTGTTTTTGCCGTGGCCTTAGATCAATATACTATAAATGTACATATATCAGATAGAAAACTTTTAATAATAATAATGAACCCATGTAGAACCAAAAACAATACGATTCTAAAAAGTTTGTGACATTTTTTTTGTAAAGTTAACGAGTTACGAATAAACTGACAATAATTTGAAAATCTCCTACTGCCTTCACAGTAAGCGGTAAATGGCGCTTGTGTCGTGATGGAAGAGTTGGCCAGCCGAGGAATTGAACTCACGACGTCTGCCAACTCGCGCGATGCCAACTCAGCCACTGACCGGTTATAGGTCACAGGTATATAAGGACACAAAACTAATAGATTAACCGACAAAAACATATCTTGTGAGACTAGCATTTAACTTCCATATTTTCACCAGAAACATTTGAAAAAAAAATCCTTGCAGTATTGCACTCTGATCATTCTAGTCCTTACATTTTCGTTAATGCGAAGAGAAATTATAATAATAGCAAGCATATCAGCGCGTTAGTCTTAATAGGCAATAGACACAAGAGCGTTCCCAGGAAAACAGAAAATGACGATTAAATCGACAACACAGCCTAAGAGGAAGCCACTGTCGTTTGTCACGATAGTGGCTGCCTCGTAACGAGTGGGAAATAAGAGGCGGTATTGTAAAACGAAGCATTAACGTTGTATTAATCTGTTTTTTCATGTTCTCCTGATGACCCAGACGGACTTTGTGATCAAATGAGTACAAAAATTCGTCAAATCATCTCCGCCATTGTTGTCATATCTTTTATGATCTAACGTCTAAATTGTCAAATCGTGAGAAGGCAATAAAACATTATTCTATTTTACACGGTGCCGATTTAACCTCAAAAGAGATACGGTGATGAACAAGATAGATGTAGAGATTTGATATAAAATGGAATCCGGACTTTTGAGCGTGAAGAATAAATAATATGATGGCGTATTAAAATAAATATTACATTTTTTCCCAAGAAGGTTTGATTACTGCGGTTTGCTTCCGAAACAGATGGTGGATCTTTTCGTGAAAATATTCACGATGTGTCGACCAAAAATGCAATAAAGGCAGTAAAATATTACACGCCCAAATTGAGAAGCACCGTTTGTGTTCATACCACATTAAAACGACGCTAAAATAAAATTTAATAATAGTACGTTATAGTTAATACCAAAGATGATAGAATGGTGTCCGTAGTTAAAAATACATAAAAAAATAGCCATTCTATCTAATTTTACAAGAGAAAAAGGTAAAGATATCAAAATTTGTACCACGTTTTATATAAGTTTCATTCTGTACAAAATATTTAAGGTAAATTGTTTTCTACCGTGTTAATTTCCCGCACCGCGCACCGTCAGAATTCCCAGTATTGGGTGCTGGGGAATATGAAATAATAATTGTTTCCTGGTTCTAGTACCATAGATTTCGAGGATGCTACAAAGTTAACAAATTTTGCAGCACATTGTCAATTATTTTATATCACCTGCTACACAGCACGGCTCGCGTCTAATGGGAATTTAATGGAACACTTCGAAAAACATTTGCGGGTGGCCGTCGTTATAAAAACTTTATGGATCAAAGAAGAAATATTAAAAGGCAGTTTCACCAACTTTTTTAACAGTTTGGGAGATCTACCGTATTTCGTGTCTAGGTTGAACAAAGTATGTTATAGATAGTATGGAGAATGAGTTAATGATGAACGTAAGAAAGTCCAAACTCACGGTGTTTGCAATATTGCAAGAGAGAGCACGAAAACACAGTGCAATATAACATTTGTGAACGATGAATGCTTGGACCTAGTGGATGAGTTTCCGTATCTGGGAAATATGTTTACGAGAGATGGAAGGCTGAGAAAGATATTTTCAGAGTGAATGCAGAAAACTTCATTAACGGAGGACTAAGCGCTGTAGTCCTTAATAAAAAAGTTGTCTAAAGAAGTGAGACTTTCAGTCCACAATAGAGCGCTGATACCAAATCCAAAGTACGGCAGTGAGGCACGGAACTCTTTCCAAAAGCGAATAGAAATCAAGATAAGCCCAAGAATAACGGACCTTCCCAAATCTGCAGATCTACACAGAAGCGCATGAGGTTATTATTATGTAAGCATTTCGTTAATAACTTGATGAGTCTATCAGCGAAGGCCTCTGGCTATATTCGTATCTACAATGATTCCAAGCCCGTTACTATATAATTATTTGTAGTAATTTAAATAATTGTTCTTCTTTCAGAGGTAACATTAATAACGCGCAGTAAAGTTATTCTTATTTACCTTTCCTTTAAAAATAATTAAGTAAAGATTTACAGCTCAGTAATTGGAAACATTTAAATTTTTATTATTTCGTGGTAGGATGGTAGCGATAATCCCAAGAAGAAATAATGACAGCATTTTTTACAGACACCAATAATTGAAAAATTTTGGTAAATGGTTAATTTAGATTTGAAGACGTTAAGGCTAGATTAGGTTATGTTAGGTTAGTTCTACGTTCAGCGGATGGAGATAAGATTTTTACTATTTCTTAAAATTTCACTTTACAATATTAATTTGCATTATCACTACCATCATACTAGGCTGTCTGTCTTGGCATATTAATAATTTAATAATAAGAATAGTAAATATAGACACAAAAAACTAAAATTAAACTGAGTGAGAATAGACACTTCAAATAAAATAGAAATAAAATACTCAAATAATATGAATAAACACGATCAAAAACACCCAAAATATTACACGTATTATAAGATCTTCCTTTTAAGAAGTCAAAATCATAGAATTTATTACTATAGAGCGGTGAAGAACTCCCAAAAAATACCGACCAATTCAAAAGTAGAGTAAAATGTATTAAAATTTAAAAAAAAAACATAAAAAAAGCTCGCCCCTTTCAAATATCTAATGTTGTACAAGGGTAGTAAAAAGGAATTTAGAATTATTTGACTTTACATCGGTTCTCAATGCATTGAAAATTTTAGGAGCGAAGAACCAGACTTGTCATTGAGCGAATTTTGTTCTAGTTTTAAGGATCACGCAACCCGATGAAATGCGGGTGTGTTTATTTGAGGTTGTGAAGCCATCAATAGGTTATTTTTTTCTGTGTGTAACGTGTGGATATTTTAGTAAACAACTGTCGAATATCTAAGACCCTGATTTTAGCAAAGAGTTTTTATTTTGAGGGATGAGTAAATTGGCATTTAAAAATAATTCTCAAAATTAGTTTTTGAACTCTAATAATTAGATTAATAATGAATTTAGCCTAACTATCTCATCCGACAATACAATATGTTGCCATGAATTAAGTATTATGGATTATGTTTATTAAAACTTTTATTTTCTAAAATAGTCTATGCTAATACATATGTATTAGCATAGACTATTTTAGATAGACTATGTATCAGGATCACATAATTGGTAGGCAATCATGCCTGATTTACAATAATAACAGAGTGCTCTATAGTCCATATTTCCACCCGAGAGGGTATCAGCGTTTCTGAACGTTTTTACCGACGATCTATGTAATTTTGAATCGCCACACACTTATGTGATCCTTGTTATTCGGGGCAATAATTTGCCAAGTATCTCATCAATCGATACATTTTATAATAAAATTTACAAATTATTTGATTATGGTGGGCACTCAAGAATTTAAGAAGGTTTTTTAAATTTAAATTCTTTTATCTTTAACATAATCAAAATAAACCTGTAATTGCGTTAATATTTAATTAAGGTTTACTAAAAGCTGATGAAACTATTGAACTGCGAGATCTGAATCTCAATGAAATTTGCACAGCCTTTTCTGCATAAAATTCTTAGATCAACGCAACTATTTACAGCTCGCAAAGTCATTTCCATTATGACCTATGGAGCATTAAAATATCATGTTAGCTGCATGAAAAAACGACAAAATCCAATGTCCCAATAACGCTCGGATGAAGCAGGGCAGTAAAGCTAGAACAAATTATGAAATCAAACCAATTAAAGTCGTAACTTTTTCACGAAAAGCTAACATAATAGACGGGAAAGAATTAGGCGAAATTAAAAAAAATAAAGGCTCATAAATATATTTAATTTGGGTGCTAGAAACTTAAAGAGTACCCTCGTAAATGAGCATCGTGCCCGTGCGCAAGCGTTTATCCAAAAGAGAACCTGGAGGAACCCAGACGTTTATTGCAATTAGTCCTTTTGTAGACCAAATTTGTCCGTTTTTATTTTAGTGTGGCGACGCGACGCTTAAAAAACGCTTACGGCTGCTACATTAATGGGAGACTGTTTTTTTCATAATTATTGAGGAATTAGATTCGAACGAAAAAAGGGGAATTTTCGTGATAAAAACGAACACACCGGATGGCGCTTTTTCTAAACTGTTAAAAAGCAAAAAAATAATTACATGAAATTGACTTATAAGCCGGTAAGTTTCGTCGTTACACCTAGTATTGCACTGAAGGCTGTATTTTTTACAAGTAAAACAGCGCTAGAATATGATTGTAAATAACGGAAATACGCTTTACGAAATCACATGTAATTTTCGCACCAATCCGCATTACCCCAGTATTTTGCCTCATTAAGTGTTTCCTTGTATTGTATCATACAATTGAGATACACGGTAGTAATATTCTCAGCATCGCTTCGGTGAAAAAAATCCAGAATTCATAAAAGCTGCACGTTGGTCGAAATGGCTTTAGCCGTATTTGGTAGCCTTACTATCATTTTACTCATTTCCTTCCCTTCCCTATTCAGTTTGTTCCCCTCAAAACTTATCCCATTTGGCGATGCATTGGAGAGCACCATTCGGGACTTTTGTGATGTATTAGCATAAAAATAAATGGAGATAAAACGTTTGTACAAGAAAATCATGTTAAATTAGACATTTTATGTAATAACACACCGATAGTACCGAAAGTTTTTCGAACTAGTTTGAAAAACAACCGCCCGCAGTCCCCGCTTACCCAAATGCATAAAGGTACTGGGCGCGTAGCATATCAGTTTTATATAGTACTTAGTTTAGGTTTTATATTTATTATTCGCTATTCAATTCGACAAAGTTATTTTTATGTTTCATTTTTCATTAACAAAAATAAAATTATTATTAATTTAATTTATTTTTTATCTCTTTAAAATGATTTACCTGTAATTTTTGCATCCGTATTACGCTAGTATTCTGCCTATTCGTTTCTTATCTACGGTGACCGGACAACTCGGAATGAACTCAACACAACACCGCCTTTGGAAAGTCAATAAAAGCGATAAAAAAAACCACATAAATTTTTTTTGGTTAAATAGGTTACGTTAGGTTAGGCTTATGGGTTATTTTTCAAAAAAAAAATCATAGATTTTAATTACTTTTCAAAGAGGTGTTGAGTTGAGTTGGCATTGAGCCCTTACTTACAACCCAGATTTAAGAGGAACGTTTGCGCGGCCCATTTCTGCCCGTTTCATACAAATCTTAATTTTGGATTTGAGATCAAAATACCCAGCCAAACAGAAAAACTATTTTTGTTATCAAGAGGTATATCAAATATCTAGTACGGATGTGAGCTACTTTATTTATTTTCGCTTTAAATTATAAGATACAAGCCATTAAAGATTTTAATGTTCATTCTAGTTATCAATAGATGTAGATGATTTCTTGGACATATTCTTTCTGATTCGTGTGCTCTGTCCAATCACTAAATAATTATTAGACAAACTTATACATTAAAACCGTTAATAAAGTCACGCACCTTATCACTAAAAGACATTAATGGACTTCCGCTAAGATTCATCAGAAATATTTTCCAAATCAACATCAATTTATGCCGAGTGCTCTTGGAAGCAGACCATTTAGATATCTTAACCACAATATTTATTCAAAAGATAAGAATTAATTTTAATTAGCCGTAATAATAATGTATTTTACCGTCTCTGTGGATTTCTACTGGAGATAATAAATTAATATATGTATAAGAAAATCATAAAAGTCTGTTATGTTTCCTGCTTTTGCGATAAGAAGACATCCGAAATAGAGTTGGAAATTTTAATGTCTGAAAACTATAAAATAACAATTACTCCTTAAAAGTTAATTACTACCTTCTGTAAGGAAATAAGCGTACAGGTGGAAGCACGGTTCACTCTGAACTTATTTTTAAATTTACAGGGAAGCTACAAAAACATAAATAAAAAGTTCACTGAAAGAGTATCGTAATAAAATAAAGGTTCCCGTCATAACACTTTTATGCGCCAGTAAAAATATTAAAACACGGTGTTGTGTTATGAGTTTTCGGCACTATAAAAAGCTTAAAGCTCCAAGATTACAAAGCTCAATACACCACGCTCTTCTTTGTTTTAACCTTCGTTATTTAGTGCTAATGAAAACCAAATAAACAATAGATATAAAAATCCGGTTGTTTCAAATTCAAATCACATTTCATGATGATGAAGTCAAACGTGGATTTGTTTAAGTACAAATCGACAGTTTTATTACGAGACTGATGAAATTTTAAACATTTGTGTTTAAAGCTTGGGCAAAGCCAGAGGCTTCAGAATTGATACTAAATCACCAAATTATATTTAGTATCAATTTTAAAAAAACTGTAGTATAAAAATAAGATTCGTTTCAAAAGCCTGACATTTCTTTCCTGCCTGTATTTATTTCAGATTAATTTGAGAAACGTTCTCCGGAGGCAGTGCTGGCTGAGCCAATGCATTAAAAGGGTAATAAATCAAGCATTCGGGCTTCCATCTAATGCCCTTATGCGGCTAAGAACCAAAGAACCCGACTTAAATGTCGTTAGTCACGTTGCTCGACCTCCGCGTTACAAAATTGTCCCCTCGGTTACCTAATCGGGAACAGAAGGAAATTATAAATGTCCGAATGATGATTGCGCTAGGATAAAATCAACCCTAACAAAAATGCCTAAATACTTAATGATCTTCTACGTTTCACGTAGATAAGTTACCACCTGTAGTTACGCTGCAGTTGGATACGCTGCATACAATTCTGTAAGTTCGAAAGATGAATCAATAATATTTGCAAAATCTCCAATGTTCTCTTCAGAGACATTCGTTATTTCGACCCTATGGAATAACAAGGTTCCAACTAGTAATTTGAGTTAGTGATGGCATATTGTTTCTATTGCACTCATCTTTATTTCATCTATAGACACCAACATCAAATAATGCATATTAAACGAAATAGAATTTTGAAGAAATAGAATGTGTTCAAAGTTCCAACTGCATCAGTTATAATATGCTGTAATTTGGTGAATAAGGTTTCAACTGTTGTTGGAACCTTGTTACTCCAACTTTAAAATCTATTTTGAAACATCATTTCTCACTTATCTATACAGAGCGTTCCATCTGACGAGATCGACTAATCGGAGAGTGATAGCTTTCTATGAAATCGATATCAATCTATTTAAGCGGATTTTGGATTATAATGTATTACATATGAATATGAAACCTATTTTGCGTTGCTAAGCACTCCATATAGGTATTTGATCAATTGTGAATAAATCAGAATATAATAATTAATCCTAACACAAGTATTTTCTGAGAAATACATAATTTAATATCGGGTTATCCTCAAATAAATACTATCTATATACATCAAATTCTCTTGTTCATCAGCCTTTTTATGATTATATGCGATTAATTTTCGTTTAATTTCAAATAAGGACCCAAGATAGATAAATGCTAATTACCAAAATTATACGAATTAAAGCAAAACGCAGACAACGGTGATTTTGGTTAGTTATTTATTTTAACTGCTTGGGGTTTGCGTTAGTAGCTCGGGGGTAAAAGCGAACGAAGAACGGCAACAGGGCCCAGGGGACCATAAATTAAAGAAAGGCAGGTATTCCGTTGGGTTGGGGTGGGCAATTATCACTTGACCGGACAGGTTACTGCCCAAATGACCCAATGAACAAAGCCTACCCGGGACTACTTAGAAAGGCTTTTCTATTCGTATTTTTATAAGATTCTTGTTAGGAATCATTGCAACATCCCATTCTGTACACTTTGGAGCGGAATTCATTATTAAAATCCAAAATAAATTAAACACTAATAATAATAGTATTTCAAAAAGCAGTATCTAACTTTATAATGAAACGTTATTTTTGTGAATAGTGGTGATTCACTACGTCGTGTAAAATTCGGGATCATGCCGCCAACAATAACACTCCCTAAATAGATGATGTAAAAGGTTTATATTCCCGTTTAACACCAGTCGCCTATTATGGTTTATTCAAGAAAATAACATGCCAAAAAGGGTGTTTTATTCAATTTTGCGAAGTTCAGGCACAAATACATAAATGTTTTACGATCAATTTCCAAAGAATTAAATTTTTCACTTATACAACTAAACGGTAACCGAAAAGGGGTTCGTAAGTAAGAGATTGTAAACTTTAGAGCAGTTTTAATTTTTTATTTTTTTTATTAGTATCTATAGCAAAATTAATTAATTAATTAATAAGTCTGATATTTTATTTTTTTGGGCTCATAAAAAGAATAATAAAAATAATACTCGATTATTTCAATGGCAAATATGTGCTTTACTTGCAGATTTAATTAAAGCATCTAGAATATTTCTAAGCGATCTAATTTTCAAACAAACACATGATTTTGTATTATTTTACATTACAGAATTATAAAGTGTTTAATATACGAAGTGAATACAACAATTCGTTCTGATATTCTTATAAAAATGTATTGTATTGCATACACGCGAATAGCCTGAAAAACGAAGAGCCAAAGAACTCAGGATAAGTTCACAATTCTTGAGAAAGGAAATACATGAAGAAATAACTTTAGTTATGAAATTAAGGCTGCGCTATCCGAATTTCGACCGATTTCGTACATATCTCCCTTAAACATTTGAGGTTTTTAAACTCTTAAAAAAATATATGTTATTTTTTAAGATAATATCTAGATACGTTCCACGCCGAAACGCAAATTATATGAAATTCCCTCGATAGAAAAAAATCGCAAAGTATGCTCCGAAAATTATTTTAAACAAGTCTATTTCTATTATTTTACAAGTTATATTTGTGAAAAAATTCACAACGTTTCTTTAAATGATACGTTTAAGATACGTTCCACGAGATTTTTGTTGAGTTTTGAGTCATGTTTTATTAAGTTTTTTCGCAATTTTCGCTTCACTTTTATCGTTTGAAATATTAGTGCGCTCTCTCCAACATTCGTAATTACATATCTTCTTTTAGAGAGCGGTTATGGGGCCTTACTACAACAATATGATGAAAATATTACACGTAGTAGGCTATATCAGCAAATATAAAAATCAATGTGAACACATCAAATTAAGAGGAAGTTTTATATACCTACGAATGCCTAAAAGGATTAGCTAACGCCAATTTTTTTTTAATTCGTATTAGTAAATGAATAACGCTTTGAATAATTCTCTAATTAATTCCCCAATAGAAACGTTTTAAGATTTCTAGATACAAAAATACATTAAAGAATCTCTCTACGTGTAAATTGATATTTGGTTCCATTTAAAATTCAATCCTCGCCGCATTTCGTGTCATTAAAACGATATTTATTAGATTGGTCGCTCTAAATGCCGTTTCAATCCTACGCCGGAATGATCAATTCCATCGAATTAAAATAATTTCATAATATTTCACAAACTCCGGATAAACTTACGGTGTTTTGATGGTATTTCCATTTAAGAGTGAATTTACGGTGCCACGAAAAACTCTGAATTTCGGGTGTTTTATTATAAAGGTGTCCTGGTTGTTGGACAGGGCAAGATATATTACATTTAAATTCGAATAGTTATACCATTAATTTATAAAATAGGTAGTATTTAAATGTTAGTTTTAGTGTTTTGTGTACTTTAAAATGATGGACTACGGCATCATTTAGCTTTTAGATAACGATTGTAAAAGGTTCCATTCAGGCGAAGCTCTACGAAGTAATTAATGCAAAACTATGTCTTTTTTGTTAGAAAATTAAGGGGCTTTAAACATATTTAAGATGCATTAATTAAATACTGCGAGTAGAACACATCATGGATTGATTTTATTACGTAACTAGCGCGGACCCACAAAAAATTACGTGTTATTATAATTGTAGGATTTGTGAAAGGGGAAATATTTTATAAAAAAAATATTTGCCTTCCAAAGGAGGTTAAGAAATTAACATTTCGAATACACACCGTTAGGAAACTTCAAAATTTCAAACAAATAAAAACACAGAATTGTTAACAATTATAATAATTTTATTAGGTACTAACACCCGAAGTCTTAATGGATAGTGACGAAAAAGAAAATAAAAGTCATAAAGCTTACAGATTTGAGAGACAATAACTATTTTATTACCATAAAAAATGCTGGTATTAAAAAAGCATTTTTGAATAACGTGGTGTTATATTGATCATCTGAAAATTTACGTGTTTGATTGCCAGCTCTGAGCTTTTGTAATATTTTATTTTAGGATAAGGCTTTGGTAGAAATATTCCATATAAAGTCGGATTACTGTCATCGGGGAAAGAGAAACCTTTGTTGGGCTCCCACCGCACCGGCCAGTAATGGCGGACCCGAGATAAAGCCGTACAATCTTTGAAAATATCACCTAATAGATACGTCATCTTAGATTAGGAGGAGTTCGCTGTAGTTTAAAATTAGTAACTATTATTCACGAAGGAAATATAAAAACAAGAGAGAGAGTTTTTAACCTTCTGGCGCTCGCGCTCTCGGTGTTTGGACAGCACTTTAATAATAAAGTTTTACCAAATTCAGTCCAATGATTTTCGGTCGAATCGCGAAATAGTGCACACATCATAGGTACTTCCTTCAAGTCGGTATTCAGTGGCAAAGTGCAACGAATTCCAGAGAAATGTCTGTAGGAATCATAGTCATTGCCAAGACATCTGCGAAAATTGCAACAAAGCCTATCACCAAATTGATGAGGACGAAGACGTATACTAAAGTATTTCACCGTTTTCGATTTCAGTAATTTTAATTCCTCTTTTAAGGTTTCGAGGTAAAGATTTGGGTGTTTATTTGTCAATAGCATTTTTATTGTATTTAACGGGTATTAACAAAATTATGCGTTAGAAAAGTCTGTATGAAGTTATATTAATGAATTCCACAATTTACGCAATGTAAATTTTAAATTCCTACAAAAAAATTAAAGTGCTGTGTAAACACCGCTTTGAGACCGCCGTTTCAGATGCGATCGCCTGAAGGTTAAATATTTAGTCAACTAAGACGAGACAATTTTTAAAGTCAAGTATTTGTGATGAAAGAGAATTTTCAAACTCATTGTTTAAGGAAATCTAAAAAATATTTTGTTGGTGCCCTCTCCTACATGAGGTTAGCTGTCTTCCGGATAGTCTTCACCATACCCGTAATAGCCGAAGTATATCATTCCACACGATGTGACCAAGAAATGTTCTAATCGACCGGTTAGAGGCAGAATTGACAAATGCGTCGAATCCAGACGTCATGGGTTCAATCCACCTGCTTGTTAAATTCTCCACCAATGCGTTGACAACATTTTTCGCTTAAAGTGGTGGTAGTGGGAGTTTTCTTAAAGTTTTTCAAATATTGTCAGGTAATTCTGGAGAATGCTGGAACATTTGTTTTAATGCTTCAGAGAGAGCATTGAATGAATAACTCAGAGCAGGTTTTTCCTTTAAGCTATATTGGTAGAATCCAAAGCGAAACCGTAGCAGTTGCGATTTCAAAAGTGACATTACACGTAAGCGTACGCCACGAACAAAACAAAATACCCGGAGAGCAGGAAAGGTAGAGAGATATCCGTACAAAATATAATCATTTATATTCAAAAATGCTCCTGCGCTTCGAGATAACAACAGCATTCAGCCAGCGCTATTGGGAAAAACGCGGGCGTGATTCCAAAAGCGATTATGCCCCGCTCAGCCTCATTCAAAAACGTGACGTTTACCCTTCTACCGCGGATTTCCCTAGGATTATTCAGAGGAATACCCCAGGTTTAGCCGCTCTCGGAATAGCGTGGAGCGGTTTCGTCATATAGGAAAAGAGATGAACCTCATACGTAACAAATTCAGATTAAGTTGAAATATTTACGAAGCAGCTAAAAGAGATTGTTGTCAAATTTCATACGGATCTGAATATTTATGGTGGCATGGCGTGCAATGAAAACGGATTGAATTCTCAACTCAAGTGGTCCCAACGATTTTAAACCACTCAAGCAAATTGCAAAAATAAGTCAATGTTTAGAAAGTCCAATATACATGAAAAATTCAACATTCAACCATTACTGTACAAGTAAAGGCGGCGTTTGTTTGATTTTTATACAAATCTACAGTTTTATTTCAAAACAAGAGGATTTTCACTGTGCAAGTCTGATTTCGAAAATCTCTGTGCGAAGCCCGGGCAACGCCGGGGACTAAACCATAGTGCACCTTTTGTAACTTCTTATTATTAATCTATTTTCACAGCGCGAATATCTGTACATAATGGTACACAAAAACCTATTAAAATCGTTTATTTTGTAAAGCATTGTTAAAAATAAGTATTACTGTTTTTAGCTATAGTTTAAAGATTTTATTATTTTTTGAAATTCTACAAAAGTAGCCAAGTTTAATTTCATAATAAAGAAATAAAAAGATATTGAATAAAAATTTCAACGTCTTGTCATTAGTTTTAGTTAAAGTTTTTGAAAAAGTGAGAAAATAAATCTCGAGGTGGGATAAATATTTATAAAGTAAAAAAAAAAACTACAAGGGTTGTTTCCATGAAAGTTCATCTAGTGAGTTCCACCCCCTCGCCCATATGCATTATTTATGGCATAAAATGAGTTGCAGCAAGTTTTTATCGCACACAGGCCTTATCGGTCGCGCAAATCTGCCTCCGATTGAAAAGGATGCCTTCCCGGTACAAAACGCCATAGAGAAGGCAATCTTGCCTGCTAGACGATAAAGGAAAAGTAAGAAAGTTCCGGAGGCGAAGGGGTTAAAATGTGTCAAGTAGAACTTGTGGAGATTTAAACCCTTCAGTCCCGCCAACCCCCTCAACCCCGGTGCAAGAAACGAAAAAATAGAAGTATTTTTATGCCATAATATTTATTATGCAATTTATAAGTAATTCAAAAGTTGTCTCAGCATCCAGCACAAAAAATAAAGACACAATACCACATTGAATACCGTATACATGAGATATGCTGTCGATAAGTTAAAAAAGAACTTCTCACTTCTAGGCCCCAGACAGATCAACCAAATTGATATACTGTCAAAGGAATTTCAATTTTTGAAAAAATTTGAACAGAAAAAAATCAGCTTTACTTCGGGCACACGGACACAATGCCACAATGCCATTCTATCTGTTTAACTAGTCATTGTCTTTTGACCGCCTCCGTGGTTGAGCGATCACGACTTAGTTACAATCCGGAGGTCGAGTTTTATTAATTTGTTAGAACAATATTTTAATTAAAAATTCATTATTACATTTCTTCAGTATCGCCCTGGTGAAAGACCACCATTCAGAATCGAAGCATTGCTCTAAATGGCTTTAGACGTGTTTGGTGACCAGATATGATTAGCCAGGAACTTCCCCTTACCATTACCTTCAAAACACACCCGATTGGGGATGCCATAGTCTCACTGGCTCCAGACGGTTGGAAGCAGTTGCGACTCTTGTACGACACATAAAAATAAAATGGTTTGTTCCAATTTATTCGACAAAGATTGTTGAAACTGGAGTAAATTTTGCATTATATAAATTATTAAATAATGTTTGATAGTATTCAGAGCATTATGAAACAACGTCCAGTTCTGGACGTAACTGCAACAAAAAGGTTAAATGCTCGGAATTCAATTAGTGCCATCTCCGTGTAATTATCTAACGTCTACTGAAGGCCCCGAGCCCCGTGCAATCTGTACCTACCTGTTACAGGTACGTTCACCTGCGGGGAAAAGTGAACGGTTTAATTTATAACAAATTATATAATCGCCCTGTGAGTAATCACTCTTTTAACCTTTCGTTTGACTCCTTTCTAAAAATTTTAACTGGCTAAGTGATAATTTTAATGATCGCCGTAAAAAGATAATCAATAAACTCGACTTGGAAATATGAAGACAAATGAAAAATGAAATACATAATGTTAAAACGCATCACAGGTGTAATGTTCTTTGTTAATGTTCGCGTTTAACATGTTTGGAGGTATAACAATAGTAGTGTATAACAGATCTTTAATTGGTAACCCAACGGAATAAGTATAAGCGATTCAGTGACGGTACTTTTACATTCATTCATTATTAGGATATTTGATTGGAGCATGTTTTAAGTCTCAGTGCATTTTCTAGTAAGATGTCTAAACCTTTACCTCAGAAGAAAATGCTGGATAAAAAAAATTCACCGTTTAAATATAATTGCGATATATCATTGATTTAAATTTAGAACAGTAGTGGTCCCAGTGAGGACCCCTGCAGAACTCCATAGTTTATTGGATGGTGGTATGTACATTAACAGTTTTTTTTTTATTTATTTATCAGTGGAACTACGGCAACCCCAATAATTATTGAAGTAGGTTGTGAGGTTATAAAGAGAGAAAAAATTAAGGTTAGAAATTATCTGGCTTTTCAGATCTGATTACCAAACACGTCTGAAACTATTTTAAGCAACGTTGCGATTCTGAATTATGGTCTTTATTAGTATTTAACAATCCAGAACGTGTCGAAAATATTTTATTTTAATTACATGTGAATTAACGTATATAAGAAGTGATGTTTTATTCATTCATTTAACGATTAATGTGTTGAGGAATATAATTAGAGTAATAGATTTTAAAGCAATGCTGTTCGCAAGCAAGTTAGTTAAAGCTTTTAAGAGGGGTCTTTTAAATAAGAGAATAATATTTGGCTAACTTCTTTCATTCCGTTCGGACGAAGAAACAAAAATAGAAAAATAACTGAAGTCAATGACTTAAATATTTAAACAATACTTAACTACAAACATGTGATAATAAATAAAAATGCTAAATAGTGTTCAAATGGGTGGCGAAAAGAAAATACTGATCCAATGTAGAGAAAAGCTAAGAGTTGTGGGGTAGATATCATATTATATCTTTGAAACCTTTCTAACGTCTACATCTCGTATAACGTGTGAAATAAGCCCATTATGTTACATTCAGTACCTTTGGGATAGGATTTATAAATACATTAAACAAAATTTAAAATTTCTCTCATGAATACATCAATAATTGAGAACAGTACAAAGTTAAAACGAAGGAATATGTGAACAATTTTATTTACGACCGCCATCAAATCGTCTTGTATTAAATAATTTATATTATACCCTCTGCTTCTAATACGGGGGCTATCAAGACATAAAACGATATAAATGTTAATTCATACCCAGCAGCTAGCAGCTACACAGATAATAAATAATAACCTGCCCTTTCTAGTGCCCTAATTAGGATTTTTGATTTGTAGTACCTAAAACCTACTTACCTAGCAACACAAAAAACAAGAGGACAAACATTAAAAAAATACTTGTTTTTTTCTTTACTACCCAAGAGATCCATAATAAAAAAACTAAGTAGTAAAAGACTGCGAGAAGGTTTGATTTAAATTTGCTAGTTATTGAATCCAAAGATGAAATTTAGGATATTTTGTTTCAAAAAATTTGAACAATTCGTCAAATATTTTTAAATAAAAATTCGTCAAATAACATTCACGTTCTGTGAAAGTTAATTTAGAGAAAAAAGGACGAATATTATTGTAGAGTGCTTTAAAATATTTTTTTTATAATACATGTTACTATTTAATTTTTTAATAACGGTTTATTTATAAACAACTTAAATTAAAAATTAAATTAAATTAAAATGGATTTGTACATATTAAACTTGACAACGATAAATAAAATTAAAAATCCTTTGATAAGTTAGTACCTCCCTATTTTATTTTAAAAAGAGCATTTTGCAAAGCTTGTAGCAAACGTGCGATGAATTTTGCATATTTAAATATTAAGTTATCTTCCGACTTGACAGCATAATCAAAGCTTTTGTCATTAATAGACTTACACCCCCTTTGACACACGTTCAGCGCTAAATCCTTTCCACTCTGTCTAGATTTCATCGAAGCTGTCAGTATTGCGCATAAAATTTTAGCAGAGTTCATCAGAGATTGTTAGCCGTTTCTCACTGCCCAGGACTCTGGACATGGGAAGGAAATAATTGCTCTAGGCTCGATGAATAAGAGAGCCTTTGTTGCAAAAGGATTAAAGCTATGATAAAATTATTAAATTATTTTTTAAATATTTTACTAACCAATTTTTTTTATCTTTACAACTTACAATACGGTCACATTCAAATTTTTTTTTACAAAAAAATCAATATTTCGAAGCTCCATAGCTCATGATTGCAATGTGGTTGGATTGGAAGGTGTCGTTTACATCAAATTCCAGACAGAAAAATCCGTGCAAATTTTATGACGCCTGAGCTCACCACACCAGAGAGTTTTTGCAACGTGATAATATAATAGGATATATTCACAGTTTATTTATTAACGGAAAAAAATAAGAAAAAAATTACGACAATGAAGGTATTTTTATTTTATTTTCATATTGATGAATAGATTTTCTAAAACGATTTACAATGTGCCATTTTCAATATGCCGCTAAAACGACATTTTTATTCCAGAATTCGGCGGCGTTGACGTCACACCGGGCGACTTTAGTGCCAGCCGTTTTAACCGCGATTTTAACCAGTAGCGGTTTCTACGTCATAATGACGTTATAGTCAGTTGGAACCGTTTCGGAACGAGCGGTAATTCAAATCAATAGTTATAAATGAAATTATTAAAATTACACATTTTTAGTACGATGATCAGAATCAGAAAAATTAACTTAAAATCTTCCACACATTTTTTTCGGTGTCAAAATCCCCCTTTGGGGTAGATACTTAATTCCGTGTTTTAATTTAAATGTAGGTGTAACTCTAATACGACAGACAAGATCAGGCAGATATAACAGACATTACACATTACGAATTTCACCCCACGTAAGTTAAATTAATAATAATATCATAGGTATCGACTCAATTTAACATTCATATCTTTAGATAAAATAGACCTTGTAATTTCTCTACATTACATCTGATACGACGTGCTGCCTATTTTGTAGGTACGTCGGACATTATAACATGGTAAAAACCCGATAATGGTGGTAACCGGCAATTAGTAGCATTACTAATTGCCGCCATAAATCCACCGAGAGGGAGGGGAAGGAGATGGGGTAGGGAAGGGTGGCCAAAACACAATCGCCATGTTTGTCAGGTCACACCGAAGTGCATACTGAAAATTTAATGTTATCTGACACACCGAGCTAAAAGGGATTAACAATTTGTTCCCTGTTATATTTACAAATTTTATTTATATTTTACAATGTATAAAGCAATTATTTTTTACAAGCTGGGTTACCCGACTTTGCTCAGGAAAACATTCGAGAGTTTTCTGGAATGTTCCATAATGATATTCCCGATTCCCTATTCCCGAACATACTCCGACATACTCCGCCACTCCTTCCAGAATTTTCTAGAGCTCTATGGAACCTTCTAGAACTTTCCGGAAGACTGTTCTAGAAATTTTAAGAGGGTGAAACTTCCAGCCCTTATATCTTCAAAAGCACGCCCTTTAGGTAAAAACGGGACCCCTCGTCCTGGAGGGGGAATTGAGATCTACCACACCATAAAATTCCCTTGATCGTACCGGGACTCGTTCCTGAGTTTTTGCGGTCTTTTTGGACTTTTTTTTTTGGACTTTTTTTTTTTTTATAATATATATTGATTATAATTTACTTAGGTTAGGTTTTCAGAATGACTCAGATCTATACTCATGTAGCATAATATAATCCAACCTAACCTAACTTAACTTAAATTAACAAAACTTATTAAAATGCAAATAATACGTTTGTGCTACGTATTCTCAAGTAACGTAATGTAACCTAACCGGAGCAATATTCTCAACTTATTCTCAACACAGCTACTAACCTAATATTTGTAAAATAATGCCACCATGGAACCACGGTGTCTAACCTTAAGTCTCAAAGAGGATACTGTGTTTCTACCTGTAACGGCAGAATAACACTTTTTTTAAATATGCGAACACCTCAGCACAGCAGCACGGTATCGCTTCAACACACATAAGTAAACACTCTCACCAATATCATTACTCATCTGCCCTGATGATGGACACTGTAACGCTGTCCGAAACGTTGGCTAAAGAAGGAGGTAGCGAAACACGGCATAACACCCCAAAAACAATAACAAAAATACTTTTTGGCCGTGAAAACCTAAAAACATACCTCAGCACAGGTTCTCCTAGTGTGGTGTTCACAAAACATAATTTCTTAAGTTTTAACCATGTACAAACAGTTGCTAATTTTATTACATTACTACCTGCCATGTTTTGTATTATGAATATTTTATCACATATAAAACTTGTAAACTGTGTGTACAAGCATAGAAATAAAAAAATCTAACCTAACCTAGCATCTAAACATAAACAACTTAACCTAAACGTTATCTAAAGTGATTCCTTATAATGCGAAGCGGTTATCAAAAAAAACTATATAGAGCGCTTCGAAACGACTTAATTAAAAGATTGACCGGTCAGTGGTTGAGTGCGCATCGCGTTTGGGTCCCACCCGGGCGTCCCGTGTTCGATTCCTAGGCTGGCTAAGTCCTCTGTGGTGTGGTCTAAGTTTTCTGTGGTTGAAGTAGGAGATTTTTAAACATTGCTGGGTTATTCGTAAACCAGGAATGTTTGTCTTTCTGTTTAAAAAAAAAAAATCGAATTACAAAACATTTGTGTCCTCAAATTTGAACATGTAACAAAATTATTAAATTTAAAAAAAAATTATGTTAATAGTTTTTGTCGCTTTTTACTCGGTGGACTAAAATAAGCTGTAATGCTGTTGGCTGGTTGATTGCTCGGTCTCTGTGACTTACGATGGCATCGTAGTAACGATTCATGTGAATTTACCTTTATCTTGGAGCACAGGTGTGAACCAGCAACACTGTACTTGTACATAATACATAGGCTTTACAACGCCAGTTAACATCGGTGTAAATAATATGCATATTGAATAGGTACGCAGGTACTCTGATTTTTTAATGGCTATTCTAGATGCGTACTAACTGGGGGTAGGTGCTTTTGTTAATTTCTTTGGAATACATAGTTGTGAGGATGAAAGGCGTGGGGAAAGGAAAGATACAGGGATGAGGAAATTTAGGAAGTACCTGGATAAGCAAATCTGGTTACCAAACACGACTAAAGCCATTTAAGCAACGTTTCGATTCAAAATGGTTGACTTTTACCAGAGCGATTCTGTCAGTATTACAAATGTGAACTTTTTTGACAAAATCAAATAAAGCAAATTTATATTTGCTTTATTTTTTTATTTCATATAAAACACTACTTGATAATGTGGGCCTCACTGGGTGCACGTGCTGAGGCCCCAATTTTACAATTTAGTAAAATTCAATAAAATATAAAATAATAAATTTTAATTAAATTATGTGAAACTAAGATGAAATAAAATAAAATATTATAAAGAACGTGTGTTATGTTATACTTTTTGTAATATTGCCCTTTTTGTTTTTCAATCCAACTTTTAATTTTGTATCTGAATTTTTTTTCCTCATTTTTTTTAATGAAGTGGAAGAATGTTGAATGCTTTTATTTTCTGGTATTTGTGGTGTCGTTGTCTAAAGCTTGTGTTGACCGTCGGAGTTTTTACTTTGGATTAAGGTTCCAAGAATCTATAACTAACCCTTATTATCTAAATCCTTAATGCCCTCCGTGACACTGGTATGCGCTTCACATCCCAAGTTATCCCTTCATATCCGAATATAATTAAATCGGTCAATTAACAGACCACCTAATAATCTGCATGATGATACCCCGATAACACGAATCGTATTAGTTAGGAGATATTACTCCTTACATTAAAAAGCGTTCTTGATTTAATGTAACTAAGTAAACTTAATTATTGTATGTATGGTTTAATTTAAACTATCTTTGATTGTATTTATTCCGTATGTACCTTGGTTTGTATCAAACAATTAAACAAATAGTCAGTCAGATCTAACGCTTTCATTAAGGACGAGTTGTATTGTATGTAAAAGGTAAATATGGGTATGTAAATAGATACTGAGGTGTTTCGGTTTATTATGTGCACAGCCTACTGGAAGGTTTTAGTATAACAACATCAAACGGTACGCGCAGCCCTTTGAAATTGATGGGTAGTTTGGACAATAGTACCACGCGATAGTACGAATGACGTACAGCTTTAATCCCATCAAGGAATAGCGGAATTTAATTTAATTCTCTGAAATTGGGTTATGTTATGTTCCCTGATCGCGTCAATTACCAGGGCAGAATGACGACGGGCGGGTAATTCATCGGTAAACCAATTCATGTGACAGTCGCGGGTATTGCTACAATACGGGTCTCACTAATTTGTCCTTTACCCGCCGCTGTGCCTGTTTGCCTAATAACACCACCCCTTCACAAAGAAACATTGTCAACTGGCTGCATACTACTTTTACTCCAGCCAAATTGAGTGAGTGAACCGCCGCCCGCTTCTGGTCCCCGGGTCAATTGTTATTCAAAATTGAGACCAGTGATGGTCTCGTGAGTAATGTACACTAATTATATGGTGCGGGATTCAAATCCGTGTCGGGCATGCGCTGCCCACAGGTTCGTTTGCTTTAATAGGAGAAAGTTAAGGAAACCGCTGAAATTACTATATTTTCCGGTTAGAATAAAGTGAGCATTTACCGACTGGTTTTAATGATTCACCCACAACTTTGAGCAAGCCTGAATTCAAAGTGAAAATATTTAAAATCTCGGCACAAGGAAGAGAACAATAAAATCACATTTGCTGTTTCAGAACAGTCTTTGTCTAATGTAGGTAGGTACGTGTTCACAAAAAGAATGTTTAAAAATTATTTTTCATTTTATTCGATATTTTAAACGGCAAGGTTACCGGCAATTAAAACTCAAATACCAAAAAGGAAAATTATAATCGAGAGTTGTTAGATGTCAGCGGAGAATTACGGAAAATTTTGTCGACAAATTCAACTAAATATTGTTATTTTATACGGTATTGATTCACGCCGGCAGTCAAATCAGAAAGAATACACATCATAAAATATTCAACAGTTGTTTAAGATGAAATATGTAAATTTGCGCAGAATCAATAAGGCGTTCGTTTAAAAACTCGTTAAACGTAAAAGCTTGCCATTCGAAAATAACGTCGAATATTTACGGTCATTTCACAAAAGCAAAATGAGCAATAAAAATAAGTTTATTACACGAGCGACAGGACAAGTGGCATCTGCACCGTTCGGGTTCATATCTCGATTATACATTCAAGGGCCGGCACGTTTTTATTCTGGTATCGAATAAGAATGCATAGCGGGCATTCTGTAATAGCCATCCACTGCGCCGGTTATTTATTGGCTTACCGCTTGCTTTCCTCGACCGTGGTGAACCGGCAGTGTTCTCGGGCGTCAGATGACGCCAACTCTCTCATCGGTGTTGCGCTCCTGATCGCTGATCACTCACACCGATTACTTTTCACGTCTTTGACGATCTACATGGCAGAGCTGTTCATTGGTTCTGGAGCCAGCAGTCCGTCTGAATGAATCGCCACGTTGACATACCATCGTTCAGAATCATAAAATTGTTTAAAGTAAGCTTTTTTATGTGAATATTGTTTAATAAGAGTTCCAACTACCCGAAGCCAGAGGCTGAAGGGAGTAGGGAAGGGAAGAAGATGGAAAGACTGGAATTTTACATTCGGAACATAAAACGGATTTAAGTTAAATCTGTATGCGGCGAATTAAAACTACACTCAGAACATGAACATGGTTTCTCTTTGATTTTGGCAGCACATACATAGTCTGCAACTAGAATTTCATAACTGCACTTCGAACCGCCTATTTTTGTTTTTATTTTTCCTTACCCAAAAGAGGTTTAGGTAATATTTTATACTTTTCTTTTATACTAACATTGTTCATAGCAAGCACTTGCATACTGCTACCTAACAACGTATGCGGGCACAATGGAGGTCTAGTTTCGTTTATTAAATGAAGAGTCGTTTTTATAAAAAAAAATAGAGTCCTTGCAAGAGCCTTGAAGGGGTAACCATCTGTTACCTATACCAGGGCGGGTAAGTGGTGTGTCCTCCAATGTGCACTTCGAACCTGCCTCCGGTGATCCGAGGCTCACTTCTTTTCCCAGGGTCTTTGGGAGTATCTCCCCTCCCCTCTAGGTTTGGTTTGGTCTAGTGACCCTTTCGCCACTTCTTTCGTAAATAAAGGGATCCCCGTAGTTCCACTGGCTAAAAAACTATTTAAAAATAATGTAAATAAAAATCTTATCTTCCGAAGTGGATAGATAACTATTTAAATATCTTTTATTTTTTATTTATTCATACACGCCTTGAAGGCTTTTACAGAATCACATTATTAAAGTTACACATGTTATTCAGGAGTATAATTGTAAGCATGAAGTATATAACATTATAAACTGTAATTTAAGGATACAAACAGGTTTAATATGAACATAGGTATATAGTTTCGTTATCATTAAAATTGTACAAAGGAGTTAAAAAGTATTATAAACACGATTGAAACACATTGAAATCACTTAGTACATGTATATAAAAGTAAACAAAAAGGCCGGACAACTTTATCCAGTGGAATTACTTATAAAAAAACTTGTAATTTCTTCCCATCAATCTCCAATTAAAGCCAAAACACACGTGTTTTGGGTCTCGGACCCCTGTAGTACATGATGTCCGTATAGAGTCTACTGAATTAAAATCGACAGAGAAACACCTCTTCTTTTCTCAGTGATCGATCAGCAGATTCCATCATTCTCCGAGCTCCTTATACGGGAGCAACTCAACCTTAATTCTTTTATAATTTAATTTAAGATTAAGCCAGGTATCGATCAAGAGAACAACATGCGTTTCGCGAGGTGTTGGTTTTTTTCACAAACAGGTGTGAATATAATAAGATGCAACTATAATAAGCACGATTCAATACATCTCTAAAGGTCTAACAAATAATAACAACATGTACTCTAGCTTTATATAGATTTATATTGACACCCTACTGATGCCCTTGTATTGCTAATTGGAATTAACAGTACCTACGACATTTTTCCAACTACGGCCTACAATTTTATTATACTTCAAGTACCTACCTGAAACCTATTGATATAACTGTCCGTTGATGATTATTTGTTAAATAATATCTACTTATACATATTTATATTTTCACCGTTAATTAGCTGACCGATCTAAGAGTTAATCTACCGTCATCAGTATACATAAAATGTACAATAAAAGGTTCGAAATTTGATGAAGCCATGCGAAATAATGCAAAATCATAAAAAATCATGTAATTTTATTTTGAAAATTTGATCGCTTAGAACTATTATATGTATATGTTTCAATTTAATACTGCGTGTAGAACATATCTTGGCTCTTAAAAATTTTGTCTTAATAAGCCTAGAAAAAAATAAAGTATAAGGTCTATAAAAAAACACTTTCAAGTCTAAACTCTCCTTCTTATAAACCCCTTTTCGGATATGGTTTTATTGTAATTGTTTAATGTAGCAAATTCAGTTTCTTTTATAATAATCGCAAAAAAATGATATTTACGCCCGAACTTCACAAAATAAAATAAAATATGCATTTAAGCGTTGTTATTTCACAATACGGCCGGCAGTAGACGAATATGGATTTTCAAAGTGAACCTTATGGCGTCCAACCAAGGACTACTGACTTACCACATCCATTTTCTGTCAGTTCGGCCCCGGCCGGAGCGGGGAATAGACGTATGGCTGCGCTTCGCTTGGTTCCGTGAAATCAATTTTAAATTTCCTTGTTATTACAAAAAACAATGCGTAAAAAAAGGAGTTAATATTTTTTACAGGCCTTTACGAAACCAACCTCTAAAAATAATTCTCAAATACCTTTTCCAACCTTTCCAAAAGCTTTTTCTCAAGTATTTTTAAACTCCTCCCAAAAAGGGGCGTGAATTCCGATTTCGATTTTTTTCCTGGACTATTGGAACACCTTAAACATAAAATCCTACATACCAGCCAACTAAGGTGACGACCTGATGACAAACTATAAAATTAGTTTAGCGGGTTTTAAATTTAACATTAATAAACAATAACAGAAACAATTTCTCAGTTTATTTTGAGAAAATAATAAAGGTGTCAATTTGGACTGCGAATACATTTTTTCAAATAAAATCAAACACATATTAACACTTTAGGCCAACCCAGTAAACTTAAGTCCCTTCACCTTTCCCTACCTTTCAATGCTAATTACAAGGGAAACAAAAAAAAACCTCAAAAATCTCCGGTTGAAGTCTGTCAGGTACATTTTGACACACCATATTGTTTATAACAACAGATTTCTTTGATATTTTACTATGGGTAAACCAATTCTCGTTCTCCCAATTGAAATATGACAGAAACATGCGTGTTTTAACAAAGCCTAAGGCCGTATTAAAAATGACCGACGATCAGTATCTTTATACGCCATCAAATACCGAAAAAATGCAAATTAGTTATTGTCTCAACTGAAATCAGATAAGCACATAGAGTAAACAGCATTAACTAGTTTGAAGTATTAATATAAAAATGTTAATAGCAACCATGAGCCATCACATAATATCATTGTTAACTGACACCTTACAGTGGAAGCCTGCTGCCTGAGTCATAAATTTACTTAACAAAACCAGAATAGAATTCTACCTGGGGCTTGTTATTACGGTTACCTGTTACAACATGGGTCATTTTTAAATCAAGATTAAAATTAGCTTACGATAATTACGCACCTATCATTAAGCAGGTACTGGGATTATCGATATTTTAAAAATAAAACAGAGATAAAGTTAAGATTTATGGCCTTTAAGTTGTTTTTTATAAGTTCTCGTTCATCCTTAAAAACAATTTTTCGTGATAAAAGAATATTAAATATATTTTATCACAAAATTTTGAACAACATTTCCAGAACATAAATGAAACATGAGCGGAGGTTTTTTAATGGTTCAAATGAAGTGACAAATAATTATTACAAACACGCACAATTACACGCAAAATTAATTTACAAGAACATCAAGGTATATCTACTGAAGAAAATCGAAATATTAAATACTACATGCTTTGCTATGCCATTTAAAGAAGAAATAGTTTTACCCTATAAAATTTCCCACAACGTTTCCACGGCAACGATTTGTTTTGCTTAGCAATAAATCGCTTTTCTTAGGGACAGAAAATGTATGATATATATAATACATTAATATTTATAAATTCATAACGCCAGAGCTTACCATTATATACAGCCTAAAGTACTCGCATATAATTTAGCTTTCTATTGGTGAAAAAATTTTCAATATCGTTTTATTGTTTTATGCGTGAAAGCGTAACAAACAAACACACGCAGTATCGCATTTACAATATTAGTACAGATTTAGTTGGAAAAAGTTGTCCTAGTTGGAAAAAATACCTTTCACGCAGCATCCCCAAAGATGGCACAGTAAACTATAATCCTTTTTCCTGTGTGGAATTAATGTTAAAATTAAAAAATAGAAATCGATATATTAACAGATAAATATTACTTACCTACTGTTATTGGAAAGCAAGAGAAAAAATTAAAATTCTGTTTAAGTCAAGAAATAATAATGTCCCAAGGAAAACTCACCAGCCTTATACAACAATGAGCAGAATTTATGAAGGCGTGCTTTATTTGAGGATTATACTCAATGTTAAAAGTTCTTATAGTAAAAATGGAAGAATTTCTAGCGGACGTCCAAAGACCGGATCTCCTGAGAGGATACACTATCTGGCTGAGGCACGTGGTAAGACTTTAATACACCTCCTTGAGAAATTCTTTCAGGAGAGAGACGAGTTTTGTTCACTTTTCTCCCGGAGGTTTCATTTTGCTCTTTACGCGAGTTCCTTACTCCATGTATGAACGTCAAGCGTAAATCCTTGCGCAGGAAACTCCGCTCACGGAAGAGATGGCAATCATACCCAAAGAATAGAGAATTATTATTTTCTAAGGATTTGAAACGCAAGAACGAAAAAGTGCCGTAATACCTGGAGAAGCTACAGCTGGTAACTAATAATAAATCTACAATTGAACCTTGATTTCTCATTCAATAAATCATCGAACATTTGGTATCATCACTCACCGTGTCTGGAATCAAACACACACTTCAGCGGTTTATATTTTAAAGCAATTAATTAGAGGCTCGAATATTGAAGCAGGATTATTAATGGTTTGTCTCATTGTATGGCTGTTTGTTTTGTATTCATATTGAGACAAATTCTAACACATTAATCAAACACGTGGCACGTAGGCACCTAAAAAGTGTCGCAATAACCACCCCGTGAGGTTATGATTTAAAGTGTAAATGAGGCTAGGACTCTATCTATTGCTGCTCTATCTGCTAGTAAGGTATCAACCAATTGTGCTATCGAAACCTTTTTGAAATCCCCTATTTTAATCAATCTCATAATTCTTGAAAATTATTAAAAACATTTATCTAATTTTCCGATACTGACAGCGTTCTTTGTATATGTGAGCAAAGCTCTACCAATATAAAATTGCACACTACATAGATGTGTTTTTCTGTTTCATATTCTTTGATATGAGATATATATGAGGTAAATTAAGTACAACAGATGCACGCCGTAGTCGACAGAACGTAGCAGAACTAAACGTACATGAAGGTCAATCAAATTCGAATGTTAGTAAAAAGGAGATTGTTTCAATAACACATTATCAATTATTATTGGAGTAACAATTTTTTAATAACTTTTGAAGGTTATAACATCAATGTAATGTATAATTGAAGAAGGAGATAATACTAAAAAATCTAAACGAAAATATGAAAAAAAGCAAGACACAAAAAATAAAAAGGTAACGGTCACAACTGGGACTCGAACCAAGGTTCTTTTGTCTTCCCGAGACAAATGCCTTAAACAAGTCGGTGATTGGTACCTCTTGTCCTGTTCTTTTTCATATTTTCGTTTAGATTTCTTAGTATTATCTTTTTGTTCAATGATATATATTATCAAATTTAATCGCAAAGCTATTTAAGTTAATTCCTATTTAAATTTAAAAAATAAGAATAATCGCCGATTTTTTCCTGGATTCTCATTCTCTTGTCTTGCATACTAATGTAATTTGAAAACAGTCCCCACGAAAACCTTTTGTATTCTTTCAGCTGCGGGGAGCACAGAAGAGCATTGAGATGATTGTAAAGATCCACTCGCATCAGTATGCAAATGTGCATTCGGAGATGGATTCATGGCGGTGTCGGGGGAATAAAATCAATTATTGTCTCGGTAAATAGCTGACGAAGTAATTGGCAAAGAAACGGACGGTAAGATACGACGTCATTGTATTCGGGACGCTGGCTTATATGCCAGCGAGGAAACGCACTGATCGATGCAGCTAATGAATTGGGAGGCCCTCGTACAACTGATTTGATAGGCATCTCCATTGCGTAATGGGATATAGAATTGCAAATTCTGTTTTTATTGGAGGCCTGTTAACTCAGTGTCAATCAAGAGTTACTACTGGCCATTGAATCTCTAACAAAGCCACGCAGATACCTAATTAGAAATTTTGAATTTTAATTAAAAGGATGCAAACAGTGAGGCACGGGGAAGGACATTGAAAAGGGTAAACGGAGGAAACTCTATTGAGTGCGACAGTTGCTATTAAAAAGGATACCAGTGAGGTATTCGATGTGAGCATTCGGATAATACCTCTGCTATACTCACGCCAAGTGTGTTTTGCTATGTTTGGTAGCTTAATAGGGGTATCCGGTTCAGGGGTGAAATTTGTCTAGGTCTCGGCAGTGGATGCGTCGGCCTATCTTTTGCGTGGTGGACAGGATTGGGAAAGGACGGTTGAGGGAGACCCTTTAATCTCTCCAGCTGGACTCTCTGGACCCATTGCCTCGAACCGCAGTGGGAGAGATGGATTCATACGTACATCACTCCTGGACATACTGACCTCCAGATTCCTATCCAAGCCTTATTTATACCTCCCTTTCCTTTCCTTAAAAAAACTTTCTTTATTTGTATGATTTGTACAGCACCGTTTTGTAAAAAATCATCATAAGAGCGCTGTGAAGCAGTGGGCAAGAGTAATGGTGGAAGTGAGATATCTGAGGCGTTTGTGTGTTAAAACCATACGTATGACCAATTTACAAATGTGGAGATCCGGAAAGAATGTAATGAGCAAGATTAGGAAATGGACAAGTCAAGCAAATGAACCGAGAAAGGAGTGTAATTTGACACAAAAATGCATAGAACGATAAAATTAATCGAATACTTAATACATTAAGAGTCATAATAACAGAAGTATGTTTGAGACAATGCAAATGAAGCAAGTAACGCATTTCAAAACAGAGTTGTGTGGCGAGTCATCTTCTCTGCGTATAATAATAATAATTGGATAATTTGTAGAGCGCCGTTTTTGTGAAAAATCACCTCAAGGGCGCTGTACAGCTTATTTTTAATTCCTAGGTTCTATCTAATTTAACTATTTACAAACATACTTACCTGGCAGGTCACTTCCGAGAAATTAGAAAGTTAATAGATACGTTAAGATAGTTGCAGAAGATACGGTCTTGCACGCGGAGGGCATTATATTTAAAACACTGGACATTGCATGAATTTACATTAAAAGATTAGTGGCAAAAGTAGAGTTGTATTTATTTTGAGAGACTGGAGAATTTAGGAGTCTTTAGGGAATCTTCATGAAATGACCCTTACATAACGCTTACAACTGAGTTTTGTTTTTTTTTTTTTTTAATTTTTTTTTTTTTATATCCCTCCAGGGAAACGCGTGTTAGTCAGTTAATTAAAAAGATACAGAAGAACCTATACCATCTTGTCTATAGAAAGATAATAATTGCTGATCAACAAGTTGTATGCTGCAAAACGACAGAAATTAGAAGCTATTAAATTGTGTTCATACGCGATGCTTTGTTTCTCATTATATTTAGTGACAAGCAAAAATTATTATACTCATTCGGTGTAGGTAATTAAAATAATGGTTAGAAGCTCCGGCGGCTGGTGAGTAAATTTGTAATGTTAAATATGAGGCGCCTCTACTCTTTTGTCAGATAATTTGTAATTTTAAATCTAAGGTGTATTTAGACTTCTGTCAGATAATTTGTAATGTTAAATCTAAGGTGCCTTTACACTTCTGTCAGATAATTTGTAATGTTAAAATTTGTAATGTTTGTCAGATAAAATGTTATGTTAAATCTAAGGCACTTCTATTACCTACCTGAAGAATGTTTGAAAAAATAATTTTCATCAAGATAGTGACGATTCTTTGAACAAATTGTATTATTCCTAATTAAATTTGAAATAAAAAAGTCACATAAAAAATATGGTTTGTAATTAGGTAGGTAGATATTTAAGTACCTACCTACAAATCTTATGATTTCAGCTGAAATTTCGGTTTTATTTTATTAATTGTGTAAGTGATATCCAATTAACTGCTAACCCTGTACAAATCGCAAGTGCGCCCCACGGTTGAATTTAGCAGCCACCTCTGGTCTGGAGCTCGAAAATACTTGAAAAATACCCTCGACCCTGTGCAGAAACGGGCGGTCCGTTTCATAGATTCTCCCATCTTAACGAAAAGATTGCAGTCTTTAGAGCACTGGCGTCGGGTGGGAATGCTACCCATGTTCTACCGGTATTTCAATGGAAGATGCTCTGAGGAACTAGCGTCATTGATCCCTTCGGCACCGGTGCACAGTGCATAGCCAAACCCGTGCCCAACATATGTACACGGTTGACATTTGTCACATGAGAAAGGGTTGTTTTTTCGACTCGTTCTTGAGTTCAACAGCTTGGCTATGGAACGATTTGCCGGCTTCTGTGTTTCCTACCTCCTAACACATGGGTCTCAAAGCCAATGTTCATTCCTTCCTCTCCTCAAAAAGAACCTCCACTGAGCATCTCAGATGACATAGGCCTAGAGGGAAATTATTTTCCTCAGGGCCTCCTGTGTGGAGTTAACGTAAAAAAAAAATATTTAAGACAAAAAAATTAAAATTTTAATAAACTGTCGATATTGCCCCCCTTTTTTATATAATGAAATAATTATGCAGGTAGGTGCTCTTTGCCCCGTGCGACGGTTGATACCGGCGATGTCCGACACTAAAAAAATAATTGAATATCAGGCTACTTCGGCTGGAATCCATCTTGTAATTTGAAAATCGGGCCCGGGGCTGGTCGGAACAATCCGCAAGTCATTTCCCTTATGGACTGAATATGTTCAGAGTTAACAGAACAAACATAGCGCCCGGGTGAACTTCTTTTATTGCTTATTTTTACCCCGCGCCACTGCCTCGGCAAGGTGACTTGAAATAATGAAAATAATGAAAGGAATTATTGTTAAGTAAATACTTAAACCTCTTAAATGCCACTGGAGGAAACTCGAAAATTTCGCGATGTTTTGACTTTGACGTAATATTTTGCAGGTTCATTTTATGTTATCTTATGTAATATTTACCCAAACACATTCCTTGAATACTAAACTATGCATAAAAACAACATTACTTGCGTTTATCTGCCGAATTCGTATGTTTACGATCTTACTTTCAAGAATGATGCAACCGAACTGTCGGATGAAATGCTCCGAAAAAAACTTTGCCAGAAATCCATAAAGAATTCATAGAAATAATTTGGGTTCCATAGATGTGTTCAAAGCATTCTATACCTTAAGAACAAGAATGCCCCAAGCGATTCTGACCTTATCCTTCATACTTTTTTTTTTTTTTTTTTTAAATTTTTATTTTTTTTTTATTTTATAGATCAACAAACAAGTCCCGCTAAGCCAATTGCAATTGGCTTGACAGCAGGTGCTTATAATTACTTACAAATATATTTAAAGTTATAATTTACATCTTTTATCTACAGTTTAAACATTTTTTCATAAATTTTATCATAAGTATCAAAATAAATATTCTTTTTCCAATAACCAATTTTTCACCATATATTTAACCTTATTCATAGAATTATGTTGCTTTATATTGTCAGGTACTAAATTAAATATCTTCGGTATGTTGTATTCAAACGTTCTCTGTCCGTACTTATTATTAAATTTCGGAACTATTAACCCGTCGTTACGCGTGAATCTAGTGCTATATTTATGATCTAGTTTCTCTTTATGCTGCGGGGTAAATATATGCTAAATTATAATTTTATACCATAGTATTGCCTTCACAGATAAAATTTTTGCACTCTGAAGCAGCAACGGAGTATTGTGTCTTTGTTTGAAAATATTAGGGACAACTAATAATTTTACAATTGCGTTTTGTACAACTTTATGATTAAGGTTTAAAATCTTTATGATTAGGGTTTAAAATCGCATTTCAAAAAATATTTTTAGAGGTCAATTTCGCGCGCTGACTGGCGCGCATTCGGCAAGCAACCGGTCAAAAAAAAAATGCGTTAGCTTAGCTGACTTCCGAGTCCGCCGAGTACTACGACTAAACAACTTGGGTATTAATTATTCCGCTTACCCTTGCTTATTAAGTAAATAACTTCTTAGGAGGAAGCGGGGCATTTTCAAAAGATGGAAAGGAATTTTCTTAATGTAATTGTAATATTTTTCACTATTTGCACAACGTGAACGGTGAATAATGCACAGCAAACTATTTTTAATTTAGATTTTTTTATTTATTTAATTTCATTTTTATGGAATTTTTTTTTACGTGAGCTCAAAATAATTTCCTTCGGGTCCTGTGTCATCTTTGGGGATGCTGAATGGAGGATTTTTTTTAATGAAAAGGAGGAGAGGAGAGTTCTAGAAAGGAAAAAGGTTTAAGGGGTGGGTAGGAATCTGGGGTTCACTGTGTCCTGGTCATCCGCCTCCAAGACCACGACAAACCATACCCCATAAACTCGGGCACCCCTGCTAAATCACCAAACGTAGCGAACCACTTGGGGTGACCTACGGCAGAGGTAAATACGAACTAGGGAGGAATAGAAGATGGAGAAGAAGAAGTGTGTAAATATAGCTTAAGACAATTAAATAACGTTTCCAGTGATAAGGCGATGCATAACATCGTTTAAAATTTGTAAATGTTAATGCCGTCAACAATAACACTCCTTATGTAAATGGCGATAAGATTTAAATTCCCGCTTAACACCAGCCGCATGTTTGATTTATGCACGAAAAAAACATCGCAAAAAAGTGTGTGTTTTTTTTAATTTGCGATGTTCAGGCACAAATACTGAAATATTTCACGATTATTTTCTATAGTACTTTATTTGGCACGTTATACGATAAAACCATAACCAAAAATGTGTTCGTAAGTAAGAGATTTTGAACTTTGAAGCAATTTTTATAGGCCTGATATTTTTCTGCGCTTGTAAAAGACTAATAAAAAAATCGATTATATCGAAGGCAAAGGCATAATTTTGCATTACTTCGTAATGTTTCGCCTTAACACTTCGACACAGGTTGATAGGTCAGGAATGAGTTAGTATGAAAAATGTATTATTACGCCATAGATATTTGGTCTCTCTAAACTCTAACATAACCGGAATATACTTATATTTTTAAAACTAAACAATCCCTTACAGAAAACATGGGAAATATTACTATGAATAATTACACATAAACCTATTTAAAATTAAGATATGAATAAAAATTTCAAAGAAAAACACCGATTTTTTAGATGAGTTTGGAAGTTCCCATCACAGTTGTTTTTGTTTTGTTTTGACCTTCCGGGTTTTACATACCTCGCATTCCCCTTTTTGTCATCTTTAGAGATCCTGTGTGGAGGGTCTTGTGACGAATAACATTTCAATATTTAAATTCTTCCAGCTATTGCCATTACAGCAAGCTTAAAATGCTGCTCAGCAAAAATTGCTATCTACAATAATGATAATACCCACAAAGATGTAATTTGTTTTCAAAGAATAGTTGAATATAATACAGATTTCAAAGCGTGGGTGCATATTTAGATTAAATTTATACGAGTCATCGAGTTTTTTTTGGATTGATATTATAATTTTCTCGAGTTGTTCATTCCAGCCCCTTTTGTGCCCAAAAAAACGAAATCCAAAAGCAGACTACAGTAGCCCCAGTCTCTTGATCCATTTCAGGGAAGGCTCCGTTCTGCTGGTGGGTACGAGAAACTCACATTAAACCCGATTTACTGCGGTTACCGTGAAGTCATTAAATCTATTTTTTTTATACCCGCATCATCTTTTGCCTTTGTTTTCTCTTATATTGATCTTACGATTCACCCACAACTGCTATTAATACAAAAGGTGCGTTGTTGAAGTTGAAAATACAGCCCGTCGGCAAAACGCAATTTTACGGGGTTTATCAGTTGGTTAACAAACCGATTTTCAGTTCTCTTTTACCGAAATCTTTATCATATTGAAAAAAAAAACAATAGGTATTGTCTTTTTTTTATAAACGAATTCAAACTTCAGAGCTTAATATCTCGCGACTGAAATGACATAGAGACCTGAAAATACTTGCGGTGTATTACTAATTCTATGCAAGACAAACTGTGCAAATTTTTTCGAGTTTTTTTAGTGATTATTGTGTATGGTGATCAATAAATTTGCACTCCATCGCTCCTTTGAAAAGTCACTTAAGCCGCCGCTATCCGAATTTTTACCGATTTCTTACATATCTCCCTTAAACATTTGAAGTTTTTAAACTCTTGAAAAAATGTATGTTATTTTTGAAAATAATATCTAGATACGTTCAACGCCGAAACGCAAATTATATGAAATTCCCTCGATAGAAAAAAATCGCAAAGTATGCTCCGAAAACTATTAAAAACAAGGCTATTTCTATTATTTTACAAGTTATATTTGTGAAAAAAATTACAATGTTTCTTTAAATGAAACTAAAGATACGTTCCACGAGATTTTTGCTCTATTTTAAACGAGTCATGTTTTATTAAGCATTTCCATGATTTTCGCTTTAATTTAATCATTTTAACTATTAGCGCACTCTGTCCAACATTCGTAATTACATATATTATCTCTCCATCTCCTTCTTTTTGAGCCGAGAGGCGCCGCCTTATAGCGATAAAAAAATAGGTGAAATAGGTCACGTGAGGTTAGGTTATAGGCTATTTTTTAATTATTTTTCAGAAGGGTTAATGCCACTTTGTTCAGTTGTCAAATTAGGTTAGGTGTTAAATTAATATAAAAATACTTATTGCATAGGTATTTCAATACAATATGTAGTAATTGTCAAATAAGAAAAATTAAAATCAAATTTTTGGATATAGCCCTTAAAAAGGTTAATTAATTATTAAATTCAATCCGTTCGTAACCCGCTAATAATGAAGAAGCCATTTAACGACACAGCCAACTAAAATATAAAAGTATACCGCGGGACGGTATCAGGCGATCATAAAGAGCGAGCAGGTAAACTCTTCATTGTCTCTCGCGACGATGACGATGACGTTTCATATTTGGAAAGACAGGCAGCAGCGAGCAGTGGCGGCGGGGAACCGTTGATTGGAACACGGGTGGCGGGGCCAATAGCCGCCCGCCATTAGGTACCTGTAATTAATTTGGTACCCAGGTAGATTTGGTAGGTACCCAGTCAACCGACCTACCGGTTGATTCGGTACCTGACCTGATACGTACCGGCTGATTTAGTATCACAGTCACCGAAATGATAAAGCGACAGAAGTTACCTAACCAGTGGCGCTCATCTCATCGGAAGCTCAATGGGAAATTTTAATATAAAATAATTTAATCATATCATTTAGCACCTAGCAAAGAAAATAATGACTTAAAAAAAGTTTATTTTAATTCGAAAACCTCAATTTACGTTCGATTTTTAATTAGCTTATTTTAATATCAACTTTAGACATTATCGTGCTGAAAAAAATCTATTGTTTCTTGCAAGATATGATTCCGTACAAATTTGGTGTTAACAATGTTAATGTAATGTATAATGTCATGTATATCTTATATTCCCTGCGCACCCGGGCAGATAATACTCCCTAAGGTTTGCATGCACGGTTTACCGATGTAGCGTCATGGGTGTGTTTTGTAGATGAACTATTTCATATAGCAAGACGTCCCATATTCGCTGATTTTGAAACGCACGTTTGGGTTTCGTTTAGGACTTGGTCTCGAGCAGTATCAATAAGGACACAGGTGGATTTTTTTCACCGGTATTTGAATAGCGCGCTGTTTAAAGTGAGATGAAACAATTTTGATACAACTCTGATACAGCCTCATTGCCTTCTCTTTTTTATGGGAGTTCACTACGCAAACGCACATTAAAAAAAACCGCCATTGAACCTAACCTAACCAAATATCACGTTAACAAAAACAAACCTGATAATAAACAGAGAGAAGTGTGGTAATTTTTTTTTTAAAGGTGCCGGTAACCCGGGCGTTTATTAAAATAAAGAGTTATTTACATTTACATACATGTGCGCTACCCGACTCACTAGACAATATCTGTTCTGAGCCGGGTAGCAGTATCAATAATTACATATATCAGTGAATGAAGATTAAAGCAAAAAAAATACATAAGATGATAAATAAAAATACAAAGTACAAAAGAAAAACTTTAATAATAATAATACGAAGTACAAAAGAAAAACATAAATAAAAATACAAAAGATAACCTACATATAATAATCTAAATATAAAAAAATTAACAAACATATATAGAGTAATTGAACATTTTCAGTATGAAAGTTCTTTTTTTTTAAGTTTTAATATATGATTAAATAATAATATACAACGTATAAAAAATTAACATGTTCAGTTTGCAAGTAGCTTGTTAATGCAATCCCTTTTTTTGTTTAATAACCACGTATTAAAGTTTTTATATGTACGATTTCTATTGGTTTGAGTTATGTGTTGTGTTTCTTTTAAGAAAATGTTGAATATGGAAGGTGCGAGGTCATCAGGTGCGAATCATATCAGTGTGCCCGAATTAACCTCAATTTTTCCTTTGCAATGATACATTTGCAAATATCAAAGTTCTTTATTAATTGTGTGAATACTATACATGGTGAGCCCAAATAGCTCCCAGCTGTCCAGAACCAGTAAGGCTAAAGGGAATGGGGAGGAGGATTAAAAAATATTAAGATTAAAAAGTACCTGGCTACTTAGATCTTGTCACCGAACGCAGGTTAAATCTACCCTCTTGAACAGATAATCAATTCCATTGGCCTGACTAGCAACAATGAGTCGAGAGGTCTCAAAAAATGGATTTAAAATGGACGTTAGTTTCTTTTCAATTCAGTTTAGTTAATTCGGTAAACGTATTTGTATCTAGATTTATCTTTTTTAAAGTGCCGCTCAGTTTTTTTTTCTTCTGTTTTAGTGTTCAAGATAATTGGCCCCTTTCGCAGACATGTTAAAACTGATGGCTAAATGACAAGTGCACTAGAACATTTAATTGCCCGATGTTGTTAATCCAGTTTAACTATCTGTAGCCCGGCGTCATGGCGCGCAAAAGAAGTTAAATTTCTCGGAACCGAGTCGTGGCCGATTAGGTTTGATGTTTTCATTCGGCCTTATCCCGATTCCGGATCCCATACAAGCGCCAACGTGTGGCGGGCCATCAACATTTAAAGATATGAAAAAATACACTGGTACCTACCTCAGAGCAGATTATCCCTAGAGTTTTCATATATAATTCAAATTTTTTGAGATGGCATAATTAATTAATCAAAGTCAAATTACTTTGTTTATACCGCATTAGATTAAAAATCTACTTATTAACAATGTTCTCTTCATCAGGATGAATCGTGTACTAAAGTTAAATAATATAGATTAACGGAGAGGGGTTAGAGGGCGGGGGGGAGGGCAACCCAAATCGGCAGAAGAATAATTGTTCTGTAATGTTATTACTAACTATTATTTTTAAATTATTGTACCATGTAAACAAAAAACCTGGATAATAGCCACTATGTAAATTGCCATCTCAACACAGGTGTTTCTCACCTAGTGAGATGGGCAATGTGTCATTAATGTAACCAATGTAATATTAAAATAATACAAAATAAATAAATAAATGCATAGGTGCCTATGGTCTACTCCTAACTTTTCGAGTGCTTAGCGTATGCGAGCCTCAACAAAAACATCGCAAAATAACCAGCTGAAAGTGCCACTGGACAACACGCTCCCTTCTGACCCGTGAGGTGAGCGCCATCCGTATAGAAATTATTGATGAAAGAGGGGAAGGGGTAGGGGATTTAATAAGGTAAATACATTGTCGTAAGAAGGGGAAAAATGTTGGAAAAGTGGGAAAACAAACAAAACAAGAGCAAAAAATGATAATCTATTCCAAGAAAAACAAAAAATTTTCATCAATTTAACAGAAGTAAGGAAAAATTCGAGACTCAAAAGTACTGCAGTCTATACTGAAATTTAGAAGATAATCTTATAAATCTCTCCGTAAATCAACTAATTCAAATAAAGCAGCACGTTCGAGGCATTCAACAAATGGTACCAGGTAGTAATAACCACGGAGAGGTCAATCGACATGGTATGTTTACAAATTGGTCACACACGCTCCGACGTAGCGGGAAACCAAAGTAAAAACGACATCATTTTCTCATAATTTATTTGTTCGTCAGTACAACGTTTTGAAACGTCAAGTTAAACGATCGAGTTTTTTTATTTAAAAAAAAGTTGTTATTTTTAGAAAACTCAGAATTACTTCAACTTTAGGGACCTATGTGTTATTTATAAGAATTTATTTATAATAATATCATTTATTATCAATTATCATCGATGAAATCATTCAGAACTGAGTTAGTGACCAGATCCCCCCCCCCCTTCCCACTCCTTTCATTTCACTGACTGCAGGCAGAGGACTTTTATGCTGTAAGAAAATGATTAAATAATGTACATATTTAACGTATAATGCGGTAAATTCTTGTAGATAATCAAAACTTTACATTGGTTTAAATGGAGTATAAATATAGAGTAAAATAGTTTTAGAAATATGCAATTTACCACGTTTTCCCGGAGGCTATTGAGTATTAGTGTAATAGAAATACAATTGAAAAACCTCGTTTCCACATAAAACCATATCATCAGGTGTATTGATGTCATCAATGGCGCACAGAACCCAATATTAGCTTTTACCATAAGTGATAATAGTCGGCATAAATACACTTCAGTTTTCCTTCGTATGTATTAGGGCGTAATAAGTACGGGGAGAGGTGTGTTTACGGATTGGTCACACGAGCGGCGGCGTCCGCGACGCACAAACTAAAACATTGTAATAAGATATTACTGCAGCGCAAGGCTGTGGGACCGGAGACCTGCAGTGCCCTTCTGCCTTCTGTTATCCGGGAACCGACTCCCGCCTGCAATAAACACTTTGTGAGAAACGCCATTTTGCAACCGCGAACAGCATTTAAAAATACCACAATTTCCAGGAGGTTTACAGTTCGCAAAACCAAACATGCAACCGAGTAAAACATTCGTAGTACAAAACTTTGGCAGGTGCTAAAACTAAAAGCATACCGGCAATTTGTGATTGTGACGTTTAGGTATCAAAAGCGGAGGTGAGTCGGATACAGTACCTACCTACACAGATGCATGACTTATCTACAGCATGTTATTAGAGTAAGAAAAGAAAATTCAAACGAATTTTACGAATACCTGAAAAAAATATATAAAACCCCTTTATAATAAGGAAATCAAAACATAGATGAAATTTTAAGCTTAAAAAAACACAGATTATAAAAAAAATTATAATATTTCTTTTTTATTAATAATTAAAACTAAATAAACAACAGTTTCAAAAACCTTCTTAATAACCAAAAAATACATAACACCCCCCGCCCCCCCATCAGAAGCACACGAGCATAGCTTTTATGGGGGTACATGCATCTTTTGTTTAAATAAAAATATGGATACCTACGTAATTATCACATAAAAGTATAATGTTACTATATTTGATACACATGCATTATTATTTTGTTATCATTTATTATGTTTATATTTTGCACAAAATTTGAAAATAATAAAACAAACACAACAAAATAAATTACATAAAAAAATAAAACTGTTAGAATTTTTAAAATTTTAAAATTCGACGATCGTAAACACATCAAAAACGGAACCTAAAAACGTTTTTAAAGGACGACAATAAAAGCTGACGTCTATACATTTATTAATAAAGCACAAGGAGAATGTTTAATATTCATGTGAAAGGAATAAAGTCTCATGTGCGGAAAAAAGGGCTTAGCTGGCTGGCTAAAGCCTTCAGAGTAGATTGGCTAGAAGGCTGCTCATTGGTAAGCACAAAGAATGTGTTTTTTAATCCACAGGACGGGATAAAAGAGCATGATGTACGATTCCCCTGCAGATATATTAATCATCGCGCGTAATACATTAATTAGTTTTATAGCCGCACAAACTCAACACCAGAAAAAATATATATTGTGGAACGTACAATCATAAAAGATAATATTATGACCATCCACTTGAGCGACAGCGCGATTTTAAATATTTTCCTCCGATTGCTCGTGATTTTTTTAAATATTTTCCGCCCACATTTAAAAAATCATACCTCCGAATTTTCATATTGAGATACACAACTGATTATAGTTCTGAAGAGCCAATGAATTGACATATCTTTTGTCGATTATCACGTATTCGTAGGATTTATAAAAAAAATTATAAAATCGTAAACTTGTTAAAAAAAATGAGGTCCAATTTTAGACCGCTGTCAATCGCAGAAAAATAAAATCGATCCATATTTTGACCTAAGTCGCTCCATCGGGAAAAACAATGAACATCTTAGTATGATTACTTTTTCTTCTGGAGACGAATATCGCCACACTATTACAGAATTTACAGTAACAATCGTGTTTTATTCGAATCATCTGAGCGAGTAAGCGATTAGTTTTTATTCGTGCATAATAATTAGGGACTGTCAAGAATAATAATACATATCAAAATTCAACGTCACATGTCAACGTCATCTATAAAGAAACTTAAATGAAAACCCGTTTGATCCGTCAGAGAGGAAACGGCTAATTACCAGCGTCAAATGTGTTATTCATATGGTAATAGAATATTCTTACTTTCATCGAATTAAGTCATCCTTACCGACATCGATACGACATCAATCTCAGATACGATGGCTTCATCTGCTGAACGTAATTATTGCAACGTGCCTTCCTCAGTGTAGGCATAAATCAATCTCTTTGCAATGTGTTTCCCTGGCATTTAGTGCAAACACAAGGCCCATCAATCAGACTGTCCAATCACAAACGTTAACCTAACATCCCCCGGCTTATTCCTTTTGTCTACAGACCAAATGTACCAGGCAATTAGAAAAGCGTAAGAGTAATCAGATCCAACCTGAATAAAACCAACGTTATTCAATCAAAAGTACAGGCAATTAAATACTTGGTCTTATTTATTAATATCAATGGGTTCCTAACGCTAAACAACGTTAAAACTGACTTCTGAAATGTTTTGTTGTCAATCACAAACTAACCTAACATCCCCCGGCTTATTCCGTTTGTCTACAGACCAAATGTACCAGGCAATTAGAAAAGCATAAGAGTAATCAGATCCAGCCTGAATAAAACCGACGTTATTCAATCAAAAGTACGACAAATAAATACTTGGTCTTATTCAGCTCATTATAAAGAGGAAATTAATTTATATCAATAGGTTCTTAACGTCAAACAATGTTAAAACTGACTTCTGAAATGTTTTGTTGTTAGTAATCGAAATAGATTAGAAAAAAAGAAAAAAAATCACCCCCTTAGTATTGCATTACTACCGTTCGAAATCCATTATAAAAACGTATTAAAAGCTCATAATTAATAAAAGGTACGATATTACAAAAAAAAGTGAATGAGATAGATGGGGTAGTTTATCAAATAGAATACGTGTGAGGAGGATGGATATATCGTATTAGTAAGGGTTGAGTGGATATGCCAAAATGGTAAGTAGACGGCTGGCTTGATAAATGTGGAGTTTTTATTCTTCATTTTTTTTGGGATCCGCAATAATGCTCGGTGACTGCGAGCCTCCATTAGGCCTAGGGTTTTTCACTGAGGGAAATATTCGTAATAATGCATCCTAGGCGAATACTAATGACACTCATAGCTTATGCGATACTTTATTATTTAGTGTCTAGAGTCTAGACTTGCGGATCGGCACAAAAACTACATTTGAAAATTAATTGCGGTGTATAGGTTAGTTTTAGAAGTATTGTGGTATCTCAAAAGGTGTCAGTTAAGCATTATTTTAGAACAGTATCATCTATCGTCGTTCGTGTCTAATGTACGAACGGTTCGTTCCGATGATAAGCGAAAGCATCTAGTAAGTCAACTGAACAGCTCAACAGCACATAACTTATTACCTGATGGCCGGCATAGTTTAGCGGTAGGGCTCTTGACTCGCAATCCGAAGGTCGCGGGATCGAATTCCGGCGTGGCAAATAAATTTTATTTGATTAATTTGTGTTATTTCACAATTAATTCATTTAAAATAATATATAGTATATTGCGGCAGTATCTTCCAGAGCGGAAGATACTCTCAGTATCACCCTGGTGTAAGACCATTCAGAATTGAAACGTTGCTTGAAATGGTTTTAGCCGTTTGGTGACCAGATCTGAATAGCCAGGTACTTCCCCATCTTCCTCTTCCCCATCTCCTTCCCCTCCCCACTACCTTCAGCCTCACAACATACCCCAATTGGGGATGCCATAGTCTCACTGGCTCCAGACGGAAGCAGCTGGGACTCTTGTGAAGGTATTCCTATTAAAAAAAAAAAATACTAGAGTTAGGACGTCAGGACTAGTTAAATATTTATTGATAACTTTACGATAACGTTTATTAAGCAACTTGTAATCTCAACGAAACTCAGAACGTATTTGGAAGTTTTCCAATACGTTTTAAGTAGTCTTAATCATTTGAATAAATATATACAACATTAATTAATTGGGTGGTTTGTCACCATAGCTTTATTTTGCGACGACGACGACGAGATAGAAAAACATCCCGTCTATTTATAATACGTATAAATCAAACTGCTTTAAGTTTGTAACTTCCCAAGAGTTCAAACTATTTATAAAAAAGTGATTTCAGTTTTAAATGTTGCCGCTTACTTATAAAAACATTTGCGAAGAGATTATTATTGATTCATTGCGAAATAAATAACTAAAGTTTTTGTATAAATGGTTGATTAATAACAGATAACACCAACACGCAAAAACTATGAATCAAGCAAATATATACATACATTACTGCAATATTTCAATACTCACATGTGGGTATAAATTACTCAAGGAACAAAAAAATGTTAGTGAGAAAAAAAAATTAAAAACATCCAAATGACCAAAAAGGTAAAATGTATTTAAGAGTCGTGTCCTCTAGTCACAGGTCCCAGATCGTATCAGTGGAGATGGAATTCAAATGAATGCCACCTACGAGCCGTCATCGTATAAGATAGTGTTGGAGATTAAGCCTTAATTATTGTAAAGAAATATTGTTAAGAAACGAAAAAAGCTTGAGCAAACAGAGAGAAAAAATAATGATTTATGAGCCACATAAACAATCGATTACTATTACCAAATGCTGCACGCGGTTTCCATAGAACAAAATGTAGATTTTTGCGACTCATTTGCATAAGTTATTCAAGATACACCTACCAAAGGACAAATAAAAATATTAAATTAGTATGTATTATTTGTAAATAATAACGTTTCAATATTAACTATCGGAGTTTGGCTATTCGTGGAATAACATCTCTTTCTGCTAGCTTCATTTAACAATACCTATAACATAATATTTCAGCACAACACTGATCAAATATAACATTTAATAACATAGAAACTATTTTATGTTCTGTGAAATAATAACGGAGAGAATGTAAAGAACCTACTGATAAAATATAGTTTTGTACTGTACAGGCCGTAGACATTCAAATTGATAGGCTAGCCCATCAGGGACCGTCATCCTTTCTGTGATTTGACAACAAAGGAATCTGACACATAATCCTGCTTACTAGTTATTTTTACAACAGTGCGCAAATTGCTGGCTGCGTAAAAAAACGTAATCAAAACTCCAAAATTAGGTAAAAAAAATTTCGGGCTTGTTTCCAAGATTAAATAATTTGTTGCACTATTTATTTATACATTAATAAATTGTTATAATTTAACCACCTCGCTCAATTTTTGCGTCGCCACACTAGGCGGTTCGTTTAAAAACGAGCATTCAGATCCTGTGCAAAAAAAAAATAGCAGCAGTGGACTCCCCTGCAAACCGTTACCTTTGTATGGCTATTTCAATGCGCGCTCGTCGGTGGTCAACGTGAGACTGTTTTCGAAATTTATCGTGCTCGAACCCTCCTTGTGCCAAAAATATGGTAACGTTGTTTTACTCCGGTTGGTCGAAATGATAACCAGTCTTTTTTATTAGGGCAACCCTATCAATTTAGATGTCTCTACGGTACAGGCATATTAAATATGACAAAATATTGAGCTAGAAGAAGTGACCAATAAAGTTTGTCTTTAATTTGACTATGAACGGCCAAAGATCCCGCCAAAGCAAAAACCATAACTTTTCCTTAAATGATTCCGAGATTGTTATCAAGTTGAATGTTTGTCATTAGGCCATTACGTATTCACAAAGAATCTAATGTGTTTGTTAATAAAACGGCTACGAAACGATCAAATTCTAAACGGAATCGCAAATAAATATCACATTATTTACATTTTACGATGCACCTTTAAATTTTTATCGAGATTACACAGAATTTATAGTGTCTGAAATCAATAGAACCAAGTTCGCACCAAAACGGGTGGCATGTTTTAGAAGAAATAGTTTTATCTTTAATGTGTTTTAGAAAAACGGTTGCCTTGTATCTCTTAATGGGTTGATATCGTCTGAAATGGCGGTCACCATACAAACTTTTCGATAATGGACTCAGAAGAGATATTCGATGGAGTCACTTTAAATTTCCGTTGACAAATAAATTCAATTAATTAATTAAAGGACGGATAGTGTTTTAATCTATTTACAGGCGAAGCTTAACGCTAAATTAATATTTTAGATACATTTTTACTAAGAATCGGTTTACATTATAAATAGGGATTGCAATCCCGCAAAACGGGATCCCGCATTCTCGCGGGATCCCGCTGCTTTTATTAATCTGCTGGATCCCGCACCTTCAAAGCGCGGATCCGCGGATCCCGCAAACTAAACATTTGAAGAAAGAAATGACGTTCTTTGAATCCGATGGTATCAGAGGAGAGTACCTGACGCTCAGCCTACTAGCGTAGAAGTCGAGAGAGCGTTTTCAGCATCAGGATATATTTGCAGTTCACTCAGAAGCAGGCTCGGAGATGATACAATAAATGACATTTGCTTCTTAAGAGCGTATTTTCAAAAGTTATAACCATAGGTTGATATCGTAGTAATAGCATCTAAGAGAAAGTTGTCATTTGATTATTAGTCATTATATGAATAAGACTGAATTAAAAATATAAAACTGTTGTTAGGAGTAAGGCTAAAATTAAACAAAACTATTAAACTATGCCAAACATTTAAAGATGAATCTAAGAAAACAGATTACTAATTACAAAATTAATAGAAAAGAAATAATTTATGTTGCTTAATCTAAAAAATGTTTAATAAAAGTTGATTTTTACACAAAAATCTGTAGTTTCAATTTGATTTTATAATTTCAAAGATGCGGGATCCTGCGTGATCCCGCGCGGGATTAAGTAATCCCGCATATCAATCCCGCGGGATTGAATGAGCTGCGGGATTGCAATCCCTAATTATAAATACAAAAAATATGCTTTTGACAAATTGAAGCTTTTCCTACCGTTTCCATTGAGTAGAATTAAAATAAAAATGTTAATTACTTATATAAAAAAAAATAATAAGCGTAAACTACTAAAAAGTGTATTTTTTCATTAGAAATGTATGAATGCATAAAAGAAACAACTTTTTAAAAATACAGTTTTAGGGATCTATGACAGTTTCCATTGATTAACTGTTTTTCTTTCTTATAAAATTATTCACACTTTTGCGCTTGAAATCGTGACCTCTAGACTCCATTTGCCAAGCGATTTTTATGCCTATTATCTACATTCGTGGCGATGTAAGGCACACTAAGAATAAATATATATTTTACTTGCGGCTTTCTCTTAAGGCGCCGTATCCCCGCTCAAAAAGAAGAATATGGAGAGATATGTAATTACGAATGTTAGAGAGAGCGCTCATATTTAAAACTTGATAAAATTGAAGCGAAAATTGTGAAAATGTTTAATAAACCACGACTCGTTTAACATAAAGCAAAAATCCCGTGGGGAACATCTAAAATACCAGATTAGATTTTCATGGCCAAAAGTATTTTCGTTATTTGTTTTTGGGGTGCTATGCCGTGTTGCGCTACCTCCTTCTTTAGCCAACGTTTCGGACAGCGTTACAGTGTCCATCATCAGGGCAGATGTGTACACAATTACACATCGGCCCTGATGATGGACACTGTAACGCTGTCCGAAACGTTGGCTAAAGAAGGAGGTAGCACAACACGGCATAACACCCCAAAAACAAATAACGAAAATCTAAAATACCATTTAAAAAAAAACTGTGAACTTTTTCATACAACTACTAAAATAAGTGAAATGAACGTGTTTATAATAATTTTCGGAGCATACTTTGCAATTTTTTTTTATCGAGAGAATTTCATATAATTTGCGTTTCGGCATGGGTTAAGGAAGATATGTAAGAAATTGGTAGAAATTCTGGTATCGGCGGCTTAAGTGGAATATTCATTTTGTATTGTTTAGCTATTTAAAACTGGATTTTAGTATAATCTATAAGAAATATGATAATGTTATTTTAAAACCACAATTAGCAAGTTTTTTTTTTAAATCTTTCATCGTAAAGGATCGTAAATCAAGACTAAGACTTATAAATAATTGATATATCCATCACGATACTAATAAAATAAATTAAAAAAGAAAAAATATAAGTTTTGATATGAAGATATCTGATCTGGGCATTAAAATAAGTGGCCGCGATGTTCTTATACATCCGAATGCATTTGGACTTTGAACGTGTAGGACGCATTATTTTGAAACCCTTGAGTAGCTCCGACAAGTGCAATAAATCATTGCAATACAGAGATAGCCGTCTTACTTCACGACTCAATCGAAAGTTGAAGTAGGTTCGATTATTGGGAACGGAGTTTTCATCAATTCCACGGGTAGGTTGGTACTTATTCTGTACGAAGCTCGATAAATAATTCTTGCGCGAATTTCAGTCGTGACTCACGAATATTTTCATGGTTTCTGCTAAAACCAATGTCTAACAACTAGCAAGTGGTGGAAGTTAAGTTTGTTTTATCAACCCATATAGTGAATATTCCAGTCATCTTAGTCAGCCCGAGTTAGGTCGGGCACTGCGTCTGGCCCGAAACAATCTAATTTATTAGCCTCGCGTGCAATGGCTACAGTTAGAATAACGACATTTTATTTATAAACGGAATGGCTTCCGGGCGAAACTTACGCGGACAAAGTTGAATATTATACCCCCTTCGAACTGTTGGTATCCTGATACCAAGGGACAAGTATGTTTTTGCATAAATTACGGTCATTATATTCTGACGGCAAAACTATCGGAGCCTGGCTGCGCCTACCAGTCTCCCTCCTTCTCGAGTCTGCGCTCCGGGCGCTATAAATGAATACATACGTATTAAGAATATTGTTACCTATGTCTAGCAAATTCATCTCGTTCGGGCTGCTGTGTTTACTCTATATTTTATATTATCAGCAGTAACTTATCATTTTCCGATGATGGTCAACATTTCCAACATCCTTAAAATGATAATCATAGACTTTCAGTAGTAATTTACAAAAGGCAACCGCATAACTTTTGCACGTACTAAGGTGGTCTATGAATAGTTTATATAGATTATAAAATACAGTGTACGTTACCGAGATCAGCAATCATCCATCCTGGGTGAAGATTGGATTTTAAGGATGTGGTTCTTACCTGAAAAGAAAGGAAAAACGACCTGTTAATATTCAGAAAAACAATCTGGATTGCTGAAATGTATCTTTATAGTATTTGGTACATCTGAAAAACTATAAGACCGTGATAATTCTACGAATGAATTTAAGTAGGCCAGATTTAAAAAAGGTGTTATTAATCAATGTTAAATGTACGGTTTCGAAACGGGCATACTTTTCATCGCAATGTGACATTACCATTGTAAATTTGTTATTGTCACTTTTTTGTGGCGTGAACAGACACGAAATTTCATGCGCCTGCTCTCTCGTGATTTATTTTTTTCTACAAAGAAATTACAACAATAGCGACACACTTCCAGCTCGCTCGACATGTATTAATGGAGTGGGCGGATCCCCGATACATTATTTGCATCACATTTTTGTTTGATGCGATTCTACGAACCTACTATTACAAGATGATAGGAGTCTTATTCTAAGGCGTTTAATGCATAGGACATCATCAACCTACGACCAGACTATCCATTAGAAAGCTGTCATTGGATACGGAATAAACAGCGCTATCAATTAATAGTGAAACTGAGAAATTACTGAATCGCCTCGCTTGGAACTCTGAGCCCCCCTGTAAAATGCCAGCTAACGACCGTAGTATATTGTATAAATGTCGAGCGAGAAATTATCTTGATACCTTCATCGAGGGAGTGTTTGCCTTCGCAATAGATGAATCAATAGTTGAATAAAACAATATTTCCGTCATCAGTTTGCTTAAGACTTATAAATCAAATTCACCGCCCATTGACATTTCACCGCGGCATTTGCGAACTGCAAATATTGAAACGAACAAGCCAAACAAAATCTCGCGGCCCGCAAATTCCACAAAGCTAAGATCTAATAGGAACGCATTACCAGCTCTTAAGTCCTGCGGTTTCTCCCGTATCGAATAGTTATATTGCTCCAGTGGTCAGGTAGTACAATGTACTGCAAAGGCTACGGGGAAATGAAGCTAGAGGTGTACAGACTGTATCAGGTACCAGGGAACCAGGCGAACAGAGGAGCAAGGGAGCAGGGTGCGTGATGTGTTTACCTGCGCTTCATGTCAGATAGTGAGGTCAAATCTCGGTTGCGGTGTGGTAAATTTGTACGGAAATACGTGATGTAATTCACTTCGAACAGCGTCTCATCGTGTACCTCTTTTTCATTTATGATGCCCTTACCCAGATTAACTATAGATGGTTTAATTCAGAGTGAATATTATTTAAACCCCGTCAGAAACCAAACTTTTGTAATATTTAATAGTAAATAGAATTAAATGTATTTTTAAACAAAACTTTTAAAATTTAAATGTTTGTATTATAAATACGATGAAAAATATTTTAGTTCAGCTGGCATGAAGAACTTTGCGGGGCACGCGATGACAAAGCAGAAAGTCCTATTATATAAATTACCTTCCTCATTTACAAGTTAAATTAAAAGTTAATCCCCAACAACGCCAAAGTCTCACACCCTGAACTTATCCTTGTGCAATCTAGAGAAAGAAAACTAAGAATAAACGTTCCTTCAACAAAACAAAGTGGACGGACGGAGAAGGCGGTTCATGTTATCCGGGCGACAGAAAATAAAGGATTCGACTATATTTCATTAATCGTAATTGTGATGGATCACCACCCCCACGGGGTTGTGACAGTTTTAAGGACGGAGATGTTTCTATAGGATAAATGAACCACGACTATACAACACCGCCAACAGTGTTTTACCAACAGACTCGAGGAATGCGCGGATTAATAATATTAATGGAATACGAACATTGCGAATGGCTAACAATAATATTTGCTGTCAAGCAGACGATCATTTACTTATAGTAGAAGTTTCCCAGGTACTAATACCATTAAACGTAGTTGTGCTTACAATCAATTTCAGCAGAATTTGAGAAGGTACCTATGTGCCTAACCCACCCATAATTTAGACTAAACCCGCTCTGCCAATAGAGAGAAATGAAGGCACATGTGGGTATTTAGAACGATACGTCCAATTCAATTCTAGTGACGTGACAGCAAATTAATTGTGAGGGATTGATAGGAGACTTGCCAATACGTACTCCAATACGTGACTGTGTACAGACACGACAGCATTATATATCTCAGAGAGAGTTCCGGGGCATTTGGCCAAGTAAAATAAACCGAATTCGAAAAAAGTTCCTGAACTTAAACAATTAGGGTGCCTTAACTATTCATTAGAATCAGGCTGAACAAAAAGTGGGAACGACTTAATCTTAACCAATTGGTATGCAAACCCAGACTGAGCACTGAAGCAACAGTTTTATAAAGCCGTCCAACATTTACGTGCCTAGAATTCGTCCGGGTTCAAATTATCACAACACGCCATGAACACGGCCGGCAAGATCGAAGGACAAATTTACTATTTTTATATTGATGCTTACTGATCTTGGAAATTTTAGCAAACTCCATGAATGGCCGGCTCCAGAAGGAGGAACAGAATAAAGAATTGATGTTAATGTTTGTGACACGAGTCGCCAACATCTCATGCCGGCACTGATTGGATTTCTTGGAGCAAATTAAGAGAGAAATATGAAGCTATTAATTTGGATGCACGCATGCGTGGGAACAACACCCTGGCGGTTTCAACGCGAAAAGATGATTATTAGACGAACCATTTGGGGTTATGCTTTTGCTTGCAATTATTGAAATCATCTATTGTTATGATTTTTTCCCAGACTCGGACCCAGATTTCTGTAAATGATTAAAATTAATGATCTGTCTACTAGGCTTTAACTCTTAGCGAGCTTGTACGAAAATTGAACCAATTATACTTCAATATGCTGTTGTGTCGGATTCTTTCTTAAATATTCGTGTCAATGTTGTCTTCGCTATTAAACTGTCGGCTTTTGGGCCATTACGGCTTCGAATAATAGTCTCCACCAGCGAAAACGGATGGATAATTAAGATAATTACGGGTAGCGTATTTCCGACAGTTGCATGTTCGGATAAATGGCAGTGTATGATTTACGTAATCTGGTAAATTAGTCGAGACTATCTGGCTGACAAGAAAGAAGACAACGTACCACCCTATGAGAACTCATCGACATACCAGCTCTTAATAGTAAGTAATGAGGACATTTTGCTGATTGCCCGTAATTTTATGTTCCACGACAATGTTGTACCGGCACAACCATTAAAATTTTTCATAGTGGCTAGCCAAGCATTACAAACATCCAGAAAAAAAACACAATAAAAACGAGTACTCTAGAGGCGGGGAAAAAATTAAGCAATTTGTTTATCAAACTTAACGTGCATCATGTCAACGTAAACCTTCAGATGTTACAAAGAACGGGAGTAGAAGAATTTAGAACAAAAATAAATTATATATGCCTTACCCTTTGATTTAAAAAATAGTTATCAAGTCAAGTATTTTGACCTCAAATCCAAATTTAGGTTTTGTAAGAAAATGGCCGCGCAGCCGTTCCTCTTAATGCTTCATGTTTTAGATGTAGATAGAAAAAAGCGGGCCGTCACTACGCTCAGATTCGCAGTAGTATGGGTGAACAGAGTTGGCTACTCGTAGTTTTATATATTAATAACGATTTGAGAAACATTTCCCTTGTTTCTATTTTCTATGCTTAAACCGAATCTCGCTATCGATTGAATATAATATAATTGTTGGTGGGTTTACTTAGGTATTCAATTAGCGTTGGCTGACTGCCTTTAACAACACGCCTAAAGGTTCTCAACAGCCCTTCAATGAGCTCCTCTGTTGTTGGTATCTGTTATTTATTGGATACTGTCAGGGTTTATTTATGATTTATGGAACGGATGGGTCTCAGATGGATGAAATTCATATTGACAATGTAAACGAACATGACAGACTTTGCATTGAGTTAAGGCACGCTCGATACGTTAAGAATTGGAAGGATTTTCGCCAGTTACGCGGATATTGATGAAACAAAGTGGTAAAATTATTATGTTAAAGTTATAATATTTCCATAAATTTTGCCTTCAGGGATGTTATTAGCTATCGACTGGGGGTTTACAAGTTGACGGATATGCGAATTAATGTTCTAGGATTGTTCATAACACAACTTCTTAATGTAATTAGTAACATTTTCGAATCAAGTTTCAAATTGATTTGAAATTTGCAAATGTTGTTGATAATATACAATAAACAATGTTCACTGTTGTAACAATGGCGCACAGCGGATAGAAGAAAATGTAGAGCTTTCCATAAAGGAGATATTATGAATGTGGCGTGCAACGTCAAAAAGCCAATTGGGATGATTCTCCTGTTTACATGTATTGTTGACAAAGAATAATCGCAGACCATAAAGTTTTTCCACCATCAAATGCCAGGAGCGCTGAATTTCGGAGTGATATATGAATCCGAGCCGAGCGCGATGCCCGATGTATGTCACGCTTGTAATCTATAAAAATGAAAAATGATCGTCGACCTCCTGTGCCGTTCTGCTCTCCTGATCCAGAGCAGGTAATTGCGGAGATAAGGACGCCCCATTATGCATCCATCATCTGCAACCGAACAACGTGTACACTCAATTATGATGTTTAGGTATCGCAGCGTTGCTCGTGGTAAAATCGATTGAGAAATTGTATGAGGATCTATAATCGTTTTCCTACTGCTCTTTAATATTGATCTTGTCTAGAATTATTAATGTTTAGAGAGGAATTCAATCCAAACAACAACATGACAAGATACACGATAGAATGTGAAATGAAACGGAAACAAGAATCCATTTTTCGTGAAATAATATTTATCCGATAACTATGTATTATAACATTGTTATTAAAACATCAATAATAAAAGCTTAGCACGGGGATTGCATAATTGACCAAGGTTCTGTGTTTCCCTTACAAGTTTGGTTTACAGCTAACACGGGAATATGTGATCAGATAGAGCACGTTTTGTTGACACTGTTGTCTGTCGTACTCGAATATTCAAGGGCTGGACTGTGCTAAGCAAGCAGACAATAATATTTGTACAATATCCATCCTCGTAGGTAGAATATACTAGCGTTGTTTTCCGTGAGAATTCACCAGAAGGGCGCAAAGCCAGTATCTATCAGAACTATGATTTGATAGAATTATATATAGCAATTTTCTTTTAAGTGCCTCAATTGGAGCTTTGAGGCATGCTGTACCAAGAGTTACAACCCACAACATCCACTTTATTGTGATAAATTAGACCGGAGTCAACTTATGCGACTGGATTGAAGTAGATACAAATTCCACATAACTGATCCAGAAAGCGACTGCACACCAACGCGAGATGCATGTCTCGTTAAATAATGACGAAGAGTGGACATAATATTATTATGTAACCTGCAGCAAACTCGATCTTCACAATGTTAATACCAGTTTCCAATTCCAGACGAGTTATAAAACATTTTAACTAGCAGCGTCAAATAAAGAAGTTCGTTCATCGGAGATTCAACGGAGCTTGAAATGGATCCTCGGAGCTTTTACATTAGTATTATGGGTCATTGTACCTCGGCAATTAGTGAGAAGTAGGATGCAATTCCTGCAGACGAGTTTTTGTTGTCAAAATCTTTTACGAATCACAATTTGGTATCTACGATTTACGGACCATAAAAAACAGTAGACTCATAATGATTGGGAATTTTATGGATACCTTATAATTAAACGAGGCTTTTTCAATATTCTTTTTCAGAGTATCGCATATATCAAATTCCACAAGTAGGGGGCTCACTCACGATCAATAAAAGTCAAAAAAGTTTTTATTAATGCTTCGCATAAAATACTCTAAAATACAGGAATTGATAATTTAATCACAGTGTCTCAGTAGAGAAGTATACCCAGAACCGGTATTCACACGGAAAGCCGGAGATGATGGGTGTAGGCGGGGTCGTCCCAAACCAGAACAATTTTTCAGAAGTAGATTTGATAATTTAATGGCTTTCAGATAATATTTAATAGCCATCGATCTGAATTGTAAGTAAGCAAAAAGCGTGGTTTTTCTAGCACCTGTTTTGCAATGGCCAGCCGGGCTGATAAACAATTTTAGATAATTTTTAATTTATATTCATGTTCGTAATCATCGGAATCGTAAACATCCAAAGTTCGGTTAATTCCAGCTTAGCTCGGTTCCGCAGTCCTATACCTTCATCATCGCCAGATTCAAATATGATGTTGGCTTTGATTGCTTTTATAAAAACAGTACTTAAAAATGGCATTTCGTTTTGACACAATTTATGACTGTGAACTCGCTCCTTATTTCGAACCAAGTTTAATCGGTTTTTGTAACGGGTTATGTCGGGGCCTACACAACACATGCATAATTCAATTATGTTTCATACTTCTGTTTGTTTAAACGCTCGTCGTGATCAAGTGTTTCTATGTATAAATTAATAAAATAGGATACCAAACGTTATTAAAACAACTATGAAAAAACATAAAAATATGTTTTTCGGAAATGACTAACTACAAAGGTATTCAAAAAGAAAAAAAAAACCGCATCATATTTTAATTAAAAGACTACCTCTTTCCTTTTGTATCTACACATACCAAATGCTTATAATATCATGTAGAATTTAGCGAAGTAGTTCGCTAAATTCTACGTAACCTAACTTAACAATCCAATTGTTGGTTAGCATGTGCATTGCACGCTGATTTAATTTCATTGCGCCAAAGCTCACCTTTTAAGAGTGAATTTAGACTAATTCAGTATAAATAGTTTTTGCATTTGAGTTCAAAATCACGATTAATATATTTTTTTGTTAGTTAAAACAAAAAAATATATTAATCGTGATTTTGAACTCAAATGCAAAAACTATGTGTCTGAATTAGTCAAAATTCACTCTTAAAAGGTGAGCTTTGGCGTAATGAAATTAAATCAGCATGCAATGCACATGCTAAACAACAATTGGATCGTTATGTTAGGTTACTGTTTAAAAAATAGGTGAATTTTCATTACATGAAATTTGAACAACTTTTGACTGTAACTTCTAGATCAATGCAACAGCCCTTTTCAGCTCACTGCGTCTTTTACATTAAAGTTATGGAATTTCGAAATATCCATCTTACCGTCAGAAATAAAGACATGTCGCCAAAACGTTCGTTTCATATTTTTCGACTGCCGAACGAAAAAAAAATTGTGTTCTGACTTGGCGAAGCCGTGTTGTAAAATCAGAACCTAAAATCTAGTTGAATCATGAATTATTTTAACGTACAAAAGCAGAAATGTGTTGAAAAATCGACAAATTATGTATTAAGAATGACGGGGGCGAAATGTTTTCGTAAAGTGACACAAAAAACATTCTAATGACGTTTTTTTTCGTATAATTTGTCCTGAGGTGAAGTTGATGAATCTACAGAGAAACAAATGGCGCCGAGGTTAAAGAAGACATGAAACACCTCTCCATTTGAAGCGTTCTCAGATGAGACGATTTAATGAGTTCGGAGGAAAATTGATTGTGTAACGGGTTCAGTTTCAATTTAGAAATAATCAAGGAAACGAATGCATCAACGCTGATGAGAGTTAGGGAAATAATAGACTTTTTCGTTCTCACAATTATCGCAATGATGAAAATACACCCTACAATATACACTATTTTCCTGCTAATCTATGACTTACCACCACATCATCTATGACTATGAGTCATAAGTTATACTTACGTTCACTTTTGTGAAATTAAAACTCTTAGGGCCGGTTGTTTTACAGATTTTGTAATATATATATATATTTCAAAACTAAAGCTTTGTGAAAGTCATTTATTTATTTAACGCCCAGGGGGCTTTTACATGATTTGTAGAATAATTTTAATTTGACAGATACTTTGAAACTTAAGAAATAATTAAAATAAAATTGTATTAGATTAAAGTCTTACAAGTCATACAAACTCAGAAACAAAAAAAAGCTATTTTATAGGTTTAATGACGTGTTTAGTAATGGTGTTGAAACAAATGTTTTAGATGATCCACAAAACTCGCCAAGTTGATATTGAATATGTCAGCGTAAGGTAGTGATTTCCCTGGCGTGAAGTCGTTGTATCGGAGAGTGGGCAATGTAGGTACGCTTATGAGTGCTGCTATAGAATACTGTATTTTGTCGTGTTGTTGCTGTGTGTGTTCGTAAGTTAATGACTTGCAGGAGTTCACAACAGTCGAATTTAGAATTAAGTATTTTGAATAAAAATGCTAAATAGTTTATTTTACGTCTGTCTTCTAATATAAGTATTTTTAGAGTATTTAATAGGAAATCGTATTTCAAGTCTTCTACTGGAATATTTAATTATTTTTTGTTATTATTCTACAAAGGGCCACTTGTTTCACATAACTTAAATAATAATAATAACATAACTTGAATAGAATTTTCAAAGAACTTGAAAACAAGTCCAGGGCCATTTGTTTCACAAAACTTAAATAATAATAATAACATAACTTGAATAGAATTTTCAAAGAACTTGAAAACACGTCCAGAGCCACTTGTTTCACAAAACTTAAATAATAATAATAACATAACTTGAATATAATTTTCAAAGAACTTGAAAACACGTCCAGGGCCACTTGTTTCACAAAACTTAAATAATAATAATAACATAACTTGAATATAATTTTCAAATAAATTGAAAATTAACTTGAAATCATCGGTCCTGGGTCAATTGTTTCAGGAATTTTATGAATTCATCCAATTTTAAAGTTAATTTTCAAGTCGTTTCAAAGTTAAACTAAGATATTTTTTTAATACAATAATTATGTTATACTGTAAAAGTGACGAGACTTAAAAGCTATAGAAAAAGTATAGCTAAAAGAGTTATGTTTCTAAAAGGATTTAATTTTATGTTTCCTTCGTTGGCTGTTCGATAAAAATACAAAAACAAAACCAACCCGCTGCCCAGTCCTAATGAAGCCTGCAATTAGTATGGGCTAGTCTTCTACCCAGTACAAAAAACATCCCGTAGGGGCAAAATTAACCGAAAGTGTGTAATTATTTGTACAGGCGTGAGGCTCGGATTAAATGGCAAAAAGGGGATGGGATCAAAAATACCCCTGTTCACTAATTTTCAACCTTCTTTCTCAACACGAGTCTCCTTCGTTTCTAGAGTTGTAAGAAAAACTTTATTAGCAATAAAACAATTACATTATAAATTATTATAATCTTTTTTTTTACGAGCCTTCCGGAATCTAAATTTGAACCTCCCTCAAATGTATCTTGCTTTGCTAATAATAATTGTCGCGATCAATCATTATTAAGTAGCTTGAAACAGCGCCCAAAGCTCTCGAACGGTGAATTTTGGCGCTATGAAACTTGTACAGCTTTATCTGTTGGTAATTTCAAATGAAACGCAAGTATTTTCAGGTATTTACGTCATTTCCACCACGAGCTACGGAACTTTGAAAAATCAATTTAAAAAAAAGTATTCCAAATGTTGGATGGAACCGGTAAAGATAGCGAATTTTGACATCAGGATATGTATGTAACGGTTCTTTGCCAACTCAGAATCAAGTCAACTCAACACCTCTTTGAAAAGTCATTAAAAGCTATGAAAAAAATAATTTTAAAATAGCCGTTAACCTAACTTAACCTATTTCACCATTTTTTATATTATTTATCATCACTCTTTATGACCTTTCTGAGGTGGTTCTGAGTTGGTTTCATTCCGAGTTGTCCGGTCACCGTATGTAACACACCCCATTAACTCTTTCACCGGGCGAGAGCGGGTCCAAACGCCCACAGGGTAATTTGGGACTGTGTTAACGTTAAGGGTTACTTCTGTAATAACTTCACGATCTAATTCCCGGTAGCCCTCCGAGTAATAATTAGTACGCATGTAAAAATACGCACCAGATGAAATATTTAAATCGTATGATCACGATCCTTATTGTTCGTGTAATTGGAGCCGAGAAAACGTGAACCTATTGTTCAACGTTGCTTCAGTGTTTATTTACATCAACATGTATTAGTTTCGGAGAAGGTTCTGATGTCTACTAATCCCGGCTCATATTATCAGTCTAGGCTTACCGCTGATAACTCCGTTGTAGCTCTTTTCAATAAACGGCATTTCTTATAAACAAGTAATTTCTCATAAACAAGTCTTTCTCATAAACGAGTTTTTATAAGAAACTAGCCTTTCTCATAAACGAGTCTTAACACAAATGGCTTTCTCATAAATTAATAACAATATTTTGAATGATTTGTATAGCGTCATTTTTGTGAACAATCAATCATCTCCTTTCTCATAAACGACAATTTCCCATCAGCGACTCCTAATGAACGTCTCCCTTTCTCTCTGAAGTGATTCTTCTTAATAACAGCTCTTTCTTAAAAAAGACAATTCTCGAAACGTGCCTTTCTCATCAACAAAAATGAATCAGAGACGACCCTTTATCGCAAACGACACTTTTTCATAAACGACTAATTCTCCCATAAGTGACCCATAATAAACGTCTCTCTCTCTCTCTCTCTCTTTCAAACGATTCTTGACGATTCTTGACAACAAATAAACGACCCTTTCTTATCAACAACAATTATTCAGAGATGACAATTTATCGCAAACGACATTTTTGATAAATGTTTATTTCGATTAAACTACTCTTTCGCATAAATGAACCTTCTTCAAAAAAAATTCAGCTTTTAAAAAACTATTTCTTATAAATGACTCCTTCTTATGAACAATTATTTAACGTATTTTATAAACGACGCAGAAAAAAAACAGAAAGGGAAAGTACAACGAAACTCTCAGCGGCAAGGTTTATAAGAATTTTAAAAAATCATTCTCAAACAGATAAGTGCGACATTCAATTGATATACCGAAGTTGATAGTTTACAACAATTTTAATTGAACCAACTTTTTTACACAAATTGCACATTACAGACGCAAATAAACGGCGCTTTTTATTCCAGACGAGCGATGGGAATTCGAAATTGTGAAACCAGTCGCGCGACATTAAGAAAACCTCTGCAGTATGGCGCTTGCCAACCAAATAACCTACAAACCCCGGGAACTTACAGCGAAAGCTTTTAACGAAATAGCTGTCACTTCATCGGGAGGTTTACATCTGATCCATTACTCTCGAGTCACTAAAATGAAAAAGCCAACCGTATTGCATATTTGATTTTGAGTTTTGTATTACTTTCAAATGCAAATTTCTTGTCAAGAAACAACAATTTTAAGAACTCATTAGTGACATCTCTACGAATTCGATCCTATAAATCAATCCCATTAAGGTAAATAAAATTATTCCAGTGATCAATTTTCAATAAAAGCATTTAAACTTGCCCCTTTTTCTACTGATCATTACTGCCCCGCTCGTCCCTAGTGAAGTCAGAACTTCTAATGTTATTTGCATAATCGGACAAGTTGTGTAGTAGTTCGTTAGCGAAGACCTTCTAACATTAAAACGATTCGATTTATCTCGTTTTTTTATTCTTTCTTGATTATGTAATAAATCATAGACCGTAAAATTTATAATGCCACAATTTAAATCGAAACAATGAGAACAAAACGGATTAAAAATATGCATTACTTTATTCAAGGGAGGATTCCATTAGTTCAAGTTTGTGAATTTTAATTTAAAACCTGTACTTAACACATCAATTTCACGAAGGTGGCTACTTTTTTCAATCAAAATTCACGCACATTTGAATTTTAAGTGTGTAATAAAAAAAATCTAAATTACAAAGCGCTTTAAAAAGCATTACAAACATTTTGCCGTATTCTCTCACATTCTCTGCATAATCCAACAATACATAATAGAAAATTGTTACAATTATAAAAATATTAATGTATTTTACGCAATTAGCTGTTTTCTTCTTTTGGGTATGAAATTGTAACCAGAAAATGTATTCTAATTAATAACGAAAAAAGGGGCGCTACATAAAAATACGCTTTGCTTGATACGCGTAATGACACATATTACAAAATATGAGTAAATTTTGTCCAATTTCTGGGTTTTATTGTAGTTTTGTAAACTAGGTATCCATCGGGTTGGATTAGAAACGTATACAATATTGTACACCTTTACACTGTACATACACAGAGAAATTCAACGTGCACATAGCGTCAACTTTTAGGATTGTTCTATTTCTCACAGCTAATACCAATAAAGACGAAATATTAGTAGATAAAAGGCATTTAAAATACATGCTACACTTCAAAGTGAAATGACACATAAAATAGTAGGTACATTTGTTCAGAATGAACGATTTTAATCATGTTTAGAATTTAATGCGATCATTAAATTCATGTGTTTGACATTACGTGGTAAATTTTTATTGCCGTGTTTATGAGGTCCTTTTTGGAAGATGGTTTTGTTTATTTTAAGTATCAAGAGGTTTGCTTGTATTTTATTTATGTTTATGTTGTGAATGTTTTGTTTATTATAATTAAGTGAGTTATAATTAGATACGACCATATTATTAGATATTTGCTCTATTATACTTATAACAACGACATTTAGAAGATTCAATTTTTCAAAGAGGTTTATTTTTACTGTTGAATATTATAGAATATTCAACAGAAAAATATTTAAATAAGTACCTGAAAAATACAGAACATCCAAAGCGAGTTTTATAATACTCCAAGGCATGGGTTCTGTCGTGTAACTCAAACCGGGACAAAGTTTGAATTTACCACCCTAAAAGGCCAAACGGCGGCGTTACAACGCCCGTAATAACGCCGTTAAAATAAGAGCCTGCGACCTGGGACACCTAACGGCGGAGGTCCATATTGAAGAAGACTACGACATGAGTAGCAATATAACCTGCGAGCTATATGTTGAGCATACGTGTTTAACCATACCTAGGAGCTTTTACAACACATAAGAAAAACGTCGCGAACTGTAGAATGTAGATCTTCCTTTATGTTGGAAATTAGCACCGCATCATCAGCTTACAACATACTCTCAGATTGTTAATTTTATATAAGGAAAAGATGCAAAACATGGATAAAGGTTCTAAATTGATTAAAATACTACAACCACAGAAAACAACAATATTTTAATTGTTATAAGTGACAGAGAAACATGAAATCACAAAATTCATAGCTTCTCATTGGATCAAACACTTTCTCCAAAAAGACCTGAAATGAATTTTATATTAACCATTCCATAAATGAGTCGAAATAGCTTAGTATTAAAAATCCTTCTGGAAACTAGAAACCTTCTAGCAATAGAAGCTTGTAGAATACAAAAATAAAACAACAAACAAAACCTTTCTAGAGAAGCATCAATTTTATTAACGTAGAAACCACACCAGTTTTTGCGAAATCCAATTTGATTTATTTCAAGCTTTTAAATAAAAAATTCCAACAAACTGACAGTAGTTTAAACCAGTTGTAAAAAACAAGTCTTCCGAAATAAAGATTGATTTCCTTGTGAAATTCTATTAATTTTATTTCCCGAGAGGCACTGTTTTTTCTATCAATTTCAACAGAAACTTCTTGAAAGAAGAATGATTAATTTTTCTCAGCATAATTGGTCAAAATAAATTTATGCGTGTTCACACCATAAAGCTACCACTTAAGTTTAAAATATATTTCTCACCAAGTTAAGAATTATTCACCGGAGAAGGTATGAATATTACGTCCGCCTCTAATGATTATATTTAAACTTTGATCTACTTTAAGCGTGGATATTTTATAGTTTCCTGGGTTATGGAGCACATCATGGGTCAGGAAATCCAATTGCGCAGCGCGATCTGCTCCGTTTATGGCTATATTTGTATGCGTGCCTTTATGTAACTGTGATTTGAATTCTATTGCACCTATTATTGTGCCGGTTGCACTTATTGCACTATTTCCCCACGGTCGACTCGATGCCAATATCACAAAGCTATCGGGCACCATTGTACTATTCACACACCTGTAGTGCACTTCGGTTCGACGCTGGGCTAAGGGTGCTATCAGGTATTTCCCGTTGAAAGTGCGCTTAAACACAATAATGCATTTTATTCACGTTAAGTTTTATGACCTCGTTTTTCCAAATTGCTCTACAAACGTTCGTAAAAAATGCTTGCAATGGTCATTATCTAAGCTTCAAGGGATGAGGGAAGAGAATTAACATAAAAACCTTTGAAATGGCAATCGACTGTCATATTAAGAGTAAAATCACTTTAGTTGCGAAATTATGAGACTTAAAATCTTTTCTTTTTCGAATATAGCAAATAAAATCGTTATTGCGGTAACAGAGATTTGAAATCAGAACTCTTCCGCTTCCGGTTAATCGTTGTTAGCGTCAGCGTGCGTGCTGATGCTATCGGCAGGGTTGGAGAAAGCTCCCACATATTTAATACAAATTAGTTGCTGTATCTGCCCCAAATAAAAACTAGCTCTGGTTCGGTGCAAGCAGGGTTTCTCTTAACCTCAAGGCTAGTGCTTGTGGTTCGGAACTTCACGCTTCTCCATCCCCCCAGGGCCTCTCTCGACAAGCAAAACACGGTAGGTTATCACATAAATAGTTTATTCAATTCTAGGAGACACAATAATACATAAGAGGAACGATCCTAGCTGAAAGTTAGTTTGAACGTCAGTCTCTGCTCTCTACACGCGTGGTTAGGGCTTCAAAACATTTAATTGCCCACAAAGGGTAACATGGTAATTGACTCACGTTTGGTTTATGGGCCAACAGCGGCTTTACGCGCTTGTTCTCCCGGTCTCAGCAGCGTCCATGCGGACACCGGAAGTGCACAACCGGCGAAACTGAACTTGTGTCGCACATGTTCGCGCGGGACGTGGGCCCGGGAAGCTCGCTTGCTGAAGACTGATTTGAATGGCGTGTGCGGCGCGTCTCCTGATCCGTGGGTCGCGGGAGGGGTGATGCGCCTGCGCATTACCGTCCCGCGGTGCAACAGTATTTTAGGGCTCGATTCGCTGACTGTCGAAACATGACGGTACTTAAGACTCGATTCCTTATTCTTGTAACGTAACACTTCCCCCCTCGCCGCAATAAAAGCGACGTGGCAATGGAGCTGTAGGGCTAATAAATCCTCTTACCCTTTCAGCACTTGTGCCAAAAACATTTAAGAGAAACGAGGAGAGAGAGAGAGAGAAATTCCTAGCTGGAGAATAGTTATGAACAGAACACAAAAGAGATGATACATGGTGTAACAAGGAATTGTCAATAAATGTATATAAAGGCAGTGGCATACATAAATACAGTTGCAAAGAACAAGGATCTGTTGAAGAAAGGTACAAGGGTTATGCAGTGATAGAAAAAAAAAACTCTAAAATTGTATCATTGGTCTGTGAGCTAATGTTTGCGAACGTGGTTTGCGTAGGATGTCTGGGGTGGTTGAACGTTTCACTGAAGTTACAAGGTTACTTTGTCACAGTAACCTGGCCCATTTGAGATTACACTCAAGGGACACTAGGGCCTTTAAGAAAATACGAGGAAGAGAACACATGATGAGGCTTCTAGGTGGTGTGGAGAGTTCTACCTGTCACAGAGGTCGAAAGGGTAACTGCTTCCGGATCCTGTGGGTGAGCCAGTACGAAACCATTGAAGTATTGGAGAGTGGAATCGTAATTGGTGGTTGGTACACTGGTTTTTGTATGTAGTGGGATTGTTTTGTGAACAATCGTTGGTATTGTTATTTGCGCAAGGGCACAGGAGCATCAGCACAATGGCAGTAGGGCATTTGCATTATGCAGCAGGAACATTTGCATAATGGCAGCAGAAACATTTGCACAAGGGCAACAGGAACATTTGTATTATGCAGCAGGAATATTTGCATAATGGCAGCAGAGCATTTGCATTATGCAGCAGGAACATTTGCATAATGGCAGCAGGAACATTTGCACAAGGGCAACAGGAACATTTGTATTATGCAGCAGGAATATTTGCATAATGGCAGCAGAGCATTTGCATTATGCAGCAGGAACATTTGTATTATGCAGCAGGAATATTTGCATAATGGCAGCAGAGCATTTGCATTATGCAGCAGGAACATTTGCATAATGGCAGCAGGAACATTTGCACAAGGGCAACAGGAACATGAACCAACCTAGAGCTGGCGTGCTCGGGTTTGTTTTGAGTGTCGGTTCTTTGTGGTGATACAATTCGCAACTACACGCACGACTCACACTAGGTTATGTTAGATGCGGTCGGGTGCTTTTGGTACGCAGGGATTGAAGGCAAGGGACCTCCGTGACGGTAGCGAGGGCAGCATGAAGAGGCGCAGATGTAGATAGGGTGCAGAGCTGCTGGTTTTTTTTTTTTTTAATCCGGCAAAAATTATTATTAGAACAAAATTCTTGAAGTTTACCTGCCTAGTAGACCAATGATGAAAAAAGTTTGGAGAGAAACAAGTGTGCATGTTGAGAAAAAGTTGGATTTGTTTGGCGTGTAGAGAGAGAGACGGAGAGAGAGCTAACTAAATGTGGCTAATGCCTAATACATGTTACAAAGGTACGTATTCAAGGACAGGTTCTGTGTAACCCCTTTTGGTTTTTTTTCTTTACCAAATACATTTCCAAGAATACGTGGTTGAGGGATTGTACGTATAACAAAATTCCCCATTCGAAAGAAGTTGGTCTTCCATGACCTATGCTCACGTCTATACGGTAGCATTTTTTCTACTTTCGAAAAACAAAACATTGCGTACAAGATTAGTTATAACAAAGTGGGAAAGGAGTAGGAAGTTGAAAGGATCCGCGTATGAAGATTGTCCCATTTGACAAACGAAACGCCAAGTGCGTAACGCATATATCCCCATTCACGGATAATTTCGAGGAAGGGGGAGGGTGATAATTGGGAACATTTGAACGAAGAAAACTGCTGGGGACTCGGCTATTTCCGAAATTCGACCTCTGGGTGGAGGTGAAACAAGGTCTACAGCAGTCATCCTGGCACATTACAATAATGACAACTGGGAAAGGAGTAGGAAGTTGAAAGGATCCGCGTATGAAGATTGTCCCATTTGACAAACGAAACGCCAAGTGCGTAACGCATATATCCCCATTCACGGATAATTTCGAGGAAGGGGAGGGGTGATAGTTGGGAACATTTGAACGAAGAAAACTGCTGGGGACTCGGCTATTTCCGAAATTCGACCTCTGGGTGGAGGTGAAACAAGGTCTACAGCAGTCATCCTGGCACATTACAATAATATTTGGTAGTGTTGGACAAAAGAATACACTGACATAAAAGTCTAATCCTCTACGTGTATTGGGCAGAAGATTAGGGGTCGTTTTATTCTCCTACTTGTTTGCGAGAAATGACAGACCCTTGCTCAAATCTCACAAACCTGGGGATTTTCTTTGTTCGTCTCCCAGACAACGAGTTAGGTATTTTTGTGTCCATCAACTTAACTCCCACGACACGATGCCCCATAATCATGAGTGAAGCGTATGATTAGTCCTTTTGAGATAGTAGATAGTTCCTGGGTTCTTGTGACAGGAAGTCCACGGGCATATTAATGATTACAAAAAAGGGGTGTGGACTACATTGAGTAGTTCACCCATAAAGGTTTGATATTATTTCGTTCGCACGATTCATGGTGAGTATTATAACGTCTTCACGTATAGCGTACAAGATTGCAAAATCAAAAGATTTGCAAGTAAGTTTTATAACGTCTTCACGGATAACAATGAACGAATTACAACTGGGTTGCCCAGTATTGAAGGGAGGTGCAAAAGACTAGGTATTTATGACATTTCTGACAAAAACCCACAGAGTAATTATAACGGGCTCCCCGTATCGCATTTAGTAGATATTCTGAGATTCCCATCTATGACGGCAGATTTTATAAGGTTCCCACCTATGATGGCAACAAAGGTTAACGTTCATATAAAGGTACCTATTCAATACAGACGGCGAGACATACTGATGTACTTAGTACAACAATACCGTAGCATAATAAATCCATATTAGCGTACGTTAAAGACTTGCACAAAGGCAAAAACATATTTGAAGATCTGGCCAAGATTTTATACTTCAACAATAAAGGGACAAAAAAAATTTCTGGCGTGCTGATGGAATGTGAATTTCATCTAAGCTTACCGCAAAAGAGATCCTTTGTGGTACAACCCTTTTGGTTACGCACAGAGTATCGTATCGTGATGGTACAACTTTTGTTGTACTTACACGTACGATGGTAGCAGCAATACAAGACATGCGCTTATCGTTGTTTGACAAGGAAAATTATTTACATTGGTCCGATTTGAGTGTTTAAGACCTTCTAGGTTTTACTTACTTAAACAGACTGCGATGGACACACCTTGGTGTTATGAAAATTATAATAATGGGATGGGTTGTTCACAGGGTGGTTCACTTGGAGACCTGGCTTCTTGTTGTGACCTCGTACTTTGCACGTGATAAGTCACAACAAGGCAACCCCAAAATTTCAGTTTGAGCAGTTGAGACCCAGGGTGACTCAATGTTGCTGAAATGTTGTAAAAAAATTTATCGTTAATGAAGAGGCACGTTGAAAGTTGTCCCTTTTATAACGATACTTTCCAGACTCCACATCCAGTTCTGGGGAGAGCTAGAGCAATTTGGGTTATTTATTGAGCGCCATTCTATTTTCTTAAAAAACAGAAAAAAAACTTAGAACGGGTAGCAAACATCTGATACCGCCGTGGGTTTACACAGGTTTGCTTACCTAATTTAACTACATATGACATAAGGGTTAGATGCACTTTGGCGAGGACCCGATATTTAATGTACAAAAAAATTTTTCTAACATTTAGAAAGGGGTGACGAGGTATGACATGATGATGTGAAAATATGATGCTGCGAGTTGTGACGATGCACAAAACCTTGGGCACGTAGTCTCTGACTACTTGCAGTAAGCCACAGGGAATTCCTTTCTCCGAAGTGATCAATTTCAGGTAGAGGTGTGCATGCTTAGAAAAAACGATGTTTCCAAGGTTTGACACCTGGGGCAGCAATTAGAGGCGAATGACTGATGATGACGAGATATTTATACAAACAAAAATAAAATAAAATAAAATGAAACGAAACCACAAGGGAGAATTATAATTTCTTCCATGACTTTGGCTACAGTTGACACCACTGTGCCAGAGCTAGAAAGGTTTCGTTTGAGTGTCCTAATGAGTGACAATCGTTTACGAGAGGCCGCTCATTAGTGACGAAACAAAAGGGTTGACTTCCATAGTGATCCATGTCACGGTGTAGACGAATGGTTGCTAGGAGTCACGGAATAACCGTTGGGGTTATACGGGCGTGGCAATGGAGTTTGTTTCCATGTTCCCACTTTTTACAATGTCCTTTATGTGGTAGTTACCTATGTGTTTACCAGAGATGTCGGACAATCGGTAAACCAGGTCTGAGATTTTCTTTAGGACTTTCGTCTTTACAAAACGGGGTGCCAATTTGGCAGAGAAGTACAGCGCACCTTGTGACAGAGTGTTGTTTCTCCTCCAGACGATGTCTTCTTCCTTGAATGTGACGTGCCTCCTGCGAAGGTTATACCTGTCGGCGCTCTTTTGGTGGGCCAATAGTAGAGCGTCTGTTACTTCACTATAGATAGCGGAGAGTTCCTCCAAGCGGTGGGCGTAATTTGCTGCGGGGTCTGCTGTGGAGGAAGGGACGGGTGGAAGGCAATTGTCAGGGTGTAGTGAACCGTGAACTACTTGTTCCATGCCGTGTTTGAGAAAAAATGGTGTATAGCCTGTAGCGAGGTTCACCGTGTTGTTCATGGCTGCTTGTATTTTGTCTAATTTTTTGCACCATGTGCGTTGATCTTTGCCAACCAAAATTGCCAGGGCCGTGTTTATGGTTTGGTTGTATCGTTCAACGGTGTTGTTCTGTGGGGTGTAAAGGGTGTTATAGAATACATCCTTTATACCATATTTAGACAAAAACTCTTTAAATTCCAGAGCTATAAATTGTTTACCATTGTCGCATATTATAGTACGAGGGGTACCGTAGGGTATGAAAATATGTTTTTCCAATAGATTGGTTATTGCTGCTGCAGTTGCCCTTTTCAGAGGAAACAACCAGCAGTATTTGGAAAAGATGTCCACTACGCTGAGTATATGCATGTAACCGGCGTAGCTTCTAGGGAAGGGTCCAATGAGGTCCATAGAAAAGGATTGAAGTGGTCTATCGGCACGCTTGGGGTTGCCCATTAGACCAGACGGTGGTGCCGTACTGTGCTTGTATGCCTTACAGATGTCGCACTTGGAGATGTATAAACGTACTTGTTTGAATAGACCCGGCCAATAATATCTTAAGGATATTTTTTTGAATGTTTTGAAAGTTCCAGGGTGTATGGAGTCTACGGCACTGTGGTTATCAATAATAACTTGTTCTCTATTTTCGAGAGGGACTACCTTTTTCCAGGCATAGTCCTCTAAGATTGACAGTGGAGGCTTGCAGTTGCGATATAGTTGTCCGTTCTTAATCATAAAATTCGGGAACTTTTGTGGGTTGTCACTGCATCCTCTAAAGATTTTTTGATACCATACGTCTTTTGTGGGGAGACTAGAATTGGGTAATTCGGCATTTAATGTTGCTATCTCGATCCTAGAAAGGGCATCCGGGACGATATTATCCGCGCCTTTACGGTGGATGACATCGAAAGTATATTGAGATAGGCGGGACGACCAGCGAGCCAATCTCCCGGAGGGGTTGTCTAGCGAGATCAGCCATTTTAGGCTGCTATGGTCTGTGACGACGGTAAACTTACTGCCCTCAATGTATCCGCGGAAATGTTGAATGGATTCCATGACTGCTAACAATTCTCTCTCGGTAATCCCGTAGTTTTTTCGTGTTTATTTAGGGTACGAGAGAAGTATGCCACGGGGTGTTCGCCGTCCGTAAAATTTTGAGTGAGGACTCCTCCGATTCCGACGTTTGATGCGTCCGAATGGATCGTAAAGGGAAGATTGAAGTCGGGGCAATTCAGTACTGGGGCTGATTGAAGAGCCTCTTTCAGGGAGTTGAATGCTGACTCAGTCTCTGCAGACCAGGAAAAGTTACTGGTACCTTTACGGATTCCCGTGATTTTGTTGAGCGGCGCCGCGAGAGTTGAGAAGTTTTTTATGAATCTTCTGTAGTAACCGGTGAGTCCGAGGAAGGCTTTTACCTCTTTTGCATTTGTAGGTCGGGGAAAATTTGTCATAGCCGCTACTTTTGTGGGGTCTGTTCTTAGGCCTTCTTCGTCTACTATGAAACCCAAGTATCGTAGGCGGTGCCTGCAGAATTCCGATTTCTTCAGGTTGATAGTCAAACCGGCCTGTTTGAGTTGTTGAAAAACCTTTTCTAGAATAAGTATATGTTTTTCAAAGGTATCGCTAATGATGATCAGGTCATCCAGGTAGCAAAATAAATTGTTATCAAACTCTGGGCCAAACAATTTATCCATGAGTCTTTGTAGTTCTGCTGGGCTGTTTTTTAAACCGAAGGGTAGTCTTTTGAAATGGAACATACCCCTGCCAGGCACCACGAAGGCAGTCTTTTCGCAGGAGCTGGGATCCAAAGGTATCTGCCAGAATGCTTTGCTTAAGTCTATGGATGAGATGTATTTAGCGTTTCGAAGTCTGTCCAGGATGGAGTTGACCAAGGGGAGCGGGTAGGCGTCTGATATTGTACATGCGTTGAGGCGTCTGCTGTCGAGGCAGAAACGGGCTGAGCCGTCTTTCTTTGAAACTAATAAGGTGGGGTTGGTCCATGCGCTGCGGCTGGGTACCACCACTCCCAGTCTTAACATATCGTCCAATTCTTTTTCCAGCGTTTTCAATTTTTGTGGAGCTAGGTTGTAATACCTTTGTTTGATTGGGGGGCCTGTTGTTTTTATATGGTGATGTACTAGGTTGGTTAAGCCTAAACCGCACCTTTCGAAGGAGATGGATTCATACTTGTTGATCATTTGATTTAATTGTATTGTTTGTAAGGGGTTCAAGTTTTCGTAGGGTATTACCGTACGGATTTCGTTTACTTGGGGAGTGACGGAGGGGTTGTTAAACAGTTGCGGGGCAATTTTGAAAGCCATCCAAAAATCCACTCCCAAGATGAATTTCTGTGTGATTGTAGGTACAACTAGAAACTTGATCCAAACTGTTTTTTGGTCGCAATTGATCGGTAGGGTTAGAGAACCGATGACGAGTTGTGAAGTGTTGTCTGCCGTGGTAACATGTGAAGAATGTTTTCCCATTTTAAAACCACAGTTTGTGAATAAGGTGTGGGCGTTGTCGCCCAGGCAGCTGACAGAGGCGCCGCTGTCTAGGAGACCTGAAAAAACCACGTTGTTTATGGAAAAATGCGCGAAGGGTCTACCGTCTATTGCCTGTTTGCAGCAAACTGTAGAGAGGGGTAAGGCCTGTTTAAAAAATTTGACGTGTTCCAACCACTCCGACCATTCCTTTGGCCTATGGGAGGGATGGTCCGGGGGGTTGGGGTCTAGTTTTTTGTCTTCCTGGCTGTCCAATTGGGAGGGGGTCTGGAGAAATCCATAGGGGGTTTGATGAATCTGAGATCCGGGATGGACGTTTCGGTATTGTCTTGGCGTGGTCTTTTGCCAAACTTCCTCCCTTCATCTCTTCTTGGAGAACGATCGACGGATCGCCTTTTGTTAGAATGGGTGTCTTTGGAGGATAAAAGTTTTGCTTGTTTAAAGCAGGCGGCTTGGGAGTGACCAATCTTGTGGCAAAAAGAGCAGGATTTCTTTTCGTTGTGCTCCGGTTTTATGCCGGACGAAGTGCTTGGGCGAAAGTTTTCTTTGGGGAATCTTTCGTCTCTCTTCCGATCCTGGTATGCCTCTAGTAGCTGGCAGACATCTTTCAGTTGCTCCAGCGTGGCAATTTTCTGAGAAGTAATGATGTTTTCGTATCTGGGGAGAAGACCGTCGATTAAAACCGGGAGAAGTTCCGCTTCAGGGACAGGTTGGGTGAGCTTTATATTGATGGCCTCTGCCCTCTGTGTGAATCTAGCAACAGGCTCTCCGGAGTGCTGCTTGATAGCGAGTAGGGATAGCCTGACTCTATGTTGGGCCTTTTTTTCTCCGAAACTGGATAAAAGTGCCACCTTGAGTTCCCTCCATGAGTTTGTTTTTCTCTTATGTATCCTGTGCCAGGTAAGCATTTCAGGAGCGATGAGGTCTATGAAGTTCCTGTGTAGAATACTTTCGGGGATTCCTCTGACTTGGGCTGTTTCTTCTATTCTGTTGATGAAATCCTCCACATCCGTGAGTCCGTTGTATTTCGTCTTCCAGGTTGTCAAATCATATATTTTCGTCTGTTCCTGGGCTTGTACCACCAAGGGTTTTGCTTCGGAGACTGTGAGGGAGGTAGAGATGATTTCTGAGGTGTCTTCCTGTTGAAACTGCAACTTCCTGATGTACTTTTTGTTGTAGAAAGAAGCATATTGAATAAGGCATTTTTTGGATTTATTCCTGGGAGAAATCTTTCTACTTCTCAGGGCCTGTAGTAGTTCTTCCTTTTTTGACGTAGAAATGTGGGGGATTATACCCAGCGTGACTTGAGGGACTTCCATAGTGTATAGGGTCGTGTCAGGGTGACCTTACGTTGGGAGAAAAACGAGAACTCGACTCTTTATCCGTAATTGGAAAGAAATTTTTGCCAGGGATTGACCACTGGGGACGTATATATATTTTTTTTTTACAAAATGCTTCTGCGAAAAAACGCGTATTTGTAAGTGTTTGGGTTATTTGAAAATTTGGGCAGAGGTTTGCCTCTGGCCACGTGCTTTTTAGGAAAAATCCAAGCGTTTTGGAAAAAAAAATTCGAAAATTAAAAAATCGAAAAAAAGGAAAAAAATCGGAAAAATTTTCAGAGTCCGAAACTGGAGAAAATTTGAGCAGCAATTTTCCTCTGGCCATGCGTTTTTAAGAAAAACTCCAAGCGTTTTGGAAAAAAAATATTTCGAAAATTAAAAAAAATCGAAAAAAGGAAAAAATCGAAAAAATTTTCAGAGTCCGAAACTGGAGAAAATTTGAGCAGCGATTTTCCTCTGGCCATGCGTTTTTAAGAAAAACTCCAAGCGTTTTGGAAAAAAATTTCGAAAATTAAAAAAAAAATCGAAAAAAGGAAAAAATCGGAAAAATTTTCAGAGTCCGAAACTGGAGAAAATTTGGGCAGCGATTTTCCTCTGGCCATGCGTTTTTAAGAAAAACTCCAAGCGTTTTGGAAAAAAAATTTCGAAAATTAAAAAAAATTGAAAAAAGGAAAAAATCGGGAAAATTTTCAGAGTCCGAAACTGGAGAAAATTTGGGCAGCGATTTTCCTCTGGCCATGCGTTTTTAAGAAAAACTCCAAGCGTTTTGGAAAAAAAATATTTCGAAAATTAAAAAAATCGAAAAAAGGAAAAATCGAAAAAATTTTCACAAGTTTTCGTGGAAGTAATTTGTTTGAGAATTCAACAATATCTTGGGGGCATGGTTTCATTACGCGGCTTCCTATAGCCTGATTTTATACAGCACCAATTTTGGTATTTACACGCGAATTCCCTTCGTCTTTTCGACAAGATATTACCTTCTTTGTCAATTGACAAGGTATTATAGTGTCAGATGTCAAGGAATCCACGTCAACGCGAATTTAGTATTTTTTGCATTATTCGAATGTGATTCGGCATGACCCGGTTTCAGCAGACGACAGAGTCAAAAATACTTAATTGTCAAATGACAGAAAGAATTTAAATCCACTTGTTCCCTAGGTGTCAGCAAGTGTCCGTTTAAGAGACGTACCAGCGTGCTGCAATATAGTATATTATTAAAAATATTTAGCACTTTCGAGACCAAGCGGATGATTTGTTTATCATGTACATGATTTTAATTGTTGAATAAATTCTTCTTTAATTTGTGTTTATTTCCACTATTCACTTGTATTGAAAATAGCAATTTTAATCGGCCGACACTTTGTAATCACTGTATTATTCGCAGCGACAACTTCCTAGGTTGGGCACCTTGCGTTGGAATACCGGTAATATTTTGTCGAGTGACGACTCACAAATGATAAAATCGCGCCCGTAATAATTTAAATTGTGATTCGAAATTACGTTCGCGCCGAGATTCCTGTTGGAAGTGCTAGACAATTGGGAATAAACAATACATCATAATAACATTTCAGAGTTTACAATTGTTGCTTGGGAACGAGGCCGTGGTGGAACAGAAAAAAATTTAAATGGCCCCACGTTTAGCGCCAGTGTTAGCGTCAGCGTGCGTGCTGATGCTATCGGCAGGGTTGGAGAAAGCTCCCACATATTTAATACAAATTAGTTGCTGTATCTGCCCCAAATAAAAACTAGCTCTGGTTCGGTGCAAGCAGGGTTTCTCTTAACCTCAAGGCTAGTGCTTGTGGTTCGGAACTTCACGCTTCTCCATCCCCCCAGGGCCTCTCTCGACAAGCAAAACACGGTAGGTTATCACATAAATAGTTTATTCAATTCTAGGAGACACAATAATACATAAGAGGAACGATCCTAGCTGAAAGTTAGTTTGAACGTCAGTCTCTGCTCTCTACACGCGTGGTTAGGGCTTCAAAACATTATTTGCACACAAAGGGTAACATGGTAATTGACTCACGTTTGGTTTATGGGCCAACAGCGGCTTTACGCGCTTGTTCTCCCGGTCTCAGCAGCGTCCATGCGGACACCGGAAGTGCACAACCGGCGAAACTGAACTTGTGTCGCACATGTTCGCGCGGGACGTGGGCCCGGGAAGCTCGCTTGCTGAAGACTGATTTGAATGGCGTGTGCGGCGCGTCTCCTGATCCGTGGGTCGCGGGAGGGGTGATGCGCCTGCGCATTACCGTCCCGCGGTGCAACAGTATTTTAGGGCTCGATTCGCTGACTGTCGAAACATGACGGTACTTAAGACTCGATTCCTTATTCTTGTAACGTAACATCGTTTCAAGGTTAAGGACGGGTTGTTTCAAAAAATTTGATGAATTCATCAAATATTTTAAGTTAATTTTCACGTTGTGTGGAGGGTCTATTTAAGTTCTATTATTATATTATCATAGGCCAGTTGCGTGAAACTGAAATAATCACAGACCTTGAATAGAACTTACACAGAACGTGAAAATTAACTTTAAATATTTGATGAATTCATCAAATATTTTGAAACAACCGATCCTAAGATATTGCGACAACTTTTAGTCCAGCCGCGTTTCTACTACACAATATCAAATTAGTGATTTATCTATACTAATATTATAAATGCGAAATTGCGTATTTTTGTTTGTTACGCTTTCACGCACAAACCAATAAAACGATTTTAAATATTATTTCACAAATAGAAAGCTACATTATATGCGAGTAATAAAGGCTGTATATAATGGTAAGCTCTGGCGTTTTGAAATTATAAATATTAATATATTATATTTATTATAAGTTTTCTGTCGCTAACAAAAGCGAGTTATTGCTAACGTCAGAAAAGAAATCGTTGCCTTGGAAACGATGTTGATATATAGATTTTTTATTTCCGGCGTTATAGTAAATACCTATCTATCTATCTATAAAAATAAAAATTAATCTTCCAAATGTTGGTACGCGCATAACTTCCGAACGACTGAACCAAATTGGATAATTCTTTTTTTTACTACTTGTGGGCTCTGGCATTATGAAATTTAGGTGACATGCGAGCTGTTTGAAAACTGAATGTATCGAGAATGAATGTATGGAATGCGGGAGGAGGGAGGGGGGGGGGATAATTGATAAGTGCAAGCGCTACAGTAATTTCCCCCTAATACCATGCGAGCGAAGCCGCTGGTAAAAAAGCTAGAAATTAATAATTTTCAAATATTACAGGCGTCCGGACCGTTCGAAGATATCCGTAACTAAATTTCTGCATTTGGAAGATATGTAAAGCGCCATTTATTGAATGTTTTGCGCTGTCATATTTGCACTAGATTTGACAATTTTTGACATAAAACTTCTCTTTATTACATGTTTTTAATTTTCATAGTTAGTAAGACATCTGTCTACATCCCTTTATATTTTCTTTGCATCAAATAATGTGTTTCAAAGTATTGTACAATAAACTCCACATCAACACGTTACATCTCAATCTGACATGACGTAATAAAATCATATTTACGAGAGTGAAACAGACATCCCACGTGCCGCCTCTGTCTGACTTATTAGCGGGTACTTGTCGACTGGGTAAGGTCAGTCCTAAAGGTTAATTGTATGTACATTAACCACTACCAAGTCTCGTTCTACTTCATTGCTGAAATTATTGTAACCGTTATCTGAACATCAAACAAAACAATATTAATTCCTCTCCATGTAATTCTACGGAGAAACTCACGTGAAATAATGAACAAGGGCTCCGCTAGTTGAATGTGATATGAAGAGTTTTGTGTGGAAATGTTCAGAGAACCAACTATCTATAGCAGTGTTTCTCCACCTTTTGCCCATGACCCACTGCAACGCTTTGCCCCCCCCCCCCCCCCCCCCCCCATCATTTTTAATTACTTTTCAAAGCAGCAGCCAATAAAAATATGCGTTAAGTGACTGTACACAGCCTTATGGAACAAAATTCCTTAATTCTACGGTGTTACCATCTGGTTTAAGCCGTTTATCACTCCAAAAATTATATAATGAAAAAAAAAAATGGAAAAGGCAAAAAATAGTTATGAGGCTGAAGGGTTTGGGGATATGATAGAGATGAGCAAGAGGAAGTTTGGGATGAATCTGGTCTTACCGAATCTTAATACAATTATGCCAATTTAAAATATAATATATATAAGCAAGAGTCCATTATAAAAATGTATAAGGAAAAAAAAACAAAGAATATCAAGAATTTTACAGACTAATGAGTAAATCAATTTATTACGCTTAATTTAAAAACAAATCAAATATAAAAAAAAACCACCCTTCTGAACAGCGCTGTATCATAAACCAATCAGAACAAATAAATAAAATTAAGCCTTTTAAAAAAAAGTAAATCTACTTATATACATAAATTAAAATATGTTTGCTTCTGTCTATGTATGTGTGTATGCTATGCGTTGCTATACCATTCATCCGATTGCGATGAAACTTTGGGAATTTGATGTGCGCATGCCCGCGAGTCTTACTGCATACAATAGTTCTGGCATCATGAAATTATGCGTTGCTAACAATTCATCAATGCGATGAAACTTTGGGGATTAGATTTGTGCCTGCCAGCAATGGTTTCTATATATGCTGTTGAGCTCTGAGCATTATGAAATTTGTATTTAAAAAATGCAATAGGTAGCACACGAACTGTTTGAAAATTGAATGTACCGGGAATGAATGTATGGAATGCGGAAGGTTGGAGACGAATCCAGGAGGGGGAAGTGGAACTTGGGAGGGGGGAGGGGAACTCGGGAAGAGAGAGAGGGGAGTGGGAGAGGGAAGGCGGAGAAAGCAGAGTGGGAACGCGAGAGGGGAAGGGGACGCGGTAGAGGAAGGGGAGGCGGAAGGGAAACTGGACGAATGGGAAAGGAAACGCAGAGAGAAACAATTTCTTTATTAAGTGGCATAGCAACGCAAGCCAGGAACTCGCTAGTATTTTATACAAAACATATTATTAATATACAACCTAAGTAAGAATCGTGGCTCCCTTATCTATCAGGAACAAGAGTTCCACTTTTGTAATAAGTTTTACATGATCAATGATGACCTTAAATATAATATTTTGTAAAATAAATTTTGTAACTAAATTAAGTAATAGGTAGTACCTACATGTCTGCACGTATCTGCAATAACAAACTGTGCGTATACCTATGTATATAATTTTTTTTTTATAAAACTATACACCGGTAAACAAGGAATTTTTTTTATATCTGACAAGCGCATGAGTATCAATATTCGGATAAGAAAGGAAATGATCTGTTGGACGAGACAATCAGAACAAATTTCACAATGGCGTTTCAACATTCGGCATTCTATAATTATTATCTCAACTGAAACTGGGGACAATAGACCCGAGGATGTAATTTCCTCGCTTTGGTCTTTAATAAGGCCATTGAAAGATATCCAAAAGATTTGAAACGTTTATGTTTTACACAATCGTTTTATTACGGACACGTTAGCGCCATTACTTGAGTATCTGTTCCGGTACACCAAAGAATTTCAGGGGTACATTTAATTCCTACAACGTTGGTAATTTGTATTATAAATTCAGAAAGAGAAGTGACATCTTATAAAAATATATGTTTCTTTGTTTGTAGATATTATTTCCTGTAACAATCATCCGATTGCGATGAAGTTTTGGTGATTAGTAGTGCACAGGCCCACGAAGATTTCTGTACATAATGGTGAGCTTAATAAAAAGTTATTATAAACAAATACAATAAGTTGTGTGCGACTGTTTGAAAAATGTGTATATTTCATATAGTTTAGCGAAAGCGAGGAATGGCGTGGGAAATAAAATGAAGAGGGGGTGGGATATCGGTGGTAACGAAAATTTCTTAGGGGAGTTCAGTGATACGATTGAACACGACAATATAATTTAAAAAAATAGAGTGTGCAATTCACAAGCGGTAGAAGTGGCAGAAAAGTAAAGAAGACAGAGTGGGGAGGCTACGAAGCACCGCACAAATAGGAGACCGATTATTCTATCTCATTCTCTCACAGGCTAAATCTTCTAGATGTACGTGTTTGTCTCTTTAGTTACTCTTTTCCGTTTCGTCGAGTTTCAAATGGTGCTAACAGTAGGTATGTTTTAAGGTTTTCACGGCCAAAAAGTATTTTTGTTATTGTTTTTGGGGTGTTATGCCGTGTTTCGCTACCTCCTTCTTTAGCCAACGTTTCGGACAGCGTCACAGTGTCCATTATCAGGGCAGATGAGTGAAACAATAACAAAAAAAAAAAAAAAAAAAGGTGCTAACAGTAGTTTCAACGGTGCTAAAGAAGTTTTCAGAAATTACTGGTTAAAGATGGTAAAGGGCTGTTTTCATATATAAAAGTAGGAAATATAAAAAAGCTCTTATATCGGTTTATATATTTGGATCCGAAGTATTGTAATCCACGATGAAATTGGACAAAGTCCTACCGTGTCCTTGTCACGGGGCGTTGTTTTTATTTTAATTTAGACGTCGTCGCTATGACGTCACACCGACACATGTGTTCATGATAAAAAAATGTCCCCCAGTATGAAAATATCATACAAACACCACTACAAGCGAACACAATACAGTATGTATGTAGTATGATCAGTTTTAGTGCTCGTGGGGCTTCTTACATTATGTATAAAGGGTAAAAATCTCTGAGGTTTTGCACTTCGCAGCACACAAATACCTAGATATTTTTAATAATACGTATTATAGTTGTGGCATGGCTGTGTAGACTTTATGTCTGTGTGTGTACGCTGTTGATACGTGGCTCGGATGGTGCTTTGAAAGTTCAAACATGGTCGCTATAAAAACAAAAAGAGAGGTAAAATGTGGTTGGTCGGATCGAAACGGGGTGAGTTTGAAATAAAATTGTTAAATACCAATATGCTGTCGTGCTTACAGGGGCGTGTTTTGTATCCAAAGGTACTACTACCAACACGGTCACAATAAAAAACAAGCAGGTACTTGACGTGTAGCACCACATATGAAGAATTCATTAGTAGCAGTAATTACTCTGCATGTATTAGTGCATCGTATTATTCTCGTCACTCACAATACTTGATGCTTTTATTATCATATATATATCATTTTCTTTAATGGTGGGTGATTTACAACGGAATATTGCTGCGTTTCTTTTGTTGTGTTAGTGTTTCGCTTTGTGTGTAGATGTTAGATTATTCATCTCGCGTGTCTTTCTCATTGTCTTCGGAGATAACCGTTATTGTGCAAAATGATAGTTATAGCTGAAATCATTAAGACTGGAAAATATACAATGACAGGTCTAATATTTCTTGCCAGGAATGAATACATAAATATGACTCTTGTTTATCTTTCACGGTGCTTACGATAAGGAAGGTTTCAGCTTGTGAAATAGTACTTTGCAAAATAAACCATTTAGATTATGGAAATATGGTTTATAGTTTATGTCTTAACTAATAAACAATAAAGATAAAACCCTTTTCGGAGATAGCGTTAAGTACCAAAATTCCACACTTAACAGAATAATCTTTTTCTGTTTACTATCGACAATTTTATTTTTTCAAATGATAAGAAGAGGTATGTTTTTAGGTTTTCACGGCCAAAAAGTATTTTTGTTATTGTTTTTGGGGTGTTATGCCGTGTTTCGCTACCTCCTTCTTTAGCCAACGTTTCGGACAGCGTTACAGTGTCCATCATCAGGGCAGATGAGTAAATGATATTGGTGAGAGTGTTTACTTATGTGTGTCGAGGCGATACCGTGCTGTCAGCTCCATTTCTCTACGAGCTGGTGTTAGAAAAAATTCAGCATGGTTTTTTTTTTTTGCGTTTTAGCTTTGGTGTGAAAAATTGCGCGGAATTGACGGCTACACCAAAGCTAAAACGCAAAAAAAAAAAAACCATGCTGAATTTTTTCTAACACCAGCTCGTAGAGAAATGGAGCTGACAGCACGGTATCGCCTCGACACACATAAGTAAACACTCTCACCAATATCATTTACTCATCTGCCCTGATGATGGACACTGTAACGCTGTCCGAAACGTTGGCTAAAGAAGGAGGTAGCGAAACACGGCATAACACCCCAAAAACAATAACAAAAATGATAAGAAGAGCTTTAATAAAGCCTTCTTCTTCACGTGTGGCGGATACATAGATATAATTTTTTTCTTAATTCATTTATTTATTTGTAAGAAACAAACGGCTTACATACAGAATGCAAAGATAAATTCATATTCATTTAGAATTTTATAAAAAGTTAATAAAATCGGATATATTTATCCTAGGCACTATTTAGGATACAAACCAGTTCTTCGAATAAGTGTTTCCAAATTTCCAATGAAAAATGTAGCTACCAATAATATGGAAATCCAGGGTGAATTGCCTAAAACCAAAAAAAAAAAAATAATATGGAAAAAATTCGAATATATTAAATCAACTGAAATCAACCGAAAAAAGTCTCTGCTAATGTTGCTTGGAGATGGAGTTTAGTTGTGTCTTAAAATTAATTTCAGGTGGGGGGAAGAGATTGAGGAATATAGGAAAAGGATAGAAAATGCTCCCGATGCATTCCAAATCCTAGTATTAATTAACGATGCAATCGATTTAGACGAATAGTCGCTTTTTTTCAAGCATTCAGTTATTGACTAATACACAGCGTACTTCTTAGGTAGTAACTGAACCAAGAATTTGAGATATTTTATAGCTTTGTGAAGGAATATTTCACAATAAATGCGGTGTAAAAGTTAGTTTTGTTCTAAAAGTAGGATAGGTGCACATTTCGACGCCCTCCGTGGTTGAGAGGTAAGTTTCTCAATCCGAAGGTCGCGGGTTCAATCCCGGCGTGCGCAAGTAAATGAATTTTTAATGAATTGTATTATTTCACAATTTTATCATTTAAAATGATACAAGGTTTATCATATTTGCGGCACTTTCCAAAGTTGAAGATTCTCTCAGAATCGCCCTGGTGTATTACATTCAGAATGGGAATTCTGCTTAAAATGTCGCCCTGGTGTGTTGCATTTTGTACGGAAACGCTGCTTAAAATGGTTTTAATCGAGTTAATTGACCAGATCTGAATTGAATAGCCACACCTTCCTCTTCTCGTCTCCTTCCCCTTCTCACTACCTTCAGCCTCACAACATATCACAATTGGGGATGTCATTATTATTGTCTCACTATTATTCAAATAAAAAAAAGATCACAATTTTATAGTCACACTCAGTTAATAACTCATCAAACACTTAAAAGATATTACAATTTATAAAGATAAAATATGATCCAACATCACTGAGTAAACATCTAGGTGTAAAAACGTTATCTTCGTTCATTAATAATGAATTTCCTTTAGGTTTTAATTACAGCAAGATGAACGTTCGGCGAAATCATTTGAAGCATTCTCACGTTAGCTTACCGCACAGACAATACATCACCGGTCATAGCCGTAGCCACAGCCACAGCGATCGGCTAATTATAAAAGAAATTATATTAATTTATTTCATCCGAATATAGAATGATCTTTCATCACGCGACGGTGTAAGCCATGGAGGAAAGGAAAAGATCGAACAATTATTATATTATAAATTATAACTTTTATAGAGCCATTCTATCAGAATCTTGGGACAATTTTTATGCTCATTTTTTTAAAGATCTTTGATAATTAGATTAATTGACAAGCTGGTATTTTCAAAACTACAAAGATTAATTATGTCGACTGGTTTGTAAATAGCCTCTGTTTTAGTACAAGTTTTGCGAACCTTGTGCAAAAAAACCCATCAAGCCTTTATACCGCCATTGATTGTGTTTATCATTTAATCAATACATATAATTTTGCGGTATTAGCGTGAGATGCGGTGAGAGTAATCATTGGGAGTAGGAAATAACTTGATTAATGATCTTTGAGGAAATATCTATCAAATAACGAGGAAACGAAAATTCTCCTCAAAGTTCCCAAAGAGTCGTAAATTCTTCAGTCATTCAAAATAAATATCAACTATAATTTTGCCACTAATCTCATCTTATAAATGTAATTTCAATCAGTAATAGAGGGGAGCATATGTAAAATAATGCAATATCCTCTGCGTGCAAAGACGTATCTTCTCCAAGCATGAACTTCCTAATAAAAGTGTGTTAATCGAAAGGGACCGACCAGATAAATTATTTAATATATAAAAATCAATATTTGTTTATTCGTATTCTATTCGCTGCCATACCGTTCATCCGATTGCGATGAAATTTTGGCGATTTGTTGTGCGCACGCTTGCGAAGGTTATGGGTTATATAAATTGGTAAGCTCTGGCTTTATGATATTTGTATTAAAAATTACTACAGGTGGTGCAAAGTGAGGTTCGTGGGAGGGAAAGGCAAGGAAGGTGAAAGGGGAACGTGGGAGGGGAAGGAAACGCGGGAGGGGAAAGGGAGAAACAATTTATTTCATTGAATGGCATGGCAACGCATGCCGGGTACCCGCCCTGAGTTGATCTTTCTTGCTCTCTACAAATCATCCAATTATTATTATGATTAGAAGGAAACTGCCATGATTCATGCGTAACTTCTGATCTCACAAAAAAAGAATATTGTAAAAATGCTACAATGTTACTGCATTTTATGAATATGACCTTAAGAATTAGTAATGTGATTATTATCTTTCATAATATAGGATTATTAACTAGAAAGAGTAAAAATTTTTAGGTGTATATAACAATAAATTCTTAGAGAGATGTAGATAAAACGGCTCGGTCTGTCAACGAGGAATTAATTTTTAGTTGTCATTATGTCAAGATAAAACTTGAAAACGGCATTTTTAATAATATACACTTTTGTCAAAGCACAGGAGAAACTAGGAGGAAGAAAAATAATCAAAATAAATTACCGTAAATTCTTCGAGAGAGTGATAATACTGCTCGATCTATCAAGGAGGAATCAATTAAAATCGCGAGAGATCAAACAGTCAACAGTCAACAGCCAAACACAACCAGAGCCGGTGATGTAAGTGAGAAGTGAGAAGAGAATGGGACTTTGATTGCTAGAGGTAGAGATAGAGGGTCTCATTAAACGTGTTGACTCATGGAATGGATTCCGAGCAAGCAACAATTTATCTTTAATTGAATGTAATCCCTGTTTTTAAGCTCATTGAAAATATGGACTTATTTGAAATCGTGTTAATTACAAAGGAGTCAAGTGTTCGAGAACAACTGACTGTTGATTGAAACGTGAATACCTAATAATTAATAGTGGGCTTGTAATTTAAAAAGGTTTGTTTTTTAATCTGAATCGGCAACAACTCTGGAACGGTGAAAAATGTCGTCATGAAAACTATACAGCCTTTTCTGTCTGCAATTCTAAATGTGTCGGTATTTTAATAAAGAAATACCCTTTCTTATAAAATATAATGTGTGTTACAAAAAAAATGACAAAACACAATTTTTCTTTTTTTTACAATAGCTCCACACAGGAGGCCTTGAGGAAAATAATTACCATCAGGGCCTATGACATCCTAAGGATGCCGGGTGGTGGGTCTTTTTAGAAAAGGAAAGGGAGGAAGTACTGGGAAGGAAAAACGTATGAGGGGTTGGTAGGAATCTAGGGGTCAGTGTGTCCAGAAGTGACGGATGTATGAATTTATCCCTCCTTCTGCGGTGCAAGGCAAAGATCCGAGAGAGTCCAATTGGAGAGCTCAAAAAGTCATCCTCAACCAGTCTCTCCCGATCTGGCCTACCACCCAGTTGGTGAGCAGACGCATCTGTAGCCAAGATCGGGATAAACCTCACCCATGAACCCGGGCACCCCTGCTAAGTCACCAAACAGCGAACCACTTGGCGTGAGCTTTGACAAAGGTGTAAAATAGATGTAAAAAAAAGTTTGACGCCGGGTAGCAAATACTTCATAAATGGAAGATTTTTTATAATGTTTTTATAATGTCCTAGTATCAGGCAGTTTAAATTAATTTATGTTCCTGCTATAAAAATATAAAAATTAAGATAATTTATGACTTCATAATAATCACTTAGGTTGGTACATAGATAATTGAGCGCCAATTTAACAATTTTTACGAAGCCTTTGATTCACAATTTAAAAAAAAAATAGTCTCATTTTGTCCACACCGGAAACGAAATGTTGTAGGATTATTATTATTATTATCATCATAAAAAAGGTCTTTCTGAGACTAGCGCCCTTTTGTGAAATTAACAAGCCAAATAATTACAACAACACGATCTTCGTGCAATTTGCGTTACGGATGTTGCAAAACGCCATCTCGCAGGTCAATTAGCGCCTTCCGACATGCAGCAGGTATACTTCTCATTATCTACGCACAGTGTTACTTGGGATGAAAGGACACGAAAATCGCGTGTCATGTGAAAATATTTTGGGGGTTTAAGAACTAATGAGATGGGAATGTAACAAACTGATTGTAAACTAGTTCTTTCTTAAACTAACTTTGTAAAGCAACCTTGATTTAACATAAATTATCAAAATGTTATTATTTATTATCAAAATGTCTAAAATACGTTAAGTTTTTTTGCGTTCAGATATGACACGGATGATTTACTTCCTCAGAACATCCTGGAAGGACTAACAGTTCATCGAAGTGCCAACAAATGCAACATTGAAGGAAGGGACTTAATGGTAATGGTATGGTAATTAGACATAATCAAACCATAGGTGTCTTTAACTTTAAGTGACTTTAACAATAGGTAACTAAAACTATATGTATATTTAATTGCAGGCTTCTTTAAATATTAACTACCATTATCCATTTTTCATAAAAATCATGTTTTTCAGGAAACATGCTAATGAAAAAAATTATAAGCGATAGCAAAAATTTTTTTTTTCAATAAGAGTTATAAAATGTAAGATTCATTTGTATTGTTCGTTTTCGCAAATGGAAAGATTTGATCAAAAGCTGGCAAAAAAAAAGATCTTTTAAAAATTTTTTTTTTTTTTCACATGTAGCAATCAGTTTGTGGGAATACATAATTATAATAATAATACAATGATATAACTTTGTTTTGCACTTTATTATATTCTTCTCCAACCGGTTTCGGTTCGACCTGAACCTTCCTCAGGGATGAATAAAAATATACTTATATTTTTACAGTATACTTCTACAGTATACTTTTAAAAAAGTTTTGAAAATTGTATAATGGACAGTCGGCAAATTAAGGAAAATATAATATAACATTTAAAAAAAAAATTGAGACACTTTCTTATACATAGTTTTTTTTTGCAACAATTTGCAATGTGATGAAAAAATATTGTAGACGATTTATAATGGTGTGTTACAGTTCTTATCTGTTTGTGAAACACCTTCATTAAAAATATAGCATAAACATTATTATAAACCTTCAATACTGCCCTACCAATACTACAAACACAAATACAGCTTGACGCAGAAAACCGTACAATGCAAACTTAAATAAACGTAAAAAAAAAGAAAATTCTTTACAGCACTTTAATATGGAATCCGTTTCCGGTAAAAACCGCCATTCTGGTGTTTAACGCTTTTAAGTTACGCGTTTACCAAGTTCCACTATATTCCTATTGTAAGTTTAATAGTTTGTATACCAGCACATATAATATACATTCACCTGAACTTAAAGCTCGCAGCCAGAACTTGTAATTTTGTTTCCGTGAAATAGCGGCAACCAAGTAAATACCTTAGTGCTATTGGGCTCGGTCAGAGAAGTTTCTCGTATTAAAGTAATTGAAAAATACCGTCCTAGACTTTCTAGAACAAGATTAGTGCGCGGCAGTGGTGCATATTGAAATGCCCAACGGTGGGGCATTGCATTACTGCATAACTAAGGTACGGAACAAACAACTTACCCGCTTGCATTAGCTACGTTACGTGCTGCAAATGTTTAATTAAAACTAAAACACGTAGTTTTAGTGAATATTTTAGCAATCATGTCGCTACTGATTTACTATTATTATTCAAATTCATAATTACAAAAAAACAACATCGTTTCAAGTTGATTTCTGTAAGAAAACTATTAAGGCGACGCTTCCCGGCCCAAAAAGAAGAAGATGGAGAGATATGTAATTACGAATGTTGGACAGAGCGCGCCAATATTTTCAATGACAAAATTGATGCGAAAATTGGGAAAATGCTTAATAAAACATGACTCGTTGAAAATAGAGCAAAATGTCGTGGAACGTATCTTAAGTATCATTTAAAGAAACATTGTGAATTTTTTCACAATTATAACTTGTAAAATAATAAAAAGAGACTTGTTTTAAATAATTTTCGGAGCATACTTTGCGATTTTTTTTCTATCGAGGGAATTTCATATAATTTGCCTTTCGGCGTGGAACGTACCTAGACATTAGCTTAAAAATAACATATATTTTAAGAGCTTAAAAACTTCAAATGTTTAAGGGAGATATGTAAGAAATCGGTTGAAATTCGCATAGGGGCGGCCTTAGAAAATTATAAAAGATGGCAGAAATGTAAAATATTGCATTTGAATTCCAATTTTATCAAAATTAATATTTCCGCAATTTTCAGTTGGCGGCCATGTTGAAAGTTGTTGGTAAATGTGATGTTTGATGATAGTGCATCATTTTTATACATTTGCTCATCTGTGACACTATATGAATTCCTCTTTGCCTAGAATACTAATGGAGGGAAATAATTATACCAATTCAGTGGAGATCTTCAATTTGTAACTAAACAAATAATTTTTTTTTTTACTGAAGCAGTTCAGTTATCATTACATTGTATAAAATGAAGTCTCTCCCGCTGCCTGTACGCTTAGATCGTTAATTACGCAACGGATTTTCATGCGGTTTTCACCAATATATAGAGTGATTCAAGAGGAAAGTTTATTTGTATAATACATGCGAACTATGGTAGAGAAAAGCCGAGAAATTCAAAGATTCAATTCAGGCAGCGGGCAGCGGGCTGGCAAGCGGGCGGTGTGGATTTGATATGTATGGAAATTAACAGATGGCATTGGTTATAAAGGTTGGGTAATGGCGTTGTGTTTCGTTAGCCCCAGCAACGTGTGTTCACAAAACCACAAGTATAAAATTGTACACTAAATTTGTATTTAAATTTAACTGACCTAATGAACTTAACCGAATCTTACCTAATCCATCATGATATAATTGAATTAATCGATGTTATCACTGAACGATTTGTTGGCTATTGCGTTTTCTTCCCCTAAAACACTGGTCTCTTCAATAGCCTAGCTCACTCCTTTTTCTCTTCAAAGACAGAATCTACACAGCATCCCTAAAAATGACATAGTTTCCACATAGGAGAGTCTATTTCGTAAATCCGATGTAATTAGTTAGATCATTATCATTCACGTATACCTTATCAAAACACATGTGTAGTACTTTGATTAATTGATTCGAATTAAAATGAAGATCATTACAAGCAACAATAATATTTTCCAGATTGCATTATTATGAGTGAAAAAGAAAATTAACCTTTCGCTCCCAACAACAACAAAAATGCTCGACTTACATTTTCTTCGCTAATTATCGTCCGTTTGTGCCGCAGTCCGCATTACACTGGCCAGGAATTAACACGCATTGAAACTTCTGCTTGAAAAAATATTAACACAACCGTTTCAGGCAATAATATCTCTTGAGAAGTGCCGCCCAGAGACCCACAATTAAAGCCCCATTGAAACCGATCACGTTGAGAGCTTATATACTTATTTTCGCTGGCAATATTGCTGCTTTTATATCGCCTCTCAACAGTGCCGGATTAGCCCATAAGCAAATTAAGCAATTGCTTAGGGCATTACGGCTTGGGGGGTACTGGAAACAGCTAAAAAAAGTTTTTATGGCGTCATTGATAAATTAAATGTAGAGAAGCAAAGGGGACATATATACAAAGAAACAGCAGACAAATTCTCATTTCTGACTAAAATACTCGATGTCAATAAAATTATGTGTCCCGATCAAACTTCAGAATACATTCAGCATTGTACAAATTTAGTAAACACATATCCACAAGACCTTTTTTTACAAGAGCTCCACACGGGAGGCCCAGAGGAAAATAATCTCCCTCAGGGCTTATGTCATATTTGGGGATGCTGTGTGGAGGGTTTTTTTAAGGAAAGGAAATGGAGGAGAATTCTGGGAAGGAAAAGGGTTTAAGGGGTGGGTATGAATCTGGGGTTCAGTGTGTCCTGATCATCCGCCTCCAAGACCTAGACAAACCTCACCCCATAAGTCCGGGCACCCCTTCTAAATCACCAAACGTAGCGAACCACTTGGCGAACCACACCTACCGATTTAGGAACCGAAATTCAACAGTTTCATTCATGTCATAAAAAATAAGTTTCAGTGATTTGCCTAAAATACGCAGGCTGTGTCCTAAAGTGGACACAGCCCTGCATTTATATTTTTGCCTGATGGTATCAAACTGCACAGCGGAACGATCTTGTTCGAAATTGAAAATAATAAAAAATGAAAAAAGAATGACGATGCTGCAGAAAAGGCTCGAAGCAATATCAATATTATAAAAACTGAACTGAAATTTCCACGAATTTAAAGCCCGAAAAAGTCGGAAGTCGCATTTCAATAAATAAATAAAAAATGTTTTGGTTTTTATTGCGTGTAATACCTACTCCATGTATCTCTTTCGTCTTTCATGCATATTTTAAGGTACGTAATGAACTATCTCGTTGTATTAAATACGTAATTTTTTTTAAAGACCGATACTAGTTTACTTGTGGATAGGAGGGCCCAAAGGCGTGGATTGCTTAGGGCATCAAGTGGTCTTAATCCGGCACTGCCTCTCAATCACGGTCTGCAAGTCAAATTAGGACAAATAAACGCAAAAGACACCACACATACATAATCAAAATATTATTCAGATAATATTATGCCTCGGGCGCTTTCATATTATGAAAAATGGTTCAAACTTTTTATTGACAGCTTTTCGCGTCAGAAAAAAACATTTTATTGAATTTCTTACGATTATTTGAGATAATTAATCTAACTAATGCTAGGTTAACTAGAAAAATGCACATTTATCAAAATGTTACATCATTCGATCTGGTCTGAAATTCTAGAACCAAGAATGAGAGTTCTTTTTAAAATTCGTGATTGCAAAATGTTTTTATCAGAAAAACAATGAACATTAATTATTTTGAAAATTGTGCGGAAAATGTACCTTTATTGTGTCAGGTGGACTTTTTACTTCGTGGTTGCTATATTATTTTATTTATTTTTGCTGCCAATTTGGGAGGCGGTTATGGGTACCACCGCCTCGAGAACCATTTATTGAATAACCAACACCTCTACCGTAGGTCACCCCAAGTGGTGCGCTACGTTTGGTGACTTAGAGAGGTGCCCGAGTGAGGTTTGTCCGGGTCTTGGCGGCGGGTGTGTCTACCCATCTGCTACGTGGCGGGCCGGATTGATCGAGAGAGACTGGTTGAGGGAAGCCTTTCGAATTCTCCAGCCGGACTCTCACAACCATCACAATTGGAGGGATGGATTCCCCATCTTTTTCCTTCCCAGAACTTCCTCTCGTTCCATTCCTTAAAAAGACCCTCCACACAGCATCCCCTAAGATGCCGTAGGCACTAAGGAAAATTATTTTCCTCAGGACCTCTTGTGTGGAGCTAATGTAAAAAAAAAACAAACAAATGCCAAAAGAGTTGCGAAAAGAGTTGTCTCAAATGACTGAGACGAAAATAAGAATGATTAGAATGAAATTACCTTGTTTTAAAGTGGTTTTAATTTGTTGCATATTACATTCAAGTTACATTTTTAACTCCGTGGTGGCACATTGTTTTGCTATCAGAAGAACAACAATACAAAAATAGTATGATCAAATGACTGATCTTACAATAACAGCAATTAAATGATACTACTTTGTTTCAAAGTGCTTTTAAATTGTCAGTTTTGCAGGTATTGTTTCATTGTTTCTGGTTGGATATTTGGTTTCACTTATCTCGCGTGGGTGATGGTCCGACACCATTCGTGATCTATGAGCCGAAGAGTTGAAATAATAAGAGGCCGCAGTGAGTTATGACCCGACAATCTGCCTCCGGTGGCAGGACTGTGTGGGATATACGCGCAACAATATAAACGTTCATTAAATGCAATGATAATTAACGAGCTTTGGCAATGCAGGCAATATTATAATACATTATACATCTTTTATAATATAACTTTGAATGATTTAAACGCAATAAAGAATGTGTTAAATTCGTATAAGTAATATATTGTTGCCGTGAAAGCCACCAAAACAAAGTTTAACTTAGTGAACAAAATACATTTTGAAATAGGCAGATTATTATTGATTACGATTGCTTTTATTTTCAATGACATTTACTATTGGAATGCTATTTACTCAAACAGTTATACAGGCGTAGTTATTGATTAAAAATGTAATTCCTTGGGTATTAGATATTACAAAACCAATTTCAGATAGGATAATTCACAACACCTGGAAAATGTTGATGTTGCTAGTTTTATTAGATTTTTATATATTCGAGAATATGTAAAAAATCTATGGATGTGCATAAAAATATGACTTGCGGCTTCCTCTTAAGGCGCCGTATCCAAGCTCGCAAATAAGAAGATGGAGGGATGTGTAATTACGAATGTTAGAGAGAGTGCGCTAATATTTTAAACGATAAAATTGAAGCGAAAATTGTGAAAATGTTTAATAAAACACGACTCGTTTAGCATAGAGCAAAAATCTCGTGGGGGTTTTCTAAAACAACATTCAAAGATGACTTGTTAAATAATAGAGACAGACGTGAAAATAAAAATTTTCGGAGCATACTTTGCGATTTTTTTTATCGAGGGAATTTCATATGATTTGCGTTTCGGCGTGGGGAATTAGAAATTATCTTAAAAATAACACATACTTTTTAAGAGCTTAAAAACGTCAAATGTTCACGGGAGATACGTAGGAAATCGGTAGAAATACGGGTAGCAGAGGCTTAAGTCTATTAGTTTCAACGTGAGCGTCGTTAAACCAGGGCAAACATCAAAACTAAATTCTATCTGGTTCTACTAAATAAAAAATAAGACTCTGGAAAATTGTTTGCCATTTTCAAAATTCGAATTGATTTTTGTAAAAAATTCAGACTATCGCGTAATTTTCACAAATAATTTCAGAAGATTTGATATCTGGCTTTCTTAGAAAAACACATTTTTTGAATTTTATAATGCCGTTCGATTTCGGCATGTTACGTGGGTAAGGTAGACATACATTCATACGAAACTAATATTTTTAACTGTCGTTTCCCGTGAAATGAAGTAATATGATTCAAAGCATTTTAAATATGAAGTAAGTACATTCTGGTATTGCCTCATCCCATGCAATTATATAACCTTGTCAATTCTTCTACACATGTGTGAAACAATATCAAAGGTGATGTAACCGGCCAATTAATGGGAAATAAATACACGGCCGCATGTTCGTAAATCTCGTTAGAATAATGTGCTTTATATTCATGATCTTGCGCGACCAGAAATGGTCAGCGTTTGCTGGAACTTTTTTTAAAAACTTTGAAAGAATTATTTAACCTCTCTCGTATTAAGCACTGAACTTTTACCTGGGTTTCAGGTTGATAAGTAAAAATTCATTTAGGGTCCGCCAATAACCCCCCATTTACTGAAAATTTTAAAAATGTAATCTTCTATCTTTATAAATCTAACGCCCTCACATATCGTAGGTTGAATGTCATAAAGGCAAATTTCACCTTGTAGGCCATAGCTTGGAACAACTACACTCGTACAGATCACATAGATAACAAAGTCATAAAGTATGGCGACTTCCTTTGCTATCTTTCATTAATAGGAAACACTGTCGCCGAGAAATTTGATCAATAAGTATTTTACCAAACTGTTGCTCTCACTGTAGCTCTTGCTCCCCCAAATACTAACTGCTAACTCAGGCTGATAATACCTAAATAAAATCATCAAATTCTAGGTTTTGTATTCCTCATTTTTTTCCTCCAAAACTGGACCGATTTTTAAGATTTGTTTTACTAACTGTATTAAAAGAAAATACTCTATGTCTGTACGATTTGCTTTTTTTTAAATGTGTCTAGCTTGCTTACTGAACGTCTGTTGATGGCGTTCAAACCAATTTGGGAGGTGGGAAAGGGTACCGCCGCCCCGGGAACCTTTATTGGATAACCAACACTTCTGCCATAGATCACCCCAAGTGGTTCGCTATGTTTGGTGATTTAGCAGGGGTGCCCGGGTTCATGGGGTGAGGTTTGTCTAGGTCTTGGAGACGGGTGACCAGGACACACTGAACTCCAGTTTCCTACCCACCCCTTAAATCCTCTTCCTTCCCAGTATTCTCCTCTCTGTTTGGTGGTCCGTCCTCTCTGCCTACCCCTACGGGGAAACGGCGTGATGGTTAGTTAGAGGTTAGTACTCTCCTCTTCTTCCTTTCTTTAAAAACTCTCAACACAGCATCCCCAAAGATGACATAGGTCCTTAGGGAAATGCCTCCTGTGTGGAACTCATGTAAAAAAAAAAAGAAATTTTAACGATTTTTGGAGAGTCCAACCTCTAAATAAAAAAAAAAGTCAAAACGTGCTGACACGCTAGTGCTCGATATCTACATTATATTAAAAATATTAGCAGCAGTGTCAAAATCCAGAGAGTTCGTTGGGGAATACGTTTATAGGTAAAACGCCGCCCGGTTTCCTCTTAATCAAATTTTAGAAGGCAGGAGAAGGTATTTTCTGCACAACCAAATAAGAATCAAAATTACCCGGCTAACATTACAGCGCAAAGTTAACAGTATTTAATTCTTGCTAATTACTCCGAGGGTTTTTACAAAAGCTCTCGACGGAAAAAAGTGAATTTGTTCCCGCAGCAAATTAACTCATTCCTTGTCACGCGAGTTCCGTTGACATGATCAAGATGTTCTCAATTAATTAAAATGTAAGTATTAATTAAAAACAATATGAAGAGATGGCCGCCTAATTATTGCCACGGCATGAAGATGCTTATCGATGCCATTATCAAATAAGGTAATCTGAGACGAGGTACAGACGTATACAATTATTATTTCACATCTCTAAAGACCGATGGTATAAAATCTAAAAATTTTAAAGAACAGGGGGGCTAAGCAGAGATTGCAAGGAAAAATCTTTCCCCACAGTCGTAACTTTTTCATTCAATTTATAGATATTTCTGCCGTTGCCGAGGGAAGTCATTTTTAAGATTGCTACAACCTTTGGGACGTCTCGTACTGTCTCTCACTGGTTTCTTCTGCTTAAAAATGCGGTATTGTATCACCCAGCATTATAAATTTAGGTCTTCCAACATCCTCTTCGTCTTGCATGTATTTCGTTGACGGCTATTTATGATACAGATCCATCATAGTTTTATGAATATTGCAATTGACAAACTTGGAATGTGTAATGTGTCATAATCAGGCTATGATTAGTTCTCACATTACTTAAGTTGTCTGTGGGCACTTCGGGTCTCGTTTCCGAGATGTGCCGAAGGTAACCGAAGGTAGATGTGCAGAGTCACTATTATTGTAGAGGTCCGCAGACAAAACCTAGCTTTCAAGCAGAAAGGACGTTAGTCCTCCGAATTATAATTATAAATTAAGATACGTCAATAAACGTCACTATGATTCAAATAATATAAGTCTACAAGCATCTTCTGGTACTGAAGAATACTAGTCCCAGTACTTACTAATAACTAATAAGGAATGTCTCTGGAAAGAACATTGGTGATATTACAGAAAGCATAACAAAGCATTAAAATTTTGGATGTTATCGACTGTCAATTATTTGACTTAATTGAACTTAAAGAGGTAGACTTCTAATCATATCATTAAAAAAGCAAGATCCGAACCATTTCCTTATTCACTCGAGAGCAGAGATAACGAGAGTTCTGCCTCTCGGTCGGTATCGGGTCCAGTCAGCTTCCCGCCCGTCATCCCACGCGCAATGCTTAATTAATACAATTCCGTGCAGAGAGCTACTGTACCGACCCGACGGCGCACTGAGATTACGATTAATAGGTGGAAGACGAGAGACGAAGTCTTAGCGAAACGTGTGATCCGGACTTCCATCGATATTTTGGGGGATAACAAGTAGATCCGCTTGTATAGAATAATTTAAGACAAGAAATCCGGCAGCAAAAAAGTGCAATCAATATCTTTTCCTTTTGTACAATGTCCCTTTATTCCGAATTTCTATAGTTTTAAAACATAACTGGAACTATAGGCTTACAGTTTCTAAAAAAATATATGTTATTTTTTAAGATAATATCTATACATTATCTACGCCGAAACGGAAAATTATATGAAATTCCCTCGATAGAAAAAAATCGCAAAATATTCTTCGAAAATAATTAAAATCACATTTTTCTGTTATTTGACAAGTTATACGTATGAAAACATTAACAGTGTTTCTTTAAATGCTATTTAAGACGTTTCCCACAAGATTTTTGCTCAACTTTAAACGAGTCGTGTTTTATTAAGCATTTTCAAATTTTTCGCTTAATTAACTTTTCACACTTTTCAGTGCATATTGGGATGGTGGAAAAGTAGTCAAGAAACTGCATTTAACTCTTGTATTATCTCGGATGACAGGTGTTAACGAAGAATGAAGCGAGACCAGATAACGGTGCATACATACTCTTAATATATACTTAAATAATCTAATACCTAGCCACTAAATAGAAAGTACCAACTAGAAATGCATTCCATATAGATTTGAAAGGAGACTTAGTTTGGTTCTAGCTAATTTAGTTCTGTCTCTCTTACACTGACATCGTACATTGATATCATACTTGATCGAAATTAAAATTTTACAATTATGTTGGTATATAATATTCTTTGTTAGAGGGAAAAAAAACTCCCTTTAGTGTGCTTTGAAAATACTGGCTATAAAATAATTACTAACCAGTGGTTTCAAGATAGGTGCTCCAACTCACTGAAGGGACGTTGTCGGGTTGTAAGAGCTGCTGCAGATATTATTAGAGAAGATATTCGATCCAAATTGGAAAATTACAGTCTTTCTTCGAGATGTTGATGTAGTTTTCAGATGACTTTCTTCAAGGTGTTAATGAAGTTTTATCATTTTTATATTTGGAATTTGAGCAAAGAATAAATAAATAAATAGTCCGACTTTTGAATCACGGAATCATGCCCGCAGAGCATTTCTCATATTAGCACTCTAATACTGTCTAAAACTTTGGCTAAAGAAGGAGCTAGTGCAACACGGCATAATAACCCAAAAATACTTCACGGTTATATTTTCAAGTCACTAATTTAATTATGTATCATTGGCAGTAGAATTCCAATCTTTTTTAAGCATCCAGGAAGAGATCGCACGGAATAAGTAGATATGAAAGAGATTTGTATCAGGGGCCTTTTCCTTATTAAATAAGCAAAAAGGAAACCTTAAATTATACAAATAGTTTCCTAAACCAACCGCTTTACTCCAATTTTCATCTGAGATTTTCATTCAGAAAAAGCAGTAAACGAATAAGTACAATCTTCGCTTACGTGAAGAGATAATATTTCCGGTCGGCCCTAAAGAAAGAAAATTCCGCTTGATATTCACTAAAGATTTTACCTTCCTAGCGCGTCTGCTCTCCTGGTATCAGTTTTACTAAAACAACTTATGACAACGCCCCATCTCCATACAAATCGCGTATTACTTCCGGGAGCAAGGTAACGATAGAAAAATAAGCATAAAAAGATCTCCAACAAACCGTTCCGAAGAAAATAAATAAAACACCTCCTCGTTACATCTGGATTCCTTTCACAAAAGTGAGCATTATTCGTATTTAATGACGTTCATATTTAATTCGAATATAACGAATAGAGATAAAAAGTCGACATTAGAGTGTATTGAGAGTCAATTAAAAACGTTTTCAGAGTAACATTTATATTCCGTCTATTGGTGTAATTAAGCGAGTAGAGGGCAGTGGGCGGATTTTAACTAACGAATTTCGTGTAAGGTTTTATTGTCACATAAATTGTATTCAGATTTTTCAAGTGTTGGGATCACGATTTAGTATACAGCGCGCCTTTAACATTAATTACACTTTAGGCGCATTATGTCTGTTTACTATTCAATTTGAATAGAATGTATTTAGTGAAAACTCTGTTGAGAATGAATCAAATAACGTAGAGTATTTTTTAATGATTCGTTAATTATCGTGTTGGCGTTAATGAGAAAAACGTTATAATATCCACATAAAAAAAACGTACAAAACTTATAAAATATTGAGTATTGTTATCATAAAAATGGAAGAAAATAAATGTTTGTATTTGTAGGAGGGAGCCATTTTAGAGCTTTGCGCGGGTAGAATATAAATTGTCATCCAGGTACTATTGGGAACTGCGCGGAATCATTAATTCCTTCCTCTCAATGGAAAATAGTGTTCCTTTATCCCATGACACCGTTCCAGAATTCAAATTATCAAAAGCGGTCTAAGCATTTTAGTTTTTTTTTTTTTTTTACTTACCCAAGGATGTTGAATCCATATTAAACCGTTCTGCGAAATTAGGATTGTTGTATTTACCTGGAACAAAATTTAAAAAAAATAATTAGACAAAAATAACTAAGAACTATATTATATTTCAACGACAAAGGAAAATAGAAAATTCTTTGCCGTAAAACTGAACGCGGTAGTTGCTAATAAAAAGTTGTCAAAGATTCGAGGATAGCACTGTACAATGGAGTGCTAATACCAACACTGGTTTATGACAGTCTTCACAGGCTGAATGGAATTATACTAGAAATGAGATCCATGAGAACAGTGGATGGGATCGAAACGGTAAGGTTAAACAAAGAACAACAATTAAATTATTAGAATACCGGGAGTACATCTTATCGAAGAGTTATAAATGTACTAAAGCAAATAATAGAAAAATTGAACGGAAGCAATGGAAGAAAATCAATACATAATGACTATAATGCAATGTAATTAATTTATGGTTTTGTTTGCCTTGTTGCAGTTCCTCTTTCTTTAGTCAACGTTTTGATCAGCGTACAGTATCACCATCATCAGAGCAAACGTGTAGTGAAGTGTATGTATATGTATGTAGAAGTGATTCCGCCTTAGGGCGGGTATTTCAGTATAATAATTAGAAAAAAGTAACGTGGATTTCCGAGTTTAGTTTTTGTGTAGCCATTATCGGATACCAAAATCTAGTAATTAAATACCAGGAGCACACCTTAGCAAAAATTAAAAATTACAGATAACAAAGCGAGTAAAACGCGTCGAAATAAATGTGTGGTAGGTTAACAATTGATTAAATTAAATGCAGGAAATATTTGGAAACAAAGTACCATAATCACGTAATTAGAATACCAGGAGCACACCTTAGCGAAGAGTTATAAATGTGATAAAGCAAATCGCAGAATAATTGAACGGAGTAAAGGGATGTAGGGCACGCCAGGCGTCGTCGGGCGCGCGATGACATGAGCACGCAGCCCATCACTTTGAACCCAGCGCTCACCGTCCGTAGTCTGTAGAGGTAGAGTCCGTCCCACTGGGTACGAAAATAATTTACCGTGAAATCACTAAATCAGTACGCCAGTGACTTACTCGATCCGGTCGGAAAGTTATTAAAAGCCACGAATATAGAATATGCTAGATTGAACTTTGTTACAAGAAAAATGACCCAATATTGGTCCTAAAAATATGATGCATTTCCTCATTGCTTTATTCGCTTGTATTAAAGGTACCTTTTCTTTAATTCCTTTTATAGATATTGGTCGTGTCAACTAAGTTTGTTATAACTAGCTGAACTCAAAGCGTTGAACGGGAATTTTCTGCTTAAAATGGCGGGAAAGGATGTTTTTTGGAAACATCATGTACAGTGACCATCATCTTGTTTTGAAGTGTGCAAAATTTCAACAATCTTGGAATAAAACTGTAAATTTATTTAAAAAAAACCGCAGACCCTCTTTTTTTATTTTTTATTGTACAGGGTGTTGCAGGAGGTACTGGACTTACTTTAACCAGTGATTGCTGACAATATTTGTATTAAAAAAATGTTAATGAGATTTTGGTGTCCGGCGACTGTATGTCTTCACTGGTCACTCAGCCAAGTAACCCTTCACCCCGACCCTAATTATCCAATACCTACTGATTTTTTTTTGCTTTTAAATAAAAAAAAAATAAAAAAATTCAAATTTATCACCGTCAAGGAGGTCATTTGGGCCTTTTTCTAAAAAAGAACTCGTAGAAATTTCGGAGGCGGGACGTAGCTTGAAGTAAAACACTGCCTATTGTACTGCAGTTAATTCAAATTTCTCAGAGGTACACGGACTTCAAACTACGTCACGAATTTTTAGCCAATCAATATTTGTCCCCTCGATGAGCTAACCTTGTAAAACGCATTTTCTACGATCCTTGACCCGAGACCAAAATTTCAATTTTTTTTTTACTCCAAATAATCCGGCTTCAGGAATCACAAAAGTAAGTCAAGTACGTCCCTTATCTTTCTAAACAGAAGATAAGACATTAGATCGTACACAATTAAATATAGTTGACAACAAATAGTTAAAAGATTTTAGGGGTCCATTGTAACTTATCTTTCTGTTACAAGTGTCCTTTATATGACAATATAAAAGAATAGTAACTATAATAAGCAAGCTCAAAAATAGTATGTAAAATATAGAAAAGCACACAAAAAAAAAGGAATCGACGCAACCGCGATTCGAACCAGAAATCCTTGCATGTTTGGTGATACCGTCCCAATTTATCTACCAAACTATTATTATTTAATATCGTATTCTCCACTACATATTTCTTAAAATCATTAACAATGTTTTCGGTTTTAATTAAAATTAACAATGAAATAATAAAGGCGGATGTATAAATCGTCGATCAGTGAATTCGATTTGATTTGATGGCAGATTAGCGACGGGGTTATCTAGTGTTTTCGATGTCAGTGCAAAAAGCAGATGTAATTACGTTTTTCGTTCCGTTTTCCTTCAAACCTGACCGCCATTACAGCACCCGCGGCGACCTCCGTCCAATTATATTAAAGAAAATAAAAAAGATGGCCGAACAAGGATTATGCTTATCACACCCAAAAGGCCAATTTTTTCCTCCGCCACCAGGATTGCAGAATTACAACGGAGCAAAAAAATATCTAAAATCCAACAGAAACGAGAAAGTTTTTATACATTATTTATGTGTGTTTTGCGGCATGAAAGAATCCTAAGTGCAATAGTCTCAATAGTCTGCGGGATTCGCGTTTTGACTTTATAAAAGTTCAAACACTACGGACGGGTTGCTTCAAAACATTTGATGAGTTCATCAAATATTTGAAGTTAATTTTAACATTCTGTTCTGTGGAAGTTTTATTCAAGTTCTGTTATTACATCATTATGGGCCACTTGCTGTATGAAATTGAAATAATCACAGAACTTGAATAGAACTTACACAGAGCGTGAAAATTAACATCAAATATTTGATGAATTCATCAAATTTTTTTAAACACCACGTCCTAAGTGTTTTTTTTTTCTCTCTTTTGAAACAAAATAAGATTCCCCAAAAATGCGTGACAGTACCATTCATAGAAACATCTTCAATGTCACCTACAGAGAATTCAGTAATTATCTTCTGACATACGTCACAAGAAAGTGAAACTGCCCTCATACATTTTTTTTTTTCTTTAAATTTTGTAATCTTCCCCATAATATTCTGGTGTATAACTGTTTTATGGAGAACCTGATAAAATAAATAATTAAATAGATAAATAAATAAATAAATAATCGAAACTTTGCTTGTAATGACTTAAGCCGTGTTCTTCCCATCCTTCCTCTTCTTTATATCCTTCTCTTCCCCCTTCAGGGATGCCCCTGGCTCTGAAGAATTGTGAGCAATTAAAGCTCTTTCGCTGAATTCGTGTAAAAAAATTACATTTTTTATTATTAATGTGCAGCGCAGACCTGTTAAAAATCACGGGATTCTATTAAAATTGTAGGATCGTGAAGGTGAAATTTTGCGAAAAGATATTGAAAGATCACATTAGAATAATGAAAACAACTGTAAAATGATCTGGCAAATATATTCACAAAAAATTATATACATATAGGTAAGTGCTTTTATGGCTTTATCTGAATTCTTGACACATCAATTAATTTTGAATACGACAATTATTAAAATATATTTTCGTTAAAATATTGTGTTATAGGTAGGAACTTTTTCACTAGCCTAAATTCTTGACACAATCATTTCCGACGGCGTCCGTGATCGAGGGTTGAGGCTCACGACTCGCAATTCGAAGGTCGCGGGTTCCAGCCCCAGCGCGCGCAAGTAAATTTTTATTTCATAAATTTGTGTTATTTCTCACAATGTGTTAATTTAAAATAACACGAAGTATATTTGTGGCACGTTCCAGAGTGAAAGATACTCTCCTGGTGTAAGACCACCATTCAGAATTGAAACGTTGCTTCAAATGGCTTTAGCCGTGTTTGCCAGATCTTCTAAATAGCCAGGTACTCCCCCATCTTCCTCTTCCTCATCTTCTTTCCATCCCCACTACCTTTAACTTACAACGTACCCCAGTTGGGAAAGCCGTAGTCTCACTGGCTCCCGGCGGTTGGGAGCAGTTGTTCTTGACTCTTGTGCGGTATTCACGTTTTAAAAAAGAAATCCAATTTTGAAAATGATAATTCCGAACAAATCCGCGTTTAGGTACAATAACAGACCCACAAACGAAATTAGTATGTGTGATGATCATAAATTAAATTTTTATTGTATAACGAGGTCCTGGAATGCACTTCTTCATTAGTCTTCCATTCTTGTATGGCAAATAAAAGATTCCCTCAACAAAGATCTCGAAAAGAAGCCTTCGGAGCGAAAATTTGATCTACAATGGCAACGGTGCGATCGGCTGACGAATCTCCACGTGTATTCTTTTGGAACTATGAACGTAGAGGAATATCCCGTTTCTTTGTCTACCCAAATTTCGTATTCATATCACGAGATTTAACCCCGGAGGGTAAGCAATAACGATGCGTCCATCTCTAGTACATTCGTCATCTTGTTCCCCACGTGTAACGTGTACGTGGTTGGCTGCAGGAAGGTTGTGTCGAACGTGGTGCATGGAATAAGGAATAAGAAGACGAGGAAGGCTCAAATTCTCAACAAACTCATACATAAATTCACTGTGGTCGACTCAGTTTCATTGCAGTATATTGGTTAGTATCTCCGTTGACGGATTACAGCCCGGACATCGTGGGTTCAACAAGGTATTTAATTTTTTTTTATTGTTGAAAAAATATACGAAAAAAACATGACAATGTTTGCGTTTTAATTTCATATTGGCGCATTCAATAAAATGTTTTTTCTATGCTATATATGTAAAAGCCCCGAAAAAGGGCGTTTATTTATAAATAAATAAATTATTTTTTATGGCGATTTAAAATGGGTCATTTTTAATTTGCCGCGTAAACTACGGGATTGTCGACGTCACGCTAGCCAACGTCGCTGACAGCCGTCCTACCAACCAGTAGAGTTTTCTACGTCATAGTGTAGCCAGTTTGAATTGTTTAGAAATGCGTGATTTTCGATTGAAGAAAAAAAAATTTATTATGGATGAAAATATAAATATTATGCATTTTTTTAACGATGATCAGAATTAAATCATTTTATTTTAAATCTTTTTTAACTCTAACGGCCGTTGTTTCCAACTATCAATCAATCAATCTGAGTCTCCGATCAGCAAGTCGATTTGCCTGTCGGTCTGTGAGTTGCATTGAAAAGAGCGTTTTGTACATTTGAGGAGCGTTGAGCCAAAATTTCGGCTTAACAGTTGATCAGTGGGATTCGGAACAACGGCTATTAGTATCCATAATTTTTGAGTAATTACGAAGTTCTCCATCATGAGAAAAGCAACATTTTCCGCTTAGGTAGGATCACGTTAAAATTTTTCTAATGTTGAGTTATTCGTAAACCTCGTTAACTTGCAAACATGCATATTACATTAAGTAAACAATTTAACTTTTAATTAGACTCGACTGCCAGTGGGACTACGCCAATTCGTATGCAATGTGGTCAGGCTAATCGAAGCGGAGATGGAAGAGAGGGAAGAGGAAGTGCGAATGGTTAGAAGGTACCTAGCTATTCAGATATAATCACTACAAAAATTCAAATTCATTTCTAGAAGCTAACTCTTTTTTCTCTCCACAGTGAGACTTATGAATTTTATTTCAAAGTTTAAACTGTATAAATATAATAATTATTTATTAGAAAAACGCACGTATTCAATATTACAACAAGTTTTGGAGACACAAACGAAAAATGTTTAATATTACAATATAAAAGACGAAGTTCTCAGCGTTGCCCGGGCTTTATTGTGCTTGAAGCCCGGGGGTGATTTTATTAAATCTAAGTTAAGAAGTGACCTTCCTCTTGTTTTGAAGGTTAAGTGTTCAAAATTCTATGTCGGAAGAAATGTGGATTTTTATTTTTAAGAACACACCAAAACACTCTTCTTTAAATATATGTAGGCAGATTACTCTGTTGATTATTAATATCTGATTATTAATATCTGTTGATTATTATTATAAGTGTAAAATATCTGTTGATTTTCCAAAATAAATAAAAATAAAATAAAATAAAAAAATTACGGTATCTCCGTTTTTCGAAATTTCGAACATCTATTAAGAGGAAACACGGTCGCCGAGAAATTTGGAGAATGAGTATTTTACACAAACTGTTGCTGTCACTATCGCTGTTAACCGCCACCCCCCCTCCTTCTGCATCAAATATTGAACGATTTTTTTTTTACTAACTGCATTAGAATAAAATATTCTAGGCCTGTGCGTTTTGCTTTTTTCAAACAATATTTAGTTTTTATACTGAACATCTGATGATGGCGTTCAAATAAGCCAATATTAAAGATTTTTGGAGGCTCCTAACTCCTTTATAGGAGTATCTTATCAAAAAATGTACCGACACGCTAGTGTTCGATATCTATATGATGTTAAAAAATTGCGCTAGGGTCAAAATCCAGAGAAGAAATTGGGGAATACGTTTGTATGGACAAAACACCGCCTAGTTTTCTCTAGGGAACAACAGAAAATAATATGCGATGATCTATAAAAACCCTTCCTTTTGAATATAAATATTTCCCTGAAATTTCAATGTTTTTATACCTATGCGTAACAGAATACTCAATCCCGAATAATAAATTATTGTTCGTCTATAAAAACGGTCCGGCCATTTCTGTTTTCATTTGATGATCATGTCTAATAGAATATTCATGTAAATCTCTCCACTGGAAGGCAAACAACTAAGAGATGAATGCTATCGACCGGTCAACTGTAATATTAATATTCTTTATTCCTTCGTACGCGACCGCGAGCCGCGGCATCCGAAGCTCTTTTCTAAGGTTCCCAAACACGCCCATAAAAATGAGTAAAATAAAAAATAAAAAAATTGAATCTGAGCAAAAGAGTGATGTGAGGTAGAATTCAAAATTGGTAGCCGGCGAATTAAGCAATTTAAATTAGCACTACCTAAGAATTTGTGTTAAATTTAAGAAGTCTTTCTATATTTTTCAACATTTTTTTCAATATTTTTTGCATTCTGTTTTACAGAAAGCAATTCAAATGTAGATTTAAAAAAAATATATTTATTGACCAAGATAATATTACAACGCGTAGAATATACACACTTTTTTGGTATATACCACCTAACTAACCTAACTGTTTCAAGGTGGCAGGAATGTAAACGAAATACAGATGTAAACGAAATGCAGATGTGGACGAAATGTAAATGTCGACAAGTGTTTGTTAAAAAAATCGAACTTACTTTGGACAAACAATACGCCTACAAACACTTTTATTCTGTTATTTTAAAACCTAAACAATATTTTTTAATGCTGTTTTATAGAAAGCAATTCAAAATGTAGATGTAGACGAAATGCAAATGTAGACAAAACGTTTGTTAAAAAAATATAACTTACTTTGGACAAACGGATACGCCAACAAACACTTCCATTCTTACTATCAGTTATTTTACAAACACTTTTATTCTTATTATTCGTTATTGTAAAACCATAAACAATATTTTACAGCAACCAATTCAAAATTTAGACGAAATGTTTGTTAAAAAAATTGTGCTTACTTTGGACAAACGGATATGCCGACAACACACTTTCATTCTCTTCGGCGGTAGAATTAATACTTGATAAGGCTAATTTCTCATTTTAAAACAAATGTCATTAGGAAATTTCATTAGAAAAATAATGTTAAAGCTCGAAAGCGCATGCGAAATAAGAAAGTGATTTATGTTTTGTTTAAAATTTTAAGACACAACTGTGATAGAAAGTTGGATAAGAAATTTGATTGGAATGCGCATGTTCAGATGTTCGTCCATCTTCCATTATTACAGAGCCCGATAAGTCTGTTTGTTGATCCGATCAGATAATGCAAATGACACAGATAACATCGGATTCCTAGACGAGTTGAGAAACAGTGTGCTTTATATATCTAGGTACCATTACAGAGGCAAACATGTACCGCGAGACGCGCTCTTAGGAATTACTGTAAATCAAAGACACAAAAACAACACCGAAAAGTAATTGAAGAATTGTCCGGCGCAAACATTCGAATGATCTTCAAAGAAATAAATGTGAGGAAATCAATTCGGACGGAACAGAAAGGCGTTCTTCTGTTTGACACTCGCTCCTTTGTCCCTTTTAATCAAGATTCAATCAAATATTCAAAGCTACGAGTACCGAAGGAGCCGACAAAAAACACACCAAAAATCTAGACGCAAGTTTATCGCAGTTCGGGAGCTTTGGGCCACTATTTCTCGACGTTTCCTTGAGCTTTTTTGCGATAAAAAGTTGTTTTGCTTTCCGCTACCGGAGACGTCAATAACCGGCGAATGTTTCCAACAACAAACAACCCGTCAGTTATTCTGACATCACTTTACAAGAAGTATTTACAAAATTAATCTAAATATCTACATAATGATAATAAATAAATCATCAATCTTCGAGGATGCCATTAGACTTGCAAAGATAACAACTACAAACGTGTATTTTGCAGCCTTGCAGTCGAATGGAAGTTTGTTTTTTTTTTAACTTGTTCAACATGACAGATTCCATTTAAACTGATAAAGCCTTCACTAACTTCGATTAGCTTTCTACTCTGGACGACGCCGATAAGTTGACTTAAGGAACCTTATCGATCCAATCGCCTATGATTGTACCCCCTTCAATAAAACTTATTGAATTTATTCGGTACTGGATACTATTAAAATAGTTTGCATTATATCACAATTAGGTTACAGTTTGTATTGTGTGAATTCAAGTATTTTTTTGCCGGCAGAACGTGTCAAATCGTTGTTACATTTTACAATACACTTGGCCACGAATTGGAGACCGACCACGATTGTCCGACGGTGAAAAAGCACATTTGTTTGTTCAATATCAAAATTTACAGGTTGGGAATAAATAGATCAGTCAGGCAAAGTATAAAGACACACAAAAAATGAAAATTGGCAAACTGTTCAGCGGATGAATCATTTAAATGGATAACGGTTTAAATATTTTCATGTCAACATAACATTATTCTTTGAAAGAAATTCGTAGATGATTGGAGGAAATAATACACAGCGAGCCAAGAATCTGTGAAAGAATTTAGGGTAGTGAGCCAAAACACTAGTTACCTCAGAAAAATTAACTTGTTGTGTAAAGTTGCAACTTTCTATGTTTTAAGAAACAAAATAAATTAAATAGAGAAGTACATGTGAGTAATCATCAGACATGTGTACCTACGACAACATATATTATAGAAAATAGTTAAGAACACGAGTTGTTTACGACAGAACGCTTCGAAATACGCTGTTTAAGAGGAACGTGGGCGCCGAGAAATTTGAATAGTAGGTATTTTATAAATCTGTTGCTGTCTGTCCCTGTTACCCCCCCCCCCCCCCCCCCGGTTACTGAGCGAAAGGAACTCCCCCCCCCGGTTACTCAGGCTGGTTATACATAGGTAAAATCAAAATCGAGGTTTTTGTATTTCGTGGTTTCCTCCCCAAAACTGGACCGATTTTTTCACTAACTGGAAGAAGGAGTAACTTATCAAAAAAAGCAGAACGAGAGACGTGCCAGCGGTTGATATTTATATTATATTAAAAAATGCAAGTGTGCTACATGCGGTAGAAATGAAGCCTTCAGAAAACTAAAGTTGACGAGAATAAGGAGGCTACGAAGCTCCGCACAAAGAGGGGACCGATATGCTACGAAGCACCGCACAAAGAGGATACCGATAGGCTACAAAGCACAAAGAGGAGACCTATACTATCTCATTCTCTCGCGGGCTAAATCATATAAATATGTTCGTCTCTTTTTAGTATCGCTGTTTTTCGTTTCATGAAATGCCAAATCACAACGATGCTAAAAAAGTTTTTACTTCAAATATTTGCATAGTGTCAAAATCCAGGGAGGAATAGGAGAACACTTTTAGTATGGACAAAACGCCGCCCGCGTTTCCTCTAAAGTTGCTGTTGCCCAATGTTAACGTTCTGAATTCTATGATCAATCAAGTTCTAAATAAGGTATAGGGAGAAATTAACCAATATAAGAATAACCAAAATAGAGGATTAAATGCAAGCAATCAGACACGTGTAGGCAGGTAGGTTAAATCGATCGCTTTTCTGTAAATAATGATCAAGAAAGTAGGATGCCATCAGAGCTGTACCATTAACACAATCTGATCCATGTACATTTAACAGTTTGACCACATACTGTATCAGGAGACCAGAAATCACAGCAGATGACATTGATTGTATCTGTCCAAAGCCAAGTCTTATCCGGAGAAACGTTGATTACCCGCGTAGATATTGCCCGGGCTAAGTTGACTGGTGCCGTTGGATACCCATTCCGGTTTCCGACGGGCCTCGGATCTGTGCGTGTATATTTTAGAGACAAAAAGCCGTGTTGTTCAAACTCTAAAAACACTTTGTTTACGTGCAATAGAATGACAGTTGACGGCTGGAATATTATTATACAGTAGGTTGTAATACGATGGTTATACTTGGCGTATATATTATTAACTTATTAGGAAGTAATTTACTTTTATTATTAGATATACTGGCGCCGATCTGTGAAAAACAAAGCGATATTACAATTTTAGGATTTGTGATGCTGAAAGTTTATTTTAACAACACATCTGAACAAGGACAATTGGTGCAGAATGATCCAGAAAAAATATTCACGAAATGTACTAATTTACAGGTAGGTAGGTATTTTACCGTTTGTCTGAATTCTTGATACAATCAGTTCGAATTTTGAAAATGATAATTAAATTTAAAATAAATCGGAGTTAATTAATCCAGGGTTGCAATCGCTCACAGACAGACTCACAGCCGACTACACTACATGTAAACAAGTCAATATCAGTAAAATGAAACAATAAAAGAATAGATGCAGAATAATAATTTTGTGCACCGTTACCGAACGAATCAATGACGCTAACTCCTCGGAGCATCTTCCATTGAAATACCGGTAGAACAAGTACAGCATTCCCACCCGACTCCTTTGTTCCAAAGGTTACAATTCGTTTGTTAAGATAGGAAAATCTATCAAAGGGACCGCCGTTTCCACACGGAGTCTAGGATTTTTTAGGTATTTTGGGGCTTCAGACCAGAGGTTTTGCACCAGATTTGTGCAAGGTTAGCAGATGTGCAGTATCTGTGGGTCCTGTACAGTACGCCCAGCTTCTGAGAGACTAACTTAACTCTGGCTTCGATGGAGTCCCCGTAACTGAGCAGCAAACTCAGAGTTAAACCAAGCATATCAATGAAAGGCCAATCATGAAAGAATGAAGGGCCATGTCAAGAGTCAAAGTCAGGGTATGTATGAGAAGGTGTATGCAAGAGAAATAAGCGAGGAGTGTGTGCCAATACCAAGTTGTTTGGCGGTCCTTCCTCTCGGTATGTGGTGTGTATGATGGTTAGATAGTTAATCACAATCCGATTTTGTGTTGCATGAATCTATGCATCCGGTTGCAACAGTCTGTCAGGACTGCAATTGCTGTTCCTACAGGTAAAGGGTGCCATGTGCCGATGATGTTTGAGCCGTTCGGGGATTGAGTAATTGTCCAGCTGCACGCGACTATCCGTGCTCCGCGGTGACATCGCGAAACAAGGGATCGAGCTCATACTACCGTATACAACCATGCTGTTGTATAATTTGTCGGCCCGGACAGCGTGGGAAGCGAAAACAAAAAATCACAGCCTATAAAACTACGCATTACTGATTTGCGCGTCAAAAAATGCAGTTACAAATACAGTTACGAATGGATTGATGGAGTTTCTCCGAGCGTTTATGTGGAAAGCATAAGGGGTGGTATCTGTGTAGGTACTTAATTTCTATACACAGTGTCCGGAAACTGCGGGAAACTGATAAATCTACATCACACGGAGAACACAAAATAACTTTTTTTTTTCGGCTAATAAAGTGTTAATTTTTTAAATAGCTGAGATTAATTATTAATTGTTTTTGTGTATAATTCGTAGAACTCCGTTTAATTTTTTTATTATATTTAATTAAAATTAAATTTGATAGTTTTATTATCAAGTTCTGCAAGTATTTTATTGCGTCATTGATCCCCTCGGCACCGGTGCATAGTCGGGAAACACGCCAAACGCGCGCTCAACATTTGTACACGGTTGACATTAGTCACATGAGAACGGGTCGTTTCTACGACTCGTTCTTGAGTTCAACAGCTCGGCTGTGGAACGATTTGCCGGCCTCTGTGTTTCCTCCTTCCTACAATATGGGTCTCTTCAAGACCCATGTTCACTCCTTCCTCTCCTCAAAAACACCCTCCACAGCATCCTCAAAGATGACATAGGCCCTGAGGGAAATTATTTTTTCCTCAGGGCCTCCTGTGTGGAATTAATGTAAAAAAAAAATGTATTTTAGTTACAGCTGTTTCGGTTTTCAAGACCGTTTTTGACAGTTTGAAAATGGTCTTGAAAACCGAAACAGCTGTAACTAAAATACATAATAAAATACTTGCAGAACTTGATAATCAAACTATCAAATTAATTTAAATTTAATATAATTAAAATTAAACTTATTAATTTATTCATTAATTTATTAATTTATTTATTAAATTTATTCATTAATTTTTAACTGAGAAAAAAAAAGCTGAGATTAACCTTCCAGTAACCTTTTTTTTCAAATTTGATCTATAAAACTTCAGTATCGATTTACTCGAAAACGAAAGCTCATAAAAAAAATATATACCACCTCTTTGAAAAGTCATAAAAAGCTATGAAAAATAGCCAATTATCTAATCTAACTTACTTATCTATTTGACCAATTATTTAAATATTTTTTTATCAATTTTAATGATTTTTCAAAAGAGGTATTGAGTTGAATTCATTCAGAGTTGTCTGGTCACCAGACGTAACATGGGAAGACGCCCAATTTCAAGGCTTTGAAATTTGGTGTGGCTGGTGCGAGTGCAGAGTAGAGTAGAGTTGTTCCACATAGATGAGAAAAATGACACGACCAAGTTAATAGATACTTGAGTCATATGTCATGTCACGTGTCCCGTCAAAAGAAAGATAGAAAATTGAAGATTTTTGAAAATGTGTTGTTGTGAGGGTGTGTCAGAACAGAGTTGTATGGCACGTTTTGCTCTCTGTATACCTGTGCTAGAAAATTATTTGAATTATTTAATAATAATAATATTTAGCTAATTTATACAGCGCCTTTCGTGAAAAATCGCCACAATCGATTGACATTTTTCAATGCATGTAGAACTGACTAAAAACGTCCAAAATTGAATAGATCACCAACAATCTCAGACATGCGTGACTCAAAGTTCCCCTTTTACCGTAAATTAGGGGAAATTTATTCAATTTATTCGGGGTGGCAAGGGGGCCGGTTCCAGTTATTGAAAAGAAAAATCAATTTCAGTAACATTTCCAGTTATAAAAAAATTACAAGTTACTTAGTTTTATTATTAGTTTTAATCCATTCACTGAGAACTGTTTTGTATAATACCTAGTACTTAAGAAGTTAGCTCCGTCATAAAGTTAAGCCGACAATAATAATAAAGCACGGAAACAAGTGCCATCCATTGTTATCTCTCTGAAAGAGAACAAATTTCATGTGAATGTAAACAAAGGGTACCAGGGCGTAATAAAGTGCTACGGATAGAGGAAAGTTGATGGAATAATGATTCTCCATCTCCATACGTCGCGATTGTTTCCCGCCGGTGATACGGCTTGAGACGTCACGTCACGGGCGAGCGGGTCTAAGGACGAGATGAAACGATGCGATGGCTGGTTGATGGACCAGGGATGCAGGGGAACGATGGAAACAGATGAAACTGAGATATCTATATTATATAGAGAACTCAAAAGATTTTTAAAAAATTTTGATCAATGTGATTTATTCAAGGTTAAGTTTCTGCGAATTTTAAAAGATAATTATAAACGGCTGGTATTAACTCCCTAGCGACTTTTTTTACGAATTTGACCTAAAAAAATTTAACATCGGAATCGATTTACACGAAAACTAAAGATTTGGTGCAAAATAATTTTGAGTATTATCTTCAACTTAGGTCATTCGCAGTCCCTGTGAAGGAAACCTCCCGTCCTTCATTTTTTCTCCAAGAAAAATACATGTTGCATGCTTTTTGATCTCACAATCTTTTATTTTGTTAGAAGAAAACCTAGATTTATAATTATTGGGAAAAGAAAGAAGAATGTTGAAAGAAGATTTAATAATTAACAGAGATTAACTCATCCTCCACAAGACAAATTACTTATAAATGTTGATTGATGTAGTTAAGAATTTGTGATCATTACAACTTTTTGTTCGAAAAAACATGTAAAAGCAAGATATTAGCATATCTTCCACAATATGATTCATTAGTAAGCAATGAATTGCACCACGGAGAATTTATCTAAAACTTATGACCATTGCTTTATGTTGGAAAAAAAATTATTAAAGATGGAAAGGAAAAAGAAAGATGAATTTTGAAAGAAGATTTAAGTGACGACAAGCGATTAGAATATCTTCCACAAGTCAAATTATTAGTTAGTAAAGAATTATGTAGGTAATGGACAATTTTTGGAAAAACACATTTCGACCTCTGCAACAGATCCTCCACAAATAGCCCGTCAACAGTTGAAGCCAGTCGAGCTGACGTCGGCATTCGAAGCAGGCCCTTTACGGCGCAAGCAATCGACGAATTATTCCGTGTCGCGGAACCGGCCAGGGAGCAAATTGCGGAAGAATAAGACACTATCAATCCAACAAGCAGCCAGCCGACCTCCGGCCAGATAGGGAGAGAAGAAAGAGGAAGGGCAGGGACATCATTTTCCATTGTTTTTGCTGAGCAAAGATGTTTTTTTCTCCCAGGATCGAGACAGGATACATCGTAGGAGGGCTGTTATAAAAATGACATAATAAAAGGGTAGGTTTCTAGATTCTATGTACGATCTGGGCGCTTTTGTTATAAAAGTTGATTCAACAATCTAACATAACTTTACCTATCAGACATTTGGATCTACTCATGTCTTCAATGTTTCATATTAGCAATAAAAAACATCAATTGTGTATTTGTTGGTCAACCATATTGAAAGCAGTAAAAAAGAAGCTATAACATTGGGCATGTTAAAGAAATCTCATTACCATGAATTGACTGGTTCGATGAAAGATTCCACTTTGGTCCCCAAAAGATTAAGTTTTAAAATAAAAGTGAAGAAGTTTTTTATGAAAGCCTTCGTGAAACAAAGGCCGATAATGGTCTTAAAGATGAACGATTCAAGTATAACATTCTTTAAACTTTATAGAATAATGTTTTCATAAAGATTCGATAAATCACGAAGTATTGTGAAAAGGATTTTACTTTATCTTTAGTTAGCTACAAAGTTTACTATCCATGAAAATATTGACGTATGTGCTTCCTAAAAAAACATATTTTATCCCAAGAGAGAAGATCCCTAGCGATTTATTGGAGCATCAAAAAAAATATGCCTGATAAACACATATTATTATGAAATTTGTGTACCTATGCGAGATCGCTGAATTTCATACATAATACATTGAAGGGCAAAAATAACCCCTTTTATACGTAATATTTCGGCACAAAGACAAAACCATCCTGACTTTTGTAAATATTGTAATGTACGCTTTTTCGTTGATGGTGGGTTTTTATTTATCTTGCTTCCCTCGCAATAAATTACAGTAAACCAACAAAAGGAAGAAGAAAGGAAAAGCCTTAGGAATACATCAACTTGAAAGGCGGTAATGATTTTTCAGGCCCAGTAGGAACTTTTTTGTCAAAATACCATGATAAACAAAAAAGGAATAAAATTTAAGAGTCATAGTTTTATCTTTATTGCAAACAATGTTAATTTTCTTTATTACTTTGACTTATACTTCACAACAAAACAAAACTTATGAGATTATTATTATGAGATTTGAGAAGATTACGTTACTTCACAAAAAATATTGTTATTTTAAAAACAAAAAGCTTATACGTAATATTACAAATGTTTATTATTATCATTCTTATTTTGTTGTGTCTACGCATAATGTTGTGAATTATCTATATTTCGTTCTATCTATAACAGTTTTATTACTAGATTGATGGAAATTTGCACACATGACCTTCAAAACAAGAGGAAAGTCGCGGTGACATCTGACACATGAACAACTCTGCGTAAAGCCCAGGCAATACCGAAGGTTTCAGATATTTTTTTAATAGTACAAAGAAGAATGTCTGTGGCGGGCATGCGGCGGATTATGGATTTGATTTTTATACAAATCAAGTTTTATACCGAGATTGACGAAATTTTGCACACTTTACCTTCAAAACAAAAGGAAGGTCACTGTCCACATTTGATTTCTAAAAACTCAATTTAAAGCCAGATTTGTAATATTTTTTTATGGAGAAGTAGTCAAAACAGGTAGTAAAGGATAAAGTTCCGTCAGAAAGGTCTAGTGCCTACCCTCCAAGGTTAAAGATGAAAAGAGAACAGCATCCAAACTGGTCCATGATCCCTTTCATAGGCGATCTTCCTTCAATCCTTCAGCCCTTTAGAATGCGGGAACATCTTTGTTAATGCGAAGCTTATTATAAAATCAATTTCCAGTGTCCATTGTGCTGCAGACGGCGGCAGTTTGTCCAGCCGTTAGTTCTTCCGTGGAGGAAGAACCTAAGATAAGGTCAGGAAAGGCTACACGAGGTGGAGTAGGAAACCAAGGGGACAATAATTAAACTAACAAATTAATTAATTAATCAATGTTAACTCACAGTAACTAAGCAATTGGATGTTAAAAGATCAATAATTTACACGTTTTACACGACGCTTTTTTTTTGTCCAGTTTCCAAATCGGCTGTCTTTTCATAATTGGGATTCGGGATGAAAAAGTGACGTGTTCTATTTTGGTAGCGATTTTCGCGCAATTTGAGATGGCGGACATTACTTGACGTCATCTGTCATTGTTTTACGAAAAAATAGTGTATGTTTATTTAGTTTTATATTTAAAATTTATTTTGGTGAATACAAAGTGATTTATTTTCATAAAAATAAATAAAACTAAAATATGTTTACTTCTGAGTGTGAGCGTGTATTTACTTGGGTATTGTGTGTATTTTTTAATGATCTGTTGACGACAACGGTAAAGACAAGTGCTTCCGTTTGATGTCAAAGGTGTTGCCATTTTTCGACGATTTAGTATAGTCCCAAAATGTTATTTCTTCTCCAATGGCAGAACTACCTGTATGAAACCATAAGAATGAAAATAATTATCGTACTTAGCTAAGATTTTTCATACGTGTCCATAATAGATGATAAGACCATTGAAAGTATGGGTAAATACTGCAGCCAAAAGCGTGCTGAATAATTTGATTAATTTACATTTGGACGAGTTTAACTTGACTTATACAATGAAAATAATTATAGGCCAAACGGTGATAGCTTCAATGTAACCCATTCTTTCTCATAAACGACACATAATATATGTTTCTATTCATTTTTTAGTTTATACATTTCACCTTCAACTAATTTATTTCTTACCTTTTTTCTTTACATTTTTGTTTTATACTTTTGACTCATTACTTTTTACCTTTTAATTTTTACTTTACACTTATACTGTTACTTGCTTTATGTTGTTGTACTATTCAAATGTTAATTTAATTATATTAATGGCCATCTTGTGCCGTGTACATAAAAATAATCAAATCTGTCAACAGCAGAAGTAAATAGATTTAAGAAATTCTTGAATCGATACTAATATTATAAAATAATTTTGAGGAGCGAGATAAAATAAGAAGAGAGTAAAGAAAGCCAATATAGAATTTCATTGAAGCCAAGGATACGTGATGTTCATCAGCATTGAAAAAAAAAACGAAAAGGATGGGTTTACCCATTTCGTTTAGATTACTTATTTTGACTTACCCTTTCCTACCTTTCACCAACAGAAATTGCTAAGACACGTTCCAAAATAGCAACGTTGTTCTAGAAAGGTTGTCTGTTAAAAATAGAAGAGAATGCCATTGCTTGCCAATACAACAAGAGAGTTAATCAATGAAGATCAAACATCAATAATGAACTCTATTATTAGAAGACTTGAATCAATTGAATACTCTCAAAAGCATTGTGGACACTTGGTATTTTGTCGCACTAAATTTGTCGGTCGTTCGTAGGTAGTTTGCACGAACATAATATATATTATTTTATTCACGTACTTTACCTTTTGTGTGTATAAGCTATGGATGTAGACGCTGGGTCACGAACCTTCCTCAACGTCACCAAAGGTCAAAGAGAATGAGATAAAACAAATGAGGGAGCTGGGTTCAGAGCAAATAATAGAGATTATGCTAGTCTTTTGTTAAAACACCTACACCACCTCGAGATAAAAATTCCGACATACTCAGGGAGTATTGTATACATACTTAGTTGGAATTTGCAGTTAACATAGCATGATTTGATATGATTATACTATAAAACAACAAAAATGGTTTGTATTTTGACGTAATTGACTAAATTTCTTATTATTTCTACTTCATCAGTGGTGTGCAACCTGAAACCAGTAAAAAAATTTAGACACAATTTAGGCATTTCATCCATCAGGCCTCCAGCATATTCTGTCAGATGAAGATTATTTCCGCTTTGCGATAAAATCCAAAGACATTGAATATTTCTAAATGCATCCGAAAACTAAAAGGCGATGAAATAAATGCTGTCAAATTTTATAATTAAAATTAACATATAATTTTTGAATATTTTTTTACTGCAAATATAAAAAAGTTTCGAAAATGGCTCAACTCACGTTTGTAAACTAATATTACAAATAACAAAAAAAAACACGTACGCATTATTTTATGAGACAAATTATAAACTTTATAGTCACCTCACTTTTTGTCGTTTCATATAAAAATTTAAAAAATTAAAAATTGAAAGTTTCAAAACTTTTTGGAAAATTGCGGTCAGAAATTTTGTTATCTTAGAGGTGTACATTTTAATTTTTCTGTAGATAACTTTTAGATTTGAATATAAAGCGTGATGTTTTACCTTTCTAATAACGTTTAGAGTTTCGATCATATTTCTCACTGTGACAATACAACGATTTCTATGAAACCTTGACGAGCAGTTCCCAGAACCTAACAAATTAGCCTAAGGGATTAATAATTACACGATGTTTTTCTTTAAATATTATACAACATTATTATTATAGCTAAAGATGAAAGAAACTCAGAATACTATATGGTTTTTTACAAGGCTTCGTTCGACTTTCGACATTTTTCGACACTTTTCGACATGCATCGGACTAAAAACGATAAACATTATTTTCATTTTCTTAACGCATATTTTCATTGGCTGCTATCTTTACGTACGATTGCAAGATTCAAACAAGAACTAAATGCTATCTAGATAGTGTCTTGGATAAATTTAAACATTTTTTTATGTGTAAACGGCGGTACCCATTGGCCTCAAAATTGAAGATAATAAAAAGAGACATCAATCATGTGGAGCTAGATCTTCAGTTCTATGGGCCATAGTAACAGCGCTAATGGTTGGATCAATCTGTACCCGATGCGCGCTGGAGCCAAACTGCCAACATAAAATTACTATAACGTCACGCCTAATTTCTGATATATACGTTGTGTTAATGCATTTACATCAGAAGTACTGTTAGATGATGTAACTAAAGCTTGACAAGGTTAACCTTGCAGTCTATGGCATTGCCACCAATAACGGTTGATGCCCCTCGCAAAGCTGGATGAATCCAATTCAATTCAGAGTTCAAAGAAAAGAAATATTGGTTAAATTTGCAAATGCAACAACAAATAATAATTGAATCGTCTTAAACCATAGTGAACTAACTCACTTTTTGCAGTTTCAGAGTTAGAGTTTGAAATGTGGGCTCCAAATCATAATCTAGCTCTGCCAGAGAGAACCAATCAGAGATATACTGACTTGGCCAATCATAGATAGTTTTTTTCTGATTGGTTCTTCTTTCTGACGGAACTAAATTATGATTTGGAGCCCTCATTTCAAGCTCTAACTCAAAAGTTGCAAAGTGAGTTAGTTCACTATGGTTTAAGACGATCCAATTGTGTGTTACATTCGGGAGTATTGCATCTGCCAAGCGTGCTACCGAAACCCTTTTAAATACTGTCATTTTAATTAATCCCATAATTCTTGAATTATTGTTAATGGTATGTATATTTTTTCCAATATTGGAAACCATCTTTGAATATTGTGTGAGCAAAGCTCTCCCAAAAACGATTGCAAACATATTTGGCTTCATGGAAAATATAATCATCAAAGGTATTAATAGCCTAGGGACTGTAAGGTTGAAATTTAAGAATCCGGGTAAGAATACAACTTTGACGCCGTGCGTTACGCAAAATCGTTTGTATACAAATCAACTTTTGTAATAGAACCGAATTAAAACAATGCCAAAAGAAGGCGCCACTTGCGTCAAAAGGTAGCGTGATTAGCATCGCCTGAAAGGCGTAATTAAAGTCGAATACGGAGAGATTGACGATAAAATGATTATTATTGTATTTGACAGTTGTAAATAATAACACCACGCGTCTATGTATTATATATGACGTCATTGCCTGTCGCGTTACTTTGTCCCGGTGACTAACTGTCACTGGATTCCAGCGGATCCGGGGAACCGGCTATTTTTGGAACCAGTTCTTGTCGGGTTTATAAAATGGGCAACACCCAAACTGGGCGAAGCCGAATCAAAAGCCGCCAGCAGGGCCTAGCAGCAAAAACCTGAGGAGGTTGTTTTTAACTGCTAGTTAATAATTATTATGCTAATGAACACAGATCCAAACCAAATGACGATTTTTAATCTCTGTAGGTAGAGAGGCATGTACTTTTCAAAACACGAGAAATAATAAGTAAAATTTACAAAATTTTAAGAAACCCCCGACACAAAAAAGGCTGATAACCTTGAAACGCCTCAACAGATTTTCATGAATTGTAGCTAAGAACCATCTCTATTACTTCAGCTTTCAAACAAAAAAAACTGCATCACAATCGGTCCATTCGTTTAGGGGCTACGATGCCACAGACAGACAGACAGACACGTCAAACTTATAACACCGCTCCTTGCGTCGGGGGTTAATAATTTTCTAATAAATTATTCCGTAGGTGCGTTTTGGATTCCGCACGTCATGAGGTGTATACCTACAATATAAATTATATTATGCACGCATACAGATAATATACACTACAATGAGGGCTTATTGGCACATGCCGTACGCCAACAGTTAACTGGAGAATGGCAATTTCTAGTGCCCTTATTTAGGTCAATTAACGTAATTATAACGTCAAATAGATGTACTAATTTATTGACATTTGAGAGCCAATTTACACGCAGTTAATCATTGTCAATTATTATCAATATTGGTCATGATGTCCAACTGCAAGCAAATTGAGATTAGAGCAATAGAATTATGTAATAACATGTTAAATGGGAACAAAATTTAATTGAAAGTAATTACGTAAAGGTTTGGATTTAAACAATGTTAGCAAATATGCGTTTTCATAAAATAAAGTGAACACTTTGTAATTGCATTAACCTAATTGAACTAGATGTGGTGTCTGAAAAATGGGGTGTGTTAAAATAGAGCACAAACTTGAGAAAAACAAAAATGGGAAAACGTTTGGTCTGAGGGGGCTGAAGGTTGCTGCAATAACTCAGTGGTTGCAGCTGTCACCCGAACAGAGATCAGAGCGTTCAAATTCCAGTTTGCGAAACAAACGTGTGATATGCTTATCTAACATACATGGCTTGATGATATTGAATTTACTTTTGAATATTCACTAAAGTGCTTTAAACAGAAATTTGGTACCCGGGTTGTTCTTCTTTTTAACCTACATAACTTTTACCACTCTGTCACATTTTGTTTTTACTATAAATGAATCTCTCTGGATCTCAGAGGGGATATTGTAGCAAGGGGGGAAGGAGGCCTAAAATGCCTTTTGGGGCGACAAACACGAGCTGCGTGTATACCTATTTCGAATGACAATCCACGTGACAGAATTGTCGTACGACATAAAAATTGTAGGAGACAAGTTTTTGAGATTTTTAAAAATATTTTATTAAACATCATTAAAAAATAAAAATCGCTGTTACTTGATAGGTTATACCTTTTGGAGGTTAAAAATAGTTTTATATTTTATGTCGTCATATCATTTTTTGTAACATTATAGAATACACGCAAGTCGAGGTGGCAGAAGACAACTGTGATTTGTATGAAATACACTTCTATCACGAGAAGTTGCAACTCTGTCACGTAATTTTTACTACAAAAATATAAACACATTGTTTTAAAAAGCAAACAGTCGTTACGTCTTTAGTACAGTAGATTTTAAAGAAATTATAAAATAATAATATTGGTAATTCTGTTGCATTTTTCTCCACTAACTGGTGGAGACAACTTTATGTAGGTTAAAAAGAAGAACGACCCATCATAAAATCCATTTTCACACCTTCGTACATCATATTTTCATAATTATATTGTTGGATAAAGTAAATCTACAGCTTTAGATATTACCCGGTATCTACTTAGAAAAATTTTAATAACATGTACACAAAGTTGCTTTCTTTATAATTAAGTTATATTTTTCAAAAGCGCGCGATCGAATCGTCGACTGTGATTTTTCTTTTATATTTTAGTGGCCATTTTTTTCGTGTCGTTACACCCGAGTCCTCTCGTCTTAATTTCTTTTGAGCGATAACTTCACGGGCCCTCGGGCGAATTTGGCAGGGAGGGAAATGGGGGTAAGACGGGGGTCGAGAAACCTCCCCCTGAGTTAACCTTACGCCTTCAAGTAAACCCATCGCAAAAAATGAACCCATCCCCTAGAATATCGCCACCTGACCCTTGTTGGATTCTCTCAAACATTTTCAAAAAGCTCAATTTAAACTTTTGTGTTGTTTTAAGGGGAAATATACGTAGTTATTCTTTCATCTGTTTAAACTCTGCGCAGAATATTACATGTATTTATAAGTTTTTTTAAAGCGAATTTTCAGTATTATTATTTCAGTTAAATCATTTAAATTCTAGACCGCTTTAAAAAAGGATAATTTATTTTAATTATTCCATGTCCAAGGTTTTCGATTTTAATTTTGAAAACTTTCGATGGATCATATAAAAATAATATATTTTCTATAAATATGTACGATGTACCTACGTTGGTTAAAATTTGCGATACCTTTTTTATTCAAGTTTCATAAACTCCATCGTTTAAATGGGTAACGGTCCAATGTCAACTAAGAATCAATTCAACTCAACACCTCTTTGAAAATCGTCAAAAGATTTGAAAAAAGTAATTTAAACCCTAACCTAACGTAACCTAATTCACAAATTTTTAATATTTTTTTATCATCACTTTTTATGACTTTTCTGAGGAGGTTCTGGGTTGATTTCATTCTAAATTGTCCGGTCACCATGGTTAACTACATCCAGTTCTAATACATACACATTTTAATACGATCGATGCGCGTAATTTCAGTTAAGTAAAAAGTAAATCTACGTTTAGATGACAATTTAAAAAAATAAAATAATGACTACCTAAAATTTCGTGGTAAGAGCATAAATTAAATTTTCCTCTGAAATGATAAGATTTGAAAACCTACCTACTTAATTAAAAACCATGTAATTTACGGAACAAATTTTTAAATTTGAAATAAGGAACAATAAAAATAGTTCAAGGAAACGTCACTCTTTCAATAACAATTCTTTTTTCAAACTTTATTCCTATAATCGTAAAATTATTGAATCATTACAATATGTCATTTTGCTATTGATGAAATTTTTTTTTCAATTAAAAATTATATAAATATTTTTCCATCACACACGTGGCAACTGAGTGGTCAGGTGTAGCATAGCGGCGGATCGCATGATAAGCACTCCGCCTCGTTCACACACTGACCCCCAGATTCCTACCCACTTCTCGCACTCTTTTCCTTCCCAGAACTTTCTCTCCTTCCTTTCCTAAAAAAAACCCTCCACACAGCACCCCCAAAGATGACAAAGGCCTTGAGGGGAATTATTTTCCTCAGGGCCTCCTGTGTGGACCTAATGTAAAAAAAATGAGGAATTTCACTGTCTATGTTAGATTTCCAAAAGCACCCCGTAAAGCAGAATGAAGCCCGAGCAACGCCGGGTGGTCCAGCTAGTAGCAGCATAATAAGATACGTTGACCTACCTACTTCAGAGTCTGCGCACAGATGATAATGAACTATGAACTGGTTAAATACCTTGTCGTTGACTCTACTCGCAAGTACAATATCAGAACCCGGTGTTATTTCAGGACCACACAACTAACAATAATATTTTGTCAACGTATGTTACGGCTCCGGGGTTAGACTATTTACCCTTTTCATGCCGTATGTTTAGTTTCACATGGCTGAAATAATAAGTGTAAATAATGTTATGAACGTCGGTCGTGGGTGCTGTGCAGTTGCATTATAATTAAATTGACCGTATAACTTTGTTTTGTTTCCTTACAACAAAGACCCCTAGGGAAAGCACCGCAAACTTAAACAACTATTTTTGCTTTACCTTTGTAAGTTTTATTTAAAAAAAAATTGTAGGTAGTGCTAGCGAGTTTCCGGGATGCGTTGCAATGCCACTAATAAAGAAATTATTTCCCCCTGCGTGTCTTTTCCCATTCGTCTCGTTCCCCTTTTATTCGAAATTGTTGCCTCCCCTTCCCCTCCCATGTCACCTTTCCATCCCCCCTCCACCTTCCCCGACATCCTTCCCTCTTTCCCGCAAACCCGCGCCCCTCTCCCACATTTAATATATTTAGTCGGTTTATTCATTCATTTAGCGGGTACATTCAGATTTTTAAACAGCTCGCGTGCCACCTATTGCAATTTTTCTTTTTACAAATTTTAATTTTTCAAATATTACAAACATTCATATTATAAGAACAATCAATCAAATTTGGTACGCAACATATGTAGATACTTATTTAAAAAATATATAATTTTTTTTTATTAGTATCTATAGCAAACTTTGTACATAATGTATTTATAAATTGTATTATATTAAGGTATTATAAAGTTTTTTTTTTTTTTCACAGTCCTCCTTCTTATTTAATTATTAGATTTAAAGTATTCGATTTTGGTTAGTACCATAGGTGAATACTTCGATTGAATTCATTTATTTAAATAGTTTATTCGAAAATTTAATTTTGATTTAACCACCGATGGTTTGCAAAATGTCATTCTGAAATTTTGATATTTTTGACGTTTCGTAAGAGTTTTCGTAATGATTAAAAAAACTCTTAATAAGAATATTTAAAAAATCAGTGAGTACAAAAGCGTGAATAAAGAATATTTAATCACAAGTCTCGATTCCAGCCAACTGTCCTTGAAAATCTCAAATTAAACATCCGACTTGTTTTGAGTGTCATAAGAATTATGTTCCGTGTTCAATTATAAGCGTTTTTTTAGAACATGTTTATAGTTTGTATACTCGACTCGTAGATGTACGTAATTGGATCGATCGACTGTTTTCAATTACAAAATAATTGTTTATGTAACACAAAATAATGCCATAAACATGACATGTGTATTGTGTTGGACATGTACAAGTACAGATGTCCGCCATCTGTGAACTTATTATTATTTGTGGTTGTGGTCGCAGATTACAGGATTGACTCTGATACGAGTCAGTCTCTATTCAATACTCTGTGTTCTGCTGTAGTATGTATCGCCACAAGTTGGCTATGCGGTGAGCCGGCAAAATTTCCGCCCACCCTTTAATTAAACGCAAAAAACATAAAAACCATTCCATCCTTCACATTGCTAAAGTCACAAAAGCTCCGGGAGCTTTTATGAATCAACTGAAGTTGCCTCGGACCCTCGTAATTCGACTACGGACTTATTCGACCGGAAACGTTGTAACAAATTGCGCCTAAGTATTTTTTGCCTAGACCTGAGCTTTCGGAGCAGAGAGGCAGCAAATGCTTCGCGAGATCAAAAGCTCGGGCATCAAAAAGCTAAACTGGGAATCACTTGTTGTGTAACGGGCGTAAGAATAACGACTAAGTAGTTTTTTCACCGAGCTTTCGGACCCGTCCATTTAACGGCCCTACTTCTTTCTTTCGAATATCCGGACTTTCGAATAAATGATTCACAAAGTAAGTTCACCCTTAAGTATTCAATTAAACTTCGTTTTCTGTGAAGTGGAATCAAGGTTGTTTGTTTTTTCACTAACAGGACCCAGTGAGCAGGTAATTTCTTTGTCAGCCGAGTGAACGAAAGACGCCGTTTCCCATTAATCAAACCGAACCATTTGAAAAAATCAACTTTTCGATTTAAACTAGATTAAATACCCCGAATGGATACAGCAATACATACAGAAATTTAAAAAATTTAAAACACTTTTTCATATAGTAAAATATTATCAGATAAAGATCAAATTAAGGCAATAATCTACATCCAATGATAATCGTCGCATTTATCTAAGTAAATTAACAAACAACTGTACGATTTCCATCTGTAATTATAATTTTAAAGGTGTTTGAAATATAGAATCCTACATTACGTAATTGCTGGCCATTATCCTTCTTCCGCCTTTCGAGGGTCCTTTTCACTGAAGTTCTTCAGTGTGCCAGGTATACCGGCTCTGTTATGCAATGACGGGCCTGAATTCATAAGATTTAAAGGCCCGGGTAATTTGGGGCCCGGGCCTAGGCGGGTATTAGCCGTATCGAGGCTCAATTCAAATTGATCACTTATTACAACAAAAAAACAGAGTTAATTGTTTCGGACACCAAAGTTATAAACCGCCTACGCATGAGTTTAGAAAACCTATTTTATTGTGTATATAATTAGTTGTGTTTTGTATAATCTCATTTACGTACTAGAGTTTCAATGGTGAATTTTAAGCCTACAAAACAATAGGTATCCATTTTGGCGCCCAATTATTAAAGAATTTTAGGAAACAGTCAAACCTAACTTATAAACATTTAGAATGGAATACATTAATTAACTGTAAACGGTTTACAAATAAAAAGATTTAATGAGTTACATCACTTTTTGAATAGTGCCTGCATACCTACTTAATTAAATTCTGCGTGTATAAACGCCTGTATATTGCTCGTACATATGCGCCCCAACATTATGTAACGGCTGCACTTGACGTGAATAGAGAGTAGTTCTGAGTAGCCTCACTGATATTAATACACGGCGAGTATTAAATATCGACAGACAAAAATATTCCTCCCTCCCCGGGGCGTGAAATAAATTCATAGCTAAAGGGATGCTGGAACGCCATTAATCTCTTTCCTATGACGGCGAGCCAATATGAGAAGGACGTGGGTTAAAATTGCAGTTAATTTGAACCAATATGTCAGTGGGGTGGTTCGAAACTCTGCACGTGGCGCGGTTTAATATAATATATGCAGCGCTGCATGCAGTATGCAGCTACAGGCTATAGCATGCAACACACCACGCTTGCACGCTGTTGGATGTTTGTACAGTGAGGGAACAGGCATTGTTTCATGTCTGAGATGTTGGGAAAATGAGTCAGTTAATAAGTGCTCGAAGCCTGAGTGAGTGAACTGTCGAGAACATTTGAGAACTGACATGAAAGACAAGAAAGACTTGCACGTGGAATTGAGACAGTATTTATAAAAGAAAAATAAATCGTAGGTATTAACCAACTTACTCGTTATTGTGCTTACAGATAACAGCGAAGATCGGGAGGCAATCAATTTCCTTCATCAACCAATCTGATAAGAGATACTCCGATAAGAAATTTCCCGCAGGTAACTGAACTCATGACATCATGAGACACGAACCGATGATAAAATAAGAGCTTTAACTTCGCTTTGAGCCGCTTGGATTCGTTGAACTCTTCCCAAATCATTCTGTCGAATTTCTTGATACTTTGAAAAACCATTAAAATTTCCATTTAATTTTATTCCGCAGCTGATAAATAAACGTACCTCCAATTGCGAACGGGGTGGATCTAATATTAAAATGAGCAAACAAATTTCAGTCGGATGCGTTGCATGTTCTCACCACCGAATAAGACGTCTAAGGCGGAATTGAAGAATTGAAAGCTTGTGTCATTTTCGCTGTCAAGTAAGAAATTCCTCGCATTTTGTCCTCCGCGCTCGGACAGAAACACAATAATGCCGGCAACAGAAATTCTCTTCCATTTGTCTCGAATCACTCAGCGGGGATATTCTGGATGCAAATATATGCGCATCATTGGACGTTTTCGGCCAGACCTGGTACAAGCCGCTTCGACTTATCGCCCCATCTGTCAACGGGTTTCACAAACGAAAACACCAAGTGAGTAGAGAGTCGTAGTACCTCCGCACAGCCGGGTCGGTAGGTACGATATAACTTTGCATCAGAATATGTTGTGACTGTGAAATAACTCGCTCACCCGTTGAGAACGGCAGCACGCGGCAACTTGGCGACAATTTTACTGCCGCGACTCGACAGAGAAATTGAAAATTTGCTACAATGTTAAATTACGTCCACTGGAACTCGGAATACCTTTATTTGCGCTTGATATGAAGGAAAGCAATTTCGCTAAATTTCTTAAAGCGAAAGAAATGTCAAATAAGCTGTTTTTTTATCGCCGAGCAGAAACAAGGGAACAAAGAAACAATACGCTTTCGGACAGGATGCATGATTTTCAAAATATTGTCGGATTTTTAAATTAATTTCCTGAGAAACTCATCAAGTCAAAGCGACGTGGAGAGCGGACAAGACCCGACATCAACTCGTAATGGCGTCTCGTCAATTTGTAAAACCAAAGCTCTAATGACGATCATAATATTTTCGGGGATTTCAGCCTCTTAATCTCCGGGAGGTCGCGGTCCATTTAGCCGTTATGAAAGTTGGCGGTTGAGGAGAACTCCACGTCTATTTTGGTTTGGGCTATTAAATCCCAAGCCAGCCGAGGTGGAGCGTTACCTGTTAATTGCGCGGTTATAAACGCGGCCGAGATAAATCTACACTAGCGAGCTCACCACAGCCACACCACTCTTGCTGCTTCTGCGAATGTCACATTTCAGATAAGGGGGAAAACGGAGGAAGTGGACGGAGATAGCATCAGGGAAATTATTATCAGGAGAGCAGGATTGCGAGGAGATGCGGACCGACTGTAATGCAATAGAGACCCATTGTCAACAATGAAGTAGCATTTAAATTAATTGTCACGCAACGGGCAATACTCTCGCTAAATAAATATCTTAGTTGAAACACATAACAACTAATAATTCTTGAAAAAATAGTTATCAATCAAAGATAGGTGAACGTAGAAGTGATAAATACTTGGATCACTTCTATGGCGGCATTTAAAATCACTTTGAAGAACTTGGTAACAAAAAACCTATTACATATATGAAAACAGACCTAAGATAAAGGTACAACCTCCTTCTTTTAACAGATTATTCGGCGTGAAATTGTGTTGATTTTGTGATTGTATTCTGCATGCGCAGATACGTGAAAAATCTTGGAATATTATAATTTATTTTACGATTTGTGAAGCTGTAAGAATTTATAAAAAAAATATTTGACTAAGGATCATTGCCTTGCAAAAGATCGGTTATCTACTGTAATAGAAAACTTGAAAACTTACGACATCTGTCAAAAATTTAAGGAAAACAGGTTTAAAATTTTGAAATACTAAAATAATTTTTTTTAATAATAATTTGTACCTATTTTATCACTTGTTTGAATCGTTCACACAATGCGTTCTAATTTTGAAAATCAAAACGAATCCCTGTTCTAAAAGCCATTGTACCGGAGTTACATTGAGACACACACCATCGAAATGATTATTTTTAATTAATAATTAAATTAACATCATGATACTTTTATTATGCCAACATTTTATTATGAAAAATACACTTTGATTTGCCTAAAATTTTATTTATTTATTTTTTAATAATCTCAAGGTAGTTCACATCGGCGTGGGTGCCAATAATGTATGTACATGAATATGTAAAAAATTACACTTTGGCAAAAATAATATATTTTTAAATATTTTAAATATTAATATAAAATTCAATCACATACATTCTTAATTCCTTTTTAAAATTAATCATTTTTTTCAATTTCATTCCGGATTTTGTTATTAAGTTGGACGGCCTGGTACATAAGAGATTTCTGGGTGCTTGATTTCTTCCCTGTCGGCAATGTAATTTACTTTGCACATCTCGTGATTGTAATTTATTTTGCTTTTCTGTTCCTTAGACATCATCCCTGAGTCAATTTTATGTTTAAAAATAAATACATTCAAATATATAGTGTGCTTCACCGCCATAAAATTTAACTCCCTTATCTTTTTATACATGCTGAGTATTATTAGCATTGCAGAATATATTAGAATTTGTTTTCCATTTCCTCTTCATTGCAGAGAAAAAGAATACTTGACAGTAATCAAAGTGTGGTGATATAATTGTGTTGTATATTAATGTGACGTTGTATTAAGATTAATATCTTTGTTTCTGACGCTATTGAGAAATTATTTTATTTTGCAATTTTTTAAATTGTAGGTAACGTCTGCCTTTTTTGATAAGTTCAGCTTTGAGTTAATAACGACATCTAGATATTTAATTTCTCCCACTTTTTAATGATTAAATATAAGATTTTGAATTCTCGTGCCTATTTTTCTGCCTACAATCATGTATTTTGTCTTTTTAACTTAATTTAGTTTTAATGTATTTACTTTGAGCTCTTTTGGATACATTATCCAAAGCACTTTTTATATTTTGGTTGCTTTCTCATAATTATCTTCTGCCTTACGCCGATCTTTATTTTAATTCGTGGAACGTTAGTTATGAAAATATAGAAGGTAAATAAACTCGTATTATGGCAGAATAATATTGATTTTCATGTTGTATTTCGCTATTATTTGTACTAGGCAAGCAGAAAAGCAAACAGCCGCGTCATACTTTAAGATCGTGTATCCGTCAATATGTGCCGATAGCCATCGATCCACTCATCTCTTCTGCACTCCGGTTATTTGAACAAATATTTTTTGCAAACACTTCCCGACAGGGCGGACGGATTTCAACGCGAAGGACCATCACATCCCACAATAATAATAGTTCAGGATTTCTTTCAAACATTCTAAGGCAACATGACACTTCGAGGGGATGAAAAAAAATGGCCCATCAAGATGAAATACCGAGATTCTCGACTACCTGAGGCTCGACAAAAAAATTAAGGACGCGCGGCCAGCTCTATCTCCGGCAAATCTCTTCTTCTGTGAAACTCTGGTATCAGGGGATCAGGAGTTTCAAAGAGTCCTGGCTTTATGGTTACCCGTAATCTGTGGTGGTAGCGTTTGCCGTCATTATAATAATATATGACTTAACCTTACGCGGAATCATAATGAATTCTTGCCGTGCGCATACAAAGTTGAATTTTCTACTATGTACCCGCATTTGTAAGGAACGCTCAGGGCGTGATAAAAATACTACATACGAATTTTCGTTTTATAAAATGTATAATAATTTGGATGTATAACGAATAACCAATCAACTCTGCGTATAACATAGGTTAGGTACCATTCTTATTAAACTGTTTGATATTTAAGCGATTTTTCTTCCACAGCCCTCGAGCGTCGTATTTTTTAGTTTTATACTCATCCGGTGTTTTACAAACGTTGTGTGTTGAATTCATAATAAATTGCTCTATCAGTTGTTTGCATAAGGTTATAAATAATTGCCGGAAAAGCGAAATTTTTTTCATGGCACATTTGTCAACCGAAGCGAACAGTTATGTACATACCTACCAGCAAATTAGACGTTATAAACTAATAATAAAATATTCCTAAAATAAATTTGTTAGATTTCAAAAAACAACTGATGAGCTAAGCCGATAGAACGTGGGGGTGTCCGTGCGCCCAATCTAAACACAATTTAAACAGTGTTAATCTCTAGTGACCTCCCAGGTCCTGTATATTGTCTGCCTGTACATAATATTATAAATAAATAATAATTTGTGTACATCTTAACGCTGCATCACGTTCATTGGCCAAATGCATTGTACATATAGTTTTGTATTAGCGACCGACGAATCGGTGGATGCAATCTGTTGGTCATAAGTTGTTATACCTAAAAGTTTGTGTAGGCTGTAGTTAGAAGTAAGATAGGGCACTGTAGAAAAATGTTATAAATTTGTACACGCCCTTGAGGTGATTTTTCACAAAAATGACCATATATAAATCATCCGAATGTTATTTATTATAATTATTACTTCCGGTGAAATTGATTGAAACATTTTCAAATATTCATATTCTTTATAGAAAATCATCATCAAAAATACTAATTTCTGGTGTGGGTCTGTCTGTGATTGTAACTCTGAATCAATGAACTCGGATTTGTTTTGAATTTAAGTGTCATTTTAAAAATTTTAACTTATTGTGTCAAGAAACAAGACAAGCGATAAAGTACCTAGGTACCTATTTACAACATAATATTTTTTATCAAAAGATTATTTAATTCCATTTATATTTGAAATATGTAAGTATAGATTTAATATCGTTAAGGTAAGCAAGATTTCGTGATTTTTCAAGGATCTGTGCTTTTACGTTTTCAAGAAAGTGTCATTTACTAATTAGATTTACTAAAGGTAACTTAGGGAATTCGAAAGGTTAATTTCTTTAATATTTGCCAAAAAAAAAGACATCGTTATCAGTTCCATATTTATCACTAAAACAAATCGGTATCAGTTCCATATTTATCACTAAAACAAATCGGTATCAGTTCCATATTTATCACTAAAACAAATCGGTATCAGTTCCATATTTATCACTAAAACAAATCGGTATCAGTTCCATATTAGTAAAAAAAAAACAGATCGGTATCGCATCGACCAGAGAAGTATGTTTGGGAGGCTGGTATGGGCATCGCCGCCCGGGAACAATTTTGGATAACCAACTCTCTATAAGTCTAAACTTAAACTTTAGGTCGCACAGTTTACACCCGCGCTGTGCAAGCGGGTTTCCTTCAGAGCGTCGGACCATCCCGATAACCAACCCTCTGCCACAGGTCACTCCAAGAGGTTCGCTACGTTTGGTGACTTAGCAGTGGTTCATGGGGATGCGTCTGCCAGCCAACTGCGTGGCAGGTCGGATCGAGAGAGACTGGTTGAGGGATATATTTGAACTCTCCAGCCGGACTCTCGAAACATCGCCTTGCACCACAGTAAACAAAGAGAACAATATGCTCCAAATAATGTCCACTCCGTGCAAACTTTATATAATTTTTTTTTTAATAAACAATTTTAATTTCAAGTGTCCTGATCTACCAGGTAAGCAGGTCCTGTACACAATATAAATAAATAGTAAATAATAATGTACATACATTTTAATGCAGCATCACGTTCATCGATCAAATGCATAATGCATATAATTCTGCATTAGTGATCGACGAACAGGTGGATGCAGTCTGTTAACCATAAGTTGTTATACTAGTTTGGCCTATCTATAGTTAGTAATAAGAGCATTATAGAAATATACAATATAATATTATTTGTGCAGCTCCTCGAGGTGAAAATTATTATTATTACGAAATTTGCGTAGATTTTTCAATGCGGAATTTCAAAGAAATCGCAGATATTCCAAATCCTATCACAGAACGTCATTTCCATAAGATAAGACGTTCAGCTTTTCAATTTCAATAAGAAATGTAAAAATTCCGTTGAAGCCGGTCATCACCACTACTTATCATAGAAATACACTTTTAAATATACATATATTAGTAGCCTTTAGTGTATGGGTAGCAAAGCTGCATACTAACTGTGAAACTGAAAACATATTCACCTCGGACTCTCCCATGGTTCCTCTCAGGTGTCATCTTTCACTAAACATTCATCTATTCACGTAACGAAAGACGCTGTGTTCTCTATGCAAGCTTATCTGATTCACGCATCTTCCCATCTTCTCCTGCATTGTCCCTGCCTTTGAGATCCGTCATCTCTTCTGTTTTCCTGATACTAAAATGTTTTTTGGGGCGGAATTTTAAATACAAAACACGGACACTGGCATATCAAACGAAATAATCTTTTATACATGGAAGAGAGTAGGTAGGCAATGTTTGTTGTTCAGAAGCAAAAAAAAATCTTTGAAAGTCTATAAAGTAATCTCAAGCAGTGTGAAAATGATAATAATTAAATGATTTGGATAGCACCTTTTTTATTAAAAAAAATCCCTTCAAGGACGCTGCACAAACTGTGTTTTTTATATTAGCTCCACACATAATGATCTCCTCAGGACCTACGTCATATTTGGGGACGTTCTGTGAAGTACGAATCTATCCCTCCCACTGCAGTGCTAGGCGATGTTCCGAGAGAGTTATTGTAAATGCTTTTATTTAATCCTGGTATTTTCTTAACACATTTTCATTAATTAACGAATTTCAGAAAGGAAGGGCAAATTTTATAACACCAGGGTACCTAGCATGGTCGATAGATATAGGTTTTATCGAAAATATCGGTAACTTGTCAACGCTCCCAAGCACGACTGCAGGCCGCTAACGAACAAACAACAGTTCACAACGACTAACGGTTCTTAATTTATTTGACTAGAACTGTTATTTTTTCGTTAGCGGCCTGCAGTCGTGCTCAGGAGCGATGACAAGTTACCGACATTTTCGATAAAACCTACATCGACCGGCCATGCTAGGTACCCTGAGCTGGCAATTCAAGAGATATTAATGAGACATACATAAATACAGATTATGATAGTAGTTTAAGGATGGGTTGTTTCAAAAAATTTGATGGATTCATCAAATATTTGAAGTTGATTTTCACGTTCTGTGTAAGTTCTATTCAAGTTCTGTTATTACATTGTTATAGGACAGTTGCTTCACAAAACTGAAACAATCACAGAACTTGAATAGAACTTACACAAAACATGAAAATTAACTTCAAATATTTGATGAATCCATCAAATTTTTTGAAAACCCGTCCTTAGACTAGTTCCTTAAATTTTTAAACTATAATAAAAATAGATTAATTTTACGAGTCAGTACGAAATAATTCATTTTATTTACAGGAAAATGAAAGAAAATGCCGAGTGTAAAAATACCTGTGCACCGTCTGAAAAATCAAACAGAAATAATAATGTCGTTATTATCACTCCAAATCTACGATTTTTTTCCAATTATTATTTGAGTGAAAACTTCCGAGTGCCTAAGCGTGTAAGCTCGTGATAGAAAGGTCGTTATTCCTCTTTAAGTTGACATCTTTGAGAACAGACTCCTTATAGGTTAAAGGCATTGCGCAATCTCCTCAAAATCTATACGAGATTGGTCGATGGAGCGAACGCTTCGGGCTTCGTTATTTTTACAATCGAACGATTTCATCCTAGGATTTGTCCTATGACAAGGATGCAGCACACATAATAAGATGATCGATATATCAAACCATATTCAAGGATTATGTTTCTACTTACATCATACATACATGGGTGAGGTTGTAAGTTATAAGCTTCAGGGGATATCTTTAATGTAGAATCTAATAATAAACCTTTTACCTTCTTTGTCCGGCTCGAAGGACCATTGCTTTATGGTGTTTTTAAGAATGTGCAGGTACTTATTTTTGCTGTATTTGATCTTTTGCATTATAAATTTAAACTTAAATTACGAAAATATGTGATTGATTCGTATTATTTTTAAATAGATATTGAGATTGTATTAGGATATACGTAAGTACCTTCCAAAAAATCACAAATAAACAAATAATTATGACTTATGACTTCTTCTATCTGAGATAAATTTATTTCTAGCAATGATTAATTAATTCAGCGCCCTTGAGGTGATTTTCACAAAAAACGGCGCTCTACAAATTATCCAATTATTATTATTATTATTAAATAAAATACTCTAAGAGAGTACTGGGCATACTAATAAAACATTCTGTTCAAACGGTTATATAAAAATGACGGACAAGATGTAACCAATATTTATTACTTATCAAATAAAGTGAATTAATAACCATGGTAGCCGCCATTTTTGTACAACCGTTTGGACAGAATGTTCGGTATGCTTCTCGGTCGGTATGACAAGTCCTTCTCTTAAGTATTTTGTTTAGTCATTGATTTCTAGTGACTTATAACTACGATTAATAGACTCAACATCAACAATCTCTAAAAATAGGATTTTTAATGACTTTCAGAAATTTTAAAAATAAATAACAAAAATTCAAGAATTTAGTTTTGTTTCATTTAATAATCTCGCAAGAAGGACCAAATGATGGATTATTGTATGAATCCGCAGGTTTTTTGTGGTTGTTTTAATGGCATATCCTTGTGGGCAGCTGTCGTCGAATCTAGGATAAGGAAGTTGGGTTTTAAACCGATGAACGATATATTATCTCATGAGGATGCGAACCAGATGTTTTTGCTACTCCATGACAAAATCTCATGATTAAGACAAGACGTTATTTGTCTCCGAGACCGACGCAAAAAATGTCAAATTATTGTGCAAGTCGAAATATCATTATTACAAATTCAATTCTTAAAAAAGTACAACTTATGAAATAATGAAAATTCAAATAGATATCATTAGAACAGATTCAAATCTTAAAAGAGTACATCTTATGAAATGAAAGTTTAAATTGATGTCATTAGAACAAATTCAAATTTTAAAAAAAGAACAACTTATGAAATGAAAGTTCAAAATCATTAGAATAAATTTAAAATAATGTATTTACATACTTACTTAATTTGATATTCTTTTTTTTTATTTAACGTGGAAAGTTGCTACCTCGGTACTTAAGACGATATTTTAGTTTGACTTTGTCTTTTCCTGTTTCATTCGATACCTACCTACCTCTGTCAAAATATGAAATTATTATGTGTAAAAATGACATTTCTCAGTAGAACAGTTTTAAACTGTGAAGTCTTATTGGTTTTATGGACAATTTTTGTATAAGATTCAAATATTACATATCAATCGAAAGTGTTCACAACACCTAATGAAATTAAATGCTTAAAACAGAATTACAACATTGTTACAGCATTATCACTGACCAAAGACCACAAATGTGCATTAGTAACAATAATGTGATATTACATATTGAAATATATACAAGATGTGGAAGGCATTTTAAACAGTATTTTTTACAAACAAATTGATATATTGCTCATGATAAATAAAAAATAAACTTTGAAAAAAAAAACCGCTTCAAAAATAAATAAATAAAACCCACGTAGAAAATAAATAATATTAAAATGCCCGCATTATGAGCAACCATAGCAACAATATTGGAATATTGTGACAGGATACGATAAAAGATAGCCGACGGCAATTAAACTTCAACAAAATTTTCGCATGCCGACAGACATTATTACTGATTGTACTTTTTGCTGAAATCATTTGAAACTAATTTGCCATGGCGATATCTCTTATTACCATACTTATAAAAAAATTTAAAACAATAGAACGAAATTGAGGACGTAAAACCATTTTAATTTGTTTTCGGAACAAAGCTGAAAAACAAACAAACCAAAAAATCTGTCCGAGGCAGATTTTTTTTCTTCTGAAATCGTTTAAAACTCACATGACGTAGGTAAGTACACACACGAAAAAAAATATTAAAACGAGAGAAAATATTTTTGATCAAAAGGCTTAATTAAAAAATGATGACACCCAAAATAGGTTTACGTAGTTGACTGATATTGCCTTAATTAAACAACAAATCTGAGTTATTTGAATAAAAATTTATTGCCAATATTATTTGTTTTAAGTTTAGCAATGGAAATAATTCATTGTCCCTGTCTAATCATTGAAGAAAATATTAGCGACTCTCAAATAAAAAATTGAAAAGTAACAATCAGAAAAAGATTTTGTCACATCTAGGAATTCTTTTTCTTATTTTGACTGCTTCAAATATTCGTTTGAGGGTCGCAATTGATCAACTATTACAAATTGAGATTTTATCAATTAAGTTTCGATTTTCTATTTGTTCAAAAGTAGGCAGAAAAATACATTATAGTTAGTGGACAATATTTTTACTATTTACCAAGTCAATTAATAATTGAATTATTTTGGAAACCATATAAATAATTCTGTACAATAAATATTTACCGCGGACGAGCGACGGGAGTGCAAACACACTGAAAGCGCTTCACAATAATTTTATTAATGTACAATATTGTAATAATATTAGCTTAACGAATTTAAGCTTAACAGCATCTGATTAAAAAATGTAATTCATCTTGTCATTAATACTTCTACAAAATATCGTTATTTAACCAATTCTGATCTTAATTTGGTTGATACATAAAACCTGTCTGAAAAATGAACATAAACCGATCAACCACAAAAATTGGCCTGTTTTTAAATAGAAAACTAAGTGATTGACTCAGTTTCAGTGATTGACTCAAACAAGATAATTCATAATAATATAAAAAAGGGTAGGTACCTAGGTACCTACATACTTTCCTACAACATGAAGATTTAATACAATCATTAAAACATTGCCGGCGCATGATTACAAAGTGACGTCTATAGATTGGAGGAAAACACCAACGACAAAAAGAAGTCTTATCACAGGATACAGCTATTTATAAAAATGTTTTCAGAGTAAACCGATCAAAATTTGAAACCGCGAATTTCAATGCGCCATTATTTATGCATGGAGTTTACACAGTGACGTTATTTGCAATTACACGTGAAATTTTCATCATTGTTTACCTTCGGGTTTAAAGCTTTTTTTACCAGTTTTGAACTAGTTATTCGATTTATTTAAAAACAGCTATTTAAGTATGTGGCTCATCTACTATCCAATATTATCAGGATGTAATTGTCGATTCCCACCCATAAGCGGTGACAGTAAATGATTTTATACCTAAGATGGTATGCTTTGCGGTACGAACATAGTTGAAGTTTATCTCCTTTCGATCAAAAATAAACAAAAGTTCAACAACAATAGGAACTTCCCGGCAGTGGGCACTACCGAAAGCAAATATTGAATCGACGGAATAAGAAAGGTAGTCGAAGTCGTGTTTTGATTTTTATCGGTCGAATGATTAACCTTTCTTAGTGCACACGAGGCAGGCCATTCCGTGACAGAGCCCAAAAACCATGTGAAATTATAATAAAACAATAAATTAAACTTGCCGGATTAGAAAACCTAACTAAAGTAGTGTTTCTGGGTAGGTAATGGACGTAAAAACAATGTATTGGTGTATTAAGTAATTAATGTTTAAAGTTTTTGTTTTTACCTTTTGCAAACATGTAGCTCTGCATTGCGCGACCCTCAGGGGTGAAGACACCTCCTGCTCTGCTGAAGCGGCTACCAGGAGCACAGCCAGGACGACGGGTAACATGACCCGTGACAGATCCATGGTCAAAGTTGTAAGTTGTCCAATCACAATTAGATCATCCAAACTACCCTCTCAGAGACAGGTTCACTTCTAAGATCGATACTAAAAACTTGGAATCTTTTCACTCGGAGTTAGATAGGTATCCTTTATTCTACTATATCCACTTCACTTTGTATTGTGCCCCTCGACAAACTCAGAAACACAACAATAGTCAGAACAAAACAAAATAAACATTAAAAAAAAACCAGCACAAATAAACAAACTGAATCGAAACAATATTTATGTATAAAATAAAATATAAGACAGCGCTTTCGGTTGCGTTGAATAAAACATAAATCGGTATTAGGCCGGAAACCACTTTTAAAAAATAATCACGATTTTTTTCTTCTTATCAAATTAAAATTGTTTAAATTAGTAATTTTTCGGAATGAAGCTCAAACACGGCGAGATGCGACGTGCTCGGGGCATGGTATAACATCGCGAGAGTATGTATCTCGAATGCTTCGTAGATTTGCGGATGTCGAAGTACTTTGACGAGAGCTCACGGCGATAACCTCCCCTTGCGGCGGCTTTTATTCGACTGACGTCCGGATAAACTGAGACTAGCTTCAGCCCGCTCGGCGCGGCGTCCCGCTTTCTCCCCGCCCTCTCGCTCTACGCTGGTACCTACCTCGACAGACTACAGTGCGCTCACAAAGCGGGCAGACACGAAAGCCATTTAGAAGCGCGGTTACAGTAGCACAAGCACCGATCCACTTTTTATTGTCTTATACTATTTTAAACCAGGAATCATAATGTTATTACGATAGCAATAAAATGTACGTAGGTAATGGGGGAGACGCGATCGAACGCTCGCCGTATCGTTATGTTAATTGAAACCCATTTCTAGATCATTCCAATCATTACAGACTCCGGTTCGATGGACAGATCTCGCGATGATTTATCGGCGGCAAAATATTACGTATAAATCATATGGACAAAAAAATATGCCAGCGGATCAAGGAACGAAGGTCGCTTATTATTTTATTGCGTTTTTTAGCGCTGGTAATAATGTACCTACTGGAAAAAATGAATAATGGAAGACATTCCTACTTGGCAAAACTGCTATAGAAATCTGCCAAGTCCTGAATTCATTCAATCTTGTACATTTTTTGAGAGGAATGATTTCGCAATGGATGTTTTCTGCTTTCAGACACCGCTTCGTTATTTTTCTCCTTTTTAAAATTAAAGTACTTGATTCCGCGGAATGTAGTTACTAACTACTCACTGTTGCCTTGAAGTGGAACTTGAGGTCATGTAATATCTTCTAGATTTGTTCTTCAATGTAGTATGGTATTTTCAAACAACTTCATCAAACATCGTCTTTCCCCTTTCTCTCCTCTGCCCGGTAAATCGGTTGATTTTAAGCTCGGCTTGGTTGGAATGTCGAGCTTAGCGCGGCTTGGAACATAATCCACATGTAGGTAGAATTTAGGTCCACATTTAGGTTTGATTCCGCGGAATGTAGTTACTAGCTACTCACTATTACCTTGAAGTGGAACTTGAGGTCATATAATATCTTCTAGACTTGTCCCTTCAAGTAATATGGTATTTTCAATCAACTTCATCAAACGTCGTCTTTCCCCTTTCTCTCCTGTGTTCCTTTAGCCCGGTAAATCGGTTGATTTTAAGCTCGGCTTAGTTGGAATGTCGAGCTTAGCGCGGCTTGGAACATAATCCACATTTAGGTGGAAAGCCCAGATATCACCAATTTTAAACGCATTGCCTATGATTTTAATATAAGAGCGTGTTTCTTTTTTTTTGAAAAACCAAACTACTAAATACATTAGTGGCATATCTGTGCTCTAATAATAATAATAATATGACAATTTGTAGAGCGCCGTTTTGGTGAAAAAATCACCTCAAGGGCGCTGTACAGCTTATTAAGAATTCCTAGGTTCTATCTAATTTAACTATTTACAAACAGATACAGAAACATGCTTACCTGGCAGGTCACTTCCGAAAAACACACTACTCTTCACTTTGCTCTCTATTGAGACATCTATGCATCGGGAGAACAGCGGTATTATGATCGCGATCTTTCAAAAACGATGCAGTTTTTTTAAGCGGATTTAATTTATGGGTTGATTTTTGATAAAGTTTCTCACTCCAATCAGCACGGTACAAAAATTTTAAGTAGTATTTGTTTTGGTGAAGTCAGTGCACTATTCACGAAATTATGACGAACTTACCGAAATCAAAATGACGTCGAAACTTTAAATCCTTCAACAGATCATTTTAGATTGAGTATAAATTAATAACATCGACATTACTCACCGCTCGATGAACATAATAGACCATACAGATAAAATTAGGCAATATTTGTAAATTTCGGTAAGACGCAATTATTTGCTTCAGTTTGACAAGGACATGTGACTGCAAACGCCTTGACGTCTAAAAAAGGAACTTAAAATGACATAATACCCTAAAATATGTTCAGAATCTTAACGACGTAAGTAAAGAAGCCGTGTATACAAATTGCGACTCGCGACCCGTATAATGGAATTCTTTACTGTCGAATTTGCCCTATCAAAGAAAAGAAGAAGAAAAATAATGTGAGAATCTTAACGACGTAAGTGAAGAAAGCGTGTAAACAAATTTACACCCCGGCACGGCGTATTGGACGGACGTACGGTCGAATTCGCCCTAGCGGGCCTGGATATTCGACCTTTCGCCGGGTTCATTTGAATTAATTCTGAAGAACGTGTTACTAATATTTAAGATGTTTCTAAACCAATCCCTCCCGAAGTTGTTAATTCATCGTCTAAAAAAATAAAATCTGGTGCTCACCGCTAAATTTATAGTTATATATGGGAATTAAAATTTTCTAACCATTCTACGTAAAATATATTAATGGTGATGTATTGTTTTTATTAATCTTAAATATAAATAACTTACATCCCGGGTCGCGGTTTGAAAAAAAAGTTATAATATTTACGAATTCGTCGAAATTTATTAAAATGTGAGCCACGAGTAAACCCCCAATATTAGGGTATTATACAGCCTTAATATGTTTAGCTTTCAAGCCTGAATACCGAATTTCTACCGATTTATTACATATTTTCTTTAAAGACTTGAATTTTTAAAGATCTTAAAAATATATGTTATTTTTGAAGATAAAATACGTGTGTAGTTAAAAAAATCATTATTTAAATACCGAAAAACATGCCTTCGCTCTCCTGTGAAAATTTTAAAACGCTTTACAAATATCAGATTTAGAATTAAACCACCGTAATATACCTGAATATTTATAAGGAAAGTTGGCACTACTGGGTTATGTATTTTTTATTGATATTTGTTTAACCTAAAACATAATCATTCTATCCTAACAATTACTCAAATCAATTTGATTAAATACCAATAAAAAAAACCTGGGGTTTTCTTCTTCTACTCGTCATCTATTTAAACACAATCAGCAAAATTTTCTCCTGTACTCTCAAATGTTTCTCTCTTATGAAAGAGGTGCATCCATTATTTATAATTTTAGTTTCTACGTCACCAGCTTTTTTTTTTAAATTTAAATTATAGTATTAAATTTTAAAAATTATTATTAAATATTCACCAACAATTACATTATCAGGTTTCAATCAGATCATTAAACATTTACATTCAACACTGATCAGAAACTGCACCAACATTTAGCATTTATAACCTTTACGAGAGGGTAATGTGTGGTAATGGTTACTCGTGTGTAAAGGGAAAAAAATTAAGAATTAAAAATTTTAATTTATACATATATGTACATACAAAAATCAGATACCTAAACAAAAAAAAAATAAAAAATATATAAAAATATATAAAATAAAAATGAAAATATAAAAAAATGTTTGTTTAGTGTTGTTAATTTATTATTAGTGTGATTTTAGGTGGCTAACTATTTAAGCTCCGTCCTGACATTGCGAAGCGTGCGACGCTGTGGCCTAGATGAGTTCGAGCAAGTATCAAGCAATAATTAAACATTCATCCAAAGGCCCGATATATATTATTACTGTCGCATTTGATTGCACTTAAAATTATTATCATAAGAAGAATTATTACCAGAAAGTTCCATCTTCATCGTTCTTAGATATGAATTAATAAATTAATGCTAAGATCTCTGACACTTCCCAGTAGTCTTGTTTAAAATCATGAAATTCATTACAATGTCCTTCCTGTTTTGGCTGAAAGCCTTGTTGGAGAAGATCTAAACAGGGACGATATTATTATATTATATACAACAGGAAATAACAATTTTCAAATAGAGTAGGGATGCGAAAAGTCCTCCTGTGCAGAAGGAGACCGCCTACACCCTCCCTTTCAAACTTTCACCAACGCTTCCACCCACGGGTGTCTTAGGGGGTTTATTAAATGATTATAATATCAATAAATAATACAAATTAATCATCAGAAGTCATAAATTGATGACCGTCTTAAAATTATAACAAAATAAGTAGGTAGGTTCCTACACAGCAAATATTGTTTGCAAAACTACTTTTATGAAATGTTTTCTGAAGGGCTCTCTACCAAGCTAGAAAATAACTTATACCAACTACTTGACGGCCGGCGTGGTCTAGCGCTAAGGCTCTTGACTCGCAATCCGAAGGCCGCAGGATCGAATCCCGGCGCGCGGCAAATAAATTTTGTTTGATTAATTTGTGTTATTTCACAATAAAATCATTTTAAATAATATCTAGTATATTTGCGGCACGTTCCAGAGTGGAAGATACTCTCCCTGGTGTAAGACCACCATTCAGAATTGAAACGTTGCTTGAAATGGCTTTAGCCGTGTTTGGTGACCAGATCTGAATAGCCAGGTACATCCCCACCTTCCCCTCCCCATCTCCTTCCCCTCCCCGCTACCTTCAGCCTCACAACACACCCCAATTGGGGATGCCATAGTCTCACTGGCTCCAGGCGGGAGCAGTTGGGACTCTCTTGTGGGGTATTCATATAAAAAACTACTATTTAATGCTAAGTACCTTTTATTTTATGCACATACTAAACGAGGTGTCATAATATAATATTAACATTAACAATAGAATTGACAAATTTACGATATTGTAATATTGTAAAAAATTATGGTCGATTTAGGGTAACCGAACTTTAGTGTTTAGCCGAAAAGCCTTTGTAATTGAAAAATGGTATATTTGAATTTTAAATGACCTAAATGATCACAGGTTAATAAATAAATAATATAATGCAAAAATGGTTGCCCGTAAATAAATCCTCTGTGAAAATAATAATAGCCTTTATTCAGACAGTAAATAACGTTAAATTATTTATAATTAACTTTTTTTGTGACAATAAAATAAATAAATAAAAACAAAAGGGCCTTCCATTTAAATTTGAACGGAAACATACATGATCTATTTAGCGCTCTGTCTTACTTACACCCGCCTGACATAGGGATCTCCATCCCATTTGAATTTCGAAAGCACTGTGAACTTCGACCAAGTATATCCACAGTTTTGTATTGAAAAAGGCCTGATTGGCCAAATATTTGTATCACGAAACACATCCACAAGGCATTTCTTATGTTCTTCCTTATTCTGTGTTCGTTACCAAATACTTTTTCGATGGTACTATTATATGACTCTTTTCAAAAATGAACATCTTCTGCGAAAAAAAAAATCAGAGTGTGCAATTCACACGCGGTAGAAGTGAAACCTTCAGAAAACTATAAAGTAGACAAGAATGGGGAAACTACGAACCATTTTTTTCATTTGGCCCGCTTATTAGTATTTGTGTTTTCTTCTTCGGAGCCGCTAGATATCGTTTTCTTTTGCCTGTTCATTTTGGAATGGTTTGAAGATTGGATATTGATTAAAAAAAAAATGAAAAAAAAAAATTATTTGGATTTCGTAGGATTCGATCCTTGGTCGGTTAGATGTCTGCAAAGGTTCGTCAGGCCCTTTATACCACTACACAAAAGGAGACTTGCGTGGGACCTTGGATTTATTGTATTAAATTGGAACCGAATACTCGAGAAATAAATAAATATTTTTTTGCGATCTCGTTCTAAATCCTAAAGATTTACGTGCTCTCTTTTTAGTGTCGCTCGCTTCCGTTTCATCGAGGTTCAAATCACAAGGGTGCTAAAGAAGTTTTCACTTTAAAAAAATCTCACCTTCTATTGTTTTACTAAAACTAGATATGTACCTACCTAATGCTTTTCTATCTTAAAAGTGATTTGTTTAATCCGCTTTAATTTTTTTTAAATAATGTTTTAAAATGTATTACAGATGTAATAATTTAAATAGGTGCAGAGAAGCAGAGTTATGGCATTTCATGAGAAGAATTCTATCCTCTTGTCGTTTTCATGATAATTCAGAGTTCAGACACATAATCTTCGATAATAAAAAGAAGTATTTCCCGTCGTCTTGCTTGCGCTATAAATTCTTCAACTTCAACGAGTTTTTACACCGAATCAAAGGCTGATGAAGGTACTGAATTGCTGGAAGTAAAATTAATTGTAAGGATCGATATTTATTTGACGGGTTGTCAAAGTGACAAACCCATCCGTCCCGCCCCACGAATCGGATGCATACTGTTAACGTAGGTAGGTATCCAAATACAAGGCGATAACAAAGTTGAATTGATTGTATGGAAAAACAATTTAACTCAAATATGATGTAGGTCCTGAAGGTTTTTTTTTCGTCAGGGCCGCTTGTTTCTTTAGCTAATTATTTATTAGAGACGAACCATACTTTCGATTATAATAATGGATTAAAGTTGTTACATTCTAATATTAATTGTAAAAATAATAATAAAATGGTGTTTAATACAAACCCAAATAAATCTTTCATTAAAAAACATTTTTTGAAAATGTTTAAATTATTTCTATTATTATTATTTTAATTTTCATTTTTTTTCTCTTTTTTAATTTATTAAAATTGTAAACCACATGAAACAGTTTCATATTTCTAGCCCTCATAAGAATATGGGCGTATTAAGCCGCCGCTATCCGAATTTCTACCGATTTCTTACACATCTCCCTTTAACATTTGAAGTTTTTAAGCTCTTAAAAAATATATATGTGTGTTATTTTTGAAAATAATATCTAGATACGTTCTACGCCGAAACGCAAATTATTTGAAATGCCCTCGATAGAAAAAAATTGCAAAGAATGCTCCGAAAATTATTTAAAACACGTCTTTTTCTATTATTTTACAAGTTATATTTGTGAAAAAATTCATAATGTTTCTTTAAATGATACTTAAGAGAACTTTCACGAGATTTTTGCTCTATTTTTAACGAGTCATGTTTTATTAAGCATTTTCATAGTTTTCGCCTCAATTTTATCATTGAAAATATTAGCGCGCTATGTCCAACATTCGTAATTACATATCTCCATCTTCTGCTTTTTGAGCCGGGAAGCGTTGCCTTAATTTATTTTTGGACTTAGAGGGGAACATTATGATCTGCGAGCCAGTCTAGGCCTCATGCGTTGCCCTGTGGACCTCATCAATCCCGCCGGATAATGAATGGAGCGGGCATTCGTTGACCACATGTTGAGTGAGATATTCCCTCAATATTCAGGGACAATATTTATAATTTTTATAATATTTCATCACTTGTTTGGTGACCGATAAAAACCATTTTGACTAATACCAGAAAAATCAAGGTTTAAGTTTGAGTTTGCCAGTCTACTTACTCATTCTGGTTAGTGGTAAAAGATATACAGTCTTAGTCGAGTGATTATAATAATAATACAAGAGTAATAAATAAATAAAAATGGTATCCACCTAGATAAACATGAAATTTTAGAAATAAGAAAGAGCCTAGAGAAATTTATTTATAAACAAGTTCTGATTAGCCTGCTTCTACCTAGCACAACTTGTTTATAAATAAACTGTTTTAATAAATTGAATAAATAATATTTTTGAATATATAAAAGAAATTAAAATGGAGTTCTACAAATTAAACGTGGTAGCAATAAAAAAGCCTAGAGAAGAATTTAAATATTTTCAAAAAATTATCAAAAAATCTTTTTAAGTGATTTTTTTTTAAATGTTCCCCTTCTACTTTCCCACTCCTACCCATCCTTTTACATCTTTAAGTATATTTTTGTAATTTACTTACAGGTAAACCCTAAATAAATAAGCATAGCTTTCAAAACGTGTTGATGTTTTAAACAATAAAAGTTGAAACTAACGGCCTTGGTTCCTAACTGATCAACTGTTGAGCTGAAATTTTAGTTCAAGACTTCTTAAACGCCCAAAAAGCTCTTCCTAACGCAACTCTCCGACAACAGTCGAATCGAGCGTTACTAAAGAAATCACTAAGCTGATCGGAGACTCAGATTGATCGATTGCAAAGTTTGGAACAACGCCCTTTAATTTTTCATTAATTGATTAATTTTTCAGTAATATAAAATATAATAATAAACACTATAACATTATTATCACTGTTGACGTTTCGGGATAATTTTTTTGCTTTTTCAGAAAGTCTTTATTTTTTTTCAGAAATAAAAATTCGCGAATTATCGAACATTTTTTAAGAACCAATTTCAGACATATTTATGCTTTCACGAACAAAATGTAATTTTTTCCTCAGATACCAATTTCCATAGATAAGTTAGCCAAACATTCGAAAAGCGTTTTATCTTTTTATTACAAACTTTTCCAAAAAGATTGATACATTTGAATTATTGTATAAACCAGCGGCTGATAACCTTTTTTCCGTTAGTAGATCTTCCTGTGTCAGATATTGCAGTAGCACGCAGAGCAATAAAAGTTTATGGCCGACGGTGAGGGTACGTGTATTTCATATATCTACTATTCTGCTTTATTAAAATTAACAGAAAATTAAAAAAAAAAAATGAGGGTTGGAGTAACTTTACCCCCCATTTTTTTTTAAATATTTCTACTCATTGTAAAACCAACTCAATTAAGCTCAATTTTTCATTACTTCTTTAAATTGGTAAAAAAATTTCCAATGTTGAAATTCTTTGTGAGTAAATAAAGATTTTCGTTTACCTGTAACGTGACAACATCAGTTATTAAATTATGGAGGAAAGAAAATTGGTTCCTCCTTTTTTTATTTTTGTAAATTTTTGAGAAAATAAAGCATACGTATCGGTGGAAAGCCGTACCTAAACGCAAAACAAACAAATCTCCTGATTTTCAACAGGTGTTTTCAGAAATTCGTTATGACCACTGGCAGCTTTACCAAGGTATATTTAGTACGAGCTCAGCCAGTGTACACAAGGTCCAAAAACATTTAAAGTCAAAAAGTCGGCGAAAATGCTATCAAAGGCTGTCAGGCAAAATTTCAAGCGGGTTCGGCGGTCAATATAACCGCCCGCAGCGGTTTTAGTGTCAAATATAAAAATTTTGCGAACGTGTCACTAAAAACAGTAAAAACTAACGGAGTATCATTAATTGACAAGCGGGCCGTTGGTTGTCGATACCTGTTACGGACTATAAATCTAGGCACTTACTTAACTTTAATTCTCCAAAAAGATAATATAAATGCTGAGGATATGAAATTCGATGAACTGATTCATATTCTTCAACGTCTTTTTCAAGCAATTTTTTAGCCCGGGTTCGGTGAAATTTAATGCGGTTACAAGGTCCATTCTATTAAAGTGTTAAAAAGTAAAGGCTTTGGTAAAGAAGTAAGTTTTTAAATTCGATCAACTTAAAATGAGAACTACTTTTTCATCTCAAAATAAATAGTAGGTCATTAGTTAAATGGTTTTTAAACACATTTTATTATTATTTCTATTACAAAGTTTTATATTTGTTTTTATTATAACATAACATATTATTATGTCCCTGCAAATGAAAAGGTTGAGATTTTAGGAATACCCCATAAAACTTTGACAATAGATGGATTTTACAAAATTATTTTGTAGAATAAATTCATGAGCTAGATCTGAAATGGTTTTCACATTTATAGCAAATTATTTTTATTGACTGATTTACATACTTTTATTAATTAAATAAAAAAAAACAATCTGCTTAATTAATTAAACCCTGCCAGCTAAGCCATTTAGACTACAAATAATTTTACTTAGTTATCAAATGACATTCATTTTGGTGTACAGCTTTGGAATTAAATTATTTGAAAAATTTAAATACAGCGTTCAAGGTTTCTATTACAGAGAGGGTTTTGCTTCTTCGAAATTATGGAGTTCAACTATGCATTTCAAACTATTATCGATATCAGTTCAAACTTTTATCGATATCAGTTATGAGTCCTTTGAATATTGGTCTGGGACTAAAATTGCCAAACTTGACATTCGTCAAGTTTGGCAAAAAATGCATTATTTAGCAAATTTATTTTGCACTGAGTGTATTAGATACTGTCATTATCGCCATGATGGGGAACAAACCATAAACCAATAATAGTACCTACGCTAATCTTTGTTTGTAATGGTTTTATTCAAGTTTTGCAAGTAGATTTAATAGCTATGTTTTTTCCTGCCTTATCCTACATTGCTAAGAACGTCTTGGGGAAACTCGTGCAAGACAAATATAAGTTATAAACAATCCAAAACTCTATGACTAAGCTTTTGGTAAGCAAAAGTATTTATGAACAAAGAAGAGATATAAAATTATTATATGAGTCAGTTAATATATTTCCTGCCAGAGGGTTATTATGGTTTAAAATTGTTTGCCAAAACCTATTGTTGGAATAAAAATTCAAAGTAAAGTAAAAATGAAGGAGTGTCTATTCCAAAAATTATAAATAAATACGGGCAACAAACATTCATTTATCTTTTACTACCATATTTAATAAGGTGCCAATGAACATAAAAATCGAATCGAATCGAATAAAAAAAAGATGATTTTGCAACACCATTCTAAAAAATTGAATTAAAAAACGGTTAATGGATCAAGAATTTTTACATTGATATTGTTTGTAATCTTATGTATAAATATAACTCTGAGTAATTTGCCTGTGTTATACCTCCATGTCTGTGTATTTAATGCCTTTGTATTTTTGTTACTTAAAACTTTATTCTTCTGTTTCTCTTTTATATGTTGTGGTTTCTAGTTATATGTGTGCTTTAGTGTTATATTAATATTGTTAAATTGATCTGCTGGCAAATTGCTTTGGCCCTTTAGCGGGTGCTTAAAATGAAGAAATACGTATTCATTTATAAAAAAGTTCACAAAAAAGTTAATTACACGCTAATGCTTAGTTCACATTACGCTATAAATCTGCGAGCAGATATCTGTTGATTCGCGAGCGCTTATCTTTTGTCCTTTCACACGAGGCTATCAAATATTTCTTCCTGTGGTCGGAGAGGGGGTCAGTCGAATTAGGGAGCGGCAACGGAACGCATATTTTTTGTACTGAAATCTGTCAACTTGACATCTGTCATCCACGGGTGTAGGCAGCTCCGTAATTACAATAACCCCCTCTCCTGTTTTAGTCGGAGAAGGGGAGAGTTATCTTCTGGGATATCGCGTCTGGAGCGGTTACGTCTGAGATGTGTATTGTTTATGATTGATCTGCGCTTAAAAACGCTTAGGTGTGAACGGTCTGAAGGGATTGTATGGAGAGCGTTATTTGGCGTGCTATGATCTTTTATATTTGATAGCGTAGTGTGAACCAGCTTTAAAACATTACCGACGTATTTATCATATAGTAAGTCTGTTAGGAAGGATTGCATTTCGCTTCCCTAAATGCCACACCAGATCGAATGATTTATTCGGTAGGTAAACCATATTATTAATCTAAAATTGGGCAAAGTTCATTAATGGGACATATCTACAAAACGTTCAACCCCTAACCAGACGTAAAAATTTTCAACTGTACCTTGATAATTTAAGGCAAATTGCGTGAATATGAAGCGAAAATAAAAGATACAAGTTTATTTTTACCGTTTATTTTACCGTTTATTTTACCGTTTATGCTGTTCTTTTAATATCAATGTACATATTTATATTTTTAATCTTTATTTTTTTTAAATGTTTTCATTTTTATAACTTTTGATTTAAATTCTATTTATGTATAATCCTCGATATCTTAAATATTATTGTATAATCTACGTAAAAGCCCATATGGGCGTATAACAACAATAAATAAATATTATTTCTTTTGTTTACATTGTAGGTTAGATTGTATTATTGCTTATGTAGATACCTAGATAATCAATGTAAGTTTATCGGTTTATTATAAAATCATTTAATCATGTTTCTTTTTTTTTACATGAGCTCCACACAGGAGGTCCTGAGGAAAATAATTTCCCTCAGGGCCTATGTCATCTTTGGGGATGTGTGGAGGGGTTTTTTAAGGAAAGGAAGGGAAGGCGAGTTCTGGGAAGAAAAAAGGGTTTAAGGAGTGGGTAGGAATCTGGGGTACAGTGTGTCCTGGTCATCCGCCTCCAAGACCTAGACAAACCTCACCCGATGAACCCGGTGTAATTATGTTATTATGTTATATTTGATTCTTAAATTTGATAAATTTACAAAAATAAATATAATGTAATGTCCTAATTGTCTGACTGGCTGCGTGCTTTGAGACTATTCATAATATAAAAGATGCCACTGGCAGTTCTAGCGCGACCAGGCTGTTAAATTTAAAATAGGGTATTTTTTAAAGTAAAACCGATTTTATCTATTCATTTGATCAAAATAGGGGGAAACCCATTAGCGAGCAAATGGTTTCATCAACGCAAGTTACCCCATATTTTAGTAGGCACGTACCCTAAGTAGGTGGGTTCCTACGCACTCGCTGGCATTGTCTTACCGGTTTGCTTCTCGCATTACCTTAAAAATGCGTGCATTTTTCTGTCGCTTCCCGATCTGTCCTCTCTTTCCCACCATCCTGTGTTCTCTGTCAAAAAAGCGCTGGTGGGGGGTATGGCATTCCCCTATTGGTGGGACGGATCCAAGGGTTGACAGACCCTTGCGTAAGGCGGCTGTTCGCGGTGCAGAGTACCGACTTGGTACCGCTTTATTTCACACATACGCACTCGCGCTTATGTGCTCCTGATCCTTGAAGAATGCTCGAAGGATCAAGGCGACGCCCCTCGCGGTCCTTGACTGGTGTACATAAAAACGAAAGGGTGATTTGAATGTGATGACGCGTTGACGGTGAAAATGTTAAAACAAAACAGTGAAAAAGCTACAGCAAGGAGTTTATTACGTAAAGCTGCAACGCGTCCTCAAGAAAGTTTTTCTGTGGACGTCTTTTTCTACAAATGTATGTTGTAATTTTTTGAAAAAATATAAATCGTTGTGTCTTTTCCTATTTTTTGATAGTCAATTTGGTATAAAAACAAGGTTGACCGGACAACTCGGAATGAAACCAACTCAGAACCATCTCAGATAATTTGTTTGGAGTGATAAAAAATATATTAAAAAAATTGGTTAAATGGGTTACGTTAGGTTAGGGTTATCGGCTAATTTATAATTATTTTTTTCACAGCTTTTAATGACTTTTCAAGAGGGTGTTGGGTTGAATTTATTCTCAGTTGTCATGGAACCAAAAACAACCTGCGCGAATTTCATGAGAAATTAGTTCGCTATTCGACATTTTTGGCTGATGATTTGTAAAACTAATTACCTACATATTTGAACATTGTGAATAATTATTGCTCTAAAATAATGCAAAATATTTCAAATCAAAATAATTGACAAGGCTATTTGACAACATAAGACTTTGGTGGTGATAATATCTCGGGTAACTGTCTCCGCAATGATTCGCAGCAAAATAATTCATATCTGTTTAGTCGACAATATCATTTTCTACCCAATGTAAATCTGAATTGTTAATACGTAGTGTCATTCTCATTTCGGCAAATTCTCAAAGGTGGGAAAGGCACTAACGATCTTCTTCTAATTCTGTGTTCGAAAGTTTCTGTGTTTAACCCTTTGAGATCCCACTAATGATCTTCAGAACACTAGAACTTTAGCTATGCTGAATAGTCGAACCTGTGGAAGTACACCGTGGGCGTGCCAGTGAGCTGCAAGCAAGCTGTTTTCTTCCTTATGTCGGAAATTGATTAAAAGATTTCAAAATTCGATTTATTTCTTGAACGGACAATTGATTTCATTGATCTGGCTGTGGACTTAAAGTCAAAAGGTATTATTTATTTATTACAACAAGTCTTAATAAATTACATCAGTGCGTTAAAATTATGTAACATAATAAAAGAAATATATTCGTAGCAACATGTCAACATTGGAAGTTATCCACCACTTACCCAACCTGGTATAAGTAACAGATGGTTACTCCTTCAAGACTCTATCAAGATTCTATTTTTTTGTTAAACTAGCTACATTAATATATTTTGAACGAATCTAGACCTCCAGTGTCCCTGCATACGTTGTTAGAAAGCAGTATGTAAGTGCTTAACATGAAAAACAACGAATTAAAAAGGGCAAAAGTGAGGCTCCATGTCATCAGCAAAAATCAGAATTAAGTACTGTCGTGTAAATAACACTGCTTACGTAGATAGCGATTAGGTTTAAATTACCGTTTAACACCAGCCGCCTGATTTGATTTATTCACGAAAAAAACATCACCAAATCGCGTGTTTTATTTTATTTTGTGAAGCTCAGGCACATATAATTAAATGTCTCTCAATCATTTTCTAAAGCTCAAACTAAAAAAACTTTCTCAAACTTCATAATAAAACCATAACCGAAAAGGAATAAGTAAATAGTAGATTTTGAACTTTAAAGCAGAAAAAGTAAGTGGTGGTACTGCATAATTATCGGTACATAGAAACTCTCAATATCCGTTTTCCATCCTTCAACAACGTAGGTCAATAATTGTCCATTATTGACGACCTAGGTGCACTCCTTTCTCTTCTCATCACCAAAAAGACACATGATGTAGGCTCTGATAGAAACTACTTCCTTCAGAGCTTCCTAAATCAATCCTCCTAAAATACTTAATTTTGGGGATGTTACAGTACCTACCACCCACTGGATTCGGGCAGTTTGGAAACTTCATTGACGACATCAATTTTTAATAAAATGAAAACATATAACTCTGTAGAAACATCACTGTATACAGTGATGTTTCTACATCACTGTATACATGTTATCAATATGTTTCGAAAACTAAGTTTTCTTCGTTAGGATAAGAGTATTAGTAAAAATAACGAAAGACAAACAAGTATAGAAAAATAAGAACTATAGACAAAATATTAAAGCTGTGTACACACACAGCTATAAAATACGAAAGATCATATTTTATAGCTGTGTGTGTATCATCGTCGCATGCCAAATAACGCTCTCCATACAATCCCTTCAGACCGTTCACAACTAAGCGGTTTATGCGCAGATCAACCATAGACAATACAGATCTTACGCCGTAACCGTTCCCGATGCGATGTGCAAAAAGTTAAGCGCCCCGCTCTCCGACGAAAACAGAAGAGGGGGTCATTTTAATTACGGAGCTGCCTAGACCGATGGATGACGTATGTCAAGTTGACAGATTCAGTACAAAGAAATGGCATTTCGTGGCAGCTCCCTAATTCATATGACCCCCTATCCGACCATAGGAAGTAAAATTTGATAGCGGAGTGTGACGGTACAACACATATACGCTCGCGGTTTAACAGATATCTGCTCACGCTTTTACAGCTGTGTGCGGCCACTACATTATCCTGACGAAGAAAACTTAGTTTTCGAAACATGTTGATAATATTGATTGTATAGAGATGTTTATACAAAGTTATTCGTTTTTATTTAATTAAAAATGACGACACAAAGTGTATTTGCAAAGTTTGAAGAAACATCAATTTTTGTTCAAATCTATAAATTCAAGTATGTATCACACTTCTTGGGGAATCTGTTCTGTGTTTACCTAGTTAACTACGGTGGGTAGAAGTTGATCGGCGCATTACTTTAGAATGGAACGTAAAACTGCCGATTTCGAAGATTGCGCCTACGAGGAGACAGATTGCGATAAATCTAGAATCAGGAAGAATGCACCATTAATCTTTCCGACGCCATTTACGCCAAATGAAGAAAATTTAATCTCTTTTATTGTCTGCTAACTGGTCGGGCTGAGGAATCGCAGCCAGGGTAACATAAATACAGGAAGGAAGATGTTGACTTTTCTAGCACATTGTACGTGCCAATCGTTCCATTCACCTACAAGATACGAAGATACTCAGGTTTATAGCAATTTCAGTATACAATTCACATATTATTTTCTATCTATCACTTCAACAGAAAAAAAAAATGTTAACGGGGTAAAAAACAAACTAACTTTGGTTGGTCATTTTTTAAAGCAAATGTTTTCAAGTCAGATTGTAGTGTATATTGTATGTGTAGATTGTGGGGGAATGTATGTTTTTTGTGTATGTAGAGGTGATTTGTGTTGCGCGGATTCCACCGATTGGAGCCGATTTGTTTTACAAATGATTATTTTATTTAATGTGGTTTTTGGAGTTTAATTTTGGTGTAGTCGTCAAGTAGGTACCTGGATACCAAGAACTATTAACATATTACGAGCCCCGTCGTCGCCTCTAAGTTAACTTAAGAAGCAGGAATCGCAACACGGCATATCAACCCAAAAAATAAAGGGTTTTAGGCTTCGACCAAAATTTACAAAGATTCTGGTGCAGTGTTTCAATGGATGGTAAATTATAGTTCAGATTTGGAAGGGTGATCAGTTGAAAAGGGTGATCAGTTGCACGCATAAAAATCCTTTATAATGTTATACTTTTTTTGTTTATCTAAAATTTATTGTTAATTACTTTAATTATATGCATTATTATAATTTTTTCTTTATTTATTGGGAATAACTGTTTTTGAGCTAGTTTAAAAAACCCTTCAGATATTTGGCATATTTTTCAGATGGTGAAAATATTTCCGCTTTACAATAAAATGGAATATTTATGAACAAATTCGAAAACTAAATACTGATTTTGAAAGGTGATAAAATTCGCTTTAAAATTTTAGAATTCAAAATAAACATATAATTTTTGAAATATAAAAATTTTGCATGCAAACATAAAAGGTTTAAAAATGGCTCACATTACGTTTTTCCTAACTAAAATTACAATAACGGAAACAAATAAAACACATACTTATTTTATTTGACAAAGGTATAATAAACGTTACCGTCACCTCGCTTTTTCGTCATTCCATGTGAAAATACTTAATAAAAAATTGCCAAAGCTTCCAATTTTTTTTTTTATTTTGCGATTAAACTTTGGTTTCATAAAGGTGTACATTTTACTTTTTTGATGTTTATTTTTTAGATTTGAATACAAAGCGTGGTATTTTGCCTTTCTAACACCGTTTACAACATATTTCTCACTATGATAGTAAAGGAGTAACACCGATTGACCTAAGTGAGCTGGGACAAATATGGTCTCCTGTGTTAAACGGGTTAAAAATTAAACTTCTAGTTGGACTGTAAAAAAAAAACAAAATAATAATCTCTTTTTAACTTTGTAAAGTGCTCGTGAAAGTTATAAATTATAGGTCATAAATAATAACAAACAACGAGATGAAGGTGGTTAGGTACGTCATAGTACTTTACACCTGATATCATTTAATTATCATGTTTCATCCAGTAAATTCCTCAATTCCAAAAACATCCTTTACACGACCTGTAATTATTTTTATAAGAAAAGGGGTAGTGTTACTTTATAAAGTATTGAAATTTTTGTAAAATATTGTATTTTATTTTAGACCTCTCTGATCTCTTTATTTTATAAATTATTAATAAATTTCTTAATATTTTACTTGCATTTTCAGAATGACTGCAAAAACCTTCTGCACAACAATATGGTTAGCTGTATGGACCGTTTCAAAACTCACTTCCTAAAAATGTGGTTGTCATAACAACGTATCCAATTTCAAGTCGATAGTAGTTAGAATAACCTTTTTGTATAGGTGTCTTTATTTTGTGTGTTACTGGTGCAGTTCTTTCCTTGCAGACTAGACAAAGGGCTTCAGATGAGGAGGTACACAATACACATGCGCCCCAGAGCCGGATCTACGACATTTTGGCCCAGCCCAAAAAAATTAAAATACATTTTAAAATCTCAAACCTTTGCCTCTTGCATGTATTACTTTAACTTTAAAATACGATTATAATGTACCTAATAATTACATAAGAATTAGGGGTTATTTCACCATCCTCCTCATAGATTATTCATACGGTAACCTGCATTTTAGATTAATTATACAGGGTTTATTTATTCAAAAAGTCTGAGTATATGGCTCGGCTAACTTATTCTATATGGCTACATATAGAATAAGTTAGCCGAGTTTTTTTACAAGTTGCAAGTATTTATTTGTTTATTTATTAATATTCGTTATGTGTATGGATAAGCTATGAGGAGGATGGTGAGACGTGAAAAATATCAAAAATTGCTATATTTATTTGATAAAATTAATGGTATGTATTTAACCCATTTAGTCACAGGAGGTCAATTTTGTGTCAGATAGATCTCTTATAAATCGCTATAATTTCCTTACCATCATAGTGAGAAATATGTTCTAAACGGTGTTAGAAAGGCAAAACATCATGCAATCTAAAAATAACTATCAAAAAAGTAAAATGTTCACTTTTATGAACCAAAGTTATGAATCTCAATTTGAAAAAAGCAAATTTGGAACTTTGAGAATTTTTTATTAATTATTTTCACATCGAACGACAAAAAAATATTTGTTTGTTAATAATTTCTAACCAAATAATGGGTTAAACTATTAAAAAAAAAATTGTGCATATTTCACCATTCTTTGTACGTTATAGTTTGCCTAGTTAGATTTAAAAGGTAACCCGACCGTTGGCCTTCCGAAATTAAAATATTTATAAAATTTTAATTTTTTAGTGCATTATTTACTTAAATCTAAAATCGATTATAAAAAATCCTTTAATATCAATTTGGTAAGGAAATCAAAAGAATTTATTTTCAGTGTAGTTTTTTTTGTACATAAACGCTGGTGTATACAGTATACAGACAAGTAGGTTTTTTTCTTGACGCATTCAATGAAAATATGTTTTACACTTTTGTTATTTGGCGGTAGATTGTCTCTGCACACCCCTCCGGCGACACTTAGTTATTTTTTGTTTAAGTAGGTCAACCGTATTCCCTTTAACCGAATGCATATTGTATATAGGTATGCCATGGGACTGTCGGAGAATCATACTATCTCACCTTTTATTGTTTAACTAAAACTAGGTATGCTTTGTTTTTTTAAATATTGTCTAAAAATGTATTGTAGATATAATGGTTTAAACAGGCGCAGATAAGCAGAGTTATAGCGTTTGATGTGAAGCGTTCTATCCTCTCGTTGTTTTCATGATAAGGGGTCATCCATAAATTACGACACACGACCGTCCCTGTCACAAATCGTCACATTTGTGAGACCCCCCTCTCCCCTAAAAGGTATTAGGGATAATTCGAATCTTGGGTTCAGTGTGTCCTGGTCATCCGCCGCCAAAACTTAGACAAACCTCAACCCATGAATCCGGATACCCCTGCTTAGTTATCAAACGAAATCTATCGGTTATCTGTTAGATGGTTCCCGGGTGGCGGTACCCATTTCCGCCCCCAAAATTGAATTATGATTGAATATACAAATTAAAAACTTAAAATTAATACGTAATAGTATGACGTCACATATTTTGCAATTTTACATCCAAAAATAATCAGAACAGTAGTTCAATTTTTTTAATTTTTTTTTTTTTATATTTTAGTTTTTCGTTTACACTAAGTTTTGCGTTTTACTAATTTAGATTGTTACAAGTGACGTCACAGAGCTGATGACCCCACCACACCCGTAGTTCCACAATGTCACACTTCCCTATTCCTCTCAAGATGTGACGTAATTTATGAATGGCCCCTTATTCAGACTTCAGACACATCCTTCGATAATAAGGAGTACTTCTCGTTCTTATGCTTAGGCTATAAATTCTTCAACTTCAACAAATGTGCATTACTCGTTCCATGTGCACTGTGCAGCGTGTGCAGTGTGTGCACCTTTGCCAGATCCGGCTCTGGCAGCCCAAAGAGACCGGAGATTCCAGTCACGATCTTCCCCCGCTGATAAAAAGCTTATCATAAATAAATGAAATCGCATTATACGCCGCGATTCTGATAGTCCTCCTTTTGTTTCGGCCGTATTATTCCTCGTGTAATGCGAAACGACACCTACGGGACGCATTTATCGAAGGGGCCGCGACTGAAATGCCCTGGCAGGAGCGCTAAATAAATTGGACTCAAATGTCCGACCATTATTCCTGACAGTCATTTAAGGAAAGAGTATTTGCACTGTAGGTACATGCCGATAGAAATGTGAAGTGGGCGTGTCCTTGCGCCCGAAGTGAGCCTAACGGCCTTCGCAGTCGACCGTTTCACGACAACGAATTCAGAATTCGCGAGATTCAAATATAATCAATAATTTTTTTTTGTTATTTCATACGGGTGTATATGTATATAACATACGGGGTGTCCCGATACAAGTAATACAAACTGGTGAACCTACATACTCATTTCGTCGTAAATCGAGTCTGAGGTCGGAATATTTTTATGTAAAAAAAAATTGAAAGCTCAGAATGTTGGCTATGTAGTGCCGTATTTGTCACGAAACATCAAAAGCCGCTGTGTCACGTTGTGCTACATCTGTCACCAACTGACACATCCTCAAAAATTTGTTCTATCTTTTTTTTGTTCATAAATATATGATACAAACGGTGTTAGAAAAAAAGAACACCAAGCTTTCTCTTTATATTTAAAAAATTATTATATTATGTGGGTTTGAAATTTTTATTTATTTATTTATCTATATAAAGAATGTTTACATTGGGTTTTTCGATGCTTGTCTCACTAGGACACTAGGATATACCTGTGTCGAGATAGGCTTAGAGGTACATAAATGAATATCGTAGTTACAAGAATATTTAAGGTTAAATACATGTTAACTTGAATACAATTAAAACAGAAAGGTGATTGGAAGTGTGGTAAATCCTTTAAAGAGAGTTTATCTTATACATGTGGGAAGAGATGAAGTAAGGAAGTAAATCCTGTCAAATCTATTGAAAGTCGGGAGGGAATATATCAAAATAAATCTCTAATCTAACAGATTTTGTAATTAATATGTTAATATTACACATGAATCTATTACACCTTCGGTGAATTTCATCAAACATTTCACATGTCGATATTATTTCTTCAGCAGATTTTTAGTTTCAATGGTCTGCCTGGGGCGTTTGGGTCGAAAGGAAATAAAATTTAATTTGACGACATTGCTCTTCTTTCAGAGTTCTAGGATATCTAGATCGTTCATAGATGTGTAATAAATGTATCACACTTCTAGGAATTTCCTGTTCGGTGAGCTTTTGTAAGCGAAGTCGACAATGCGCCGGTAAGCAAGGTGGCAATTGGATCACACGCGAGAAGGACTCGAGACTTCAGAGAAATTTATGCCACAATTATTAAAAACAACTAAAGCTTTACGTTCAAGTCAACCTTTTTAAATATAAGAAACCATAGAGATTGGTAAAAAACCAAGTTTGAAACAATTTGCAGGACTTCAACATATTTATGACATTATTTAATTGTTGAAGTAAAAACTTCTTAAGCATCGTTGAAACTACCGTTAGCATTATTTGAAAAGCGATGAAATGGAAACGAGTTACTAACAAGAAACTAAAGAGACAAACACATAAATCTATAGTATTTAGCCTGCAAGAGAATGAGATAGTCTAATCGGTGTCTTCTTTGTGCGGTGCTTCGTGGCCTATCGGCCTCCTCTTTGTGCGGCGCTTCGTAGAGCAAAATGTAAAATAATTTTTAAACTTGGTAACAATATTATAATAAATGAACCCTACAATTATTCTACTCCATTCGTCTCATTCTCTCGAAGTTTAGTTTTCTGAAGGTATCACTTCTACCGCGTGTGAACTGCACACTCTGATTTTTTTTTTTAATTTCAGTTTGTTTATCGACAGGGTTTTACACATGATTATTTAATTTGGTAGGTTACCGTACCGCCGCCCAGGGAATAATTTATTGGATAACCATCACCTCTGCTATGGGTTACCCCAAGTGGTTCGCTAAATTTGAGGTGATGGCAGAGGTGATGGCAGGTTCATAGCGTGAAGTTTTTGTAGGTCTTAGCCGCGAATGCGTTTACCAACCTACTGCATGGATAGGGAGAGACTGGTTGAAAGGGACCTAACCTGGACCTCTCCGGCCGGACTTTCTCGACCTATTACCTTGCAGCGCATTGGGAGGATGGATTCATATGCCGTCACCCCTAGATTCCTACCCATTTCCTACCTTTTTCCTTCCCAGAACACACCTCCCCAAAAAGTAGCTCTTATTCGTTCTAGAAATTTTCGATATCTTTTGATAAAAAAGTTTAGTTTATTCAAGTAATTTGGCTTCAAACCTAGAATTAAGTTAAGTATGAAAAGTGGCGCAGCCGTTCTTCTTAATTTGTCAATTAATCTGTTTGAAAAAATCATATGATCAATTTATCTTTCCGCATTTCTTTTCCCTGACCACTACCTCCAGCTTCACAATATACCCCATTTGGGATTGCCATTGTCCCCCGGGCTCGTGGCAGTTGGAAGTCTTGTGTGGTATTAACATAAAAATAATATACATCCTTCGGCTTCACCCTCAATCACCAGCCACACACTCAATAAATTTACCACTCTGCCACGTAGGCTGTTAAAGTTGACTACGTATCGTGGTTTTACAATAAGAAGTCGCCCTACATTACCCAAGTAATTCGTGTACGTAATAATGCATGCATTATGCAAGTGTATACAGGGTGTCCCGAGGTAAGCTTCAGGAGGTGATTCTACATTTAAAAAAAAATTCTTTTGTTATTTTTCAATAAGAAAATATTATTTCATTGATAATCTTTTTTTATAGAAAATATTCTTCTTTTAAACCTTATACCTAATTACCTAAAAGCGTTGCGATTTAGATTTTTTTTAAATAATTTTACTTGTAGTTTTAAGTGGCCAACTCAGGTACAGGGGCTCCTTCGATGCTAGAGTTAAGCTCAGAAGCCGCATGTACTATATGTGTGCAGGGTCCGCAGATACTTTAATAATACAAATGCCAATCTTGTACAAATCGCAAGTGCGCCCCACGGTTGAATTTGGCAGCCTTCTCTCGTCTGGAGCCTCAAAATATCTGAAAACACCCTCAACTCTGTGCAGTGTTTGATAGATTCTTAATAAAAGGCTTACAATCTTTAGAGCACAGGCATCGGGTGGGAATGCTGTCCTTGTTCTCCCGTTATTTTAATGGAAGATGCTCTGGGGAACTAGCGTTGAATGATTAACGATTCCTTCAGCACCGGTGGAAAGTCGGGAATCACGCGTGCCCAAAATTTGTAACACACGCGCCTAGCATTTGTAGCGTGTTGAAATTTGTCATTTGAGAACGTTTCGTTCCTACGACTCCGGGGGTTTTCTTCCTCTTCCGGGTCTCTTCAAGATTCAAGGTCATTCACATAGCATCCCCAAAGGTGACATGGCCCTTGAGGAAAATTGTTTTGAGTGTGTGGAGATAATATAAAAAAAAAATCGAGTGCAGTTCACACGCGGTAGAAGTGAAACTTTACGAAAACCATCTCAACCAATAGGAGCCTTGAAAAGTTATATCATAATCAAAGCGGCCAAGTTTGACACTTCGTTGGTACTGTAATGCCATTATTATCAAGCTTATAATGTATAATTCCAATCCGTTAACTTTACCTGCCATAACACAGGGATATCCCTATCATGGCGGGTGAAATAATACTAAAAATTGTACCTTTTTTATTGGTGAAATAAACAAATTAAAAAAATGAAATAAAAATAAAAAATAAATTGCGTCATTTCCGTTCCATAACTCAACCAATAGGAGCCTTGAAAAGTGATATCATAATCAAAGCAGCCAATGAGCGCAGTTTGACGCTTCGCAGGTACTGTAATGCGTCATTTCCGTTTCATCCGAATTTCTTACAATAACGGGGCTAAAGAAGTTTCACTTCGAAAATCTCTGGACACCTTCTATAATTCCAATGAATGCAAATTACACGGGTGTATGAATTACTTAAACGTTATATATTATTATCAATGGTAACCGGCAAACACACAATGGAAGTAGAGTATGTTCCTTTACTGGCTTCTTTAACATACTTAAGTACAGGGTGTCTCATACAGAGAACGTACCTGTTGACTACAGTATCACAATGAGAGAGAGAACAAAGCGGGGCATTATGCAGGTAATCTCCTGCGAAATACAAAGCAAAATGAAACATCCTTTATCATAAAGTGTGCTACTTCATAATCTGTTTCGTGAAATTTAAGTGCATTTTTTAAGTTCTATTTCAGAAACGAAAAATCTGAAAATCGCGCAAATAATGTTAATTAATTGCGTCAATCTCACATTTCAGGATGCGTGATTAGGAGTGGTAGTATGATTTCACATTATATTATAGTATTTACAGCACACAGATGAAATAATGATTTTAACAAAGAGTATTAACGTCGTAAAAATTTGATATCTGACACAAAGCATATCTGATCAGCACGTACGATATAACAATGTTCCTAATTATTTGTAAATTTTTTTCGACATTTTATCGGCCTTCTGCCTCAATTTTTATATTGAAATTTACCTATAATAAAATAAGTTTTGTGATTTAAGACTTTTAATGGGAAATCTCGAATGGTGCGGAAATAATTTATGATTTTCGGAAGACCGATGTGAAAACTTTTACATAAAAATTATTAAGAATTTTTGGAGGCAGCTCGGCCATGTTACAATAAGAGAGTTTTCTTATTTCTCCCTCCATTATTGGCAACCTTCCCATTTATAATATCTACAAAGATAAAAAAAATCGCTAGATCACGTCACTAATTTATTATTAATAATTATGTCACGAACCCAGAAACTTGATAGATACATATTCTAATGAATTTGAATTTACACCATTTGTTGCCTCCAAAACTGCTTACGAATTACGTGCATTTTCAGATGCACTTGAAATGGACTTAAAATACTAAAATCGAAACGAGACGAAATGTTGTTTGCTGAAAACGGGCGATAGTATGTGTAGGAAAAAACAAGGTATGCAAGGAAAAAGGATTGACATCTCAATCACTTATCACTGTATCTCTCGAAGTAGCATACGACATAACCACCACCGCGATACCTTGAGGTAATTATCGTCATAACAAAACGAAACGAGTCCAAAATGATATTAGAGGGCATCCATAAATTATGTGAGCTGTTTTTTTATTTATTTCTTCAAAATTCGCAAATTTGTTTTTTTTACTTATTTAGAATCCTGCCCCCCCCCCGCCCTTGGTGAGATTAAGTGAGATTTACACTACAGTTGTTAAAAAGGACTACATTTATTTTCATAAATAATAAAAATAATACACGTTTCAGGTTTGCTCAGGTACAGATATATTTCAGGGACACTTCAAAAGAAGTGAAACAATTTAATAATTTTGTGAAAATTATCTCTGTAATAGACATATTTTTTTAACGTTGACGTTAACGTTTAACGAGATTTTTATTGACCCCCCCCCCCCCTCAGTTCAAATGAGATTTGATGAGATTTTACCCCTCCCCCTCATTTTAAGCTCACGTAATTAATGTATGTCTCCTTATGTATTTCCGAGATGATCAAATTCAATCTTTACAAACGAGATTGCGCACACGAAATCCAAAACCTTCTTCTGTTTTAAAAACAAATGCACTCCAATTTTCACAATTTTTCATTCCATTGTTCTAAATTTAAAACACTTTTCTAGCAAGGTGGTGATTAGGTAGAGATAGGAACTGAATAAATGACATCCCGGTAGGAACACGCATATCCACATTTCAAAACTAAGCATCAATCGAAACGTTTTTTCTTATGAGAGTTATAATTATTAGTGTTCTTTACCAAACTTTTTTACTTAACTGTTCTTTATGTGTTGTAGAGCAAACTATGTAAGTTTAAGGGAACGCATGCCCAAATATATGAAAGAGAAAACCAAGTACGGATAAGACAGCATGATTGTGCGCATATTATAAAAGCATAAGATTTCTGCATTCCTGGCTTTATCATTGTATCTACCGAGCTTGTAAATCTATACTAATATTATAAATGCGAAAGTATATAAAATATAAAGTTAGTGTGTTTGTTTGTTACGCTTTCACGCTGATTATAAAAATTCTTTCACCAATAAAAGCTACATTATCAGCGAATAACATAGGCTGTATATAATGGTAAGGCAGGGCTAAGATTCTTACCGGAGAGGGAAGAGACGGGGGAAGGGTTAGGCGTGGAAGGTGGAAGGGAACAGGGACGCACGGGAAAGAACATTATGTATTCCTAATTGCTACAGTAATTTCCCCCAAATACCATGAGAACGAAGCTGCAGGTAAAAGCTAGTTATTTATAAAGAAGCACAAATTATACCACTTTATATTAAACACACAAGAATAATTATTTACCTCCCATAAATAAGAAATTCACTCGGTGATCGACATCAAATATGACAAAACGGGCGTTCACCCCAGTAAGACTCATCACATAATACTACTTACTAGCAACATAGCAAACAATCAAAAGAAAATAAAACCTAGTTGTTTAACAACCGTCATATTAAACATCTTCAGAAATAGGCCACCAATTATGAATTTTGTGACATCTGTCAATTTTATTTAAAAAATTTCATTAATTTATTTCATTTTAACTATTCGAATTTAATTTTGTAATTTTTATGGCTTCCGGCAGCGCAACATAATATTTTGGACCAATTAAATATAATCAGAGAATTTTAGGCACGTTTCGGCTTTTTGTAAATTTTTTATAAGCATTTAGCATTAGACCAAAAATCTTTATTTTCGTTAATTTCATTTCATCCATCCTCTCTACTGAAAGGCAAATACGTTAAAAGTTTAGCGAGTTTGAGGTGAAACAACCCATAAAAGTGCGCTATATAAATTTTTTTCAAATATTTCGCGACGGGGCCTTTTTCCTAAAATATTCATAAATGTTTTGTTGTACCATAAAAATACGTGCATCGGGATTTTAGGAAGGCAGTCTAATGTCACTTTTGATTTACAATAATAGTTTTCTTAAAATCTTCTTTGACTGCACATAAATACAGTCATTGTTAAAATAAAATAAAATGTATGTTGAACAATGCGCAGCTGGTGAATATGCAAATACTTGAATTCATTACCCACTAATTCAAGCAAAATGAAAGAAATAGAGAAATAAAAAATATTAAATTTTGAAAAATACATTCTTACATATGTATTTTACGATAAGAGATTATATTTATAATAAGAGAGGAATTATGGTTCACATTGTGTATCGAAAAAACAATATATTTTTACAGAATTACACTGAATGTACAAAATATCACGTTATCGTGATTTATTTTTGGGATATTACGCCGTCTTTTTTTATGTGAATACCTCAAAAGAGTCCCTGCTGGTCCCGTCAGCAGCAGGGCTGCTCCCGTCTGAAGCCAGTGAGACTATAGCATCCCCAATTGGGGTATGTTGTGAGGCTGAAGGTAGTGGGGAGGGAAAGGAGATGGGGAAGAGAAAAGACAGGGAAGTACCTGGCTATTCAGATCTCGTCACCAGATACGGCTAAAGCCATTATGGTCTTACGCCAGGGTGATACTGAGAGTACCTTCCTCTCTGGAATGTATCACAAATATACTATTTAATTTAAAATAAAACAATAACTTTGTAAACTTTGTAAAGTTATTGTTTTATTTTAAATTATAATGTCACATCACAAAGTATCTGCTTCATATGAACAAATATACTATTTATTATTTTAAATGAATAAATTGTGAATTAACACAAATTAATCAAAATAAATTATTTGCACCCGCAGGGATTGCGAGAAGAGTCTTACCCCTCAAACACGGAGGCCGCTACCTCCTCCTTTAGCCAACGTTTCGGACAGCATTACAGTGCCCATCTGTGTTCTTCCATCATTACACATCTGCCTTGATGATTGTCGTCTGGAATAAAGATAATAATTAATATTAAAGTAGGAGGAGTGCAAAATGGCATAATAACTCAAAAATGAATCACGAAAATACTTTCTGCCGTGAAAATCTCAAATGGTACCCTGATGTCACAGGTCGAGAACAAAAATTTGATGACGTCAGAAGTCGGGCGACAAGCATTTCTGTATGCATGTCTGCTGGACAGACCCATCACACGTACAGAGATGCTCTTGTGACGTCGTGCTCGGCCGGACATGTCCGTATGTGAAAATTGACGGAGCGCTAGCAAAATAATGGTTTAGAATCAAAAGGTACTAATTAAGAGCAAAACGAGCGGGGTTTTGTCCTTACAAACGTATTCTCCAATTTCCTAACTGAATTTTGACACTATTGCAAATATTCTTAAATATTTACGGATATCGACCACTTGCGTGTGGGTACTTTTTGATTTTTTTGTTAAGTTACTTCATATGTTTAAATTTTAAATTAGCTCCACACAGGAGGCCAGGAGGAAAAATATTTTCCTTAGGGCCTCCCTTGTGGAGTTAATGTAAAAAAAAGTTTTATATACGTCTCCCTCGATCTAAATAGTTTCTTATAGTTTAGGTTGAATTTTACACATGGCAGTCAATTAAATTTAAAACATGTTGCATGTCACAAGACGGGCTTTTTATAGGATTTTGAAAGGATACTGCATATAAATAAAAAAAACAATACCTTTAAGGATATGAAGAGTAATAAAGTAAAATTTTAATACTTCAAAAAGCAATTTCGTAAACTAGCTTTTAAATTTATTACGAATTTCGTTAAAAAAAAACTATCACACCTGCATTTTGTTTTTATGTTTAAACATCAAGAATTTATCGATAATGCATTAATTACGCTCGCAAAATATACGTAAAATGGGAAGATTCGTGGCATTAAAAACTTCAAATTAAGAACTACCAGAAAATATGAACAAATAGTCTCTATTTTGGCTGATTAGTAAGCAAGTCCACGCTACATCACGAATACACTCCCGCTGTGCGCCGAGATAAAATTTGTTTTGTTTTTAATTAAATTCAAGCAGATTTCGGTTCATTTTGGTCCAGCAATACGGAGATGCTGTGTTGGCAATACAAATATTATAATTCCCCGACGTTAAAATGAATTTATTTGATGGCATTTGCATATTTATGACAATTTTTTTATGTGCCTCTCCTTAATATGCAATTTAAATTACCCTGTCGTAAATTGGATAATTTTTTGTTTCGATAAATTTGGACGGTCCTACCTACTTTCCTACCGATTCGGTGAGCATAAATGAATAAATATTGTTTTTAAGAAATTTATACATTTATTTATTTTTAATGGTGGGATGATCATATTATATTATTTCAGTCAGTTAATATAAATATTCTAGATTTCTCAATCATTTGTCACTAAAAACTAGGAATCTTACACAGGATATTCTAGAATTTAAATAAAAACTTATAAAAAATACTTTAAAAAAAAATTGATATGTACCGCCAAAGATGTCCAATTGACTTCAGCCAGGGAAATTATGGCATCTTCATTTCGAGTACATTGTGAGGCTGAAGGAATATGGGAGAAATAAAAATTGAAACTACCAGGCGGGCGATTTCGATCCTACTTAGGGATAAGGAATTATCCTTAACCTTAAAATTATTAACGGTTTTTACGTTAACTGCGTTTCCAGTTCTCCCGGATGACAGCAGAGTTGACCTTAACCTTCAAATTAACGACTTGTTCGTTAACTGAGGTTCTCTCGGATGTCAGCGAAAAAGTTGTATTTAAAGTAAATTTTAAGGTTAGGGACAATTCATTATTGAGAACCAGAATCGCTCCTCTGGTCCTTTCATAAACACCCGACCAACGTTTCAATTCTAAATTTTGGTTTATCACCAGGCGATTCTACAGACCAGTATTTCAGTTGCTTTTCAAGCTTGTCTTAAAAATATATGTTTATATATATATTTTTTTTTCTTAATCTTTTATATATATATGTACATAAGGAGGAGTCATAATAAACGGATTCTATTGTACATTCATCGATTTGATAACGGGTAGAAATCCTGAAAACCCATTCTGATTCATAATATTCCTGAGTATACTGTAAAACCGACAGTAAACGTGTTAAGATTGGCTGCAGAGGTCATGAAATAATGGTGCGGTACTAATAATAATAATATTTAGATGAGTAAACTTGTAAAGCGCCGTTTTTGCGAAAAATCACCCCAAGGGCGCTGTACAAACTTACAATACATTTCTACAATCGTACTTCTAACTTAGACAAACCACTATAACAACTTGTGGCTAAAAATTGCATCCACCGGTTCATCGATCACCGATACGAAACTATGTACAATGATTTGACCAATGAACGCGATGCTGTTGTAAAAATGAATTGTACCTACAGGCAGAAAATATATACAGGACCATACTTACCTGGGAGGTCACTAGAGATTAACACTGTTATTGTTTATTATTTAGAGAAATTTAGGTACAGTTCGCACGCAGAGGACATATTGAAAACTATGGTATTATATAATAGTTCTTTATTGAGCGTATTTTGAAAACAAAAGCAAAATTTTATGATGGGCAGTACAGTAGTACAAGGATTTAATCAGAATATTTATCTTCCTAAATGTGATTCTTTCCTTGGTAAGAGATAGGTTAATGTGTAAAGATTAGACTTTTTGATTCAGAAAGGATATGGTATCTGCGGTGCGACTCGTTAATTAGTAAAAAATTTAAGTGCGTTCATTAGAATGCGGAAATGGAAAATAGGCAAAAATTTATTAGGTACACGTATATTGTGCAACCACGGGACCACAGGAGTACTCATTAAACGTACACTCTTCGACGACCGGTGCTAGTCTATCCAGTATCCAGACATCCGATGCTTTTGCAATATAGCTACATCCAGAATGGATAGCAATAGAGTATCCAGGCGAAACGTAGAACATTGAAAGAGCACGTCTAGTTTGAAGCACCCTTCCGTATCAGTTTAGTCTAGCCAAAAGTAATACACTCCGACCTCCTTATCCCCGGAACAATGCACAATTCTCCCGTCTTTAATCTTTTCCGACAGCAGACTTTGCTCAGTGCATTCCCGGTACTGTACGCTCAGTGGCGTGCAGCTAATATAGGCCGAAAAGCTTGCGAATTTTTATGTCAAAATCGTTCTACCCTAAGAAATTATCGTTCCTTCTTTGAAAAAAATAATACATTTTTATTGAAACGCGTCAACGCCTTGTCCTTCAAAAATTCATCCGCCTCGAAATATACATTTTTAGTAAACTTGCTTCATGAAGATTCACACAAAAATGATTCGTATTATCGTCGATTTCGGTTGCTGGTTTGAGAAATGTTCAGCTTTTTATGGCTGATTTGAAAAATAAGGATATTAAGTGAGCACACGGATGCAATAACAACTTACGATGAACATTCTAGTTCTGAGTTAAACATGTTTAAAGTTTTTGAAAATGCTTAGTATTCACTTGTTAATTTGTCTGTGAAAACCTACGAAAGTTATATTTACACAGCAGATAAAGAAGGAATTGGAGACAAATTGACGGCACTTTTTAAATGTACCTTGTATGTAAGGTGTAGCAAATTGATTAATGAGAGTACTGAATAACAAAGTTTTGTGCACATCGGAATATGCACTATTCGTTTGGGCTTGCGCGGGAGTCTTGTACTAGAAGAGAGCTCAAATAATGTCCTGGTGGGAATTAGGACTGGAGGATACTTTCGTATACCGATGACTGGGGCACAGATGTAGCCGTTATAAGTTTGTAAAGGCTTGAAGACAAGCAGTGCATTGGAGGGGACCCCACCACTTTCCCAACGGCTGTGTGAGGAAACTGATTGTTTAACCTCCTTAGCCGCACACGTCAGGACTCTAATTTTTTGTAAAAAGGAAGCTACATTTATTTTTAAACAAATCTAGACCCTCCAATGTCCCTGCATGCATGATTGTTAGTAAGAAGAAAAATGTATGCATACTTACATTTGCAGTAATTAACAAGATAAAGACACATCATAGATGTGTTCGCCTGTAATTCAGCATCTAGTTACAGTGAAATAAAAACAAAATATTTACATGTGTAAGTAAGATTAAAACCAAAGAAAATATATAAAAAGAGAGATATCGGGGGCAGTTTGTCCCACTATCGCGGGGCAGTCCCGGCGAGAATGAGCGGGCAAGTGGCCTGGCCGCAACGTGCCCAAACACCCGCGTCCCTTAGCCGTCCCTTAGTGACAAGCAGTGCAATACACAAATGCATTTACCAAGGAACCAGATACCAAAAAGGCGATTAAAAAGAACTAGCACGCGTTTAAGTTGTTTTTTCATCCGGCTCCTCAATTTTAGTTTTATTTTTATGATCCGTCACTTTGTGGGATTTTATTATTTTTGTAAAGTTGATAAGTTTTTAGATTTTCATGGCCAAAAATATTTTCGTTATTTGTTTTTGGGGTGTTATGCCTCCTTCTTTAGCCAACGTTTCGGACAGCGTTACAGTGTCCATCATCAGGGCAACACAATTACACATCTGCCCTGATGATGGACACTGTAACGCTGTCCGAAACGTTGGCTAAAGAAGGAGATAGCGCAACACGGCATAACACCCCAAAAACAAATAACGAAAGCAGGTAGGTAGTTAAAATGTGTCAATGTTATTTTTAATGATTCTTGCAAAAAAAAGTCAAAATAGTGTTTTCTTCAAACACAACAATTGTTGATTATTGTAAAATAAAATTAGTGAATTTCGACTGCTACATAATGGTAATGGCCGACAATATTAAAAATTTGATAAAAGCTCTCACCGAAACAACTGTTTGTACCTACAAAAACTTAGAGTTTCAAAGTGAAAAAAACCAACATCTGAAAAGCTACAAAACACCCTTGGTCAAGGAGCAGCGCACGCCACACTCCACATATACACCATACCCTTTCCTTCTCGTGTACTCCTGGTACTCGAAATACTACATCTGCATTAACGAGTACTTCCTCTTATTTATTCGCAAGCAAATCAGCAATGCTAATTCAAAATCATGGTGGGATAAAATACACGTATCTGCACATAAAATAACACGTCCAATATAAAACACAAATTATCGTAATTCAGCGTGGGAGGAAGCTGTTAAATCCTAAATTTATTCGATCAACTTTAAAGTTCATCTGAGATGAGCAATAAAAATTAAATTTATTAGAATATGTTTATAATATTGTTTGTACCGGTAATAAATTAACTATTTTCCATACAAATGATATTATTTTTGGGATTAACCCACAGAACTACGTTTCAAGATTTACTGCATTCCGTTGCAGGAATTTTATTTGCAGGTAGAATAGTTTGATGGTTTGCTAAATGTTTTACCGTATTTTAAGTAGTAGTTAATATTTTAACTAGAATATATATTTCAAAACGTTAAATATATTTCAATAAGTAAAATTATACTAGCGTAATCAGAAAGACTAAGAAAGGGAACGCTTTTTTTTTTTTTATAAGAACACCGCACAAGAGTCCCAACTGCTCCCGTCTGGAGCCAGTGAGACTATGACATCCCAAATCGGGATATGTTGTGAGGTTGAAGGTAGTGGGGAGGGGAAGGAGATGGGGAAGAGGAAGGTGGGAAGTACCTGGCTATTCAGATCTGGTCACCAAACACGGCCAAAGCCATTTCAAGCAACTTTTCAATTCTGAATGGTGGTCTTACACCAGGGCGATACTGAGAGTATCTTCCACTGTGGAACGTGCCGCAAATATACTTTATATTATTTTAAATGAATAAATTGTGAAATAACACAAATTAATCAAATAAAATTTATTTGCCACGCCGGGATTCGATCCCGCGACCTTCGGAATGCTAGTCAAGAGCCTTACCGCTGGACTACGCCGGCCGTTTGAAACATTTACAGAGCGTTAACAATTATTACAATAATAGAATTATCAATGATATATTACATAGATATTAACACTCCAATTAGAAATTTTCTCAGCATGAGAAATTAATGTTAAGTTGTTTCTAGATGGAAATGCTTGTAGTGATAACAGAAATAATGATCATCAAAATTAAATATAAAACGTTGTAGTGTCAAATATAATACCCTGCAGAGAAAGAGAAAAAAGAAAGAAGTAAAGGGTATGACAATAAAGCAGCTACATAACTGTTCTCCACGAAGTGTCATGGTGGGAGTTTGATAATTTGTTTTTTGAAATATGTGAGATTGTTTGCGTAAATATCTATATGGTCACATTCAAAGGTATTATATAGACGACACATTCGAGACAGTGGATTCAAGAATGCAATATTGTTATTAAATAATTCAAGATGGAATATTTTATGAGGGGCATGCAGAGAGGACGAACCGCCAAACAACTCGGTCTTGGCACACACTCCTTGCATCATTCGTCTAATCGTCACCTCATTTGGATAGGGTTCTAACTGACATTTAAAAAAAAATGACCCTTGAATGCCAAAGCATTTCTTTTGCTCATCTTTTTACCCAAAATAATTTTCAGAACCATCTTGGTTTGTATTTTCGTTAATATTTGTATGACAAATTTCTAACATCAAGCATTTTCAATAATCATTTATTTTACAAGGTTCTAATATCACTTACACTCTTTTTTTTTGTATATGACAAACGACGTTATTACGAGGCACATTATGTTTCGTCACTTTGGTTAGATAGGGTTCGAACTTTGTTTTACTATGTTCTAAGGTTTCAAAATTTGCAATGACAATTTTTCGTAATCTATTTAATAATTTTAGTTAAAGTTTTTTAGTTTTTCATTAGTTTTATTTTTTTGTTGTTTTTCATTTACTCACAAATAAGGGGCCATCCATAAATTACGTCACACTAATTTTATGATTTTTTGACCCCCCCCCCCCGTCCCTATCACACATCGTCACATTTGTGAGACCCGCTCTCCATAGTGTAACGTCACATATTTTGCAATTTTACATCTAAAATTTTTTTGCGTTTTAATAATTTAGATTTATAGTCAAAGAACTGATGACCCCCCATACCCCTTGTCACACAATGTCACACTTCTCTACACCCCCCACCCTTTGATTACAAAAATAATTTTTCAGTTTGGTTGGGTATTTTGATCCCAAATCCAAATTTAAGATTTGTATGAAACGGGCCGAAAAGGGCCCCTTAAATGTTCCACTTAAGGATCCTTTCAGCGCATTTATTGATACATTTTGGTACCACCAGTCCTTCATTATGACCCGGTATATCAATTGGTTTTAAGCTCGGCTTGGTTGGAACATCGAGCTTAGCACAGCTTGTAACATAATCCGTATATAAGTTGAAAGCCTAGACGTCACCAATATTATGTGTTTGTCTATGAATTTAATAGACGAAGGCGTTTCTTTTTTCTTTGAAAAACAAATCTCCTGTCTACATGAGTGGTATATCTATGCTCTCTACTGACAGCTTTATCGTGATATATCTATGCGTCGGAAAATCGCAATATAAATGACGGCAGTTTATTTTTAGGCGGGTTTAATTTACGAGTTAATTTTTAATAAAGTTCTCCACTTCAATCAACATGTTGCTTTATGCGAGTACACTAATTTTAATTAATATTTGTTTTGCAAGAGTCAGTGAAATTAACCGCTGAAATCAAACTGTCCGGATGTTGAAACTTTTAAAATCCTTTCTCAGACTATTTTAATTGATTATCAATTAATAACATCGTCATTCCTCATCGCTCGATAAATATTACAGTCTATACTTGTAAAATTATGCAGTTATATACGTAATTTCCAGTGGGAAGTATTCAAATATTATTTACGTACATGCCAGATTTAGCATATAACTGCAAGCGCATTGGCATCTAAGGTAGGAACTATTCTGCGGCTTATCAAAACTTGAGCGGTAGACTTCGCTTAAATTGGAGAGAGGAATGTCGTGCGTATAAAGGATGCGGACTGGCTGACATACCGGGCCTATGAGTGACCCTTGTGTTATGTTTATGGTAAACTTTTTCCTTATACTTGTAATCAGACAATATTATGATATGTTGACTTGCAATATTATACCATGACATTATTCAAAAATAAGGGTGATTCTGAACCTTTATCAGCGTAACACGTGTTAAATTGGCCGTATCGACACATTTTTAGAGTTTTCATAAATGCTGTATTATCGTGCTAAAGAGCTAAATACTGCTCATGTGTTTTTTATTTATTTATTTAATTTTTTTTTATATCAAAATATGCTCTATATAGTACATATTTTAGACAATAAATGGTAGTCCCGCGAAGCCGCCACATGGCTGCTTGTCTGCAGGTTCTACTTCAAGGAAAATGCAAATAATGACATCCAAACGATTTCATCAACAATTTCAACACAACAAATGAACAATAATTATATTTACAAAGGCATAAAATATTTTATTAGTCTTCCCGAAGAATTGAATTAGATAACAGCTTTGGTTTCATTTAAGAAAAATGTCAAATTAATATTATTTAAAAAAAAAAAAAAATTAGCATCCATAACATCACCAATCTTTTTGTTTCTTCTTTGTTTTTCTGTTTTTTACAGATATATAGATTTTTCATTCATCCATGTCTTTTCAATTTTCATGCTTTAACTCTTTTAATTTAATTTTTTTTTCAAAAGCTAATTTATTTTTGAGCTTATTAAAAATCACTGGTACACAGTACTCCAGCGTTCGACTTCCATACTTATTTGATGTTTTCAGGCCTTTTTTTGTAAGACGTGTGCTGTGACTATGTGCCACTGGTTCTTTATATAAGTACTATCTCCCCAGTTATCTTTAATGCCAAGGACAAAAATATACCTTTTATTGGGAGCAGACCCTCAGCACAATATAAGAGTTGCACATTCTGTCTTTTTCTATATATATTAGGTGATACAATTTGTTTTATGATAGAGGTTTGCAAATTTTTTACATGCTTAATTATATATCATTCTTGTATTTCTCCAGCTTCCAATTCCGTATCTAAGAATAGATTCTACCGATGAAAAATATACCAGTTCAGACATCAACTCTTAAAAATAGTTAACTTAACGCCAAAGATGACGGCACGTGTGCCGCCTAATCCTCGTTAAGAGATGTCAATCGCCAGAAAAATAGCGAATCGAATGTCATCGCGTACAAACATCAAAATAATACCCTAACAGATTGTCATTTATGAACGCCTATTTGCCTTATATGTGAGTTGTTACAATAACTAACAAATAGTAATTAAATAGGTAATTGATCCTGACATAATACTAATCTACCAGCACTGATACGATCTTCAATATTTTCAACGTTATGGACATAAAAAAGCTCTACGCAAGATCAATCATATCAATCATATCATATCAATCAATCATATTAATTAATTTACACAAAACATCATACAAAGCAACACAAACAATGCAAAATACCCGAGCCAAAAACAAAGAACTTTTCCAAACTCCTTTTTCCAAAACTACCTTTGGACAAAGAAACTTCAAAAACATAGCTTGCAAACTATACAATACACTACCAGCTACGATCAGACAAACTTAATCCTTGAAAAAATTCAACAAGATGTAAAGAAATGGATTGTAAATATTGGACGCCACACTACTGCAAACATCTGTAAAATAAATCACACACAGACAGAAAACAATTAACATGCGACCTAATCCATATAAAATAAACATAAAAATAGAATCATGTCAAATTTAATTCCATAAATAGATTTGACAGGATTTACTATTTACTGTTCTTCACCTCTTCCTTCATTTATATGATAATTCTCTTTAAAATATTTACCCACACTTCCAATCACCTTTGTATTTTTATTGTATTCAAATGAATATGTACTTAACCTTAAATATAATGTAACTACCAAATATGTTTCTTAAATATGTTCATTTATGTATCTCTAAGCCTGTCTCGACATAGGTATATCCTAGTGAGACAGGCATCGAAAAACCCAATGTAAACATACTGTTTATAGATAAATAAATAAAAAATAAAAAAAAATCAACTCAAGTCAAAACCCGACAGGTATAGACAAGCCATTGAAAGCCATCACGTACGGATTCCTTCCAATTTCCGACGTGACGCTGACTTAACGCAAAATATAATACAAAAGATGCAGAATCACCCCTCAGGGATGTAAATAAAACAATGAGTCACTTCCTTGACCTCATTCCATTACTAGTTTACTCTATTCTTGCACATTGCACAGATTCTGTATTTGGTATCCACAGATTTATCTGGAGCACCAACTGGACATCTTCCCTCGGGATTTTCCGATATCGTTCAGCAGTCGTAATTCTGCCATTTGAGCAGAGTGCAAACCACCTGAAATGGGATTTTTCTATGGAGAGTGCTAGTGTTTCGATTACACAGTGTGCTACCGCCACCCACTCAAGAATCTCATTTCGGCAAACTCGGACCCTAGAAAGAATTCTCTTTAGAATCAACGAGATTTGATGTCCATTCGCAAGGGTGAGACAATACACTGGCACTTATTTCAACTTTCAACATTGATAATTTCCTTAACACACAGTTATGATATTGAATACGTAGCTCTGTAAATTTGCTGAAAATACACCAAAATTTGCAATGAACTAATGGGTTTCGGTCTGGATCAAAACAGAAGGTAAAATTTTTTCAAGAACCCCTAACTTAACATTTCGCAACTTACTAATTTCGAACTCAACAATTTCGGTTGTAAGTTCCTCAGGGCAACCCAGAAGGCCCTGAGGAGAATAATACTCCTCAGGGCCTGTCTTTGGGGATGCTGTGTGGAGGGTCTTTTTAGGAAAGGAAGGAGAGGAAGTTCTGGAAAGGAAACAGGTATAATTGTGGATAGGAATCCGGGATTCGTTGTGTCCAGGAGTGATGGACATATGAATCCACCCCTCCCACTGCGGTAAGGCGATGTTCTGAGAGAGTTCTGCTGGAGAGATTAAAATCTCTCCCTCAACCAGTCTCTCCTAATCCGGCCTACCACACAGTTGGTGGGCAGACGCATCAGCCACCAAGATCCAAACAAACTCCCCCCCATGAAGACGGGCCCCCTGCTAAGTCACCAAACGTAGCGAACCACTTGGAGTGACTTATAGCAGAGGTGTTGGCTATCTAATGGTTCCCGGGGCGGCGGTACCCATTCCCGCCTCCCAAATTGTGTCAAAATTTAAGTGTCATTTTTCAAAATGTTACTGATTATTAGAAGAATTCAAAAAACGATAAAGTACCTACCTTCGAAATATAATACACTCAACAGAAAATAATTATTTATTGCCTTTAAATTTTTTTTTACTGTTAGATAATCCCGTGATTTTTCACGGGTCTGAGTTGGTATTACATATTATTTTATCCTAATGAAATAAATAAGCATTATTACATACGTATCACGTAAACACCTCATCACATGTTCTCAAAGTGAGGTATTCAAGAATCCTCGAGTCCTTCTCTCCAATCCTACCTTATACTTTACACTTCTCAATATTATGTAATTAATATTTAAAATCCTTTGCATTATCCTTTTTGGATTCAGCTCTAACTTCATTGATGATGAAGTGACGGTCAACGCCACTGACCACGCTAAAAAAATATCAAAAAGAGACATAGCATTAATTATCAATAACAGATGGCGCCACTTCCGTTGACAACAATACAAAACTGGACAGATACTAGCATAATAATACTATCAGGATAGATAGCAACTTTGTTAAAAGTGAGTACCGAGGGAATGGAAAACCGTATATAACAGGTATTCATGTCAGCACTGTACATTATCTAGTTCCAGCGTAGAATTTTAATTAATTCAATATTTCGCCGAAACACTTCTCTTCTTTACTGCCATTTTCGTGCATATATCATTGAGATTAAACCCGGCATAATACAATATCGTCCGAATGAACTAAAAATAAACCCCCTAAAACGCGTTAAAGCGATAAATAACGTTAAAAAATTATTCCCCAGGGAAAATTACTCCAACGGGAATATTACGCACTTAGTTTTCAGTAAATTTCTTTCCTTTGATACCTGAGAGCGAGCTGTAAAGGTAAGAAAATTAAATCCATAAATATCTAACTTTGGAGGACGAATTTTTCGGAAGGCGCTGGGAGCAGATACGATTTTTAAAATCCTCCTTTTACATCATAACTTTGCGAGGCTTTCGACGTTCTGAATAGATTTATAATTTAGGATTACATCAATTACCACCCTTGGATTTATAAATGAAAAATTAAATTTGCCGGTGAATACACAAAGATTTTTATGCCCAACTTTCAAATCTTTATCTTAAGTTAAGTTGTGTTTTTGGTGAAAGGTTTTTAATGAGTCGAGGAATAACTGTCTGCAATAACTGCTTATAATGTAAGTACATACAGTTTGGTCAGTGCCTGAGTTGGTATCGTGTTTGTGTCCCACCAAGGCGTCGTGTATTCAATTCCTCAGCTGGCTAAGTCCTCCTTCATGAGACGAGCAAAATGTACCACATTCTGTGGTGGTAGTAGATTTTCTAATATTGTCAGGTTATTCGTAAAATGGAAATGTTTGTCTTTCTTTTTTAAAGAAAGAAACAAAAAATATATATCTGTCAAATAAAGCAACAATACGAATGCCTGTGGAGGTTCATGAACTTTAAGTGAGCAAGAGTGCTGAAATTGAAAAATAGTAATGAGTTAATACCGCACAAGAGTCCCGACTGCTTCGGTCTGGAGCCAGTGAGACTATGGCATTCCCGATCGGGGTATGTTGTGAGGCTGAAGGTAGTGGGTAGGGGAAAGAGGTGGAGAGAAGGAAGGTGGGGAAGTACCTGGCTATTCAGATCTGGTCACCAAACACGGCTAAAGCTAAGCAACTTTTCAATTCTGAATGGTGGTCTTACACCAGGGCGATACTGAGAGTATCATACATACTATATAGAGTAACATACTATTTATTATTTTTAATTAATTAATTGTGAAATAACACCAATTAATCAAATAAAATTTATTTGCGCACGCCGGGATGGAACCCGCGACCTCCGGATTGTGAGTCAAGAGTCTTACCCTTGGATTACGGAGGCTGTAGACCGATGTTGTTGTAACGGAAAATGATTTTTTTTACGTTAAATGATACCAAATCAACAAATCTTCATAAACAAATTTGATTTGTCGAAAAAAAATTTTTTTTTCAGAAAAATCAATAATGTCGTATTTTTCAACCTTAGCACTCTAGCTCAATGAATAATCACGGACCGCCCCTGATTAAACCTTTATGCGAATTTTGAATAAATCTATCTATTTATATAAAAAAGAATATCCGTGGCTGGTGGCCTGAAACCGGGGTCTTAATTTTTATTCAAATCTACCGTTTTACTCCAAAACTGGTGAAATATTGCACACTTGGCCTTTATAATACAAGGGAGGTCACTGTTTACATTATATTTAGAAAACTCTACGCAAAGCCCGGGCAACGCCGGGACTTCAGCTGGTAATCTACATAAACACTCGATTAACCTCCTTGGATTTTTGAAGTGTAGATTGAATACGCAGGCGTTCACAAAGATTTCTTATTAGTTACAGCTTTGAAACCTGTCTTTATCGACGTATGGTAAGACGCGTAATTTAAGACAGTAATAATGGATATTTGGTGCTCAGTAGCTCATGATGGAAAGTATAACGTAAAGGATAGCGTATATCTAAACATCTGAAACAGAGCAAAAGCTAAGCTTATTAAATATTGTTATTAGATCAGCACTACCAGTCCCCGACGTTGCATGGACTTCACTAAGAATTTTTGGAGAGCAGACTGAAATCTCAGAAAAAACTGTCGATTTGAACAAAAATAAAATCCACGCCGCCCCCTCTCCCCGCCACAGTTTATAGACGCATTTCTTTATGATTAGATATAGATAGATTAGAAATTACCTTCTGTGAATTTTAACGATGCGATGTTTTCGTGCATAATCTGCCCACGTTAAATTTTAATTAAAACCCAAATCCCCAACTTATTTCTAAAATTGTGTTCTAAAGAGGTTCAAGAAACTAGCACATTGCTCAACAAAAAGTTACTTTGTGGCTAGCTATAGTTTGAGTTATTTATATAAATTCATACCTATTTTACATGTTTTATCCACAAATTTTTCGGTGGTCCTTTGAGGGATGTGCTCTATCGAAACCGACAGCGTGAGTAAAATTGTTGTTTAAAACTCACTTAGTACTTGTTTTATTAGTTGAACACAGGAATGTTTGTGGTCGTAGTGTTGGAAATTGTGTAGTTGTAAATATATTATACTGTGATCTATGGAGGTGAATAACAATGTGATTTCAAAAACAAATTAATAATCATCGCCGGTCGAGACTTTAAACCATCTGATTCAATCCACTGCTAACTAAACCATTGTACGAACAACATTTTCCAATGATGGGAGTAGAAAAAAAAATGTGTTCGTAATTAATGAAAGTTAATCATTTTTAAACTTTGATGCCTCATCTAAAACATAAGTTTTTTAGTAGAATTATAATTATTTATTAGTAGAATTGTAGCTCAATTTGTTTTCCATGTATTGTTGCAGAGTTATTCGGTTGTCCCATGGTTAAATACTTCACGCGTCATGGGGTAAAATTTCCAGGAAACGCAGACTATGATTGATAAGTAATTTACTTTTAATACAATAAACTATTTTAAATAACTGTTTTGTCTCGTGTTTTTAGAATCATGTGTAAAATCGATAATGTTAAAAATACTAGGGTTTAAGCGTGAAATGCATTTTAACAGGGAATATTAGTAAACAAAACAAAAAAAATTCCTCGGCAATCCGAAACACAAATAATGTATAATGTATGTAGTGTATGTTAGCGTAGGTGTTCATGTTCATGTATGCAAAGTTGTACTAAATGAGAGAGTCAACTGTCGCCCGTTCCGGTCTAAAACCCGAACGGTTACGGAAATAACCGATGATAACCGATCGACAGTAGTTGTCCCCTACCTCAGATAAACACAGACCATTCATCATATACATATGCATGTGTGTACATATATACGTTAAAGTGTACGTACCTATGTATTTAATAATATCTGATTTCGATCCTGCTTGTTTTATGTACCTACTTGAAATTTAATTTATTATTGTGTATTACAACTTATAGTCATACTAAGAATGTTGAGATGAATGATGTGCTCACCTGTAATTGGAATGTAAATTAATATAATAATTATAATGTGAGCGAGCCAAAATAAAATAAATAAAAAACATATTTATCAAGAAATCCAAATCACTGGAATCAGCCGAATTGTAAACCAATCTAATCTCTGTTTGAACGAAATTCAGCAAACTTCCAAAAGCAGAATAAAAAATGAGTTTCAAGCGGTTGAAATTGTCTGCACTCAACAGTGTGGTAAATAGATCTGCGCGGCTCTCGCAGAAGCAAAGTGGGGTAAAAATAGAACAGTGAGTGCTAAATTGATTAGTGAGTCGTTATGGTCAAAGGCATCGTTTGCGGCCAGTTCTTATGGGAACTGGGAACCCACACGGCGAAGGCGGCACATGAAAGACTTTACTGAAATGTACTGAAATACTGCTGTAGTTTTGTGGGGAAAGACTCAAAAGGAGCGGGATTGCCAATATCGCAGTTATAGTGAACGATGGAGGACTTCAAAGGATTGATACAAAAGCTATGCTTTTGCATAGGGCTTAAATACAGCGATAAACATATAAATAATATCATCAAAAATATTAATTTCAATGTGTGTTTATCTGTCTGTGTAATTCTGGTTCAATGAACTCGGATATTCTTTGAATTTAAGTGTCGTTTTCAAAAGAGGGAGAGGTTATATCGCCGAACAACGAAGTATAAAACATATTTTCATTCAAATGCACCAAGGAAAAACCCACTTGTCTATATACTATACATTTTTTTTAATATGAATACCGCACAAGAGTCCCAACTGCTCCCGTCTGGAGCCAGTGGGACTATGGCATCCCCAATCGGGGTATTTTGTGAGGCTGAAGGCAGTGGGGAGGGGAAGGAGATGGGGAAGAGGAAAGTGGGGAAGTACCTGGCTATTCAGATCTGGTCACTAAACACGGCTAAAGCCATTTCAAGCAACGTTTCAATTCTGAATGGTGGTCTTACACCAGGGCGATACTAATAGTATCTTCCACTCTGGAACGTGCCGCAAATAAATTATATAATATTTTAAATGAATAAATTGTGAAATAACACAAATTAATCGATTACAATTATTTGCCACGCCGGGATTCGATCCCGCGACCTTCGGAATGCTAGTCAAAAGCCTTACCGCTGGACTACGCCGGCAGGACTATGCATACCAGCGCATAAGTACAAAAATCGACACTGTATAAATTCGTTTGATTTTCATACCAACTTATTATTAAGGGTATTTTTGAAACCAGTTTTACGTTTGAAATTGATAAATAATGCATAAAAAATTATATTTCGCGGGGCCACTTGTTGGTGAATCAACTGTCGGGATCTCAACATCCTTCTAGTGAATTCACCGCTGTTCGCTTTGTAATAATGAGGTGTCTCAGTACCTTCCCATATTTATAATTTTAGGCAACAGGAAATATCCTTTTGGTCATACAGTTAGTTATTTTATCATATCTCCTTCATACCATCTCACAGGTGCTGAATAGTTGTGCTAAGCAGGGTTTCAATAATAACAAAAACTGTGAATTTATATCGCGCAGTTTTGTGATACATAGTTCTCTCAAGAGCGCTGTAATAGTCAATCGTACACAAAGGACTCTGAATAATGGACTATAAAGTCAAACTGCTAACTTTGTAGGTCAACGTGAGATTTATTCCTTACTTCTAAAAATTGTACAAAATTTAAACTTTTCAAGAAATAAAATAATCGTTGTCTAATGGCAGAGGTGCTCTTATTTTATTTTCAGTACAATGCTACAGCCATGTTCAATGTTACAACAGCCAGTGTCACAAATTAAGAAATAACTATCACGCAAACTATGCAAAGTTTTAAAATTTAAAATTGTGAAGGGTGTAACGGCACGTGCCCGAAGAATTTTAGACAGCGATTCCTGAGCGTATTAAAAATGAAGATGTCATTTTTCTGTCCGATTATTATTTTTTCAATTATAAACAAACAGAAAAATTATCACACGTTGCCACTGGGTAGTTGGATGCAACCTCGCTGGTCATGTGATACACATTCCGTCTCGTTCCCCCAGTACGAGACAGAGCGCGCATCCCGCGATCCGTCGGCGTCGCGGCGTATAGTAGCAGTGTGATCACTGTGATCAGTAGCGACGTGATGGAATTTTTTTTTTGGTTTTTAATTGAAAAAATATATCAATGGATACCAAAATGACATCTAGTACTAAAAATCCTTAGGTACACGCTGTTATAACCTGTGCAGATATAAGATAAAGTAGCAACAATTAAACACACATCTTAAAGTCGTTAATTATTATTACAAATGTATCATTTTATAAATCGGTCGAGGTGCTACCATTTTATTTTACAAATGTGCAAAGCCACGAATTAATAAAGAAATCTTGAACCATAGTTCTAGGTAATTAATCCACAGTTACAGGTAAATTAAAGGCAACATGTGAATCCCCTGTGCATTTAAATGAAACAAAAACAGAACATAATCTATAAAAACTCAACCTTTTAATGCTGTTCTTATTATTATAATGGGAGATGCTCTATTCTATCTGTTAGTTTCGAATGATTAATACAACTTTAGATGTGTTGGGCAACATCCAAATAAGTTTTAGGTCCGTGTGAACATTACTTGATTAAGTTATTGTAAAAAATACGATGAATATTAAGCTGGACTCAAAATCCTTACTTGACTTACTCAAAGTCCTTACTGTGACTGACAGCTGGCGGACTGAAGAACTCTTAGAAGCCTTCAGCAATCATCGTAAACGTTCGTTCAAAAGACACGTACGATATAGCAAAACTTCGTATTACTAACTATACTGACAACATCTATTGACGGATGCTATACTATACGATTCAGCTATACACCACAATGTTCCAAGAAACTAGCATCGTTGATCCCTTCGGCAGTCGGAAAATGCGCCCAATATTTTTACACGGTCCACATTTGACACATCAGAAGAGCCATTCTCTATCTTTTGTGGGATTGTTATCGAGATAACGGACGTGATCTCCAGTGAGAATTGTGTGATTTTTACACATTTACTGTATATATATTAGTGTATTTTAGTTTAGCTCGTTTTAAATACTAATTCCAAGTATGCATGATTATTTATTCATTTAATGTATGCTGTACACAGAAAAAGCAAAAAATCACACAAATCTGACAGGAGATCACGACCGTTATCTCGATAACGACCCCACAAAATTTAGAGAATCGCTCTTCAGAGCGGGTCATTTCTATGATTAGTTCTTGAGTTTAGCAGCTCAGCTGTGCAACCCTGTGTTTTTTTCCTCCTACAACACAGGTCACTTCAAGACCCAATTCACTCCTTCCTCTCCTCAAAAATACCCTCCAATACCAAAGATGACGTTTGGAAAAATTATTTTATCCAGGGTCTCCGCGTGGAGTAAAAAAAGCTCGTTATTTTCTTCAACGGTTTAAAAAAAACTCACAAAATTGACCGACAAAATTTGAAAGCTTTTGTATACTTTTGTCGCTGCTCGTGATTCATTCACTATCCAGCTTCCCAGGCAGGCATGTAGTCATACAAAGCTCATCATTTATGCTGGAGGCACCGGCATCTTCTGAGACGTCCCTGTTTGCATACCGAACTAATGTCACTGAGGCCTTATGCACTATCTTTAATGAAATGCAAACGGATTATGAATTACAGTAACTTGAATGGGAAGTAGGTATCTAACTCCTATTTTTATCTCAAGCAACAGGTCTCGGTGGATGTAAATTTTTTTGTGTTTTTGAGATTTTATGTATTTATTTGTTTATTCAGGCATAAACAGTAAATTACAAGTAGTACAAGTGATAAGGTATATTAGATTATGGAAGGTTTAAGAATATGACATTAGGTCTTAGGTTCTTAATTAATTAATTTATTTATTTATATGTATTAACGGCCTAGTGGCCTTTTACATGAATTTTTTTTTTTACATGAGCTCCACAAAGGAGGCTCTGAGGAAAATAATTTCCCTCAGGGCCTATGTCATCTTTGGGGTTGCTGTGTCGAGGGTTTTTTAAAGGAAATGAAGGGGAGGAGAGTTCTGGAAAGGAAAGGGGTTTAAGGGGTGGGTAAGAATTTGGGGTTCAGTGTGTCCTGGTCATCCGCCTCCAAGACCTAGACCAACCTCACCCCATGAACCCGGGCACCCATGCTAAATCACCAAACGTAGCGAACCACTTGGGGTGACCTATGGGGTACCTAGTGTTGGTTATCCAACAAAGGTTCCCCGGGCGGCGGTACCCATTCCCGCCTCCCAAATTGACACAATATTAATTACATGTGTTACATAATCAAGAAAACAGAATAAATAAGAATGCAATCAACTCGTTAGGTATAGAATATTATAACATAAATTAAAAGAAATGAAAGAGTACGAGTTGCACTTACAAAAAAACTAATACAATACAGCTTAAAATATTTATACAAATTATTAATAATAAGACCTGAAATAAAACGAAGTGTAAGGTATTAGAGCTAGTTAGTATTAGGGTATAAACAAACAATTATATCTGTTAATTACTACAAATAGAACAGAAAAAATAAAATAAAATAAGTTTATATTTTACAGGTAAAGTTTGGATGAGAAAAGATTTTATAAAGGTACAAAAAAATACAAGAACAAAAAATAATAAAAGTTAATTATTAGCAGATAAAATCGAGATTAGTTGACTTTTGAAACATTCAAAACTGTCTACACTAAATATATCTATAAATTCACAGTATTTAGCAATAGCTCTAATTGCCGAGCCATGGAGTATATCAGCCCAAATTTCTGTAATAAATTTCAACACGCATCCAGTAAATAAGTAAACATTGTAAACCGCAAATCATTTCGCAGGTTAAATGCAATATAAAAGGTTTCGATTCATTCAATTGCCAGAATCAAATAACGAAACACAGATGAATGTAAACACAGACTGTGTAAACAGTTTTAAACGAAATTTTGATCATTTACAGATATCCGTGCATATAATATGTGAATATTAATCACTTACTGCAATGATTGATCCAATATGTTTGTTCGTTAAAATTGATCACAGAAACACTCTAAAATACAACTCATTAATTCCCTGCTACTCTATTTTTGCAGTGATGATGTAATTAATGTTCTTCAATTCCAGTGATTGGGATTAATTGATATGTGTTCAGGAATCTCCAATAAAGTGCGAGGTTCGTCGAGATTACAAGTTTTTTTATTTATTATTTCATGTGGTTTATAATGAATATTTAACTGGACCAAACGCCCATTCTAATGGATGCTCAGAATAATTCTGAAGCCAGTGAATTCGACACTGAAAGAGCCCAGCTTTCGTATATAATCGGCTATTTCCTAACCTAACCTAACTGACATCTGTTGAGATATCTCTAAACTACACAGAACTACCTATACTATAACGACATCTGTTGAAGGATATTGAAACTGCATATATAATCCTATTGTTTAATGTTGAAACAGCTTTGGGACTAATCCATTTGCCAAGGTCCTGTTCTATGTGTTCATCTCCCATTGTCCCTATCTTCCTTAAAAGCCCTACTTGGGAAAAAGAAAAAGAAGATGACTACATTCCTACCTACTTGACCAGTCGAAATATTGTCGCGATCATGGTAACATCAATTATTGATTTTCTCTCGAAACTCGCGTTTATATAAACTTTTGTATGATACTCTTTTTACGGTGTAATTGTGCCAACCTGTATAACTTTGACCCGTGGATGGACCCGCAGATCACCGCAAAGATTCGGCTTTTCCCGTCAATCTCTTGTCCTGCGATGGAAAAAAAGCAATCAAATGTTCAATCTCTTAAGTATTACAGTCATTGAGTCTTAACACCTGTACACCACGGATACGTTAATTAATCACTTTAAAAATAGAGTGACGATAACATTTCGATTCTATATGGTAGATTTCCACCAGAGTTATACTGAGAGTATGTGTCAAAAAGCAAGCAGTAGTGGTATAAAAACAGGTGCGTTTTGATCAATTTATTTTTTAAATGTAATTTATAACAATTTTTAAGGATAATTTAAAAACAATTAATCACACGCTTTCATCATTAAAACGATTCACACAGACTACACTAACTCAAAAATATAATCGAACACAATGTTTCGGTCTGGATAATATCAAAAGGTACATAAGCACAGTGGTTGGAGTATTGTCCCGGTAAGACGGAGATTCTGGGTTCGATCCTGACCGTTACCTTTTTATTTTATGTGCCTTTTCCTGTTTCATGTTTCGCTTAGATATATTTTTCAATCATTAAATAATAATAGTATCTGCTAGCAGGGCTGGGCAGTATTTGAATTACTTGTAATTGAAATACGTATTTGAAATACAAATACGTATTTTGTATTTGTATTTCAATTACTTCCTAAAAATGTATTTTGTAATTGGTATTTCAATTACCTGATGCTGAGGTATTTTGTAATTTGTATTTCAAATACTTATGCCTTCAAAATACATTTTCAAATACATTTAGTGATTTTAATAATGATAATGAAAAATAAGCTGACATAGATAATACATATACTAAAACGCTAAAATCCAGAGCAATATATGTTAATATTTAGAGTTGGCAATACTGTACGTCAAAGCAATTTATCTTGTCAATTGTTGTTTTCATCGTTTCGCGGTATTTATTCATAAAGACGTGAGTTAATTAATTGATAATTGATAATGGATGATCAAATTCCGTCAAAACCACAAAACTTTACAAGTGGAGTGGAGATGAGATGTGTCTTCTGAGCAATATGATCGTCAAATTTTGCACGTCTCTGTTTCACTGCCCAGCTTTGCTTTGCTATGGAAACTCGCCCTTAGATAAGGGCACTTACGACAATTTATTGCAACCAAAGGTTCTACCAAAACAAAAAAAGGATTTTGTATTTTGTAATTTGTATTTGAAATAAAAAAATGGTTAAATACTGTATTTTGTATTTCAAATACACGACCTGAAAGTATTTTGTATTTCGTATTTTAAATACATGTGAAAAAGTTTTTTGTAATTTGTATTTTAATTACAGCAAAGCATGTATTTTGCCCAGCCCTGTCTGCTGGATGGAATGAGATGCGTTGAATGCATGGATTTTCAAACTTAAGAAATCGACTCTAAATAATATTAGCCGAGTAACGCCAGTTGTAATTATCTGAAATGTAACTTTTCTTATTACAACAGCATTTAGGTAGGAACTGCTTTATGAGTTTGAGTTCCTCTTGAATTGCCAAAGAGAAAAGACATAATTGAATTATTATTTACTTTATAATGTAACGCGGATTACTAATTACGAAAAGGATTTTGCTCACAATAAATTACCATAGTTGATTTAAGTATTTTCTTTGGGAGACTTTGTGTCTAGCAAACAATAATAATTGGTAGGAGAAAAAGTTAAGGACATAATTAAAAACTTTTAACGAATTCTTTGAAGAGTTTCTAATTAATGCTTAGCGCATTTATTTTGCCTCGGAGATTAAGTATTTACAAAGTACACAGAGGAAGAAGGAAAACTTTTGCAAAAATTTGAAATCTTTATGAAAAATTTACAAGCATTAGATCATCTGAATGAAGTTTAAAAACTGATTTTCCTCAAAGCAAAACTTCTCAAAGAGTTAACGTACCACTTCCCGATTTGCTTAATTCAGGTTTTATTATATTTTTCTTCGCTAAATCGCTATTATAAAAAAATATATAAGTTATATGAAAATATAGAAATATTATATTCAAGTAAATTTTATAAATACTAGCGCCGACTCGTGAAAAATCACGGGTTGTTATAATTCCAATTTTGTTTTTTTTTTCTTAATTAATTATTTTTTTTATAATAAACACAATGATATTACTTTGTTTTATTCCACTTTATTATTTTTTTCTTCTCCAACCGGTTTCGGTTCAACCTGAACCTTCTTCAGGGATGAATAAAAATATACTATATAGTATCGTCCCTGATGAAGGTTCAGGTTGAACCGAAACCGGTTGGAGAAGAAAATAATAATAAAGTGGAATAAAACAAACTAATATCATTGTGTTTATTATGTATTCCCACAAAGTGTTTGCTAAATGTAAAAAATTTAATTCTTTTTTGTTAAAATATTGTGAATCATGGATAGGTACCTTTTTTACCGCTTGTCTGAATTATTCTTTACTTTCACTTTGCTTTGCAGTTCTAATTTTGAAAATGACACCTAAATTCAAAGCAAATTTGAGTTCTTTAACAAAATTTCACATTTTACGCATGATTGTTTTACAGGGACAAGCAACCACAGACAACCGAAAGCAGTATTTTATTTCGGTTATCTGTGATGCTCATATTCCGTGAAATTATTAGCATTCAGTGAACTCAAATTCACTATGAATTTAAGGGTCATTTTTAAAATTTCGAACTGGGTTAGTGAATAATAGTTCAGAAAATAGTTATCGAACACTAATATTATTAACACTGATATAAACAGAAAATTATTTTGATGGTATTTTTAAAAATTGGAATTATAATATATCCCGTGATTTTTCACGTGTCAGAGCGTTTAAAAATAATTTAACAAATCGTTCGTCGGAACGAACTCTGACCGTTGTGCTAAAGCTGATTGAAGGCCTCCGTGGTCGAGGAACAAGGCTCTCGACTAGCAATCCAATTTGGTTCAAATCCCGGTGTGAGCTAATAATATTAATTGAATTATTTGTATTAATTCACCATTTATTCATTTTTAAAGTAATGTATAGCATATTCGCGGCACGTTCCAGAGCGGAAAATACTCTCAGTATCGCCCTGGTATAATACCACCATTTAAAATTGAAACGTTACTTGAAATGGTTTTAGCCGTGTTTGGTGCCAGGTTTGAATAGCAAGACCTTTTCCACCTTCCTCTTCCCCATTACTTTCCCCTCCCCAATACCCTCAGCTTCATAACGTACCTCCGTTGGGGAGGCCATAGTCTCACTGGCTCCAGGCGGGAGCAGCTGGGATTTTTGTGCGGTATTTACGTAAAAAAAAGGATTAAAAGCTGAAATGGAGCGTGAACTGAAGGGGTCCAAGAAAAACCGTTCAAATCAACAATTCAACTTGAGAATATTTGTTGAACTGATCGTCAATCAAATGTGACGAAGCAAGTTTGAAACACATCAATTTTATCATCAATAATTGCTTATTAAAAAATTACAAAATAAAAAAAAAAAGATTTATTAATTTTTGAAATATTCAAAAATATTGAGAAAAATTTAAACGCCTAACTCTAAATCACATTTCGATATTTCCAGTATAATATGTTATTGTTAAAACCACGTTCTAATAACCGAGTATTTTAGATTTACGACCGTGATCGATACTGCAAATTGCGCGAGTGTAGGCTAAATGCAGTTTGTATGCAGAAAAGTGCAGTGCACGTATAGCCGTATAGCAAATGTGAATGGGTTCATGAGACTTCATGCTCGCCTTAAATAATTTAATACATATCGAATCAGAATTAATTGTGTGGCCTCCGGCGATCAGTTCAGCCGAGGAGACTCAGCAGAATTTAAAAGGCAGAAATTTTTTGTGCCTTTTTCTGGCATACTTGAATATACGAGCAAAACCATTCTAATGAACGAAACGGGATCATTTCGACGCTAATTAAGGAATAATGGTGTGTTGATTAATACATATTTTCGTAAATGTGCTCTGCAGTTCAGTTACACCACAAATTAGACAGAAATTTTATCTATTGTGAATTAAAAATAATTATGAAAAACAAGTTCAAACATAATTATTATTACGCGTTGTTTTTAATGTGCGTGAAAATAAAAATTAATCTTCGTTCAAATGTTCATATTTACCATTATGTTTATTAAACATTTAATTTTTTTTTAATTAAAAGGATATACATTTTAATTTACCTTTAATTAACCGCCATGAGCTTAAATTTTACGTGTATTAAAACATGTTTTTAATTCACATTAAAAATGTTAATATGAGAATCACGGAACAATTTTTCAGATTTTACCATTATTGTTATTTTCACTGATTATACTAAATAAAGACTTTGAATTTTAAATTCTTTACCGAAAAAATAAAAGGCAAAACATTGATAATCTCTTTTTTTTTTTAAAGAGAGACAAAGATTCCCGGGTTAGGAATAACCCAACAAAGTTTGAAAATCTCCTACTACCACCAAAGAAAGCTGAAAATGTTGCTTGTGTTGTGATGGAGGACTTAGCCAGCCGAGGAATCGAACACGGGACGCCCGGGTGAGACCCAAACGCGATGCCCACTCAACCACTGACCGGTCATATCTTAGAAGCATTTTGAAATGAAAAAATCCCTGTATAATAAATCTAGTATATTGAATAAACAATAAAATTTATCGTTTATTCCTATCCTAGACATATTTCCAGTAAACCGCTCTGTTCTCCCCGTAATCCCCTTAATTACTTATTTTTTCAAAATTTCTATTTATTTACTGTTTTATACGCCAATTGAAATTGGGTACAAAATGTTTACAATTTTTTGCTCGAGGCTTTAATAAACAGTCTGCATAAAAAAATTCTTACATTACGGTAGTTTTTTAAATTTTTTTATTAGCTCCACACAGGAGGCTCCGAGGCAAATAATTCCTCTCACGACCTATGTCATCTTTGGGGATGGTGTTTGGAAAGTCTTTTTAGGAAAAGAAGGAGAGGAAGCTCTGGGAAGGAAAAAAGTATTAGAGATGGGCAGGAATCTGGGGGCAGTGTGTCCAGGAATGACGGAGGCATGAATCCATCCTCCCATTACGGTGCAATGATATTCCGGGAGATTACAGCTTGAGAAGTCAAAGGGACTCCCTCAACCACTCTCTTCCGATCCGGCCTGCCATGTAGTTGGTGAGCAGACGCATCTGCCGCCAAGACCTAGACAAACCTCACCCGATGATCCCGGGCACACTGCTAAGTCACCAAACGTAGCGAAACACTTATGGCGGAGGTGTTGGCTATTCAATAAATGGTTCCTGGGACGGCGGTACCCATGCCCGCCTTGAAAATTGAGTTTTACAATAGCATAAAATTAAAAAAAATAACTATAACAATAATTTATTGAAATCATCAGAAATAATATCCGTCGAATTTGATACAATTTTAAATCAAATTCTTAATTTCCCCTAAATATTTATATATACATTTGTACATTTTTAGTCAATTTTACACGAAAAGAAAATATTGTGTAGAAAATTATTATTCATTTTACTCGAAAAAAGTAATTAATTATTAAGAGTAATATAGACCACCATAACACGGGCGTGTGCATAGTGGTCGGAAAATCCACAATTTATGGAACCATCAAAGCAATGAATAACGAAAAAAATAATGTAAATAGAAACTAGAAAATATTTTTTTGGTATGAATAAGGTTTAGCCTCTTTAGGTTGAGCCTGTTGCAAGGTGGTAGAAATCAAATTGAATTTTGATATTCTAAAATATTAAGAAAATAATATGAAAGCAAAAGTGTATAAAGAGTGCGAAGTCAGTACCTGTCAGTTTTTCATATCTTATAGTTAGTTTGAACAATCTCCTGATGAAGGTTGGGGCCCTTCTGAAATCTGTAGAGTATTTTTTTAAAACGAAGACGTTTCAAACACATTAAGTTTTTATGATGTAAAAACATTAATTCGAATTATCTATTGATTTATCCCGTAGACGACTACAAAGGGTCTTAAAAAATTATTGAGCAGTTGTACGTTAATATTATTTATTTAAAATTTACGGCACAAAGTAGACGACTACAAAGGGTCTTAAAAAATTATTGAGCAGTTGTACGTTAATATTATTTATTTAAAATTTACGGCACAAAGTGCCATTTACAAGCTTGTGTTTATTTAATTACAGTCGTAGTACTTAATACACGCATTAAAAATAAATAATAATATCAAAAAACTAGTTTTGCAGGGACCTCGTTAACATATGTTTGGCTGAAATATTCGATCAGTACAACCTTGTATTTCAGTAAGGAAATATTAAAAATATCAGCAACATTGGCATAAAAATTTCTAATGGTGTGTAATCTATTTATAACTGAATTGTAGCCTGACACCGACGTGTAGTTGTCACAATAATACAAACTAGGGAACCTTGATCTAATTGTAGGTACATAAAAGTGAATCAACTTTAATATATCAGGGCTATCCAACTGATAATTTACGATTTTATACAGAAATATCAGATAAAATTTTTTTCTTCTGTCACTTAATTTCAACAATTTTAATGAGTGCAATAAAAAATCATAATTTATTGATTCTAAGGGAATTCCAAGTCTAAAATTAATACACCTCAAACATTTGCGTTGGACTCTTTCAATGATATTGATGTGATTATTGAAGACAGGTGAAAGGGATCGAAATGAAAATCTAGTCTCCTTCAACGGAAGCAATCTTCCGAACAGACCTTCCATTGATATGCTTGGTGTAACTATAAGTGACCAGCTCAGATATGGGGGCTCCATCGAAGCCAGAGTAAAGTTAGCTTCTCAAAAACTGGGCGTACTGTACAGGGCCCGCAGATACTTTAATAGTACACAACTGCTTACCCTGTACAAATCGCAAGTGCGCCCCACGGTTGAATTTGGCAGCCACCTCTGGTCTGGAGCTCCAAAATACTTGAAAAATACCCTCGACTCTGTGCAGAAACGGGCTTTCCGTTTGATAGATTCTCCCATCTTAACGAACGGGTTGCAATCTTTAGAGCACAGGCGTCGGGTGGGAATGCTATCCATGTTCTACCGGTATTTCAATGGAAGATGCTCTGAGGAACTATCGTCATTGATCCCTTCGGCACCGGTGCATAGTCGGGAGACACGCCAAACGCGCGCCCAACATATGTACACGGTTGACATATGTCACATGAGAACGGGTCTCTACTTGAGTTCAACACTCGTTCTTGAGTTCAACAGCTCGGCTATGGAACGATTTGCCGGCATCTGTGTTTCCTCCCTCCTACAACATGGGTCTCTTCAAGACCAATGTTCATTCCTTCCTCTCCTCAAAAAGACCCTCCACACAGCATCCCAGATGACATGGGCCCTGAAGGGAATTGTTTTTCTCAGGGCCTCCTGTGTGGAGTTGATGTAAAAAAAAGGTGACTAAATTGTTGAATTATATTCTAGAATGCTTCTAACGAGAGATGTAAACAGAATTTTTTGTGTAAATATTTTTTAAATCCTTGGAAATCCTTAATATAAAACCTAACATTTTATAGCCCTGTTAGCTATAGAAGTTACATGAGATACAAATGACAAAATGATGATCAAAAGACAATAATATTTTTTACGATAATATAATATTAATACCAATTTTCCTTGACTGTACTCCCTGTACACTTTATGCAAGAAAGTTGGGCCCGGGGTCGTATAACTTCGTGCATACTGTTTGAGCGCGCCTAATATTTCATACGCTCAACCAACATGTGAACGACGGTTTTATTGCGCACTGATTCAATAAAGAATCAAGTCTCAGCGCTCAGAGACTGATTGCTTCTCGCCCATATAGTAGGAGGATTTTACCAGTGCGGATGCAGCAATAAGATCATTGTTTGTGAACTCCCAGAATAATTCCGGATGTGACAAGGTCTATGTAGGCCAGACAGAGCGGACGATCTCCAAAAGGATTTCGGAACACTTTCGTGCTTGTAAACTTGGCCACCCTGACAAATCGGCAATCGCCGAGCACTTAATCGAAACCGGCCATTACTTTGGATTTGTTCCTGAAGTCCTGGGAAGACCCAAAACTTATAGAGCACGCCTAATTACGGAGGCAATTGAAATCCATAAAAACCCCATCAATATTAACAGAGACGACGGAGCTAAGCTCAATAGTTCTTGGTATCCAGTAATTGACGGCTACACCAAAGCTAAACGCAAAAAACCATGCTGAATGTTTTCTAACACCAGCTCGTAGAGAAATGGAGCTGGCAGCACGGTATCGATTCGACACACATAAGTAAACACTCTCACCAATATCATTTACTCATCTTCCCTGATGATGGACACTGTAACGCTGTCCGAAACGTTGGCTAAAGAAGGAGGTAGCGAAACACGGCATAACACCCCAAAAACAATAACAAAAATCCCAGAATAATTGATTTGGCTTCATCATTAAATAAAATTCTTTGGATCATCATTTAATAACATTCGTGGTAACGAGTACCTATTTGGAAAACATTTAAACTTATTTATACAAAGTTAAAAAAACTTTTACAACTTTTGTAATCCCGTAGGGGCCGATGTTTTAGAAATTTATGGACCTTAAAAATTCCAAATTCGAACTCGATTTATTTATTTTTATTCTTTTTCTGTTTTCAAGCTATCCTGTAGGAGGATTTTAAAAGTGTACAGTGTGTACACCCCATGGCCTATGTTTCTTTTGCCACATTCAGTCCTTACTGAAATAGTGTATAATTTATCACACACTAATTCAGTAAGGCCACAAAATATTTTTATGGTAAATTTTTTTACCATCATATAAGTTTCATATCACGCCAAAACTGTTTGTTTTAACATGACAATATTTGCCAGTGATTTTTCGATTCACAATAAATTTACCAGCAACTGCGTCGAACACAACATTTTATGGCCGACTGCTGTTATTGGCGGAATCTGAATAACGGATCTATCGATTGAAGGCAAACTCGTCGGAAAATGTGAGTAGTTTGCACTTCTGTCAATTTTTTTATTAAAAACTCTTTGAAAATATTCTGATTTTTTTTTAATGGGTTATTTCAACATTTCAACTAGAGAGTTTTAATTTTTGTTTTGTTCAAAATGAAAGCAATTTATTAATCAGTAAACTCAAGGTCACTCAACAGAAAATCCTAAGAGTTTGATCTCAACCGATGTTAAATAAAACGGTTATTTTCAATTTTTATAAATATCATCGACTCGAGACTTTTTTTTTTTTTACATTAACTCCACACAGGAGGCCCTGAGGAAAAAATAATTTCCCTCAGGGCCTATGTCATCTTTGATGCTGTGTGGAGGGTGTTTTTGAGGAGAGGAAGGAGTGAACATGGGTCTTGAAGAGACCCATATTGTAGGAGGGAGGAAACACAGAAGCCGGCAAATCGTTCCACAGCCGAGCTGTTGAACTCAAGAACGAGTCGTAGAAACGACCCGTTCTCATGTGACTAATGTCAACCGTGTACAAATGTTGAGCGCGCGTTTGGCGTGTTTCCCGACTATGCACCGGTGCCGAGGGGATCAATGACGCTAGTTCCTCGGAGCATCTTCCATTGTAATACCGGTAGAACAAGGACAGCATTCCCACCTGGCGCCTGTGCTCTAAAGATTGCAATCCGTTAGTTAAATTAGGAGAATCTATCAAACGGACCGCCCGTTTCTGCACAGAGTCAAGGGTTTTTTTCAGGTATTTTGGGGCTCCAGACCAGAGGTGGCTGCCAAATTCAACCGTGGGGCGCACTTGCGATTTGTACAGGGCTAGCAGTTGTGTACTATTAAAGTATCTGCGTGCCCTGTACAGTATGCCCAGTTTCTGAGAGGCTAATTTAACTCTGGCCTCGATGGAGCCCCCGTACCTGAGCTGGTCACTTAGAGTTACACCAAGCATATCAATGGAAGGCCTGTTCGGGAGAATGCTTCCGTTGAAGGAGACTAGATTATCATTTCGATCCCTTTTAGACGTGATCAGACATGATTGGGTCTTTGAAACATTAAATTCGACGAGGTTATTCTTACCCCAAGAGGAAACACTCTCGAGGTAACCGTCCATTCTTTGTTTCAAAGCCCTCCGAGCCATTGGGGTTTGTGAGCCCTTTGGAGGTTTGTCAAACAAAAAGCTATCATGGACTGTACTGTCGTCCGCGTAGCAATGAATCGGTGCACACGTCAAGAGGTCATTGATGTGCAACAAAAACAAAGTCGGAGACAGAACCGATCCCTGTGACCCGACTTCTGACAGGCTAACGAAATTCAATTTTACCTGATGTAAGGACATATTAATATTTCTATTTTCGATACTGACAATTCGTGGTGAAATTCCATAATAAAATACATATATAACTTACATAAACAAGACATAGCAACAACTATGGGAAACCATATAAATTGAATAAAATCCTTTTAGAATACCCACCTCTCTATCCCCCATATGTTATGTACATAAACTATAGATTAAGAAATATTTGTACCAGCTAAAGATGGCTTTAACAGGCTGAAACCGATCAAGGTTACAAATAAATTGAGAGGAAAAAGTTTTATATGTTTTATTATATTATAATAAGGACAAATTGACTTTATTTTGACACAAAAACCCGACCTGAGCATGCTGCTATCGATTAATATCTGATGAGGTGGGTTGTTAGATAAAATGATCACTAAATGAGGTGTGTAAAAGCAAAGGCGGTAATCTCCAAAATATCGGAAAAAAGTTGTAAATGCAGTTCAATAGTGATTCGAATTGAGAACCAAAAGTCAATTTGAAAATCTGGTTAGTTAAAAACTCAGCTTTCTCCCATCAAAATCAGAGTTTGAAAATACGTATCAAAAGCAAAGATATCAATGTTTTTTTTGCCTTTTTTTTCAAATAAACAAAAGTGGCGATTGCTGCCTTTGATTCTACACACCTCAAATGACAAATACACTCATTTTAACTAACAAACACCTAGCTAGGTTAGGTTACCAAAAGGTTAGGTTAGGTTGGAGACATTCTGCAGTTAGTTCAAATAGCAAAAAATAAAATTAAAATTCATGTTGGATGACCATTTTCTTTTCATTGTGCAATTATTACCCAAAGTATTTTTATTCTACTTTATTAATAATTACATAAAGTATGTTTATTCTTCTTTACATAAATTCCCAATTAGGGACCGATGATTGAGGTACAAGTGACGGAGGAAAGCTTATTTCGTTTAGCGGATAGTTCGTAATCCAGTTTCTAATCATTATTTCTGTACAGCAAAGACGATTTTTTATTGATCTTTTGCATGAGTATCTTCTACACTTACGGAACTGGTATGACAATTAGTTTAACATGAATGTTTATTTTACTTTCGTATTTAGATCAAAGCATTTCATCAGTTGGTGATATTTTATTAATGGTAAAAAGTAAAGGATAATTTGAAACTTCTCTTCGAAGAAGTCAAATTAATTGTAAGCATTTTCTTTTAGAATTTATGTTGAGTAATTCGGAAACCGTTTTTGATGTTTCCATTTCTGCGAGGATGAACTTAATACGACTTGCTTTACCGACTTCCTCGTAAATGCGGCAACTTGTCACTAAATTGAAGTTTTTCTGAATTTCTGATGGCATTTATTTTATGAAAAAAGTTTTTTAGTACGGTATAATGTTTCTTCCGAACAATACACTTCGGGGACGATTCTCTTTGATGAGAAAAGAAAAACTCTTTTAATTTCGTCATCGCGGAGGAGAAGAGATCAAACTTCGCGAAATGAAACCAATACAATATACAAAAATTTCCCAGGGGAGCAGGAAACCAGGGCGGTGGATCGTGACACAAAGTCGATCCAAGAAGTTTCACTTTGTATTATGATTGTTTGGCAAGAAAGTTTACCCCTTCACCTCCCTCGCTTCCTGCTACCTTGGTAGTCGCCTCGCCGCGTATGCGCTCCCAGCCCAAATTAATTCAGTCCAAAGTTGAATAATGATTTTTACCGAAACTTTTCCAAATGAAATAGATCTTCGGTTATGAAAAAGTGACCGAGGAAGTTAAGGAAATAAATAATATTGTTAGCTTTTAGACGAGGGAGATATATTGGAATACAATAATAATATAACGAATTCCTATATCTACATACATGTAACGGATACGTACTACATTTGCCAAGTAGTTTCATTTTGATGTAGGTAAGTATATTAATTTACATTTCTCATTAAACATAAATACTATTACAGAATTTACCAATCCTAAAAACTCTACGTACAACATTTTATGGGAGTTTTAATTATTTTCTAAAAAAATCAATAATTTATCTAAACATCAAAGAAGTTCTGTTCCCTCGAGATGTTTATTACTAAACGGCGCTAAAAATTGTAAAAATATATAAAATTAAACATTTCTGACGTCTTCGCCTCTCCCAAGTTTCGCGTGAAGGTTATTATTTTTATTAAAGAATTGAAAGTCAAATTTTTTATAAAAATTCCGGAGCTAATAAATGCTTATTTGGACATATTATGCTGTGAGAAGTTTAAATATTCCGTCAAACTTTAAATTAATTTAGTGAACGCGAATTTAGGTATGGCATAAAAAAATGCCCTGAGCTCAAAACGATGAAGTTTTTTTAATGAAAAAACTTTGTCTTTGTATTCCTGTCTCAAGATGTATTTTACTAAAGGAGCATGTGTCCCTTAGAGGCGAAACAAAATTAAAAAAAGATGTCTCGAACAGATGGCCTGTCATCCATTTACTATAATTGGTTTTTTATATTTAATTGATTTGAATTTTAAATGCGCTTCAATTATTTCGAAAGTATTGAAGATTATCTTTGAATTTGTATTTATTTATTGTCAAGCATTTGTACTGCCTTTTTAAATATATTTTCTTGGACTTGTATGTATTTTGATGTTACGAGTTATTTTGTATCTCTATTTACGATCACCAATCAAACTTACAACATCGTGTAAACTTGGCATAAGATACAAAATCATTTAGTTTAACATCTGATAAAACGATATGTTTGATTAAATAACGATTACCTAACGGACCGAGAAGAATGTATTGTGTTATTTGTGGATACAATATAATACTAGGTACCTACCAACAAACTTTTGTTACTCATAAAAAAAGCTCGTAAACATGCAATCAAATAAAAATACTGAGCAATAAAAAAATCCGATGCGGGATCAAAAATCGTATTTTATTGTGAAAATAATCACACGATAGGTTTTGTTTTTTTCACATGGCTTCGTGAAATAAAACATAAAACGGACCAATAAATCACATGTGACGTTTTTCCATGTAGCAGAATGATGAGATATCTAATTAAATTCGATTTTTTTAATACGTAGTTCATTTATTCAATAAAATAATTAATCAAACGTCTGACGTTATTCTAATTAACTTTTGTTAATTGGCATTTATGATTTACTGATAATTGTAAGGAAATGGGGAAGTGTTTTTTGGTGATTTTGTGATAATAGCTCATATGAAGGGGTTATAAATTCTAACGCTAACTAATGAATATCTAAATTAGTATTTTAATTAAATATAGTAACATCTTAATTGGCTCATTTCCATGTTGTTAGTTCTGGAATCGGGTAATACTTTGGCACGTTTTTTAACTAACTTCATACATTTACTGAAAATTCGTTTTGGTAGTCAGAACGTATTTACAAAACTCTCATTGGTGGTGATCCGACAGTTGATTCCCGACAGTTTGCCCCCGAAATTACAACTATTATTAAATTATAATTTTTTGTGTATTATTTACAAATTTCAAACCTAAAAACAACTTCAAAAATATCTTTAAAATAAGTTTTTATGGATATGAAGCGGATTTATTTACAGCGTCGATTTTTGTATTAATACGCTGGTATACAGACAAGCAGCTTTTTCCTTGATGCATTTGAATAAAAACGTGTATTATACGTTTGTTATTCGGCGGTACATCCTCTCTATACACCCCTTCGGGACACTTAGTTTTATTTTGTGTAAATAGGTTTCCACAAAATAAAACTATGCAATCTTGGATTGTTCCAACGAAATTGTTTTTTTCATAGTCAAAGTTCAGTTCAAGAACACATCAGTTCATTCATTTTTTTCTCTAATATTTTATGCAAAAAATAATTTTATTTAAAATGTTCAGGAAGCCGTCAAACCAAATAGATGTTTCAAACGTTTCTAACATTATGTAATTTTTCAGTAATTTATTGAGAATGATTACGAAAATCTTTAAAATAATGGTGTTGAGGTTTCGATAATATAATAAAACTTTTTTTTTTACGTGAGCTCCACACAGGAGACCCTGAGGAAAATAATTTCCCTCAGGGCCTATGTCATCCTTGGGGACGCTGTGTAGAGGTTTTTTTTAGTTGTGTTAGGGAAAAGGAGGAAAGGAGAGTTCTGAGAAGGAAAAGGGTATAAGGGGTGGGTAGGAATCTGGGGTTCAGTGTGTCCTGGTCATCCGCCTCCAAGACCTAGACAAACCTCACCCCATGAACCCAGAGACTGTTCCAGTCCACAAATGAATTAAGCGGAAATAAGTTTAATATTTATTTAATTATATTGTTATAATGAAATTTCAACACGAATTCTCAGCACCAAAACATGAAATATTAGAAATTTTGAAAAATTGAATGTTTAATTTATTTTAATCGAAGAAAGCACAGATCCATGCAATAATTACAAAGACAACATGAAACATTTACCGAAGGATTCGCCTGCATCCTGATATATTTGTCAAAGATTAATTGGATGCCTTCTGCAAATCAAAATGTCACTACGCTTGAAAAGCGATTCTTTAAAAAGATAATTATTTAAAATGGTGGGTTGGATGGTTTATGCAAAACTAAGTACAATTTTAGTTTTGCAATCTTAAAACAAATGTAAAAAATTATTAAAAATTAGTCATTTGAAACACCCAAATCAACAAATTCTGTACAACCTCTTTGCACTCGTTCAGCTGCCCAAATCATTCGGCTTTTTTATGTGAATACCGCACAAGAGTCCCAACTGCTCCCGTCTGGAGCCAGTGAGACTATGGCATCCCCAATTGGGGTATGTTGTGAGGCTGAAGGTATTATGGAGGGGAAGGAGGTGGGGAAGAGGAAGGCGCGAAGTACCTGGCTATTCAGATCTGGTCACCAAACACGGCTAAAGTAATTTCAAGCAACTTTTCAATACTGAACGGTGGTCTTACACCAGGGCGATACTGAGAGTATCTTCCACTCATGTTGAAAAGGTAAAAAAACAACACTACTTTTGGTTTATTTGGACTAAACTCGTGTTCAAATCACAACCACCTAGGTTTTGACTGAGAAAGTAGTGTGACTACGCCAAAGACATGTAAAAAAATATTGCCTGATTTTGACAAGGTACGACAAAATATATTCCTCCTACAAGTTTCCTGTTATAGTGATATTACGTCTACGTTTCGTGGCGATAAAAAACCCAACGACGCGATAAACATAACGAGTAAAAACACGTCAACTTTGTAACCAGAATGTCGTTTAAAAAAATCATGTTTTCATTCGGCGTTTAAGCGGCGTAATCAACCCGAAATTTATATGTGTCGCGCCGTTCATATTGTGCGCTCCCGACAAATTTATTAAGATCAAACGCGAAAAACACTGCCGAAGAATAGGCGTTTATGACGTCGTAACTCGGCGGGTACAAAGCATGATAAGGTTCACTTTATAGTCATCATCCTCTTCACCCGTCTTTCCTCGGTCGATAATGGCCGCGGTGAGCCAAAGCTCTCTAAGTAAAATTTAGACGATTTGTGTTAAGAGGAACAGCCGCGTGGTCTCATAGAAATCGTTCTGTCTCCCTTACTATCATAGTGAGAAATATGATACAATCGTTGTTAGAAAGAAAAAACATTACGCTTTATATTCAAATCAAAAAATTAACTACAAAATAAGTAAAATGTACATCTTTTTGAAACCGAAGACTCATATCGCAATTTGAAAACAATTTACGAAACTTAGGAAATTTTTACATTTACAAAAATATGTGTGTTTATATTTTTTTAATTTGTTTTCAGTAATTTTAGTTAGAAAACGTAAGGTGAGCCATTTTTAAGATTTTTTACGTTTGCATGAAAAATTTTTATATTTCAAAAATTATATGTATATTTCGATTTTTTAAATTTGAAAGAGTATTTTAACACCTTTCAAACACAGTTTTTAGTTTTCGGATACATTCAGAAAGATTCAATTAAGTTTGTATTTTTTTGCAAATCGGAAATATTTTGCACCTCTGACAAAACATGGTCGAGGCCTGAGGGGTAAACAAAACTGAATGATTATTTTTTTAAAATAAGTTTAACAGTATTTATAAATATTATACTTAATAGTTTAATATTAATAGTAGGATTAGCAAAAACCTAGCCGCCCAGGGAACCATTTATTGGATAATCGAAACCTCTGCCATAGGTCACCCAAGTGTTGGTGGCTTAGCAGGGATGTCCGAGTTCATGGGGTGAGGTTTGTCTAGGTCCTGGCGGCGGATGATCTGGACACACTGAATCTTAGATTCGTACCCGCCTTTCATATCTTTTACCTTCCCGGCACTTCCGCTCATTTCTTTCCTTAAAAAGACCCACCACACAGCACCCTCAAAGGGCCTGAGGGAAATTATTTTCCGCAGGGACTCCTGTGTGGAGCTAATTTAAAAAAGGCGTTTTTTGTGAGTTAATTTTAATCATTACAGAAAAAAGTCTACCTATTTTATCAATATAATGAAATATTAAATAAATTTTTAAAAAAGTTGGTAAAAACAGCGTGTTTGGGTGGAAATTAAAATTTATATGAGATAATTTTGCGTGCCAATGCAAATTGGTAACTTGTAATTTAATTTTAAATTCGCCAAACAGCTTTTTTTAATAAGTTTATTGCTTTTATTTAATACTGGCGAGTTCCCGACATGCGTTGCTATGCCACTTAATTAAGAAATTGTTTCTCCCTGCGTGTCGGCCTCCCCTCCTCTCCCGCGTCCCCTTCCCCTTTCGCGTTCCCACTCCGCCTTCTCCGCCTTCCCATTCCGCGAACCCCCCTCCCGACTTACCCTCCCCCCTCCCGCATTCTATACATTCAATCTCGGTACCTTCAGTTATTCAAACAGCTCGCGTGCCACCTATTGCAATATTTTTTTACAAATTTCATAATGCCAGAGTTTACCAGTAGGTACAAATAGAAACCTTCGCGGGCGTGCTCACAACAACTCACCAAAGTTTCCTCGCAATCGGATGAACGGTTTAGTAACGCATTTTCATGACGCCAGAGCTCGCTTCTATATATAGAAACCATCGCGGGCATGCACACATCAAATCCACAAAGTTTCATCGCAATCGGATAAACGTTTAGAAACGCATAATTTCATGATGCCAGAACTCACTATGTATATAGAAACCATCGCGGTCATGCACACATCAAATCTTCAAAGTTTCATCGCAGTCGGATGAACGGTTAGCAATGCATAATTTGAAGATGCCAGAGCTCACCATTGTATGTAGAAACTTTCGCGGGTTTGCGCACATCAAATCTCCAAAATTTCATCGCAGTCGGGTGAACGGTTGGCAATGCATAATTTGATGATGACAGAACTCACTATGTACATAGAAACCATCGCGGGCATGCACACATCAAATCTCCAAAGTTTCATCGCAATCGGATGAACGGTTAGCAATGCATAATTTCATGATGCCAGAACTAACTATTATGTATAGAAACCATCGCGGGCATGCACACATTCAAATCTCTAAAGTTTCATCGCAATCGGATGAATGGTTCAGCAACACATAACATTTCACATTTATAGACAGAAGAAAACATGTTTTAATTTTTACATATATACTCGTAGATAGATTTCATTATCATTGTATCACAAATAGTGGCCTAGAAAATCAGGAATCACCCAATTCCAGCAAACAATAGTTTTTAGTTTTTAGGTACAGTTCATTGCAAGTGCATCTGAAGTTGTAATTCGTAATCAGTTATGAAGTGTCAACTTCTTCGACTTATTTAAAGTCGCACAAGCAATCGCTTTCTTAACACTCCTTCACCTTGCGAATGTTTCAACTTTTATTGATTCCAAACAATCCACCAGACACCATTGTTCGACGCAAGTTCTTGAACAATGGAAACTTCAGTTGGACGGCGTCGACTTTTTCCCCTATCGCCTTTCAAAGCTCATCACCAATAAAACTTTGTTTCCGTGGTTTTTGGTATTAGCATCAGGTAATACTTATGTGAAAATAAAACACGTCCAACAAATAAGTCACAAATGAAAAGCTTTTGTGGTGCGCGAGGTTTCCTGTTAGTAATGAACTTCTAACACCAAACCTGCATACGGCAGTGAGGCATGAAATGAGTATGATGAATGCAGTATCTAACGTGGATAATATAGTGGGAATTGGATCCTCGAAGTGTGTGTGTTCTAAAATTTTTTTTTTGTTTAATTAAAAAAATAATTGTACGATAGCTTAATTACTTATCCAGTTATAGAAAAACATTTCTTATTTCGACATTCTTAACATTTAAGAACATAGTTTTACAAAAAAGTTTTTAAGTTATTTGAAAATGTCCACTGTTTTAGAAATTTCATTCTTGTTATCATATCACCATTCTTGTTATCACACTATGTTATAACATCCGTTCTGCTGTATGGTATCTTGAACAAGACGTCTCCGAAGATCAGAATAGAATGAATTCCGATGTAAATGTCATGAACAAGTAGAAATGTCATGAACAAGAGAAGGATACCAAGGAGATTTGGAAATGAGGATGCTTTTGAAAAATGCGTATCAAAACCACGGAGATATTTAAAAACATAGTGTTATTTAGTTGGGATATAACTTTTTTAACGAATTTAATTTATATATTGGTTTCAGAAATATACTCACTTGGATGAAAACAATGCAGTTATAAAATATTATTAAAAGTTCAAATGGGTACATAAAATTACAAAAATATAAACTTATATAAAAAATCAACTTGGCAAATAATGCAAAGGGAGGTAAGAGACACAAAGAGAGGTACAATTGATAAATAATAATAGAATTTGCTCAACAATTTATTATTCAATAAAATTATTTAATATCCTTCCTCTTGCAATAAATAACCGACATCAAAAGAAGTATTAAGGAATGGATTATGGCACGGTAAGGAACAATATTTATTTTTTCAGGTTCTCCTTAAAACAGGTATACACTAAAATAATATAAAGAAGATTACAAAATTAAAAAAAGTGCTACTAAATAAATTATATAAATTAAAAAATATATAGATACAATGTTGCAACCTATCGAAGATTAAAGCTTATGTTAAGTTTTCTTCTAGACGATTGCTTCATAATTTTCCTCTCGTAATATTTTAACATACTTATAAAAACTTACTTAAAAATGACTACTTTACAATTTATACAAAAAACCATCGACAATGTGAACTTAATGGGGTATCCCACAGGAAGGTCATATTCTTTTCGACTTTTGTAAAAAAATAAATAAAAAGAAAGACAGTTTTTTTTAAATCTCTACTAACTATCGACGAAAATGTCTTCTTGAACAAACTCTATCCTTTTATATAGTCGACTTATCTATTTTGTACCAATTTCTCTCTAATTTTCTCTGTACGTTTTTCCGAAACTTTATAATTTTTTTTGTTGTTTTCATTTTTTTTTTCAGTTAAGTACCATGTATGTTTTATTTTTATTTTATTATGTCTTTGTTTCAAAGTAATAATGAATTCATTACATGCGGAGATCCGAAGTTTCATAATATAAAGAAGATTGTAAATAAAAATCAGTTAGCAGTTTAAAGCAACTTCATTGTAATTATGTAACATTGAATAAATGAATTAATAAAAAAAAAACATTTGGGTCAGAGGGCTAAATTAAGAGTTTTTTTCTTTGGCTAATGCATGACATACCAGAATCGGGTCTTTTCAAGAGTTTAGGCAGCCAAAGAGCAGGACCTGTACATGAGACGATGTTCGGATGTGATTGAAGTGACAGTGGAATAAATCATGTGGCGTTCCATTCTCTCTGCATACTTCCTGAAATGGCGTGATTGTTAGCTAGTTATATTTATTAGTTAAATTTTCACTTAGATCAATTGGACAAGCCGGAGACGCAGTAAGGCCGCCATTCGTGGCTTCATTATCATAACACGTAAAGTGGCACGGCTCTCCGCGTGTTAACCTAGTTTTACGATGGGCGGAATGCCCCTCTACAGCTTTGAGCGCCCTTCCACCCCCGCCCTACACCCCGCTCCAAGCCCATCCCAGCCGCCCTGACGATACAAGTTTCCCTCACTAGTCTCTAGTCTCTGTCAGGGGGTGAGATTCAAACCAAGAGTGGAAAGTGTTGTCATTTTCCGAGCTTTGATGCAACAAGCTAAGGATGCTACTGTATCCAAAATCTTGAGTTGATCTCATGCTAGCTCTCTGAAAACACTATGAAAGCCAAGGAGGAAACGTGTACTTATTTGAAACATTTCTTGAACGTTATTACATAACAGCCTTGAATATGTTAAACCATGGCAACCAGTTGCATTCAAAATGATTATGCAATTCCCTTGTTGCAGGCAGTACGAACAATGGCACGAAATTATTAGGGTGGATTTTTCGTCGTGTTTGAATTTGTTTAACAGTTAAATAACCTAGATTACCTAAATATTCCAGCTAATTCGTAATATGTGTAATTTACTACTACGAGTGCAGCTACTATGAAATGTTGCTAGTCTGCAGGGGAAGACCGTGCCGATAATATAGCCAATTTTCAATACAAGAGGGCACCAAAAGAAATAACACATATCATGAAATTATTTCGAGTTTATTATTTGAAATTATTTCATAGAAATGTAAGGAGACTAAAGCACTTGCAGGAAAGCAAAATAAAAAAGTTTATTTTTAATTTTTTATGTGAATGCTGTGCTAGAGTCCCAACTGCTCCCATCTATCTGAAGCCAGTGAGACTACGAGTATACCATAACGAGGGGAAAAGAAATAGATTGGGTAAAGAATGGCGGGGAAGTGGCGGGATTATTGAGATCTGGTCATCAAACATTATTAAAGCCATTTAAACCAACGTTTAAATTCTGAATGGTGGTCTTTCACCAAATCAATAGGTCTTCCACTCTGGAACGATTGCAAATAAATATACATTATTTATTAAAATATAATAAACATTATTTTTAAAAAATAAGTGTGAAACAGAACTATTTAATTAAATAACACTTAGTTCAGGCGGTCAAAATGCGACATTAACCAATATTTGTAAATAAGGAAAAATTCCATAAGTTGTTTAATTGGTAATTTTGATACTTATTGGGTTGCCTATTAGTCTCGTTAGTTAAGGTTGTGTAAGGTTAAACAAGATTAGGTTAGGTTAAGTAAGATTAGGTGCCCATTACGTAATAATAAGGTAAGGTTACAATAAAATATTGAAATAATTTAGCTAGCATTTCCCTCTGAATATCCCAGGCCAGAGGCCAGAGGTCACGGGTGGAATACAAAATACTAAAATTATTGGTAAAGATTCGATTAAAACGTCTTCAAATTACTTGAACCATGTTTCAGTACGATCTGGGAGAAAACCATATCGCCAATTAACATAAAAGCTTTTGATTCCTAGGCCATAGACAGGTCAATCGAAACGTCTATCTGCTCAAATAAGAAAATGAGAGAAAAATGATAACTTCGGGCATACACACATCACATTATCCTCATTTCATTTGGTGACTTGACAGTAGCGCAAGCTGTCAGCGTCGGATCGGGATAGTCGGATAGTCTGGATCGGGATAGATTGGTTGAAGGAGACCCTTTGACCTTTCCAGAAGAGTTTTTTTTTTGTTCAAATTTTTAAATTTTCCATAATTTTTTTTTAAATTGTACAACAGATTAATAAATAATTATCCAATTACCGTACAATTTTCACATTTTAACAATCTTAACACCTAGGAAGATGATTATTATACAAAAAAATCTATCTAAAGAAGAGGTATGTTTTTAGGTTTTCACGGCCAAAAAGTATTTTTGTTATTGTTTTTGGGGTGTTACGCCACTTTTTTACTCATCTGCCCTGATGATGGACACTGTAACGCTGTCCGAAACGTTGGCTAAAGAAGGAGGTAGCGAAACACGGCATAACACCCCAAAAACAATAACAAAAATATCTAAAGAAGAGTTTTAAATATCTAATGTTTTCGATATTTCTTTCAACAGTACCATTCCTCTTGTCATGCTATTGTGTGCTAGAACATCTGTTCTGCCGTATGGTATTTATTCTCTCGGAACATTGCCCTCCACCGCAGCGGGATGGATAGATTCGTACGTCCGTTACTCCTGGAGACACTGACCTCCAGATTCCTACCCACCACTCTTTCTTTCCCAGATTTTTACCTCCTTCCTTTCCTCAAAAGATACTCCACACTGCTTTTTTGGAATTATTTTCCTCACGGCCGCGGCCTCCTGTGTGGAGCGGTAAAAAAGTAGTTTTATTCTTGTGGCAAATGAATGGAAATCTTTATACCTATGGACTTTTGTTATTCAGCGGTACATCCTCTCTGCACATCCCTTCGGCGACGCTCAGTTATATTTCGTGTAAGTTAGTATACCGTATTTTCCCTAAACCAACAGCTAATTGAATATAAGTATGCCCAGGGGTCAACTGTCGGGGGATGAACTGACATGGAATCGTTTCATCTCTACACTGACACTTAATGATGACAAGTAATAATTCCTCCCATCACGTAGTTATTAAGTTTAATGAATTCCTTTGACACGGGAATATAAGGCAAATAGTGAAGCCTGCGACAGTCGACCTACAGAGTGTAAGTGCCCGTAGACAAGGGCACAAGAGACGGACGTAGAGCACATACGCCACGCATATGCCGCGGAGCAGGTCATGAATATTTATGGTCCGGCAGTCCTTAGTCAGGCAATTTCCATACAAGATTTTTCAACGATGTGTGCCAAGTGCCATATGTCAACCCCGCTTCTGTGGAGAAAAGTTAGAGATTTATACACAACCCGAATCCATAGAGATTTTTTTTGAATCTTTCACAATGTGTCTTTCGATGTAAGAATCATTTTTTGTGTCAATCAATTAAATTTTTTGAGGTAGTAATCAATGGGCGTTATTATCGGTTTCCTTATCAGGCGTATTCAATTTTTAACAACTACCGCCATCGACTTTTTATTTTTGATGATATCTTTATGAATGAAATAAAATAATAACTTTCTTTACAACTACGAAATTTGTTTGATTTAATAAAACCTAATGGTTTTGCCTACAACAAGCACCATCAAAGTACAAATGAAACTAATAAATTTGTACAAGTATTAATTTGTAAACTGATAATTTGTTTCAAATTAAGCTGATTAATTTGTGTCCTGATAATGCTTATGTTAAGCGAAATCGGCCGGTCTTAATAAATTTAAAAAATTTCATTGATATGTCAAACCATAAAGTGACTGCTTTCCACCAAAATACAAAATAATATTTTTGTTGTTACAGCACAAGACTCAAAATTACTCCGAACTAACTGCAGCCGGTGGGAGAGTGTCATCCACAATTGATATGTTATCAGGATGAAAAGCGGGGAAGGGAAGAAGATGGAAAGATGAAGGATGAGGAGTATCAGGCTATTCAGATCTGATCGCTAAACTGAACGTTGGTCTTTTCACAGGACGATGTTAAGAGTACCTACATCTCGGGTATATATTTGATGAAACTTCGTAGTTACTTTGACCTTAAACTGAACGTTGGTCTTTTCACAGGACGATGTTAAGAGTATCTACATCTCGGGTACATATTTGATGAAACTTCGTAGTTACTTTGACCTAGTTATTCGAGGCATTAAAAACCATTGTTTATTTCGGAGATAATTCATGAGATTATTTCTGCTTTATAGTTGAGGTATAAAAACTTAATAGGAAACTTTGAGTCACCTACAAGACCCCTACATCGCGCAGTTGGTACAACAAGGTTCCATTTGCCATTTGTATAAAGCTAAAATGTCGGGGTGCAAAGTTTAAATTCCGAATAAAATACTAAAAGACGACATTTATGAAAAAGTGAATATGAAGGAAATATTGTATTGAATTCTGTTCACGTTTAAGAACATTCTGCGCAAAAAACAGGTGTAATTTTTCTTAAACGTAACGATATTTTACATACTTAATACGTAATTGTCTTTTGTTCATATATTAATAATCGTTACTTTTTTATTTATTTTCACAGTTCACGCCATTTGATAGATACGATACGATTGTACCCCCCAGCCAGGAGCACTCTTGTCCCGGTTAGACCGGTACACTGAGGGGCACTGATTTGTTAGGACTTGGAACACGTGCTCTGAGGATGGAAAGGAGGTTGGAGTTTAATCGACCGGTAGGTATACATGGAAACCTAATAAGCTAATATTGGAATTAAGGATAGGCAGGAATAAAGGAGCGAATTGAGCATAATGATTTTTTCATCCTTTCTTTATGTCTTCCTTATTCTTGCCTCTTAAATCTTGCTTCTCTTGGATCTTCTCATCTCTTTTTGTTTCTTCTTGACTCTTGTCACTTGTCTCTTCTTGCTTTTTCTTAGATCTTCTCGTCTCTAATTTTATTAATTTTTATTTTTTTAGTTATTCATAATAACAGATGTAATTATACTCTATAAGGGATGTGTGGGATTTCACTCCCCTCCCCACATCCTGGAATAAAGACTATTATTATTATTATTATTATTATTATATCTTCCTGTTTCTTCTTGTCTCTTCTTGGAACTTTTCGTCTCTTCTCGGCTCTGCTTGTCGCTTTTTGGCTTTTCGTGTCTCTTCTTGTTCTTGTGTCTGCTTGTCTCTTCTGGGATCTTCTCGTCTCTTCTTGCTTCTTCTTAGCTCTTCTAGTATCTTGTCTCTTCTTGAATCTTCTCGTCTCTTTTCAGCTCTTCTTGCCATTTCTTGTCACTTCTTTTCTATTATTAACTCTTATTGGCTCTTCTTGCTTCTCCTTGGATGTTTTCGTCTCTTCTCATCTCTTCTTGATTCTTCTTGTCTCTTCTTGCCTTTGCTTATCTCTTCATGGCTCTTCTTGCTTCTTCTTGGATGTTTTTGTCTCTTCTCGTCTCTTCTTGTCTCTTCTCGTGACTATTTATTGTTCTTGAATTTTATCCTGGCAGATAGAACTATGTTGCCAGTTAAATTAGCAAATGAAACATTTTTTTTCTAAGAGTTAATAAAATAATTTTACTTATTTTATGCAATTATTTTTTATAATAATGACTAATCAATCAGCGCTTATTGTAATAAAATTTTCCGTTGGTAGGTACTTTTTTTCTCATTTACCTATTTGTTTTTTCTTATGTATATTAATGTGGTGTCCTGGTGAAGAAACCACAGGTTTTGAAGCGTGTTAATAATATTAAACAAACAAAAAATATTTAAGTAAACAAAGTTTTTTTTATTCAATAAAAATGTATATATTTTTTAAAAGAACTAAGTTTCTCGTAAATTGTAAATGAAACCATTATGTTTGACATTATTTTTTGTTGCATAATATCTGCGAACGTACACCATATGTAGAACTTGGACAAATTTTTGGGCTTTGATGAGAAAAAAAGTAACAGTATTTTATTTAAAAAAGGCAATTTTATTAAAAATGTCAGATGGAACCTTTTTGCTTTAGGGGCACGAGATTGCGTCGCAACGAAGCACGCTAGGTGAATCTGTGATAAAACTGATTTATGAGGCGAAAGTAGACGGCGGAGGGGGTCGGTGTCGTCCAAAGAAAAGCTCTCATGACAAAGTGAAACACATTTTGAAAAGGAGACGTGACGTGTCGAGTGGGGTGGTTTAAATGACTCCCTCGGGTTATCAGGGAGGTACGAATGCGGTTACAGCGTATCTATCAGGTCGGGAAAGCTTATAGCGTTTTATCACCTCGTCTATTGCCTACTGTCTAGCGGCTGATGTTGTGTTGGGGTCAGCTCATAAAGCTAACAAGGGATGAAAAGTAAACAGTTAGGGATGGAAAAACTAGACAGGTACCTACTTAATGTACAGGATGCTAAGAGAGGTACCTGACTTCCTTTAAGGAGTGATTCCTGAGGTTATTTGGAGTAAAATAATGTACCTATTTAGCATTTTGATTGCCAACGACTAATATATTTTTTTAATCGCCAATGACAAATATATTTTTTACATACTAATGTACCAACTATCCACACAGGATATCCTGAGGAAAATAATTCCCATAAAGGCCTATGTCATCTTTGGGGATGCTGCGTGGAGGGTCTTTTTAGGAAAGGAAGTAGATGAAGTACTCGGAAGGAAAAATGTGTGAGGGGTGGGTAGGAATCTGGGGGTCAGTGTCTCCAGAAGTGACGGATATATGAATCCATCCCTTCTGCTGCGGTGCAAGGCGATGTTCCGAGAGATTCCTGTAGGAAAGGTCAAAAAGTCTTCCTCAACCAATGTCTTCCGAACTGGCCTATCACGCTCTTGGTGGGCAGACGCATCTGCCGCCAATATCCAGACAAACCTCAATCCATGAACCCGGGCACTCCTGCTGAGTCACCAAACGTAGCGAACCACTTGGGGTGACCAATGGCAGAGGTAAAGGTTATCCAATAAATGGTTACCGGGGCGGCAGTACCCATTCCCACTTCAGTCTTTTTTTCAATTGAAAACTTAAAAAGTAAGCATTGGAGAGTTAGGGATAAAGTGGAGGATTGGGCAGTTACTCGGATGAGTGACCAGTGACAAAAAAATCTTATCGGAGACCATAATTTCGTTTACATATTTTACTCCAAATAATAGCTGTTAGGGTCGCTGGTTACATTAAATCAGGTACGTCTCTTAACCCCTTATATAATAACTTTGAACTATTCTTTTGTTTACCAAATAAAAGTCTGTCTAACAAAAGATTCGAGAATACAATCCAGTACAACTCGCGTAATTAATACGTTTATAACGTAATTTAATTGAAAAACGTACCGGAGATGTTGATGCTTTTAGTATCACCCTGGTGAAACACCGCAACATTCAGTAGTGAAATGTTGCTTGAAATGGCTTTAGCAGTGTTTGGTGACCACATCTGATCTTCGCAAAATTAATCCTCCCCATCTCCTTGGTTTACTCCACCCAATTCAGCCTCACACCATATTAAGTAAAGATTTATTTATCACCGTTAAATGACAAGTGTTCCTAGACTTCATTTGGGAGGCGGGAATGAGTACCGCCGCCCCGGGAACCTTTATTGGATATCCAAAACCTCTGCCATAGGTCGCTCCAAGTGTTTGGCTGCGTTTGGTGATTTAGCAGGAGTGCCCGGGTTCATGGGGTGAGGTTTGTCTAGGTCTTGAAGGTGGATGACCAGGACACACTGAGTTCCAGATTCCTACCCACCCCTTAAACCTTTTCCTTCCCAGAACTCTCCTCCCCTTCTTTTCCTTAAAAAAAACTCTCCACACAGCATTCACAAAGATGACATAGGCACTGAGGAAAATTATTTTTCTCAGGGTCTCCTGCACGGAGCTCATGTAAAAAAAAAACAGTAAAAAATTTATTATTAAATAAAAATGATGGTGTTTAAATTTAGAGGCAAAAAACGAATGACACGTTTTTGGAAACAATTTTAATCAGAATTCTAAAAGGCGTAGGCATGTTTACAAAAATATAATGTATTGGTACCTATAGTTAACCCGCTGAGGAAATTCGAATCCGTTATGTTGAATTGTTTGTCAAATAAATTTATATCTGCCGGCCATCGTTTCCTGTTCGCCACCTTTTTGTGTCATTTTTCATTTTATGCGTCCATTACTGGCCGCCATTTTGCCCGACATCTTTGTACGGCCGAATCGTATTATAAAACGCCGTTTGAATATCTGCCGGAATAAACGTATGGGTGGAAAAAACGGAAAGGCATAAAAAACGTAGGATTCTATCTCTATGCAAATTAACTCGGTCACCGGCTGTCTCGCTCCTACACAGGCTTAAAGTATATTCCGTCTCCCCCTTCTCGTGTCAAGGAGCTAAGTTCATGAACAAAAAATGTGATAGAATATGTGGGGTTATGTTTTCATTGAATCTAGTTTCTCAGGATATACTCGTATGTTATACAGATAAGTAGTCACTTTCATAAATTAGTTGCTACTTGCAAAGGAAAAACGTAAACATGTTTTCGATTCAATGCGCGTATAGGAGATAAAATTATTACCAAAAAAAAATTAAGAGAAGAGTTAGGTTATGCATGTGTTTTTATCTAGTTCATTTGGATTAAACATTAAATGCGATGACAGACATAATACATGCATAAGTATGAACTCTCCCATTAGTTCGATGATAGTTATGAGAAACCATTATTCCATGAAAACGTTTTTGATTCTGTTTAATTTCGGTTTTTGAACATAGAATATGAGAATATGTGAGGTTATGTAAGCGTTTCTATCAAGTTCTGATAAATACTATTACTTGTACACTCATGTTAGTATTTTCTGACAAATATATTATAGATAAATATTTTCTTCCGTAATCAAGTTACTGCAAACGACGAAACATTGCAAACATGGAACTTAAGGTTAAACGCAACGTACGTTATAATCTACGCATTCACAGATGGCGCCAATAAAATTATTTTAGGTTCCAACACATATTTTGTACAAGACGACATGAAATAAAATTCGTTTAGAAACGCATTAAGATTAAACGCCAACGTACGTTATAATCTACGCATTCACAGATGGCGCCAATAAAATTATTTTAAGGTTTAAACACTTTTGCAAGTTATGCTTTAAGATATTAATAATAATTAATTGTTCGCGCCCGTACATACGCAAAATGAATATGAATAAATAGTTTTGTCAATAAAAAACTCAAATCTTTCAAGAGAGGCTGACAAATACAAAATTACATCGGTGATTCAATCCAATATTGTATTTGTCAGCCTCTCTTGAAAGATTTGAGTTTTTTTACTGACAAAACTAATTATTCATATTCATTTTGCGTATGTACGGGCGCGAACAATTAATTATTCTTTATATTTTAAAGCATAACTTGCAAAAGTGTTTAAACCTTAAAATAATTTTATTGGCGCCATCTGTGAATGCGTAGATTATAACGTACGTTGGCGTTTAACCTTAATGCGTTTCTAAACGAATTTTATTTCGTGTCGTCTTGTACAAAATATGTGTTGGAATGTTCGAGGTTGGATGTATGTTTGTATCTAGTTTGTAAGCATACTAATTTGATAAGTAATATTCTTATGTATCTTATTTAGTTTTTTTTTCAGGTAAATACCGCACAAGAGTCCCATCTGCTTCCGTCTGAAGCCAGTGATATTATGACATCTCCAATTGAGATATATTGTGTGGCTGTAAGTAGTGAGGAGGGGAAGGATGTAGGGAAGAGGACTGTGGAGAAGTACTTGTCTATTTAGATCTGTCGCCAAAAACGGCTGAAGCCATTTTTATACCAAGGCGTTACTGACAATATCTTCTACTCTGGAACGTGCCACAAATTTACTACATATTGTCTTAAATTAATGAATTGTGAAATAACACAAATTAATCATTTGAAATTTACTTGCACACTTCAGGGTTTGAACTTGTGACATCCGGATTGCGAGTCGTGAGCCTTACACCTAGACCACGGAAGCAATTCGCCTCCACGCGTAATTGCTACGTACACATAAAACTTTTTGTTAAAATTTTTATTAAATTCAAGTAGTTAATTTACACCGGCCAAGATTTTTAAATATCCTTAAATCATATGTTCCAAAAACCAGAAAAAAATTTTTGGCTTACATTTTAAAAAATGAAGCAAGAAATATTTTTAAAAATCTTCAAGTCTCATTGTCACAACAGTTATATCATTGGATATCTTCAAACAACTTAAATCATTTGTATATACCGACTTTCTACCCTTATCAATTATGCACGTAGGTATCAGGAACACATAAAATAGTTTCGATCTGAAAAATCATGTAAAACCACCGTTAACTGTAATGGTTATGTGATTTGGTATCCATGTTCGGATTCTCCATAACAAATATTTACATTTTATTTCCTTTGGTAACAGTAGTAAAGGGTTATAATACTGGATCAATATAAAAAAGAAAAAAATAAATTTTCTTGTTTACGGCCGTTTAATAGGAATTGCCAAATTTTTTTTTTTTACATCAATAATATTATTGATTGATATTATTGAGAGCTATAAATATTTTTATGGCGATTTATTAGCTTAAGTTTTTCTATTTGGCTTCGTCCCAACTTTGAGACCCGGCATTTCCAATTTCTACTGATTTATAATATACTTTTCTTGATCACTTTAAATTTTTAGGCTCTTAAAAAAGTATATCCCATTTTTGAAGATAATATCTATACATTTTCCGAGCCGAAACCGTAATTATATGTTATTGAAGAAGAAGATAACACTTTTAAATCTAAATGAAAATATGAAAGAAAACAAGACACAGAAAAACAGAAAAAGACAATGGTCGCAACTGGGACTTGAACAATTGAATTGACTCGAATTTGTCAATCTCATATTTCAAATATTTAGAATCATTAATATTATCTTCAACTAGTTCTTTTTCCATATTATATTGTTGCCTATAATATGGAAAAGAACTAGTTGAAGATAATATTAATGATTCTAAATATTTGAAATATGAGATTGACAAATATGACGGTTTGACAGAAGGTGGCAATAGCGAAATTGGAAAACGCGCCGTCCCGGTTAGACGAGAGGTCTGGGTTCGAGTCCCAGTTGCGACCATTGTCTTTTTCTGTTTTTCTGTGTCTTGTTTTCTTTCATATTTTCATTTAGATTTAAAAGTGTTATCTTCTTCTTCAATGATATATTACGTTGATGGGAATAACCTTCAAAAGTTATAAAAAGAGAGTTTTTCTCGTAAAAAATCGTAATTATATGACCCGAAAATTATTAAATACACGTTTTTTCTGTTATTTTACAAGTTACGTGTGAAAAAATTACAGTGTTTCTTTAAATGCCACTTTAGACATTTGCCATGAGATTTATGCTCTTTTTTAAAATATGATATGTGTTATTAAATATTTTCACAATTTTCGCAAAATTATTATTATTATTTTTTTATATTAGCGCGCTCCCTCTAACATTCGTAATTACGTATTTCCCTTTCAAACCATCTTCTTCTTCTATTTGATCACTTCGGAACTTTAAAAAACAATATTTCTTCAAAAATTAAAAACTTTTAGTACAAAACACGACATTGGTCTTTTTCAAAAGCTTTACATCTCATGATAAAAGTAGCTTTGCACAAAGTAGTTTGGGTTTACTGTAAACTCCAGACGGAAAAAAAATTACAATAATTTCGTGATAATTCCATGCCAACTCATAATCAAGTCAACTCAACACCTCTTTGAAAAGTCATTAAAAGCTATGAAAAAAATAATTTTAAAATAGCCCACAACCCAAACCTAACGTTACTAACTTAACTTAACCATTTTTTCATCACTTTTAATGACTTTTCAAAGGAGGTTCTGAGTTTATTTCGTTCTGAGTTGTCCGATCACAAGATGATATATCCAGCACTGCAGCTCAAGATGGAAATGGCTTTTTGAGCTGAAAATAGATAATGACAAAGAAACTCTGGACAGAAAAATCTGTGCAAATTTCAGGATGCTTTGGCTCATTGATTAAGAATTGTTTCTGCTATACGCATCTGTCTTGAGGTTGTAACAAATAAATGGTTGATTATAAAAAATATGACATTTTGTTCTATTATACATTATACTAAGAATGTATTTAAAAGGTAGCATTAATACGTCAATTCTGTAATCGAAGATGAAATGAAAAAAAATATGTCAAACAATGCGAGGTTTATTCAAAAAGGGCTCATTCATTAATTACATGAGGTCAAAATGGGGTGTCCAGTAAAATCTTACCAATCAAGAATTAAATTGTTCCACTTCTTTTGAAGTGTCCTATTTGCCGGCTGAAAAAATCTAATGGCTATTATCTTAATGAAAATAAATATACTCATTTAATAAGTGTAGGTAAGTCTCACGTGAGGGGTAGGGGGTCCCACCGAATATCACTTAATCTCACCAAGGGGCGGGGGTCTAAATTGAAAAAAAAAACAGCTCACGTAATTAATGTATGCGCCCTAAGGTGATAAGTTAAATAGATTAAAATTATATATATGTACACGATTGTATGAAGAATCTATTTAAAAATCATCAGGGCATGTCTAGTCTCTTAGATATATTAGAAAGCTAACTAACTAACTAACTAACCATCACGCCGTTTCCCCGCAGGGGTAGGCAGAGAGGACGGACCGCCAAACAACTCGGTCCTGGCACACACTCTTTGCTTCACTCACATTCATACATCGTCTCATACATACTCTTCTATTATTCTGGCTTTTGACATGGCCCGACTCAAGTATCTGATTCACTTGATCGTGCCATGTCTTCCTTGGGCGTCCCCGACTTCTTCTACCATTCACATTTGCGTCATATATTCTTCTTACACTACTTTCTTCGTTCATTCGCTCTACATGCCCAAACCATCTGAGGATCCCTTTCTTAATCTTACTCATTATGCTTACATCAGCCTTACATTCTTTGCGGATCTCCACATTTCTCACACGATCATACATGGTTTTACCACACATACGCCTCAGGGATCTCATTTCTACAGCATTCATTTTACTTTCATCCTTCCTCTGCCAGTTCCATGCCTCACTGCCATACATCAGGGTAGGTACCAGGACTCCATTGTGGACTGCTAGTTTCGCTCCTTTTGACAGTTTTTTATTAGCGCCAACGGCATTCAGTCCTCCATTAATGGAGTTACCGGCATTTACCCTTCTTTCGATATCTCTATCAGCCTTCCCATCTCTCGTAAACATACTACCCAGATACACAAACTCATCCACCTGCTCCAAGTATTCATCGTTCACAACTATATCACACACTGTTCTCGTACTTTCTCTTTCAAACACCATGACTTTAGACTTACTTACATTCATCATTAACTCATTCTTCATACATACTTCGTTCATCCTAGACACTAGAGACTCTAAATCTTCCATAGTGTTAGAAATCAGCACCGCATCATCAGCGTACAACAGACAACATACTTTCAGATTACTCAATTTCGCACCCAATCCCAACTCTTTCAATTCTTGCATACAATTATCCATGTATAGATTGAATAACCATGGTGACATTACGCAGCCTTGCTTAACACCTTTTGTGATGTCAAACCACCCCGTAAAACCACCGTTCATCCTAACACACGCAACGCTTCCCTCGTACAGAGACGCAATTGCCTGTATGAGATTTGTATTCACTCCATACTTGGACAATACCTTCCATAGCTTTTTCCTGTCGACGTCTCTCTCTTAGAAAGCTAACTCATATTAATTATGAAGTCATAAAATTAGTTTTAAATTTTTTGCAAGTGGTTAGGTTAATGAATTTAGAGTTAAAGTGTTTATGATTATTAAATTAAAGAAGGGCGCCAGTTCACACAACAATTGTTATGAACAAAAATAAAAAGAATAGTACCGAACCATAAATAATCTAAGTATACCAAGGAATGCTGTTTAGTGAATATTATGAATCTTCCTTTTGCCATAATGAGATGAGTGGTATCATTTTGATTTTGTTTCGCAATTTTATGAATAAATAAAATAAAATTATTAAGAAACTATTTTATTAATAGATAAGTTTTGAGGTTAGACTAATATTTCAATCGCGCTTTCGGAGGTCAATCTAGGAATGCCATACAGAAGGATTTCTGTTAAGTATTTACAAACTGGTCATAAAAAAACCATTTATCAGGATTTATGTGATAATTAAATCAAATGACAACATCGTAGCGAGGAAAATGGAGTGATGCCAAGAGTAAATCACCCAATAAAATAACGGTAATTATATCAACGCTCGACTCCTCGCTGCTCGGCCTACACGCGCGTTAAAAGGCTGGGAGTTTTCTTCGTTGCGCGTTGGAAGGAATGATGGAATAAATTACTATCTTCGCTGATGGATGCAGCTCAAAATAATTCTGTTCGTTTCTTATTACAAAATATATCGCTTGGATAGAATTGAAACATTGCTTTGAAATGACTTTTTGATCGTATTTGGCGACCAGATCTGAATAGCCAGGTACTTTCCCATCATCCTTTCCCCACCACCTCCAGCTTCACAAAATACCCCAATTGGGGATACCATAGTCTAACTGGCTCCAGACAATTGGGAATAATTAGGACTCTTGTGGGATGTTCACATAACAAATTAGAAGCTTTTTTGTCTAAACATTGTGTTCGTAGTTGCTTGTTTGATATGTTTTGACCCTATGAGTGATTTCTCTCTAGTGTTTCTAATATACGTATTAGTGGTTATTTCTTATTTTTTGTAATTATTGTTTTTGAATAAAGTTTAAAAGTGAAAAGTTCTTTAGTACCGTTATGATTTGAAACTCAATTAAACCAAAAAGCGACACTAAAAAGAGACAAACACATGCATCTATAGGCTTTAGCCTGCGAGAAAATGAGATAGAATAATCGGTCTCCTCTTTGTACGGTGCCACCCCACTCTTGCCTACTATAGTTTTCTGAAGGTTTCACATCTACCGCGTGTGAATTGCACTCTTGTTTTTTTGTTTGTGTTTTTTTTATTTATTTTTTATTTTCATATAAATACCGTCCCAACTGCTCCCATCTGGAGCCAGTGAGACTATGGCATACCTAATTGGGGTATGTTGTGAGGCTGAAGGTAGTGGGGAGGGGAAGGAGAAGGAGAAGAGGAAGGTGGGAAGTACCTGGTTATTCAGATCTTGTCACCAAACACGGCTAAAGCCATTTCAAGCAACGTTTCAATTCTGAATGGTGGTCTTACACCAGGGCGATACTGAGAGTATCTTCCACTCTGGAACGTGCAGCAAATATACTATTTATTATTTTAAATGCATAAATGTAAATGATGTTCAGATATATTTAATAAATAATATTTATAATAAATATTTTAAATTAAATAATTTAATACATTTAAAAAGATGTTTTTTAATGATATTAAGATTTAATTTATTCGCCGGCAATCCGGGCGTTTATTGAGATCAACTAATCTTTAACAAGCAAGTATGTTACCCGCCTCACTAGACGATGTCTGTTCTGGGACGGGTAGATTATTGAAGATTTCGTCACTGCTAGTAAACTTGCAGTACAATTTTCATACCTCTTTTGTTTAAGTAGTGAAATTAGAAAATCGTCGTTTTACACTACCCCATACTATAATACCATATATGTTAATATGATAATCATATTAATTGATAAAAATATATAAAATTAACTCAGTATTTGAAGGTAAATCCTACTAATTTATAATAAATATCATCTCAAGCGTCCCTGTACAAGCTACGCATTCTCAATAATCTAGTCTTCCAAGATGACAGGTGCTGCTCGTCTAGAGTCTCTACAATAATTCGTTTGTTTTTAGCTTTGAATTTAGAATGCGTATTACTACATGCTGGCTCGTGATTGGTCGGCCCGCCCGGTAGGCCGTGACAAACGCCGGTTCTATTTTCGAACGGACCACTCCGACGAGTTCCCGGGTTTCAAAACAATCCGCAGCGGTTTTTTCATTGTTTCGAGTACGCAGCATGATTATTTAATGGTTTTTTCACGCAGTATGATTTTTTAGTGATTTTTTTCTGCGCGGCTAAGCGAATGACACGCCCCTCTGTATCGGAGCGGAGATCGAGTGTTTTAATTAGCGGATATTCCTTCATTACGCGCTGCAGTGGTGATGAAGCAAATGTAAAGGGTGTGTGGATGGCCTAAGCTAAGTGAAGCGCTGACGTTGAATCCGGTAATTTCGGATACAAATTTATGGGTAGTTAAATTAATGCCGAAATGAATATTTTAACCGTTCATTCGTATTTACTGTACCTTAAATATATATTCTGTTTAGTAATGTTTTTTGAAGTGAAACTTCTTTAGTCCCGTCGTGGTTTGAAACTGAGCTCATTGGCCGCTTTAATTATGATCACTTTTCTCAAGGCTCCTATTGATTGAGATTGCTTTGGTGAAGTTTCGCTCCTACCACGTGTGATTTTTTTTTCATCCAGCAAATCTAATCCTGTTTTCAAATGTTCAAAACATTGGAAAAAATTGGAATATTGCTTAAAAAGACATTTTTTTTGGATACCCAACGACGATATTATAATATGAACCAGATATTTTATAATTCTATAAATAAAATTAAAAAATAAACATTGAAAAAAAAAAATTATAGTTGGGTAAAAAATCATTTTTTTATCAGAAAAATCTTGAAAGCTCTAAATCTATGTAAAAATGCACGTAGAACGAATTTAAAACAAAATCATAAAACTTGTGTTATTTTGACAAAATTTAAAAAATATATATATATTTTGGTAGAATAAATATTATATAATTTTTTTTAATAACTTTTGTCGGTTATAGCCATAAAGGTAATGTTTAATCATTGAAGAGGAAGAAAATACCAATAAATCTAAACGAAACATGAAACAGAACAAGACACGGTAAATAAAAAAAAAAGTAACGATCGCAACTCGTTAATCGAACCCAGGATTTCTGTCTTGCCGGAATAATGCCTTTAACCACTCGGCCAATGAGACCTGTTCATTTTTACGACAATTTTTTGAGATGTGAGACTGACAAAATTGCTTGATTAAAGGTTTTCTCACGGTTATATTAAGATCCTGGGTTCGATCCCCAGTTGCGACCCTTACCTTATTTATTTTATGTGTCTTGTTCTGTTTCATGTTTAGTTCAGATTTATTTATAATATCTTCTTCTTCATATGGTAAAATAAATCTTATATACGTGGTTGAGTTGTATTTTTATATTTTTGTTTATTTATGGCTTTAGAGGAACTGCAGCGCGGGCCTTTTCATACAAAATTTAAATTTGAATTTGAAACCAAAGTACCCAACCAATCAGAAAAAATATTTTTCAATCAAAAGGCACCACAATTATGATGAAATATAAATATGACGAAATATAAAATACATGTATGATGAAATGTAAAATACAAATATGATAAAATATGATGGAATATCAAATGAAAAAAAATACTAAAAAAACATTTTGATTAGCCTAAATTTAAATTACAAACGACTGATTTACGTTGGAGCACAAATATGTCGTAAATTAAAATTTATACCAAAAAACGAATTTTTTATTTTGTTCTATTTTACATTTCATTGTATTAGCTAGGCAGATAGTCCAAATTAAAAAAAAAATATGCATTTACTGTTAACTCACAAAAAATACCAAAGTTGCCCCTAAAATCACGATAATGTAGATTATTTAATGGCCTAAATATATTAAAATTTAAAACACAAATAAATAAGGTATCACAAATTTATTGTAGATATTTGCTACACGTTTTGATAAAAAATATAATTATAACGTTTGGTTGATATTTTGGCTTCAAATACTAATTTATTTTTGTATGAAAAAAGCCGCGCGGGCGTTACGGGGAAGGGTCATATTTACCTTTTTCAGCTTTAGGCACGTGTAACTCGCAGAGCGATCGCTGTCCGATTGTTTTCTCATTAAGGTGATCCCATAGTCCTTGAAAAATTCGAAATCGTCTGTTTTGCGAGGGATTATAAAATACTTGAGAAAACTTGACAACCAATAATAGACGAGAGGCGTCAGGCTCATAAATCCCGAGTTCCGCCCTCAAATACACTGTGGTAAAAATTGTGAAAAATATGAACATAATAATTATATTAAATACTTATTTATGATTATCAAAATACATGGTAAAATTAACATATTATGGGCCTAATTTGTAGAACAAGTAACTTTCATTTATCAAATTTTACAGGAGGCAGTAAAGACTGTTTTTTAAACTCATGAACCAAGATGAACCGCTCTCCTTCGCACGGAATAGACTAGGTTTATAAAACATTTGAACGTACTTAAGATTTGTATAGTTTGTTAATAAAAAATGTTTAATAATTTTGAATTTTTAAATTATTTTTTATAATATAACTTTATAGGTAGTTATTAATATGCAATTTACAGTTATTTTATCATACGATTTATTTAACTCTTCTATACACTCTTGCAGTTCACATTTCTTTAGAATTCTATTGAAAAGTTTTTATTTTCAAGCAACCAGTTGGGCAGCGTTGTGGGGCGGCTTAAAGAGGATCTGTAAGAAGGGATGTATTAACGCGAATTTTGAAGATGACGGAATATATGAAGGAATCATTTGCTCTGTGTGGAGGAGGGTACATTAATGCAAACATTTAGTTTACAGTTAAGTAATTGACTGAGAGTGGTGAACTCCAAATTTTAAGTGGATAAAAAAAAATCTTCATTCTTGGGAATCTGTTTTATATAATACCGACTAAACTTTAATTAACAGTTAACAAAATTATGGCGTTGTTTCTATCAAGAAAATTTATCTTATTTTCTAGTGCCTTTTTTTATTTTTTTTTATGTGAATACCACACAAGAATCTCAACTACTGCTATTTGGAGTCAGTGAGACTATGGCATCCCCAATTGGGGTATGTTGTGAGGCTGAAGGTAGAGAGGAAGCGAAAGAGATGGGGAAGAGGAAGGTGGGGAAGTACCTGACTATTCAGATCTGGTCACTAAGCAACGTTTAAATTTCGAATTTTGGTCTTACACCAGGGCGATACTGAGAGTATCTTCCATTCCGGAACATGCCACAAATATACCATAATAAATTATATTTAATTATTTGAACCCGCGATCATCGGATCGACTTTCCCCTCAAACACGGAGGCCGTCAAATACATTTGACCAGGAGGCCTACAATTATATTTGAACTGCTAATAAATTAGATTGTTTAAAATTCTTTTGGACAATTTGCATTTATTTAAAAATAAAAATATTGGAAATAACAATTTTCAACAAAAATATTCACCAACAGTTTGGCGGTTAACAACTGAAAGGGAAAGCTTCGGACTGTAATTTAGGTATTAATAAACAAAAAAAATATATTTAATCATTCCCCAAAAGTAAGAACTTGGCAATAAAAGTTAATTAATTAAAGCTAATACGTTTCTCTTCTACGGAGATTTGATGTGCATAGTTAGATTTATGCCAGTGTTAACAACGTAAAATTAATTAAGTTCATTAATGTTACGGCGGAATTTAAAAAATCGTGTTTTTTTAAATAAAAATAATATAACTTTTTCAAAATGTGAATCGAGTACTTCAAGGAAGTCGCTTTATACGGAAAATGAAACGAATTTATAAATATTAAATTGTTAACGATATATTGAAATTTGCTCACTGTGCGGTACTGTTGTCACTGTTTAATACTCAAAAGCGCGCCAGATTTAAAATTGTAAATGTCAAATCATTGGCAAAGTTATTGCCTACTTCAAACGACATTTGGCAACAGAATTATATATTTTTTTTCAAATTCGAGTATTATTATATAAATAAAGTAAATTATAAAGTGGTTAACCGGTATATTCAAACATCTACGTATATAACTAGGAAATTTTAAAATCGATAGTACGTAAACTCGAATAACATTTTACGGCGCAGAGAGTCACGGACGTCAAGGACGTCCGTCCACCACAACTGTTGGGTGGAGAATGCGACAAAAAGGCGGTGACGATTGTGTGGTCCTTACGTCCATGGCATAAGGTTCACTTTGAAATAACATTTTCGTCGAATGCCGGCGGTCTTGATTGATGTCAAAAATAACAACGCGAAAATGCACATTTTATTTTATTTCGGGAAGTTCATGCATAAATATCGACTTTTTTTGCGATTATCATAAAAGAAACTAAATTTGCCACATTATGCAATAAAATTAAATACGAAGAGGGGTTTACAAGTAGGAGAGTTTGCACTTGAAAGCGTTTTTTTATAGACCTTATACTTTATTTTTTTCTAGGCTTATTAAAAGACTTATAAAAAAAATGACCGATATTTTTAAGGGCAAAGATATGTTCTACACGCAGTATTTAATTGAAGCATCTAAAATACTTTTAAGCGATTAAATTTTCAAAACAAAAATACACGATTTTGTATGATTTTGCATTATGTCGCAAGGCATCATCTTAAAAACGTTTAAAGAAAGTCCACACCACCAGCTACTAAGAAGAGCATCAACGTCGCACGCGTAGTTATAAAACCACAAGCAATTTAAAACATGGCAGATCATTTTGACCCATACCCCATGAAGCGGTAAATCTTTGATGAAATCGTAAATTGCCCAATACTTTTACGAAATTTCGCCTTTATTTAGAAGAGCTGATTTAGCCAGTCTCTGTCAATTATATTTTACCCGTTATGAAACCACTTTTGAATCCTCTACACGTAGTTTATCAAAGTGAGAAGTACAAGAGATTGAATCATTAACTTCAATGATAGGAGGTTTCATGACTTCATCGTGTTTCATTTTCGTTACCTTTTATTAATAATTTTGCTCGAAATACCGTAGAACGAAAATGCATTGTGTTTGTAATTAATCAACGGTATGTATGTAGTTCGTTAAGCGCCGTGAGTTGCGTTTGATGAACAAAGAAATTACTTAATAAGCCCTAATTAAAGTAGCGGTGCATTTATTCACACTAAATAAATAAAGTTCTCTTAAAGTAAGGTTAAATTTCGCTGACAGATTCTCTCACCAAGTGTTGTGTAATTAAACCTTTGTTGAAGATACCAACTTAATGGAATTATTTATTGATCCATTGTGTGATTGCAATCAAAGCAGAACCGTTTTAATCACATTCAGTTTTTTTTAATAATCAATGATGAAATCTGTCTTCCTCAGATGGGGAAAACACAGCTACTTAAGCAAATATGCGTGTTTTTTTTACACGTGCAAAAAACACATTTGTGGACGCAAGATTGGTAGATTCTATCAGAGTCGCACTGGTGTAAGATTACAATTCGGAAATAGAAACGTTTGATATTGCTTAAGTCTTGCTTAATGACCAGATCTGAATAGTCACGTGCTTCCCACTCATTTTCTCGCTGACTCCGGAAGTTGAACCTCACAAGACCTTTAAAAAATGCTAACACCTCACAAGAATCCCAAAAACTCGCAACGCATCTGGAGCCAGTGATACTACTCAACCCCAATTGGGGTATGTTGTGAGGCTGAAGGTGTTGGGGGGGGGGGGGGGATGGGAAAGAGGAAGGCGCGGAAGTACCGGACTGTTCAGATCTAGTCACAAAATACGGATAAACCCGTTTCAAGTAACTTTTCGAATCTGAATGGTAGGTAGTCTTTCAACAGGTCGATACTAAACATGGTGTTAAGATACGTTCTTGACTTTCTTTAACAAGTGATTCCTGAAATTATGTGGAGTAAAAATGGCAATTGAAATTCCGGTCGCTGTGAAAATTTTGATGCGTTTTTTTTAAACTAAAAACGTTATAATTCGGCAGATATTAGACAGTTAGCGTCGGGATGAGGGTTTCGCGTTTACCAACAATTCAATTACATTTTTTACTCGAAATAATGACAGGAATCACTGGTTAAAGTTATTCAAATACATCCCTTAACGCCCTGCATATTATCTTAATGAATTAATTGTGAAACACAATAAATTAATTACATCATGGGATTCGAACCACTTACCATACGACCGCGGAGGCAATTAACAATAGATTTGGTGAGCCTTAAGACGGCGCTTCTCGGCTGAAAAAGAGGAAGATGAGAGATATATAATTACGAATGTTGGACAGAGCGCGCTATTATTTTAAGTGATAAAATTGGAGCGAAAATTGCGAAAAAGCTTATTAAAACATGACTCGTTTAAAAAAGAGCAAAAATTTCGTGGAGCGTATCTTAAGTATCATTTAAAGAAACTTTGTGAATTTTTTCACAAATATAACTTGTAAAATAATAGAAATAGACTTTTTTAAAATAATTTTCGGAGCTTACTTTGCGATTTTTTTCTATCGAATATCATATAATTTGCGTTTCGGCGTGGAACGTATCTAGAATAACATATTTTTTAAGAGCTTAAAAACTTCAAATGTTTAAGGGAGATACGCAAGTAATCGGTCGAATTCGGATAGCGGCGGCTTAAGAGGGATCGATATTCACATTCTAAACGGAAAGCGCAGCATTGATTAAATTGACTTTAACCAAGTTTAGTGACCTGATGCGTAATCCGATATCTTGTGATGTGCGAAATTACAAAAAAATACTAATAATAAAATAAATAAATAAATTAGCCTATAATTTTCAGCAGTAAAAATGATGAAGTGATGAAATAGAATTAAATCTCTTATTGGAAATGCTTTGAAGTAAAAATATTTCCTGGTTCTAAAAATAGAGATTTCCGAAAAGGTTTTTGTTGATTTAGAATTTAATACGCAATAGGATTTTGGGTTAAGCGTAGGTTTATACCCGTAAGCGTGAAACGTACGTGATTTCTGGAATCCCAATCCGTAAGTTTATTTTGAAAAATGAACAATATTTTTTTTACTGGAATAACTTTGAACGAAAGTTATAGCACACACATCAATGTATTACATCATTTAAGGTGAAGATAATAGTAATTAATCTAAATGATACACGAAACAGAACAACAGGTGTTTGGTTCTGAAACAGTTTTAAAAAAAACTTATTCCATATTCCCCTAGTCCTTTCATCATGTATTCCATTCTCTTCCTCCTTTCCTCAAAGTCTCCACCAGGAAAAGAAGAAGATGTTCTTACCTACATGTTGAACAATATTGCCACCCAAGTGTGCATTACCTACTTGTTATTAGTTGCATTTTGATAGTGACATGAGTCACAACTAGCTCTCGTCAAATTATCGCAAATAATCGCAAAGTTTATTTTTTTTATTAAATAAAAGTGTCGTGCTTAAAACCTGTGTTGTGCAAATATATTGTGAAATCAGAAACGACCCTGAACAGCCTTAAGAAGCCGTCAAAGGTAGGAGACTTCCTTTCAAAACCGATTCTCCTTCGATCTTACTTCAAAACACAATACATGGTCGTCAAAAAGGATCCACAGTCCACATTCTCGTGTTGCGGTATTCGGCCGCGACAACAGGATTTATTGTCTTACTGGAACAAAGCGCCTTAACCAACTCGGCCATTGGAACCTATTCACTTAACGTCATTTGGCTGTCCAATGATATCCATATCCATACTTACTTACTAATATTATAAATGCGAAACTGCTCGAGTTTGTTTATGACCTTTTCACGCATAACACAATATAAAGACTTTAATAATTCTTTCACCAATCGAAAGCTAAATTATATGCGCAGACTACAGGTTGTATATGATGGTAAGCTCTGGCGTTATGAAATTATAAATATTAATATATTATATTTGTTATACGTTTTCTGTCGCTAACAAAAGCGAGTTTTTGCTAACGTCAGAAAAAAATCTTTTCCATAGAAACAATTTTGATATATTTTGGGCTCTATGCTGGTAGGTACTCAGTCTACTGGTCAGCTACTACTGCAGAAAATTCAAATATTAGAATTCGTTTTTTTTTTGGACAAGCTTGGAATAAATGTCAGATAAGAGTTCTTATATTAAAAATATTATTCGTAACGATTATAAAGACTGAATGATAAATAGAGTATTTTTAATCATATTTACGAACATCCAAATATTTAAATAAAAATAAACAACAGAAATGTTTGTAAGCGCATAAATTCCGAACGAATGAATAATATTGGAAAAGTAATTATTTTTTCTTTGAGCTTAGCATTATGAAATTTAGGTGGTAGGCGAGATGTTTGAAAACTGAATGTAAGGGAAAGAATGTATGGAATACGGGAGGTGATGGGGGTGGGGGTGGGGGGGGGGAGATAATTTATAAGTGCAAGCGCTACAGTAATTTCCCGTAATACCATGCGAGCGAAGCCGCGGGGAAAAGCTAGTATTCTATAAAAACCAATAAAAATATTTTTTAATCACTCATCGCAACTGATTAGTCGGGTGTAGCCTAGCAAGTTACGTGATACGCACTCAATCTAGTTCCAGCAGCATGATAACACACGAAAGAGCGCGCGTATCACGTTATCCCTTTCGCGACGTGTGATCAGTGGCGTCGGGAGATTGATTTTTTTTGTTTTTGTTTAACAGAAAAAAAAATTATTGGACAGCAAAATGACACCTACTTTTGTGCCTCAAATATGCTCAGGAATCACTGGTTAATCCTACGGGTATGTGATATTAGGTACAACCTGTATAATGCTTTTAATAAATCTTAAAACATAAAAATGAAGGTTTCTATGTTTCTCCCTTGCGCGTTCCTAGACCATTCATCTGATTGCGATGATACTTTGGTGATTTGATGAACGCATGCCCGCAATGGTTTCTACATATAATAGTGAGCTCTGGCGTTAGTAAATTATTTCCTATACAACACATCCGATCGCAATGAAACTTTCGTGGTTTGTTGTTCGCACGTCCGCGAAGATTTATATATATTCTGGTAGTTATTTCAACATCAGAACAATAAACGTAGAACTAAGGTGTTATAAAATCATTAATTCTGCAGTTTGATACCTTTAACCATCGAAATTAAAGTCAAGCAAAAAAAATGCACATTGTAGACAAAAAAAAAATGTCTGTATAAAACATGCGTTAATTAAATATCTTAAATTAAATTTTGCGTAGAAAAGTACGGAAAATCAGAAAAAACCGGCGATTTTCCATCAAATTTTCTGTTCGAAATCCCGACCAATACGAAAGGCATGCGGGCACGGACCAGCCCACGTTAAAGGGGCCTAATATATTTTATTGTTCTTTCCTGGCTTTAACGACTGAGATTTATTTCGCATAATAAAATGCGGACATGCAGCGTATCAAGTTTATTTTAGAGCCACGTAATGAAATATTAACCATTAGGATTACATCTGCACGAAGTTCTCGTGGTTGGTCGCAGAAATTGTATGATATCGTAATACAGCAATATTTGAAAGCAAATACCGCAAATTGTTGTACACACCTTTACGCATTAATTACTACGTCATTTTATTGTGCTAGTTTACCGATTATCCGCTTTTTATTAGACCCATATCACTATAACATTACAACCTAACCGAACTAAGTAGTTAAAATGGCTGGGTTAAGTATATTAAGCTTTAATAATGGCTGTACATTGATTCAAAATACAAAGTATATTAGTCCATATAAGCAGATAGTGCAAAAACTATAAATACGCTTAGGAGCAGACGCCTTAGAAATGGATCGTCTTAAACCATAGTGAACTTACTCACTTTGCAATTTTTGAGTTAGAGCTTGTAATGAGGGCTCCAAATCGTAATCTAGCTCTGTCAGAAAGAAGAACAAATCAGAAAAAAGCTGTCTATGATTGGTTAAGACAGTATTTCCCTAATCGGTTCTCTCTCAGAACTTGATTCAAAACTCAGAAACTGCAAAAAGTGAGTTAGTTCACTATGGTTTATAACGATCCAAATGTGGTGCTGCAGAAAAATGCGCAGTACTCTTTGGACAGCCAGACGTACAAATTTGTCCATTCTGAAAGTCCTAGGTTAAAGTTTAGTCCAACAATAGGCTCTCAACTCTCAACTACATGCCTACAGCATATTTTAAGAAACTGATCGCCAAACTGAGGACTCCAACTTGGGAAAACACATAGTCATTGGAAAAGTGTCAAGTCAAGTCAAGTCAAATCAAGTCAAGTCAAGTCAAGTCAAGTCAAGTCAAGTCAAGTCAAGTCATGTCAAGTCAAGTCAAAGTCAAGTCAAGTCAAAGCAAAGTGAAGTGCATAGTCACTGGCAAATACAGAATAAACAGAGAAAAGTCACCAGTGGAGTGGAACGGCGTCCGGTAAATAGGCGTCCGAAGCTCCTCACTCAGCGCAGAACCTCAGAAATGAGGAGCAGTACTTCATCCAACTTTAACTTTTTTTTACCAACAGTGATTAATTATTATGGGGTAGATTTCACTTAATTTTTCATACAATTTAATAAACGTATGCTTACTTCAATAAATTTTCATTTAATTTATTGCAGAGTTATTAAATATAAAAATGAAAGTACACATAATTAAATTATATATACATACCTAACAATACATACCTGATATAAATACTTAATATGCCTAACTGAAGTATTGGTAAAGAACTTACCTAAGTCTAAATGTGTATGTCATAGTTCCAATTGTTTCAATGAATGTGGGCAGTTGGGTCTCTTATAAAGAATCACAAATGAAATTTAATATTTCTGTTAATTTTCATCTAAATAAAAATTGTTAATTTTACCTCTCACTTATAAAATAGGAAACATCGAAAGCTTTATTGACTTCTACACAATTTATTATTATTTTTTATGGAAAGAATAAATTATTATTGGTTTTTAAATTTTTTATAAGAAAAACTCCATTTTTATTAACTTTTTTCAATGATATATTCTTGGTTAGTTCAGTTCCCAAAACAAAGCTTAAAATGAAGATCTAATAATCTATGAAGAATAACTGCAGATTGTGAACTTTAAGTGATTTTATTTATCATTCTTAGAGGACCCTTTGAATTAACAGTAAAAAATGTATGATCATCTTATCATCTTTTTAGTGCAGTTCGCATTACGTTAATTCGCCGGGACAACTGAATACATGCATTAAATCCTTATTTTCATAGCACTGTGAGTTCGGTTGTAACCTCTCTTTCTTACACATGAATCGTTTACGAGAAAGAGGTAGAAGTTAAAACAGAACTTTCAGCGGTAAGCATAATATTCGACTTACGACGAACGTACATTACTCGGGCACTTAAGCCAATAAAGAACAAAATAAAGAACTGCACAATAAAAGAACAAAATTCAGAACCATGCAAGGGACAAAATACAGGACATAATAAAAAGAAAGGATTTCTCCTGTCATATTATGCGTCTCCTGGCTGTCGTGACTTAAGTAGGATGCAAACATTCAAAGTTTACATTGCCTCCTTGTCCTGCAAAGCCTCCCTCGGGATTATTTGACGTGAAATCCAAACAAAACCATGAATGCGATTAAGTCCCTTGTCTCCGGATCAAATTACTTTCTAGATTGTGCAGTCTCTATTCAAGTCCTCTGTAAGAATACCCTCATAATGGGGATCGTTTGAAAGTTCGAACAAAACATATTTCGGCAAATAATATCACAGATACCGAAGTCTACCTACTTGTTATTTGTGCGTAATAATGTAGATACCTAATAAGGTAAAATAAATTTAATAAAAGCTACCGTAAAATGGGATCACCTTTGAATCGGTGTTATCGCGGATATCTATCATTAGTATAAGACCTAAAACATCAGGGAACATAAATTGCAACTCGACACCTAGATGCAACACGACGGCTGCACGACACCGTTGTGATTCTGTTACAATTTTCGTTTTTTCACTTATGCACTCATTGTTCAACATCTAATATTTTAGAAACTGTACATTTTTTAACCGTTATTATTTTTATGTGGCCAAAGAATGCCCGCTCCATTCTTTCCCCGGTGGGATTGATGAAGTCCACAAGGTAACGCCTGAGGCCCTATACTAGCTAACAGATCTACATGTCACCCTCTGACCCCCCGAAAGACCAAACGAAAGAAGAAGAATTATTTTAAAGTTTGTATTAGAAAATAGACTAGCTTCTCAGTTAGATTCAAGAATATTTCAAAAAAACTAGGTAATTAAATTAGTTAATTATTAATATATCATATTATTAAATTGTACATTTACTTTATAATTTCAGCGAGAAAATATGAGACCGGCCAACTCAGAACCCCATCAGAAAGGGCATTAAGAGTGATGATAAAAAAATATAAAACAATTGGTTAAATAGGTTACGTTAGGTTAGGGTTAACGGCTATTTTAAAATTATTATTTTCTTAGATTTTAATGACTTTTCAAAGAGGTATTGAGTTGACTTTATTCTGAGTTGGCATGGAACCAAGAAAATAAGATCAAAAATAAGACAAACAATTCGATAGGTTATTGGAACTTTGTAAAATTACTCCCCAGGTTCTGATCATTTATTGACACCACCATGACACCAAGGCGAAAAAAATTGGACATTTGAATACGTTTACATAAATTTGTCCACAACTATCTATGACTTGTTGTCTCTAAAACCTACATGGTATATGCTATTATTGTGTATATTGTTTATGTGGCATTATAATACCGTTTTCTTACAACTTACCGATGAGGAACACAAGACAAAATGTGACATTTTTCTGCAACACGTACACAACGAACCATCAAATAAACCCACAAACGTGAGATTAATAGGATGCATGATCCGGGAAAAAAGTTTGGAGGGTACTTTTGCCATATTTACTATCTCCGTTTACAGAACTAAACACAATCTATAGTAAAAATCACAGCTCTTTCCTGAATCATTCAAATTACGATAGCGTATGTCATGTAGTTTAGTGATTTGTCGTATGTATTGTTTTAGTTTCGATTTTATTTTATCTTTCTGATTTTTCTAATATTGTTTCGTATTTTGTTTCCATATCAATTTTACGTTATTTCATGCATTAATTTATTTTTTTCATAATTTTCGACGGTTTATTAGGTATATTCTATTTTTATAATCTTTGTAAAAGCCCAACTGGGCGTAAAACCTACAAAAAAACTTATAAACTAACGCCGGACAAACCAGTTTAAAAAAAAAAAAAAAAAAAAAAAAAAAAAAAAAAAAAAAAAAATAAATAAATAAATAAATAAATATTATTGCCTTTATTAAGTCGTTTTCTTTTATATTTTATACACACAAATATAGCAGAGCACATTTTAGAAAAAAAAGATCCTGCGTCTGTTTATTTGGTCGTTTTGATCCCATTCAAAATCGGTCATAATACAACATGAATAAATTGGCCGTTGTCTGTTCCAAATATCCGGCATTCGGGCCCGGGCCGCAGAAAGAAGGCAAAAGAAAGGAGAAGGAAGAAGAAGGATGAATAAGAAAGAAGCTGGGACTCGGTTGGGACTCGAAACGTCAGCGGTTAATTGCCCGGCTGCATTTCGGCGGACACTATAAAGAGTATAAGGAGCCGCAGTGTCCGCCAATCCTCATTCTCCAATCCATCCATGTAAGTCCGGGGATACAGAGTACAGCCTTACAGCATTACAGCCTTACAGCGGTACTGACACTTGAGATGCGACGCCCGCAGAGGGAGACTCGGGAACTAAAGACTGCAGACGGACTGATGGTGCATTTGCTTCTTTATTTGGTGGCTTTAAAAGTTTCATTTTAATTAAGCTTAGATTTTTTGTTCCCATACACATTTGATCTCATTAATGGCCCTCAAAGCTTGCTATAAAATTATTCTAATACTTCTACGAATAGGAAATTTTAGTCTAATCTAATTGACATAAAAACAATACACAAAAATCAATGTTTACACTTCATCTATTTTCAAATGCTTTTTAATACTATTTAAAAAAATATATTATATATTGGGTTGACCTAGGATTGTATCTTCCTACACAGTGATTGTAATCAACCGCGTAAATCCCGAGTTGGTGAGACGGACATTTATTCAGCATATTAACCCTTCAAAAATCGGGCGTATTTTGTCAGTAGGTAAAAATATTTCCAATTTGCAACCAAATCCAAATAAATGGAATATTCGTGAACGTATCCGAAAACTAAAAACTGTTTTCAAAAGGTGATGAAATACGCTATCATATTTTATTGTTAAAAATAACCGTGTAAATTTTAAAATTTAAAAAATTTGAATGCAAACACATAAGTTCTTGATGATGAAAAAAAAAAAAAAAAACACACACACATTTTATTGGACGAATAAAATATAAACGTTTTTCTCACCTCGCTTTTCTGTCGTTTTATGTAAAAATATTTTTTTAAAAATTCACCAAGCTTCATAATTTTTTTTCATATTGTGATCGGAAACTTTGGTTTCATGAAAATGTACATTTTTATTACCATGTGGTCATTTTTCAGATTTAAATATAAAGCGTGTTGTTTTCTCTTTTTAACACCGTTTAGATCATACTTCTCACTATGATAGTAAGAAAGGCACAACGATTTCTACGAGACCTGTGTGAGCTGGGACAAATTTGGTTTCCTCTGATTTAACGGATTTTAAGTGCTGTGATGTCATTAAATTTCAGATAAATGCTTGTATTTCCGCGTGTGTGTGCGTACTGCCACAAAGTACATATTACATCGTCATCAATAATGAGTCTCTCTGCGTGTTTCAGCTTGATTGGATTTCAGGAAGTTGGTTAATATCCACTCTAAGATTCCACTTCATTCAAACATTCATTCAATAAAGAAAACAAATGTGAAATTCTAATAGGTGTATTTATAAATAAGATAGAAAATTGAAAAAATAACAAAGATTTCAAAAACAGACTGTTGAACTTTTGGCCCTCTATTCGTGCGATCAAATTCTTGTGAAGTATTACGATTTCTGAGATTTAATCTAAGATCTACAAGAATGCAGCTACGCTATCGAAGAAGTCGAGGACGCCTCAGGAAGTCATGGCACGGAATCAAATAATACTAAATATAAATTAAGCGAGGAGTCTTGGTTCGACTTTCCATCCTTCTGTCGCGGGGAAATTGCGTGATGCATAGAAATGTTGAATAATGACTTCATGGAACAATGATTTTTTTCAGATTCTTGTATAAAAGAAAATAACTTTTATTTTTTTTGAGTCCCAACTTCTCCGCGACCACCTAGAACCAGTGTATGGCATCTCCAATCGGGGTTTGTTGAGGCTGAAGACCTGTTTATCAGATCTAGTCACGACAGACGGAAAAAGTCATTTCAAGCAACGTTTCAATTCTAAATGGTACAAAAAAAGTTTCCTCCACTCTGGAACGTGCCGCAAATATACTTTTTTTGAATGATTAAATTGTGAAAAGACAAATTAATCGTAATGAAATTGGCAAAAATTTCCTTCATAATAATAATAATATAAAAATAATATATATATTTTTTACATGAATACCGCACAAGAGTCCCTACTGCTCCCGACTGGAGCCAGTGAGACTATGGCATGCCAAATTGGGGTATGTTGTGAGGCTGAAGATAGGGGGGAGGGGAAGGAGATGGGGAAAAGGAAGGTGGGGAAGTACCTGGCTATTCAGATCTGGTCACCAAACACGGCTAAAGCCATTTCAAGCAACGTTTCAATTCTGAATGATGTTCTTACACCAGGGCGATACTGAGAGTATCTTCCACTCTGGAACGTGCCGCAAATATACTTCATACATATTATTTTAAATGAAATAATTGTGAAATAACACAAATCAATCAAATAAAATTTACTTGCCCACGACGGGATTTGATCTCGCGACCTCCGGATAGCTAATCGAGAGCTTTGTCCCTCGACTATTGAGGCCGTCAAAATTAAAGTTTTTCTTTTTTCAATGAAAGTTTTAATCTTTGAGACAATTTTAACATTCTGATTTGAATAAACTTAATTACGCACGTCGCAGCAATTTCATTAAACATATATTTTCACGTGCAAGTCAATGTAAAAAGACCCAAACTAACATGCTCAAACTTCATCTTATTAATGACTATCTGAAATAATAATGTTGTGTATGTCCCCATAATATGTCCATTTAATACATACAGCTATATGTTTCATGTAATGCGTATCATTCCCGCAATGAGTTTATTAACTCCTGGGAGTACAATGCTTTATATAATATACTATATTCTGTATTGTATACTTTTGATAAATAAATAAAAATAAAAATAAAATAATATTTTATTTACGCCAACTTTAAACATAATTTAATGAGACATGTTGGTATTGTTAAGCCTTCAAGCTAGTTCATTTTACGTCACATCGCATGACAATATAGTAATAATGATGCCAAGTTAAATAAGGCAATATTATGATCATATTATTTAGTATTATGTACATCTCGCTGCATTGTATAGGGCAGGCGATAAAGATCCCAGATTGGCTTAAGACAAATTACAAAGGACGATAATTCATAGGAAGGCTTTAACCTTTAAGCTGTACGGTTTACCATTGTTCAATTGCAAAACAAAAGTAAACACGAACGGAACAGAATCATACGTTTAATATTGAACGTCTATTCCGGGTTCAATAGGCGATACTGAATGTCGTGGGCAATATTGTAAACACAGGGAAGATGGCAAAAAGCCTTAATGGAGGCTTCGACATGGGGAGATGGGGAGGCATGTTATAGAACCTCCTTGGTGCTTTACCAAACAAATTCGCTTATCGAATTCGATATTTCAATTATTGTTTTATGTCTTTGTTGAGAGAGATAGCGGAATTTAGAATTTCGAGATGAATTGATACAGCGACAATGATATCTACCAGTTCTATCTTCAATTTATGCTTAGCGTTCGTAATGTGAAAATCAACTCTCATTATAGTATAACCATACACACAACTTTTGATTGTTTATTATGTGCATTTAGTTCCTGTATGAAATCTGGTTCAATGAACTCAATTAAAAAAAAAATGAAGTGTCATTTTCAAAATTGGAACTGATTGCTTTAAGAATTCAGATAAGCGTAAACCTACATATAAAATAACATATTTTAATTTTTAATATTTGTTCCTATTCAAACAAAAAATATTTTAATTTTCAATTTTCAAAAATCGAATTGATTTTTACAGAATTCGGATTGTTCCGTGATTTTTGGCTGGTATTATAATATTCGCACAAATAAGAGTTTTTTTGAAGTGAAAACTACTTTAGCACCTTTGTGATTTGAAGCTCGATGAAACGAAAAATAGCGGCACTAAGACCAGAGACACATACATACATCTATAGGATTTAGCCTGCGAGAGAATGAGATAGTATAATCGGTCTCCTCTTTGCTCGGTGCTTCGTGACCTCAACACTCTTGTCTACTTTAGTTTTCTGAAGGTTTTACTTGTACCGCGTGTGAATTGCACACTCTTTTTTTTATACATAGTAGTTGTCACAAGGCACCGTATAGGTGCAACAATAGGCGAGAATAAAACAATGTAAACGTCGTCGTGTCCAATTTAAAAAAAAAATTATAACGAATATACATCCTGTACTTCATGGTTGAAATGATGATTTGATCTAGAAATATTTATTTATTTATAAATAAACGCCCTTTTTCGGGGCTTTTACATATATAGCTTAGAAAAAACATTTTATTGTACATAACTGAACTGCCTCAATAACAATATTTTATATTTATTCAAAGATAAATTGAAGATGTCCACTGACTTGGTATAATTGTTTCCCTCCATTAGTATTCTGGGCAAAGAGGAATACATATGGTAGTTAGTCCCAGAATTTCTGAACTGAAATAAATCCTGACTTCTAGTATTACGAAGTGGAATTCGGAAGCTTATCAATTCAAGTAAACCCGTAAGCTTATCAATTCAAATAATATATGCATTACTTAAGAAATTTCACGAAGGAAAGCTGTGCAAATTTCATTGCGATAGAACTCTCATTCTCAGAGATTTTACTAGTTTCTATAAAAATAAATAATATCAAAAGTGTGCTTTTTGCCAAGTGGAAATTTCTCCCAGCCGGCATAGATTTTTAGCGTTAATAAAATAAGACATTTTCTTAGAGGTATTTCTGTGTTTCCAACAAACTGCTGTACACTCTATATTTTTTGATTTTATCTATTTGGATCCTAGGTTAGCTGAAAGAACAAGGTAAAACCTACAATCATAACTATCTATAAAAGAATATATTTCATTTCCAAGAAAGTTATTTCAAATTGTTAAAGCTTAAAAACCTCACAGCCAGAATCAATCTCAAATCCAGATTTCTTAAGGCTTTCCTTACGTACTTGTGCTGTACAGATTAATGCAAACTTCTCTTTATTTCTTTTCTCATTCCACTTTCATAATAAATTGATGAATGGATATAAATGCTTTATTTTATATGGTCTTACCGTCAAAGAAACCCAATCGAATTAATTTGGAATTTGTCTCAAGATTCACCTGACCAACTAACCATTTCTGCGCCCCGGGGAACAATCTTTCAAAGCTTCCTTTGCATTTTAATTCATTCTGTCGCTACCTCATACCAACAAACCCGTCTGTTTGTTATTCATAGATTTTAATTAAAATTATTAAAAAAAATAATTTTTTTTACATGCTTCGAATACAATATTTTATTATTTATCACAGTAATTTATCTCAATTTAACTTACTTGTTGTAAATGAACACAGCACAGAAGTTCCAACTGCCGGGCCAGAGGGGACTATGGCGTTTGGGGATTCTTTGCACTATGCCCACGTCCATTAAAGATGTTTTCTGTGCGTTGGATTCTCCCACGGAATGCGTATCCGGCTTCAGACAAATCTCGGCAGGCAGAAATAAAAATCAGACTTTTTCTAACATCGTGGATGCGGAATAAAGCAGAGAATCCGCTGTTGCTGGTATTAGTGCGTTGATTCACACGAGCATCCAGAATGGTATTAAATGTATTTCGGCCCGGTCCGCGCGTCGGGTTTTGTTGTTTTTGGCCACTGAGGTTGGGAAGGTGTCGTTAAATTGCAGTATTTTACTATTTACGGCTAGAAAAAAAAGCCCAAAGCTTTTTTAAATGCGGAATAAATAAATAATAAAAAAAACAATTATAATTATATCTATTACACGTCTAGAAAGGAAGGGAAGCCCCGCATCCACAGTATGTATGGAGGGACCGCGCCCGGTAGATTGGTATATAAACCAATGACTTAATACCTTTTGGTTCTAGCCCACTTAGCACGCGTTCAGTCTTTCTTACTATCGACATCCCTTTAAATTTCATAATAATGATGAAAAAACAATTGTATTGGAAGCAAAGGATAAAAAAGAATAAAAGAAATGTCATGCTTCGTGATCCAAAAGTGTGAGAATTCTCCGGTTAAATTTTTTATACGGATGTGTGGGTCGACATCATTACGAAATTCAAATTGAATGGCGATATACGATGTCAGGCAAGTGTTAAAGAGGCAGAGCGCGTGCTAAACGGGCTAGAACCAAAAGGTACTAATACAGTAGCCACGTTGGTTTTATATCTATATGTAAAGTAGTTCTAGTGTTTTATTTAAATTTATATATGTAAATTTAAGGCCAGACTTTTAGAAACGAAACACGCAAACATTGGATTTCTGTTATTAAAAAATCACATGTACTCAGTGAACTTTCCATTGTTTTGAAGGTCAAGTGTGTAAAATTTAATCAATCTCGGAATAACGTAGATTTGTATAAAAATCATAAAAACGCTGGCCTCCCGGAGTCACCATGCGGTCGCCTGTTACAGACACTCTTACTTTATAAAAATAGATTATTGTTATAGTACCTACATACAAACCACCTTACGTCAGTTTCAAGTACAGGATACTTTAATTAACACAAATAAACAATATATTACTCAGTACCTACTCATACCTGCCACAAGGTATTTTATTGATGAAAGTAATTTATCTCGAATTAACAAAGTTAATTTTGTTTGTATCAACGTTGGTACAGTACAAACCAGCGTAGTCCAGAGATTCAGATACCAGGGTAAGAGAAGTAGTGGAAAAGTGGTAGACATGCCTTGCGAAGCCACCCACGGTGCCCCGCCACAGCCTGGAGGTAAAACAGAAGCAGATAATGAGTAACGAGTAGGTACAAGAGAGGTACTATTATTAATAACACCGAGAGGAATAAAACCTCTGAAGGTTTCGATTAGGTTTGCATGTTCGAGATGTTCATGTTCAGATCATTTATGGGCAGTAGCAACTGAGTTATGTTTTAAATAATTTTATTTATCAAACCACTTCTGACTACCCGGCTTTTCTAGAACAACCTTTTTTCTTAATCAATAAATGAAAACGGATTTATCAATGTATTTGAAGTTTGCTAGATGAAAACAGATCCGCTTTCATAAAAAAATTCTGTCAGATTTATGCCCCGATTTACTGATTTCTATCGTTTTATAATATATTTCCCTTGAACACTTTACATTTTTAAGCCCTTAAAAAAATATACGTTATATAAAATATCTGCCGAGTCTTAAGTAATTATACGAGATTCCCTCGATAGAAAAAATTCACAAAGGATGCTGGGAAAATTTTAATTATTTAGTATGCTGTAGGTTAGGAAAAAATCCCAGTGTTTCTTTAAATGTTAAAAGACAGTTTGAGAGAGATTTTTCTCTTTTAAATAAATGTTGCTTTATTATGTGTTCGCTAATGACTCGTTCGCATTGGTAAAGTATTTTAGTCGAGTGGAGAGTATAGTAGTAACTAAACGCGTACGAACACCATAATTTTAGTAGAGTGGGTTAGTCAGCTCTTTAGTCGATTCAATCCGCAAATAGCGCTCCCCTCCACGCGTCCCTGCGCACTAACATGTGCAAACCCGCCCTTTTAGCAGAGTTCATTTGTAGACACGCGGAAATGTCGTGGCATTGGAGCGAAGATGCAACGCTAAAAGTATTTATTAATGCTGCTGTTAATCTTTTTTCGTGTCCATAGTTTATTTATTTTCATTTTACTAATTTATTCTTCCACCTCTTCTAAAATTTCACCTCTTCTAAGCATTACAATATGTTTAATTAGCGTATTTACTTTGCTTTGTAGCAGCCCGTCAACCACCGTCATCTTGCAACGGGCGGCGGGGACAAATAATGTACTCTACTTGAAAGTAATGCGAACGATTTTCGGCGAGTCAAGTGGCGAGCAACTCGCCACTCGACTAAACTACTGGCTTAGGCTTAATTAAATCGTTTTTTTTTAAGTATTAGCGCGCTCCTTCTTACATTCGATTTACATATCTCCATCTCAAACCATCTTCTTCTTCTTTTTGAAAGCTTACCACAGAGCCTTAAGTTAAATAAAATTTTATCTCGCTAGACCTCACGTACGTTCCAGAGTGGAAGATACTCTCAGTATCGGGACGGCCTCCGTGGTCCCGTGGTAATACTCTCGACTCACAATCCGAAGGTCGCGGGTTCGAACCCGGCGTGCGAAAATAAATTTTATTTGATTAAATTGTGTTATTTCACAATTTATTCATTTAAAATAATATATAGTATATTTGCGGCACGTTCCAGAGTGGAAGATACTATCAGTATCGCCCTGGTGTAAGACCACCATTCAGAATTGAAACACTGCTTGAAATGGCTTTAGCCGTGTTTAGTGACCAGATCTGAATAGCCAGGTACTTCCCCACCTTCCTCTTCCCTATCTCCTTCCCCTCCCCACTACCTTCAGCCTCACAACATACCCCAATTGGGGATGCCATAGTCTCACTGGCTCCAGACGGGAGCAGTTAGGACTCTTGTGCGGTATTTCATGTAAAAAAAAAAAAAAAGTATCGCCCTGGTGTAAGACCGCCATTCAGAATTGAAACGTTGCTTGAAATGGCTTTAGCTGTGTTTGGTGGCCAGATCTGAATAGCCAGCCTCGCAACTTTTGTTCTTTGCGATTATTCAAAAAAATAATAACACTAACTAAGCAATAAATGATAACATTATTGAGATTGAATAAATGTTTTAACATTCAGTTTCATGCACAATAAAGTCCCATAAATGAGTGTTGCCCGAAGCCAGTGGTACTACGGAATCCCCTATTGGGAATGTTTCAAGGATGAGGCAGCAAGAGAGTGGGAAAGGGAAAGATATGAGAAAGATGAAGGTTGAAGTGTAACTGACTATTCAGATTTAATCACCAAACTTAACTAATTCCAATTTAAGTAGCGTTTCAAAATTATTAGATTTCTTTCACCAAGGCGGCTTTTCTACTCGAACTACAGCAGAGTTTTCCAAAAAGATAATATCACAGACCATTATTTTGAAGCGGAAAAACAACACATAAAACAGAGTTATCACCTCCATTACATAAATTAATATATTAACCTACTTTGTTGCTGATCTATTTATTTACTTTTAAAACACTACTTCGGGGATTCAAAACATCCTGTATCCTTAGGAATAAGAAAGCTCTGTTTGGTATTCAAACAAAAAGTCCTTTGTTGAACGACAATGGTTTTCGAGCGAGAACGGCCTTGACTTACATTCTGAGTCGATAAATCTGACCAAAATTCTAGTAAAATAAACTTAAATAAGCCTCGTAGTTTACGGTTTTGTTTGGATGGAAGATATGTGAATAGGATCTCACCCCTTTATATTATTATAAGAAGCTTTCGAACAAAGGGTTATTTTAGAAATCAAAAACCTAATGCCAATGGTAAATTTACTGATTGCTGTTTATTGTCTGTATTTTTCTCATATAACTTAGAACGGTTGTATTGTTTTGTAGACTTTTGTTTATAAATAAACTAGCGAGTTTCCGGCATGCATTGCAATGTCTTTTCCATTCGTCCTTGTTCCCGCCTCCACTCCCGTCCCTTTCCTTCCCCCGTTCCTCTCCTACCTTCCACGTGTTATCCCCCTTCTTCACCCCCTACCATAAACTATACGAAATACACTCATTTTTCAAACAACTCGCGCGCCGCTTATTGTAATTATTTTTTTACAAATTTCATAATGCCAGAACTCACCATTATATATATAGAAACCTTTGCGAGCATGCACACAATAACTCACCAAAGTTTCATCGCAATTAGATGAATAGTTAAGGAAATAATTCAGAATAGAAACCATCACGGGCATACACGCAACAAATCTCTAAAGTTTCATCGCAATCGGATGATTGGTTTAAAAATTCATAAGGAACAAACGAAGAAACATTCATTTTTATATATTAAGATAAATAGATAGATCAATGTAATGATACATATTTAGATGGAAGAGACACCCACTTTATATTTCCATTATTTAAACCGTTTACTTTTGCAACGAGTAGAAAAATCTTGGACGAGTTGAAAGACCTTGAAGTTGTACTTCATTCTAAAATGCTTCAAAAGGATCATTGATAACAAATTTTAGAAAAGGTCTATACATTAAAATGATTTATTTTACGTAGTGCAAAGCCGTTTCCGCGTACCGCACAGACTTACTATTATGCTATAAATGACATATTTCTTAAGATCACAACATGATTTTGTCGCGGTCATTTGAAATCCCTAATACCAAACTTATCAAAAAAACAAAATTAATGCATATACGATCTCCACATGCCAAATATACCATCACACCTGTAATAAAGTCGCATACATTTGAGTGCATACACAATTCGTCACAGTCCTGCAAATGCGGAACCATTGAACTTGTACAAACATATGTATATTTGGGGATAACTGTAGATATGCACATGAAATGGGATACCCACATAAGCAACATCTGCAAACGCCTAAGAGCTATTGCGGGGCGAATTTACAAAATAAAATATTTTATGCCCATTAGTACGCTAAAAATAATTTATTTGTCACTAGCGGAATCCACTATCAGATACGGAATAACATCTTGGGGAAACTCGTGCAAGACAAATATAGGCTATATTCAAACGATTCAAAACTCTTTGACTAAGCTCTTGGTAAGCAAAAGTGTTTATGCACAAAGAAGGGACATAAAATTACTATATGAATCAGTTAACATATTACCTGTGCGAGGAATATTATGGTTTAAAATTGTATGCCAAAACCTATTGTCGGACTCAATTTACAAAGAAAAAGTAGATCATGAACATGGCACTAGATTTAGTAAAAATGAGGGTTTGTCCGTTCCGAAAATTATAAATAAATACGGCCAATGGACATTCACTTATCTTGTCCCCACCATATTTAATAAGATGCCGATGAATTTCAAAATCGAATCCAATTGCCCCACTGATCTCAAAAGAAAAATTAAAAAATGGCTAATGGGTCAAAACTTTTTGTACTGATATTGTTTGTAATCTTATGTATAAATACAATCTATAATTAATTTAATCTATCAGTAATTTACCTGTGTTATATCTGTCTGTCTGTATATTTTATGCTTTTGTATTGTAGGTACTTAAAAGTTATTCTTCTGGAACTATTTTGCTATTGTGTTTTCTTATAATATTTTATGTTTTAGTGTTTTATTAATATTGTCAAATTGACCTGCTGACAAACTGCCTTGGCAGTTTAGCGGGTGATTAAAATGAAGAATAAAAAAAAAAAAAAAAAAAAAAAATCATAATGAAAACATGAATTACTTTATATAAACGTAGAAAAATTACTGGTAGATGTGTTTTTCTTCTCCGTGAAGGGGACGCATGGGAAATCGCATGCAGGGGAGGGGTGATGGATGCAAATGCAAAGGAGACACAGTAGTGGTAGGGGAAAGCAGGGAGTAATTTCGAAAAATCCGTGCTTCTTACACAGATACGTGTCCTGATCATGCGTCGGAAAACATTTCGTTTATTCGTATGTACGCACCAGACAGAAAAACAAAAAAAATATTATGTATTCAAAACACTTCAATAAACAGAATTAAAAACATTAACATTTTCTTTCTTTGAGTCACATTGCATAACACCCGCATAACAGTCACATTGCGAAACACGGCATAACACCCCAAAAACAATAACAAAAATATATTTACGAGTATTATGTTCAATACTTATATGAAGAATATACAAGAGTTATAAAAAAAGACAGCTAAATTCGTCACCGTTAATAAAGCTGCTGAGAAAATATCCTTTTAGAGCCTTTGCCAATGTTATTTTGTTTGATGCTGTAAGTTTTAGGTCATTGGGTAATGCGTCGTATTGCTTATGTGCGACGTATTGTAAGGAGTTAATTCCAAATTTAGTCGTGTGATGATGATAGATGTATTATAGACAGTAGATGATGATAGATGTATTTAATTTTGTGATCGTGTTTTGTGCTGGTGTATATCGGAATTGAAGCTGGTTTAGTGTTGGTGTGTGAGGAGTGATATAAGATATTAGCGAAGATTAAATGAGAAGATGTATGGTTGTATTCAAAACACGATGTGTATATTAAGACAGTTGTATGAAAAAGTATATTATCTCTCACACATACTTACCCCCTTACTATTACCATGTTTTAAATTTTATTAGTAGGGCCCTTAATTTTTTCATTTTAAAATCACGGATACCATTTTTGATGATCCTGTATATATCCCATTTTGGTGTATGGCATGAAAATTGGTACCTAATGAAAGGTGATTTAATCTTAGATAGCATCTAAGCAGAATGAAGGATTTTGACATTATTATCACTATAAGTGACAATAATTAAGGGCATTCTATAAGTTCAAAAAAAAACTTACCCAAGTAGTGTCGTGTTTTGAGAAGTAATAGATTTGATTCTAATGTCTAGATGCCATGCGATGGGCGTACCGTATCACAAAGTCGTAATCCTGTTACGACATGCAAGATACCTGCTTTAATTAATTTAATTACACAAATGTCTCATCTGACAAAATGTCCGCGTCTTGGTTGCCGGGGAAATGACAGTTCATGATATCCTCACGCTAGCTATCGGCACGCGAGATGTGTCACGGCGATTAATATCGACACAGAACACAGAACACCGTACACGGGCCGTCCGCCCGCGACGACGACGTTAGCCTGTCCCGCCTTACAAATCGTAGCTACCTAATTAACACCGTATTTATCTTCTGTGCTCCTGGTTAAGAATTCATTTTTCTTACTCAGAAATTTGGTAATATTTACACTAAAATTTACGTGAATTAACAATAAAGTTGATATCGCACAGTTCAAGTAAAACCCCCACTTAATACTTGTAAACCATAATTTATCTTCTGCACTCCTGGTTAACAATCAATTTTAATTTTCTAGAAACCTATGTACATATTATACAAATCAAAATATGCTTGCTCATAAATATTTATACGAGTATGAGTTGTCTTAAAAAGCATGTAAAATGTTTGAAACTTTCAAAATACCATTTTCCACTTCAGCGAAGGTTTCTGGATCATTACAACCACACGACAATACACCTGAAAATCATTACAAAAACTCTTGCGAAACTGCCAAAAATATCATAATTTGAGAATGATATTTTGCAAAACTATGATTGTTCAATCAAAATTCAATTTTCGAAACTTTTTAGATTAATGAATTTATTTGAAGTACTCACCTAATACTTTGAATCCAATCAAGAATTGAAGAATATTTAAATAGGTACCTATGTTAGGTACCAACATTGATTGATCGGTTTTTGAATAAACTCTATCAAGTTTCAAATCGCAACGGTGCTTAAGAAGTTTTCACTTCAAAAACACTTTGTTTGAACAGCATTGCAATGCATGCCAGGTACTCGTTAGTCTGCTATACATTAGGTGGCATATAAAGTTCCTTGATATTGGAATAATTAATGTATAAGATAAAAAAAATATTTAAAATAAATAATTATCATCATCATCAAACAGTATCAATAGCCTTGCGTCTGCGAGGTTGAAATTGAAATTTCAGAACCCGTCTTCGAGTGCATGTCTGACACGGTGCCGTACGCGCCGCGCCACATAAGCATCTGTGTACGTGAAGTTTCAAACAAAGCTAACGTTGTAGTTCGGTTTCGAATTCAAGAATTCGTCAAAGTATGGCGCCACTTACGTTAGCAGATCGCTAGAGGACTTCCCCTGGCAGGTAAAAGTACTACGGGTTTGTAAATTTGAGTATCTCTCCGGATATGGAAATATCGACGGTAATACTTAGAGATGTGAATTATAGTATCACGCGGTTATATATTATCTACATTTGACGTCATTGCCTGTCGCAGTTAATTTGTCCCGGTGAATAGCTGACTAGCTATCACTGGATCACAGGGGATCCGACGTAAGGGCTATTTTTGGAACCAGTTCCTATAGGATTTATAAAATGGTCACCAACACTTAAAATGGGCGAAGCCAAACCAAAAGCCGCCGGCAGGGCCTAACATCAAAAGCTTGCAGAGACAAATAAATTATATATTGGCACTCGTCGGTATTCGGTCGATATTTACAATTTAAAATAATAATTAAAAAACCAAGTGTACAAACAAAAAATCAAATAAACAATAAGAACAGTAATAATATTCGAAATAAATATTTAAAATGTTTGCATCGAGGGATACATCAGTTAGTTTGATTATAAATGCATGAAATAAATCAACACATTAGTTAACCAGTTCTTACTCATAGTATGTCAAAGATATTGAAAGTATTAACTTTTTTTATTTTGTTACATTTAAAACATTTAAACGTGATAATGAAGAAAATTTCTTTTATTATGATTCGAGTAGCAATCAAAACGAGGGAGCCTTATGTGACAAAAATGAAAATACACTTATTTTTCCGAGACTTAACTTCCCTGTGGAAAACCTATTTACATTGAGTCCTCGAATAGTACAATTAAAATAAGAGATAGTGTTGAAAAATTCCGTCAACAATTAAAAAAACGGCTGAGCTTGGATCCTATCTAATATCAAAGCCTAGATAAATTTTATTATTGCCGTCGTAAAACTTGTTTACTTGGGACCTACCTATCAACATAATTGAAATCCGAGTTTGTCAGTAAATGTTTCAAATTTCTCCAAAGTTTCGTGACGTATCACCGACCATAAAATATTATATCAAAACCAAGTTTAATTTTGTAACTAAACGACCTTATTTGTTAAGAATGTTTGGGACGTCCTTAGATTCAGCGGGCTTATTCTGAAAACTGATTTTGATATCTCACAAAATAAAAAAAAAGCTTTTTCAAACTTGGGGCTTTGGCATCCTAATTTGAGGCTAAAGAAAGATGAGGAGGGAAAAGAGAAAAGGGTAAAAGGATGTTAAACATAGGTACTCCATAAGAAATCTGTTGTGAGGCTGAAGAGAGTGGGGAAGGGCAGGAGATGGGGCAGAGAAAGGTTGGTAAGAATCTAGCTATTCAGATCTGGTCACCAAACACTGTTAAACATGGGGTCATCTTAAGTTTAGTTTCAGCTCAAATAGGGGTAATTTACCAGGGTAATACTGATAATATCATCTTTCATATTTTCATTTTGGGAAATACCACCCCGGAAACCATTTATTGGACAATCAACACCTCTGCCGTAGGTCACCCGGACAATACCGAACAATACTGGACAATCAACTAAATAATTTAGAATTTTATATAGAATTACGAAGCCAGTGAAAATTCTTCTGCCTGACAGTTTGAGAATATTCATTTCGTTTAAAATAGTGTTGTAGTTCAACATAATTGCTGGAATACCCATTTTAAAAATTATAAAACGTAAGAATTTGTTTTGTATTCTTTCGTGGTTCTTAAGTGGTTCGCTACCTCTAGCAGGCTTAGCAGGGGTGCCCGGGTCTATGGGGTGAGGTTTTACAAGTCCTTGGCGGCCGTGTGTCTGCCTACCTGCGTGGCGGGCCGGATCAAGGGAGACTGGAGGAGAGACTCAAAGGAAGTCTTTTGACTTCTCCAGCCAGAATTTCCTGATCCATCGTCTTGCACCGCAGTTGAAGGGATGGATTCATTCGTCCATCACTCCTGGACATATTGACCCCCAGATTCCTACTCACCCCTCATACCTATTTCCATCCAAGAACTTCCTCTTCTTCCTTTCCTTAAAAAACCCTCCTCACAGCATCCCCGAAGATGACACAGGCCTTGAGGGAAATTATTTTCCTCGGGGCCTCCTGTGTAGAGCTAATGTAAAAAATATATATCTGAATTACGCTGCTTACGGTGATAGGCCTATCTAGCGTAAAATGACATATAAAGTACGATCAGGTAAAAAGAAAACAGGTCGACAAAACTGAGTCCCACCCTTGACTTTGGAATATAGCCCCAGATAGGGTAGTATTTGAGGAGGGCGTAAATTAATGACTTGCCATTGACAAAATCCTTTGGTTTTCATAATTAAGTTTGTTCGTCGGTTGTAAAAAGCTCCGACTTGCCGCCAATTTACAACGTCTATTGATTGGACGTTTTAATGAGGGCAAATTTGTCTTGTTCACGTTTAATAGACCGCAAATTTATCGATGCTTTTTGTATACACCCTAATTTAATTAATTGACACAATTTCGTGTTCGACGGTTAATTGACGACCGAAGTAGCTTTAGAGAGAAGAGCTTTACATAAAAAATGCTTGCAAATCGTACAAATAAAACGTGGAAATATTTTTTTTACTAATGTAAGTACTTATAAGAAAAACTCGTAAAAATGTGAATTCATTTGAAAGCTAATTAATTTCATAATAATGCGCAGGATTCTGATTATTTTTATGAAAAGGCTAGCTGAGATACCCGGCTTCGCTCAGGGAGTTGATATGAGATTGAACTTACGTTCCAACCCACGACGGATCTTGCTTTATATACCCCTACCAATGGGACCCCTATCCCTTTAAAGGCTTCGAATGGCCCACAATGTTCCAGAATATTACAAAACATTCTAAAGTGTTCTGGAATTTTCCACAGTGATCTGGGATGTTTTGGGATGTTCCTGAACTTCCAGACTATTTCCGAACATTTCACAAGATTCCTGAATGTTTCGGGATGTTCTGGAATTTTGTGGAATGCTCTCGAATACTCTCAAATGTTCTGTACTGTTTTCTAGAGGACGAAACTTCCAGCCATTATATCTTGAGAAGCATGCTTTTCAGTTAAAAACGGGAACCTTCTTCATGTTTGGGGGATGGAGAGCTACCACACCATTTAACTGCCTTGATCGTATCGGGACTCATTTGTACACTTTCTTTTGTAATATATATTGATTATTCCGTGCGTCACGCTTTACTTTTCTCGTTAGGTACTGTGAGATTCACAGATCTTTGATTATGCCTAACATTTCTTCTTCTTCTAAAAACTTTTCTGAAAAATTTTAGTTCCAAGCTTCTTCCAGCCATTATATCTTGAAAAGCATGCCTTTTAGGATAAAACCGAAACCTTCTTCATGTTTGGGGGATAGAAGGCTACCACACCATTTAACTGCCTTGATCGTACCGGGACTCGTTTGTATACTTTTTTTTACAATATATATTGCTTATTCCACGTGTGACGCTACCTTTTTTACATTTCTCGTTAGGTACAGTTGTAATATTCATAGATTTGATTATGCATAACATTTCGTTCTTCTTTTTAAACCTTTTCTGAAAAATTTTAGTTTCTAAAATCGGGTTAAAACCACAAACGGTTTAGCTTAGTTTATCAAGTAGCTAAGTACTTTTAACATCTCTTTTCTACTTTTTCCTTATGTCGGTATTGTTCTCCTAACAACATTCCGCTATCAAAGCTGCTATAGTTCCATAAGCTCCAAGCAGTGAAGTGGTGAAGTAAACAAATTAGTTTAGAACACTCGTCGTGACAATAACAAGAGGCCGATCAAATCAACCATTTATTTAAAAATTACTTTTTGACGTGATAACATCTCATAAATCGATGAAACCGAATGTCACGAAAAAGCATGACTCATTGTCACGTTCCGCCTGAGCCGAGCGTGCAAGCGAGAGCGCGGTACAAGCGTTCGGCCTAAGCGTTCAGCTTGGCGCATCTGTCTCTCTTCCACTCCATTGTTATTATGTGACGTTATCACGTAAAATTATCGTCCGTAAACCGTCTTTACAGACAGTAATTTTTTTTTAACTGCAATATTAATTGCATTATGATTTTAAATTTTGTTTCATTATTCGTATTTATATAGATTGTGTAAATACTATAATAGTGCAAAGTAAGATTTATGGATACCTATTATAAATGTAGATATTATTATAGTGTTTCGTGAAAACCTCAACAGGAGAACCTGTGCTGTGGTGTTCACGTGTTTTAATTGTTGTGAAACGATTACATAATATTATATCATGTTAATTAATGTAGATATTATTGTGTCATGTTTGATTTTGTGTTATTAAGTTAAAAATCTGTGTCTTTTGTTTTTATCCAGACCGAAACATTATGTTTGTTACATAAATATGTTCGTGTGTTCTATTTGGGTTGTATCAATGATGTAGGCAACTGATTATAAACTTTAATTGCGTGGTACTTCAGTTCTTCAGTGTGGAGTTTATTGAAAATTTTGTTATTATTGTTGATTAGGGACATTGATTAGGGATATTGCTCTAAGGGACTATAGAGATCTGAAAAGATGAACGATTGGAGATTTAGCTTTCATTAGCATAGTGGTGTACATTTAATAATTATGTTGATTATAGCACTGAACTTATTCTTAAGAAAATTTCCACTATCTTGATCCAAATACCTAGGATATCATTCTCTGATCTTTTGATATCACTTCACAACACTTTACAGGGCTGCAAATAAATAAGATATTATCTAACAATGGGGCCCGTATAAGAAATATGCAGCCACATTGAAAGGAATGGATGCACTTAACCTGCCGTTTTGACTATGCACTAAATTTATCTGAAGAGCTTGTTCAACAAACAGACCAACACTCAAGCGTCTAACTATATTGCCTTGTACAGGATACAGCCTTGACGAAGACGCAAAACCTCGCTTGCAAAAATCACCAACATTTTCATTCCAATCCTTCGGTTTAAAAGGGACTTCTAGATTCGCCGGAAACAATTAACATAATTATTCTATTGGCATAAACTAAAAATGAATTTGTTTAACGTCATTGTGGGACTGATTTTCTCAAAAAAATAATATCCTAGGATACTGATTCTTTCTGAAATCTACGAATCGTTAAACGAGAATTATTTATCACGCCAACTGTTATCTTTCATTAACCCGCTGGCCACATAATTAATTTTGTACCAAAAATTGAAAACCTGCATTTGTGTACTAAATCAATTGTAACTTTTGAACCATATATTCAAATGAATTAATTTCTTTAAATTTGTTGACACATTGAAATAAGGTAAAGAAAAACAAAACAAAATTTTTAAAAATATTAAAATATGTGTAATTTAATTAAGTATACAAATATAACCTTCTCTTTTTTCGTAAATTTTTTTTTACATTTTTATACATAAAGGTACAAAAAACCTAATATTCGTAAATCGAACATTAATAATTTTTGTTTTTTACATACATATATACGAATAACTAATAAAATAATTTAGTATGATAGTCCCCAAAGCAATCAGGGTCACTGCCAAAAACCTAGAACCACTCGCAATTTTGAAAGAAATTAAATTGCGTCTGGCTGCATACAAAGCCTGGAAAACAAATATCAGGGAAAAAAACTTAAGAGACAAATTATTGCCAATTCTACGAAATGAATGATTAATTACCTACAAAGCGTTCGGCATTTTAAATTTTATTCAAAAATATTGCTGTCGCGCTCGTTTTCCGTTTTTTTGGCGGACCTACTCTAAGAAGGCAGGCTGCCGGAGTTAGTGGAAAATGGGTTAAACCTCAACACCCTCAATTGAGGTGGCTGGTACCCATCACGATTTTGTACTAAACGTTTCGTTCTGTTCAGTTCAGTATCTAGGCATTGGTTTTAGTTTAAAATATATATTATTTACGCCAAATGATAACTAAGCGCCTGGATTGCGCCTTTATCCAAGCTCCTAAATCCTAAGCGCCTCTATCCAAGCAATCCCTAAGCAAAAGTACGAAAATATATTATGATGGATTTTGATGTGAAATTCTCATTTTGTTAAGGCGTGTGTGCCAAGACTGCAGAAATTCGTCGTTGAAGTTTTGTGGGATCTAAATGAAGATGATGTTCTCCAAACCAATGAACGCACCAGATTAAGACTTCAATGGCGACTTTAAGACTTCAGTGCTAACAGAATTACGAGCCGTAGGGTACAAGGAGAAAAATATCAGCTTCTTCAAGACGGTGATTATCACACGACGATCACGATCCTACTGATCCTAAGCCATGAGTCATGAGGTAATGTCCATAGTCCAAGATTCGTGTGGTTTCTTTATTTTATCGTCAACACAATAACGCGGTAAATTAAATTGTTGATGATTTATTATTTTCATCGACGGTTAGTTTTGCATTGTTAAGCAGGCATTTGTCAATGTCAGCGGTACGAATATTTGGTAAGAAATTAACGTTAAATATATTTTTATTATCCACATAATTGCTCAGTTTTGCGTCGCGTTACTTGCCGCTATTTTGAATAATGGCAGCAATCATCGAAGAAGGCTAAGATTTATGTATTTCTCCAACGAATTTACATATCATTTATCTACGAGCTTAGGCCGCTTTAAAGTGGTTAAATTGTTTGTTTGGAAGTAAATTGATTTTATGCAGATAGTATTCGATGTAAATAAATTACGCTAGAGGAATAAAAATAGGTTGTATTTGAGTTGGAATGACGCAGGTTATTCTATTGTGTGACATCATTTGATTACACTACATAGAATAAAGAAAAAATACTTTCTTTGAAAGGAGAAACACCACAAGATGTACAGTGATTTATTTCGTTAATGTGAACTGTGAATTTTCTTTGGTATTGGTAGATTAGTTGATTCCACTTGTTCAGTTTATGGTCATGGCATATTTTAAAATAGTAGTAAGTTACTTCCACCATGCGCTGTGGAGCTTTGCATTTTAATTCAACCGTAACGAAGAAAAGCGTAACTAAAGTAAGAAAAGAAGTAAAAGCGTTTGGTCCTCATAAGTTAATTTTTTTTTTTTTTTTTTTTTTTTTAAATTTATTTATTTATTTTATAAATCAACAATCCAGTCCCGCTAAGCCAATTGCAATTGGCTTGACAGCAGGTGCTTATAATTCCTTACAAATATATTTAAAGTTATAATTTACATCTTTTATCTACAGTTAAACATTTTTTCATAAATTTTATCAAGTATCAAGTATCAAGTATCAAAATAAATATTCTTTTTCCAATAACCAATTTTTCACCATATATTTAACCTTATTCATAGAATTATGTTGCTTTATATTGTCAGGTAATAAATTACATTACAAAGTACATTAATCTTGATTAATGTACTTTGTACATTAATCAAGATTAATGTACAAAGTAATAAACAAATTTGTGAAGAATATTGTATTTGATAGGCCTCTCCGATTCTCCAATGTGCTCGATATGTGGAAAAATTGGCGACATCGAACATTCTTTAACGATTGTATTAATATTGGAGAGTGACAATATTCGTGACCACAAACCATCGACCAACAAAGTCCAGCCCTTAGAATGGCAGGAGACCATATTTGTCCCAGCTCACATGCGTCTCGTTTAAATCGCTGTAACTCCATTACTATTGGTGAAAGTGAGTGAAAATTATATTTTAAACAGTGTTGAATAGGCAAAACACCACGCTTTTTAGTCTAATCTAAAAAATAACGACGAAAAAAGTAAAATGTGCACCTTTATGAAACCAAAGTTTTCAATGTCAATTTAAAAAAAAAAAATTGAAATTATGTGAATTTTTTAATTAATTATTTTGAAATGAAAATACAAAAAAAATGAGGTTACAGAGTAACATTTGCAATACATTTGAGTAATAAAATATGTTTGTTTTTTTTCGTTATTAGTAATTTTAATTAGAAAAAAGTGAGGTGAGCAATTTTTAAAACTTTTTATGTTTGCATGCAAAATTTTTATATTTCAAAAATTATATGTTTCCTAGAATTATAAAATTTGAAAGCGTAATTCATAATCTTTCAAAAACAGTTCTTAGTTTTGGAATATGTTCAGAAATATTCTATTTATTTGCATTTTATTGTAAAGCGGAAATATTTTGACCATCTGAAAAATACGCCAAAATTCTGTAAGACTAGACAGGACATGACTTTGAAGACATGGTTCCAAAAATTGGTTTACGAGAAAATTTACCAAAAAGAATGTACATTTTTCGCAGGCAGAAGATCGCAAGCAGCATTTTTTAGTATGCAAGGGCCAAATTTTTCTACCAAGACGTTATGCTTTGCTTTCAAAAGCGTGGCGAAAGAATCAGATGGGGAGTTGTGCTATAAAATTACGACGAATTATGCGACCGAATTCGCTATATCTAGAGTTGAAGTATCGATGCCTCGAACCCATTGGAAGTTCAGAATTTAATACATTCAACTAAGTTATTTACCATATCAAGAATGTAGAAATTTGTTAGATCCTTTATATTGGAAAATATTTGAATGTGAATTCTTAGATAAAGAACTAGGTAATATACTCACATTTTGGGAGGTGGGTATAGGATCCGCCGTCCCGGGAACCATTTATTAGATGACCAAGACCTCTCGCCATAGGTCAACCCAAGGTGTTCGCTAGGTTTGGTAACTTACCGAAACCCAAACGGATTCATGAAGAGAGGTTTGTCTAGATCTTGGCGGCCGATGCGTCTGCCCAACTGCTGCATGGTGGGCCAGATCAAGAAAGACTGGTTGACCTCTCCAGCCAGAATCCTTCGACCCGTCGCCCTGCACAGCAGTTGGAGGGGTGGATTCATACTCTGTCACTCCTGGACACATTGACCCCCAGATTCCTACCCACCCCTCATACCTATTTCCTTCCCAAAACTACCTCTCCATCCATTCCTTAAAAAATCCTCCACCCAGCATCTAAGATGACATAGACCCTGTGGGAAATTATTTTCATCAGGGCTTCCTATTTATGATAATTTTTTTGAACAAGAGTCTCAGCTGCTTCCGTCTGGAGCCAGTGAGACTATGGCATTCGCAATTGGGGTATGATGTGAGGCTGAAAGTAGTGGGGTGGGGAAGGAGATAGGAAAGAGGAATATGGGGAAGTACCTGGCTATTCAGATCTGGTCACCAAACAAGGCTGAAGCCATTTAAAGCAACGTTTCAATTCTGAATGGTGGTCTTACACCAGGGCGGTACTGATAGTATCTTCCACTCCGGAAACTGTCGCAAATAAACTCTATATTATTTTTAAATAAATAAATTGTGAAATAACACAAATTAATCAAATATAATTTATTAGCGCACGGCGGGATTCGACCCCTCAACCACGGCGACCGTCTGTGTGGAGTTAAGATGAAGTTATACGTGAAATCCTATTTAGATTAATCTTTACTAGGAATCGGGTTAAAGTATGAACATCAAAAAATATGCTACGGATAAATTGAAGCTTTTACAACCTTTTATATGTACTGGAATTACGATAAAAATTATTTATTACCTAACTAAAAATACAAAAAATGTTTTTGCATGACTTAACTATAAAGTAATAATATAAGAAGCAATTTTTAAAAATATCCCTTTATGGCTTAAACTATTTTTTAAGGTTTCGTATGCTCTAACTTTTTTCATTCTAAGGACGGGTTGTTTCAAAAAATTTGATGAGTTCATCAAATATTTGAGGTTGATTTTCGGGTTCTGTGTAAGTTCTTTTCGAGTTCTGTTTTTTTTATCATCATAGACCAGCTACTTCACAAAACTGAAATCATCACAGAACTTGAATTGAACTTACACAGAACGTGAAAATTAACTTCAAATATTTGACGAATTCGTCAAATTTTTTGAAACAACCCATCCTAATAAAATTATGCATAAAATAAATAAAAACCACATTTCGCTTACTTGCCTCGTGCAAATAAGACGCTCGATTTAAAACTTTTAAGGCGTAATAATCGAAAAATTTCTAGCGTTTATATTACTTTTTATGAAAAAAAAATGTTTTGATTGTATTGACTTAATAATGGCAATGAACCTAATTTAAAACATATGAGGCAAGGAAAAAAACGCCAATAGTATGTGAATCAGAAACTTTTAAAATAAACATGACAAAATATGCAATTCTTATTGTTTAAATAATGATTTTTTTAATAACATTTATTACATACGATGTTCGCCAAAATCACCGTTCATTCGTTGATACGACTGCATTTCCACTGCAAAGAACATTTACTCAAAGCGGAGACGATACACCTGTTTGTAACTGATGCATTAGTTGAAAGGTAAGTGCATATAATGCAACGGGTTTCCTATACCCACAACACAGCATCCTATACTCTGCAGGTCTGTAAGTGCAGCGCACACTCTAAGCTCTAACTTGAGTGGGGGTTAAGATATAAGGTGGACAGTGATTTTGTTGTTCGTGATGGTGTGTTCTTGTCTGATGAATAGATGTTTTCTCGCTCAAGACAATCTTTTTAAAGGAAACTGTTTTATGTTCAGACACTCTTCATGATAAATTATTATTTATTTTATGCAATTAAGACGTTTGAAAGATTATTACTGTCATCGAAGAAGAAGATAAAAGATAATATTAATAAATCTAAAAGAAAACATGAAAAAAGAACAAGACACAGAAAAATAAATAGGTAACGGTCGCAACAACAATTAAAGTCCAACGTTTAGAAAAAGATCGATAGGTTTCCCATATAATTAAAATCGGATATGTTTATCCGACACACTATCTATGTTACAAACCAGTTCTTTGAGTATTGTGATCATTTAAAAAGATAGCTGCCAAAAATATGGGGAAAAAATTGTCGAAGATAATGTTGTTAATTCTGAATTTGAAATATGAGATTTACAAATATGACTTAAAAAAAAGAGGTCTGAAAGACCCAGTTGGTTGAGGCGCTTTTCCCGATATGATGAGAGATCCTGGGTTCAAGTCCCAATTGCGATAGTTATGTTACCTTTTTTATTTTTATGTGTCTTGTTCTTTTTTTATATTTTCGTTTAGATTTATTAGTATTATCTTCTTCAGTGATATATTACATTGATGGGAATAACCATACAAAATTATTTATTTAAAAATTAGAGTTATTGTAATAAAAATCGTTTACTGTTTTCATTAGATGAAGAGTTTACAAGAGTTTCAACTGCCAGTGGGACTAAGACATTGTTAATTATGTGTTTTCGCAAACTAAGAATACCATAAACAATTTGCAAAAGATTCAAAGCATATTTTTATAATTCTGATCAACATACTAAATGAGATGTTTAAATATTTTTATAGATAATTGCATTTGTAAACGGCTCGAATTGGCTAAAATGTCATTTTGATGTAGAAAACGCCACTGGCTGGTAAGACGGCTGTCATCGACCGACGCGACGTTGGCGGGCGTGACGTCGTTAATGCAGTATCCACGAACAAAAATGAACATGTTTTGAATTATTTACCGATATTCAAATAAAAAAATATATATATTCAAAAATACCGTCATTATCGATATTATTTTCGAGAATGATAAAAAACACCAGTGAATAAATATCCGGTAATTAGATCTTTTGCGGTGTTTTCCCAGGAGAACATTTTAACAAGAACAATATCATTGCAATCGATTTCATTTCATGTTCCTAATAGAGTCACCCGAATTAAATATATCTTTCACTGTCATGACAAATTCGTTTATTAACTCCCTTATTCCACGCATACACAGCTTAGGAGTCCAATCTACAGAAGAAACAAATTTTTTTAATAGCACCGAAAGAACTTACAAAAAAGAATCTCTTGGATTATTTAAGAACAGTCATTATTTTACATTTTGTTTCCAAAATTGTAAATTTTAGTTAATTTTAATCATATGTAAATTTTATAATTGAGCCCTTGCTCGGAAGAATGTTGTATCCAACAAATTCTAGTTCCGAGAAAAATTGAAAAAACGAAACCAGTTATGTTTCATAACATTTTATATTTAAAATACACAAAACATACTTAGAAGTTTTAATTGAAAAGTCGTTTAGAAAGGCAATTAAATTAGAGTTTTAACTAGAATTTATGCTGAATTTGTGGAATAATGTTGTATATGAGCACTTTCACATACAACGTTATTCCACAAAACGGTTTTTTTTTACTTTCGTACCTGACAGAAAGCAACATGCTCTTTTTTCATAAATGTACACATGCCATTGATGTTTTGAGCTTAAAAAGCAAAAAATGATATGAATAAATGAAACCACTTACGTTCTAAATATTGTTTTGAGATTGACATTCAACATTATTCCACAAAACTGTTTCAACGGCTAAAAAAAGGGTTGATAATATTTTTTCTGAACAAATTCTACATTCCTGCGTTCTTCAGCTTCTTGGCTTTGAAGACTTTCTAGTTGAAGCCATAAGACGTTCGTTTGTTCCATTTATTCCCATAAATTAAACCATGCGCCGTGATTTTGATAAACAGCGTTATACAACATTCTTCCACAAACCAATCTTTAAAAGGCTTGCCACAGGCCTAAAATTTTTTTGATTGCCATAATTCATATCTTTTTTTTTTTTTAATATGTTTATTCAGTTTTAATTTTACAATATTTTATTTTACAAATCTTACGAAACTGATCAATCAGTTTGATTGTAAGAAATCTCTAATTTTTTTCTAATTATTTAATACAGTATACTTTTCAGTTTTACATAGTTTATACTAAATATAATACTTAATATTAAAATACTAATTATTACAGTATAATGTTTTAATGTTTATGAATTGCGTTGTAGTAAAAATATTTTACACAGTACAAACATACGGTGAGAAAATAAATAGATAGAAACTATTTTATTTGATTTCATGTTCTTAAAAGATGCGTATCAACATGCCCAACATTATTCCATCAATAACTCAACATTGATAGTTTTGTTGGATACAACGTTATTCTGGGCAAGGGCTCAATTGTTTCATAATCCATTTTTTATATATAAGTTATATTATTAGATTTTAAGGGATCCGTACGGTAAAAAGATACATCTAGCAATAAAACACCAGGCAGAACATAAATGAGATTTGTTCGTTTAATAGATATTACGTATTTGAAAAAAAAAATTGTAGTACAAAACAAAATAAACCTAGCGAATAAAAACACACGCGACTTGTAACATGACTTAACTAACCGATTATTCAAACGTAATTGTCACGTATTCCGTTGGTTGGCAATGTTGCTATGCATAAAATACCTGTCTCAATATGCATGTACGAGCGAGAAATTGAGAGGTTAAATCCGATTTGTGTTGCCATTATGAATAAAGTCGTGATTCGGTGACCCACTGTCGCTGGAAATTAATGGCCATGATTATGATGAATGCCCGAATAGCTATATCGTGGCGTGGAACAAATTGCGCCCCTGGATGTTTGCATTAGGTTTAGTATTCACGTTTAATTCAGTTGGCATTTATTTTTGTTCATAACGATAGTAGCTACATTTGAGAAAGCGCTTGTGTAACGTGAATTCGCTGAATTTAGGTAACCTATGTTAAGAATGAACTATTTATGAAGCGATTAGTAATTTTTTTAGCTGTATTTCTTTTAAAGTCTGTAGTATCGCATATTTTTTATACATATTGTCTATTGTAGATACTTTGAATATTGAAAAGATTTTTTCAGTAGAGAATGTAGACGGTTTTTTTCAAGATGACCTTATTTATCAATCTTTGAACTATTTTCAGAGGATTTAAAATAACATCATAAGTTCCTCCCCATCCTATAATACCGCACTGTAATATAGATTGAACAATTGCATAATAAACTCTTTTGAGGTTTTCTAGTCTAAGAATATTTCTAATTCTGATAAATATATATATATATTTATTTATTTATTTATTGTTGTTATACGCCCATATGGGCTTTTACGTTTCATTTCCTTCATTCCTCCTATTTCTACTCATTCTTCATTCATTTCCTAATTCTTTTGATAACTTCACAAATATGTGTTTTCCATTTAAAAAGTTGATCTATATATACACCAAGATATTTAATATTGGAAGTTGAATTAAGAGTAGAACATGTTTGATTACAATTTGTTCCACTACATTTACTCTGATGTATTACAATTTTAATTTCTGGATTGGATCAAATTACAATTTAAAATATTCTGTCACAATTGGGTAGGAAGGTGCCAAGGTTTGTAAAAAATGCGTTTAAAGTTAGCTCATAGAGTGGGATAGCGGTGATTGGCTAAACATTCGTGACGTAGCTTGGAGTCCATGTTTCACTGGGAGATTTGAATTAACTGCAATAAAGTGGCAGTGCTTTACTTCAAGGTATGTCGTGAGTGCGAAATTTCAAAATCGGCACGAAGAGTTTAATTTTAGAAAAAGGCCGCATGAGCAAACCTTGTTAAGCGCATTTTCTAAGAACCCTGGAAAGGTGCACAGAATGCTCCACTAAATAACTCCATTAAAAATTAATATGAATTTATGTCGATTCCAAATAAAAACAAGTGTAATATAATATACACTCGCAGGAACCCGAAAGATTTAAAAAGAGATTTAAAACACCTCTGCCATAGTAGGTTACTCCAACGTCTTGGTGGCCTCCGTGGTCGAGCGGCAATCCTCTCTACTAGGTCGGGGGCTGCGGGTAAATTGTATTTGATTAATTTGTTTACAATTTAAAATAACATAACGTACATTTGCGGCATGTTCCAGAGTGGAAGATACTCTCAGTTACGCCCTGGTGTAAAATCACCATTCAGAATTGAAACGTTGCTTGAAATGGCTTTAGCCGTTTTTGGTGACTAAATCCGAATAGCCAGGTACTTCCTCACCTTCCTCTCCCACAACACATTCCTCTCAGCTCTCAACATGCCAATGACAATGCCATAGACCCGTTAGTTCCATGAGCAAACGTTTTTTTAATTTTTAGCAGATCCGACTTTGTTCTTCGAGACTATCGATATATAAACATCATCAATTTAATTGATGATATATTCGCCCAAGTATCCACAAGTTAAATGCTTTGTTTCATAACAGTATTTTGTTTAGTCTTCAAGTTTCAATTACTTTCACTTACTTCAAATTCACTTACCTTTTAGCTCTAAACATACCCCAATTGTCGATGCCATAGGCTCACTAGCTCCAGGAGCAAACGTTTTTTTAATTTTTAGCAGATCCGACATTGTTCTTCGAGACTGTCGATATAGATACATCATCAATTTAACTGATGATATATTCGCCCATGTATCCACAATTTAAAGGCTTTTGTAACAGTATTTTGTTTATTGTTCAAGTTTAAGTGCCATACTAAAATCAAAAAACGGCATATTTTAAACATCCCATACCCCAATTATTGGGAATGTCGTAGTTCCACTGGCTCAGGGCAATCGGGTTGCATTAAAAATACTAATCTCCGCAGGCAGCCAGAAGAGGAACTAACAACGACACATTTTTTGTATTAAACTATTACAGAAGATTTCTCACACTGCATATAGAAAATAATGTAGACACACATGTGATTTTTAATTTTTACGGTCAATAAATTTTTGGATTATATGAACAAACAATGTTTTTTAATTTTTAAAGGACTTCCCACTCCCCCATGTTCAACGTTATTATTTGATAAATCTATGAAGATGCGCGGTAAATACCGACTAGGAGCACAGACACGATAAGAGATAATGGTATTATTATAAAGCATCAAGCATAGGTCGGTTGATCTCGCCGATTTACGCTTTACACGGGCTCCGTCCGTGCGGCCTTTTCAGTAATAATGAGAGAGCGTGAGCGGCGCGCGGAGTGGGTGTGCGGAAAATGGCTCAAATTGCACGGAAATCACTTCATTTGTTTACCCCGTCATTGTATGCCCCCCTGGTACTCGCAAGAGTAGGTATATAGCGTGAAATTAATAAAGATTCTGGTAATGTTCTGACGTATTCGAATTAAATTTAATACGTGTAATTCTGTTTGTTTGCTATGAAATAAATCACGGGGCTTCGAAAATATATGTTTTATATTAAGCTAGCAGTAAGATTTGTAAAGCTAAAAGTATTTATAAAATATCTGCCACTGGAATCATGCCTTCAAATAACAAATATGTATTGTTAATTTTCGTTATAATATTTTAATTTTTTTTGTGTTTACAAATTAGAGAGACGATTAGAAATTTATCTTTCAAATGGACACCTTTAGTAAATCTAGTTAGTGAGTTAGTCAGTAGTGTTAATGGTAACGACTTTTGGTTTATTTTATTTATTTGTGTATTAAAACATGCGCAGTACAGTTAAGTTAAAAGGAAAAGCATAGACCCTTTAAAAATCACGAAATGCGATACTGCTTGTTAACTTTGACGATTTACTTGATTAACCACAAGAAATTTAAACCAAAGAAATACATATTTCAAACAAAGAATTAAAATAATTATGTGATAAAAAATATTATATCCAGGATCAGTCAAAAAGTAATGGATCCTATTTTTTTCTCGTTTAATTGTCAAGAAATTAAAAAAAAAATCAATTGCTTGGGTTGAAAACCACACTATTGATGATTAATTTTTTTTTTTTTAAACATAATATCCGTCCATTCCACATCTTTTAACAAGGGCATATATCACAGTGTTGTTAAAAGCACAGTCACATCCAGAACATCATCGCCATAACTTTCCCCAGTAGATCACACGTTTTGAATTATTTTGTCATTGGTGATTTTGTGTGTTGCCATTCTATTGACTTCCTCTTCCTCTATTGTGAATTATTGACAAAATCAGTTCTAATTTAGAAAATGACACTTAAACTCAAAAAAATATTGTACGAAATATTAAAATACACACTTTTTTCCGTGAATATCTCGCAGAGTCCCCACTTTCAATGAAAATGTAACTACGGCATTCCCACTGAGCGTGTTTTGAGGCTAAAGAGGATAGGAAGGAGAAAGAGTTAGGGTAGATGCTAAGTACCAACCTGGCTTTGAAGAACCGAAGTACCGATTTTTTTTTTAAATATTTTATTTTGAAAATGTTTTCAACTGCAGAGAACTTTCAGAGGTTTTGACTATTGTACAGATACGCCTTATTTAATTGCTTTTAAAGTATATAACATTGTTTTATGTAAGATTAAACAAATACACGATTTAGGTCCGATCCAATTTAAATCTTCGCTAAAAACATTCCTTTACAAAAACATGCCACTACATCAAACGAATACTTTACATGAACTGCATTACATAATTGATTTTTCTATATGACTTTCTCTAATATATATTTTTTTATATGAATACCGCACAACAGTCCCAACTGCTCCCGTTTGGAGCCAGTTTTACAAAAACAAGCCACTACATCAAACGAATACTTTACATGAACTGCATTACATAATTGATTTTTCTATATGACTTTCTCTAATATATTTTTTTTATATGAATACCGCACAACAGTCCCAACTGCTCCCGTTTGGAGCCAGTGAAACTATGGGATCCCCAATCGAGATATGTTCATCCAATAAATGGTTCCCGGGGCGGAGGGACCCATACCCGCCTCCCAAATTGTCATTAACGTAGCATTTACTTCTAAAAGCATTACAACCAAGGGTTATCTTTAAATTTCCGATAATAACGATATACAAGCACAAGCTATCAACGTGCATCGGCCTTCAACGAGCGACATACTGTTGAATATTCATCGTCAACATGTTCCCTCGATCCCCCAAGCAATACCTCGGGGGCAGGTTGAACGTTATGCAAAATTAGTCTCTTAGAGACGACTGCCAACGGAGTGATACACGGTATGATGTACGATGGCGCGCGATATGAATACAAAAACCTCTCAGGATTAATTCATTAAATATGTAGGGGGCAACCCGAGGCAGGGAAGTTAAATTCGCGTATCAGCATTGTACTTAATGCCTGGTGCACACAAGGCTAGTATTTGAAGCAAAGATAGCAAGCTATTGATAGACGGATAGAACTAGCTTGGTTTTTAACCTAGTACGCTAGAGAAGAAGCTAATAAGCTAGCGTCTCAAAACGGAATAGTTTAATAGGCCCGGTTAGTATTTCAAGCAAAGATAGCAAGCTATTGATAGACGGACAGAACTAGCTTGGTTTTTAACCCAGTACGCTAGAGAAGAAGCTAATAAGCTAGCGTTTCAAAACGGGATAGTTTAATAGTCCCGGTATAGCAGTTAGTCCGTACCCTTGCTATGGACTAATTTAAGCGGACTAAATCTACTGATCAAGCTTTGCTAAGCCGCAGAATAGTTCCTACTTCAGACGCCGCGCGCTAGCATTCATATGCCAAATTTGACATTTATGTAAACAATATTTAAACTTCACACCCAAATTTACGTAAGTCGCCTAATTTTGCTAGAAAGTATGCAAGACTATTATATTCATAGAGCGATGAGGAATAAAAATTTTATTAATTGATATATGAATTGTACCTACGAATTCTCTAAAGTTATCCATTTGGATTTAGCATTAGTTATATTCTTATTTATTATATTCAGTTTGTGCTTTATTTATATATCTTGTAATCTCCTTTATTTATGTTATACATTGTTTTAAAAGAAATTTTTATGTTATATGTAAAAGCCCAATAGAGCGTCAATAAATAAATAAATAAATAATCAATCAAAAGTAGTCTGATAAGGGATTCTAAAAGAGTCAACGTACAGACAGTTTGTTTTCAGCTGTTAATTTAATAAATAGTGCACTGCCTAGATACTGATTAAAATTAGATATACTCGCATATGCTGTTTGAAGTAAGGCACTTTATCAAAAATTAACTCAAAAATTAAACCCGCCTGAAAACAAACTGCCATCATAGAGACGTCTCGGTGAAGATGGCAGTAGTCGAGAGCGTAGATTTACCAATCATGTAGACAGTTGAATTTATTATTTTTTTTTTCTCTTTTTATTTATTTTTTAATTGAAAGAATAGTTAGTATATATCAACAAACAAGTCCTGCTAAGCCAATTGCACTGGCTTGTCAATAGGTGCTTATAATTCAATTACAAATATATTTTTAAAGTTATAATTTATAATTTATAATTTATCTTATATCTACAGATTCAACATTTTTATATACATATCAATATATATATATATAAATTGTTTTCAAAGAAAAAAGAAACACGTTCTTCTATTAAATTCATAGACAATTCACGTAATACAAGGGAAGTCTAGGCTTTCTTCCTATATATGGATTATGTACTGAGCTGAGCTAAGCTCGACATTCCAATCAAGCCGATCTTACAACCAACTGATATACCGGGCTGTAGAATGCGGTTCTATTATTATTGAGCTAGTAGCGCCCCCTTACACCGAAATTTTTATCTCGGCTTTGTGTTTAGCTTCGTGTGGCCGCCCAAACTGTTGAAGAATCATTTTTTGCTTATAATAATATAATAGTATGTTTTTGAAAAAAAATAATTAAAAAAAGATTCTGAGTTTCAAATACACTTCCGCTTTTCTCAGCACACGTCATACGCTTTAGTACATTCGCATGAAGCTAACGTCCTTTATAGTCCTGTAAGATGTGCAAAATTAACAGCGTACTGAATATTTCATTACAGCCCCCAGTAAAACTGTAACAACGCCACGGTATGTGCAAGCGCGGGCAGGGCGCAACACCCCTGCCCTGCACCCTGCCTACCCGCAGTTAGTGCCACCCCGCTCGGGAGCCTGCTAGTGCTCACTGTTCACTGGTAGGGGTAGGTAATAGAAAATATTTAAACCATGGGTGGATTGGGGATGCTTCCTCCACCCTTACGCCCGCCGCGGCGCTTAATAGGCAATACTTAATCCCAAGGGCAAGTGCGCTCGTATGTATCTTAACCGCTTTTATACGTCTTTATTATAGAATTTTTAATATTATTTTTAGCATAGTTTTAGTACATAAAGAAGTTTTTTTGAAATTCTGTGTTCATTAAAAATTGGCATTTTTTTTTAGTGGAAAATAACATATTTGTAGCTAATATGACCAGTTGCGGTTTTCTCTAATGCGCGGATGTACATTAAATAACTACGGCAAACAAAACTCACTTGGATTATATATATTAATATTACTGCAGTTCGAACAGCGCCATTATTCCATGGTAAAAAAAAATCCACCAATGGGAAGATGGTCTAGTCAATGACCTAGCGTGGATTCCAGAACGCAAAGGGAAGTTAAAACACACAGCTAATTCATACAACAAACGACTTATAACATACAACTTTAAACGACGTATGTGGCAACTATTTATTCCTACTTCTTAAACCATCTTTACCTCTATTTTTACTTATCATATATTTAGGGTTGCCATCTCTAAAATTTGGCAACCAGGACAAGACGCGTGAAAACCCGGATTTTAGAGCCCAAAACCCGGACATGTCAACAGGTTTTTTTAAACATAGTGTAATAAAAAACAGTTGAAAATATCATAAATCTCCTTTTTATTTAATTTCAGACCTTAAAATTAAATTTAGTCATCTTTTATCATCATTTTAAAAGTACCTAACAAAACAGAATCTCATTACAGTTTGTTACAAATTGTTTTAATTAATAATCAGTTTTAAATTTTTAAACCCGGACTACAAATGAAGCCCCGCCCGGACGCTCTCCGGACGCCCTCTAAACTAGGACAAATCCGGGGAAGCCCGGACGGATGGCAACCCTACATATATTCTATGTTACCTGCTTTGTGTCAACTCTTATATTTTGTGTTATCTGTATTTTGTTTCTTATATTTTATGTTATTTATATTTTGTTTCTTATAATTTATGTTATTTCCTGTATTTTGTCAAAAACATGTAATGCACTATTTGTAAAAGCCCTATGGGTGTTTAAATAAATAAATAAACATAAAGTCCGAACGTCGAACATCTAAACCGTAAAGACATATAGCCAAAATTTGTTATTCGTGTGCGCCGCGATAGCTCTCTACCATATTTACCTCTATTTTTACTTACCATAAATACTTAACCATTTTATATTACCTGCTTTGTGTCAACTCTTATATTTTGTGTTATCTTTATTTTGTTTCTTATATTTTATGTTATCTATATTTTGTTTCTTATATTTTATGTTATCTATATTTTGTTTCTTATATTTTAAGTTATTTCCTGTATTTTGTCAAAAATATGTACTGCACTATATGTAAAAGCCCTATGGGCGTTTAAATAAATAAATAAATAAACATAAAGTCCGAACGTAGAACATCTAAACCGTAAAGACATAAGCAAAATTTGTTATTCGTGTGCGCCGCGATATCTCTGTTGGATTCGGAACTGAACGTATATGACTTTGATTGAAAAAGCTGCTGATTTTTTTCCCTTTTTTAAATTGCTTGAATGTAGAACTCCAATTTATACCACGAACCGCCCCTAGTTATTATGGTACCTAATAATTTATTAGTGAAATATTTCTGAAAATTAAATGCTTTCAACAATATCATCTTTTTACACTCAACATTATAAAACATCCTTATTACTTAAAAAAAATAACTTTCTACTACACCACATAAATACTTGTCACACTTAATCATAAACACGTTAACACCTCAGCGTAGGTTCTCCTAGTGAGGTGTTCACGAAACATACAATGTTACCCACTCAGTTTAACCTTCTCAAACCTACCTTAACATAATAATACTTAAAAGAAAAATCTTTTTACATACAGCTACTGAATATGACGGTTTTTTTTGTACTACTATACAAGCCACTGTAATAATTTGTAAAATGTTTATTCAAGAATAAATATAAATAAAAAAAAATAAACAAATACCGTCATAAAAATATTACGTAGAAAAATAATTTTAAAAATAAACTATCTTTTCTGCAATCTTAGTCTCGCAATTTAAACATATATTTGTTCCAGGAAAATGAAGATAACTACATTACCAATGTTTGTTTTTTGCACACCCTTTTTCTAATTTCTTTCATAGCACGAATATCAAATGTGACCATATAAACATGTGAGATTATATTGTTATTTTTTTTAATTTTTAATTTTTATTTGTTTAAAAAAAAGACAAACATTCCCGGGTTACGAATAACCCAACAATGTTTGAAAATCTCCTACTACCACTACAGTAAGCCGAAAATGTTGCTTGAGTCGTGATGGAGGGTTTAGCCAGCCGAGGAATCGAACACGTGACGCCCGGTGGGACCCAAACACGGTGCCCACTCAGCCACCGACCGGTCTGAATACATACCAATTTTTACATCTATCTTCTTTAAAACATTTTTTTCTTTATTTTCAGCTTACTTTTCATTTTTATATTTATACTTAGTTTAATTTATTCCTAAATATGTTTTTTTTCTTTCCTCTTCTAATGTTTTATTATCTATTCTGTATATATATTTAAAAAAAGTTTAGTATGATAGTTAAAAAAAAGAGTAACTTATAAAAATTTATTAAACGATATAAAAAATAAGTTTTGTTTAATTTTTATTAAGTTTTTACTAAAAACACGGGCCAAACTTAAAACATGTATTTTTTAATGTAAATATATTTTTAATTTAATGAAAACAAATAACTTTAATCTTTATTTTAATCTTTAATTTAATTTAATCTATTTAACAATATCAACATGTTTCAAAAACTATTTTTTCTTCGTCAGGATAATAAGTTAATAAAAAATAACAAAAGACAACAAGTATAGACAAATTAGAACATAAACAAAATATTAGAAAGGAGAGGTGATTAATTACTTAAAATATCATAAAAAACAATTATTAATATAACAATTTTCATTAAATTAATAATGACGCCACAAAGTGAATTTGCGAATTTAAGAAGTAAATATATTTATTGTGAGTCTCTAACTTTAAACCACAGTTGTAAATATGTATATAACAAGTTATTGGTTTTCATTTATTACTTATAACCCTCAACCGTAAGTCACTAGAGGTAAGTCTTAGTTGTAAGTCACTAGTTATAATTATAAATTTTAGTCGTAAGACAGTTACATTTATAAGTTGTGAGTTACATTTTAGCCTTCGCTTACATTGTTAGCCCAAATCTTCGTTGTTCAGCACCCTTGAGGTGATTTTTCGATAAAAAACGGTGCTTTTAAATCAGCCAAATATTATTATTAAAAGAAGAAAGCGGTCATGAGAACGGGTCGCTTCTACAACTCGTTTTTGAGTTCAACAGCTCGGCTGTGGAATTATTGCCGGCCTTTGTGTTTCCTTCTTCCTACAACATGTTGTAGAAAGAAGGAAATGTCATTCTTTCCTCTCCTTAATAAGATGCTCCACGCAGCATCTCAGATGACATAGGCCCTATGGGAAATTATGTTCCTCAATGCCTCCTGTGTGGAGTGACGTAAGAAGTTAAACCACGTTGATTGTTCCAGGAATCAAATTCTAAGAATATTCCACTTGTAAAACATTTAATAAATTCTAATTTTTTTATTTCTTCAAAATTCGCAAATTCAATTAAATTATCATAAAAAAAAAATAAAAATAAAAATTTCTCATTTTATTTGCAATGTTTGAAAACGTACAGATAATTGCTAGATGTACTTATAAAAACCATAATAATGCGTCGTGGATGTTTCTAAAACAATGAAGTATTAATTATATTAAAATAAACAGCATATCTTTACGTAACATTAAATTACTTTGCTCTGACAGGTAACGCTGTAAGCGCGCTACATTAATAATAACACGAATAATTTTCAATTAACCCCTTCCCCATATTTATTATATATAAGTTTGTTTCTCTTTAATGCCCCAGCGCTGTACATCTCATGATTAAATATGCAGAGGGGGGTCGAAGATGCAAAAGGAAGGTATGGAGTGGGTTGGCAGTACAGAGGTGGGGCACAATACTGTATCATCCGAAATAATGTAAGCCATTAGGGAATACTGCGCTGCTGATAGCTTTACACATTAAAACGTCATACTTAATGGGTATGCGTACTTGTAATACAACAGCGCTGTCTAACAGTAATGCCACTAATAGTAAATGCCTTTGTATTAATAAGGAAACATGATGCCTGTAGCTATTATTTATTATGCGCAAATATTAGGGTGCCTGTAAATATCAGGTGGTGCATTTCTGTATTTCGTTGTTTGTTAACATGAATGGAAAATTGTTTCTAGCATTTTTTTTCGGTGATCATGAAAATGAGTTGATCCTTGAACGTAAAAGCCTTTAATTTGAAAATTGTTAGCCTACTCAACACTCTTTTCCGACAGTTAAATAAAATAAAATAAATTAGATACAATATGGCATCTTGTCTTATCTCTACTTATTATAAATTAAAGTCCTCCGGTGCGTCTGCCTGTCTGTCTGTCTGTTCGCAATAAACTCAAAAACTACTTAACGGATTTTCATGCGGTTTTCACCAATAGATAGAGTGATACATGAGGAAGGTTTAAGTATAAAATTTGTCAAGGTTTGCTGTAAATTGGTTGAAATATATAAGAATATTTGTGAGCGGGCTGGCAAGCGGGCGGTGTGGATTAGATTTTCACGCAAATTTGCAGATGGCGTTTTGTTTCGTTAGCCACAGTAACGCGTGGCCGTTCAGCTAGTTTTATAATAATTATTATATGTATTCTTTAATTTTCGATTGTTCATAATGATGTTGAGTTGTGAACAAAACTGTTTTAACCTCAAATGCAGTAAAACAAAACGATGAAATCACTGGTAAAAAAAGTTAGCCAGTTGCGTCTCCTAACACTCTATATAACCGTAAAATCTCATACTAAAATGTTCCTAATTCTTATTACAAGCTACACTTCCCAAGACCTAAAAACGTAAAGGGTCTTCATAAAAATGTGCAAAGTTCACAAATGAGAACGCTAGAGTAAACCGTACATTGTTTTAGGGCGAAACCTTGGCACGTTAAATTCCCAGACTTGTACCGTTAAATATCAGGAGCGCAGACACCTCGGGGAGCAATAAATTTGTTATGAAGGAAATGCCTCGGCGAGTACATCCAGGACCCGAGATGGGATCGGGCGCAGTCTCTAACAGAAATATTCGGTGGAAGACAAAGGGACTATTTTCTTATCTCCTGGTAGCAGGATAGTGATGAATCGCGAAAACGAGACTTGTTTACTGAGTTTTGAGCCAAAAAGTCTTCGTACGTGCCAACCCAACACAAATTAAATCCTTAGAAATATTTAGATTAACAATAAAAAGAAGCTCTCGGATTTTTCGAAATAAATAATTCGTGTGAAATTTCATAAAAAAAAATTAGGCAATTAGGTGGTACACCATTTTTCGACAAAAATTAAAAATACTCATTTCGTCTGCCTCAAGGTAATTCTGGGATAGGTCAACCCAAGTGGTTCGCAACGTTTGGTGACCTAGCAGGGGAGCCCGGGTTCATGGGGAGAGGTTCAAGGTCTTTGCGGCCGATGTGTCTACCCACCTGCTGCATGGCGGGCCGGATCGAGAGGGACTGGCTGAGAGGGTCTTTTTCTCTTCGCTCCAGTCTTCCACCGCATTAGAAGGGATGGATTCATACGTCCGTTACTCTTGGGCACACTAACCCCCAGATTCATACCACCCCTCATACCTATATTTCCTTCCCAGAACTTCCTCTTCTCCCTTTCCTTAAAAAAAACCCTCCCGACAGCGATGACTTAGGCCCTGAAGGAAATTATTTTCCTCAGGGCCTCCTGTACGGAGCTAATGTAAAAATAAATCTGAATTGTTTGAATTTAAGTGTCATTGTGAAAATTGGAACTGATTTGTCAAGAATTCAGAAAAGCAATAAAGCAACTATAATTATTTTTTACGAGAAAATTATTTCATTCAATTTTTGAAATGTGTATTTCTTTTGTAAAAATCATGAAATTCGTGTGACGTAATTTATGGATGGCTCCTTACGAACCCTTTTCAGTCATAGATTCATTGTTATTTAATTATTTATTAATTCATTAATTATTTTTTAATTTTTTTTTCCTATAATATGTACCTATTTATTTCATTATTTAAAAAAAATCTGTTTTTTACTATATGATGATAATTTTCTATAGAAAATTATCATCATCTTTAAATTTTAAGCTTGAGCAAAATAAAGTAAAAAACCCACTTTTTTTATGAATAAATCAATACAGCCGGCTGGTGTTTAACGAGTTAAAACTTTATCGCCATTTATATAAGGAGTATTAGCGGTCTGATCCCGACTTTTAAAAAAACTTTAAATCGATTTTCTCGCAAACATATTTTTAAAGTTCGTGAACATTATAACTCAAAATCTACTTGACCGATCCTTTTAAAATTTTGTACCCTCTTTTATACATAAATCAACAGGTGGTGACGAGTTTTTTTACCATTTTTATCCATTTTATGATAACGAATTTACCGAAAATTTTTGCAAAAATCGCATTTTTGACTTCAACACGCTGCAAAAAAAAAAAAAAATTAAATAAAACGCTTCTTCACTACCTGAGAAAACATGCCATATTTTAAAAGAATTTCATATTTTTTTGTTTCAAATGATTTGTTAACAAGTTATAATGTTCACCGCATAACAACTTTTTTTCGAGGCGCCTCCGGAGATTCGCTCTCACGGACTTACTTATTGATATTTTTAATAAAGTTTTTTTCAAAGATACTTCAGATATAATACTTTAACGTGTAAATAAAATAAATAAACCAACATCATTCATATCATCTTCAAAAAAAAAAATCATCTAAATATGACTTTTTTTCGCCTTTATAACCTTACCCCCCCCCCCCTTTAAGCGGGTGGCCCTACCTCTCAGGTCTAAGCACATAATTTTTTTTTCAATCAAATGATGAAGAAATTTTTTTCAATCAAATAAGAAAATGGAATAAAGCCATTAACACGCCTGTGTCATTCCTCCAGTATCTATATTAGTGTGGTCAGTAATGGAGAGTTGTTCAACCACCATCAGCTTTGGAATTCGATGTCAAGTGTTATTTTCCAATAATTATGGTCATGAGTAGGCTTCAGTGGTCCATTAATTCAATTAGCTCCTATATACCCATTCCCCCAAAGCTCTCAACAAAAGTTTCAAGACGTTTATTGAAGAATTATTATCAATAATTCACCATAGATGGTTGGTTGCATAGGTTATTGTAAAAGAAATACGATATATTAACAGGCATATACATTCATAGTGTCAACCTACTGTTTCTGTATCATGTTCCTCATAACGACACTGTAGAGGTGGTCCCAATCATTAGGAAGCTACGAAACCTATTAAAGCGACGTAAGAAATTTAATGTATTGAAAAGCGATCAAAACGATTGGTTTTGGATTTCTGTGTATCTACGTAGTAAATATATCATAAAAACGACTTAGCGCATTAGGTTGAAATAGAAAATAGAAATAGAAATAGAAAATGAAAAATTTTTTTTAGTAAGAGGGTATTGTTTTTGGATTTTAGTATTGCCTTTTTAAGGTTTTTTTTTAAAGTCCAAAGTTAGGAATAACCTAAATACTCCACTTTTTCCTATCATCAACATGAAAATGTGTATCGAGTTAAATGTATATATATTTTTACATTATATCCACAAAGGAGTCCCTGAGGAAAAAAATCCCTCAGGGCCTGTGTCATCTTTGGGGATACTGGGTCGTGGGTCTTGTTAGGGTAGAGAAGGAGAGGAAGTTCTGGGAAGGAAAAAGGTATGAGGGGTTGGTAGGAATCTGCGTGTCGTATCGAGGAGTTACGGGAGTATGAATTCCAATGGAGCAAGGCGAGAGTCCGGTTGGAGAGGTTTTCCTCAACCGACCTCCGATTAAACCCGCCACGTAGTAGGTGGGCAAACACATTCGCCGCTTAACCTCATCCCATGAACCCGGACACCTCTGCTAAGTCACCAAACGTGGTGAACTACTTGTGGTGACCTATGGCAGGTTATCCAATAAATGGTTCCTGGAGCGGCGGTACCCATACCCGCCTTCCAAATTGTATGTTATAAGCCTTGTTTTCGTCACCATTTTCATAAAACACTAGTTTTTTTCCCTAACATTTTTAGGCCCATAATTTAGTTAATAAATTTTTTCAAATGTTCAATTTCTTAGCTTTCTTACCTGCCTCTTATAAACCTTCTATCCATCCCTCATTTCTTGGAACATTTCCCAATTTGGAAACGCTACATAGCTGCACTGGCTCTGAGAAATTGTAAATATACACCAAAATTTTTCTATTGTAATAGTACAGGGGATCTCGGAACGGTTAAGCCACCCAGTGAGGCCAACATTACTGAATTATACTAAGAAATGTAAAATATTGTATAAAAAAGTAGTCGAAATTACATAAATGAACGATTAGTTCCTTATCTTAAAGTACCTAACGATTAGTTCCTTACCTTAAAGTACCCACTCGTTTAAATCAAATTTCCTTATATCTATGACGAAACCTCTAAGTTATATGATCTCTTTTACGTTGTGATAATCTTCATTCATCAAATTTATTATGCCATTAGTTTCTATTTAGGACTTTCGGTATTCTCAGAATAACAAAGGACTTGGAACTTTATGACCCAACAAATTTGACTGTAGGTAGCCAAATAGTTTTAAGGTCCTGCGATTAGATCCCCGAGTTCAGGGGTACGCAACCTTGTGATTGAAACTATTCTATCTGAAAGTCATATCATTCACTGAATAACGAATGCATTGCTTTACTTAGTGATAATAACGCCTAAAATATTATTTAATAATTTAACGATTTGACTCGTACGAGAGATAGTTAATACAGAGTGTTAAAGAACGTACTTGACTTACGTTTTAACCAGTGATTCCTGATATTATTTGGACTAAAGGGAGAGGTTAGAGGTTGGGCAGTTACCAGTGTCGTTTTTTGTGGTTTTGATTGATTTTGAAGAATAAAAAGTTATCGAAAAAGTCACCGGAGACCAAAATTTCGTTAAATTTTTTACTCCAAATAATGTCAGGAATCACTGGTTAAAGTAAGTCAAGTACGTCTCTTAACACCTTGTTTATCTTATCTTACTAATATTATAAACGCTAAAGTTTGTATGGATGTATGGATGTATGTGTTTGTTACTCTTTCATGCAAAAACTACTGGATTAATGGATTTTAATGCAACCTTACAATAATGTAGCTCGTATATCATAATAACATATAGGCTTTATATAATGGTAAGCTCTGGCGTTATGAAATTTGTAAAAATGAAAATATGTATATTTCATATATTTTAGCGGCAGGGAGGAAAGTCCAGGGGAAGGGGAACGGGGGAGGTGGGGTTCGCGGTGATGGAAGAGACGAGAGAGAGGGAAGGCGGGGAAGGTGGAAGGGAACGGGGACGAACATGAAAGGACATACAGGGAGAATCAATTTATTTCTTTGAGTTGCAACGCATGCCGGGGACCAGCTAGTTATAAATATTGTCAATAATCCAAGGCACAATTGTTTCAATATCTGTGGTATGTGGTGTATCGAACTGACCGTCAATACCGTATCCAGTATTATATGGGACAATGAACGCCAATTCTCGTCCCGTCAGCGTTTGTTCAAATATAAATGATCTGTGTTCTTGACGACTGTTCAGAGAACTTAGTGATTTTTTTTAGCAATATTGATGGATAAATATACTATTTGGGCGTGAACTCAGTGTATATACAGTTCATCGAAATTACAAACGAAGACCACTTTCAAAAGAGAAGTAAAATTATTTTTTGTTGAGTGTGGTGCTTAGAAATTAAAGAACTTTAATCTCAAAAATTGAAAACTTTTGAAAATCTCAAATTAAAAAGGTAATAGTTTAGAAGTTTTAGTGATCTTTAGCAATATTGTTTTAAATATTATTCGGTATCGAGATATTTTCAAAATATTACCGGTCTTTTTGAGTTGAATGCCTAGAGTTTAAAAAATATTTTCAAATTCAATTTTTACTGTTACGGGTCGATGATCAATTGTTCTGATTCCCTTATTTAGTCATATGACTGCTTATCAGAGGTTCATAAACTGGGACAGTGGCGAAACACAAGAAGTCCATTAGAGGTCTAAACGGGAAGTATTTTGACCATAGATAATTTTAATCTGAAATGCCTTTCGCCAAAATTCAGAGTGGTGACATGTGCATTGTGCAATGTCAGGTGTGAGGGAAAAAAAAACATAATAAATGGCAGATGTTTTACCAGTTATGTAAAGGGAGGTTCGCTTTTATCAGTTTTGTTAATTTAACCAAAAAAGCTTTGTAATGACCTGATATAATAACCAATATTATTAACTACTTTTTGTCCACATTTCTGGGTGAAAGTCTCCCTAGTTACCAGCACGCTTGTTTCATTGCGTGCTTATAATATTCGTATAATATTTATTAATTGAGTTTTGACACTGTGACCAGGTTTAAAGCTAAGCATACCTCACTACTCCACCACGGAGGCCGTCTACGCAATTTAAAAAAAAAATTGTGACAATTTAAATTTAGTAAAATCAGAAATTAATTCATTTTGTTTATCATTGGTGGTTATGCACCAATTTTAAAAAAAATATGTTGATGTGTGTTACAAAAAATTATAGAAAATGAGAAAAATTATAATATACATAACAGTATTGGTTTTGACCGACCGTCACTAATTTGAAAATGCGAGACTTTCCCATCCATTAGGCATCGAGAGTTTAATTTGTATAATGTATTAATAATTATTTTAATAATTGTAATAATATGAATAATTTGCAAGATTTTTTTAAAAAATACTTTGTGAATACGTACACTCCTTGCTGCAATGCGGTCTAAATTAGCGTAACAAGTAGGGAAAAATAATAAAATGGAACAAAAATAATTGTAATTAAAAATATATATAATAAAATAAAATTCCTCAGCTGGCTTAGTCCTCCACATCACACACGCAACATCTTCCGCCTATAATGATGGAAGTACGAGATTTTTAAATATTGACAGGTTATACGTATTCTGGGAGGTTTTGTGATATGTAATTGGAAAAGGATCAATAGTTTCTCACAATAAAGTGGTAACATAAAAGGTTCACGGGAACCTCTTTGCATAAATAAAGGGTCAGTCGACTGCAGTAAAGCCAGGGTGCGCGACCGCCAAACAAAAAAGTCAGCACTGTCGCTAAGTTTAGTTTACTGTTTAAAACAGTGTAATCGTCTGTTTATTATGCTTCCTATTTTTGGTATGTACGCATATTTAAACACAAATCAGAAGTAATAACGAGTATCAACAACAATCGCTGCAATTTGCAAGCAGTCGTTGCGCGATGGCACTGACTTGACCATGTCGCGCGCATTGGCCTGTACTGTAGTCGCCCTTGACTGTAAGTGATGGCGCGTTTCTCTTTTGTTTGCGCATAAAATAGTATCTACATGAGATCTTCATTATGCAAGGATATTATATCCATAGGTTCATATCTGAGATATATCTTTACATAATTTAGTTTTGGTACTGTTTGAAGCTCTGATAAAGATTTCTGCATATTATTATTATTGGAGAGTTGTTACAACATGCATAATGCGTAAAAAGGGAAATTTGCATAATATATTTCGCAAAATTTGCCAAGAAGCGTTTAAATATTAGCATATCTCTCTCTCCTGATAATGGTAATGGGTTGTGTGTAATTTAGTTCCCGAGTACCAATTCAAAATAAATTATTCAACGCAATGTGAACCAAAATTATCTACCTACTTTATTTACGCGGGTAGAAGTACCTACTTTAAAAAAATTGTAATTGCTGTAGTGATGGGTAAAATCGAATATTGTAGGTAATCAAAACAATAGTTTTCGAGGGATGTTTCGAATTGTTTGCCCGGAAACTAAAAATGTAGATGTAAATTTAGAAGGACGATTGCACTACACGATAGTGAATAATACGTTTATATATATATATATTTTTTTTACACTTAATACCGCACAAGAGTCCCAACTGCTCCTGTCTGGAGCCAGTGAGACTGTGGCATCCCCAATCGGGGTATGTTGTGAGGCTGAAGGTAGTGGGGGAGGGGAGAAGGAGACAGGGAAGAGGAAGGTGGGGAAGTACCTGGCTATTCAGATCTGGTCACTAAACACGGCTAAAGCCATTTCAAGCAACGTTTCAATTCTAAATGGTGGTCTTACACCAGGGCGATACTGATTGTATCTTCCACTCTGGAACGTGCTGCAAATATACTATTTATTATTTTAAATGAATAAATTGTGAAATAACACAAATCAATCAAATAAAATTTATTTGCGCACGCCGGGTTCGAACCCGCGACCTTCGGATTGTGAGTCGAGAGTCTTGCCTCGGGACCACGGAGGCCGTCATATAATATTTTAACTTTGTTAATATTTTTATCGATTAAAGTGACCTGATTTGTTTTCATTCTTGCCACTTTTAAATGTTTTTTTAACCATCTAACTTAAGGCGCTGTATCCTGTGTGGAGTAAAAAAAAAAAAACACACAGGAAACCCTGAGGAAAATGATTTCCCTCAGGCCCTATGTCATCTTTGGGGATGCTGTGTGGAGGGTTTTTTAAGAATAGGAAGAGAAGGAGAGTTTTGGGAAGGAAAAGGGTTTAAGGGGCGGGTAGGAAACTGGGGTTCAGTGTGTCCTGGCCATCCGCCTCAAAGACCTAGTCAAACCTCACCCCATGAACCCGGGCACCCCTGCTAAATCACCAAACGTAGCGAAACACTTGAGGTGTAATAAAACAATAATGTTATAGAGAGAATGTCTGTATTAAGTTATTGTTTTAGAATTAACTAGCGCAGACCGTGAAAAATCATCGTATTTTTTAATTATTTCGTTTTGTGGAATACCTCACAAGAGTCTCAGCGGCTCCCTTCTGGAACCAGTGAGACTATGGCTTTCCCAATTGTGGTATGCTGTGAGGCTGAAGGTAGTGGAGGTGGGGGGGGGGAGGAAGGAGATTTGTGAATTAGAAAGTATTTAATAAAAAAATATATTTGCCTCAGGATCCCTCTGCCCCCCAGGATCCCCCGCTGGATTGCCCCTCATAAGACGAAATTTACCCTTCGAGTGTTAGCCTTCGATGAAAAACTAACTGTCAAACATTCGAGCAATAGAAATAGATTTTTTAAATACAGAATTATTATTTTTTTCAAACTTAATGAGTAAAACCTCAAATTGCTATATTTTTATTAAATGAAAACAAAGTCAACGGAACTCAATCGAAAATTCAGAAAAAGATACGGTCACATCTGAGACTTGAACCCAAGAGCTTCGCCTTGCCGGGGCGCAAATCTAGAAGAGTTTTCTTTCCAGAAGTTCCTCTCATTCCTTTCCCTAAAAACACCCTCCACACATCTGAAGTTTGATGAAAAACCACAAAGATGACATAGGCCGCGAGGGAAATTGTTTTCCTCAGGGTATTCTGTGTGGAGCTACATAAAAAAATCAACCAAAAATGAATTGTTTGCACCAAAAGTGGTAACTTCGTCTACACCGATAGTGATAACATTGTTTACATAAATAGTGGTAACTTTGTTTACACCGATAGTGGTAACATTGTTGACACCGATAACTGTGGTAACTTAGCTAATACCAACAGTGGTAACTTTGTTTACACCAATATTTAAAAATAATTGTATTAAAATATAACGACGTGTTTCAAAACCAGAGCTTTCTTCATCAGGATAAAAAAAATATATTTACTATATCATTCGTTTATTCACTGGAGTTTATCATTCTTTTAGTCACTGGAGTTCCTTATTCCACTACATGTTAATGTAAATCTTTACCTGCGAAATGCAATTCCACATAAAGGAGAAATCTATACAATAATTAGTCGGTTCTTCTAGCAACGTCTACAGCGAAAGCAACTCCAGAATAATGAGTGATGTCTTTGTCGTAACAGTATGCTTGCGTTACCAAAGTATTACTTCACATGCTACTATTTTCGCTGGATGCTTCTTGAATTCCGAGTTCTATAAATCCGTACGAATCAAACATATTGAGGCAAACGTACAACTAATACCTTGCTATAAATATTATGTTATTACATTTGAGAGTTCTAACGGAATTGGAGCGATACAAAGCGGTGTAGGATCAAATACACGTTACACTAAATCTCAATTTGAAAATTCAATTTATTTGCGTGAACTCAAAAGATGGGAACCTGCGATTTTTTTTTCAAAAGCATCAGTTGGTAGGTATTTAAGAAGGCACGTCTTTAAAAAAATATTAAAAAAAAAAACTTTTTTTGGCATAAAAATTTACCTAAGCATGTGGAGAATACATTCCCAAAGTTATAACTTCAAATTCAACCTTAAAATATTGTTTAAATGGGGCGACCCGGTTACAAGCAAAAACTTTAAGTGCTTTTCTCAAAACCATATTTTTCACGTTGGATGGAATCATAGCTCATCCAATTTTCATCCGATTCACTTAATTCAAATTTTAAATTAAAGAAAATTAAATTTTCATGCGGATGAACCTCGAATTACGCAAAATTATTATTTTTGGAAAAAAGTTATCGCAAAATTAAGGCCGATTTTTTCTTCATTTTTTTGCAAACTAAGGTTCATGTGCATACGAAATTCATATTATAAATAATTTTTTTGTTGAATTTCATGTAATTTTCAAGGACTCCAGCATTCCAGCCGAATTGGAGGGACCGTCTGCTTGCTGCCGCTATATGTATAGATATTCAAGTAAAATTTTCAATGATGCTTATTCTTGTTTAAATGTACCTTTATATATAACAAAAGTTTCGTGAACGAAAATAAATTACATTTTTGAAAAAAAAAAACGCGTTGGAAAAGACTCTCGATTGTACAAGACTCTCCCCTTAAATGGAAGAAATATGTGGATCTCTCTTTTTCATTTTGTGAAGGTAACAGCAAAATTCATAATATAATAGTATGTATGGGATCAAATGAAAATTCATTCGTCCGTTTGTGATTAATTTGGTAATTCATACGCAACTACTATTAAATACTAAAAATAAGGGGCAATATATTTTAAAATTGTCGTAATTTTTTAGTGACAGCGATGCGTGAGTACATAACTGGAAAAAATTGTATTTTTTAATGTGAATACCGCACAAGTCCCATCTGCTCCCGCCAGGAGCGAGTGAGATTATGGCATTGAAAAGAAGGTTGGGAATTGCCTTGTTATTCAGATCTGAGGTGCGATTCTGTATCTTTTGTGGATACGGGATTGGCTGTTAAATTTGTGTTATTTTCTCTGACTGTCAATTGCTCTTTCAATGGATATTGTGGGTCGATGACAGCTGCTGCCAATTTTAACTAGTTTAAAAAACCAAATACTGTAAAAATACTTACATGATTTATTCATTTAAGTACGTTTCAAGTTGTACCACGGTTTTAATATTCGCGAAGTTTCGTTTCAGTTAGATTGAATATTAATCATGAACAAGTATGTGCATATGTATATATAAATACGGGTTCCATGCCAACTGAGAATAAAGTCAACTCAACACCTCCTTGAAAAGTCATTAAAAGCTGTGAAAAAAATAATTTTAAATTAGCCGATAACCCTAACCTAACGTAGTATATTTAAGCCGCCGCTACTCGAATTTCTACCGATTCCTTACATATCTCCCTTAAACATTGGAAGTTTTTAAGCTCTTAAAAAATAAGTGTTATTTTTTAAAATAATATCTAGATACGTTCCACGCCGAAACGCAAATTATATGAAATTCCCTCGACAGAAAAGAATCGCAAAGTAAGCTCCGAAAATGATTAAAAACAAGTGTATTTCTATTATTTTTCAAGTTATATTTGTGAAAAAAATCATGATGTTTTTTTAAATTATACTTAAGATCCTTTCTACGAGATTTTTGCTCTATTTTTATCGAGTCAGTTTTATTAAGCATTTTCACAATTTTCGCTCCAATTTTATCATTTAAAATATTAGCGTGCTCTGTCCAACATTCGTAATTACATATTTCTCCATCTTCTTCTTTTTGAGCGGGGTAGCGCCGCCTAAGCCAATTTTATATACATTTTTTTTATCACTGTAAATGACTTATCTGAGATGGTTCTGAGTTGATTTTATTCCGAGCTGTCCGGTCACCATAAATAAGTATACTTACAGTACGTATTTACATACATTATTATACGAACAAATAAAAACCACTGCGTAAAATGAAAATATATAAATAACGTAGTAAATAGTTTTTAATAGTTAATTGTACAAAAAGGTCATAAAAAATATTGCACCGTTTTTAATTTTCACTGCAGCGAGGAAATTAGCAACAAAGTAAACATTCTTCCCTTTATCTTCCGCCAGTTTCTTATTTTTATTTAAGCTTTTAACAAAGACTGCTGGAGGCTGTCATGATTGCTGATCCTCAAAGGCGTTAAATTAAAAGCTTTGAAAAGTGCACGGGATGCTTCTCATTGCTTTGATTATTGCAAGCGAAAATTTATCTTAACAAAAAAAAAACATTATTTTTCAAGGGTTCGAGTTGAGAAATTTGTTACTTTCCAAGATCCCAGTTTTAAACAGAACATTTCTATCTATTTATTTAAAAAAACAAAATATGATTTATTTTTTATAAGAATACCGCACAAGAGTCCCAAGTGCTCCCGCCTGGAGCCAGTGAGACTATGGCATCCCCAATTGGGGTTTGTTGTGAGGCTGAAGGTAATGGGGAGGGGAAGGAGATGGGGAAGAGGAAAGTGGGAAGTACCTGGCTATTCAGATCTGGTCACCAACCACGGCCAAAGCCATTTCAAGCAACGTTTCAATTCTATTTAAGTTGTTTATGTATTGCTATATTAAGCATTGGAAATGATTGAAACTTTCAAAATACCTTCTTTCCATCCTCGGGGAGTTATTTGAATTATTGCAACCACATGAAAATATATCTGAAAAGTTATTTAATTATTACAAAAAGTCTTATGAAATTGTCAAAAGTGTCACAATTTGAGAATGACATTTTGGAAACCATCGATTGCTTAATCAAAATTCAATTTTCGAATACACTCTGTATATCAATGAATTTACTTGAAGTGTTTACTTGAGTAAGAATTATAGGTATTTAAATAGGTTACTGTGTTTTTACCAAATTTGATTGATTGTTCTTATTATTATATACAAAAATGAATGTTTGTAATATTTGAAAGATGAAAATTTGAAAAAAAAAAGTTGTAATAAGTGGCACGCGAGCTGTTTGAAAACTGAATGTTCTGGGACGAAATGTATGGAACGCGGGGGGAAGGGTTGGCGGGACATGAGAGTGGGAGAGTGGAGAGGGGAGAGGGAAGGCGTTGAAGGTGGAGGGAGAACGCGTGAGAGGAAGGGTATATGGGAGGGGAAGGGGCGGCGGAAGGAGATCGGGACGAATGGTAGAGGACACGCAGGGAGAAACAATTTCCTTATTAACGCATGTTGGGAACTCGCCAGTACTGTTTAAAAATCTTCATTCCAATTCCAGGTTGTACGTCCTCTTAGTATGGCATTGGCCAAACACTTCCATTTATAGTCAACCACCCTTTCTCTTTTTCATCTCTTTTCGCTCTCACTCTCTTCAGCTTCAACACGCCCATTTTGGGATGCTATAGTCCCACTGGCTTTGGATAGTTGGAAGTCTGTCGGGAATGACTCTTGGGCGGTATTCATATAAAAAAATTAATTGTAAGGTCAAATTGAGCTTACAACGATTACACCATGGGTACATGGAAACACCACACACAAAATTACACCGTGAATACATGGCATATATTTTGATCAAATCATTTCCATAGTTTTGTATGTATTCAAAACACCGTATCTCGCGACAGGTGTAGATATTTGGTTATTTGAATAGATATATGAACGGGTAGATCTAAATTTTTGAAATAATTTTGATTTGAATAACAAGGCATAAACATGTTTTTATTATTGAGGGGAGAAAACTAATAATATTGAATACGGCAGTAAGTTAGTCACGGACGAAAAGACAGATGCATTAAATATTTTATCAATTTTTTCTGTAGCTTACAATGCACAGTTCCCTAACATTATTTCCTCTCATATCGTCATTAGGTCGTTATATCATTAGCATACATAATAACCCGGAATAATCAATAACAATGTACAAGTATAACGAATTTGCCAAGTGATTACGCTGGAACAAGGGGGTAACGAGACACTGATTAAGCTATTGTAGTCCCTCGTGTCTCGGCCAATTACCCACCAATACACTGAGATGGATCTGTGATTAGGACCATTTTCCTGTGCGCTCGTACGTGACGAATCTTAAATTATTTGAGTGCTACCTAAAATTACGGAATGGAATTGGTTCCATTTATGAACACATTGTGACGGTAGCGCCGATATTGCTTTTTCCCATTTATGAACAGTGATAAAAAGATTCCATTTATGAAAGAGTGTGTTCAATAATATAAGGATGCCGCTTTTTCTCTGACAAAGGAGATTTTATCGGTTCGTCAAATGTGTTGGGAGGAATTACATTTGAGTTTGACAAATCAAAGGAAAATTTCTTCCCTAATTGGTTTTACGACATGAGCAACTCAATATGGACATAACCAGATCGTAGAGGATTGACTGAAAAAAGACAATCTAGATTTCTACTAATGGAAAAAGTCTCCGTTTTGAATTCAAATATTTTTGTCAAAGATAGCAGAATAAAAGCCTTACTAATAACAAAACGCCTTAACGATCGTTTAACGGCATATCTTTTGCTTGCGCGGTGAACTGCATTTTTACACCTTTACTAATAACATGATCACATTATTATGTTAGTTTCATATTTTTAATTAGTAATGTTTTCACATTCGCCCGCGGCCGTTTATCAACTGAATAAAATTTTCACGGGGTTTTTTAGTAAGATTGTAAATGTTTACTTGAAATCTAAGCAAAAGCTTAGGAAGAATATAATAATTATACCTATGAAGATAAATATTAATTTTATGGATGATATTTTTGCACCCTTTTTAATTTTTTCATAATATTATGATCAGAGGTCTTCCGATTTTACGAGTTATCTGAAGACTAAGATCGAAGTGAACTATAACGCCACCTGGTTGAGTGACGTTGTGGGGTGAGCAAGGAAAGAGATATGTAGGGGCTGCAGAAGGGTTTTTAAATTATTTTACATCTGAACCTATCAATATAAAATATATCCAATTACATTGGCGTAATAATTACGCCCATGAAAGAAATAATTACTTGAGCGGACAACATACGAGTTTCACAGAGTTTTTAAATAATGTATTTTGCAATCATATTGGAATATGCAGGAAGGTACTTTTAAAACAGTTTGAATGGAAACACAGAGATTTTTTAAATTTCCTACTTAACACAAGGGGGTTGCCCAATATCTAAGTATTCTCAATTTGGGAGGCGGGTAAAAAAAAATCGAAATTCTCTGATTCATATTTTCCCGCTTGTCACGAGTTTTTGAACATATGTACACAAGTTAATTAATTTAATCGACTTGTTTATATTTTCAAAATATTTTAATTAACACTACATATATTAATCATCATGTACCTAATGCATTCGAAACCTATCAATTTAACTGTCCTAGAACGGGAGTCCTTCCTATTTAGACAGTCAAAAGCTTCCTTGTATTGTTTTTGTATTTTTATAACAAAAAAATAAATAAATAAAATAAATAAATAAATAAAATAAATTAACACAAACTACACGAGTCAAACCTATGTAAATCTAATTTATTAAACTTCAAATCATTCACAAAAATCGTTCAAATATCATGTCTCAGCACGAATCTCCATTCCATTATACAAATAATGGTATCCACTCATCGAAATTAGGCCCTTGTCTTCTGATTTTTAGAATTCATTATTATAAGTGGTACATTGGTACAGTGGTACGATGGTATATTCATAATACATTGGTGGGTAGGACAGTGAGGGTGAAGGGTCCTCTTGTGACGAGAGGCTGCATGGTCGTTTCGCTCGAACCTTTTACAATTTGATTAAAAAATTTAATTAACGGACTTCCGGTCATCGGACGAGTGTCGTTTTTCAAATGACTATTATTTTATTATTATTATTTCGAGTCCTCTTGGCGGACGTTTGATTTAGTAATGGACATAATTGTTTGAATAAATGAAATGTATTCTTTTTATAAATGTACATTAATTGAGATAACAATTAGATAAAATAATGATATCAAGCGGTCAGTAGCTGAGTTGGCATCGCGTTTGGGTCTCATCCAGGCATCATTTGTTCGATTCCTCGGCTGGCTCAGTCCTCCATCACGACACAAGAAATATTTTACGCTTACTTTCGTAGTTGCAGGAGATTTTCAAATATTGTCAGGTTATTTGCAAACCGGGAATGTTTGTCTTTCTTAAAAAAAAAAAAAAAAGAAATTTTAAAACGCCGATAGTTCCACGACAACTCAATACAGTGATACTTTGATACACATTTGAAAAGTGATATAGAGTCAAAACTGTGTTACCCATAACGTAATCTAAGGTAACTTATTTAACCATAGTTTATTTTTCATCACTTTTCAAAGGTGTGTTGAAGTGCCACTGTGTTGTTTTGTCCAACACAGATATAGACAGTAATTAACAAGATAATATAAATCATTAACGGGAGAATAAGAACAAATATTTTTTAATGTAAATAAGATTATTTTTTGAGATTTAAATATTGTGTTACTTAGAAAAATGATAAACACGCACAAAAGTCAATACCCGTAAATGTCGCACATCAAAATAAAAATGTATATATTATTTATCCCACACACTATCTAGTTTGCACTTTATTTGGGAAGAATTTTGCAATCATATACAAAGATAATAGCCAGTAAAAACGTGTGTCAAGAAAATGAAAATAATGTTCGTAACTCTTACTGTAATACAGATAAATACTATCGAAGGAAATAGGGTCGAAATAGGTATGTTTTTAGGTTTTCACGGCCAAAAAGTATTTTTATTATTGTTTTTAGGGTGTTATGCCGTGTTTCGCTACCTCCTTCTTTAGCCAACGTTTCGGACAGCGTTACAGTGTCCATCATCATCTGCCCTGATGATGGACACTGTCATCTGCCCTGATGATGGACACTGTAACGCTGTCCGAAACGTTGGCTAAAGAAGGAGGTAGCGAAACACGGCATAACACCTCAAAAACAATAACAAAAAAAAAAAAAAGGGTCGAAATAGCTCAGTGGTTGGAGCAGAACCCGGCAAGACTAAGGTCCTGGGTTAAATTCCTAGATGCGACCGAATCTTTTTCTGATTTTTATGTTTCAAATTTTCTTTGGAGAGTCGCTAGAATTGTATTTAAAAATCATATTTAACAAATTTGAAGTTTTACTCATCAAGTTATACGAACAAAATGAAAGCATATTAAATTCGCATTAGGGGTAATAAATACCCACACTTACAAAACCGGAGATGCGAGAGAGGTTATTCATATTGATTTGTGCCAAAGTGAAAACTATTATTTTTGCAATGTAATAAAATACGATTTTTTACCCAAAAAACCTAGCTAAATGGCCCAACTATGATTTAAACTTCAGTTTATTGAGTCGTATTACAACTTAGGCTATAATTTCATGAAATAATTTAATACATGAGGTTTGTCCATCGTCCTAGCTACTTATAACAAAATCCATTTTCTCGCATGGGAACCTAGTTTTTGATCGCCTGGGTACCTGTTACGGTCGATGGATATAACCCTATTATACGATATTGCCCAAATCCGTCGTCTATGGTCAGTTAGCAGTATTTGCCATCACGGTCAACAGTTGGTAAGAGAAATTCCAACCGACGATTGATAAATTTTAGCCCGGATACCATAGTATCAGAAAAGTTTCGGTTCGGTGTCAATATATGCATTTATTTAAATTATGTCGTTCGTTAATCAAAATTACGGGCTTATTTAATTAACGTATTAAATTAACGAAGATTTTTGTATTGAAAGAAGTGTAAAATAAGCAATCCATAGATTTTATAATTCTAGTAAGACGCGACCAAATTATTCCGTTCGAATTTTGATAAACTAAAGAAATACAACTAAAGAAATGATTAACTAATTAACTCCCGTGTAGTTCAAAAAGTAAATGCGGACTGACAATGCATATTTAGGTTTGTATTTCAATTCAACATTGCCAAAATATTAATATTTTTACGTATTTGACTGGCGTTTGACGTTTCTGAATGTGAATTTATGGACAGATTCGCCAGTGTTGCCAGCGTATATCGATTTCTAATTTATTCCCCACCAATATCGGTATGGCTATCAACAGTGAAACTCTGCTAGGGATATCGATATAAAATCATCGGAAGTTACTCGTAACGATCCGATATTGTAAAGTTATCGTTTTCACCATGCTAGGGCCCCTGAAGTGTGTTAGGACAGTCGACAACGTTGTTACAGACTTTAGACGGGGTCATTGTTATTATAATTATCGTTAAAACGTAACATTAAGTTTCACTTACACCCATAAAATATATTTAAAGTGTGTGCTCAGGCATCAACAGTAGTAATACATTAAATTAACCCACGACATTGATTCATTTACCTGTGACGTCTTACTTCTTCACAGTCATAGATGACGTGTTTTTTCGGTTCATTAAATTTAGTAAATGGACTCACTGGGTAATAAGTCGTCTATAATCTATTACCGACTACTACTCGTTGTATTTCTCTTCCCTAATAGGATAGTTAATGCGGCACGCCACGTGGTGCGATCGTTGGATTGATTGCATCCTCGATTTTGATAAATATGCGGTTCATAAGGGATTTATACGTTGTTCGGAGAATTGGAACAAAGGTAAATTAGTGTGGGGAGGTCTAATTCATGTAAAATATTTAAATGTTAGATAAATTTCCTCCATTCACTTAAATACTTTCAATCTCTTTTTTTATAGCTCCACACAGGAGGCCTTAAGATGAAACTACACGTGAAATCCTATTTAGATACTATATAGATTAATCTTTACAATAAATCGGTTTACATTATGAACATCAAAAAAAATGCTACGAATAAATTTAAGCTTTTGCTAGCTTTTCTACGTATTGGAATTACAATAGTTTTTAATTACATAAAAAAAATATAAGCTTAAGCCACTAAAAAAATGTTTTTGCATGACTTAACTATGAAGTTTTAAAAAATACCCTTTTATGGACTAAGACTATTTTAGAGGTTTTTATGTTCTAACTTTTTTTCATTCTGATAAAATTATGCACAAAATAAACAAAAACCGCTTTTTCGCGTGCTTTCCTCGTGCAAATAAAACGCTAGTTTTTAAATTTTGAAGGCATGAGAATCGAAATATTTCTGGCGTTTATATTCCGCCTCAGGGATTATTGCATCTTTGGGGATGCTTTATCTTTGAAGAAAGGAAGGTAATGAAGTTCTGGCAAGGAAAAAGGGATGTGGATAGCAATTTCGGGTTCAATGTTTCCATGAGTAACGGACGTTTGAATCCAACCAAATCCTACTGAGGTATTTTTTCTTCTCAAATGTGGTGTGGAGCTTATTAAAAAAAACCGACAATGTAAAAAGAGGTTAAAAGAAGATTAAATTGGTTCGTTGTAAAGGACTATGGAAAGTTTCGAGGTTTCTTAGTAGACAGCGAATTATATTGATTTTGGCTGTGGCAAATAAAGAAGATTCTGCATTGTTATTTATAATTTTTTTTACGACGTTTATTTATAAAAATGTCCGCACTAAAATATAATTTAAAAAATATTTTACATTACAGATATTGAAACAAACTGTTGGTTTCGTAACCCGTTTACTGGAATAGTTACTTTTCCGGAAAACAGGTAGAACATAGTGTCAGCGGACATAGAACCTAACTTACACCTCATGTTTTCCTCTCACCCTCCTATCTGCTGTATCGGGACTCGGTCCGCTAAGCCGTGGCTTAGGAACTATGTAACTTGCTGAATACTGTATCCCATACCTGGGGTACCTGCTAAAATATACTCGTAACTAACTATTTACTTAGCTAATGGCCAGCGACAAACTTTGTAAGCGTTAAAAAAGGTTTTAATTTGAACTAGTTTGTGGAAAATTAGAGTGTACTTGTAAATATGAGCATTTAAATTATTTTTCCGCTGAGAGAATATCAGTATTTTTTAACAAGCAGAGTAACCTAGCAAGATAATTATTATTTATTTAATTTTGGTGTCCCGTGTACTTTGCTTTGAACTGCAAGCATGGAAATTGTTGTTTCGTTAAAATGAATAAAATGGAAAAGCTACGACTATTCGTAATTCGGGAAATTCAGGCGACAATGTTTATTTTTTTAATATAAAATGGCGGGTGGGCGGCCTGGCTTTGATTTTTATACAAATTATGTTTTATTCCTAGATTGATTAAATTTTGCGCACTTAAACTTCGAAAGTGAATAAAAGAGATATGTACCAAAACAACCTCCACCCCTGAGTTGCCACATTGTTAAAAACTTTGAATCCCAAATGATAGACAAATGGTAAATAAACATTAAAAATAAGCACGTAATTCAGAGCGGACGATACTCTTAGTGTTGTGTTCTCACAATCAGTATCTCCAACATGTCTTGAAAGGAGGATTTCTATTATGGAAATAGAGTTATTTTGGTTAATCTGCGATTTATTAATACTTCGCATATTACAAGTAGTGACTACGGTAAGTCGACCTAACTACGAGCTGGCTATAATTGATCTGGTTCCCACTGTCTTATGTGGGAACCAACTGGCGAACTAAATGGGAATCAATTCTGCCGCCATCTTGCGGACTTTCAGGAAAGCTCTTATCCTTGCCATCTATGTGAGAAGCTCGGAAGCTTTTAGATATCTCACACTTAGTATCGCCCTGGTGTAGGACAACAATTTAGAATTGAAAAGTTACTTGAAATGGCTTAAGATGAATAAATGTCTGATGACCAGATTTAAATAGCAAGGTATTTCCCCACCTTCCTTTCCCCCCCCCTACCACCTTCAGAATCACAACATAAGCCAAATGAGGATGTCATGTTATCACTACTGCCTCCAAAGGGTTGGTATCCGTAGAGACTCGTGTGCGAATTCGGGATTCGCCTAAAAAAATATTTCTCTCAAATTTCAATTAAATTGATGTTTGATATTTATAAGAAGACACGGATCGTTTCAACAATACAGTCAATAACATTTTGGATTTTCAGCCCTTTTTCTACTTAATTTGTCAGACTTCACTTGTTATTTGTAAACTTCTGTTATATCATTGAAGAAGAAGAAGATATAGATACTAATAAATTCAAACAAATGTGAAAAGAACAAGACACAAAAGAAAAACAAAAAGGTAACTAGGATCTAGGATTTCTTGTCTTAAATCTTAAGCCGCCGCATCCCGAATTTCTACCGATTTATTACATTTCTTCCTAAAACACTTTTAGTTTTAAAGCTCTTAAAAAATATATGTTATTTTTGAAGATAAAATCTATACATTCCCCACGCCAAAACGCAAATTACATGAAATTCCCTCAAAAAAAAATCGTAAAGAACGCTTCGAAAATTATTAAAAACACTTTTTTTCACTTATTTAGCGCGCTCTCTCCAATATTCGTTATTACATATCTCTCCATCTTCTTCTTTTTTAGTGGGTATACGGCGCCTTAAAGCCCGTTAGTAACCTCAAAAAGAACAAAAAGGAGAGATATGTAAAAACAAATATTAGAGGGAGCGAGCTAGTATTAAAAACACGACTCGTTTAAAAATCTCGTGGGAAATGTCTTAAATAGCATTTAATGAAATACTTGAAATTTTTTCATAAATTTAACTTGAAACATAACAAAAATAACGTGTTTATTATAATTTTCGAAGCATACTTAGGACGGGTTGTTTCAAAAAATTTGATGGATTCGTCAAATATTTGAAGTTGATTTTCGCGTTCTGTGTAAGTTCTATTCAAGTTCTGTGATTATTTCAGTTTTGTGAAGCAACTGTCATATAACGATGTAATAACAGAACTTGAATAGAACATTCACAGAAGGTGAAAATCAACTTCAAATATTTGATGAATCCATCAAATTTTTTGAAACAACCCATCCTAAGTGATGTTTTTCTAATTTAATATAATTACTATTTCGGCATGGTAAACGTATTGATATTATTTAAAAAATTTAGAAACTTAAAGACGTAAGAGAAATATGTTATAAAACTGTAGAAATCCGAAATGGCGCTGCTCAACCAATTCGGCTATTGGGACCTATTTATTTTAAAGTAATTTTTGTCGATCTCATATATCAAATTCAAAATTAACAATATTTTCCTCGACTAATTTTTCCCATTTTTTTGTCTGCTACATTTCTAAATGGTAACAAAGCTCTAACGAATTCATTTGTAACCTAGATGGTTTCTCTCTGATCTGATAACTATGCGGTGGTTTGTTGTTCAAACAATTCAATTTAAAACTGAATCAATTAGAAATTATCTTGACCACATACCCTGACAACAAGAGTTGAATAAATCCCGAGCAGACAAATCAGATGACCAGAACCGTAATTGAAACAAGATTGTATCCATACATTATTTTTGTTTACCCGCAGTTTTACTCTCGGGCACTTTTGCGTCCGATAGATAACGGAGTTTTTTTTTAAACTGAGCATCGAAATTGTGGAATTTCAATGAAAATATATGAAGGTCCTTAAAATTATTAAACAATAAAATTTGAAATGTGATGTGAGCACGTAAAAAAAATATCCTAATTCTATTTTCCAGAACAAATAATTTTATTATTAATTCAAATGTTTAATGAATATTTTAAGTATTCCAACTGTAGAAAACAGACGAAAAACGACTTTTTATTAAAATTATTAAACTGTAAATTCGATTGTTGTGAACTCCTTTAATTAAAAAATCTTCATGTACCTACCTACACGAACGACTAGACAAATATTAACATTTCATGTACATACATCTCATTCCAACTACAATTTGCATTCTCCAATACAGCGATTACACAGTCTTGGTAACAAATATTTAAATATAGATGTGTTTGTTAATAATTTGAATTTGTCAAACTTCAAATGACGTATGTGCCAACTATTTCTTCCTATTTTATAAACTATCTTTACCTCTATTTTTACTTATCTACTTTGTATACTATATTTGTATTTTATATTACCTACTTTGTGTCAACTCTTATATTTTATGTTATAAGTGACCAGCTCAGGTATGGGGGCTCCATCGAAGCCAGAGTAAAGTTAGCTTCTCAAAAACTGGGCGTACAGGGCTCGCAGATACTTTAATAGTACACAACTGTACAAATTGCAAGTTTGAATTTGGCAGCCACCTCTGGTCTGGAGCCCCAAAATACCTGAAAAAAACTCTTGACTCTGTGCAGAAACAGGCGGTCCGTTTGATAGATTCTTCTAATTTAACAAACGGATTGCAATCTTTAGAGCACAGGCGCCAGGCGGGAATGCTGTCCTTGTTCTACCGGTATTACAATGGAAGATGCTCCGAGGAACTAGCGTCATTGATCCCCTCGGCACCGGTGCACTGTCGGGAAACACGCCAAACGCGCGCTCAACATTTGTACACGGTTGACATTAGTCACATGAGAACGGGTCGTTTCTACGACTCGTTCTTGAGTTCAACAGCTCGGCTGTGGAACGATTTGCCGGACTCTGTGTTTCCTCCCTCCTACAATATGGGTCCCTTCAAGACCCATGTTCACTCCTTCCTCTCCTCAAAAACACCCTCCACACAGCATCCTCAAAGATGACATAGGCCCTGAGGGAAATTATTTTTTCCCCAGGGCCTCCTGTGTGGAGTTAATGTAAAAAAAAAATATATAAATAAATATGTTTATTTTTCTGTACATTATGAAAATTTATTAAAACATTACATTGAGATTTAAGTAGCCTAATATTTAAGTATTATATCACATTTACTTTTGATTATTCCGTGCCATTTGTAGGCATTAAGGCCTGTTCGTTCGTGTGGTTTACTTCTTAAAAAAACCATTTGTTTACATATTGTTTTTATATATTTAGGGATCTATGAATTGAAGGAATTCAGACACATATTACTTTTATATTAGCCCAATACAGTGGGCCCTGAGGATAATAATTCGGGCCCATAGTATTTTTGGGGATGCTGTATGTAGGATCTGTTTAAAAAAGAAAGTGAGGAAATTTTAGAAGGAAAGAGTTATGAGGGGTGGGTAGGAACCTGGGGGTTAGGGTATCGGACGTAAGAATCCATCCCTCTTCATGGGATGGATTATGACATACACCATGATTTTCCGAGAGAGTCTGGAGGGGCCGGAAAGTTTCCCTCAACCAATCTCTTCCAATCTGGCCTGGCACGCAGTTGGTGGAAAGACGCATCCGCCGCGAAGACCTTATAAACCTCACCCCATAAACCCGGACATCCCTGCTAAGTTACCCAAAAGTAGCGAACTTCTTGGGATGATCTATTGCAGGTTTTCGGAGCGGCGGTTCCTATACCCTCCTTCCATATCCAATATTCTTACAATAGTTGGTGGGGTAAAATTGTTAGCATTGTTGCTTCCAAGCAGTTGATCGGGGTTCAATTCTGAGCCTAGGCATTGTTAATAATTTGAAATTTAAATAACTTATATGATTTTTTTTCTATGAACACATTTAAAAAAAAATCCTTTGATTTTTTTACGGGTCTAAGCTAGTATTTTATTATGCAATGTGAAAAATAAAATGAAAATCGAAAATTATGACGGTGATCTGGGTAAATTTAAATCGAGCAATTTCAGTATTATTTTTTGTTTTTGTGGAATTACGGATTTGTCGATTGGGGAATCATACTAAAAAAATTAGGTCTATACACTGGAGAGAGGAAGGAAACGGGAAAGCGGAAGGTTGGGAAGTATCCGGCAATTCGGAAGAAGTATTTTTTGTGGTTTTCTTTCAACAGAGCGGTTCAGGGAATATCTTCCAGTATTACGCAAATAAATATAGGACGGTACCTACTGACTATACTTGCATTCTCTTTGAAATAATCATAAAGCTAATCGATTTACTTATTATACCTAAACATCACGGGATATTATATTTACTGTAAGATTTATATTAATTGCATGTTAGCTAAAAAGGACAGACACTCGAAAATACCGAAGAAATTTAAACAAAAGATAAACATTTTTCAAATATAGATTAAAAATAATTTTCCAGAAAAATTATATTATATTACAGGCATTATATTATATCCATCATTTTCTTGACCCATCAGTTCCAATTTTGAAAAGGACAATTAAACTATTTTTTCGTCAAAATATTATTAAATTGTAGATAGTTTATCGCGTTTGAATTCTTAACACAATAAAAACAATTTTTGAAAATGATACGCAAATTTAAAATAAATCCGAAAATAATTAAAGTAATTGAACAAAGATGTGGTGACCCATATTCTCTGACTACCCCTGCGGAGGTAGGCAGGTTAGGCAGTTAATTAACGAAATTTAGATAAAAAAGCTTAATTAATTTACAGAAATCGCAAACACAGAGCAATATTTGAATCTGTGTTAGATGACGTAGACGGTGACCGGACAACTCGGAATAAAACCAACTCAAAACCATCTCAGATAAGTCATTTAGAGTGATAAAAAATATATATAAAAAAATTGGTTAAATAGGTTACGTTAGGTTAGGGTTATCGGCTAATTTAAAATTATATTTTTCATAGCTTTAAATAACTTTTCAAGGAGGTGTTGAGTTGACTTTATTCTCAGTTGGCATGGAACCGACGTAGACATAGGTTGGAATTAACCCTGTTTGTAAATTACGAATAGTTTTTTATATTCGCTTTGATAACCACACGGACTGCATTACTACATGCTTTGGTTTTTTTTACCGAGCTATAAAATAAGCGAAACATCATTACTTAGTTGTGTTGGATACATTGAATTCAACCCTAGCCAATCTACGTACTACGTTCCACGCACTAAGGGTAGGTACCTACCGCCGGGGCGAGCTTTCGGCGTCCGGGCGCAGTTCGCAGTTTCCCCGCGGAGTAGATTACCTGCACAAAACGCCCTAACGAATCCGGCGCTCCAAGTTATTTATTGCCGGTGCAAGGAGGTCCGCAATACCCCGCAATAGAAACTACCCCTCTACACACAAAATACAACCACACAACCACTGTCCAGAAAATACCCCGACGTGTGAACACTGATTTAAAATAAAACTATTATTAGAGTTAAACAAAAAAAAAATTGTTGTGTAAATATCTGAATTTTAGATCACGTTGCATTTTCTTCTATCTTAGTCGAAAGTGAAATGGAACTATCTTATTCGAAATGTAATTGATTTAATATATTTTTATAATAATGAATCGAAACTAATTGGTCGTTATATTAATGATGTACAATAATGTGGTATCCAAACAATGTTTTATTTATTGTAATTATTATAATGCAAAAGTTACGTTTTGATGTTTTAACGGCCAAAAGTATTTAAGTAATTTATTTTTAGGGTTTTACGCCATGTTGCGCCTACTTTATCAAAGCCTCCTTTGTGGTACAGAAGGAGGTAGCGCAACATGGCACGAAACCCCGAAAATAAATCACAATGAAGCTGAAACGGGGTATTTTTTTCATCCAGACATTTTTCCACCTCCAGTATTCATCAGTGGTACAAATTTTTAAAAGAATGACGGATAATATTTAAAGTGCTAATAAACTTGTTATAAGATCTCTCGACTCCTGAACCAAAGACCGGCCGAACAAATTATTTTTCTGTTAATGAAAGAATTTTGATGATTTTTTTCACATTAAGGAGTGGAGTTTCTCACTCCTGAGAAAATAATTTCCCCCAGGGCCTACGTCATCTGTGGGGAGTGGCCTTTTCTGGAAAGAAAGGAGTGAACCTGGGGCTCCTATATTGTAGGAGGGAGGAAACACAGAGGCCGCAAAATCGTTCCACAGCCGAGCTCTTGAACTTGCGAACTAGTCGTAGAAATGACCCGTTCTCGTGTGACAAATGTCAATTGTGTACAAATGTTGCGCACGCGTTTTACGTGTTTACCGACTGTGAACCGGTGTCAAAGGAATCAATGAAGCGAGTTCCTCGGAGCACTTTCCATTGAAATACCGGTAGATAAAAGACAGAATTCCCACCCTCTACTACGACCTAAATATTGCGCTCTGTTTAATCGATTCCAACAGAAATAAGATATAAATTAAGTTTATTCTGGCACACGGACACGCTTACAACAATTTCAAGCGGTTGTGGTTCCCCAAGTGGGTTATCTGGTGTGTACAAAGAAAGTAAAATTATTTCCCTTACTTAGGCTTTAGTTTAAATGGTCGTACATTATCAAAAATCCAAATTCTTTCTTGAGTAGAAAATCAAATTCATTATCTTGTTGGGCCCAAAGCGTCGAAAGTTCTTACGTTATTTTGCGAAATCGGTTTTGTTACGAATAGTGGTCACATTTCTAGATATTTACCTCTTCAGTGCACGCAACAAACACACATAAAATATTATACACGTGATAGTACACCAATGTACGTGTAGGTATGTTTCCTATCCGTGATGAATTATTATGTTTGGATTATAAATGAATGTTTTTCAAACGTTAGTTAACCGAAAGTAGGTCACGTTGAAACTGAGATTAAATGCTTTAAATTAGAATTTTTTTCGCTTAAATGTCACTACTTGCTCTTCGTTGGTTTTTTGCTGTGTCAACGAGCTGCACTAAATATTTTTTAATTTCATTAGAAACTTTATGGGAAGTGGAACGTACGCAGATGCAAAAGTAATATATACGATTTAATCTTAACACTATGACAGAGGTCCGACTGTGTGAATCATTAGTGGTATCACGGAGATGGCGCATATTTTTAGATCTGGAATTCACATTTTTAATTTTTTTTCTATTAGTCATAAAAAGATACATATGTATATTACAAATAAATTTCATTTAGTAATTAATTATATAATTGATGTATTTGATGTCATAAATAAGCAGGACTTGTGTGTATGGGGGGGGAGGGTGTTATTAAATCGGTTTTATTTGACATGATTCAGTTCAAGTTTTCAGTATAACTTTTAAGGTGCACCCCTTCCTGTACATTTTATTTAGTACTTGGGTTTTCTTCTTCGGAGTCGCTAGATGTCGTTTTCTGTTCAAGTTGGAGTGGTTTAAAGATTGGTTATTAATTTGACTAAAATAAAAACATTTAATTTTTTACGAGAAAAACTCTCTTTTTATAACTTTTGAAGGTTATTCCCATCAACGTAATATATCATTGAAGAAGAAGATAACACTTTTAAATCTAAATGAACATATGAAAGAAAACAAGACACAGAAAAAGAGAGGTCTGGGTTCGAGTCCCAGTTGCGACCATTGTCTTTTTCTGTTTTTCTGTGTCTTGTTTTCTTTAATATGTTCATTTAGATTTAAAAGTGTTATCTTCTTCTTCAATAAAAACATTTATTTTAACGAAAACAAATAACTTTGTGTACAACACTATTTAATTAACAAAATCAACATGATTCGAAAACTACGTTTTCTTCGGTTTATAAAGGTTTCGAAACATGTTGATATTGTTAATTAAATAGTGGTGTACACAAAGTTCTTTGTTTTCATTAAATTAATAATGGCGCCACAAAGTGAATTTGCGAATTTTGAAGAAACATTTATTTTATTTTGGATTTTAGAGAATCCTTGGTTCTCTAAATGTCTGTTGGTCCTCTAAAGTTCGTCAGGCGCTTTATACACTAAAGGAGAGTGGATTTGTCGAATTATATTGGAACAGAGTTCCCACCCGTTAATTAAATAAATATTTTATTTATTACTCATTCTCTTGCAGGCTAAATCCTGTAGATGTATATGTTAGTCTCTTTTTAGTGTCGCTCGCTTCCGTTGCATCGAGTTTCAAATCACAATGATGCTAAAGAAGTTTTCACTTCAAAAGAATGACAAACATTCCCGGGTTACGAATGACCTGACAATATTTGAAAATCTCCTACCATCACCTCAGAAACCGGATATTGCTTGTGTCGTAATGGAGGACTAAGCCAGCCGAGGAATTGAACACACGACGCCTGGGTGGGACCCAAACGCGATGTCAACTCAGCCACCGACCAAAATGACTCTGAAACACTGACTCTAAAAAATAAGCCTGGACACCAAATTTTTTGCACCATATTTTCTGAAAATTAATATAAGAAGACGTTTCCAATAATAGAAAAATATAAATCCAATAATTAAAACTCGAGCAACGCCGTGTAGCAATTGCTATGTTTGCAACTTATTTGCAGAATTTTAATCTTTTGTGTCATAATGAACTATAAAATTTTGATATAATTTTTTGAAGCTGTGTTGAGCCTACACCATTTTTTCTATTAAACAGTGTCCTTGTGTGTACTTTGTACTAATACGGTGAATCTATATTACATAGAGAACCCAAAAAGATTTGTTTTTGATCTGAACATTTCGATTTAAACACACACCGTATTTCTTTTTTCAGCAACTAAAAACTGTTAAAAAAACTTTGGAACCGAGTCTACGCTTTGAAGCAATTTTAAAGTAAATTAAATTGAACTAAAAAATATCAACTTCGGACTCAATTTACTCGAAACGAAAACTCAAATCAAAAAGTTATTTCACAAAATTGACTCCAAAGGTGATGAATGTACGAGTGCGAGTGAATGTACTAGTACATTCACCAGCTTCCCGCTTGTACTACGAGTTTGTGGAAACCGTGTATTTTATAAATTTATTTATTCCTTCTTTGCATGGTAGGTATTATTGTTTTCAATTAAATTTTTTACCTCATCACGGCAAGTCGGTGTTGAGGTTAATAATTTTATGAAGTTATAAAAATAACAAAAATACTCCATTCTAACAAATAATGGGTGCCTACTAAGCTGAAGGAAGCTAGTAAAATATAATGTAAACATGCAGGGTGACCACGTGTTGAAACTTGATTTGAAATAATATAATTATACTATTAATTTAAAAAGCTTTAAGATGAAAAAAAAAAAAAATTATTATGTTAATAATTTAAAACGAGAAAAGCCAATTTTTTTTTGTTATTCAAAAATATGGGTTACGTATATACATATATATTTTACAAAATATTATATCAAAGGTCGTTTTTGGTCATGTATACCTTATCAGAAAAGAGGAGCTCTTGTGCCTGATAAGGGAGCCACGATTCTTACTTAGGTTGTTATTTATAAATATGTTTTGTATAAAATATTTAATTTTTACTGTAAGTTTTTATTGAAAAATCGTTCAATTTTATTTTAATTATACAATATATTTTGTTAATTCGGAAAGGTAAAAGATGAAAAACATTTTGCCAATCCTCGGCTAACTTAATCTTCTTTTTAAAGGTGCACAAGGAATTGAAAGTCTTAGAAGTAGAGCCCGATACATATAATTTCTTTAACCAAAATAAGATTTTGATTGAATTGCCACAAAGTTCAGACCAGAGCCAATTCTTGTGTTGCGAATTTGCTATGTTATTTCTGAAATATAAACATTATTAAAAAATCTACGAATATGTTAGAAATATGATTTTTTATATTGATGGCTTGGAGCCACAGATCATAAAATAATTCTGTGATCTGTTCTTGGAGCGCTTGAAATTTTTTGTGTTAACGAAATATGTAGATATCCCAGAAACAGTGTGATTTATGACGGTAAGTACACTAATCTGTTCTCTCTAAGCTATCGAAATACATATTATATTATACACAATGTATGTAATATATTCATGCTTCGACTAATTAATTATTTAGTACATTACGTAGAAGGGAAACAGATTAAGTAAGTTTAACTAGAACGCTCCGAGTTACATTTCCCGGATCGCAGAAATGTGTGGAGGTCGGTGGTACCGGTAACGGATTATATTGGCGGTCGCCTTTCTCAGGCGATTCCATACTGGGAAGAAATAAATATCACCCCTTTGCGAAATATTTCACCTCCTTTAGGATTTGGTCCCGTTCCCGGGCAGGCGATGCAGCCAACAAAGCGACAGAAATAAATTGGAATTTTTGGCTATGCAATACCTGGATCCATTGGATATATTATTCGAGCGTATTGGCTATACTACGCGAATGCAATTGATATATTATATTATCTGGATAAAGAACCGGTTTAAAAATATGGATTTTGCACGGTGACGGTGGGAGATTTACTTAGCTTTCTGAAGCTTTTATTGGTAAGTAAATTGAACACACTTGCGCCCACCTGCCAAATTTATACTCTCTTTCATTTTCTTTGAATTTATTACTAAAATAAATAACGCTCTTATAATGCTATTCATTGAAAATAAATCACAAAACAACAAATTCATAAATAGCAACCGAATACCAGTGAAAAACAGTAACTCATTCACTTTTGTTTTTTGAGAATGTTAGAAATTAATTTTAATCTCGTTTAATGTAAATAAATTAAATTTGGGAGGTGGATGTGGGTACCACTCCTCCGGTAACCATTTATTGGATAACCAACACCCCTGACATAGGTTATCCCAAGTGGATCTCTGCGTTTGACCCTCCCATACTTACATACAACATGCTGTCGGTTAAGGGAAAATATGGAATACCTAATTACACAAAATAAAACTAAGTGACCCCGAAGGGATGTGCAAAGAGGATGCATCGCCGAATAACAAACTATAAAACATATTTTAATCTATTTGCATCAAGAAAAAATCTACTGTTCTATATACTGTGTATACTGGCGCATAAGTACAAAAAATCGACAATGTACATAAATTCGTTTGATTTTCATACCAACTTATTATTAAGGGTATTTTTGAAGTCGATTTTACATTTGAAATTGGTAAATAATGCACAAAAAATTACAATTTTGTAGTAAATATCATTTCGGGGACCAGTTGTCGGCGAATCAATTGGCGAGTCACCCTCAAAACTAAATAGTAGATGTTTGACGAATCAACTGGACGATCGAAATACATACTGTCTGTCAAATAAGAGAACAAAATATTTAAAATGGAACTACAAAATTCGTAGGTTGGCAACACCAAATTAACTGTCAAACATTCTTTTAAAGTGCAACGACACTGAATGCAAAGAACACAGTAACCCACATTTTAAAAAACATTTTCGGTTCTTAAAGAAAAAAAACTAAAATCGAAGAAGCACTGTTGTTAAGGTACTTACTTAATAGTAGATAAAAAGGAGAGGATAACAGTACATAAATGGTGAGTTTACTACTGTTAGATCTGAATGAATTAAATTTATTCAGATCTAAAATTATATGATCTAAAGCCCGGGCAACGCTAGGTACTTAAGCTAATATTAAATAAATTTGAGCAATTTCTAAAGTGTGCTTTATATCTTATTACAATATCGTTATTCTTCATTATGTTAACAAAAAATTGCAAAGGTATAATAATAATATGTGCAATTCTAATATTGAGATCAGTGGGTATCTATATTGCAATGAAAAAAAAAAATTTCACTTTATTTATGACTTTTTAATTTTTTATAAAAATGTAGGTTACACAGCTTTTTTGCCACGGCCACTATTTTGGCTATCGGAGATAGCAACCAAATGTTCAAAAGCCAGAATATTGGCTATCGGAGTGCAATACGTTAACACTATGAGTTAAATGTTTAGTATTGCCATTTGATCAACAGTGGCGTCCTCCTATGTTTTCTACTCTTATTGCAACCTTTAGAGCACAGGCGTCGGGTGGGAATGCTATCCATATTCTACCGGCATTTCAATGGAAGAAGCCCTGAGGAACTAGTGTCATTGATTCCTCCGGCACCGTTGATATTTGTCACATGAAAACGGGTAGTTTTTTCGACTCGTTCTTGAATTCAACAGCTTGGCTATGGAACGATTTGCCGGCTCTCCTACGGCATGGGTGTATTCAAGACCAATAAATCTTCAAAAACATTCCTTCCTCTCCTCAAAAAGATCCTCCACACAGCATCCCAGATGACATGAGGGAAATTATGAGAGAAATTATATTCCTCAGGGCCTCCTGTGTGGAGATAATGTAAAAAAAAAAAAATTGACGAACCGTAATATATTTTGAGAAGGCACCACTTAGATTAAATAAAATACACGAGAGATGATATTTGCCCGACTTTCTCTTCTCTCAGCCTATCTCTGCACGTCACAGTGTGACGGTAGATACGAAACTATGTTTAGCCGTGTGCAAATAGGTTCAACGGCAAAAAAATACGAAGAGGACGGCATTCCGGTGGACCATGCATGTAGTAAGTAATATTTCATTTGCCCAAACAAACCGGTACTTGTATTCCGTAGTATAGTAGCCTGTCACGTTTTTGAGATTAGTCGCATACCATGTTATTATATTAGTTAATTATTCATGCTAGCTAATGGCCACCTTCCAGCCGGGCGGGCAGAGGATTTCTGATTAGTTTCGCCAGCAATGGGCAATGGGCGATGGGTGTTATGAGCAACACGGATTCTGTATTTTTAAAAAGGTAGCCAATAAGATTACACTGTTTTTTAATACTTTATTGATGCAATCTATTGAACAGACAGTCCCAGGCACAAAAATTTGCTTTGTAAATAATTGTTTTATTAACCCTACAAGAAAAGGATGTATTTTGTCAGAAGATAAAAATATTTCGGCTTTGCAATAAAATCCAAATAAATATAATTTTTGTAAACGTATTCGAAAGTTAAAAACTGTTTTGAAAAGGCTATCTAATTTTATTATTTGTAATAAAATAACCATGGAATTTTTTTTAATTCAAACTTTAAAAAGTTTTAAAAATGGCTCACCTTCTGTTTTTTCCAAAGAAAATTACCGATAACGCAAAAAACACATACATATTTTAATATACAAATAAATTATAAACGCTTTGTCACCTCACTTTTTTGTCATTTCATGCAAATATAGTGGAGAGGTCAAATTATTGATCTCCCTCAATCAGTCTCCCCCGATGCGGCCCGCCACGCAGTAAGTAGGCAGACACATCCACCGCCAAGACCTAGACAAACCTCACCCTATGAACATATCGAAATAAACCGTTTAGGTATTTTTGTATTGAAGTAATTTCTGTATTATTTGTTTTGTGGTTAATTCGTAGAAGTCCATTTATTTAAAAAATATACATATGCTAGCTGGTCCCCGGCAAGCGTTGCAATGCCATATTCAAATAAATAAATTGTTTCTATCTGCATGTCCTTTCCCTTTGCTTCAGAGTTCCTCTCCCGCGTCCCCTTCCCCTCCCGCCATTACTATTCAGTTTCAGTGCATTCAGTTTTTAAACAACTCGCGTGCCACCTATTTCAATTTTTTTTATTCAAATTTTCATTTTTCATATATTAAAAATGTTATTTTTTTATATTAAAAGAACAATCAAATATTATAAGAATAATCAATCAAATTTGGTACCTATTTAAAATATTTATAATTCTTGATTCGATTCAAATTAATGAATAAATTTAAAGGTTTGGAAAATTGAATTTTGACTTAACAATCATTGTTTAGCAAAATGTCTTTCTAAAATTTTTGACAGTTTCGTAAGAATTTTTGTGATAATTAAAAAAAATTTCCAGGTGTATTGTCTTGTCTTGTGGTTGTAATAATCCAGAAACCATCGCGGCGATTTAAAGAAAGTATTTTGAAAGTTTCAAACATTTCCTATGCTTAATATAGCAATATATAGACATCTTACTAATCTCCAAACACATTTTGATTTTTTATATATAGATAAAATACAGTTATGTTATTATTAAGTTCTGCAAATATTTTAGTTTCTTTGTGACAGATTGTTCGGTTTACATGGCCTCAAATCGCCTGAACAAATATGAAAATTGTCTTGAATGCCGAAAAGCTGTCACAATACACACTTAGTAATGACATTATTAAATTAAATTAAAATTAATAATAAATAAAAAATCTGTGTATGTAGGGGGTACCGGCATGTCCCCGATGGATTTCAACTAGCATATTTTGCATTTAAAATGTAGATGTCGTTTTGTTGTCCGATGATATATGTATTTAGTTTGTATATGTCCGATGTTGTCCGACATATACAAACTAAAATATCTTTTTGTATCACATGTTGCCACTGATCACACAACCTCACGTCACAACTGAACGGAGCTGATGGAAAAATACGGAAAGATTTCATAAATATTTTAACTTTTTCAAAGAGAACAAAGCTTCAATAAAACCACGATAATTTTACTAACTTTACTCACTCTCTTACTATTTTCAAAGCAACTTTTGCGATTCAATGAATAATATTGTGAAAGCAAACAAGTTTTTCCCAAACAAAGAAAAACACGTTGGTAACTTGGATTCAAAAAGAATTAAATAAAACCAATTTTACCATAAAGTTTGCCTTTCGAATTCGTAAAGGAAAATTTATAAAAGGTAATCTTTTTGTGCCATGGAATACGTTCAATTTTTCACAGTTCAAAATTTCAAAAATCGTAAATGCAAAGTAATATAGAACCTTTGCCTACGTCACAAAAATACGGTTTGGTCCCTTATTAAAGATGGAGGGAGATCGAGCGCTTCGATAAATCACACTGTGACACGTAATACACATTGGGCTCATAGTATATAGCCGGCTTTGCAAGGAATGTCTCTATTAAAAAGCCATATTGGTTTTTCCACTCAGTTCAGACCTTAATTAATTTTTCAGTGCTGAGTTGAAAGTACTGGAAGGGAAGCAGAATCCGCATTTCATTATATTTACCAACGTTTGGTTTCAATCGTATTGATTCGAGGTTGCGGTGAGTTCTTAGTAGATTTTTGTTCAGTTGAATACGTTTCTTTTTTAAAGTAGAGTTTGAAACACCATGTTGTAAAATTATGCAATGCGCTTCCAAATGAAATTAAAAATACTATGGAGATAAAAAGTTTAAAAACAAGATGAAAATATATGTAAGTAAACAAACAGGTGAGGAAATCAGATAAAATGTGAAGTAAGACCAAAAAAACAAACTGCAGTAAACAAACATGGTAATAAAGAAATCAACAAACATGAATATAAGGTCTGCAAATATGAAGATGACGAAATCAATAAATAAAAACCAACAAACTGCAGATGAGGTCTACAAAGATAAAGATCAGGAAATCATGATGCACCACCAATGCAACAACCTAGAGTGCGCTTCGGAACTGGAATTCCTAGTGAGTAGGAGAGTGAATATAAAAGATTTGAAAATAAAGCGTTGAGCTTTCTTTTTCTTGCACCGTTTAGATCATATTTCTAACCATGATAGTAAGGAAGAAACAAAGATTTCTTTAAGACCTATATGAGTTGTTCCGAAAAGCGTGCAAAAGTCTGAGGGGTTGAAATGCAATTATCACTGAGGAGATAAATCGATAGGAATGTGTTACTTGCGTGTCTATGCAATTTTACGTTATTTCAGATGAAACTGCTCAAACTGCTGAATGAAATTTGGTTTTTCACTCGACTTTGTATTTTATTTCAGTGCTATGGACAAAAGTTATTCTGCGTCTTCGTGAAATGTCCTTAAGGTGACATTTCACAAAAATGATATCACGAAGTAACAAACAGGTTTATTTTTTATTTTTTTCGTGTTGAGTATGATTTATTACAATTACGGAGAACGTAGATACTTAACAAAGCATTCATTGAAGCCACCGCACTAATGTATTATTAATTTCCCCCTATATGGAAAGAAGTAGAACCTTCGCACTGCACTGAACTGCAATCGTTAAGATATCAAGTTGAAATCACGCCAAACCTCGAAACCTTTCAGAATGATATAAACTGCACAAGTTTTAACGATCTCAGAATAGTTTGGACGGGCGAACGGTTTTCTGAAACTGCACCTACGGGATATTAGTCTTGTAACTTTGTATTTTTACACATAAAAATGTGATCGATATGTTTAAAAGCTTATGACAATTTAGACAAATGAATATTAGTGGACGAGAACAGATAGGAGAGGGGTAAAAAACAAACATAGCGGGACGCAGAAGGGCAAGATGACTGTGATGATATGTGATTTGTCAATAAATCAATCTGACAGAATATAGGCATCTCGCATTATAATATAACCATTTAGTTCTTAAGTGAAATCTGCCTTTGAATGAATAGACCTTTTTACATGGGAGCGCGAATTGCTCGCCACGTTATGAACAAATTTGCCAAGTCCAAATATGGCAAAGTAAAGTTCGCCTGTTTTCAGAGACGAATATTTTGTTGCCGTACTTAGTTACAAATAGAGAGAGTAGACACTTTTACAAATATTTCACAATTTACTTACCCCAGTAAACAGCGACGAGCACACTCGAGAAACGCCTACATATGTATATGTTACTAAAACTGATCATATTATATGATCTGAATAAGCTTAAAATAAATTAAAATAATGCTTACCAATTTGGGAGGCGGGAATGGGTACCGCAACCCCGAGAACCTTTATTGGATAACCAACACTTTCGGTGCCCGGGTTCATGGGGTGAGGTTTGTCTAGGTTCGGAGGCGGATGACCAGGACACACTGAACCCCAGATTCCTACCCACCCCTTAAACCCTTTCCCTTCCCAGAACTCTCCCCCCTCCGTTCCTTAAAAATCCTCCACACAGCATCCCTAAAGATGACATAGGCCCAGAGGGAAATTATTTTTCTCAGGGCCTCCTGTGTGGAGCTCATGTAAAAAAAACCTATGGAAAGTAATACGACAATTGGGTTTATTCTCTTTTTCAATTCTATTTTTACACGTTTTCATGGCACAAGCAATCATTTTTGCCGCGTTATTTCGTAAAATGTACCGATGAGAGCTCAACGCTGGTTCGCACAAGAATGATGACGTATGAGAGAATCTAAAACACTTCATCGTATTTGTAGATACCTGCATGAAAAAAACTGTTAATAAATTGCGTTTTAATACAAATAAAATAATTCTTGTATTTTCTCTCGCCATGACACTCTCAAATTATGTTTTATTATACAACACACATTTCAAATCATATAATCATAATCCATACTAATATTATAAAAACGAAACTGCTCGAGTTTGTTTATGACCTTTTCACGCATAACACAATATAAAGACTTTAATAATTCTATCACCAATATAAAGCTAAATTATATGCGCAGACTACAGGTTGTATATGATGGTAAGCTCTGGCGTTATGAAATTATAAATATTAATATATTACATTTGTTATACGTTTTCTGTCGCTAACAAAAGCGGGTTTTTGCTAACGTCAGAAAAAAAATCTTTTCCATGGAAACAATGTTGATATGTTTTTGGGCTATATGCTGGTAGGTACTCAGTCTACTGGTCAGCTACTACTGCAGAAAATTCAAATATTAGAATTCGTTTTTTTTTTTGGACAAGCTTGGAATAAATGTCAGATGAGAGTTCCTATATTAAAAATATAATTCGTAACGATTATAAAGACTGAATGATAAATAGAGTATTTTTTTATTATATTAACGAACATCCAAATATTTTTATAAAAATAAACGTCCGAAATGTTTGTAAGCGCATAAATTCCAAACGAATGAACAAAGTTGGATGAGTAATTCTTTTTTTCTTTTAGCTATAGCATTATGAAATTTAGGTGGTAGGCGAGATGTTTGAAAACTGAATGTAAGGGAATGAATATATGGAATGCGGGAGGGGATGGGGGTGAGGTGGGGGGGGGGGGGAGATAATTGATAAGTGCAAGCGCTACAGTAATTTCCCGTAATACCATGCGAGCGAAGCCGCGGGGAAAAGCTAATGTAAAATAAATCAATAAATTATCTGAGAAAGCTTCAATCATTAAAAATAAAAAATATAAATTTCAGTTTGTCTGTTTATTTTCGGTCTTACAAAATTACGTATTTCAGATTTTGTTACATACTTATTTTGCTTTGATATTATTGAAAAATTATAAATATTTTTAATTAAAAAATAATAATATATAGTACATCAATTTGATAATTTTACCGTTTGAGAACTTGAGTGTAGGTATATATTAAAGTCAATTTTGATTTAAATACAATCGATATTGTGTTATGGAATATTAGAGAATACAGTTGCAAGGGTACGATCTCAAGATCATCTTTCGACGAAATTTGAATTCTCGGCCGCTGGTTAATGGGTCTTAAGGTCCAAAAATATAATGTTGTAATAATTTCTTATAGGCAATATAATATAAGTTTACAATAATTCCTGCCAATCCATCACAATAGAAGATATATTCTTATCCGCGGTCATTTATCGCAAGAGCATTAAAAGAGTTTATTTAACACGACGATATTTTATCAAGTTGAATAAAGATGTTCATGACACACGAGGAATAAATCCATAAATTAAATACATTAAGTATTGGAGTGTAAAATAACTAAATTTCCTTGATCACTGAACCGTGCAATCATGTAAATTTAATTTTTGTAATAATAAGACAACCTATGATATTTATTTCACGAGATGAACTCTTCAATAAAATGTTTTTTAAAATTAATCACGGGGTTGTTTTTTAATAATAATAATAGTATTGGGATGATTTGAATTGCGCCGTTTTTGTTAAAAATTAATTTGTTAAAAAAACTTTTATATTTCCACAATGATCTATCTCAGTGGTTCTCAACCTGTGGTACGCGTACCCTTTGGAGTATGCGCATATGATATATCAACATCTGAAATATTTAAAAAAAAAAATTCAATTAAAAATATCAATGAGTAAGTCCGTGAGAGCGAATCTCCGGAGGCGCCTCAAAAAAAGTTGTTATGCGCTGAACATCATAACTCGTTTTCAAATCATCTGAATTAAAAAAAAAATCGAAATGCGTTTAAAAGGTAATATGTTTTTGTAGGTAATCAGAGAGAGTTTTGTTTCTATTTTTTTTATTTTTGGCAGCATTTGGCATTTTGAAACGCGGTTTTCGCTAAAAAATTTTGGTGAATTTGATAATATAAAATGGAAAATAATGATTCAAAAACCTCTCCCTGATTACCTGTTAATTTATGTGTATAAACAGTGTACAAAATTTCAAAAGGATCTGTCAAGTATATTTTGAATTTTGATGTTCACGAACTTCAAAAATGTTTTTTTGCGAAAAAGTTTTTTTATAATCGAAATATACTCGAATCGAGCATGAGGGCCGGTCGCTTGAAACGCTGTATCTTCGTAAGTTTTGCTCTTATTTACTTGACATTTTGATACAATACTCTCGACATGCTGTAAATTCATAAAAAATAATAATAAAAAAATAGTTTTAAAACCTTACCCCCCCCCTCAATTGTATTTTTGTGACTAAATGGCTAAATTTATGTAATACTTCTTATAGTTTAAAAAAATGATGAAACACATCTTTCAATACACGTGTACAAAAGATAGATGGAAGATACGCGGAACAACAAATTTGTAGTAAGAGTCGAGGGGGACGCAGGCTCAAAAAGGTTGAAAACCGCTGATCTGTCTTATTTATAACTAAAGACTAGACAAATTATTACAAGATCTTATGGCTCAGATAGCATCCACCAGTTCGTGGATTACGAATACAAAACTATACGTTCAATGCATTTGACCTATGAACGTGATGCTGCGTTAAAATGTACGTAATTTGGCCATCTTTTGACCTCCTGCTGCTCTGAATACAGAATAAGGAAACATATTATTTACCTTCTTTGTCGTCAAGATCTTCCGTATAGATCAGAATGGAAACCAATGCCGTCACTGGCTTATTGCCTTTTGGTTATAGCCCGTTCAGCCCGAGCCCTGTCTTCCTGACACTTGCTGAAATCATATATCGCTATTCCATTTGGATTTATTAATAATGGTACAACACAGTTCTAAATATTAAATAAAAGCAAACCATGTTCAGAATTTTGAATCTCGAAATACGTTCACATGACATTTCTTGCGTTCATCTGAAATCTATGGCACTTCACTTGAAAGCTTTTCATGCGTTGAAATAAACGTTACCATTAGATACATCATCTTTGTGAATTCCTAATCTATGTGACTGGTACAAGCAAAGTTCCGCAATGTTGTTCGGGGCTGCAGCCTGCAGGGTAAAGATCGTCCTCATGATAGCCAAACTACGACAGGGGATGGCACCAGTGGCAGAGAAGATGTAATGCTCCAGTGTGTGAGGTTAGAAAACCTTGTGTATTATCGATTGATTACAAAAATCTTAAATATAATAGCTTCTTACGGTAATAAAAGCATTTTTTTGCAGTCAATGCTTGTAAATCTGCGAGCTGCATTTGTAATCAGGCTCTAGTGCAGTGAAGAACAACCCGCGTCCCTCTTCGGTTCTTTTGTGCGGCCCAAAATTTGTTGCAAAAATATTCAATGGTTACTGTTCTGTTTTGCCAAAGGTTTAGTGAAAATATTAGTCTTTCTTCAATGTTAATTCAGCCGCAAAAAGCTATTTTTTGAAGTAAAACTTCTTTACGCACGCTTGACTTTGGGAGTAAGCTGGTGAATGCGTGACGAGAGCGTTACGAAAAGTGTGATCGGGCGACGCGAACGGAAGTTGAGAGGGAGATATAAGTTAATGAAGATAGAAAGAGAGAGAGTTATGTTTCGTATATTACTGAGGCAAGAGAGAGAGGTGCGAGCACACATTTTAATTCTCTCATAGCCAGTTACGTTTCTTATATCTAAGACACAATGCAGGCCTATTGTCTGTATCACACTGTAGGAGCAAGAGAGAGCAGTGCGCGCGCACATTTTCTATCTCTTTTCTTTTCATAGAAGTTTTACTTCAGTAGTGTGGTCTAAAGCACACTCGTATTTTTTTTTAAAACTTAAAATATATACAATTTCGTGTTTTGACTTTTATTGTTTGTGGACAATTTTTTGCCTTCGTAGAGAAGTATTTTGTGATCTATATTTGAAGCATTTTAAAGTTTTCCGTAGTATAAAATTAATATTAAATGTGTCCTTGACTAAACTTAATTTGACTTTCCGAACTACAGAAATCAACAACATTTGTTGGTTTGACGTTGAACCCTGCAGTTTTTGCCCGTGACACTCTTTCTTTGTGTGTACTAAGGTTGATTTTTTACAAATTTTAATCAAATTATATTTCTGAAATCAAATAAATAATAGAAGAAAAAATTGATATTTCTCGTTTAATGGCAATTATTTGATTTTCCGAGTTCTATGGTCAAATATTTAACGTTTTAAAAATCTGCGTTACAAAATACGAAAGGATTTTGAAACAAAATTTTATTTGTCTATTTTGAATCAGCCACCTAAAATTGTAAGTATATTTATTTTATTTTACAAAATATGTTCTTTAATATTATTTCAGAATATAAAATCGACAGAATTTATTGGTTCAGCCAAGGAGTCAGAAAATTTTTGCCTTTTGTTTTAAATTGTTTTATATATATATACGTTATATATATACGTTTTATATATATACATATACATATATAGATGTTTTATATATATACGTTTAATATACATACATAACGTGTTTGAATGTATAAAAATAAGTTTGCGACACCACCGACTCCAAATTTAAGAACGTCAAACTCTATGTACCATACCGCCGGCCCGCAAATAAATAGAAAATCAATAAATTTGCCCTAATATTAAAAAGGTTGCTCATGACTGCTCTTGAGTGTACGCGATGTGACCGCAACTGTATGCATATTCCACTCCAAAACGATGTAAACCTACTATTATATAGATTATTTATTATCAATCTGTCAAAAAACATGCTTAAAAAAATTGTTTTTGCCCATATCTGTTAGTACAGCCGAAATCTGGGCCCAAGGCAAAAGAGTTACTGCTTTACCAAGAGGTCGTCAGTAGCTAGCTTACGTGCATGCAAAGCAGACTCTATCGAATACCAGCTTCATTTTATCAAGACCAATCTTGTATAATGTTTCTTAAAATAAGTCAACCCCTTTACAAGAAACTAAATAATTATAATATTATCTTGTATTCAAAATTTTTATACAAATTTATTCGAGAAACTTTATCCGGAGTAACAATGTGTTTCATTGTACGCCATCCGCCCACTGAATCAGTCGGAACACATTCAATGTAAATGCGGATTATTTGTAATTTATAAGCGTTTAATTCGTGGAGACGTATTTTATTTGGGAAATTAGCATAATGTCTACATCGCACACAGGTACAATGACTCTAAAGATCGTCACCTGGACATTATTCAAAGCGATTCCTATGGATGTTTTATTCCGATGATGGAATAACTAAGGATGGTGAAGCGATGTGTTAAAAACTTGGTATACCTACGACGTTATATTTATTTTATAACAGTGAATGCTGTGAACAATGTGAATAGTGTATTTGTTGGCGGTGACCGGACAACTCAGAATCATGAAACTTCAACATCTTTTTTGAAAGTCATTAAAAATGATGAAAAAAATTTAAATTGATTCAATATGTTAGGTAAGGTTAGCGTTAGGTTATGGGCCATTTTGCAATTATTTTTTCTTCATAACTTATAATATTTTTTTACTAAACTACTACTACTAATACAAAAATACTTGCAGAACTTGATAATAAAACTATAAAATTTAATTTTAATTAATATAAAAAATGTAGTGCGACGAAGTAACACAAAAAACCATTAATAATTTTTAATGACTTTTCAAAGAGGTGTTGAAATTTCATGACTCTGAGTTATCGTGGATCCTTGTTGGCAGGCTATCTAAGATACCAATTTTGGTTGTCTGTGACGTGTGAAATATTCCTGCGTAATGTAATGGAAAGCCTAATATTATTCACATTCTATGAACTTTTATTTAACAAAAAGGAATATTGTGGTAACTCAGCAATAAAATATCAATAAAAAAATCGAAAGGTATTTGAAAAGTTATTTTCTTTTATTTAATTCTTTCGAGAAACGTATATTTCTGACCGTCTCTCTAACTATTTTATTTTAAGTTACAAATATTTTGTCAATTGCTTCACAAATCCTAACTTTTTCACACAAATTCAAATTATTAAACTTCACAATAACAATATCCCGCGATTTTTTTCGCGTCACCTTAGTTACACACGTCAAAAAACTTATCCTAACCCAACATTTATTATTTTTTAATGTGAAATTTATTTGGTACACTTTAAAATTTTAACAGATTTAAAAAAAAATGACTATTTTGACTTTCAGTGTAATAATTTCAGTACACAGGTGTAATACTCTCCATGTGTAATTGCGTCCTTTTAATTTATTTGTGCATGCCGAGATTGGAATTCGCGACCACCGGGTTCATAGTCGAGGACCTTATCCCTCGACCACGGAGACTGTCGCGCTTAAATATATTATTTATGAACATAGCTCAGTTAAATTAACATATAATTTCATCTGTAAGCTTCATCTTCTATAGATCAATCTAATACAAAATCCCCCTCACTCACAGGTCATCATTCATTCCTTCAGACGGTTTATTGTCAACCGTGATAGGACTCCAACTAACGCTGTAATATTAGACAATTAATTTAAGATTAACCAAATACCGGCCGTTTATCTTTGCTCAGTTTGATGTGTTTATTAAAAATCCCAATTAATTATGATGATTTTATCCCTATCTACGAGTGTGTATATTTTATCGTTGCCCATAAAATACCGGCTTAAGAATTTCAACGCAAATGAGTTTCGGCGCTTGAAATCAACTGCGTAAAGTTTAATGCTCCTTATTTGATGCTCCCCTTCAACGATGTATTTGGATTTGTAGGATTTGCGGATTTCCCGTGCCTCACTTACTTTTTACCTGACTCACAAAATAAACTCTGGGCTAGCGGTTCACCAAACGCCTCGTAAAAGTGCTTATGAACGAGCACTATGAATTGCCTATTGCTGAACAATTAATTGTCTAGCCCGTCAATAATATTGTCGGGCAACGTATTAGCCGTCATATTCAGGGCAGTTTGTTGTGTTCCGTCAAGATTGCCCTATAAAACAAAAAATGTTTGTGTAAATTTTGAAGCAAATCGCGAAAATTTAAAAAAAATTAACACTACCATGTCCGGTTTACATTGCAATGCCAAAAATAATGAAAGTGTCTGTGTTTTAATAATTTTGTTTATTAAAGTACTTTTTGACACAAAATATTTTTGAAGTGAAACTTCTTTAGCCCCGGAGGAGTGTTTTGAAATTCGGATGAAACGGAAGTGCGTCATTAAAATTTATTATTTGACGGGTCCTCGGTTCTAATATAAAGCGGTTAATTCACGGCTCTGTGCGATCCTCCGATAGCACAACGGCGTAAAGCGCCTGACAAATCTCAGCGGCCAGAGAGACATCCAGCGAATTTTAGGTTTGAATCCTACGAAATACGCAAAAAAAAAATTTTTTGTAAAATCAATATCCAATCTTCAAACCACTTTGAAATAAACAGGCAAAATAAAAGAAAACGACATCTAGCGATTTTCTCGTTTCACTTCTACCACGTGTGAATTACACACTCTGATTTTTTTCGTTTTTCCGTCTGGTGCGTACACAAATAAAAAAGAAGGTTTTAAGAAGCACCGATTTTCCAAATTTACTCCCTACCGCTACCATGCCTCCTTTGCAAAACTTCCTCTCCCACCTTCCATGTCCGCCACTAAATATATGAAATACACGCATTTTTCGAATAACTCGCGTGCCACCTACTGAAAAAAATTATTGTCAAATTTATGATGCCAGAGCTCAAAATTATTTGCAGAAATCTTCGCGGCAATGCGCACAACAAATTACCAAAATTTCTTAACAATCTGGTGAATGATATAGAAACGCATAAGGGACAAACAAAGAAACATTATTTTTAATATATAAATATTTTCGAAATTATGAGTCTTCGTAGTGCGTAGTAAAAATTGGTACTAAAAATCCCATATGACTTTAAATAAATCTGTCTGCTCTTTTGAAAATGAAGGCTGATTGTATGACTTTACTTGGATACCGCCCTGCACATAAAGATGTTTAAATTATTCCTGATTTATATGCCCGATTCGAAGCAAAATTGCTCCATGAATGCAATTACACGAAGGCGAACGATGATAAAAATGCATTTCTCGAGAAAACTCAATAAAATCGCGAAACTTTTGAAAATATCGAATTTTTATTTATCTACTTTATTTAAAATTTTGACGTAGATACAAAGAGATAAGAAAAAATGTAGACGCATTAAAATAAGAATCAGCAATGGTTTGGTAACTTTTAGCAAATTAAAATAATAGTGAAGTATGTTTTATTACATAAATTCAGCTACACGAATGAATTTATGTAATTGTTTGTACCGATTTGTGTATTAAATGAGTTTTATAACTAGAATGTTTTCATGTGAGCAAGAACATCTGTAAAAATCCAGTATAAATTAATAAAAGAATTAGATTTTCAAAAACATAAATAGCGAAAAAGTAATAAATTTGTAAACCCACTTACCTAATTTTGTTAACAAACTTTTTAAACGAAAATATTAATCGAAATCTTCGAACTGAATAATTCAATTTGGGATTTATTCATTTATTGGATTACCAACACCCCTGCGTAGATCACCTCAAGTGGTACGCTACGTTTGGTGACTTAGCAGGGGTGCCCCGGTTCATGGGGTGAGGTTTGTCCAGGATTTTACGGATAATGCGTTCGCCCACTTACTGCGTGGCAGGTCGGATCGGGAGAAATTGATTGAGGGAGACCTAATGTAGACTTCTCTAGCCGGACTCTCTCGACCCATGTCTTGGGAGGGGTGGAGTCACTAACTCCTAATCAGATTGTTCAACAGATTCCTAACCACCCCTCATATCCTTTTCTTTCTCAGAACTTCATCATCTTCCTTTCCCTAAAAAGATACTCCACACAGCATCCCTAAAGACGACAAAGAAAAAAATTCCCTCAGAGCCCCCTATGCCGGGCTAATGTTAAAAAAAATTAGAACGAAATCAATGTGTTCAAAATCGTTTTAATGCGTATAATTCAGCTTGCATCGATTTTCAATTTTCTAAAAATTTCGGTTACTTCAAAGTTTCTTATAACCAAAATGGTTCGATTATTACCATGTTTCGATTATCACCGTATTTAGATTACTCTTTTTTTCGAATATCAAAACCTTTCGATTATCATAATTGATCGATTAATTTTTTTTTTCGATTATCAAAACCTTTCGATTATCATAAAAGATCGATTAATTTTTTTTTCGATTAACACCATTTTCGTGTAGCTTCTGCTCACCTCAAAACAAACACGTAATAAAATATTTGTATTAAAAATCATTCAACATCATCCTACCTTTGATAAGGCATCATTAATCTAAATCACTACCGAGTGAACATCTCATTTGTCTACCTGCCATACACGAGTATTTAAATTAAACGAAAATCGTTTTCGTGTTCCTTCAACAAGAAGATTATATAATTTTTTTAACAATTATTTATTTTTTATTTAATTTGAATAACACACTCTATTATGAATACCTCCACGAAAACTCCTTGACTCTGAACCCGAAGGTCGAGGGTTAAATTCTCGGCATGGACAAAAAATACGTAAATTACACGGGTTTTTTTACATACATTTTCAACATTTATACTCGAGATGATACTTTCATCGTTACCCTAGTGACGAACCACCAACCAGAATCGAAGCTTTGGCGTTGCTTGAAGTAAAAATAATTGGTTAATTTTTATTTCATCACTAGCTCCCGGCATGCGTTGCAATGATATTCAAAGAAATAAATTGATTCTCCCTGCACGTCCTTTCCCGTGCGTCCCCGTTCATCTCCCGAGTCCTCTTCCCCTCCCGCGTTCCCCTTCCACCTCCCCCACCTTCCCCATCTTCCCCCTCCCTCGTCACCCCTCCCGCGAACCCCACCTCCCCCGTTTCTCTTCTCCTTTTGCCTTTCTTCCCCGCTGCTAAAATATATGATATACACACATTTTCATTTATGCAAATTTCATAACGCAAGGGATTACCATTTTATATAGCCTATAATCTTTGCAGGCCTGCGCACAACAAATCACCAAAGTTTTATCGCAATCGGATGAACGGTATGGCAGCGCATAAAATACGAATAAACAAACAAACAAATATTGATTTTTATAATTGAGATTTTGGAGAAATATCTTCTAAAGTGTGTTTTAATCCCTAATAGTTTTATGTTAGCCATGTTTATTGACGTGATCAAAATAGTCAAGTATCTGCCAAATTTTCCTATCATTTCTCCACCAGCCTCACCAGGAGGCGATAAATCCACTGGCTCCGGGCAGAGGGTGGACTAATTAACTTAGGAGGAGGGTACAAGTATCTCCGCCCCGGGAAACACTTATTGGATAACCAACCAACCCCGCCATAGGTCACCCCAAGGTTCCCTATGTTTGGTGACTTAGCAGGCTGCGTGGAGGGTCGAGAGAATCGTCGAGGAAGACCTAACCTAACTCTCCAGCCGGTCTCTCACGACCCATCGTTTTGCACCGCAGTGGTCGAGATGGATTCATATGTCCGTCACTGCTAGACACATTAACCCCAACCCACCCCTCACACTCTTTCTTCCCAGAACTTCCTTTCCTTTATTTGCCTAAAAAGACCCTCCACACAGCATCCCCAAAGATGACATAGGCCCGAAGGTAATTGTTTTCTTCAAGGCCTCCCGTGTGGAACGAATGTAAAAAAAAAATCGAGTGCAGTTTACACGCGGTAGAAGCGGAACTTTACCAAAATAATCTCAACCAATACTTGAAAAGTGAGGTCATAATCATCGCGACGCGTAGTTTCCGTTTCATATCTCAACTAATAGGAGAGCCTTTAAAAGTGACATAATTATAAAAGCGGCCGATGAGTGCAGTTGAGGCATCGCAGGTGCAGTAATCGTCATTTCCGTTTCAACCGAAATCCAAATCACAGCCGTGCTATAGAAGTTTCTCTTCAAAAAGAAAAATGTTTACAGAGTTCGAGTTTTTTTTAGCGTTTTAGAAAGATATTACAAGAATATGAATAAATAAGTAGGGTTTTCATACCGTCATTTGTACCTACGTATTATTATTGTAACAATACTTTCTCATTCGCACAGCGTCCTCAATTTGCATTGGTTATTTGCTTGTGAATTTGATGGAAGATGAGGTCCATTGTTTCATAAAGAAGAATGGACGAAGTTGAATTTTATGGAGAACAGTCGAGGAATTTCAACCGATCTGTGATACCATGCTACGAGATAAACGAGATTGGTCCTTTCGTTACGAAAAAAAACATTAATCCATAATTCAGAAAAACGATCATTATCTGTGCCACACGCTTAGTTCTTGCAGATATCATTCAATGGATCGGTACAAAGTTTGCAGTTTTTATAGTTTAATAACGCATTATTTTTTAAAGTAAAACTTCTATAGCCCCGCTATGATTTGAATTTCGGATGAAACGGAAATGACGATTACTGCACCTGCGACTCATTAACAGCGCTCATTGACCGCTTTGATTATGATGTCACTTTTAAAGGCTCCCATCGGTTGCGATATGAAACGGAAATTACGCTGGTCTGCGCTCATTAGTCATTTTGATTATGACCTCACTATTCAAGTATTGGTTGAGATTGTTTTGGCAAAGTTTCGCTTTTACCGCGTGTAAACTTAACTCGATTTTTTTTTTCTTCTTTTCAGTGAAATAAATTAATGAATAAAACCTAAAATTGTAATATTTAATCATTCATACATAATACAATCATACAAAAAAAATCCGTTAAGAAAATGAAGATATTGCTGGTAGCTGTCGGTCGAAGTAAGGTACAGTTAAAATCTGTAAATCTAATAAAAAGAAAATTTAATTTTCACTCATTTAATCAGAAATTATTAAATACATTAAACCGAATTAAACACCATAAAACATCGCTACTCCATTTCATTACTCTGAATATAAAGAATATAAATTAACAATTTTTTTAAATTTTCCCACCTTTTTTTCATTTAATGTCGTTTGGGAGGCAGTTTTATAAGCCTAGCCTCTTCGTAACCAATGGATTGTTTACCATAGTTAGTGTGGATGTTGTTTAAATGTATGTTATCGTGTTGTCCCCATCTTCTTCCCCTCCCCATTATCTTCAGCCTCACAATATACCCCAATTGGGGATGCCATAGTCTCACTGGCTCCAAACGGGAGCATATGGGACTCTTGTGCGATATCCATGTAAAAAAAAACACCTTGTCAAGGACATCTTTGTTTTGGCGAAGGTCCCATCTTGTGCAATCCATATAGCTGCATATCGCATACGATGGATTGAAAGGTCGCACTTTATCGACGAAATTGACATAAGTACTAGTAAAGCGCACGAAGACATTTAACGATTTAAATAATCAAGCAATTACGTGTAATGTAAGCATTGAGTGACGTCCGCACCGGCTCTCATGTCTCATGCCTCATGTCTCATTTCTCATGCCGGGCGATAGTGTCCGCATATGTCCGAGCTTTGTGTCCGCATTTTGATGGAAGGTATAGATTCGTTCTCGAGGACATCAGACAACCGGACTCGGTGAATTATTAATGGCCTCATAACGATTGGAAATATAAACGCGTTTTATCGGTGAATTTTGCATTAACTGGTAAGTCTGACAGCATTAAAAGATGACTGGCTTGAGTTTGGCTTGTGTAACAAAGTTATGTCCGAGATTTGTGGCGGGACTTGTTAAAATTTGTTTTCTACGGAAATTCATTACAATGGTAAAATATTTTAGCAATATTGTGACTAAATGTGGTTAAAATTTGGTAAAATATTGAAGGAAATGTACATAGCAGTGTGGAGGTTGACAAATTGATTGTAAAAAGGAAAATTCAAAATGGTCGAAAATTCGCAAAATTCCTGATGATGAAAATATTTCATAAATCATTACCACTGCTCCACGAATCATTTACTGGATAATCAGCACCTCTGCTATAGGTCACCCCACCCTCTGCCATGGTTTGCTACGTTTGGTGACTTAGTAGGGGTGCCCGGGTTCATGGGGTGAGGTTTGTCCGGGTCTTGGCAGCGGATGCCTCTGACCCCGGCAGGCCGCGCAGGCCGGATAGGGAGAGAATGGTTGGTTGTTAATTTGACTTTTCCAGGCGTACTCTCTCGGAACTTCGCCTCGCACCGCTGTGGAAGGGATGAATTCATACGTCAATCACTCCTGAACACAATGACCCCCAGTTTCGTACCCACCCCTTATACCCTCTAATCTTTGATAGCCTAATAGCCAGGTACTTCCCCACCTTCCTCTTCCCCATCTCCTTCCCCCCCACTACCTTCAGCCTCACAACATACTCCAATTGGAGATGCCATAATCTCACTGGCTCCAGAAGGGAGCAGTTGGGACTCTTGTGCGGTATTCATATAAAAAAAGATGATGCACGATCCTTTAATTAAATTATTAAGTTTTATTTTATTTTATCGTTACCTGGCTATTACGTTTTTCATTTTGTTTTTTATTTTTTTATTTTTGGGGTGTTTTGCCGTGTTGCGCTACCTCCTTCTTTAGCCAACGTTTCGGACAGCGTTACAGTGTCCATCATCAGGGCAGATGAGCCATGTCCATCATCAGGCCTGATGATGGACACTGTAACGCTGTCCTGAACGTTGGTTAAAGAAGGAGATAGCGCAACACGGCGTAACACCCCAAAAATAAATAATGAAAATACTTTTAGCCGTGAAAACCTAAAATCATACTTGTTTTTTATTATTTTTATTTTGTTATTGAAATCTAATAAATGTATAATAATATCACACGTAATATGGCAGTCTTGAAATGGCGATCTTGAAATCTCTTACAAAACGTTGCTTGAAATGGCTTTAGCCGTGTTTGGTGACCTGATCTGAATAGCCAGGTACTTCTAACCTTCCTCTTTCCCATCTCCTTCCCCTCCCCACTACCTTCAGCATCACAACAAACCCCAATTGGGGATGCCATAGTCTCACTGGCTCCAGACGGGAGCAGTTGGGACTCTTGTGCGGTATCAACTGTAAAAAAAAAGGTCTGGGATTGCACTATCCTAGCGTCCTGTCGGATCCAAAACGATTGCATTAAACTAAATAAATTTCAATATATTTCCATAAAACCCCATTTCTTTCCTCATAGCTACCCTCCTACCCATAACTCTAATTAGAAATTGCTGATTCAAACTTTTGACTTAACACAATAGGCTAATTTTGTGGATCCTGTGATACACATGTGTTTCAGATATTATACGAGTACATAATAATTTTATTAAGAGTGATTCACACATATCGTATTGGCCCATGGCGACAAAAAGGTTCCCTACCCCTGCTTAACAAAAGCACGTGAGGCTCCCCATAAATTCTGCAACGTAATTACGAGATAAATCTTCCTCAGGGGTTTGCGGAAAAATTACGGCATAAAATATGAGAATAATGTAAGTAACTAAGCGCAGATCCTGGATTAATTTATTTTATTTGTAATGAACTACGCGGGGTCATGCTTAAAATACAAATGTTTAATTTCAAACGTGGCATATTAAACAGGTTGTACGTGAATGCTTTAATTATTTCGGTGAAATGGGGTCGCCATTTTATTAACGAAAACCAAATAAATGTTGAAAACGTAATGAAAAAACATTGTCAGGTACACAGACCTTTTTTAACAACTAATTATGTTTACATTTTCAGTTTTTGCGTTAAATATAACAATTTATTATCTCTTGTTACCATTATACAAGTTAAATCTAAGTTACCTGTTTAATTTACGGTCTGAACAATGTAATATTTGATAATGTACAGATTTTTGCTCTTAATACCAGCAACTAATTTTGTCAATAGAGGTCTCTGTGGTTCCATTTATTTTTAAATATTAGAAGATTCCTGTTTTACCATCGTAACCATTTTCTTTAAAAGAAATAGAACAATATTTTGATAAATTCCTGTTTTATCAAAGAATTCATTTCCTTTCATCGATTATAGGGTGGATATATCTGTGGATTTCCGTTTTATCATCTCAACCATTTTTATTTTGATTTTACGAGATTTTTTTCTTTGAATTTGACAAATTGCTTTGGCAGTTTAGCGGGTACTTAAAATGAAGAATAAAAAAAAACTAAAAACGAAAACAAAGCTGTTTTTCGTTTATAGTTTTTTTTTAGAGCGAAGCGTCCTTCTGTTTTTATTGTCACAAAGGGAAAGAATTTGATAATGATGTGTAATTTATTTATTTATTTTTTTATACGAATACCGCACAAGAGTCCCAACTGCTCCCATCTGGAGCCAGTGAGACTATGGCATCCCCAATTGGAGTATGTTATGAAGCTGAAGGAAGTGGGGAGGGGAAGGAGATGGGGAAGAGGAAGGTGGGAAGTATCTAGCTATTCAGATCTTGTAACCAAACACGGTTTTAGCTATTTCAAGCAATGTTTTAATTCTGATTGGTGGTCTTACACAAGGGCGACACTGAAGGTATTTTCTTCTCTGGAAATGTCGCAAATATACCTTATAGTAATAAATAAACTGTGTAATAACAGAATTCAATCTGTTGGGGACTTAAAAGATATACCCGTAGAGCAGAAAAAATGGGGAAAATCAAGGAATGCCAACGTACCCTGTTTTCTTCCTTCGCTGGTCTAAATTTTGCTGGTTCATCACACTAACTTCTTATCTATTTCGACACGGTCGAACGTAACCACATAAACACGGCTCCGTAATCAACAGTCACAATGTGTATTGACAGGACGATTATTAATTTTCAACTGAACATGATGACACATGCTTACGATGTATTTAGTTGGCATAGCCTGAGCGCATACATCCGATTTCTCCATCCGATTGTCTGATCAGACAACCTGAAGGCCTTCGCGCCATACATTTCTTATGAAAGCCCGCACACATCCGATTCGAAACCTAACCGACAATAAAAAATAGGCCTCGCCTTTCCACGCCGGCTGGCCAATCCTGCCGTCCGAAGGGCGTGGCCTCGATCGTATTACTCATCCGATCTTCGAATCGGATGTGTGCGGTGTTAATCCGATCCGATTGTCTGATCAGACAATCGGAAAGCCAAATCGGATGTATGAGCCCAGCCTTCGGGTAGGTAGGGAAAAAAAAGTTTTTGCGTTGGAACTACAATTTTAGCGAATATCTTGTGTGTTCAAAATAAATGCACTTTATATTAGCATGTAGTACCTAAGGGGCCATCCATAAATTACGTCATACAAATTTCATAATTTTTTGACCCCCCTTCGTCCCTGTCACACATCGTCACATTTGTGAGACCCCCTCTCCCCTAGTGTGACGTTACATATTTTGCAATTTTACATCTAAAAATAATCAAAATTCAGATTTTTCAATTAACGTCACAGAGCTGACAACCCCCCCTTACCCCCTGTCACACAATGTCACACTTCTCTACACCCCTCCCCCCCCTTAAGGTGTGACGTAATTTATGGACGGCCCCTAATCCATACTAATATTATAAATGCGAAACTGCTCGAGTTTGTTTATGACCTTTTCACGCATAACACAATATAAAGACTTTAATAATTCTTTCACCAATATAAATCAAAATTATATGCGCAGACTACAGGTTGTATATGATGGTAAGCTCTGGCGTTATGAAATTATAAATATTAATATATTATATTTGTTAAACGTTTTCTGTCGCTAACAAAAGCGAGTTTTTGCTAACGTCAGAAAAAAATCTTTTCCATGGAAACAATTTTGATATATTTGTGGGCTCTATGCTGGTAGGCATTCAGTCTACTGGTCAGCTACTACTGCAGAAAATTTAAATATTAGAATTCGTTTTTTTTGGACAAGCTTGGAATAAATGTCAGATTTGAGTTCTCGTATTAAAAATATAATTCGTAACGATTATAAAGACTGAATGATAAATAGAGTATTTTTTTTATTATATTAACGAATTTCCAAATATTTAAATAAAAACAAACATACGAAATGTTTGTAAGCGCATAAATTCCGAACGAATGAACAAAATTGGATAAGTAATTCTTTTTTTCTTTGAGCTATAGCATTATGAAATTTAGGTGGCACGCGAGCTGTTTGAAAACTGAATGTACCGGGAAATTGTTTTTTAGCATTATGAAATTTAGGTGGTAGGCGAGATGTTTGGAAACTGAATGTAAGGGAATTAATATATGGAATGCGGGAGGGGATGGGGGCGGGGTGGGGGGGGGAGACAATCGATAAGTGCAAGCGCTACAGAAATTTCCCGTAATACCATGCGAGCGAAGCCGCGGGGAAAAGCTAGTACACTATATATTAGCTTGTAGTACCTAATACAAGGATCTATTATATATATTTGTATAGTTTGTACACTCTATGAGCGTTGTATGCACGTGAAAATCAACAGGAATTTGGCATACGTACACGTGCAGAATTTTCATACTTGGCATAAATAATTCAGCAAAGCGGAAGAACAAAGCGCGTCCTACCGTGAATTCTAATTGGTTGGTTCTAGGAGCCACGTGTTCAGTGTTCACGGCTAATTATTTTCCCGCCAAAATAACAAACCACGCGCTGTTTTTGGTTCTAATTAACTGAACTACAAAATGGTGTACACTTTCAAAGTCTGCTTTTTACAAGAATAACATTTATGATGTCACTGCAACGGAAATTCAGGATGCTTTTTCACTTTGTTTCGGATTTTGAAAGATTTTTTGTTTTGTTTGTTGGCAAAACACTAAGGCTAATAATTTGATTGTCATAAAACAAATACAAAGCATAATTTAACCAAGAAAATTAAATACTTTTCGCCTAGTTTTGCTTCCTGAATGTTGTACAATGAAATTTCCAGATTCAAGGTTACAAACATACATTTTTTTTTCAGATAAAAACGTAAGTACAGGAAGTGATTTCTAAATTTTATTAGTGAATATAGACAGATGGTTAAGAGATTATCATAAAAAATACAAAAATACTTGTTTTAAGAATGTAAAATTCTTGGGACACATCATCACATAAGACCTTTCGGACCTTGTTGATATTTAACTACAAAGGGGAAGGTATGATTTTAGGTTTTCACGACCAAAAGTATTTTTATAATTTATTTTTGGGGTGTTATGCCGTGTTGCGCTACTTCCTTTTTTAGCCAACATTTCGGACAGCGTTACAGTGTCCATCATCAGGTCCTCACAGTGTCCTCATCCCGAGTGAGCGCTGGGCTCGATCTCACTTAAGACCACGCTCTACATAATTAATGTTTATTTTTTTCTTATTTCGCTTTTTTTTTTTTACAGTTAATACCGCACAAGAGTCCCAACTGCTCCCGTCTGGAGCCAGTGAGACTATGGCATCCCCAATTGGGGTATGTTGTGAGGCTGAAGGTAGTGGGGAGGGGAAGGAGAAGGCTTGTTTATTATATTTATTGGATTTAAATTTTATTGTACCATCGACATGATGTATGGGTCGTTTTTAAATTTTGCGCAGGTAAACTTTTCCCCGAAGGAAAAAAAATATTTAAAAAATTACAATGCGAAGATATTGACATTACAACAATTCATTTGTAAACTGTACTACAAATTTAAGATCTTGTAATTACTTTAATACATCTATTTTATTATTTTTTAGTCATAACAATGTGGTCATTCTTGATTTTTTTGATTTTCATAAATTTTTCTTGTATCCTAAGTGCCGGTACAATATACCTACTTAGGTATAATTGTTTTTTTTATTTTTTGTTATGTAAATGTATAAACATTCATAGCATATTTTATAAAAACGTAATAATATTATATCAAATACAGTCATACACTAGATTGTCATAAAATTTATTAACAATATTATTATACCAATAGCTATTATAAATAAAAAATCCAAAAAAGCAGTTAAAAAATTAATTTTGAAGAAGATTAAAAACTATGAATCCAAGCTTCATTTTCCTGCGCAAAATTTGAAAATGACCTATATTACTTTATGGGACGTGTGGTATTGCACCATTCTCTCCACAACATGGAATAAAAATATTATTAACGCTTTTATTTAAACATAAAACAATTATTCCTTTAATAATAAACATGTTTCAAATTTTACAAAATTGATAAAAAACAATTTAGAGTACATTTATGATTATTTATCAGTTATGTAAAATTTAAAACACGTTTATTAGTAATGCAAGTAGGCAAAAAAAGACAATAAAATTTGAGTTAATTAAAGGCGTATTGCCTGTGGCCATCCCGTTTGAATCGCTTTATGAAGATGAAACACAGTTCTGTATTTAAAATTTAAGGTCTCATTGACTAGAATTTTGGATTACGAATCACGCCCACATCGCATTTCTTTGTATTCATTTTTATGGTTTCAACAAAATTTGCTTGCAGTAAAGATTCAGTTGTCAGTTTTTTAAAAATTATTTGGTAACTGCTTATTTATTTTTTTTACATTTTTATATGATACATGTTAGGTATATACGAGTATATAGATAATGATTATACATATTCATAGTCCTCCTCACTAGTAGATCCCGTTTTGAGGGGGACGATGTTTTGGATAAGTTTTCAGCGACTTCTATGCTTCAAGGTTTGGGTAAGATTTTCCATTAAATTCTACGACGATGTTTTAAGTATACTAGTAAGCTCATTTTCCGATAGTTCTTTAAGCCAAAATTTAATGTCCTTTACGTAGTTATTTTTTGGTTTAATTTGTTTGATACCGGAACAAGTGGAAGTTTATATACCTTTACTGCTAAAAATTCGAACTTCTTTGTCCAGGGTAGAGTTACACTTTGGTATATTTAGTATGTTTGTTTGTATGGCTCTGGTTTTATGAGTACGTGGGGTGTTTGCCTCCGAATCATTTTCGAACCAGAATGTTTTTTTCATAAATTTTCTATATATTTCGAACATCAAACAGCTTAAAAATTTCTGTTATTGACGTCCTTATGAGCAATTATAACATATAATATCTTGAACATATTGCTTTTGAATAATTTTTGGTGATTTTATCAATTTTAAATCTAGTAATTACATTTAAGTACTCTATAACGTTTGTAGGTACCAGGTATTCATAATATAGAAATAGGAAATTCCCCCACATTTCGAACGAGAAGAATGAAGTCTTTGTGTAAAATAATACTTCCATGCTAATTTAAAAAGTTTTTACAACAAAGCATTTCCTGAAAAACGCAAAAGTATAGAGAATAATTATTAGCTCTTTGGGAGAGAAAATTTTTAAATTGTCTCTTACCCGGAACTATGAGAGTTGCACTTTCAAGCAGTATTTACGGGTTTTCTAGGATTTTACAGAAAAATTACCGTATCTGGAGCGGAAAACTGCGCGGAGCGGCGGTTTATTAATATTTTAGTGCAATTTTCTTAGTATTTTTAATAAATATGGCGAATAAAAGTTCCGCGTTGTATTTTGTAGAAACAAGTAGTTGGTGAATAGAATTTTCAGAAAAGTAAAGCTGTGTTATTTAGTTTGACCACTGCGGCAAAAGGCGGTAGTTTCAGAACCAACTCAGAATAAGTTTAAAAAATATGTTTCTTCAAAATAGGCATATTTACTTTGGGGTGTCATCATTAATTTAATGAAAAACAAATACCTTTGTATAACACCACTATTTTATTAACAATATCAACATGTTTCGAAAACTATGTTTTCTTCGTCAGGATAATAAGTCAATAATAAATAACAAAAGACAAACAAGTATAGACTAATTAGAACATAGACAATATATTAGAAAGGAGAGGTGATTAATTACCTAAAATATATCATAAAAAACAATTATATAAAATAAAATATAAAAATTATTTTAGAATGGGTAAAAAATTACATTAACATAATAAAAAATCTTTTAAAAGGAAAACAAGAAGTCTAAATAACAAAATAAATTATTATAAATATAAGTATTAATACGAAAATAAATTTAAAAGATGGCTATTTTTAAAAAAACGTTTGGTTATTTATAATATTTAATTTACTATTAACACTTTTTCTAATTTCTAAAATTTCTAAATTATCTAATTGTATACCCGTTGTGTTAGTGTGTAAAATTTTTAAACCTTTATTAATATCAAAAGAATGACCTAGTTTTAATGACATAGTTTTCGAAACATGTTGATATTGTTAATAAAATAGTGGTGTTATACAAAGGTATTTGTTTTTCATTAAATTAAAAAATATGTGTTAAAAAAACTCCATAAGTTCAATTTTTAATACCTGTTTACATACATGAAAATATTATTTAGGTCTTGTTATTGTTGTTTTCATACAAAACTGTCCAGTTTGTCAGGTGAAATCAGATTGAGTTAGGTTATGTCAACAAAACGCTTGTAAAATAAAGGCAGGAGGGTCTGCTTCTAGCAGTGAATCAAATATTCGTTTAGCATACGTTTCGAACAAACAATATAACTTTTATTTCAGCACTCCCGGTGCTTAATGACGTTGAACGATCAGGTAAAATAAGAAAACGATGTATGAAGAACAGGAATCCTGGTTTATGCAATTCTAGCCAATTTTACTGCCCGGCTTTACCCGAGAATTCATCATTGTTTTCTAATTGAACATTTGAAAAACATGGAATAAACATAATCTCAAAATATTTCCGCTTTGCAATAAAATTCAAATAAATCGAATATTTCTGAATGCATCTGAAAATTGAAAACCTTTTTTGAAATTTTTCTCATTTTATTATTCGAAATAAATCAATTTGTGATTTTAGAAATATAATTTTTTTAATTTTATTTTAAACTGCGCTCGGAAACTTTGGTTTCATAAAGGTGTGTATTCTTATTATTTTGTGGATAATTTTAATATTTGAATATAAAGGGTGGTATTTTCTCTGTCTAACACCGTTTAGATTTAGATCAAATTTCTAACCATGATAGTAGGGGTGAAATAAGGATTTCTGTGAAACCTATATGAGTTTTGCGGAACAGCAAACAAATTAGAATGAGGGATTAACAGTTAAAGGAATATTTAAAAGCTCCACAGCTCACGAAGGAAAGATTTAGTCTAAAGAAAAAAAAATCACTTATTGGGGATTTTCTGCGTTACAATATGTTTTTTTTATTTTTATTTATTTGTTTTATTTTTAGTAAATTGTACATTTAAGTTTACAATTTCCTAATTAATTATATCATTTCATATTTCAAACTATATTTTTTCTTGTTCTATGTATCTCCTACAATACATTTTGAACTTTCCAATTGGTGAATGAATGAATTTTGGTTCTAATGATAAAAATTTAATTATGTATTTTTACACATAAAATTAGTTACAATTTTTTTTTCACATCCCTTCAGGGCCTTTGTCATCTTTGGGAACTTTCCTTCCTTTTGGAAGGAAAACGATAGGAGGAGGGGGGGGGGGGTGTAGAAATATCAGTCAGTGCGTCCAGAGGTGACGGACGTATGAATCCATATCTCACACTGAGATGCAATGCGAAGTTCCGTGTTCTTCCTGCTGGATATATCAAAAGGTCTCCCTCAACCAGTCTCTTCCGATCCCGCCTGCCACGCAGCTGGTGAGCAGATACATCCACCGCCATAACCCGGACCCTCCCTTAAGCCCACCCATGCTTAATCATCAAACGTAGCAAACCACTTGGAGTGACCCATGGTAAAGGTGTTTTTTTTATCCAATAAATGGATCCCGGTGAGACGGTTCTCAAGTTAAGTTAAGTTAAGCTTTCCGTATTACTTTTTCCATTCATATTATTATGAATAACAGAAGAGTTTTTTCAACTCAGAGCAATGTTATTGAACAAAAACAAGAATAAAATATTTTACAAAGCAATAAAGTTTGAGAAGGATGTAAATAATTTTACCCCTAATAAAAAAGGTTCACCTAGTGGGATGAAAATTTTGAAATTATCCAACAAAATGTTTTTCTTAGCGGAATTTTTCGCGAATTCTTTTACGAATTTATACAAACATACTCTCACTTATTTTTTTACACAAATACCTACATAATATTTTGAAAAAAATAATTTTTATCTCCACGCTTACATAATTTCCTCTTGCACGACATCCCATTCGCCCATTGGCGCAGAAACAAATTTGTTGCATTAGTTACCGAAAAGGCCGTGCTCGCGAAAGAGAATTGCCTTTTTGTCCGCCATTTTGGTTGCAAAACAAAGTTATTACATTAAAATGCACAATTCGGGAACATCCTGGCAACACCGACTCTCTCTGCATTTTGTAATGTTTTCTATTGCGAGAGATGAATGGTACTAGAGAAAATGCTGATTTAAAAGTTTATGATATTAAAAAAAATACAAGTGTTCAGTTCACACGTGGTAGAAGTGAAACCTTCAGAAAACTAAAATAGACAAGAGTGGGGAGGCTACGATGCATGCGCGAAGAGGAGACCGATTAATCTATCTCACCCTCTCGCAGGCTCAATCCTATAGAAGTATGTGTTTGTTTCTTTTTGATGTCGCTTTTTCGTTTTGTCTAGTTTCACACGCAAAGAGAAGACCGATTAATCTATCTCATTCTCTCGCAGGCCAAATCCTATAGAATGTTTTGTGTTTGTCACTTTTTAGTGTCGCTTTTTCGTTTCATCTAGTTTCAAATCACAACGGTGCTAAATAAGTTTTCACTTAAAAAAAACTGTTGTAGACAATAATGGGGAGGCTAAGAAGCACCGCACAAAGAGGAGACCGATTAATCTATCTCATTTTCTCTAGGCTTAATCAAATAGATATACGTGTTTGTCTCTTTTCAGTGACGCTTTTTCATTTCATCGAGTTTCAAATCACAACTGTGCTAAAGAAGTTTTCACCTTAAAAATACAAGTGTGCAGTGCACACGCGATAGAAGTAAAACCTTCAGAAAGCTAGAGTAGACTAGAGTGGGGCGAATAAAGGTGAGATCGATTATTCTCGCGTCGCGTGGGACCGTGGAATTGTCGTATTATATTTACAGAGTTAATACCCGTTAATTAAATAAATATTTTATTGCTATCTCATTCTCTCGCAGGCTTAATCCTATAAATGTATGTGTTTGTCTCTTTTTGATGTCGCATTTGCGTTTCATCGAGTTTCAAATCACAAAGGTTCTAAAGAAGTTTTCTCTTTAAAAAAAAAACAAGACATATTATTACCATTCGAATATCTTATTTGAATAAACATTTAGAGACGACCTTTGAAGTCAAAATATCAACTTTGTTACGTTTTCAGTGTAGATAATAATATTCTGTGAATTTAGAATTATACATTTAACTATGCAAAATGTGAGACTGTTTTTTTAACAAAATTATGAAGAGCGCGCATTTTCTTCATCATCAGTGTCATATAATAAACAAAATTTCATATTAAATAAAGTTGTCCCATTTGACTTGCGATCTTACAGAACTATTCGCGTAGTGCACACGTACCCAAATGCACATCATTGACACTGATAGTCTCCAATTGTCATAAAAGAGCACGCACGTTCCAAATTTAAACCGAATGGACTTTGGCATTCAACTAAAAATTTCCCGCCAAATACAACACAAGAACGAGCATGCTAAAACAACCAATAAGGATTGATTCCCACCACTCAAGAATCTTATGAGAGACACTTTGCAAAAATGTACAAATGATGTAATTTAAAAGATGAATTGTACGTGGGAAAAGTTAGAGTTTTTGGTGTGGAGCTTTCAAATAACTTAACGCACGCATTACGCATCATTCAGTAATTATTCTGTATTATTGTCTTCGCTATTCATGAATAATGATCGTAGACTAGCGAGTTAATCCTGGGACGTGCTGTAGTAAAAATAACATTCCACCGTCTCTTGGCCAAGTGAATGCGAAGCTGAATGGGTTTGGAATGTGCCAAGGATTTGCTTTGTGATGAGAGTTGGTTGGAAGTTTCACTGACGACTGACTGTTGCGCGAATTTATTAATTATTTCTTAACAGCTCGTTACGGGGCGAAAGGCAAAAAGTCTTGACTTTTGTAGGCGATATGGCTGACAGATGGACAGAAAACGGGGCATTAGTACTTTAGCGGGTTGAATAGGTACAGCTTTTAGAAATATTTTTGTAGGCCTCTATTTTGTGTTTTGCATGAGCTAAATAAAATGTTCCTTCTTGTGGAAAATTAAACCCTTAAGCCGCCGCTACCCGAATTTCTACCGATTTCTTACATATATATCTTAAACATTTGAAGTTTTTAAGCTCTTAAAAAATATGTTATTTTTGAAGATAATATCTTGATACGTTCCACGCCGAAACGCACATTATATGAAATTCCCTAGATAGAAAAAAATCGCAAAGTATGCTCTGAAAATTATTTAAAACAAATCTATTTCTATTTTTTTACAAGTTATATTTGTGAAAAAATTCAAAATGTTTCTTTCAATGATACTTAAGATACGTTCCACGAGATTTTTGCTCTATTTTAAACGAGTCATGTTTTATTAAGCATTTTCCCAATTTTCGCATCAATTTTGTCATTGAAAATATTGGCGCGTTCTGTCCAACATTCATAATTACATCTCTATCCATCTTCTTCTTCTTGGGCCGGGAAGCGTCACCTTAAGGCGCGGTATATCCGCAGAAGATGGAGAGATATGTAAAAACGAATTTATAGAGAGCGTTCTAATGTAAAAATCGATAATATTTAAGCGAAAGTTTTGAAAATATATAATAAAACACGACTCGTTTAAAATAGAGCGTTGTCTAAAACAACATTTGAAGAAATACTATTTTACAAGTTATATGTTTGACAATTTTCAATATATGTTTGAAAATTTTCAATATATGTTTGAAATTTTTCAAACATATAACTTGTAAAATAACCGAAACAAACGTGTTTATAGTATTTTCGAAGCATATTTTGCAATTTTTTTCTATCGAAGAAATTTCGTATAATTTACATTTCGGCGCGGGGAATGTATAGATATTATCTTCAAGAGCTTTAAAACTTAAAAGTGTTTAAGGGGCATAGGAAATAAACCGGCAGAAATGGGGTATGCCGCGGCTTAAACGTTTAAAAAAAACGTTTAAATGAGCTAATTCGTGGGAGATGATAAACATTGACATTTAAGGCGATGCATTACTAAGTAATGGAAATCATCTATTTTTGGTTTGAATATTAGATCGCTTAAAACATTTTATATTTAATTAAACACTGCGAATATAACACATATTTTACCTTTGAAATAAATAATAGAGTGTTTTTTGACAAGTCTTTTCATAAACCCAGAAAAAAATAAAGTATCAGCCCTCTAAAAATGCTCCAAATCTCTTACTTACGAACCGCTTTTCTCCTTCATTGCCCTGCGTTTCAGAATGTTATCTGAAATTCGAAAACGCAGCGCAATATAACAAAAAAGAAAAGCATTAAAAAAGTAGCTACCTATCTATCTACGTACGGTCTGTTCTATTTAAAATGTAGCAACCTATCTAGCTACGCACGGTCTGCTCTATTTAAAAAAAAGTAGCTACCTCTCTATGTACGCACGGTCTGTTATATTTAAAAAGTAGCTACCTATATAAATATGTACGTAGGTCTGTTCTATCTTAAAAGTAGCTCACTATCTACTTACGGTCTGTTTTATTGAAAAAGTAGCTACCTATCTATGTACGTAAGGTCTGTTCTATTTAAAAAAAAAAAAACTACTTGCTATTACAGCTACTTCATAAAATGGAAAGTAAAAATTTACAAACAGATAGGTAATTGAATGGTGCATTCGAGTAAAGAACTATTCAAGGAATTTATAAACAAAAATTTGTTTTGATAATTATAAAATAGATCATACAGTATCGATGAAACCTACAAACATGAGTTTTTCAACGCAGCTGCAATTTTATTTAATTTTCAACTCTCTAGTAACTTTGAAACAATGAATATGATTTAATTTTTCACAGGCACAATTTTTTTTATTTTTTTTTTTTATTGAATATAATGGTACAGAGTTTACATGGTTTTTTATAAATTAAATAAAGTTTTTCTTTTAAAAATACATTAATTAATAAGTATTACACATTTTTTTTTGAGCAGAGCTCGTGTGAAAAAGGCGGAGAAAACGAATGTAAAGTACAATTTAACAAAGAAAAAAAATAGTATTTTTTTTATTATGTGTAAAACAAAAGAAAGGAGAAAAATAAAAAGAGAAAAAGGATATCCGTTACTACAATTGTGATGAGAAGTATAGTATTATAAGATGTAGTCATAATAATGTGTTTTTATTGATTTTTTGAATTTTTTATAATTAGTTTCCAATCTTAGATTAACTGGTAACTGGTTAAACCATTTCACTCCAATATATTTATAGAATTGTTGGGCTGTGGTAGTGTTACAACGCGGGACAGTCACAGAGCCAAGTATATTTGTTCTAATGCTGTTTGAAAAATGAGTAAGGAATGTTTGTTTCAAATTTAAATGTTTATGTTTGAAAGTGATGTCACATCAATTTTCCAAATATGAAAACCATCTTAAATAATACAAAATCCCATACTTTGAATCCAATCATGGATAGTCATTCCATCTGAACAATTCTGTTTTGAGAAGATGCAAGCAAAAAATAATAATTCGTGAATGCATTTCCTCTCCCACGGGCTCTCGAGGAGTTTTAAATTGAACTTGTGCCCTTAGGACTCTCCGCCTTCCCATTGAATGATGCAGTGCAATTTCTTAGGAAAACTTCCTAAAAGCCGGGAATCGGAGAAAGGGGTGGCTCAGAATGAAAGGGGGGTAGGGGCCTCAAATGCTCGAACGTTTCCTGGTAACTTGTAAAATAATATTATTATGAAATTGTTTAATTTGATTGGAATATTAAAGTTTTATTGAGTGCTTAAATAACATTGACACTGTGTACTACTTGTGCATGGCAAAATCATCTCACTGGTAAGAATTTGAAAATGAGTTGTGTCGCGTTAGTTATATTAGTTGAAAACAAAAAAAAAATAGTATATCGATTTAATACCGAACCAACCTTACAACGAACATGGAAGGATACATACAATTTGATGTCCTCCGTGGTCGAGAGATAAGGCAAACTACTAGAATTCCTGAGGTCGAGTGATCAATTTGTTTAATTTCATAAGTATTAATTTGAAATAATAAATATTATTGAAACTGACAAGTCATGGTGGCATTCCATTATAATATATAATAATAAAACAAATATAAAACTTTAATAATTCATATTACTTGTAAGGTTTTTCCATGAACAATATTGAAGTGAGCTACAAACCCAATTAAATATTGTAATATTGGCCGGCTGGAATTACCAAAATATTTAGAAATTCGACGGTCTACAATGACTAAGTAACAAATGTAATTAATATTATAATTGATTAAAATCCTTGTAGACTACCTCGATTCCCCTCCCTCATATGTTATGTATTTAAACCGTAGCCTAAGAATAATTTGTACCAGTCTGAAGATGGCTCTAGCGAGCTGAAACCGGTTACGGTCAATAAAATTATAGTGGAAAAAAGTTTTATTTTGTTTTATTATAATATATAATAAATACTTTATTTGCGGTACGTCCTAAGTCGAAGATACTCTCAGAATCGTCCTGGTGTGACGCCATAATTCAGAATTGAAACATTGCTTGAAATAGCTTTAGCCGTTCGGTGATCAGATCTGAATAGCTAGGTACGTTCCCACTTTCCTCTTCCCCATCTCCTTTCCCTCCCCACTACCGTTAGCCAGTCAGAACCGAAGGTAATAAACAAATTTGCAGCCAGATGAAACACCACACGGTCGAGTTAAAACAGGACTTCGCTTTATTTCATAAATACTCAATTAATACGAAATTTATCTCAATCAAAAATAAAATTACTGCTAATCAAACAAGACACGATTCTTTAAAACTCCAGCAAAACCTTCAGCAACAAATAAATATTTTCTCAAGTAGTTCCTTGAGAAGTTCTGAGAAGCCCAGAGCCCGGCAGCCCAGCGGAACCGGCCGCGGTATGAATGGCGCTTCATTAGGATCGACTCCGGGCGGCAAATTACCGCCCCCGCCCTGTTCCCGTCCTCCCCGCCCCCCGGCCCACCCGCCCGTTGCGCCCCTGGAAAATAAAATGTCAAGGGGATGGGACGTGATTTTTATTTTAATATAGAAACCTGGAATTCAAAACTGATTGCGCGTTAGAGAGCGCGGTTCTTTGAGATTTGAACGGACATTGTGATGGCAAATTAGCTTTCTAAGCACGAACTGGGGGTCTAGCACGATTAAACTGATAACAATATCGGATTGATAAGATCAACTTCTGAAGATTTTATATAGATATACCCAGCACGGTTGCGCTGTTGCCAGCCGAATCGATATTGACAGAGAATACATGAGAAACCGTTACACGATGGTTTACATTCCTAAAGATCAAACACATACATAAAAATTAAAAAAAACTAATAAATTAATAATTTAGAATTCACTTCACGTGTATTTTTTGACACTAAACGGGAATTAATTAGTAATTGAGGTCTTTAGTCATATTTGAACAACTTTCGTTTCTCCAAGTTGGAACGGAATTAATTTATTGCATCTTAGATGAATTAAATAAGTCTATGGATTGCAAGTACATTTTTTTTTCAATTCTAAGAACTTCGTTAGTTTACCTACATTCATTAATAAGCCAATTATTTTGCATAATGAACGACATTACTCAGAAAGTTGTGTATATTGACGCTTTTTATGAAACACCGAACTAACTTAGATGACGGATTCAGTCAATATCGTAATGATATAGAGTTTTATCGATCGACCGTGCTAGACCTTCTGAGATATAGTTTTGTAGCCATCTCTGGGTTGAAGCCCTTTGATAACTGAAATAACTTTTATTTTCATTGAAGGTTTGTAGCCTTAAATGAAAAAGTAATTAATAATACAAACTTCATTTCGATTAAAAATTAAATGCAAATTTTTCACTTGGTTTAATTGTGCAGGATAATAAAATTTCAACACTGGAGAACTACTAACTTCGGCGGAAGTTATTTTAATATAACTTTAATTATTTTTTCAGGAATTAATAGAATAATATTAGTTCTGCGCCTTAAAAAATAATCAATAAACATAAAACGTGCGTACTTACCCACGTTTTAAAATTGCTGTGAATTAATTTTACTGTCGCTCAGCAGACCGTTTAGTAAGCAATTACGAGTATAAGCACTCCCCAACATGTAGATGTATTTTTATAATTTTAATTCAATCTTATTTTTCTTAGTTGAATTCTTGCAAGCATGTATTTATACTTTCTAAAAGATGTGTGTGTTTTCAATAAGCTCCCCGTATTTCGGGATAAATACCATGGTTATTATGGTTAATTTCATTTTTTTAATCTTTGAAAACAATATTAGCGACTCTCAAAGGAAAATTTGAAACAGATTCGGTCACATTTAAGAATTGAACACATGATCTTAGTCTTGCCGGGGCTCTGCTTTAACTACTGAGCTAATTCGACGCTCTCCCCTTAGGTTATATTTAACCGTATCATACTCCGAATAAGAACCATCTCATCTTCATTTTCTTGACGCATATTTTTATTGGTTCAGTATGTATTAGGTTGCCGGATTTTACCTGACCTAAATGCAATCTAAATAGTGTCTTGGATAAATATGTGGCGACTACTTCATTATTTTTCGCCACCAAAAAACACGCTCGAAAGATCTGCAAGCTGCTACTTGACTGCGTATTCACGCTGTGCTGGCTAGCTACTTACCTATCTACGCGTAAGCGACGCAAAATAAGTCAGTCACAATCCAACGGTCGGCTTACAATAGCCAACGTGAAACAGCGCACAAATACGAGTGCCCGGTGCACCTCCACTCTCTCCAGGGCAGCTTCCTTTAGAATCATCACCACACGTTTGCGGCACCTTCAGCTCAGGGATCAGCTCATCAGTTCATGGCTGCCAAAGCCCATCGTACTCCGCAGCCATTGAACACGCTACGCCTTACAAGGATTACCTGCCGATAGCTCCATCTACCGAGTCACCGCCGTTACCTCCCAAACTCACCGCATCAAGCAACGGCCTGGAAGACCAGGTCATTCTCGACCGCCACGGTGTCGAGCAACACGCAGGTGATTTGCAGGCCCGTGGCCTGCTCCACCACAGCATCCTGACCTTCACCATCAACATCACCTACGCACCTGCAACAACGGCACTTCTGCATCCATCTTGTTACCATCGCACCGACCACAGCTACGTAGCTCATCAATAAACGACTTGACTCACAATCCAATCTGATGTCTTTCATTCATCTCTCACCCATCTCTATCGTTCCGGAGTCCGTTCCCTCAAATATATTCATTTTTATTTGAATGTGCAAAAAATATTAACTTTTTTGAAAAATATTTCAAGCATTCCCTCGTTCCTTGTGAACCTAATATCATGTTCCACTTTCCTCTTTCTCAGAGTCAGATATATATTGAACCAATATTTTGTACCGTAATAAGGCCTGCACCGGTAAGATAGTTACATTTCTGAATAAATTGATGACATTTGGAGTGTTGTATTTGAAATAAATAACTTTTGATGTGAATTAGTAGGCTTGTTTCGCGTGGAAGTGCTCAGATTTGAACGTAAGTATTAAAATTAATTAAGTTTGAAAAAAATTAAAACAATTCATACATACTAGCCACTCTCCATTGAAAAAAATGTGAAATAGGAAATAGAGAAAATGATTTGGTCTCATTTGGGAATAGAATCCAGGACATCTGCCTTGCAAGGACTATGCAATGACCACAGAGCTAAATCAATTATTTTTCGACTAAGAAATACCAACCTTATCTTCATTTTCTTACCTGGTCCAGTTGGTGGCCCGACGGTTCAATTCTCAGATGCGACCGAATCTTTTGCAGTCTTTTATGTTTCATAATTTTTTTTATTTTGAGATTGGTTAATATTGTCGGCAATGATTTAATGTTATAAAATGACGTTTAACTCAAAAAGTTATTCCAATATAAAATATATTATACAGTTCTCAAATTTATCCACAATGATTATTGTTACTGAGAGACGAGCGCAAATATTTTGAAAAATGATTCTAGTACCTCGAAGAACAACAATGTTTCACAATACCTATCAAACGCCATTCAAAATTTGCATCGTCATCTTCTCTTTGGTGAACCGCATCGTTTATTGCACTTTTGATTATTCGATTATAATTAGCTCTGGTAAAACGAAATAATTAAAACAAATCAAGTGGAAAGACCAGAGTCATTGTTTTCAGTTTTCATTACCGTGAAAAATAAATCTACTTTAATTTACTTTAGCACAGTGCCTTCCTGTTTTTTTTTTATTACAAAAAATAAATTAAGCCGCCTGACTGACCACTCAACTCTTGCTACAGTCAAGATATTTTCACCAATTCACACCATGGCCGCGTAGTGATAAATACTACAAAGAAATAATGAATTAATTAAAACTTTGATAAAGTGTGGAAAATTATATGGTTTTACGAAAAATCAAATATTTTTGTACAATCAAATACTTTTTAGAGTTATTGACTACAAGTTATTAAACTACTTCAGGTACAAAATTATAAATAGACTAGCTGGTACCCGGCATGCGTTGCAATGCCTCCCCCTCCCTGCCTCTAAACCATATGAAATACATACATTTTTATAGCCTGTAAATTTTGCGGGCGTGGGCGCAACAAATCACCAAAGTTTCATCGCAATCGGATGAATGGTATGGCAGCGCATAAAGTAGAACAAACAAACAAAATTGATTTTTATATGTAAAACTAGCTGGTACCCAGCATGCGTTGCAATGCCATTCAAAGAAATAAATTGATTCTCTCAGTGCGTCTCCGTTCGCCTCCCGAGTCCCCTTCCCCTCCTGCATTCCCCTTCTATCTTCCCCGCCTTCCTCCTCCCTCGTCATCACTCCCGCTAACCCCACCTCCGTTCCTCTTCCGTTCCTCTTCCCCGTTCCTCTCCCCCGTTCCCTTTCCCCTCCTGCCCTTCCTCCTTACCGTTAAAATATATGAAATACAAAATTTTTCATTAATACAAATTTCATAATGCCAGAACTTACCATTATATATAGTCTATAACCTTCGCGGGCGTGCGCACAATATATGGCCAAAGTTTCATCGCAATCGAATGAACGGTACGGCAGCGTATAAAATACGAACAAACAAACAAATATTGATTTTTATGTATAAGATAAGATAATGGAATGATAGATTGACCCCTCCTGCCGGACTCTCTCGACCCATTGCCTTACTACTCATTCCTCTTCCCCTTTACTTCCCAGAACTCTCTTTCTATTCTCAAACACACCCTCGACATAAGATTCCCAAAATTTATAAAGACACTGAAAGAAATTATTTTCTTCGGAGCCTGTGTGGAGCTAAAAAAAAAACATGTATAAACACATTCTTTAAAAATATTGCCAATACTCTATTAACAAAGCATAGGAAACATTTCCTAAACTAAACAATAATCCATCACGTTTTTCATAGACAGCCATATCTAGAAGTGAATATAATTCACGAAAACCTGAAAAATTAATGGGTTGAAAACATTTTTCCCCATTACCTCGAATAGAACAATGGCCGACGCGCCTTGAATTTAAAACATACGAGTATGGTGTGAACTGTCACAGCGGCGCAGTAATGAGCAATACACTTAATGGAATTCGTTACGCAAATATGTTTCATGGGCGAAATCACATATCTAACAGGGCTGGACCAAATACATAAAATTGTAATATTTTCTGAAAATATCGGGAATATCATTTCATAAACTAAGGAGGAGAAAATTTAATCTACTCTTTAATAATTCACTTACTGATCTGCTTATGGAAAAAAAATTTCAACGAAATGATTAAATTAAAATGATTTCTTATTGTGGGTAGAAAGATAAGAATATGACTCCGTCAGCACAGAGTGAGACAGATTTATTACGGTAGTGTAAGCGTGAACGTCCATTAATCTGCACCGGCCGCAACGCACGCACGGCACGCAGCGGATTGAACGGATTTGCCGATGGTATGCGTCCACTGTATCCGGAACGCTGCGAACTAATCAGGTGACGTCACCGGCACGAAACGCATGTTTTGCTCAAAAATGCCGGCGGTCGGAGCGGGCGGTGGACGCAGTGCTGTACTAATTCATATAGATATAAAAAAAACCGTTCCGTGCGTGCGTTGCGACCGGTGCGGACAAGTGGACGTTCACCTTTAAAGCTCATGTAGTAGCCTCTCACATATCAGCTCGCAAATAGGCAACACGTATTCATATCATTGTCGCGGTTATAAAATAAACTAATTCTCTCAAAAATTCCGTGTATTTATCATATTGATCTTGCCACCATATTAATATGAAACACTTTTCGTGCAGTTTTTCTAGATATTCTCTTCAAAAATGTAGGTGAATAGGGGTTTGTACGTTGTTTGTCATATTACACGTAACTAATAATAAATATCAGTGCAAAGTTTCCACTAAATGCGATTGTTTTTAAATATGTTAAATATTTTTATATTAACTCCACCCGGCAAAAAATTGTTTCCTTCACAGGTAATGTCACATTTGATGATGCGGTGTGGAAGGTGTTTTTGAGGAAGGGAAGGTCTTAAACTGGGTCTTTTAAGGAATGAAGAGACCCAGGCTGTGGGAGGGATGAAACTCAGAGGCTGGCAAGTCATTCTATAACTGAATTGTTACTAAACACAAGAACAAGTCGTAGACACGACCCGTTCTCGCATGAGATGAATTTTGTGCACCTATGTGAAAAGGATTCATATAATAAATGCTATTTCCTCGGAACATCAGTTGATCACTGAATATTTTGAATATTAAATTAGTAATTTTTGTTATTGTTTTTGGGGTGTTATGCCGTGTTTCGCTACCTCCTTCTTTAGCCAACGTTTCACACAACGTTTCCACTCATCTGCCCTGATGATGGACACTGTAACGCTGTCCGAAACGTTGGCTAAAGAAGGAGGTAGCGAAACACGGCATAACACCCCAAAAACAATAACAAAAATACTTTTTGGCCGTGAAAACCTAAAAACATACCATTAAATTAGTAATATTATGTGTACGTACTTTTAGAGTAGCAAATAAAATAGATTTATGGAATTTTTATAATATTATTTCCATCGCCAAAGCTCCCATGTGATGTCTTCGTTGACACCAAAATGTAGTTTTATAAATGAAATACACGACATCAAGTCATGAAGCAGAGAATCTGTAGGTGTTAGCGGTCACGGGCAATGTTCCAGAAAATCTCGCAAGTCCCCGCTCGTAACCAACTGGGGTTCTGAGGTATTCAGTTTTGTGGGTCAACCAAAACACATACTAAGGTCTATCCAAGAACTGATTTGTTCAGCGATGCTACTATTTCTTATTAAGGCTTTGCACATCAAATTGCTAAGCCATTTCAAGTAACGGTATAAGATTTTTATGATATTTCATTATATGCAATGGTATTTTTAGTTATTGAGTATTTTGGATATTGTATTCAACTCATTGCAATGTGTAGCTACAAGCCATTATGTTACTGTTGATGCTTTGTGGTTTTTTTAGTATTGACTAAAAAAGACTAGAGGTGATATTGTAGCGATGCTTAGGCAAAAGTGAAATTTAATCTAAATGTGACAGTTTCAGTGAAATCTATAATCTTACAATAGTGTTGATTTTTATTGTTGCAATAACTTCATATTTATTAAACGGTGTTAAAAAAACCTTATTTTTCATTTACTCACAAATAATTGCCCAAGTTGCCTCTAAAATCATGAAACACAAATCTTTAATGACCCATATCTTACAATTTAAAGCAAAAATAAATAAAGTAGCTCACATATGTACAATATATTTGATATACCTTTTGATTACAACAATATTTTTTTCAGTTTGGTTGGGTATTTTGATCTCAAATCCAAATTTAAGATTTGTATGAAACTGGCCAAAATGGGCCGCGCATGCATCCCTCTTAAGCCTCACAATATTCCCCAAGATTCAGATGATTATTTATTTATTTTTCATAACAGTTTATTTCTAATTACGGTTAATTTTCCATATAACGGTTATCCACTAATATATCATGGAGAAGATTACAATTTTCTATTTAAGTTTTACTATCTTGTGACAGGCGTCAAAAGATAATTGCTGAATTGTCTGTAAGTGACATTGCAAATTTCAATGGTCAATGCAGAATCGTTAAGCAGTTGAGTCGCTCTGTTTGTTGGCGCGTTCTGATAGGCAGAAGTCCTCGCTTTCGGAGCATAAAAAGTACGTGGGATCTCCCACGATTATATTTAATAGGGACTTATAAGTTAACCTCTTTCAACAAAGGAGAATTGAGCATGGTACCAGAGATTAGCTTAAAAAAATGTTTACCTAAAAATATTTTTCAGCGGGCTTCGAAAGGTGTTGAAATCGAGCATTCCTGTTAAGAATAAGGATGGATACAGGAATGAATAGTACCTATGCTTATTCCGTCTAATAAGGTAACGCATAAACTTTTCTGTACTTTATTCATATTATTACTTTATTATTATGAGCAGTTGAGTCTCGGGTAGGTACCCTCAATTCTGCATTTACCTTTCACTTTGCATGTGAATTTTATTTACAATATTTTAAACTTGATTAAATCTGATTCAGCTTTATCTATGCAATTATTAATCATCCATGAAGGCATCCCTGGCCTGGCCACAGAGCCGGAACAGAAAAAAACAGAACAGTCTCGCTAAGCGCCGCTAACGAATGCTTTGTTATGAAATGTGCAACGATTGCAAGCGGGGACAATGCAATCAGTGCAGTGCAGTGGTTTGTTTTAAACATAATGAGACGCAGCAAGCCAGTGACGGTGCCACGTGCGTCATCCAAGCCCCGCGGCAATGACGTCAGAACCGCCATCCTTTTTATTGTGGCTTTATTATTTTATTGGTGTTACGTGTAATTTTGAATTGGTTTTGCTATTGAACATCACTTTCACCAATTTTAAAGGTGATTTGAGTTGGATTGGGTGATCAATTGCGTGTTTTTTTAAAGAATTTATGGTTTTTATCATTAATTGACAGGTTTTTTATGCAGCGTCCGATGCTATGTTCATGCTGCTCTTTTTATTAAAATTACTTTCACATTAATGGATACATCATAAAAAAAACTAAAATTAAGAATTTCTACCGTGAAAATATTTTTTTATTTTGAATCATATTTTTTGGTATTATTTTACTTTACCCAACTAGTTCCCGTTGCCCGAGTTTTACACAAAGTTTTTCGAAATCAGACGTAGACAGTAATTTTCCTTATTTGAACGTCAATTGAGATATTTTCCAAATGTTTTAGAAAAACTATGTACCCGCCATAGTGATATTCATTATAAATTACCGTGTTTTTTGTAGTGCGGCTTTCAAAGATATTTGGAAAATTCGGGTAAGTACTTTAATTTTTTTGGTTTATTCAAGTATTGACTGCAAGTTCATGAAGTGCAGTGATTGACTGAGTCCGCTGTAATTTTTATTCAGGTAGTGTTTATTAAAATATTTTCTATTATGCATTTGTAGATGGTGAATGTTCCTAAAATGTGAGATTAGTAGAACAACTGACGTAACATATATATGTTATACGTAATCTTAGAAAATTTATCGAGATGCTTTATCCATTATCAATTGTCTATGATAATGCCGAAACAGCTGCCATAATAATAATTAAAAAAAAATTCTTGCAGAACTATAGGCCTCTGTGTTTCTTCCCTCCTACAACATGGGTCTCTTCAAGACCAATGTTCATTTCTTCCTCTCCTCAAAAAGACCCTCCACACAGCATCCCAGATGACATAGGCCCTGAGGGAAATTATTTTCCTCAGAGCCTCCTGTATGGAGTTAGTGTAAAAAAAGCGTCTACGTTCTATGAATAAATAAATACAAAAATGATAAAATTAATGTATTATTTCTATAGCGCCGTACTTTGGCAGATATAAAAAAATCAAAAGCGTAATAAACCAAATTAAATATTTCGTTTCGACGGAAGATTTTTAAAATAATCAGAATATGGTTACATGTTTTGATGACAATTTTAAAAGATTAAGAAAAGCGGTTAAAATTTTAGAACCTTGTAATATTACATAGACACTTTATGAGGTTATCCTTTTATTTTCAAAGATGTAGGTAGCATACAAGATATTTAATTGAAAGTTTTTTCCGCATTCTCGTCTGTCCATCATCATTATTTGTGCCAAGTTAGTTAAAAGGAATAGATATAAGGTTTATGTTGAAGCCATGCGAAATAATGCAAAATCATACATGTGTTTTTTGATGAATGAATATTATAGAGCTTTAATTAAATAGTGCAAGTAGAACATATCTTGGCCTTGGAAATAATCGATTAATTTTTTGAAAGTCCTTTTGTAAGTCTAGAAAAAACTAAAGTATCGGGCCCATAAAATATGCTTTCAAGTGCCAAAATCTCCCATTATTAAATCCATTTTTGAATAAAGATTCATTATACAATGTGCCAAATTAAGTAATTTAAAAAAAATGGAAAAGATTTAAATATTTGCGCCTGAATTTCACGAAATAAAACAAAGTAATGCAATTTCACCTGAGCAAAGGTACAACGATTAAACGCTTTGACTGTACATAAATATATTATTACCCAAGGATTGTCATGCGAATTGTTTAATTCCAAAATATAAAAGAGTAGTTAGATATTATGAAATTTGTATCACCTTATTGCAACATTAGTTAATTACACACAAATCGTTAGGTAAACTTGCAATAAAGGTGAAATGACATAAAATGCTGGCTGTAAGGCTTTTAGAAATGGAATGATTGAATTTTTGACAATAGTTTCTATTTGATTTGATTCTTTTTGCTTCTTGTGAAAGCATAGACAAAGTGATACAAAGATAATTTTGATTAATGAAATTGAAGATAAAATGTAACGTTGATTGAAAGTAAAAGAATCCATAGACTCTGAACTCGGAAATGAACAAAGATGAATTTAAATATAAAATGACAGGTTGAAAATGAAGTTAAGTATTTAAGAGCTGTCAATATCTTTTTCTGATTTTTCAGTTTCCAGATTTTCGATTGAGTTTCACTTATATTGTCTACATTTAATTTTAATATTACAATTTGAGGTTTTACTCATAAAAATAAAAATTAAATATTCATCCTTGACTTGCAGAAAAGTCAATAGATGTCGCATATTAAATAAAATGGATAAAGATTAATCCAGACACTATCTAGATAGCATTTAGTTCGGGTTTGAATCTTGCAATCATACCTAAAGATAGCCAATGAAATATGCGTTAAGAAAAAAGAAGATAGTGATAGGTTCTTAGTCAAAGTGTGATACAGTTAAAAATGACCGAATTTGGATATCGACACCTTGGCGCAGTGGTTAGCGCGTTCGCCCGGAAAGCGAGAGGTCCTGGATTCGAGTTCCAGAGGTGCCAATATATTTTTTCTGATTTTTCTGTTTCCAGATTTTTGATTGAGTTTCGCTTATATTGTCTTCATTTAATTAAACATTTCAAATAGGACGACACAAAATTCAACAGCATTTACCAACACAAGTGTGGTTTAGGTAGGTACTTTAAATTTAAATTTGTATTAATTGTGACACTTGCCTAAATTATTTGCAATCCTAAACCTTCTAACAACAATTAACAGCTGAGTTTGCTCTACAATGACAAACGCTTCACCTCTCCTCCGCTCTATTTGCCATTGAATTACACTGTGAGATAATGCCAAGTGATTACTTCAATTAACTGGATTGGTCAGCGTTTAGTCGGTTCACAGGCGGTCAATGGCAGACCATCGGATCACGTGAACACCTCGCACCCTTCTGCACTCCTGGCACTCCTAGCCCAACCGCTGTGGAATACAGCCTCCACAATTCTACATCTACACCTTGTTACGTTACAAATACACCGCCAATATAGATGCGCGCGCACCATCCCCTCCCGCGCGCATCAAACCCCCTCCCGCGAGCGACAATCCGAGCTGCCGCTCTCGGACCGGCAAGCCCTCAGTCTTCAGCAAGCCAGCTTACAGGGCCCACGTTCGCGTGAACATGGGCGACACCAGTTTCGCCGTTCGTGCGCTTCCGTTCCCCGATGGACGGTGCGTAGACTGAGAGAATCAAGTGTGTGAAGCCGCTGTTGGCCCATAATCAACCGTGAGTCAATTACCATGTTATCCTTTGTGTGCAATTAAATGTATTAACCCTAACCACGCGTGATAGAGAAGAGAGACGGACATTCAAACTAACTTTCAGCTAGGATCGTTCCTTTTTTATGTATTATTGTGTCTCCTAGAATTGAATAAACTGTTTATGTGATAACCTACCGTGTTTTGCTTGACGAGGGAGGCCCTGGGAGAATGGAGAAGCGTGAAGTTCCGGACCACGAGCACTAGCCCTGAGGTTACGAGGAAATCTTGCTTGCACCGAATCCCGAGCTAGTCATTTTTGGGGCAGATACAGCAGCTAATTGTATTAAATATGTGAGAGCTTTCTCCAACCCTGCCGATAGCGTCAGCACGCACGCTGGACGCTAACAACCTACAGCTTCTCGGCACTTATCACCCCCTGTTAGATATTATACATTCTACAATGACAGGGTGATGACGTCATTATAGGGTTATTGTCGTACCTCGTACCTTGATCAAGCCTGAAATTCAATGCTCGAGTTCGACCTTTGTGTAGGTGTAATTGAAACACTTAGGAATTGTACCTGTTACAAATGCAGGTGTTTGCTTAGGTCACAACGAAGGGCTTACATAACACAAGCTGATTCACAAAACAACAAAATAACCTACTTAGCAATAGCAAGCGAAAACTGAATTCTATCTCAATAAAATAGAGCCATGATTTTAGATAAAACTTGAACCTTTTCGTGATTTATTTTTTAGGTTTTTTTTTACATTCCATATGGGAAGCCCCTTTCTTTCAGTCCACACAAGAAGCCCTTTAAAGATGTATTGTGAAGGATTTTTTTAATGAAATGAAGGAGAGAAAGATGTAAGAAGGAAAAGGGTATGAGAAGTGGGTATGAATTTGGGGGTTAGTGTGTCCAGGAGTAACGGATGTATGAATCCCTCCTATCTATGCGGTGCAAGGCGATGGGTCGAAAAAAACCAGCTGGAGTCAAAAAGGCTCTCTCAACCAGTCTCTCTCGATTTGGCCCGCCATGCAGAAGGTAGGTAAACGCATCCGCCGCCATGACCTGGAGAAGCCACACTCCATGAGCCCGGGTACCCCTGCTAAGTCACCAAAGGTAGCGAACCATTTGAGATGACCTATTGCAGGGGTGTAGGTTAACCAATAAACGGTTCCCAAGGCGGCAGTACCTATACCCGGATCCGAAATTGCGAAGAATTAACCACCTTTGTGACACCTTTGTGAGGCGGAAGGAAATATTGAAAATAAAAGATCTGAAGAAGAATTCAGTATAAACATCACAAGTTCTTTTCAACACAATGATTTTTATGCAGGATGAACTTCTTTCATTTTATTACTACACAAGAGTTCTAATTGCTCGGTGTCAGTGGGGCTCTTTATATTCCATCTATCATCCTCAATCTGGGGTATGTTTTCATGCTGAAGGAGCGAGGAGGAAAGGATATGAGGAGAGGAAGGTTGAGAATTACGTGGCTGTTTGATTGTGGTCACTAAATCGTTTAATGCCATTCCAAGCAAAATGTTGATTCAGGGTGAATTTCACCAGGACGATGCGGAGAGTAGCTATCTACAACTCCAGAACATATTACGAATATAATAGATAGCTTCGTATAATTTATACGCTTTTTAATATCATATTATATTGATAAAAAATTTGAGAAGCCGTTCTGTAGATAAATATAGCACACAACAGCTAATGCTGCGCGTACCTATCTCAAGTGTGTCCGCTATTCTGAAGTCCCAAAATACCTGAAAAATCCTCGACCCTGTTCAGAAATGGACGGTACGTTTTAGATTGACATCATAGATTTTCTTATCTTAACAAACGGATTAATTTAGAGCTCAGGCGTTGCGTCGGGTGAGAATGTCTTTGTTTTACCGGATTTCAATGGAAGGTGCTCCGAAGAACTAGCGCCATTGATCCCTTCGGCAACAGCATAGAGTTGGAAAAGACGCCAAATGCGCACTCAAAATTTGCATACAGTTGACATTTGTCACATGACAACAAGTTCTTCTCAACAATTCTTGAGCTAAAAAGCTCGGCGGTGTAAAGTTTTGCCAGCCTCTGTCTTTCTTCCCTATCTATATTCCAGGTTGTCTCGTTCATTTTCTAAAAAAAACTTCCATACAGCATCCCCAAATATAACACAGGCCCTGAATAGTTTTTTTTCCTTAAGGCCTCCTGTGTGGAGTTAAAGTAATAAATAAATATATACATACCAATAATATGTTGTAAATTACACTAAAATATTGCTGTCGTTATAAAAATATTTCTTTCCTTGTTTAAATCTCTTTTTTCAGCGGTTTTAGTGAAATAATTAGGAAGATTGAATTAACATAAGAATGCATACCACACGCGAAGCCGGTTCGTAAAATGTAAAGATGTTTGTCACAAAATTTCACCATATTACTTCACATTAACGAATTCAAAAAGCAAACCATGTACCAGGGCAACATAAAGTCCAGGCGGTTCGCAACCACCAGAATATATTTTCCAAAGCTCACACGATCACAGCTCGCATGTATCGTAAAGAAAACTTTACGGCTGACTCGGGTGCAGCTCACCGAAGATTGTAAATTTTTATTACGTTGTTGACTCTTGACCGTACTGTTTTATAGCGGAATAAAAAATTTCGTTTGCATAATTTTGCGACGGTCGCCCAAAGCAGCGCATGACTGAAGTTTGGTTGAAAAATGATTATTTTTAATATTGGCATAATAATTAGATGATATTACTATCTTCTACATAAAAAAATAATGTTTCTTTGTTTATCCCATTGCGTTCCTATACCAATCATTCGATTGCGATGAAAGTTTGGAGAAGCCCACGATGGGTTCTATATAAGTATATATCTGAGGTTATGAAATTTGTTCTAGAGGTGGCATGCGAATTGTTCGAAACAATATTTGTATTTCATATTATAGTTTAGCGGCAGCGAGGAAGGAGGGAGGGGAGTGGAACGAAGGTGTGAAAGAGGTTCGCGGGAGGAGGGGGACGGAAGGGAGAAGACGGTGAAGGTGGAAAGGGAACGCAAAATGGAGGAGAGGAACGCGAAAGGGGGGGGGGTATGTGAGGTAGGGGGACTTGAGAGAGGGGAAAAGGCCGCAGAAGGAAAGGATTGCGAAGCAGATATACTAGCGGTTGGGGAGAGCAGGGAGTAAATTTGGAAAATCCATGCTTCTCACTCGGACAGCTTATGTGGCCTGCCCCCTTGTAGGAAAACCTTATGATTTATTCTTGAACGCATAAGACAGAAAAACAAAAATCAAAAAATCAATTTTTTTTACATTAACTCCACACAGGAGGCCCTAAGGAAAATAATTTCCCTCCGGGATGCTGTGTGGAGGGTCTTTTTGAGGAGAGGAAGGAATGAACATTGGTCTTGAAGAGACCCATGTTGTAGGAGGGAGGAAACACAGATGCCGGCAAATCGTTCCATAGCCGAGTTCATAGCCTTTACACGCGGTAGAGGTGAAACCTCATAACACTTAAGGAGACAAGAGTGGGGAGACTTTGAAGCACTTTTTTTTTAACCATGAGAAGGATGATTTTTTTTCCATATTTTTGTCGTCGAATTCCAGTGCACCGTTTTTCTTTTTAAAAAAAAAATATTTCATAAAAAAAGGACTTTTTTGTATTATTTCACCCGCCATGCCAAGAATGTCCCTGTGTTATGGCAGGTGATGTTAAAAGGTTGGAATTATACATAATATGCCTGACAATAATAGTAATCCGATTACAAATTCAAATTAAGTTTGTAAATATTTTACCTATGAAAATTAGGAAAATTAGATATGGATTGTGGGAAATATATGAAGGTAGATTAAGTGGATAGAGTTTATTTATTTATTTTATTTTATTTATAAAACACATGTTACATCATTGAGACATTTACTAAAGTAAATTAAGTCACAGGCTGCTGCCTGTTTCATAATGACCAATAGGGACCAATGGGGTGTTAATGGGTATTATGATTGAAATGTATTGTAGGTGTAAGGATCCATAGCGTTATTTTATGTTTTAGAAAGTAAGGAGTCAGGATTCGGTATTTATGTTGTCAGGGAGAAGGGTGAAGATTTTAGGAACTAGGTAGATTTTTAAGAACCTTTTCATATATATTGGGGTCATATTATTATTATTTTTGTTTTCTTCTTCGGAGTCGCATTCTTATGGATTTTTTGCCTGTTCATTTTGGAGTGGTTTGAAGATTGGAAATTGATTTAAAAAAAAAAAATTCTTTTTTTGGATTTCGTAAGATTCGATCCTTGGTCCTCTGAGTATCTGGCCGCTAAGTTTGTCAGGCGCTTTCTACCACTGAAATAAAGAAGGCCTGCGTAAAACCATGGATTTATCGTATTATTTTGGAACCGAGTGCCCGTGCAATAAATAAATATTTTATTGCTATCTCATTCTCTCGCAGGATAAATTCGATAAATGTGTGTTTATCTGTTTTTAGTGTCGCTCGCTTCCCTTTTATCGAGTTTCAAATGACAACGGTGCTAAAGAAGTTTTCACTTCAAAAACAGAGTGCGATTCAGACGCGGTAGAAATGAAACCTTCAGAAGAAAAGTAGACAAGAGCGGGGAGGCTATGAAGCACCGCACAGAAAGGAAAACGATTATTCTATCTCATCCTCGCAGGCTAAATCCTATAGATGTACGTATTTGTCTCTTTTAAGTGTCGCTATTTTTAGTTTCATTGAGTTTCAAAACACAACGGCGCCAAAGAAGTTTTCGCTTAAAAAATGTGTAGTTATCTAAAAGCCTTCAATAAACATAATTAAAACACGTTTTCTTTCTTTTTGTGGCATTGCAATGCATGCCGGACACTCGTTAGTATATTATAAAATAAGAAATAATTGTATGGTAATTGTGATGATTTTATTTTCTGCACTTATATTGCCTTGCCCGTTGCAAGGAAACATGTTTTATTCAACCTATAAGGAACAGTATTAGGTAAGGATTGAGGAAATTGTGAATGGTTGGCAAATGTACTTACCAACATTACAACCTTATAATAAACAGGTAAATTGCCCGTCATATAAATGACGGGCAGTGTTTGGTTTGTAGGAGTAATGAAAACAATAAAGTACCTGTATATTTTACGATTTCGTATTGCTATCAAGTTATCTTAAATGTACAGGGTGTTAAGGGAGGAACTCGACTTACACCAGTGATTCCTGACATTATTTGGATTAAAAAACGAAATTGAAATTTTGATCTCCGGTGACATTTTTAACATTTTTATTGAAGTAGAAACATTTACTACACCGTTAGATTTGAAAACAAACAAACACGTACATCTATAAGATTTAGACTGCGAGAGAATGAAATAGCATAATCGACCTCCTCTTTGAGTAATGATTCGTAGTCTATCGGTCTCCCCTTTATGTGGTGCTTCGTATCCTCCCCACTCTTGTCCTAATTTTAGTTTTCTAAAGATTTTACTTCTACCGCGTGTGATTGCACACTCTGATTTTTTTTCAACTTAAAACAAAAAAAAATAAGTAGGTATTGGACAGAAATTCCTTCACAGATCATCACTTGTCACCAGACTGAGGGCCGTAAGGTATTTAATAATTTCCATTAGGGCCTATATTATCTTTGTGGATGCTGTGTGGAGGGTCGCTAAGCAAATAAAGGAGAAGAAGAACGCTACTTGACGAAAAAGGGTATGAGGGGTGGATCATCAGATCTGGAGGTCAGTGGGTCCACGAGTGATGGACGTATGAATCTATTCCTCCCACTGTGGGGCAACGCGATGTTCCGAGAGAGTTCTGTTGAAGAGTTCGAAAGGTCTCCGTCAACCATTTGATCCGGCCTACCCCACAGTTGGTGGGCCGATTGGTTTTATCAAAAGTCACAAAAAACCAAAATTTCATATTCATTTTTTACTACAGACAATGTAAGATATCACTGGTTAATGATAGCGATGGTTAAGACGTTCTTAAACATCCTGCGTATTTAATCAAAACGATAGCATAGCGAAATCGTAGTACAGGTACAAAATCAATTGTGTGAGGCACTTATCGTAAAACATTCAAATTTCCCTCCTTTAATGATGGCAGGTGTGTTTCAATTGTTTTATAACGACGTTAATGAGTGTGAGTCAATAGCCAATCGTTATAACCCGGGAAAATGAATTGAAAAGTGTTGGTAAATCGCTTGAATAATCTTAATATAAATTAAGAAATCATATAAAAATATATTTAGTTTTATGAAAAACAAAATGCACATATTTTTGATAATACTTGGAAACGGAGAATGTAATATCATTTTATTATTTTTATATCTCCTAGTTCCTAAAATCTTCAACCTTTTCCCTGACAACATAAATACCGAATCCTGACTCCTCACTTTTAAAAACATAAACTAACGCTATGGATCCTTACACTTGCAATACATTTCAATCATAATACCCATTTACACTCTTTCCATTTACTCTACCTTCATATATTTCCTACAATCCCTATCTAATTTTCCTAGTTTAAGCGCTATGTAAAATATTTATAACTTATTCTGAATTGTTCAATCGAATTACTATTATTGTCGAGCATATTATGTATAATTCCAACCTGTCAACTTCACCTGCCATAACACAGGGACATTCCTAACAAGGCGAGTAAAATAATACTTTAAATATGTGATTTTTTTCTTCATAAAATAAATAAAAATAAGAAAAAATAAATAAAAAACCACACAAAAAAATATCTCTAAATGTCCTCTTCAGAGAAATTGTTATACGTCAGTACTCGGGACGGTATCCTACATTACTAATTTAGATGCTTAGGTACTAAAAGACGTAGGTTATTGAGATCCTAGAAACTGTTTATTGGTTTAAAATATGGTTTAGAAGGACAAACGTCCTTATTAACTGGAGGTTAAGTTTTGTCTGCGGGGCTCTGGCATAATAATAACTGTGCACACCAGCCTTCGGTTACCTTCGGCATATTTCGTAAATGAAATCATGTGACCCGAATAGCCCATAGACAACTAAAAACATAGACTCCTCCATTGACATGCTTGGTGTAACTCTGAGTGACAAGCTCAGATATGGGGTCTCCATCGAAGCCAGAGTTAAGTTAGCCTCTCAAAAACTGTGCGTACTGTACAGGGCCCGCAGATACTCTAATAGTACACAACTGCTAACCCTGTACAAATCACAAGTGCGCCCCACGGTTGAATTTGACAGCCACTTCTGGTCTGAAGCTCCAAAATGCCTGAAAAAAAACCTCGACTCTGTGCAGAAACGGGCGATCCGTTTGATAGATTCTCCTTTCTTAACAAATGGATTGCAATCTTTAGAGCACAGGCGTCGGGTGGGGATGCTATCCTTATTCTACCGGTATTTCAATGGAAGATGTTCCGAGGAACTAGCGTCATTGATCCCTTCGACACGGGTGCGTAGTCGGGAAACACGCCAAACGCGTGCCCAATATATGTAGGTACACGGTTGACATTTGTCACATGAGAACGGCTCTTGTGTTCATCAGCTCGGCTATGGAACGATTTGCCGGCCTCTGTGTTTCGTCCTTCCTAGAATATGGGTCTCTTTAAGACCAATGTTCATTCCTTCCTACCCTCAAAAAGACCCTCCACACAGCATCTCAAATGACATAGACTCTGGGGGATATTATTTTCCTCAGGGCCTCCTATACGGAGTTGATGTAAAAAAAAATAGACAAACTATGATTCATTTTTATTAAAACACAGATATCTTTGTACACATCACTTTTATTTAATATACACTCAACATGTTTCGTGAGCGATGTTCACATCTTCAGGAGTTAAAAGTATACTGAAGTTATAATTTTATACAGATCATGGATTAAATACAGGGCTAGGGGTAAGAGGGACGGGGAGGGGTAAGAGTGTGGGAAGTTTGCTGGAATTTGGGATTACAATATAATCCCAAATTCCAGCAAACTTCCCACACTCTTACCCCTCCCTCTCCCTCTTACCCCTAGCACTGTATTTAATCCATGATCTGTATAAAATTATAACTTCAGTATACTTTAACTCCTGAAGATGTGAGCATCGCTCACGAAACATGTTGAGTGTATATTAAATAAAAGTGATGTGTACAAAGATATCTGTGTTTTAATAAAAATAAAATAATGCCATCACAAAGTAAAACCCTTAATGAAGAAGTTTTCTTCGAAAAATTCAACTATGATTCATTTCAATTATTTATTAGTGCTATAGAAATACGACGATTAAATTGCCCATAAGTGGAAGCAGATATAAAATGTCCAGTTTAGGTTAAGAGTTTCTGTTAAGTTTGTTTCGTTGCTAAGTTATTCATAGGATTTTGGCGCAGAATGGGGAGAGGCGGGCAGCGGGCACGTGGACTGGTCGGGGTGGTGCGCACCTAACGGGCGGCGCTGGCTGACCCGTGGTGGTCAGATGTGACCGTAAACTAATTTATCGCTGTTTTATGTCGCCCTGGTTGAGCAAGCCATAGTTACTCTGGATCCTGGGATGCTGCAGTCCAGGTTTTGTGACTATGACTCGAGATTTATTCTTAAGGTATTTTCGTATATTATAGAACAAAGCCTAATTTTTAAAAAAATGGCTCCCTTCACAACTCCTCTGCGGCTCTAATGTTACTTTTTCTGTCCACCATCTCTTTAAAGAATAAGGGTTGAAAACATTTTTTTCTAAAACATCTAAAATAAAAGAAGAGTTATATTTTTATTAGTGTGTAGTATTCCCCTATGTGTAGATACAATATAAAAAATGTATGCCACGTTCTATTGATTGCAAGCCTTTTTCCTTATTACCTGCGTTAGAAAAGATTTAAAAAATATATATCGATGATCGATTCATACTTAAACAAAATGGGTAATTATATGTAAATACCTGCTTGGTTTTCAGAAATAAAAACTGTGAAACTCTAACTTTTTTCTTACGTTAAGACCACACAGGAGGCCCTGGGGACGAAATTTCCTCAGGGCTTTTGCCAACTTTGGGGATGCTGTTTGGATGGTATTATTACGTAAGGAAGGAAAGGAAGCTCTAGGAAGGAAAAGGTTATGAGGGGTGGGTTTGAATCTGGGGTTCAGGGTGACCAGGAGCAATGGAAATATGAATCCATCCCTCTCATTGCGATGCAAGGCGCAAAATGCGCGGTGAATGCATCTGCCTACCAACTGCCACTCAGTTGGTAGGCAGATGCATTCACCGCCAAGACTCGGACCCATGAACCCGGACACCTGTACTAAGTCACCTATCGAAGCAAACCACTTGGAGTGACTTATGGCAGAGGTGTTGATTATCCAATAAATGGTTCAAATGGCGGCGGTTCCCATACCGTCTCCTAAAATGCTTGCTTTATTCTCAAAAACATGTAGTTGTAACCTTTATAAATTTTTTGAGGCCATTAATTACCTACGTTATAAACATATTACAATAAGGTATTAAAGATTGGAATCCGTGATACACTGTTCACTTAACAAATAAATTCACAAATTTTAAAGGAGATTAGAAAATGGAGATCTTTAACGTCAGGGTCCCTCGGGGATCAATTTTGGGTCCAAAATTATATGTCATTTATGTAATGGTAATTTTGAAACCATTTAGAAAAGCAAGCACTTATAGTATCTATTAGAAATCGTCTGGTAGCAATTAATAAAAACTGACTCCAACGAACTGCTTGAATGGGCACATGATGTGGAATTAATTACGATTGTAAAGAAAATAAAATGTATGCATATTAGATCACATTTACTTGGTTTCCTAATAATAATAATATAATATGAACAATCCATTTATCTTTAAATGTATAAATGTTCTTATTCTTATCATTAAAATAAAAGTACGTGTACCATCGAAAAATTATTATTATTACAAAAACTAGACAGAAAAAAATTTACTCGTTCTTAAATATTAAGATAAAGTAAATTGGAAAAAACTGCGGACAAAAAGCGGAAAAAGAGCTGTTGAACATAAGAACGAGTCGAAGAAGCGACCCGTTCTCATGTGACAAATGTCAACCGTGTACTATACTGGGCATGCGTTTGGCGTGTTTCCCGACTGTGCACCGGTGCCGAAGGGATCAATGAAGCTAGTTCCTCGGAGCATCTTCCATTGAAATACTGGTAGAACAACTTCCCACCCGTCGCCTGTGCTCTTAAGATTGCAATCCGTTTGTTAAGTTAGGAAAATCTATCGAACGAACCGCCCGTTTCTGCACAGAGTTGACGGTTTTTTCAGGTATTTCGGGGCTCCAGACCAGAGTTGGCTGCCAAATTCAACCGTGGGGTGCACTTATGATTTGTACAGGGTTTGCAGTTGTGTACTGTTAAAGTATCTGCGGGCCCTGTACAGTACGCCCAGTTTTTGAGATTTAGAGAATCTTGAGAATCTAACTTAACTCTGGCTTCGATGGAGCCCCATATCAGAGAAGCATGTCAATGGAGGGCCTGTTCGGAAGATTGCTTCCGTTGAAAGAGACTAGATTTTCATTTCGACCCCTTTTAGACGTAATAAAACTCGATTGGGTCTTTAAAACATTGAATTCAATGAGATTATTTCTACCCCAAGAGAAAACACTCTCGAGGTAACCGTCCATTCTTTGCTTCAAATCAATTATTATGATTGTAATAATTAGGTTTATGGGAATTTTATTTTTTTTACAAAAAAACATTGTGTGCAATTCACACGTGGTAAATTCATTCAATTCAGAAAACTAAAGTAAACAATTGTTGGGAGGCTACGGAGCACCAAACACAAAGAAGAGACCGATAGGAAATGAAACACAGCACAAATAGTAGACCTATTAAACTATTTTATTCTCTCGCAGGCTAAATTCTTTGGATGCATGTGTTTGTCTCTTTTTAGTATTGCTATTTTTCGTTTCATCGAATTTCACATCACAATGGTACTAAAGAAGTTTTCTCTTCAAAAATAAAATTTTGCATTGGATCTAAAAACCGGACCCTTATTATGAGAGTACTCTTATAATAAGAGTGGCTAAGAGTTGACGTGGTCTTGCCTAGGAGTGTCCATAAAACGTGTTGAGGATGTTATTACTCAATAGATGCCCGTACGTTTCCCTCTTTTAATGGCTTCTACAAGAATTATCTTCTTGGGACAATCACACGATTTTCATTAACAAATAATGATTAAAAACTAATTTTGAAACACGTGGATACGTTAGACATTACTTTTCACCAAGAAAAAAATCATCAAAACACACAGCGACAAAAAAACTTTGGGTTTTGCGTTCCTGGTGTCATACCAGAAATTTAATTACACACAGTACGGAGCAATGTGCGCGTGCACTATCTTTGGAAGGTGATTCTACATGTTTTAAGGTTTTTAAGATTAAAAAGTTCAATTGTTTTTATTGAAATGAAATTATACTATTAGGAAAACATTTTTGTATGGGAAATTTTTGAAAAAAGTCGTTTATCTTTTCTTCCATCATGTAGTTACGGTCATGGAAGGTAACCACCTTGCAAAATTTTAACACTTTACCGGACACCCTTGTATGTTATGCATTGTTTGAATGCACCAATATAGATATATTATAAAAAGTCGTTCGGAAAAATTCAGAAAAATCCAGACTTTTTTTGTGAAAATATTATGAAACATCAGGTTTTTTTTCTAGGATGTTATCTATGTTAGGTAGGTATGTTATAAATTCTTAAAAATAGAAATGCTGCTTTGCTAACCTACCTTCCATAACACATTAACAATCTATAAAAAAAGAGATTTACGTTAACTTCATTCAGGAGGCTTTGAGGAAAATAATTTCCCTCAGGACCTTTGTCTTCTTTGGGGATGCTGTGTGGAAGGTCTCTTTGTAGAAAGAAAGGAGTAAACCTGTTAGGGAGGAAATACTGAAGCCGGCAAATGAGCTGTTGAACTCAAGAACAAATCGTAGAATCGACTCGTCCTCATGTAAAACGGGTAGTAGAAACGACGTTCTCATGTAACACTTTATCCTATTTATATTAGATATATTATTATTACGTATTTTTATTTTTTCTTTTGCGGTATCAAATTTGAATGCCGTTATTTTCTTAGTCTATGACATAAATATTCTTAAAACTGTTATATATAAATTTATGAAGACTGTTTATAAAGTGTGTAAATAAATAAAATAGAATAAAAATGTCATCTGTATAGAAATCAGAAATATTGGGTGAGCGTTTGGCTTGTTCCCGACTGTGCACCGGTGCCGACGAAATCAATGACGCTAGATCCTCGGAACATATTCCATTGAATACAAGGAGAACAAGGACAGCATTCTCACCCGACGCCTGTGCTCTAAATATTGTAATGCGTTTGTTGAGATAGGAGAGTTTATCAAACGGACCGCCCATTTCTGCCCAGATCCGAAGTTTTTTTTCAGGTATTGTGGCCCAGACCAGAATTTTCAGGTGTTGTGGCCAAATTCAACCAAATTCATTACTTGCAAAATATACAGGTTGAGCAGTTGTACACTATTGAAGTATCTGTGGGCTCTATGTAGTTCATTAACTCTGGTTTCGATGGAGCTCCCGTACCTGAGTTGGTCACTTAAAGTTACACCAAACATGTAATTATTGGTAAACCTGTTCGGAAGATTGCTTCGTTAAAGGAGTATCTATATACTTGTTATGTTAATTTATTTGTCTCGTATTAACATATTACTCAACTTGTACCAAAATCGTTCCCAGTAGGTTCTATCTACGCAGTATGCCAATTACATAATTAGGTATGCTTATAAAATTTCCAAAATAATCCTCTGAAAGACGCCCCCTGCAATCCAGTGCAGCGCCACATCCGCTTCCGCATCCGTTGGCCCGGCTGGCACCGGAAGTGACGCGATCGCCCGCCTCGGACGCGCCAATTATAAATTCACAAGTGGCGGGAAAGCGTCTAATTGGCCGATTTTACACTGTTCCATGGCTTTGTTTGCTATACCCTGCTCCAGTTTCCTCCTCTCTCTTCTTCCCTCTTCCCCTTACCCAACCCACGTAGTTATTCTACGACTATTTGTAATGGAAATTTGCACCTAGATTTTGGCAATGAAAATATGCTTTTTTTAAAATACGTATTTTGTTTTCACTGGATGATTGCCATAATTATTTTTGCCAATATGCTTTTACCTTTCTATTAAATCATGTAAAGAGTAAGATTGTCATTAAAATTTGACTCTACGCCCTTAGGATAAAAAACTTAGAGACACTTAAAGTTATTGCTCCGTTTAAATATTTGTCTTTTAATAAATAGATACAATTTATTGTAACAATGAGATTGGGGCTGTAATAAATTTCTTCATAACGGAGTCTTACTCCACAGGACGTCACCACAACCTTATTTACTGTAGGGCTCTAACCCCACCAATTTATTTATGAACTCACCTGTAGGGAGAGCCACGTACTTCCTAAATTGATCAAAATATCGATACATTTTTCATGTCCTAAACGCATTTACAAGGTTTTTGTCACTGCAAATACATTGTTTATTATAATTAATACGACTTAGTCCCTAAATATTTTTTTCATTAACTCCACTCCAGGAGGCCTTAAGAAAATAATTTCCCTCAGGACCCACGTCATCTTTGGGGATGTGTGTGAAGGGCCTTTTTGTGCAAATAAAGCATTTAACCTATCTCTTGTCTTAGAGACGACCCGTTCTTAGTGACAAATGTCAACTGCACACGAATGTTGAGCTCGCGTTTGGCGTGTTTCACGACTACGCACCGGTGCCGAAGGAATCACTAATTCCTAGGACCATCTTTCATTGTAGTGCTGACAGAACAAGGACAGCATCACCATGCGACACATGTGATCTAAAGATTGCAATCTGTTTTTTATAACAGGATAATCTATCAAATCTGTAATGTTATAAAAATGTACAAATTATATCGTTGAAGAAGAAGATAACACTTATAATCTAAATGAAAATATGAAAAGAACAAGACACAGAAAAATAGAAAAAGACAATGGTCGTAACTGGGACTCGAACCGAGACCTCTCGTCTAATCAGTTGCGACCATTGTTTTTTCTATTTTTCGGTGTCTTGTTCTTTTCATATTTTCATTTAGATTATGTGTTATCTTCTTCTTCAATGATATATTAAGTTGAAGAGAATAACCTTCAAAAGTTATAAAAAGAGAGTTTTTCTTATAAAAAATTTAATGTACAAATTGATAAAACATGTCGGTCACGAAATGCTTAAGTGTTAAATCTTTTTGTTTTTTTGTTGTGACATCTTACAATAACGCCTCTGTAGGGATATTGAAAAGACGAGAACTATAACGCCACCTGTTTGGGCAGCGTTGTGAGACGGTTTAAGATCTTGTAGGAAGAGATTTATTAATACGGGTCTTGTAGAGGCCCGGATTATATGAAGGAAGACATAACCGTCTCCAAATGACACATCCTCGTAAAAACGGTCAGACGTAATATTAACAGATTTAGAAGGAAGAACAACGAGCTTTATCTTCACACTTAAAGTTTACCCTAGGCGCTCCCGTATAATTTGAAAAAAAGTATTGTAAATTAGCTAATAAGTTAATATTCTTGCAAATATTCCTGGCTCAGGGAAAATTCTAAGTTTCATCCTAGACATCCTAGCTATGAAAATGTGGAACTCAAAGAAGATTTTCCATTTCTAATTCTGTCCTTTCAACTCATTAATTGTTGCAACCATACTGAGATTATTACTAACCAACTAACCATCACACCATCTCTCCGCAAGGGTAGGCAAAGAGGACGGACCCCCAAACAACTCGGTCTTGGCACATCCTGCTTGGCTATTCACATTCATACACCGTCTAATACTTGCTTTTCTATTATTCTGACTCTTGAAATGGCCCGATTCAAGTATCTGATTCACTTGTTCGTGTTATGTCTTCCTCGTCTGCGTCCCCGACTTCTTCTACCATTCACATTTGCTTCATATATTCTCCTTACACTATTTTCCTTTTCTCTACATGTCCAAACTATCTGAGCGCTCCTTTCTTAAGCCGCCGCTATCCGAATTTCGACCGATTTCTTACATATCTCCCTTAAACATTTTAAGTTTTTAAGCTCTTAAAATAAATGTAATTTTTGAAGATAATGTCTAGATACGTTCCACGCCGAAACGCAATTTTTATGAAATTCCCTCGATAGAAAAAAATAGCAAAGTATGCTCCGAAAATTATTAAAAAAAGTCTATTTCTATTATTTTACAAGTTATATGAGTGAAAAATTCAAAATGTTTCTTTAAATGATACTTAAGATACCTTCCACGAGATTTTTGCTCTATTTTAAACGAGTCATGTTTTATTAAGCATTTTCGCAATTTTCACTTCATTTTTATCACTTAAAATATTAGCGCGCTCTGTCCAACATTCGTAATTACATAACTCTCCATCTTCTTCTTTTTGAGCCGGGAAGCGCCGCCTTAATTCCACTCATTACGCTTACACAAGCTTTGCATTCTCCACTTTTCTCACACGATCGTACATGGTTTTACCACACATATGCCTCAAGGATTATTACACATAACAGGAAGATTATTACACATTACAGGGAGATTATAACACATAATATGGAGATTATTACACATAACAGTAAGATTATTACACATAACAGGGAGATTATTACACATAACAGGGAGATTATTACATATAACGGAGATTATTACACATAACAGGGAGATTATTACATATAACAGGAAGATTATTAAACATAACAGGGAGCTACCGTAACGGACTTCATAGCTACCGTAACGGACTTCATTACACATAATCTAGACGCTAAAAAAAAGTTATCTCTATTTATTTAGATCTATGTAAAGCTTTCGACACAATTTCACATAAAAAAACTTTTCAAGAAGTTAAAAAACATTGGCATTAATGGAGTAGAATTCAATTTAATTAAAAGCTTCATGTCTGACAGAACGCAACAAGTTAAAATTGACAACAAGACAAGTGAACCACTTTCAATTACGTACGGAGTCCCACAGGGGAGTGTACTTGGCCCTTTATTATTCCTCATTTATATAAATGAACTGTGCGACATTAAAATTGAAGGTAAAATCGTGACCTTCGCTGACGATACAGTTCTTCTCTGTCAAGCAGCCACATGGAAAGATGTATTTATAATAGCCGAAAAAAGTTTATCAATCGTCAAAAAATGGCTAAACAGTAATACTCTTACAGTTAATACAATCAAAACAAAATATATAACTCATAGTATTACACAAAGAGGTCAACCTCCATCAAACATAGGCTTGATTCTACATGACTGTACTTTATCCAACTGCCAGTGCGAACATATAGAAAGGGTAAAACATACAAAATACCTGGGGGTTATTATTGATTCACACTTACGCTGGACTGACCACATTAATTTCATCACAAATAAACTGAAACGAGTAATGCACCTAATAAAGTACGTTAAAAACATCTTCCCACTAATAATACTAAGATCGATCTATTTTGCACTTTGTCAATCCATTGCCACATATGGAATACTAGCTTGGGGAAGTGCTACAAACATAGCAATTGACCCAATTCAAAAAATACAAAAAGCAATAATTAAACTCATCCTGCAAGTACCATTTCACACAGATTCTAGCGAAATCTACAAAGCATTAGAAGTCATGTCAATAAGACAACTTTATGCCAAATCTGCTATAATATACCTTGTCCAAAACAAACAACACATTCCAATTCAACCAAAAACCATAACAAAAACCAGGTCCTCAACAAATAAAACACTGAACATACCGATAACCCACACCACACATGGACAAAGACACTTTCAGTATTATGCAACCAAACTTTTTAATTGCATGCCCATTACTTTGAAACAAATACTATCTGCAAATACATCTACAAACATTCATAAAAAATATATCACTGACTGGATTAAAAATCAAGATATTAACTTTATACAAAACACTAGCTGGTACCCGGCATGCGTTGCCATGCCATTTAATAAATAAATTGTTTTCTCCTGCGTGTTCTTTCCCATTCGTCCCGTTCCCCTTCCGCCTCCCCTTCCTCTCCCGCGTCCTCTTCCCCTCTCGCGTTCCCACTCCGCCTCTTCCACCTTCCCTCCCCCCACTCCACTACCCCTTTCCCCGTCCCGCGAACCCCCCTCCCAAGCTCCCCTCCCCCCTCCTAGGTTCCCCCTCCCAGATTCCCCTCCCCCTCCCGGGTTTCCCTCCTCCCCCTCCCGCGAACCCCCTACCCGAGTCCCCCTCCCGCATTTCATGCATTCTTTCCCGGTACATTCAGTTTTCAAACAGCTCGAATGCCACCTTTTGCATATTTCATAATGCTCACCAGTAGTAAAATCCAATTAGGTGCAGTCGTTCGTAAGTCATGCGCGTAAATACATTTCGGCGATTCATTTTTTAGAGATAAATAGTAACTATGATGCCCGAATTAAAAAATATATATTTCAACATGGTTTTCACGGCAACGATTTGTTTTGCTTTTCTTCTGACGTTAGCAATAACTCGAAATTTCCGACAGAAAACGTAAAATAAATATAATATATTAATATTTATAATTTCGTAACGCCAGAACTTACCATTATTTATAGCCTATATTACTCGCATATAATGTAGCTTTCTATTGGTGAAAAAAATTCTAAGATCGGTTTATTAGTTTATGCGTGAAAGCGTAACAAACAAACACACGCAGTTTCGCATTCATAATATTAGTATAGATTTAGAATTTTAGGGTAGGTACTTTCTATTACATAATTCAATTTTACCTAATTCTGACACAGGCATTTAAATACAATAGCGAGTTCCCGGCATATGCTATGCCACTCAATAAAGAAAAAAATTCGCTCTACTGACCCTTTCCCATTCGTCCTAGATGATGCCAGAACTCACTATACACGTATAGAAACCATCGCGGGCTTGCACACATCAAATCCCCAAAGTTTTATCGCAATCGGATGAACGGTTTAGCAACGCAAAACATCTCGCACACATAGACAGAAACAAACACATTTTCTATAGATCAGTAATTTTAATATCAAAAATGTCAGTTGAGCATTTTTAAATTTTTTTAAAGAAAACATTAAAAAAATTTGAATTTAATTTTTTTTTTTTGTAATTTCTAATAATACCATATATTTAAGCGTATTTCATCACCTTTCAAAACCAGTATTTAGTTTTTGGATACGTTTACAAATATTCCATTTATTTGAATTTTTATTGCAAAGTCGATATATATCGAAACATTTATACCTTTTGACAAAATACGCCAAATTTTTGAGGGGTTAAGCTTTGAGCTTTAACCTTAAGCTTTGAGCTTTGAGCTTCAAACTTTGATATTTAAGCTTTGAGCTTCAAGTTTTGAGCTTTAAGCTTTGTGATTTAAGCCTTGAGCTTTAAGCTTTGAGCTTCGAGCTTTGAGCTTTAAGCTTTGAGCTTCGAGCTTTAAGCTTTGAATTTAAGTTTTGAGCTTTAAGCATTGAGATTAAAGCTTTTAGTTTCAAGCTTTGAGCTTAAAACTTTGAGCTTTAAGCTTTGAGCCATAAGCTTTGAGCACTATGCCTGAGCTTTAGTTTAGAGCTTTAAGCTTAGAGATCAAAGCCTTCAGCTTAAAGCTTTGAGCTTTAAGTTTTGTGATTAAAGCCTTGAGCTTAAAACTTTGAGCTTAAAGCCTTGAGCTTAAAGTTTTGAGCTTTAAGGTTTGAGTTTTAAGCTTTGAGCTTCAAGCTTTGAGCTTTAAGCTTTGAATTTAAGTTTTGAGCTTTAAACATTGAGATTAAAGCCTTGAGCTTTAAGTTTTGTGATTAAGGCCTTGAGCTTAAAGCCTTGAGCTTAAAGTTTTGAGCTTAAAGTTTTGAGATTTAAGCTTTGAGCTTTAAGTTTTGAGCTTTAAGCTTTGAGCTTCAAGCTTTGAGCTTTGAGCTTTAAGCTGAGCTTTTAGCTTTAAGTTTTGAGCTTTAAGCTTTAAGTTTTGTGATTAAGGCCTTGAGCTTAAACCTTTGAGCTTAAGGCTTTGAGATTTAAGCTTTGAGCTTTAAGTTTTGAGTTTCAAGCTTTGAGCTTTAAGCTTTGAGCTTTTAGCTTTGACTTTAAGATTAAAGCCTTGAGTTTCAAGCTTTGAGCTTTCAGCTTAAAGCTTTGAGTTTTAAGCTTTAAGCTTTTAGCATTAAGCCTCGTGTTTTGCGCAAAGCTCAAAGCTTAAAGCTCAAAGCTTAAAACCGTAAACATAACGCTCAAACATTAAACTTAAAGCTTAAAGCTCAATCTTAAAGCTCAAGCTTTAAGCAAGGTTCAAAGTTTAAAGGCCAAAGTTTAAGCTTAATATCGAAGCTCTAAACTGCTTAAAACTCAAAACAAAAAGCTTAAAAATAAAGCTCAAAGCTCAAAGTTAAAGCTCAGTACACAAATCTCAAAGCACAAAGCTTAAAGCTCAAAGCTCAAAGCTTAAAGTTAAAGCTCAAAACACAAATCTCAAAGCACACAGCTCAATACTTAAAATTCAATATCAAATCTTAAAGTTCAAAGCTTAAACAACACGTAAAGCTTAACGTTGAATGCATAAAGTTCAAAGCTTGAAGCTCAAAAATCAAAGCTCAAAGCTTAAAGTTCAAAGCTTAAAGCTAAAACTCAAAGCACAAAGCACGGCTTGCGTTGCAATGCAAAGAAATCAATTGATTCTCCTTGAATGGCCTTTCCCGTGCGTCCCCGTTCATCTCCCGAGTCCCCTTCCCCTTTCGCGTTTCCCTTCTACCTTCCCCGCCTTCCCATCCCTCGTTTTCCCACCCACGTATCCCACCTCCCCCTCCCCCCTGCCTTTCCTCCTTGCCGCTAAAATATATGTAATAAGCACATTTTCATTAATTCAAATTTAATAACGCAAGAACTTGCCTTTATCCTTTGCGGGCGTGCGCACAACAAACCACCAAAGTTTCATCGCAATCGGATGAACGGTATGGCAGCGCATAAAATACGAACAAACAAATTTTAATTTTTATATATAAGATAGGAAAGATTTGATTGTTTGTTGGTGTCCTCTCGTACGGTCCGTACCCCAGTGACGCTTACATCGTATAATACTTACAATTTTAAACTCGTGCTATCTTTCAGATGGGATGTCCGAATTGAATAATTCAAAAAGTAATAAAAAGGCATTGAAGCAGTCTCGAATATAAAATTATTTATTTTGATAAAAATTAATACGAAGATACAAATAAAGAGTCTTTTCTAGCGGCGGCATTTCAATTAAATTTTTAAAATAAAAGAACACTTATTGTGGCGTAACTATAATAGTTAGACATATGTTGTCGCGACATTTTTTGTAGATAATGATGTGTTCTGCAAAGTCATAGTACATTATTTTATTCTATCATCAATGGTTTTTGCAGCGCACGCGATGTAAAGAATATTTTAGGTAATTTTTTTACACCTTGGGTTACATTTTTGGAGTTTTAGTAAGGATCGCTAATTTTTTTAAAATTATAATATAGCCTATGTTATCCGGGAATAGTGTAGCTTCCCAAAAGTGAAAGAATTTTTCAAATCGGTTCAGTAGTTTCGGAGCCTATTCGATGCAAACAAACAAACAAACAAACAAACAAACAAACAATCAAATCTTTCCTCTTTATAATATTAGTATAGATTATTATTCCCAACCAAACATAACAAAACTATAAAAAGTATAAAATTAAATAAACCTAAAAATTAAGTAGTTTTTCAAGTATCCAATAACTATACATACACTTACAATTTATATATGTGTGTACATATATATGTGTATGTGAATGTGTATGCGGATGTATACGTATGTATATATATATTCATATGCATGTGTGCAGGTACATGTATTTATATGGATGTGTATGTATGTATGTGTATGTTTATATATATATATATATACATATATAATTTTTTTTATATTCCTCTAATATATTTAAATACTTTTTTTTTCTCTTCTATATAACCAATGTACAATAACTGTTAAAATTTGAAAAAAAATACATATAAAACTTTATATTACAACACATAAATACTTGTCACACATAAACATAAATAAACACGTAAACACCTCAACACAGGTTCTCCTAGTGAGGTGTTCACGAAACATACAACAATACCTATCCACAGTTTCACCTTCACAAACCTACCTTACACCCAACATAATAAAATTATAAAGGTAAATACTGTAATGTATAGAAATAAATAAAAAAAAAAAAAAAATAAAAGATTATTCTACGTAACAGGGAGATTATTACACAAAAGGGGGAGATTATTACACAAACTCAAATCTTTTTCCATACATGTTTCTTAATTAACTAAAACTGTTGTGAAAGTAACTATTTGTTCATGTAAAAGCACTCACGAAATTAATCACCATTTCCAGAAATGCCACTCTTGAGAAGTATATTCTGTTTACAGCACAGTTCCAGTAACAAAGTAAAATCTCAAATCATGAACTATTTAGTATTACACGTAACTAAGTTACCTACATGCTATTAGTTGGTCATTAGGCATGTCGGAAGTACCTACTTAACACGTGCTGTTTATTGTCCTTTGTTGTAAGTTGTCGGCAATTCTGGTACTGCCGAAGCCCTGCGGTGAACCCGGCCAACAGTTTCTAGCAGCACAACTTTGCACCACAAACGGCCCACGTCAAATGAGTATTTGACGATGTCCCGGCTCTGTGGATATTGCAAAGTGCCGCCCCTGTGAGAAAGCTTAAGATTGACTAATTAGATTTGTGCAAGGTAACGATGTTGGATTGAACAGGTAACATTGGGCAAGTGAGAATAGGGAAAATGATTAATATAACTTTGTTAGCGAATTTGTGCATTATGAATGATACATTCAATCAATGACGTAGTGACGAACTTTCCAGCTCTGTAGCAACTGTGTAAACTTGACTGATAAATGATAAACTTCACTTAAAACTGATAAAGTTAGTTTGAAGTTAGTGCATTTTTATGAATAAAAATAATTGTTTACTAAACAAAGAAAAATACTTACTGACTGAATATATCTAAACAAATTTATACAGGTTTATTATAACATCGGATGAAATAATATTCTAATCGACACGATTTGGGATTTTGGTGGCCAAGAATTATCGTGATTCATTTTTGAGATAAATATTTATTATACGTTTATTAATTTGCCGTATTGCGTTTCCACCTTCTAAAGCCAACGTTTCGAAACGCGTTACAGTATTAAACATCTGTCCTGATGGTCGACACTGAAACCGTAAAGTAGGACAAAGCGAAACAAAAATAAATCACGATAATTTTTTGATTTCGAAGTGAAAACTTCTTTAGCACCATTGTGATTTGAAACTCGATGAAACGAAAAACCGACACTTAAAAGAGACAAACATATACAAATATAGGATTTAGCCTGCGAGAGAATGATATAGAATAATCGGTCTTCTCTTTGTGCGGTGCTTCGTAGGCTCACTAATCTTGTCTACTTTAGTTTTCTGAAAAAATACACTTCTATCTCGTTTGTATATTTTTTAAATTATCCCCACATAGGAGGTTCTGAGGAAAATAATTCCTCAGACCTATGTCATCTTTGGGGATTCTGCGTGGTCTTTTTTAAGAATAGAAGGGAAGGAAATCCTGGGAAGAAAAAGGTTTGAGGAATCTGTGGGACAATGTGTCCAGGAATGACGGACTTATAAATGCCTACTGACGTGCAAAGCGATGTTCCGAGAGAGTTCCGCTGGAGGAAGGTCTCCCTCAACCAGTCTCTCCCGGTCCGGCCCACCACCAAGTATGTAGGCAAACGCAACTGCCACCAAGACCCGGAAAAACCTCAACCAATGAATCCGTAGACCCCTGCTAAATCCTCAAACATAGCAAACCACTTGGGATGACCCGTGGCGTGTTGGTTATCCAATAAACAGTTCCCGGGCCGGTGAGCACAAATTCCTCCCAAATTGAGGTACCTACCTACATGCAAATATAAAACAAAAACAATGTCTCTTGTTTATTATGTTTCACCTTATAACAAATCTCTAGTTAGGTGAACTTTGCTGTAAAATCATAAATCGAAACATGCATTTACAAATATTATGTTCCGGATACTTGATAATATTACGTTCGATAATATTATGTTCGATAATATTATGTTCGATAATATTACGTTCCGGGTACTTGATAATATTAGGTTCGATAATAACACGTTACGGGTACTTGAAAATGGTGACCGGACAATTCGGAATGAAACCAACTAAGAACCATCTCAGATAAGTCATTTAGAGTGATAAAAAAATATATATTAAAAAATGGTTAAATAGGTTACGTTAGGTTTGGGTTATCGGCTAATTTAAAATTATTTTTTTCTTAGCTTTAAATGACTTTTCAATGAGGTTTTGAGTTGACTTTATTCTCAGTCGGCATGAAACCCTTGAATATATTACGTTTGATAATATTAATTTCCGGGTATTTGATAATACGTTCGATAATATTACGTTCTGGGTACTTGATAATATTACGTTCCGAGTACTTGATAAAATTACGTTTGATAATATTACGTTCGTTAATATTACGTTCCGGGTACTTGATAATATTACGTTTGATAATATTACGTTCCGGATACTTGCTTGTCAATCCTCTGTTAGCTTAGTTTTTTTTTATCAAGCATAAGCAAAATTTTCCGTTTATTAAGATGGTAGTAGGGTGGTTTCAAAAATAGTCAAATTAATCGTAATATGTTAATGTTTGTTTTCCTTCTAAATATATATATATTTTTAAATCTTGGGTATCAGATGAAAATATGAGGTCTCGAATGGCTGACCCAGAAATGCAACGGAGAGAATAAGCGCAAAAAGTTCGTCTTTATTTTACCAATTATAATTTGGGAATTTTATTTTGGCACGGCCCCTTCCATACCTGGACCCCAGAGCGGCTGCCAAGACTACCCCGAAGGTCGGTACGTCACTGGGAATCTGTTGCCAAATGTTTGAATAAATACTTTTCCTTACATAAGTCCCGCTGTTGATAATACTTGGTTTGAGGAAACGTTTTTATAGTGTTGTGATTTTTTGTTCATCTATTTTCTATCACGTTCTTATTTGTCTTTATTTATAACCTACATTATATCACTTACTCTAGTATCTGATTCACTTGATCGTGCCATGTCTTCCTTGGGCGTCATCGGTCTTCTACCATTCACATTTGCATCATATATTCTCGTTACACTCCTTTCTTCATTCATTCTTTCTACATCCCAAATCATCCCTTTCTAAATCTTTCTTATTACGCTTACATAAACCTTCAATTTTTTTCGGATCTCCACGACATGGTTTTTACCACACATACTCCTCAGGGATCTCATTTCATCCTTCCTCTGCCAGTTCCATGCTTCACTACCAAACATACATTCAATAACTTCTTTGTAATAAAAAATAATTTTTTGTAGAGTTTAAATCATTATTATTTTTGATGGTATTAAAAACTGAATATTTTTCTTTTTGTAGCAGTGACACTTGAAAATTCTTATCCACATATTTTCTTTCTATGAAATTATTTCAAAACACAACTTATCTTACCTAAAATCTTAATACAAAATGTTTTATTTTATTTTTTATATGAATACCGCGCAAGAATCCCAACTGCTCCCATCTGGAGCCAGTGAGACTATGGCATCCTCAATTGGAGTATGTTGTGAGGTTGGAGGTAGTGGGGAGGGGAAGGTGATGGGGAAGAGGAAGGTGGGAAGTACCTGGCTATTCAGATCTGGTCACCAAACACGGCTAAAATCATTTCAAGCAACATTCCAATTCTGAATGGTGGTCTTACACCAGGGCAATACTGAGAGAGTATCTTCCACTCTGGAACGTGCCGCAAATATACTACATATTATTTTAAATTAATAAATTGTGAAATAACACAAATTAATCAAATAAAATTTATTTATTTGATTAATTTGTGTTATTCCGAATTTGTTCATTCCGAAGGTCGCGGGATTCGACCCCGCGACCTTCGGAATGTGAGTCAAGAGACTTAACGCTAGACTACGCCGAACCAAAATCGTATCATCGTAGCACGCTAATTGCTCCTAATAACGCATCAGAAAAGACATTAATATTTTCACACGTGATTGAGTTTGTTTTAGTAGTGTATCAACCTCCCAAAAATCCTCTTATTATAAATCTTAAAATATGGGCTCGAATAATAATAATATGTTAAAAACAAAGCAGGTTCCCATTTAATATATATCAGCTGTGGCGAAGGAAACAAAATTGTTAACGACTCGACTGAAAAGTGAAGTAATCAGGAAGCTATAAAACGTTTAATGCGTCCATTAGAAGCCAAACTAATGGGGTTCCCAATCCGCGGCCAAAATGGCCTCACATGGGAGGACGTCCAATTAACGGAATGTAAATGAGGCTTTATTAATTTCAAACAATAGGGACAAAGGATTTTTAAATGTAAATTTAGGGATTATTCTTATGGACAGACTTATAATATGTTTTTTGTTTACTTTCAAAGGTTGTTTATTCCCGACATATTTGACATATGCTAGTTAATGTATTTTTGGATGAGCAGTCAGTCTAAGCACATTAAATAACTGTTAGGTAAGTGTTAGTGTTCAAAACCACTCATACGACTGTTTCACATTTAAAAAATACATAAAGCTTTCATCATTTCCTTTTTACGGAGATATAAACAGGTAGTACAATTCCAGTTTTTTATATTTCTTGTTCAGTGATTTATAAAAAATAAGGTTATTACCATACCACTAACTAATTTTATTTCCGTAAATTATATCACATAAAGCTCAAAATACAAATCTGAAGCTCCAAAGCTCAAAGCTCAAAGCTATCGCTAAGGTGATACTAATTACTGATAGTTTTTTTTATTTTGAACTTTTAAATGGTTGGTTTGCAAAACAGTAAAACAAAATTTTTCACAAAGTGTTGAACTAGTCGTATGTTGCCGAAACCTGCGCCGAAAATTCTTTTTAAATTGCCATATGTCTACCAATTTAAGCACAAGGACAATTTTACAGAACTTCATAAATGATTCAATCTAAAATCAATAAATTAAGGCATACTAGTCTTGCAAACCATAAATATCTCTCTCTATTTGGGCCCACTACGCAAAAGGGACGCATATACATGTCTCCAATAATAATAAAAATAATACCTATATGTTTGATACATTTCATGTTTATTTATATAAATTTAAAATATTGAGCACACGTCTTACTTAAATAGCTCACATTATCTATTTACAATAACTCGCTCTCAACCGACGATAATGTATATTACTTATATACCACAGGAAGCAGTGTGGGCTTACATTTCATACAATTACTTAACTATCATACATTAATATAAAAATAACACTTTTATCATATCATATTTCTTTCTTTAAAACTATGGGAAAAATAAGAAATTTAAAAAAAAAAAAAAAAACTGTTCTTTTTACACCTACTAGGATTTATTTAATGCACAGAAGACTTTACTTACATATGCAATAACTTTAACATGATAAATAAGTTTAAACACAGGAAAAAATATTAAAAATAAAATTACAACAGAAAAAAAAATCAAAAGTACATAAAATAAAAATAAAGAAACAAAAATTAAAAAAATACAATGATCAGATTATTATTATTTTTTTTTTTTTTTTTTTTTTTTTTTTTTTTTTTTTTTTTTTTTTTTTTTTCGTAAGAAGCAATTACTTTGTGGTTAGACATTATATTTAAAAGAATTAAAAGATTAGAGTTATTATTATATTATATCCTGATGAAGCTTGGTCGAAGCGAAACCGGTAGATATACAAAATAATAAATTCGTGGTTTAAATACAAAGTGTTTTAATTCTTTTAAAAAAATATGATCAGATTAGTTTCCCAAGAAAAAATAGAAGATTTAAGTAAGTACTGACGCCTTGTGGTCAAGGGGCAAGGCTTTCGACATATCCGTGAGTCGCGGGTAAATTTTATTTGATTGATTTGAGTTGTCACAATTTATTCATTTTAAATAATATAAGGTATCCCTCGTGTAAGACCACCATTCATTATTGAAACTTTGCTTGAAATGGTTTTAACCACGTTTGGTGACTAGATCTGAAAAGCTAGGTACTTTCCCACCTTCCACTTCCCCACCTCCTCTCCCTCTACACTTATCTTTAACCTCTCGACATATCCAATTGGCGATGCTAAAGTCTTGCTGGCTCCAGGCAGTAGGGAGCAATTGGAATTCTTGTTCGGTACTCACATAAAAACAGTATTCAAATATGATCCACAAAACTCGTCAAGTTATAATTAAATATGTCAACAGTATTGATTTCCCGTATTTTATCGAGCAACGTATTTGCGCTTAGGAATGCCTCAGTTAATTAACGAATTTACGAATTTAATTGAGTATTTCCAGTAGGTGTAAATAAGTTGTTCTCTCCATGTTAATTTTGTCTGTAATTCCGTTCGTTTGTAATTCTATCAGTGTCATATTGGTACACAAAATTCACGCCTGTGTAGTTTCATCCTGGCACCATTAAAATTATCTTTGATGCACACCCTTTTGCCCAGAGGCCAGCTACTGTTTATATGAGATTAAGACAGGCTTTTAAAAAACAGTATTGGTAAAAGAATACTTGTGCTCTCACATTTGCCCAAAAGTAGACAGATAAAATAAACAAGTCTACTAAACGGGCCAACCGGTTGACAGATAGTAAAGGCTACCTGAATTATTACCCCCCATTGGAGATAGCAGCGGCGAACTAGGTCCGGGCCCTTTTACCTTTAAATTATCACCTCGTTAACGGGCCGGTGACTATATCCATTAAGGAGACATTTTAACGATTGCCCTCTATCGATCTGGGTTAAAACTAGAAGCGATTAAATGTCACGCATCGATTAAAGAACGCATGCTTGATGCGTCTTCCTCGGAATTTGGTTTATTAAATAATACGGGAAACTGGTTTTTTAAAGTGGAGTCTTTATTCGGAGGGTGACAAGCGTGAATGATAAATGATTTAATTGGACAAATATATTTATTTTAATTTAATTGACGGCGTCCTTTGTGAAGTTTGAAGAAGACTTAACGAGGGAGGAAAGGTTCTATTCTCGAAGAAGCGCAACGTTGAAAATATTAATTTCCACTTTTTTACTGGTGAGTTTTATCTAAAATTGCCTCCCCGCCATTCAATATTTCATCTGAAATTTGAACATTTAAATATATGAAATTAATATACAAATTCACCTTTCCTTTCTCTGTAATTGTAAATGATGGCCTAAAACTCTCTTGATGAGTGAAAGCCAGAAATAAATGAAAAAAACTAGTGAGTTGTTTAGATAATAATAATTATTAAAAGTAATTGCCTCCTTTAAAAAATGGAAAAGAAAATCATTAAAGTAAACTTTTTTTCTTCAAAGGTAAACTTCCTAATGAAAATTTGGTGGAACATTTTCTATTAAAACAACTAGAGTGTTGGAATACAAAAATTATCAAGCTTGAATTAATATTTTTAAATATTAATCAAGTTTTGCCAAGTGCAGTATATAATATTAGTCATGTTATCGTGCGTTGGGAGCTTATTAGAGGACAGTACCCCAGAATTTAATCGACAACCAAAAAATGTTTTACAGTAGATAATTCAGTTTTCGTATTTGACATAATTTGATTTTTTTTTTTTTTTTTTTTTTTTTTTTTTTTTTTTTTTATTTCTTTTATATATTTAATAATATTATTATTCAATTTATAAAAACAGTTTATTTATAAACAAGTTCTGCTAGGTAATTATTTTTACACGTGACAGCTGTTTCGCCTTTTGAAGGCATTATCAAACTGTGGTCTTGCCACATACAGACGAGGTATTTATGTTATTTCTAGATAGGATTTTGATGACTAATTTTAATTATGAGTAAACTGACTAAAATTATTAATGGTTATTACCCTTTTAAAAGATACCCAATTACTTATATTGTTTAAATTCGACTGAAGGTCGTTAAGTGCACTAATCGTTATTTCTAATATGAATCATTTCCAAATGATGACTCATGGTTTTATTTTCTGTATAATTAAGTTTAAGGTCGTTAATACTCTAAACTTATTCCTAATGTGAATTATTCCCAAATGATGACTCGTGGTTTTATTTTCTAGTAAAATTATTATTATTATTGTTTTAACATTGGTTTGAACATATCTAACAACGGTGAGTGAATTATATTGGTCTGTTCATTTATTAAAATAGCTTTAGGATTATTAAAGTGCTTGTTAATTTCTAGTTGTTCTAAAAGATTTAGTTTGTGTCCTTTATTTTGTATATGTAAGGGAGTTGGCTTATTATCGCCGCTAAGTGAGTGATTATCATCTAGGAGATGTTTGGCAAATTGTGATTGCATTTTATTATTATTTTTAAATGATCGCATATGTTCTTTGAACCTAGTATTAAAGGACCGGCCAGTTTGTCCAATATAAACAGCGTTGCATTCGTCACACTGGAGTTTATAAATGCCGCTATTTTTTAGTTTGGGTATTTTATTTTTTGAATTTTTGAGAGATGATCCCAAATTATTATTAGTGCGGAAGGCAATATCTAATCCACAATTTTTGAGAACTTTAGCAATTTTATTGGATGTCGGTCCGACAAATTCTAAACATCCAAATTTATTTTCCGTTTTATTATTAATTGCTGGGTAAATTAAGTTAAGGTTATTTTTATGTTTTTTATGACTAATTATTTTATCAATGTCTCTACTCTTGAAGCCGTTATTTTTTGCAATGGATAAAATTGTACTTTTTTCTTTCTCGAATGCTTTATTGTCAAGTGGAATATTAGTAAGTCTGTGTATCATTGAGTGATAAGCAGACAATTTATGTGACCATGGGTGCAAAGATTTAGAATTGATGGTCGTGTCTGTAAACGTAGGTTTACGATAAATTTCAAATGCGTGTTTATTATTTTCTCTACTGATTGTTAAGTCTAAAAAATTAATTTTATTATTACATTCTCTTTCAACCTTTATTGAAGATAAATTAGATAAATCTAACATAAATCCAATTATTAAAAAAGAATTATTTGACCTTTTTAAAATATGCGTGGAAACCAACTACTTTTTATTTAATGATAAATTCTATCAACAAAACGATGGTTTACCGATGGGGTCGCCTCTGAGTCCCCTTCTTGCTGAAATATTCATGGACTACATTGAAAATCAAATGTTAAACTCAGTCTTTAGTAAACACATAATCTACTATGTACGTTATGTGGACGATATTTTGATCTGTTGGAAAGGTACCAACAGACAACTAGACCTTTTTGTTACATTTGCTAACTCCATTAACCGTAAAATCTGCTTTACGGTTGAAAGAGAATGTAATAATAAAATTAATTTTTTAGACTTAACAATCAGTAGAGAAAATAATAAACACGCATTTGAAATTTATCGTAAACCTACGTTTACAGACACGACCATCAATTCTAAATCTTTGCACCCATGGTCACATAAATTGTCTGCTTATCACTCAATGATACACAGACTTACTAATATTCCACTTGACAATAAAGCATTCGAGAAAGAAAAAAGTACAATTTTATCCATTGCAAAAAATAACGGCTTCAAGAGTAGAGACATTGATAAAATAATTAGTCATAAAAAACATAAAAATAACCTTAACTTAATTTACCCAGCAATTAATAATAAAACGGAAAATAAATTTGGATGTTTAGAATTTGTCGGACCGACATCCAATAAAATTGCTAAAGTTCTCAAAAATTGTGGATTAGATATTGCCTTCCGCACTAATAATAATTTGGGATCATCTCTCAAAAATTCAAAAAATAAAATACCCAAACTAAAAAATAGCGGCATTTATAAACTCCAGTGTGACGAATGCAACGCTGTTTATATTGGACAAACTGGCCGGTCCTTTAATACTAGGTTCAAAGAACATATGCGATCATTTAAAAATAATAATAAAATGCAATCACAATTTGCCAAACATCTCCTAGATGATAATCACTCACTTAGCGGCGATAATAAGCCAACTCCCTTACATATACAAAATAAAGGACACAAACTAAATCTTTTAGAACAACTAGAAATTAACAAGCACTTTAATAATCCTAAAGCTATTTTAATAAATGAACAGACCAATATAATTCACTCACCGTTGTTAGATATGTTCAAACCAATGTTAAAACAATAATAATAATAATTTTACTAGAAAATAAAACCACGAGTCATCATTTGGGAATAATTCACATTAGGAATAAGTTTAGAGTATTAACGACCTTAAACTTAATTATACAGAAAATAAAACCATGAGTCATCATTTGGAAATGATTCATATTAGAAATAACGATTAGTGCACTTAACGACCTTCAGTCGAATTTAAACAATATAAGTAATTGGGTATCTTTTAAAAGGGTAATAACCATTAATAATTTTAGTCAGTTTACTCATAATTAAAATTAGTCATCAAAATCCTATCTAGAAATAACATAAATACCTCGTCTGTATGTGGCAAGACCACAGTTTGATAATGCCTTCAAAAGGCGAAACAGCTGTCACGTGTAAAAATAATTACCTAGCAGAACTTGTTTATAAATAAACTGTTTTTATAAATTGAATAATAATATTATTAAATATATAAAAGAAATAAAAAAATTAAAATGGAGTTCTACAAATTAAACTTGATAACAATAAAGACATAATTTGACTTATTGTAGTGTAGTTGCGGGTAGTTTGAAATTTAATAGAATTGTCCGAATATATTTATTTTATATCCTCTATTTTGCCATTTAGACAGAAAATTTTTATACTCGCTATTTAGTTGATAATATGTGTTGTGCATTATTTGGACTGCCTAGACGAAGCTTAAAGTCCATTCTGATCAGGCTTTAAGTTAAACCTTTTACGAAAAAAATTGTAAATTGAGAGACAAAGACTATTTTATCTCTGACGTCGAGTACGATGCTTTGTTTTAGATTGTTGGTACGCTAAGAATTAATTAATTATTATTTTCAACAAACACGACCGACTAAGTGACAGGAAGTCATCGGGAACTTGTAGAACACCCCTCACTTTGATAAATCATGATAATTTCTTGGAAAATTGATTAACTTTCCCTTACTCAGTGGTGCGTTTCTAAAACTGCTTTACAAAAATAAGAAAATTCAGGGTCTTAACGATAAAATTAAATGGATCTTCATCATCGATCTTGGCTCCGGAGGTTTTTGTAAAAAAAAGTAGGAATGCAAAAAATTTTTTTTTTCATGTTCCAAAAATTATCAACAATAATATATTCAATCATTGAAAACAATATAAACGACTGTCAAACGAAAAACATCAAAGACTAAAAAGATTCAGTCGTATCTAGGAATTGAACCCACGGCCTCTTCCTTACTTGGGAAGTGTTCTAACCACCAATTCGACAACATCAACTTACGTAATTTTTAACTGTATCGTACATACTTCGAAAGAGGTGCCAGCATTTTTTTCATATTTCTAATGGCTGCTGTATGTTGGTTACAAGATTCTACCCAATCTTAATGCAATCTAGATAGTGTCTTGGATAAATATTGATTTTTCTACAGGTCTGCTCGGTAAAAGAGAATGTTGCTTGAAAAAATATTTTAGCTATCAAGCAGATCAGTGTAATCTTGTACCTACAAGCTTTAAATTTCAACTGAATCACAGCGAACATTGCGTGATATTTGCAAAACAACAATTTTCAAAGAAAATATCACTCTAATCGTTATGTTTATGTAATGGAGCAAACAAGATAAATGTTATTACATACCTAAATAAATTTTAGAATGATAATAATAAATGAATAATTATTTTCCTTTTTTATCACAAATAGAGATAATGATATCCTCATTGGGATCTACCGTGTTGAGTATTTCATTTAAATATTGTATAATATGAGATTATTGAAGAAATTATGAATATTAGTGTTTTTTGGTGCAGTTGGTTTTGGTTTCAGTTTGTATGTGGTGTCAGAATGCTTTTTTTTTTGATCTCTTTGTTTTGTATCGAGCGTTTTTTGTTTGTTTTAAATGTTATAATGCTGTTGTGATTTCTTGATGAGATTGGGATGTTATAGAGTCTAGAACCGTGGTGCCTATAAGAAACTTTTTTTTAATCCAAATGTGGTTTTTGTAGTTGCTTGTTAGATTGTTTGTGTTCAGAGCTTTAGTCCGCACTGAAACAAAGTAAGAAAAATCTTAAAATTTGTTTAAAGTATGGTATCGGTCCATGCTGCCTAAATAAGATTTTTTTATAATAGTTTGCTTAAGAGGAATTTGTAGAAGCGCGCTAGAAGTTCCACTATTTGAAGAGTCTTCGATTTCAAGTCCACGGCACCCATTTTGGAAAGAATCTTCGGTGATTTTGGCTTAAAAGTGTGCTCAGGATGTTAATAGAAAGAATTTAAAAAATAAATCTAATTGAAAGACGTTCAATTGTTCACTATAGTTAAAACTGACGAAATAAATATAGAAACTTTGCAAGGAAGCCTACAATGAATAGAGGTAACAAAGAAGTGGCACATAGGGTGTTAGGAATTATTATTGTCCTTTTGAAATTCCTACCCACCTCCCTCCCCCTACCTTCAGTGCAGCTTAAACCTTCGAACCATACGCAGTGTGTTATGAAGTTCATACTTTCAAAGTGCAAAGATAACCTTTGGCGAATAAACATTGTATTTACATGTGTTGCATAGACTTCAAATAACTTATATTACCATATGTACAGTTTGGAACATTTTATGTGAATTCGTATGTGCATAACAACCCAGCCAGCTACATCAACTACAGTGAGTTTTTTACCATGCTTATTTTCCTTCCTACCTAAAGAAAGTTTCCAACATAGGGGACAAAATTAGGTTTTTGATTTCAAAATTTATGCACCGTGATCCACGCCAATAATCTTCAACTTTGGAGAGTGATTATGCATGAAAAACCTTTAGAGCCCAAATAAAAACAGGTAGGATAAATCTAATATTTTCTGCGATTTACAAAGCGTCCGTATAAAAACACTTTTACAATTATTATTTCACGTCGCTCGGTCAGCAGCTCTCTTGTTATATTGGAAATGTGAGGGTGGCAATTTTATTTATCGCAACACGTGCATTAAACTCGCAAAAGTAAAGCTACAATAACACTAGACAATTTTTATTTGTTTTTGTAATTAGAATTGCTTTATTTTATGTTATCTTGAAAAGTCACCTCCAAAATTTCGCGGTACTTAAGTACTTTCTTAACTTTATAAACTCTTATTATTAGTATTATATAATTTGGCTTTAAACCATCACGCACAAATGTGGTATTCAAGTACACAGTTTACTGGTTATCGCAACAACTTATCTTACACGTAAAATTCTAAGCCTTTTAATACTGCCTTTAATTATTTCAGTCTACCTTAGTCTGTCACGCGAAAACGCGCAATAAGTAAGCATTGGTGCAAAATATACTAGAAGGAGCGCTTTTATTATTACCGTGACGATCCACGATTACGGTACCGTGACGACACAAACAAGCTTAAAACGTACTTTTATTATTCTAACAATGCTGTAGGTCTTTCTTACAAATTAAATAATGGTGAGACAAAAGATGAGACATACGGGTGTCTGTTTCCTCGAAAGTATTACCTTTTCAGTTCTCAGCTACGGCGACGGGAATTGCGTTTCATTTTCTTTATAAGTGTGAGGGAGATGTATGATAATGATTGTATATTTCCTTTGACCTTATAGTGTTTCTCATACCCGCCTTCCACTTTCGACAACTTGAAATAATATTAGTTTTAACATTTTCGTCCCCCGATGACGAAAAAAAAAATGTTTTGACTAGAAGGATAGAATAGGCGATTGATTGATTCGCAACGATAAGATCGATATTTTTAAATAAATTTATTTATTTATTTATTTTGATGCATGTTTTACATTTCTAAGTATCGACTAGTAAGGTTGGCCTCACTGGGTGACTTACCCGTGCTGAGGCCCCCATTTTATAAAACAAGATTTTATTTTTTTATACATATCAAATTTTGGTAAGAAAAAAATATAATGTTCGTAATATAAAAAAACATAAAATTATGAAAACTTCAAACTAAAAATAAAAGTAATATTTAAGTGAAAATTAAAGTAAAATTGAAAATATAAAATTAAATAAAAATATCGGCATATTATGTGTTGTGTGTTTGTGAGTGATGTGTGTTTTATATTGTTTTTGTGTGTTGCGTGTTATTCTTTACATACGAGTATGTTTTATTCTTTCATGTAATGAAATTTCTGTAATATTGTCTTTTTGTTCTTTAATCCATTTTTTTATTTTGTGTCTGAATTTATTTTTGTTTTCCTCAATTTTATTTTCAAGTGTAAGACTGTTGAATGCTTTTATAGCATGATAATTATAGTGTTTTTGTCCAAAGCTTGTATTTACCGTCGGAGTTTTTGTGTTTTCTTTGTACGTTTGTATTCTTTCTTGGTCTGTTAGTGATATTTTGTGTTTGTTGAAATTTGTTTTTTGGTCAAATATGTAGTTTTGTAGAGTTTAACGTATATATGGCGTATATCTATTACGTCAAAATTGTTGAATATTTGAAATATATAAAATAAATATATAAATAAAAACTTTCTTTTAATATCAAGAAGACATTAAAAGACAGCAATTCCTTCAAACCTGATTAATAAACAACTCATTTAACTTCACAGGCACCCAGTTCGGTTCACGGAACAACTCATATAAGTCTCATAGAAATTTGGGTCTCTCTTACTATCATGCTTAGAAATATGATCTAAACGGTGATTGAAAGAGAAAACACTACGCTTTATATTCAAAACTAAAAGTAAATCATAAAATAATTAAAATGTACATCTTAACAAACCAAAGATTCCGACCACAACTTGAAAATAAAATTATGAAACTTTTGGAATTTTTTATTCATTATTTTTACGTGAAACGACAAAAAATGAGTTGAAGATAACGTTTATAATGCGCTAATAAAAATGGTATGTTCTTTTTCGTTATCAGTAATTTTAGTTAGAAAAAAAATAAGGTGATCATCACCTTCCAAAAACAATTTTTAGTTTTCAGGCGCGCCCAGAAATATTGCATTTACTTGGATTTTATTGCAAAGCGGAAATATTTTGATACTCCCTAAAATAGGCCCGAAGCCTGAAGGGTTAAATCAGTTTGAATCTAGTTCAGTTGTGCTAAGATTCGACAAAAACTCGTTGAATCACAAAGATAACTCATTCCATTTGTTTTAAATTAAAATATCCCAATAATGACGCCACAAAGTAAATTTGCAAAGTTTGAATAAGTAAAATATCCTATACTGATGGGCCCACCTAGTCCAAATTATATCGTGTTACATCAATATCCGTACCTAATTTCTTACGCCTTCCAAGCCTTATACTCCAAGGAACTACGTGTTAATCCATTGGCTTATCTTTAGCGTAACAAATCTCAGATAACCAGTTCCATCTGTTAGGTTTTCATTTACGTACAGCCCCTTAAAAGTTTCAATAAATATCGCGGAGTTATGTAAGCTAGGCTTAAAGGTATATCCCATAGGCAAACTAAGTGAATTAAAAAGGTTTTAAATTATTTTCCGAATAACTTAATGAGTAAAACCGCAAATTGTAATATTTAATCATTGAAAACAATATCAGCGACTCTCAAACGAAAATTTGAAACAAAAAATCAGAAAAATAATTGAACCCAGGGTCTTAGCCTTGCGGGGCTTTGTTCTAACTACTTAGCTGATTCGATCCTACCCGCTTGAGTAATATTTAACAGTATCAAACTTCGACAAAACATTATCTTCATAAATAAGTGTCTTGTAGTGATAGGTTTTACTCATTAAGTTATTAAAAAAAATAATATTATGTTTTGAAGAAAAAGTCAATAGATATAGCAAATTAAAATAAAAATGGATATATTTATCTAATATACTATCTAGACTTCGTTTAGTTCGGGAAGAATCTTGCAATCATACTTAAAGATAGCAGCCAAAAAATATGAGTTAAGAAAATGAAGATAATTTTGATAGTTCTTGGTCGAGGTACGATAAATTTAAATATGACTGAAGGGGATGTGGTCAAATTAGCTCAGTTAGAGCAGGGTCCCGGAAAGACTAAGGTCCTGGGATCATTTCCTAGAGGTGACCGGATCTTTTTCTGATTTTTCGTTTGAGTGTCGCAAATATTGTCTTCAATGATTAAAAATATTAGTATTATCCTGAGGCCCTGAGGAAAATAATTTCCCTCAGGGCCTGTGCCATCTTTGGGGATGCTGTATGGAGGGTTTTTTTAAGGAAAGGAAGGGGAGGAGAGTTCTGGGAAGGAAAAGGGTTTAAGGGGTGGGTAGGAATCTGGGGTTCAGTGTGTCCTGGTCATCCGCCTCAAGACCTAGACAAACCTCACCCCATGAACCCGGGCACCCCTGCTAAATCACCAAAAGTAGCGAACCATTTGGGGTGACCTATGGCAGAGGTGTTGGTTATCCAACAAAGGTTCCCGGGGCGGCGGTACCCATTCCCGCCACCCAAATTGAGCACAACAAAAGAACACTTAAGATGCTTGACAAGTTCAGGTTTTTCACGAGTTTACGGATCACTTAATTGATAAAGATCATACTTTTAACCGCAAAACAGGAGTACATAAAAATGGAATAGGTTTAAAATTTAACGATTAAAAAGCTTTGGAAATTAAAAAAATCGGTAAATTCAAAGGTTGAAATCATTAATAACCAATCAAATTTAACTTTCAGCCCTATTTTTAGTATGTTACTTCACTAATCCCCACTCCCCAACCCCATCTCCCTCCCATAACCGACGCAATGTCCCACTCTAGTATACTATCCCTTTCTTTCTTGACAATTTGTATGTAAATGTGTCCTTCTGTATTTGATAGCATTATTTTCATAACAGTCCTGATGATGATGACAGTGAAAATATATCAATAAAGTGACTTGAAACAAGTATTTTCTATTCACATTTTCATAATGTTAACTGAAAGTCAATATACTCGTGTACATTATAAAATTTTTTGCCATCGCGATAAGAAGAAAGCCACGAAGATGGGTTGTGATCATTAATTTGTCTGGAAACTCCTAAAAAATGATGGTTTGAGTTTGTTTTCGTGTAGGTACTAGAGAAATATTAGAGTTTACGGTTCAAGGATCGACAATTTGATCATCATAGGTCTTTTTCACCAAAGACATGAATGTCTCTAAAACTCTCAAACTAAAGAAATTTTCTTTACCCGTGTACTTTCTTCATATTATTTGAAATGACCCTTTTCTCTGATTTTGTGACCTATTTTTTGATTTCTCCTCACCTACATAATATCCCCTATTCAATTTTCAATGTAATATATTTATATATCAATGTTCTTTATGGTATAAAATAACAAACAATTAATTCTGATTTTTTATAAGAAAAACTCTCTCTTTTTATAAGTCTTGAAGGTTATTCCCATCAACGTAATTTATCATTGAAGAATAAAATAGTATTTGGAAAAAAGAACTAATAATATTATTAATTCTCAAATTCGATATATGAGATTGACAAATATGACAGAAGATAGCAAAAGCGAAATTGGTTAACGCGCAGGTCCCGATTAGACAAGAGGTTCTGGGTTCGAGTCCCAGTTGCGACCATTGTCTTTTTCTATTTTTCTGTGTCTTGTTCTCTTTCATATTTTCGATTTATGATTTTTACTGCCTCGGATCGAACTCGGAAGCTTTCAACTCAAATTTTTAGCACATCATATTAACAAAACACCGACATTGCCTACAAAAACTGTATCATTTTAACAATAAAGGTGAAAATATGATTGAAAATTTGAGAAAAAAGGCCAATTTCATGATTTCCGATCTCGGACATGATGAAATTTGCGCTTTTTTCTGATTTAAATTTCTATTTTGCAAAGTTATTTTTATAATTTTTTTATTTGAAAGAAGGACCAACAATGTTTGAAAATCTCCTACTACCAACACAGAAAGTCGAAAATGTTGCTTGTTTTGTGAGGGAGGACATGGCCGAGGAATCGAACACGGGACGCCCGGGTGGAACCCAAACGCGATGCCCACTCAACCACTGACCGGTCGCAAATCAAAATATCAATTGTTCGTAAAAATTAAGAAAAAATATTTTGGACCTTATTAATAAATTGGACGGTTCAAGATGTGTTGTAGGAGCTACATAAAACTGGTAAAAATATAAGATGCAAAATGTAATGTTATAATTTATTAGCAATTTATAAACTTTGATGTACAAATTACTAAAAAAAGATAATAAAATAAACATGTTGCAAATTTGAACAACCTTTATTTGTAAGAGGGTAAATCTATAAAATTTTCCAGATACTCAAATTACTTATTCATTCAGCAATACAAAATATATGTATTAAAACTTTTGTAATGCCGATTAGGATAGACACAAAAAGGCAGCGCCAAAATTTAACCACATGAAATGTGGTCAATAAAGTTAAGATATTTCAATACATTTTATTATAAAATTTTCTACGTAATATTTTGGATGACAACATTGGTACCTATTCAAAATTACCAAACTTCGTCTGTATTGGGAAAATTCTCAGCAATATGAAAACTCATTTTTATCTCCAGCCAAAATACATAATTTTGTTCATGCTTATTTTCAAGCTGTAATATTTTAAAATCATTAGTTTTTTTCCAAACACAACATTCAAATATTATGTAAGTACAAAAGCAAGGGTAGAACCTACCCCTGAAAGCATTGTAGATTCGCGTGAATTTATTTGCAAATAAATTAAAGGACAAACACCAGAGCCGGCCGCATTTTCATGAAACAACATTTATTACAAAGTACAAGTAGCTACCACTGGCCCCAGCAGGCCCGACATGAAACTTTGTGCCTGTTTATCTGATGAACCGTAAACTGTGTCAGTGTGCTAAAACTAGAGGCGTCCTGTTACCTTTTTTCGAATTTTAATTTAATTTTATTAATTTTATATCACATCACATATTAATGTCTCAACACAGGTAAATCCTAGTGAGACAGGCATCAATTAAACCCTATGTATAACCCTATGTTTATAGATTAATAAAAAAAAAAAAAAATTTGATCTCCTTCCAATAGTCCCAACCATCTGAAACCGGTGTGAAGCTAAATGGAGTAGAGAAGGGGAGGAGATTTTTTTTATTATATTAGCTTCACACTGGAGATCTACCTACCACCTCCCACGTGGCGAGCAGAATCGGGAGAAACTGGTTGACGGAAGCCTTTTGACCTCTCCAGATGGACTTTCTCGACCTATTGCCTTTCACTGCAGTTGGAGAGATGAATTCAATCCGTCACACACGGACACACTGACCCTTACGCACCCCACATATTATTTTCCTTCCCAAAACTTTCTCACCTTGCTTTCCTTAAAAAGACCATGTGCACAGCATCCCTTACTATGCCATAGGCCCTGAATGAAATTATTTTCCTAAAAGCCTCCTGTGTGAAGCCAATGAATGAAAAAAATTATTTTTTGTGAAAAATATGTCATTTATAATATTATTTACTTAGACATCTCAGCTGACGTAGTCTAGCAGTAAGGCTCTTGACTCGCAATCCGAAGGTCGCGGGGTCAAATCTCGGCTTGGCAAATAAATTTTATTTGATTAATATGTTATTTCACAATTAATTCATTTAAAATAATATATAGTATATTTGCGGCACGTTCCAGAGTGGAAGATACTCTCAGTATCGCAATTTTTTTTTTTTTTTTTTACAGTTAATACCGCACAAGAGTCCCAACTGCTCCCGTCTGGAGCCAGTGAGACTATGGCATCCCCAATCGGGGTATGTTGTGAGGCTGAAGGTAGTGGGGAGGGGAAGGAGATAGGGAAGAGGAAGGTGGGGAAGTACCTGGCTATTCAGATCTGGTCACTAAACACGGCTAAAGCCATTTCAAGCAACGTTTCAATTCTGAATGGTGGTCTTACACCAGGGCGATACTGATAGTATCTTCCACTCCGGAACGTGTCGCAAATGTACCATTTATTATTTTAAATGAATAAATTGTGGAATACCACAAATTAATCAAATAAAATTTATTTGCGCACGCCGGGTTCGAACCCGCGACCTTCGGATTGTGAGTCGAGAGTCTTGCCTCGGGACCACGGAGGCCGTCGAAATGGTGTAAGACAACCATTCAAAATCGAATCGTTGCTTGAAATGGCTTTAGCCGTGTTTGGTGATCAGATCTGAAAAGCCACGTTCTTTCCCACCTTCCTCTTTCCCATCTCTTCCCCCTCCCCACTACCTTTATCCTCACAACATACCCCAATTGGGGATGCCATAGTCTCACTGGCTCCAGACGAAAGCAGCTGGGACGCTTATGTGGAATTCATATAAAAAAATATATATCTCTAAACTCTAAGTTCTTTGGATCTCCATTTTTGGAGTCTGCATGTTAAAATTGGAGACGTAAAAAACGAATAATAATATTGTGATTCTCATTTTGTCAGGTACTTAGTTATTTGTGGGTGGATAAAATAAAAATGTGCCTCTAAAAATAAAAATAAATCTAACTGAAATTTGAAAGGCAAATGCTTAGGAAGACTACTGTGCCGTCGAAAATGGCGGCACGCCTCTGGTTACTACTAATTTTATTCAGCATATTATTCTTCATAACCTATGTGCTCCTGGTACTTTAAAATATCAAATAAAAACCACATACGGAATTTTTTTTGTTTGTTTATGCAATACGCTAGCGTTTTAACCGGAACCACTTTTATTTATGGAATTGTTCGGCGAAGAGAAAAATATAGATAAATTGAATTTTGAATCAATTAATAAAGTATCTGGAGAGATAGATTAATTTTTAGATTTACAAATAACGTTTCACTCATAAATTAATACATTAAGGATAAGGTTGGTAATATTAAGTGGTCTAAGATCTATACCAAAGTTGTTCTGATTATCTCATTTCTCAAAACCCGATTACAAGTTATCTGGATGCGCCAATATGTGATGATCAATCTTTTATACGCAGTTTAGACAACTTGATTAGAACCAAGATCTGCTGTTTACTGACGAAACCCTGTGCGGTCTACCAATTACATACTTCTTAAATATCGACGATATCTTTTTGTAGTTGTTCGTTTTTGTTTTACTTACCGTTTCTATATGGTGCATCACAGTATTTCGAGACAGTTGTAAATCATGCATAGCTTCTTTAATTTTGATTTTATTTTTGAAATTCACAAACAGCAAATCTGACATTTCTTCGCAAATTTCCTTTCTCCATCGTAAAAAGGTGTGCATTTTGATGAAATTCTGTAACTTACACAGGAAAAAACTTTAGTTGCAGCGTTACTTTGCTCAAAAGGCCTAGAAAACATGTTATCTTGGACTATTAATTACGATTTCAATGCTTTCAATTTACTCTTTCTTATTTCGCTGTTGGGTTAAAAGTCTGTCTGATATTTACTATGCGTTGTGTTAAAATGTCACTCTAAATTTCCTTTTTCGGTATTGCCACGGATGTATTGTATATTAGCAACAGTTTTCTTTCACCATAGTAAAAAAATAGTCCAGTTCTCAAAATGATACGCGCAGTGTGTTGGTTCTTGTCCGGCTACGGGTCCGAGTTCTTGTGCGGGTGCGGTTTCTATTGAGTTGTAGGTAATCTTATTTACGTTTATTGCGAGAGTTGTACAATATGTTCTTCTAGGAAGCCTGTGTGATAAAGAAGACGAATGGACAACAAAACCACCCTGTTATGCATTACTCATGTTGTCTCACTCATACACGCAAGTCTCTAACATACGTTCAAAACATTTTACAAAAAAATTGATCTTAAAAAATTAAATAGTAATATTTTATTGCAGAATGCATGCGATGCAATACATTCCATATTTCGAAATAACAACTGAGTTTAGACGTACAGTAAGAAAAAGTAATAAAATAACAATACACATTTAAAATAAAAACGAATGCATATTGAAAAACATGAAAAACGAAATTGAAAAAAATTAAACAAAAAATGAATGCAAGCAGCCGTTCATGGAGGATATTTGACCGTCTCCCGTCTCCAGAGGGCCATCAGGGGGAATTCGTGCGGGCAAGCATAGCAGAGATGATTGTATTCTTCGATCGGCGTAGTCTGCGCTGCGAGGTGCTCTGAAAGTGTGCATTTATCCTTTGAGAAACATTTCCGTAGCGCTGCAGTATCATGGTAGGCGGAATAGGGTAAGTTTTGTTTTAGGTTCTTTTTAATCCATAAAATCGTTATGATTTGTGGTTTTGCCACCAAACAAAAAATTTCACATCACATTTATTTTTGGTTATTTTGCCGTGCTGAATTATACCTCCTTATTAATCAACGTTTCAGACAGTCCATCATCAAGACAGATGTGTTAGGTCATCAGAGGGTCATTATGCCTCTGCCCTGATGAAGGACATTGTAATTCTGTCCGAAATATTGGCTAAAGAAGGAGGTAGCGGAACACGGCGTAATAATCCAACAATAAATCACGATAACACAAAAATGTTAGTCCATTTCAACTTTCATCTACAACTCCTCTCCAAAAATCTCCTACTACCACAACAGCAAGTCGAAAATATTGCTTGTGTCGTGAAGGGGGACCTAGCCAGCCAAGGAATTCAACTCACGATGCCTGGGTGAGACCCGGTCGAGATGCCAACTCAGTCACTGACCGGCCAAAAATAGTAGCTTCCGAAACCAATGAAGAGGCTCGTCCACTAATATAGAGATGGTAGATACCTAGATGTCACGGTGGTTCCAGTTACCAGAGATCCATATGGAATCGATTCTTTATCCAGTTACTTTGAAAACCAGTTCCTCGATAAAAATGAAACCGGATCTTCAATTTTTTTACCACATTTTGCAAACAAGGGCAAAAAATTCGAATTTTAACCATCTCTAATTCACCACATTTGCGGAAGAAATTTGAAAAATCGCGCCGGTCCTCTGAGATTGCGATTAAACCGTAAAATGGAGAGTTATTTTTACCAGGAGAATAAAATTAATTGCCAACATAGTAAATTCGATTCCATGACCAATTATTTAAAGAAATTGTTTCATCCAAATCATTTTTGGTTTCGAAGTTTTTCATCATTTTGTAATTTTTCATCATTTTCTAATTCAAGTCCATTTTCCAGCAATTTGGAAAGAAAGTAGTTGGTGATTTAGTTTTGATTCTGAGATAAGGAAGTGAAATTGGTTCTAAATCAATAAAAAAAGTCATCCAAATCATCTTTGGTTTCAAAGTTAATTCCCCATCATTTCAAATTCCACTTTTCACCGACTTGGAGTAAGTGGATGGTTAATTGGTTATGATTGTGAGATAAGCAAGTGAAATAGGTTCTATTATTTCAACTTCAACATCCCTTTTGAAAAATTATTAAAAGTTACGATTTTTTTTTAAATTAGCCTATATCCCACCTTACTTAACTTACATTTTTAACCGTTTTTTCGTCAATTTTAAAGACTTTTCACATGAATTGGTTTGTAACTTAGATAGAGTCTCGGATAAAAAATATCTGATTTTATTTGAATGGAACATCTATTGACCTTTTTGTAAAAGTCTAAATGAATGTTCTCTCTTTTTATAACTCTTAAAGGTCCATCAATATAATTTGTCATTGAAGAATATTTTTTTATTTTTCCATTCTTTTCATATTTTCGTTTAGATTTTTTTTTAAATTTTCAATGTTTTTCTTAGTTTTTCTCTTTTTTACTTATTTTCAGAAATAGGTTCTATTATTGCAACTCTAACACTCTTTTTGAAAAGTCATTAAAAGTTATGATTTTATTTTTAAATTAGCCCATAACTATCCTAACTTAACCTATAAAACCATTTTTTTCATCATTTTAAAAGACACTTCAAGGGAATTTGATGTTGCATAATTCTGAGTTGTCCGGTCACCGTAATTTCATAACGTGAAAGAGGAATCCGCATTGTAGGAGATCGTACGTGACTTTCCACCTCTATCCGCGAGGGATACAATGCTTATAAAGATTTTTCAGTTGTTGCTACGATTTATGCAGCAATATTGTCTTTAAAAAGTAATATGTATGCTAATATTTATTTAATAAAACCGCTGTGCCGTTGCGGGTAAACACATAAGCGTATGATTGCAAATGGAATTCGCCCCATATTTCCTAAACTGCACACAGTATTATGCTAAGGACGCGTAAAAATCTGAAATATTGGTTTAATCCGGGGCAGCCCGCACTCCAAAAACTGCTCCCATGAATAATTTAGTTTGGCCATATAAAGCGGAAAAGGTCATTTGAGGGGCACATGTTCCAAGGGTCGGCGTATATGTAATTTTAGCTAGTGCCAAGAAGAGGCCCCACGTACCTAGGCATATTTGTAATAACTTCATTTAACTGTCGAAATAAATCTTGATTACATATGTATTTTTAAATGTAGGTCAAAGTTAGATTTTTTTCAAATAAATCGTAACAGTGATATTCTTAAATAGGAGTCCTAAAAGTTAACGTTATCCATTGGAGGGTTGATAAGCAGAATAAAAAATAGAAAATCAAGCCCAGAATACCATTATACGTCATTTTCATTATTATTGAGTTGAAATAAACATTTTACAGCCACAAAAGTTCAAAGTTCAAGGCGCAAAGCTTAAAGCTCAAAATGCAAAGTTAAAATTCAAAGTTCAAAGCTCAATCATAAAGTTCAAAGGCTCAAAAATAAAACTGAAAATCGGCCATTAGTTGAATAAAATTATTGTTTATTACTCCCGCTACTTACTTATTGAGAGATTATTCTACTCCCGATTTTGGTATATCCCATCGGTGACAGACCAACTCAGAATGAAACCAAATCAGAAAGATCATAAAGAGTGATGATAAAAAATATTTAAAAAAATGGTTAAATAGGTTACGTTAGGTTATGGTTAACGGCTTATTTTCAAATAATTTTTTTCACACCTTTAATGACTTTTCAAAGAGTTGTTGAGTTGACTTGGTTCTGAGTTGGCATGGAACCGTCCCATCATATGGTCAAATTTAAGGACAAGACAAAATTTTTGCTTGATAAGAAGAAAAGCTTTCTAGATAAGAGCAGAAATCTTTAAAACTAAAATCTATTCCGGAATAATCCTTTATACCAAAATATCTTCTCCATAAGTTTATGAAAGATTTCATTTTCAAAAACTTTGAATTTCAGTGTTTCAAATTTCAGAAGCGGAGCGTTATTTGCTTTCAGAAGGAGTGTCCGTGCGCGACAAGTGGTTTGCATCGAGTCCGCATCCGACGCTCCCCGGAAATGTAATCAGCCGGTAGTTGTACGTAAGTAGGTAGCACGTAGGGTGGGTATTGGGGTAGGGCGGGAAGGCTGTCGGGTGGAAGGCGGGGGTGGACTGCGTTTCCGGCCGGGCCTCGCCGCCCCGAAATTAGCACTAGACCTCGTCATATTTGAAATCATTCACGTGAACGGAAGATGTACACAAATATGAAATGTGCGCCCCGGAATGGGATTGGAATTGGTGGTTGGAGTGGAAACTACTGAGATAAAATCTAACTCGACAGGAAAACGAAGGGAAAAATAGACGAAAACATCATTTAAAATATCTTGTTAGATACTTTCGGAACCTAGTAATATTATTACGAATTCCTTATTTTTTTATGTGTTTACAACCATGCTCTTCCTTTGATGGCCCTCTACTCTACTGACCAAATTCATGAAAAAGTATTACTAAATCTATGATTCGATCGAAGAAACAAGACAAAAAGAGTTAAAAATTTATTTTCAAGGGAAGTATGTTGAATCATTAAAGAAGAAGATAAGGCATGGTGGTCGAAAAATCTCCAAATTATATAACCACCAAAGCAATCAATAAAGAAAAAAATAATAATCTAATATATATCTTTATACATTGATGGGAAAAATATTTAAAAGTTATAAAAAGAGAGTTCTTATAAAAATTGAACATTCAAAAAGGTCAATAGGTTCCACATTGATAAAATCGGATATTTTTTATCCGAGACACCATCTAGGTTACAAACCAGTTCATAGAAAACTTGTTTCCAATGAAAAAGGTAGCTGTCAATAATATGAAAAATAATTAGTGTCGATTAGGGACAATATTAGAGACACTCAATCGTATTGAGTGTCTCTAATATTGTCCCCTTGAAATTTGACAAAAATGACATTTAAATAAGAGGTCTCAGTAGCCGAATTGGTAGAGGCGTTTGTCCCAGTAAGACGAAGGGTTCTGGGTCCCTATTGCGATCGTTATATTTTTACTTTTCATATTACAAGTCAGATTGGCGTGTCAGAAAATCTATCCGATAGCAACTTGACGAACGTGAATTTCTCTCAATTTGTTTAAATCGCATATTTGTTGATGACCGGTTAGAATTGAGCCTTTGCAATTTGGTGGAGCGTATAAATAGCCCCAAAAAAGGCAAGCTTTACACCCTAAGAGATATAACAAACCATTAATTACATATGCGGTGTTCTCACCTCAAATATTATGGTCAAGAATTGCCTAAACTCATAATGAAACTCACCTGAAAATACCAGATTAGTGTACATTACAAATACATAGAGGCATGAAACGCAATCTTTGAAGTACTTATTTGTACAAGTACAATTGCCAGTTAATCTAAGATTGGAAACTGATTATAAAAAATTCAAAAAATCAATAAAAACACATTATTATGACTACATCTTATAATACTATACTCAACACAATTGTAGTATACGGATATCCTTTTTCTTTCTTTATTTTTCTCCTTTCTTTTTTGTTACCTCCTCAACTTCATTTCTGTTATATTCATATATGTATATTTTTATATATGTATGTGTACACATATGCATATGTTTTTATGTATGTACACATGGCGATAACATTTTGTATATGTGTTTATATGTAGGTATGTGTGTATATCTACGTGTGTGTATAAGTATACTTACATATATGACCTTTTTCTCTTATTTCACTGTTAAATTCTTATCTTTTGTTTTACACATAAAAAAAAAATTACTATTTTTTTCTTTGTTAAATTGTGCTTTACATTCGTTTTCTCCGCCTTTTTTACTCGAGCTCTGCTCTAAAAAAAGGTGTAATACTTATTAATTAATGTATTTTTAAAAGAAAAAAATTAATTAATTTATAAAAACATGTAACCTCTGTACCATTATATTCAATAAAATAAAAAAAATTTAAATTAAAACTCTTACGTAAGTATAAATTATATTTGATGGTGCTTAACTACTTAAAAAAAACATTACATATAAATGAAATAACGTTGCAATACTTCAATGAAACATCATTTCCGAAATCGATTTTACATTTTTATATATCTGCAAGTAAACTTTTTGCTGTGCAAATTAGCTATCAGAGGGAAAATGTTTAAAACATGAACGTAACCAGTCGTACTTTGTGATAAAAATCGTTTTCATATGTAAAAGGAGTATTGAGTTCTCTCAATTCTACCTGGAGATGGAAAATGTTAATTTAAAAGTGAATAAGAAGAAGATGTAGACCATCGGACATTACCTTATTAAGATTTGAAAATGTACGGATTCAAAATCAGCAAAAAATGAGAGTACTGTTTTAATTTCAGACAGCAATATATACTTTTATGACATTAAATTACGGTCCACATTCAGCAAACTGTAAGTAAAAGTATGAGAACATTAGGAATTAGACCAAGAACAATAAATTAAAAACTCTGAATCATTACAAATAGCTAAACTGTTATAATAGCACAATAGCACATAACTCCATAGCACATAATGCCTAATAGCACATAACTCCATAGTTTGGTCGCCTTATTACGAAATCCATTTTCATATGGTTAAAAAAATTCAAAGAAAATTTCTACGTGTCGTAAATTTTTAACTTAAGATTCCTTCAGAGTACATAAATTACTCGTAGTTAATACATATTTTATATATAATATGATAAATATTCCAACTTAATAATACATAAAAATAAACGACCGACGAAACGAGAGAAATAAAAGACCTACCCTTTTTATTAAAATTATTATTTTTATTCAAATTATTTATTTCGATTGTTGTGAACTCCTGCAATTAATAAATCTACATGTACCTAAACGAACTGGGCATAAATTAACATTATATATACATACGTCTCATTCCAACCATGGGTTGCATTCCCCAATACAACGTTTACGTATAGTCTTGGTAACAAATACTTAAACAATAGATGTTTTTGGCAAAAATTTGAACTTGGCAAACTTCAAACGGTATGTCCAACTTTTATTTGTACCTCTTTCATAAACTATTGTGAACATTCATTTTAAAGCTTTTTATTAATATTACTGTTGATTTGGAGAATATTGGCAGATTATCTATTTTGAATTAACTTACATTCTATTGTTACGATACACATCTCAGTCACTACGACGTCACAAGCCCAACAGATGGGCGCGGGCCGGTACCCCCCCTCGCAAAGAAAGCAAGCATACCCTTCCCGGCGAGTCCAGCTGTGTACACCGGCTCCTACTCTCGCCCCATTCCCCCGCCAGCCGTTGAGAGAGATAGCCGTGTCGATTCGACACGCTCCGTGCAGCCCTCGCAAACACGCGAAATGGCGACCGCCGCAAACCACCTTCCCGCTGCAAACTACGAGGTAATAGAGCGCTGACTCGTAGTTCTCCTGGTTGCCGAACACCTGATGTGAGTAGTCACTAATTTCCCTCTGTTATTTAAATGTGTCCGACCAGTAGAATCCCCGGCTAAAAACACCGCGTCCCCAGAGAAACTTGAGAGAGAGCTCCTGCCAATAGGAAATAATTACGTAGACACCCTGCTTGTTTTTGTGATTTATGTAATGTACTTGCCAGATGATGTAGATGTAAATTCCTGACAATATAACTATGTTTCCCCATACAACCTGTTTCATTTGATTGGGGTCACGGGGACGGGCTTGTGGCAAATAACAATGTACCCATGTAAACTTAGCTACCTACGACCCTGGTGAGGTGAGACTTTCCTGCCTACCCGACGAACTTGAGCTGGCCGACGGCAACAGGTAGGTGGGCCCCTTATCGGACCGCTAACACTATGTTACCTACTTTATGTCAACTCTTATATTTTAATTTTTTAAAAGAAGCAAACACATTGTGACTCGACATTAAACGAAAAGAAAATACTTGGTTATAAGTCACTTTATTGATATATTCTACCGTCATCAGAACTGTTATTTTAATAGCAATATTGATGATGATACGGAAGTACCGAAACCGATAGACAGTGAAAATATGTCGACAAAGTGACTTAAAACCAAGTTTAGTAAAAGTAGCTATAACTTTGTGTTTATCCATTACAAATACATAAAACAATATAATTTTATTAGAAGCGGTTCTATCGAAGTTATATTGTTTCATTTACAAGTATTTTCTTTTCATTTACCTAATATTTTTTGTAACAAATGTTTTGTTTCTTATATTTTATGTAAACTGTGTTTTGTCAACACTAAACATATTAGATGAAATTAAATTAACTAAATTTCAGAATTAACAATATTATCTTCCACCAATTTTTTTCAATATTATTATTCTTGAAAATGATGGCTGCCAATATTATGGAAAAAACTAGTGGAAGATAATAGTGTTAATTCTGAAATTTGAAATATGGGATCGACAAAAATGACATTAAAATAAGAGGTCTCAGCAGCCAACTGGTAGAGGTGTTTGGTTCAGGTAAGACGAGTTCGAATCGCAGTTGCGACCGTCATTTTTGTTTCTTGTTCTTTTTCATATTTTCGTTTAGATTATTAGTGTTATATTCTTCTTCAATTACAAATATATATATTCATTTTTTGTACGTATGTCATTAGTAACGCAACAAAATTAAGTACAAACAACTGCACACAACCGACATAGTTAAAGAAAGGAAAGAAGGCCGATTCAAGGATTTTTCGAATATGTGTGAATCTATCCCTCCCACTGCAATGCAAGGCGATGTTCCGATGGATTCCTGCTGGAGAATTCAACAGATCTTTCTCAACCTATTAATACTATTCGGCCAGCCACGCAGTTGGTGGGCAGATGCATCCGTTGCCAGGTTCCGGATAAACCTCCACTCCGGCACTCCTGCTAAGTCAACCAAGCGTAGCGAAATACTTGTTGTGACCTATGACAGAGGTGTTGGTAGTCCAATAAATCATTCACGGGCTGACGGTACCCATACCCGCCTCCCAAATTGTATTTAATCATTGTCTACATTATTTACTATATTTTTTGTGAATAGTGTATCTAATGATGCTTCTCTTTTTTTATTATTTATTTTCTTAACTTTTATCTTTTTATTTAGTCATAATAACATATGTAATTATACCCTATATGGGATGTGTGGGATTGCACTCCCCTCATTATTATTATTATTATTATTATTTGTCTGAATTCCATAACTTATGATTTTCTATATCAAATTATAAACTAAATAAATAGATAGAAAATTAGTATTTAGAATACTAACATTAAAAATTAAAACAGCAGTTGTTTGAAACTAAACGTACCCGTGTAAAAAAATATTTGAAAAATAGGTGACCGGACAACTCATAATCAAATCAACTCAGAATCTCCTTTGAAAAGTCATTAAAAGGGATCAAAAAATATATATAAAAAATGGTTAAATAAGTTACGTTAGGTTAGGGGTTAGGTTATGGGCTATTTAAAAGTTGTTATTTTATTTAGCTTTTAATGACTTTTCAAAGAAGTGTTGAGTTGAGTTGATTCTGTGTTGGCATAGAACCGAAAAATAAATGCACAGAAGTATATAAAAAAAACAAGTAAATTGTTTGATCCATGTGTAATTATGTGCTCCATTTTGAAATTGAAATTCTTTCGTGAGCATCGAAATGCACTCGTACTTATTATAATAAGCCTTCCAAATAGCATCAGACCCTCGAAAGCAAATGCTCCGCGTTCTCTAAATTCGAAGATGACAACCAACCAGACGTCGGAACGCGCCTAGCGATGGCATACTTAGTTATCCCCATAATATCATGTCTGGACCAAAAAACACCATGGAATGAAATAAGCAAACAAATCAACCACATCACAGACAGGACACAAAACCAGGGCGAAATGTCATGTTAAAATAATTGGTCGATTTAAACGTCATTGAGGACTAAATACATTTATTGAATTAAACAAGAAACAATAAAAAATTTAACTAATTCTGGAAAAGCGAGTGAACCGAAATTATGCTTTATTATGTGTTACGAAATCTTACAGAAAGAATTGAACTTTTTTCTTCTTTGTGTTTTTGAAAGCACCCCCTTTTAAAAATTTAATTAACACAACACAATTGTTTTTTTTTTGTGATGTAATAGAGGATGCTGGCGGATACTCTCTATTTTTAAGACTTTATATTTTCTTTTCTTACGGTTCGGTATATCTGACTTTATATCTTTATTGCCCGAGGTTAATGGAGTTATTACATAATATTATAGAATGTTGAGAGGCTGAATGTTGTTGAAACCATATTGCTAAGTTTAAATCATTCATAGATAAAACTTTGAAATAATCCCATTGAATTCAGTATTTCACCTTATTGGCGGTAGTTTAAAGATTCCAAAGAACTGACGCAATCCTAATAAATTATTTGCCTATTTTTAAGTAAGCAGATACGGATTTGGAAAAGAAATTGCAGCATTTGATGACTGACCCCTTGTCGGCATATCATAATTAATTATTATTATTATTTACTTACAGTACAGTCGATAGACTAATAATAATAATAATAATTGGATGATTTATATAGCGCCGTTTTTGTGAAAAATCACCTCAAGGGCGCTGCACAAACTTACAATACATTTCTAAAATCTAGAAAAACTACAAACTAGACAAACAATTAAAACAACTAATGGCTAAAAATTGCATCCACAGGTTCATAAGAAAATATATGTACAATGTCTCGACCAATGAACGCGATGCTTCTTAAAAATGTATACAGGTCCATACTTACCTGGGAGGTCGCTTGAAATTAACACTTATTGTCTATTAAGAAATTTAGATATAGTTCGCACGCAGAGGACATTATTGTGTACACTTGTTATATGTGTTTAATCCTGAAATATATTTTAATATTAGTATAAAATACATTCTTTGATGAGTGTATTTTGGAAATCAAAAGCAACATTTTATAGTGGGCGGTACAGTAGTACAAGGATTTGATCTTCCTAAATGTGATTCGTAACGAGACAGATTGATGTGCAAAGATTCAAGTAATTAGAAAATTAATTAGAAAAGTGTAATTAAGACATATCATAGAAAATAAAAGTATGATACTCTCAGATAGGTTTATTTAAATTAAGGATACTCGTACTCGTATACGTATGGTGTCGATACATTGAAATTACCGCCCCCAGAAGAGCTATTATATATCTTTTTAGATCGATATAGATCACAAATCTGACAGAAGATCTCGCCCGATATCTATCTCGATCTCACAAAAGATATAGAATCGCTCTTCAGGTGTCCTGGCCCTTAGGAAAATAGTTTTCCACATGGCCAACTAATAATTGTAGATGGGGGTCTTTTGAAGGGTAGTAAAGAGATGAGGGAAAAAGGTATGAGGGACGGTAGTAATCTGGAGATTAGACCGCTCAGGAATGACGGACATAAAAATCCGTCCCTCCCACTGCAGTGCAAGGCGACAGTTCGAGAAGCTTAGATGAAGAGGTCCCTCTGTAAGCCTCTCCCGAAGCGGCTCGCCTAGTAACTCGTAAGCAAACGCGTCCGCCATCAAAACCTCAACAAACCTCACCCCATGCACCAAATGTAGCGAACAACCTTGAGTGACCTGTGGCAGAGTTGTCGGTGAGCCAATGAAAGATTCCCGTGGTACCCATAGCCACCTCCGAAATTGAATGTTCTGTGGAATGTAACTCTCCTCAAACACGCACTTCTAAAAGTTATTTAAAATCCTTTCAAAATCAACATTAAAACATCATGATTCTGGTACTAAATACAAATACTTGTAAAATATTAAATTTTGTTTTAAACAACAAGTCTTCCCTCTTTTCAAAAATTACAAAAAAGTAGAGCACGCATGCGCATACAAAGAAGGTTTAAATTAATTAAAATACCGTCTTGCTACAGCCTGAGTTTAGATCCAGAAGACCGCGTGTTTTTACATTGGACATGCATTGTTTGAATTCGTGAAATGAGTCCAGTCAAAATAAAATGAATCGATGAATAATAATTTATTGGCGATTTGATTTAACGTGCCGACCGACATAATGGACAGATAATGAATATAGAATGCACTTTAAATTGTGAAGAAGTGTGTTAATGGGTTGTTTAATCTGTTAGTACTTAGTTAGTAGAATTGATAAATTTGCACTTGAATATTTGTCTTTTTTTGTTGTTTGTTTATTTATTAATTACTAGCTGGTACCCGGCAAGCTCTGCCAAACCATTTAATAAAGAAATTGTTTCTCCCTATAAAATTTCCTGCAAATACATCAACATCGTTTCCACGACAACGATTTGTTTGACACGGCAATGATTTGTTTTGCTTAGCAATAACCCGCTTTTCTTAGTGACAGAAAACGTATAACAAATATTATTTATTAATATTTATAATTTCATAACGCCAGAGCTTACCATTATATACAGCCTATAAGTACTCGCATATAATTTAGCTTTCTATTGATGAAAGAATTTTTAAAATCGTTTTATTGTTTTATGCGTGAAAGCGTAACAATCAAACACACGCAGTCTCGCATTTATAATATTAGAATAGATTAATATTTATAATTTCATAACGCCAGACTTACCATTATATATAGCCTATAGTACTCTCATGTAATTTAGCTTTCTATTGGTGAAAGAATTTTTAAAATTATTTTATTGTTGTATGCATGAAAGCGTAACAAAAAAACACACGCAGTTTCGCATTTATAATATTAGCATAGATATATTTAAAAAAAATTACATTTCAGGGTTACGAATAACCCGACAATATTTGAATATGTCCTACTACCACTACAGTAAGCGGGAAATGTTGCTTGCATCGTGATAGAGGAATTAGTCAGCTGAGGTATTTGGGTGGGACCCAAACGCAATGCCAACTCAGCCACTGACCACTTTATACAGATTTTTTCGAAATGTAGACAGGAATTTTCCTTTTATTTTGAAAGTCAGGTGAGCAAAATTAAATCTAAAACAATATATAAAAAGGGTGAGAGGCTGATTTTTCAAAATATGACAGACCTTCCTCCTGTTTTGAAGGTCAGTTTAATCAATCTCGTAATTAATCTGTAGATTTGTTCAAAAAACATAAACCCACCCCACCAGGATTCTATTCTTTAACGTGTATACATATCGATAGATAGTTATTGAAAATTGCGAAAAAATCGTGTGAAGGGAACGATTCTGCCAGCGTTTGAATTTCTGAGATGGCTTTAAAGGGAAAATCGGACCTGTAGAACAAAAACATTTTTTTTCAAAATTTCAGAAATTAAACGACCTCAGTTAACAATCACTCAATTTATATTTGAAAATATAATAAATCAACCCCGAATAAATGGATTACTAATACCTTCATTATTTTCTTAATAAATGGTGTTCTCCCAGCAGGTTGGCAGCGTGAGCACACAAGACGTAATTGTCAGGATCACAAGTCTGTTAAAAGGGGTGCAAGTTCCGAGCACGTTCGTAGGGGTTTAGTTTTGTTTGGGTCGTGCTTTCTGTGATGCTCTATGATAGTGTAGAGTCCAATTCTCTAATGTCATAGCTTCACGACGTGTGGCCAGTAGCGGGGGAGCGGTGCACAGGTGAAATGCAGGCGCGGGTCGATTCAAGAAAAAATAAGTATCTACTCATGCTAGGGAGAAGAAGTTACTCTTAGAACGGTGTCCCAATATCTTATCCCCCAACTGTTCCCCCCCCCCCGGAAATTATGATTATTATTATGTGCATTTTTTACCAAATCAAACCTAAAATTGATTTCCAAACTTCCTTTAACAATAAGTTGATATTGTTATTAATTTATTTACAGTGTCGATTTTTTGTACTCGTATAGAAGTAATTGTTTCCTTTTTTTCTTCTCGTAGACAAGTAGTTGTTTCCTTAAGAGGAACATTTCTGCCAGTTTCATACAAACCATAAATTTAGATTTGAGAACAAAATACCCAAACAAACTGAAAAATTATTTTTGTAATCAAAAGGTGTGAAACATTTAGTTTTGAGCTACTTTATTTATGTTTGCTTTAAATTATAAAATATAGGCCATTAAAGATATAAGTGTTTCATGGTTTTAGAGGCAACTTTGGAAATTATTTAAGAGTAAATGAAAAACATTAAAAAAATAATTTTACTATATTCGTACAAGATATCACATTCGTACTAGATATTTGATATACCTTTTGATTACAAAAATAATTTTTAAGTTTGGTTGGGTATTTTGATTTCAAATCCAAATTTAAGATTTGTATGAAACTGACCAAAATGGGCCGCGCATACGTTCCTCTTAAAGCATTTGAATGAGAATGTGTTTTATACTGTTGTTATTAGGCGGTACATCGTCTCTGCACACTCCTTCGGAGACACTTATAGATGGAGACGGTTATATTTTGTGTAAGTCGATATTCAGTATTTTCTCTAACCCGACTGCATATTGCCTCTGTTCTGTATTTTAATGATGAATTTTCCCGCCTCCAACATGGGTCTCCCCGAGTCTTCAGGCTTACTCCTTCCTTTCGTTAAAATGACCCTCCACGTAGCACCCTCGATGATAATGTATGATGTAATTGATGTACTTAAAGTTATTAATCCTAGAAGCCCAATCTAGGTCATTTTTACCTATACGCAAAAAATATCTGCTTTCTCTTTCGCACACTTTTTTCAATTGCCCTGATGATCGAACCAACTTAGTACCCGCCAAGAGCCCACAGGAGACGGTGGTGTTGCCTTGGTAAGTCCCTTCATATTGGAGTATCATACAGTTGTAGGTCAATTTCACCCTTGTTTAGGCTTTTTGTAATTTTTAAATGTGTGTGAAAAGTGTTTATAAAAAAAAAAATTATTATATGAAAATGTTTAAATGTTAGTAGAAAAAAGATATATATATATATATATTTTAATTATATATTTTTTAATATATTTAGTTTAAAAGAAGCAAACCTAGAAAAGCAAATCTAGAAAGGATCTCATTTTGTACCAAATTTTTGTATTAATTAGTAATAGTTGTCTTTTTAAAGTCAAATAAATAAATATCATTCTTATTATGCGTTTTTTCATTTCCAAAATAGTTAATACGAATAAATAATGATAATAAATTACACAGAATAAACTATGTTACAAGTGTAAATAGTTAATACGAATAAATAATGATAATAAATTACACAGAATAAACTATGTTACAAGTGTAAATAGTTAATACGAATAAATAATGATAATAAATTACACAGAATAAACTATGTTACAAGTGTAAATAGTTAATACGAATAAATAATGATAATAAATTACACAGAATAAACTATGTTACAAGTGTAAATAGTTAATACGAATAAATAATGATAATAAATTACACAGAATAAACTATGTTACAAGTGTAAATAGTTAGTACGAATAAATAATGATAATAAATTACGCATATTAAACAATGTTACATGTATGTAAATTTGACCAATGATTGATTGGGCTTTTTAGAAAGAAAAATATGAAGATTTCCCTAGAACTTCTAGGGAAATCTTTTGTCACAAAGTAAACTTTTCACAAATATGATAATATGTATTTCTGTACGTCGGCTTACACAATTTTCATCAGTAAAGTCAGTTCTTAAATCGATTTGGTAAAAAGAAACTACTCAAAGTTTTTTTACCTAATTTTGATTCCTGTTATTTTCTTAGTCTCTTGGAAGAATAACTATCTGCTTCAGTGACCACCACATAACTGATTATTAGATGAACAATGGACATTGCATACAACTTAAGACACCAAATCCAACCAAACAAACAGGCAAGAATGCATCAGAGGATGCAAAGCATGGAAGACAAAATAAGCGGTGCATGAAATTGTATTAAAAATTACTAGTACGAACAACCCAAGATTTTCCTACCGAGACCAGAACCTCGAGGACTCTCGTCCCGGGGTATGTAAATCTACTCCAGTAGCACTACACCACGACAGTACTACAGTGGGGTACGTATAATATTATGTGCATGTATTTTCTGAATATTTTTATTCAAGCGGTTTCTGAGACCAAATACGTTTTTGAAAAGCTTTCCGTATGGCGCGTAAATTCGATGCTGTTCATAAGTCTGGAAACCCAAAACTAGCTGTTCTTTTTAACAAATTTTAATTTGGTTATGAATTGAGATTTTCACTGCAAACAGTATGATGACGATTGATTTTTGAGTTATTATCACTTACTTCTTTTTTATCCTGGTTTCGGACAGCGTTAATATGTCCATCATCAGAGTAGATTGGGGTGAAGCGTATGTTTAAGTATGTAGATTATGTAGAAGTGGTTATGATGCCGTGTTGCACCTGTTAATCCTCTTAAATTCGGTATTTCAATAAAATAATTAGTTGAATTAATGTGGTTTTCGGCGTTCAGTTTTGATGTGGCCGTCAAGCATCGAATAACAAAAATTATAAAATGTAGCCCCATCATTTGTAAATAAATGGTAATATTGGGGTCTTTCTGAATTACTTTAAAGTGCTCGATGCCTTTTGGGTCTTCCGAAAGCTTCGGGAATAAATTCGACTTAAAGGTCAGTTTTCATTAAGTATTAGGTAACTCGATAAACTCGACCATTCTGAAAAATTGACAATTGTTAAAATTTATCATTATAATTTTTTTTTATTTATTTTTTTTTGGGATGTTTTAATATGAGTAATGCACAGTGAAAACGAGGTTAGTCCCTCTGCTGGCCGACCATCCTACCCAATTTTCAAACACTCTTTACATTTATTTATTTTAAATTAGCCCAAAAACACAGACATGAATATGATTTCCATAAAACTGATGATCCGAGCGATTTTAAATATTCAACAGGGAAACAATCCTCGTAAAATGCCGATTCTCGGTTCATTTCAACTTTTGACTACACTGCAAACATCTATCGAGTATTACGGTCATATTGTTATGCTCGTCACCTGTTAACAATTACTTCATAAACCAAAACGGACCGAGATTCACAAGGCTTCCTCTTTCCCTCGGAAAGTGCAGAAAACATAATCATAAAAAAATACTAACTTATACAGGCGAACCCTAGTGGGGTTAATAATTACATGCTAAAAATGAATTAAAATTGTGAAGAAACAATAAATAAATTAACACAGGCTCTGAGGAAAATAATTTCCCTCAGGGCCTGTGTCATCTTTGGGGATGCTGTGTGGAGGGTTTTTTTTAAGGAAAGGAAGAAAAGGAGAGTTCTATGAAGGAAAAGGGTTTAAAGGGTGGGTAGGAATCTGGGGTTCAGTGTGTCCTGGTCATCCGCCTCTGAGACCTAGACAAACCTCACTCCATGAACCCGGGCACTCCTGCTAAATCACCAAACGTAGCGAACCACTTGGGGTGACCTATGGCAGAGGTGTTGGTTATCCAATAAAGGTTCCCGGGGCGGCGGTACCCATTCCCGCCTCACGAATGCATCGAAAAAATCTAATTGTTGTTATACTGTGTATACCAGCGCATAGGTACAAAAAATCGACACTGTGTATAAATTTCGTTTGATATTCATACAAATTTATTATTAAGTGTATTTTTGAAGTCAATTTTACCTATGAAATTGGTAAATAAAGCACAAAAAACTATAATTTTATACAATAAAAATACATAAATTTGTTGTAGACCACTTTTATTTTATTACACTCTACTTGTTTCGGAAGGCCCTTCCTTCGTCAGGAGAATATTGTAACTAATCTACATAGACATAGAATATTGTCAGACATACAAACTTTAGGTGTGTGAGTGGTAGGTGAGCGAGGGGGTAGGGGTAATTGTGGGATTTCCGGGAAGAAAAAAGCGGTTCACTAGAAATAATTTTTTTTATTAGAAAATCCCTAAATAATAATCCCTAAATTAGAAAATTCCTAAATAATAATTGTAGTATTTTGAATAATCAAATTAATTTATCTTTTAGTCCCATTTTAAATTTATTTCCAGTGAGCCGCTCTGTTCTTCCCGGAAATTCCACAATTACCCCTACCCCCTCGCTTACCTCCCACTCACACACCTAAAATTTGTATGTCTGACAATATTCTATGTCTATGTAGATTAGTTACAATATTCTCCTGACGAAGGAAGGGCCTTCCGAAACCAGTAGAGTGTAATAAAATAAAAGTGGTCTACAACAAATTTATGTGTTTTTATTGTAAATTATGGCGAGCCACAAAGTTAATGCTTTTTACAAATATGTATAATTTTATAATCAATTGTCGGTGGATCAATTGTCCGTTCACTATTATTTTCGTAGAAACCTCACACCGAAAAAAATAAATTGTTACGTTGCCAGGTGTTACAAGACTTACGAGCCTCATTGCAATATAAACGGAATATATTTGAGTATAAATGAAAATGTTGGGAAAAGCAAAGAAAGCGAGCGAAGGACCCGGCCCCGGAGTCGCTTCTCTTTGTTCAATCAAAAGCAGCGGATGGCTTGGATTGGGACTTCGCGGTTTGTGAACTTCTCTCTTAAATAAATTTGCCGTTCCGATGTCTTGAATACTTTGTTGTTCTCTGCCGAAGTCACAGAATCCGGTGCTCGTTCATATTTTCAGGGCATAAGTCGCGAAATAAAAATATACAACTTTATACCTCATGTTTACCCACCAATAATTTTATTGGGGGAGTGAAGCACTGGAGGAAATTTTTATGTTTAGTAAATTATACTTAAAATAAAAATACAAAAATCATTCTACATACAATCGAATCATCTTACAGAAAATACGTGACCATAAATTTAATATTGTAATCCACGACAAAAAATGTGATAATGTACACTGTAAACAACATAATTCTATTTGTACTGTAATTAACTCTTCTTCCGAAATTAAATATCTCGGTGTGATCATTGATCAAAACCTGAAGTGGAATAGTCACGTTTCAGAGCTAGTGAAGAGAATATGGAAATGTATGTATATATATTACTCGTGGGACTGCACCACCCTCCCCGAGATCTGGAATAAATGATTTAAAAAAAAAAATTGTTCGATAAAGAAATATTTTAGATGTAAAAATAATCAAAAATGTGTGCTATGCCCTTGTTCATTCTTAAATTATCTACGGAATTATAGGTTGGGGAGGATCTTACAAAAACAATCTGAATTCAGTTAAAGTTTCGCAAAGAATCATCATTTAAGTAATATTAAAAAAAAAATTAACGTTTTCAACAGAATCACTTTTTAAATAGTTTCCAGTACCAAATGTCGATGACATATTCAAGCAAACATCCATTACAAAAGTGCGTAAAGAAAAAAATAACAAAGAATATCAAGAATTTTACAAACTAATGAGAAATGGAAACCAATTTATTACACCTAATTTCAAAACAACTCAAAAGCAAAATCATTATTTATTTATTTATTTTCCAAGCCAAAAAAAACTATAATAACCTTCTTCCTGAATTGCGCTGTATCATCAACGAATCAGAACAAATAAATAAAATTAATCAATTTAAAAAAAAATACATTTACTATAATTATCATTGAAATATGATGAAATATAAAATAAAAAATAAAAACAAAAATATTTAAAAAAATCGTTTTGTTGGGTGTTAAAATACAAATTACCTACTCACAGCAGAAAAAAAAATTGTTGTTTATATAATTAAATTACTACCCAAAAAATGCATTTTGAACGTTTTTTAATTTAAAATTTTATTTTACATCGTATTTTTAAAATAAATATAGTAAAATTATTTTTTATTGTTTTTAATTTACTCACAAATGATTGCCCAAGTTGCCTCTAAAATCATGAAATAATAAAATCTTTAATGGCTTATATCTTATAATTAAAAGCAAAAATAAACTAAGTAGCTCACATCCATACTAGATATTTGAAATACCTTTTGATTACAAAAATAATTTTTCAGTTAGGTTGGGTATTTTGATCTCAAATCCAGAATTACGTATAAACGTATCTCTTAACGTTGTTAAAGAATAACATATCTTTGGGTCGAAAACTTCTAAATTTCGAACCGAAGAACAGCAACTCTAGGAAAAATGCAAAGTCGTTCCACACCAGAAGTCCTCACTATCTTTCCTCAAAGATTCGGAAATCTTATGGTTCGTATTTGTTTGCTTCTATTTGGTTCTCCTCTCGTGGCACTATTCCTTTCTTCGCCTTCTCCACCCTTTTCAATGCTATTTACTTCCATCTCTTACGTCTTGCTTCTGTTTGAATGATAGTACCCGTGTATAATGTATAGTCAGTCGAGACATTCAAATTTCAGGCTTTTATTTACTCTTGGCAAATTTACTGTCGTACAAATATGACGGGAACCGACTTCTTAGTAACGTATTCGTAGTCTTTCGCGTAATAAAATTTATTTAATTTTATCAATTTTAATCGTCTATGGAAAGGTTTTAGTTCAGCCCACGACTGAGACGTCCCTGAAAGGCTTTTTACTCAAATCTCGAAATAATTTAATTTAACGTTTTTTCAGATATTTTAAGTATAGGCTTTAGCCTTGGGTAAAGGGCACCTTTTGAACTCTTGCTTAAAATAGCTATAATCGTTATTCTCAAAAACTCCAACATTTTGACTTACCTTTGTCTTCGTCCGTGTAAACAAAAAAAAATAGAGTGTGCACAGATGACTCTGAAAATTATTTTCGTCGTAGAAATGAACAAAAGAATCGGTTTTGCATTCAACGGTAATTTAAAATAAATATATAAGTTAGAAACTTGTCCACCCGAGATGACTAAGTGTTAAGAATCCAAAGTGATTCAATCTATCGAGTTAAGACCACCACAACACGGGCATGTGCCTAGCATGGTGGTCGAAAAATCATAAAATTCATGTAACAAACATTATAATGAATAAAGAAAAAAAAAAAAAAAAAAAAAAAAAGAGCCGTTAACCAGCGGCCGAGAATTTAAATTTCGTTGAACGATGATCTTCCAATCGCACCTTTGCAACGATACAGGGCGGTACCGATGAGAAAGATTAATTATTCTCCATACCAGCATTTTAACATAATAACTCAATATCGATTTTATTTCATTCCAAATTTGCTGTCCACATTCAAAAATTCTCAAACTCGTGACGATAAAACAATTAAAATTATGTACTTATTGTAATTATTTTTTGATCATAAATATGTATAATTTTTCAATAATGTCTAAGCAAAATAAGAATGCAATCTTTTTTTAAATATATTGTCAACTGAAGTAGTTTCGCCACAAAACAAGGACGCGGATCTTTTTTTTATGATTTTATTTGAACTAAAATTAAAATTCTGAAAATTAGCTTTTCCAAATAATTTATTGATTTATTTTACCGAATGATTATATGATTTGAAATGTATATTGTATAATACAAAACTATGTGTGAAAATTTAACAAATCTACCTACGGTAAAACCTTATTGTACTAAAAATAAACATATTTTTTCAAAATTCAAAAAATATCTTTCGAAAACAATTTATAATTGTTGGGGAAAAGAGTCAAAACGTCTAAAATTTGATTTAAAAATGACATATTTCCGGTTTTGTCCGGTTATTCCCTCTTAAAAACACGTCTGCTCTAATCTTCTCGGTTTAAGCAAATTATCACAATAAAGTTCAGGATTTGCAAAATCGACGTTGGCGCAATCATATATCTCTTTGGAACAAGCATAAATATCAATTTCTTAAAATTGTGAAAAAGGTTGACAGTCGCTTCCAAATAACGCCAAAGGAGATAGTTTATTTGTGTCACGTTTCTTTAAATCTGAAATAAATATACCGAAATCAAACCAGAACGCTCCGAAAGTAGAAGCGTTCTGGTGTCATCTGGAACCGTCATCTATTTTGCATCACACTCTTTACAAAGGGTCACCTTCGACTTCACCCCAACCCCACCCAAGGGTTCTCCAAATTTTCATAGCGTAACAATAAACATTTTTTAAAATTTTGAATAAACAATGTGCGATCAGTGCAAAACAATAAACGTAATACTAGCTTTTCCCCGCGGCTTCGCTCGCATGGTATTAGGGGAAATTACTGTATCGCTTGCACTTATCAATTATCCCCCCTCCTCCCACCTCCCGCATTCCATACATTAATTCCCGGTACATTCAGTTTTCAAACAGCTCGCGTGCCACCTAAATTTCATAATGCTAGAGCTCAAAGAAAAAAAGAATAATCCAATTTGGTGCAGTTGTTCGGAATTTATGCGCTTACAAACATTTCGGAGATTTTATTTTATTTAAATATGTGGATGTTTGTAAATATAATAAAAAATAACACTAACATAACAGTCTTTATAATCGTTACGAATTATATTTTGAGTGTAGGAACTCTCATCTGACATTTATTCCAAAGCATGCTTGTCCAAAAAAACAAAACATATTCTAAAATTTGAATTTTCTGGAGCAGTAGCTGACCAGGGGGCTGAGTACCTACCAGCTTAGAGCCCACAAATATATCAACATCGTTTCCATGGAAACGATTTTTTTCTGACGTTAGAAATAACTCGCTTTTGTTAGCGACAGAAAACTTATAACAAATATAATATATTAATATTTATAATTTCATAACGCCAAAGCTTGTCATCATATACAGACTATAGTCTTCGCATATAATTTAGCTTTCTATTGGTGAATGAATTTTTAGTCTTTTTATTGGTTAATGCGTGAAAGCATCATAAACGAACTCTAGCAGTTTCGCATTTATAATATTAGTATGGATTACATTTCATGAATTGTCCCCGATGCGTTTACAAAAATTAATTAAGTTATGAACTTGGTTAATTATTTAAATAAAGAAGAAAACTAGAAGTGCCTTTCACAAAAATTTGAATCGACAAAAATGTTCCATTAAGCCTATTAGCTCTGTCTCACTTACACTCGTACGACATCGTAAACCTCCAACTCTTGAATTTCATGGGTTACATACAAAATGTAAATTGACCGAATTGCAATTTTTCGAAATCAATTTTTCGAATTCAATTGTTCGAAATGCAATTTTTCGAACTTCAATTTTTCGAAAACATATTTTTCGGACATCAATTGACCAAAACACTAGATTTTCGAATTGATATAAGTATGTATACAGTACGTACAACCTAAACTAAAACTGGTAGGTACGACCTAACCTAACATAACTTAACCTTACCTATAACTGGTACGTCTGACAGAATCTCGTTAGTCATAAATAAGTGAAATATATATTTTAAAAGTTGATTAACAAATTCCAAAGATATGTCTTTTGGCCAATCCCTGTTTATTAGAATATATATATATAATATCCCCGAAAAATTAGTCCTTCGAAAAACTGAAATTCGAACAATTGATTGTGAAAAATTAAATTCGAAAAACATGTCTGCTCCCGAATTTCATTAACACAGTTTTGTATTGAAAATATAAGCTTCGATTAAGCATATATTTGAATCACAAAACTAATAGCGAAAAATGGCAAAAATGTGAAAAAAATAGAAATGTTCAGATCAAGTTTTTATGGCGTTCTACAACTGATATACCTTGAACCACTAGTTTCTGGATACCGAGTTTAAACATCAAAAGGTTTAGAAAAAGCATGTAACTAATTACGTCGGTATGGTGAGAATTTACACCAAATTTCCGATTTACTCGAGGTGGGAGAGGTATTTGCAAGAAAATCGATCAAATTATTTCGAGACACGTAAATACACAGAATTTTTCTAGTATTATCATATTATTTATAGTTTTAGATACACGTGAAATATGTGACTTTTAAAATCTTATCAAATTGTCTTCAAACATTAAAAAATACCCGGTTTATCTTAAACTGCCAATGTTGTGATATTTTATATTAAATATGAAACAGCCAGGGCGATAACTTAAAATATCAAATTGTATTTACGCTGGTAGTCACAATCTTCCACGTGTCACGCTATCCTTACACTACAAAAACTCAAATCAACTATGTCAAAAAACTATTTATTTTCGCCCACGCAGTCAACAAGAGGCAGTAGGCTCTGTGTCCACAGCCTTTTGTTAATATTTCTGTAATATAGCCTGAAACACGAAACAGAGTTTACGAAGGGTTTAGTTACCCTGAATGTATATTTGGCAAGTACGTATAGCAGATGAGGAAGGGTCCTTCGTCCTGCGCCCCCCTCCGACCCTATCCACTCCAGGCTCCATTTGCCACGTACCGTGAGCACGCGGACTCGGAATATAAAAAGGACATTGGTCCGTGATAAAACTAGATTATTCCGTGCACAAGACGGACGCTTTATTATTTGAATTTAGAAAAGAACGACCCTTTTTTGAATATTATATACTATGGAGTTATTTTAGGAATACGAAAAAATATACGAAATTATTTTTTAAAAAATTTGCACCGTCTGGGTATGTCATTTTATGGGTAGGTAGTGAAAATTGGATTGGTTAGTATAAATATATAACTGGAACTCTTTTTTGAGGTTTCATAAAGCAGCATCATTCCTAGAACGGTCAAGAAAGTTAGCAAGTTTAATTTTCTCAAAAATTCAAGAAAATTACTTTTTAAATCAAACACTATTTTTTATGAAATTCTGTTCATTAATCTTTTAATGGTACCGCCGCCCCGGAAACCATTAATTAATAACCAACCCCTCTTGCCATAGGTCACCCCAACGTGGTGCGCTACGTTTCGTAAGGAGTTCCCGGGTTAGTGGGGTGAGGTTTGTCAAGGTCTTGGTGGTCGATGTGTCTGCTCATCTGCTGCATGGTTGGCTAGCTCGAGAGAGACTGGTTGACGAGGTTTTTTGATCTCTCCAGCCAGAATCCTTCGATCCATCGCCTTGCACTGCAATTGAAGGGATGGATTCATATGCCCGTCACTCCTAGACACACTGACCTCCAGAATCCTACCCACCCGTTATACCCTTTTCTTTCCCAGAACTTCCTCTTCTTCTTTTACTAAAAATAACCCTCCACACATCATTCCCTAACAGAACATAGGCCCTGAGAGAAATTGTTTTCCTCAGGGCCTTCTGTGTGGAGCTCATTTAAAAAAAATAAGCAGTTAGTCCTGGAGTCGTGTAATTCGCACAGCCTTTTTCTATAAGAAATTTTAATGCAATACAATTAGTTTTAACTCACATCTTTCTTTCCGTAGCGAACATTTTAATTTTAAAACATAAATTAGATTGATATGTTTTTTACATATGTACATATGTAAAAACATTTAACATTTTTAGATTTTCACGGCCAAAAGTAAAAACGCAACGCAAAAAAAAACATAAATTAGATGGTCAAAACAGCAAATTTTTTCTAAATTTGTCATTTTGTCACAAAGAAAAAGATTTCGAAAAATAGGTCTAAAACTCAGGCGAATCCGGGCACGTAAGGAATAATTTATAATGACGAAATTTAGTGTTTGATCAAAATTTGATATATGAATATCCTTTTCATTTCGTCAGAATATTTCCACCCTTGTTTTGTTGATTTGTTAAAAATTACTACAAATAACTGCTAATCTATAAATGTATTCTCAATCAAAACAACGATTGACAGTCTGAATTATTTAATAAGGCCAGTCGAATTCAAATGACTTGACAATTTGTAGGTTGCGATATACAAAACAAATATTTCCAGAGTAAAACCATGGCTGTTAATAAACTAACTGTCAGCCATTGGAAAAGATGTTTGAGAACGGCCACGCAGCACAAGGTAATAAAAACACAAATTTTTTTAGTGCAAATATGCTAAATCTACATGACATCCCTGACTTTCACCATGACTAGTACCTAAATAATAACAAAAACTTCGTAAAATAAAATTTAAAAAAAAACAGTGTCTACATTACCACAACATTATTTATGCCAGAGACGTGTGGTCCATAGAAAAATATACCTACCTGTTTACCAAGACAATTATTTATAAATTGAAATAACACAATAATTTTGTTTGTAACCACGATTTATTTAATTTTTCTACTACCGAAATCTTCATCTTCATTTGTTTAAAATCAGTTTAATTTTTATACCCTGAAGATGCTTGTGTAAAGCGAAACCGGTGGGTAGTAGAAAAATTAAATAAATCGTGGTTACAAACAAAATTATTGTGTTATTTTAATTTATAATATGTCAAACCCCAAAGTTACTGCTTTCTACCAAAAAAAAACAATTTTTTATCTTACACATAATCTAGATTCTAATCTCGATGCTAAGAACAACTGTATTTAGATCCTAACTGCAACTTATCTTTAATTTTAAGATACTGCCGCCATGGGTCGACCCGCAGTGTCCTTCTTGACAATATAAAGGAGAATACGGTGTTTCTACTTATGTTGACAGAATAGCACTTAATCCCAAACATGGGAACAGGTTCGCCTAGTTCGGTGTTCACAAAATATTACTAGTAACCTATTTATATACGGTTACGGATCATTAACATTTTTTCTTATTACTAAACTCATTGTCTATGAAAGCCAATATAATAATTTGTAAAGTGTATGTTCAGGTATAGAAATAAATAAATGAACTCACATGCGGTAAAAGTGAAACCATCAGAAAACTAAAGTAGACAAGAGTGGGGAGGCTACGAAGCACCGCACAAAGAGGAAACCGATTATTCTATCTCATTCTCCCGCAGCTTAAATCCTATAGATGTTTGTGTTTGTCTCTTTTTAGTGTCACTATTTTTCGTTTCATCGAGTTTCAAATCACAACGGTGCTAATGAAGTTTTCACTTAAAAAATACAAGTGTCCATTTAACACGCGGTAAAGATGCGGTTCAGTAAGCTAAAGTAGAAAAGATAGGAAGGCTTCGAAGCCCCGCACAAAGAGGAGACCGATTATTCTATCTCAATCTCTCGCAGGTAAAATCCTAAAGATTTACCTGTTTGTCTCTTTTTAGCGTCACTTTTTCGTTTCATCGAGTTTCAAATCTCAACGGTGCTAAATAAGTTTTCACTTCAAAACACTTTTTGGTGAAGTTTTTTCTTGCATAAATCAAAACTGGTAGTTGTTGGTATTTAGTGGTATTTAAACCTTATCGACATCTACATAAGGAGTATTATTAAGCGGCCCGATTTCAAATGTTACATTGTGCATCGCCTTCTGTTCAGTTATTACAAGACACGTCTCTGAAAGGAAGCTTTTTGTCCCGTGAGGACCCATCAGTTTATTACCGCTACCATGGATTGATGAATCCCAATGTATCAGGAATACCGCACGGATCGCTAGAATTTTGGGTCAAGACACAAATGACATGAAAGCAAAGTGACCAGCGATGGGTAGCCTAATTTTGGGTTCACGGATCGAAACCCGAACCGTACAATCCATTGTTATGTTTAAACAATGATAGAATTCAATCAGGCCTTTAAAACAAACAACAATCGTAGTAATTGTATTTTGAAAGACAATAAATTAAACAAATTTTCGTGAAAAGCAATCACCGTGATTTGAATTTGAAATAAAATCAATCGGTTTCCATGAATTACAAATGTATTATGTTCCAGGATTTATCAGACTAGTAAATTATTATCAACTAAAAATAATTGGAATCTATTTTTGGTATCTTTAGCAATTATTAATTAGCTAATTTATTTGATTTATAACGATTTCTTTACGGTAACTACTAATTTAATTAATTTAATTTTATTATTTACCGCCTGCGAGTTTCTTCTCAAATAACATTAAGGTTTAATTCAACATAATTTTGGTTTGGTCGATTAGTTGTTTTTCGATCAGTTGGTTTGAATATAAATCGACGATGTGCGACTTTATATTTTGCAGTAGAGCTATTTAATGTTTCGTTTCTGCATTTTTATTGTCTTTGAGATCAAGAAATATATCTTCTGTTGTTTTGATATTTGGTGTTTTATTAAAAATTGCAAAAATACACAATTTTAAATCAACAAAATAAGCCACCAATAAGCCAACAAGACGATTATCAATTTGTAGCAGATCCGACATTGTTCTTCGGGACAGTCAAAATAATAACCAAATAAATAAATAAATTAATGTAGTAAAACTAAGCAAAAATAATCATCTAGCTAAATAAATAATAATTATTAATCTAAATAATTATTACGCTAGCATCTGTACAATTTCGGATTGTTGTAAATGAAAGTAGCGCCATCTGCTTGAGAGCAGTAAAAAACCCACGGTAGTGGGTATTTATTATTATAGTTTTTACCAGCAACTGCAGGTATGGCAATTATTTCAAATGGATCGTTTTAAACCCTAAAGAACTAAGTTTAAAATCTTACGTATAAGAAAACAATGTTTTGCGTTTGGTTTTATTGTATAACCATTACAATGGAACTAACGTAACATACTGATGTACATTTAAGATAAAGTTTTAGGTTGAGCTTTAAATTGCTTATTACTCCAGCACATTTCACAGTCCAAATATATAAAAAAAGTTTGATACTGATATTGGTTAGTTTGGAGTGGCTGGGGGACTAATTTAAGAATGCTTGTCTCTCATTGACTCAACATGGTTCTCTCTGACGCAGCTGGATTATGATTTGGAGCCCTTATTTCAAGCTCTAATTCAGAAACTGCAAAAAGTGAGTAAGTACACTGTGGTTTAAGCCATTAAACCATTTTTTATCATATTATATTCGTTCTTCAGCACAACTTTTTAATGTTAATATAGAAAAATGAATGTTTATTTGCATGTCCCTTATGTATTCCTAAACCATTCATCTGATAGCGATGAAACTTTGGTGATTTTAAGTGCGCATACCCGCGATGGTTTCTATATATAATAGTGAGCTCTGGCGTTATGAAATAATTTCTCATACTATTCATCCGATTGTGACGGAACTTTGGTGATGTGTTGTGCACGCCAGCGAAGGTCTCTATATGCAATGGTGAGTTCTGGCGTTATGATATTTGTATAAAGAATTTACAAAAGGTGGCGCGCAAGTTTCTTGAAAAATGTGGGTATTTCAGATACGAGTTTTTATCGGCAGGGAGCAAAAGCGGAAGAATGTGTAACGTGGGAGAGTGGGGTGGAGAAACACTTTCTTTTTTTGAGTGGCATTGCAATGGCCGGGTACTCGCTAGTTTATTATAAAATAAGGTCTGGATGGGTTGAAAAAACATTATTATCGCTTACCAACTAGACTAAAAGTGTACACAGATTGAAGAGGGTTTTTGGGCTTTTCTGCGTTCCCGAAGTTAACTTAAAACCGTACGTTTTTACGACTAGTTTTTGGAACGATTTGCCGCCGCTGTGATTTTTCTCTCCTACAACATGGGTCTCTTCAACACCCATGTTCACTCCTTCCTTTCCTCAAAAAGACCCTCAACACTGCATCCTCAAAGATGACATAGGCCCTGAAGGAAATTATTTTTATTTTGTAAAAAAACATAATTTTTTCTTTATTTTGTTGAAATTAATAAAAAAATTCCTAAATCAAAATCTTTTTTGAACAGATTTGCAATTCATTGGCCTGTCCGAGACCTAAAAGCCAACAATACTATAAGTGGTATTATCGATTTTATTTCAATTAGATCAGACTTTTTTAGGGTTACCTGTTTAGTGATTGTAACCAATTTTATGAAACTAGTTTGTTGTTTTGACAAACACGACAAGGAGTTAGAATTATAAAACTAAACAGGAAACTAAAGTTTGTTAAGTGTAAGGTCAAAGCGAAAGTTTCGACCGCGGCCCTCATATTCCAAACCGCCGCCCTAACGAGTCGGTCCCATCAAACGGCCGGGCCCGCATACCAATCGAAGGGGCCATAACTTATCTTCAGTTTGTAAACTAACTTATGAACCACCGTTTGATCTGAGAGACAATGTCACCGTGGATCCCCGGGACCCCAACTGGAGTCAACCTAAAGGCAGTAAACTTGTCAATTATGTATTGTGTCCACGTTGTTGCGGAGTGGGAAGTGAACCAAATTAGACATATGGACAGAATGATTTCAATGAATAATATTAAATTATCCAAGATGATATTTTCGCTAAATGTACAGGAACTTTCTTAGAAGGGGTGAATTAGGAAGCATAAAACTTACTGTACTGTTAATGTAGCAAGCTGTATTGATGGTGTCCACATAAGAATTCACATTCCACATAAAATGTTCCACGGTGCACGGATTGTATGATCACCATATGTTATAATTTGAAGTCTTTGCGTACACAGGTAATTTGCACTTCGAAAATACGAACATAATAGAACTTCATAATAATACACTGCTTGCTGGTTGAAGGTTACCACTGCACTGATTTGCATGTGTAGGTAGAGGGAGGTAGGTAGGAATTTTGGAAAAGGGCAAATATGTTCCAGACAAACCACCCACCAATTTTACGTAGAAAAATTGAACTTATTAAGTAGAAAGTAATTAAAAACGAGAAAGTAGTTTGCTTAAATTAGAAGGATAAACTTACAGTACATGAAGAAATAAATCGAAAGAATTTGTGTAATCATTAAGACTTATTCATAAATAAAAAATACATCTAGAAAACTACAAAAACTATAAATTCAATGCTAAAAAAGTGTATAATGCCCTTTCGAATGGAGTAAAAAACACCGTGGAATATGGTAAGTTTAAAGTACAGCAAAATATGGCAAAATGTACAAGATGAGGAATCATAAAATTATGAAGTAACGCCAACAACCCATAGTCGACAAACAAGAAGATGAGGTATATAAACTTGAAGATGATGAAATCAACAAACTTGAAGATGAGTTTTCAAAGTTGAAGAAGCAACACCAACACAAAAATCTACAGTCAATAAACATGAAAATGAGGTCTACAAACTCGAGGATGAGGAAATCAACGAACGCAAAGATGAGGTCTATAAAGATGAAAAAGTAACACGAACACAATAATCTACAGACCAATACCACATAAATATGAGGTAGTATTAGACTAGAATATGAGGTCCACAAACATGAAATTAGAAAATAATTAAAATTATGGTTTAATACAAACACAACACAGTCCGTATCGGCACAGGAATCCCTACCGAGAAGGACTTAAAATACACTGTCATAAAATTTAGCTTTAATAGTCGTTTATCTATATCGTGCAGACATTCATACGAAGAAGAGTGTCTGCGGCTGGCGGCATTGATTTTTATTCAAATCTACAGCTCTATTCAGAGATTGATCAAATTTTGCACACTTGAATTTCAAAAGAGGAAGGTCACCGTTTACACGAGATAACCACCCCTACCTCACTTTTCCATCATAAAAACAGAATTTTGACACTTCTTGATAAAATTTTGCGCCTTTCACGTTCAAAATACGAGGAAATTTACTGTCTAAATCTGATATCGAAAAATTTGAAATGTCATGCGTTATATTAAAGATCAAGATCAATTCCTTCTTAAATTTTGATCCTTTCAAACATCAATGGGTGACGCCCATTTTTTACCAACATAATTGGCATTCTTCGAAAGAAACTTGATTTTACAATATTGGTTGATCAAAATGCCGGCTGGTTTCGTGCGCACATTTCTTGCGAACCTCTTGAGTATCTGACTATGTAGGGCCTATTAAATTTAAATAGATTTGGACAGGCGGAATTTTCTTTTTGCTCGTTTTGAATGCTTCAATTTCTGGGCCTGTGGAAGCAAAAGAGAACTATTTCCCGTATTATATTTTTTTGTTTATTATGGTTCAATCTAATCATCCACCTGTATTTGGGCTTGTGTCCATATATTATTGTATAGCTTATGACACTTTTAATTTAAATTTATTTAGGTGTTTTCTACGGTTGCATACAAAATTATTTAACATTTAAGGGGGGCGATCCATGTAACCACCTGAATTTTGACCGTTTTTCAGAGACTTATTTAAAATGGAAGGAATAAATGGATCGTTTTTAAATTTGGTACGTTTATTCATTATATATTAAAATACAAGAATCAGATTTTTTTTTTAAATGGCCGACGTAGTAACTAATCTCCCGAGACCCTTGCGGGAAAAGGCGTCAATCGGTGGGATTTTTAGCTTCTGTTACAGCGATCTGAAATTTTAAAAAAAGGTTTGAGTGTGTTCATAAAACACGTATCGTGTAATAGAAAAACAAAAAAGTAAAAAAATCGTAAATTTGCAAGACTCAGAAAAAAACGTTAGATTTTTCACCCTTTTTTAAAGGTTTTTGAGATAAAAATGATAGTTTTTGAGTCAAAAATAGAAGTTTTTGAATCAAAAATAGAAGTTTTTGAATCAAAAATAGAAGTTTTTGAATCAAAAATAGAAGTTTTTGAAAATTTTTTTGGCGTGTTTGAAATTCAACAAGAAGCTAATACCATAGAAATGACGTGTGCCAAATTTTATAAGAAATGTTGAGAACTTTTTGAGCTATCTTGCCCGACAATTTAAAAAAGTAGTTGGAGAGAAACGCGTGTAAAGTTTTGACACAAACTATGATTACAGCAACTTACTTATTTTTTAAATTTTACACGCGCGTACATTTATTTACAGGCATGTTTTTGAGATGTTATTTTAACTATTTATGCAAAAATTTAATTTTATTTTTTTGTTCATGTATCGTCCCCCTTAATAGTGAATTTCATATAAATCAGTTAAATTTCACTTCAGTTATATTTTTTTGTAATATTACTGATTAAGAAGCAAGTAGTTAATAAAAGTTATAATAGTACATAGTATAAGTAAAAAAGAAAAATTTAAAAGAGAAAAAAAAACAGTACAGAAATGATAGCTTGATTAAATAAACGTTCGCTCTTTAAAATCTTGAATTGCCTATATCTTATAATTTAAAGCAAAAATAAATAAAGTACCTCACATTCGTACTAGATATTTGATTACAAAGATAATTCTCCAGTTTGGTTGGGTATTTTGATCTCAAATCCAAAATTAAGATTTGTATGAAACGGCCCGAAACGGGGCGCGCAAACTTTTCTCTTAAGGAAGTATTGAAGCCCGAATTTCAGGCATTTTTTGACGGTCGATAAAAAAAAAATTAGAATCTTAAGTAAACATCAACAAAAAAAATTATTTATATTTTGAAATTCACAAAATTAAGAAAAAAATATATATATATTTATATATATATGTATTTCACGGAGTTGAAATAGAGGGAGAAAAAAAAAGAACCTGTCCATCTTGTAACGATTTCAACCCTTCTTGTCACCTGACAATTTAAAAAAGGTATATATATCTTTATCAGTACAACTCTTATTATGGTAGGGCAAAATGAAGGCTACTCAAAAAAAATATGTGTTTCATTTATTTTTTAACTTTTCCGAATTTTTAAAAATAGTAAAAATTAAATTTTTTTGTTTTTTCCTGTCATAGAGGGATTTATAAAAAAAATTCATGCAAAGTTTCAAGAAAATCGGTCAATTCAAACTTGATGTTTTGTGACAATTGTTCCGAAAAATGTAGTTTCGAGAAAAACGCGTTTTCTATTTAGATTCTTTATAAACCGGTCGAATTGCTATGACACTAAAATGACTAAAACTTTTAAAATGGTTCGAATTTCGAAAAATTCTTTTAAGGAGATATTCTTGAATATCTAAACTATGAAAATAAGAAAAAAATCGGGCTTCTAGACTAGAATCCCCCATCTAAAAAAATATTTATAAATATGTTTCTTAGCTTTCTACACATGCATATAACTACTTGATGCAAATGGTTTAATAAAAAAAAAAAAAAACTACAAAAAAAGTTTTTTGAAAGGAAGACAGTTATTTACATTAATATCCATAAAAATGTTTTGTTTTCTTGTTATCTCCGTCTTCTTGTTGTTTCAACATTCAAAATAAACTTTCCAGGCGTTGAGCACTAATATATCATAATTAAATAATTTTACAAGTAAGCGCCCAAACAAAATACAAGCAGAAGGGATATTAATTTTGTACAGACGAAGTTACCCCCATTCTACCCCCCTTTTGAAGGAATCTAATTAAAAGTTTGGCATAGGCTGTATAGGCACAGACTTCAGGCATAACACGGTAAAGGCACTTTTCGGGACATGGCCCCATCCCAAAAACACAGAAACGCATTCGGAAGTTCAGCTGCGAGGTGCTCGGAAGATCAACGAAGATAAATGATAAGAAAACAAACAGTGGGGTGTCTGCGATTTTTCAAATAAGGTACCGAGCAAATTACCACAGCCAAATAAGAAGTATTATAATTTATTGTGAAAACTTATTTTATATTTTGACGGAGGTAGGTATCTGTTCGTAACATGAATCTATGGTTCCTTCCTAAAGGAATATGGATTTTTTCATAAAAAAGAAGTACTTCTTCGTGAGTTAGAGGGTTATGAATATCAAAGTTTATTGCCGAAAAATGAGACCAGACGTCGTAAATATATTTTTCAATTTATCTTGGTTTATTTTTTAGAACCAAGTATTGAGTTTAGCCCGGTCATAATCAGAGCACGCCTAATTACGGAGGCAATTAAAATTCATAAAATTCAATTTTTTTTACATAAGGCCAAAACACAGGAGGCCAAAACAATGTTTCTTGGGGATGTCAACTTTGGGGATGCTGTATGGAAAATATTTTAAGGAAAAGGAAGGAAATGAAGTTCTGGGAAGGAAAAGGTATGAAGAGTAGGTAGGAATCTAGGGGTAAATGTGCTCAGGAGTGATGGACGTATGAATACATCTCTCACATTGCGGTGTAAGCCGATAGATAGAGTCCAGCAGGAGAGATCTAGGTTAGGCCTCAACCAATCTCTCCCGATGCCGCCATGCCGTGGTGGGCAAGCGCGTTTGCCGCGTTGACCTAGACAAACCTCACCAAACGTTGTGAACCACTTGGGGTGAGTTACGGCAGGGGTGTTGGTTATCCAATAAATTGTTCCAATAATCTATATATTTAAATAAAACTATATATTTAAACAAACACTTGTAAGTGCCTGTTTAGAAGGGGCGAATTCGCCGCGAATCGTTATGCGCGTAAGTATACGCGCTTAGGCGAGATACTAGGCGCCAATATATAGCGTCCAGAAGCACCGCGCGTGTTCAAAATACGGGCGTAAGGGTACGAACAAAAACAAAGCTGGTTTCTGTTTTCAGATTAACGGCGCTCAGTGCCTGGTTCCACCGGCGGCAGTTGACGCTGAGATGTGGACAAACAGAACGCGGATAAAACCTGTGGTACCAGCGCGGTAGCCTGACGGCGCTGTCAGTTTTTACGAAATGTCGAGTTCGTCACAGTCGTCACACGACAATTTTTAATCTTGGAGAATCCTTTCTTGAAATTAAGGTATAAAACAATTGTTATTCATCCAATTAATCGTAGTAGAAAAAGTCATGGTGAATGTCATCACTTGTTTAGCGAACGAAGAAAGATTTTTTAAATGCACCAGAATGAATAAGTTTCACTGACCGGCGTCGCCGGCGAGCAGGAATTAGGAATTCATTCCGGTAAAGCTTATCGGCGCCGCCTCGCGCGGACACAAATCTGAACCTGCCTTCACTGTGTTCGGTCTGATATGTTGACATACAAACATTCTTGTCGGCACGCCTGCGCCAGTCGGCCGCCCATGCGCCGACTAATCAGAAAGCCGAAACCCATTTTGATTCTGTTCGTACCCTAACTCGCACGTAGTACAGGGCAATGTAGCGGGCCCGTTTCGCGCTCCATCTGAACATGGTCTAAACGAAAAGTAGTTTTATTAAGCCACATCTATTTTATGATTATTAGCGTAATTCATTTTGTATTTTGCATATTCAATATCATAACATCTTGAGGCTTCCATTCTAATCAATTTACTAAAAATATCCTTTCGCTCTTCACAAATTCGTTGCAGAACTCTTGAAATTTCTGTCGTCAGATCTGCTGTTTTTAATGAAAATTTAAGACGACTTGGGTAGTTCTATTTCTGTTTGGGCACTGGGGTTAAAATCCTGACATACTTTGTAAAGTACTGCCATCTCAAAGGAGACCATTGAATGTGGTGAATATGCAAAAAGCCCTTTAGACAAAAGTGCACGCGGGACCTCACGACGAGAGCGAACACTTTACAAAGATTTTTGGCATAGGTACCCACTCTAATATGGTTTGAGAAAATGTCAAGATATGCTTTTCACGTTCGGGGAGTATAACCAGACACAACCAGAAATATACCATTTTAAATCAAATTCTCAACGTATTGACAATTTTTTACAAAAAAATGTAAATTTATTTCGAAAGATTGTTGTTTTATCTAGTACAGATATGTTTTAAATTTTGAACAAAAAAATTGTATGTTTTTATTGCTTTAGGGTTATACTGTTGGTCGTCGGCAGATTTGTTAAAATTTTAAACGAAATATTGTATTATACAACACACACCTCAAATCATTTAATCATACAGTGAAATAAATCAATAAATTCCCCAGGAAAGCTACTTTTCAGAATTTTAATTTTAGTTCAAATAAAATCATTGAAAAAATCCAAGTACTAAGTGCCGAAAATAATACAGTTTGTTTATTTATTTACGGTCATACTAACTGACATATTCAGATTTTTTACACATTTATTTTGCTCAGACATTATTGAAAAATCATAAAACTTATGATTAATAAGTGAATGATTTTTTAAATTTTGTCATCACGCGTTAGAGCATTTCTATTGCTAAATTGAACGTAAGTATATATTAAAGCAAATTTTGATTGTAATAAAATCGATGTTGTTTATTTATTAAAAATGCTGGTGCGGAGAATAATCTTGCTTTCTCATCGGAACCGACCTGTACAGTTGCAAGGGTACGATCGCCAAACTCGAAGATTTGAATCCTCGGCTGCTGGTTGATGATAGCGCGATCGATACTATAATAAACGTAAAACCATAGACATGTGAATATACCCATATGTCTATGCGTAAAAGGCTATAATATGCATAAGTGTACTCTAACGACACCGCGGGGATTGGAATCATATCAACTAACAAAAATAATGTTAAAAAATAGTAATTTAGTAAAAGTAGTAAATTATTATAATGTATTTAAATAATTAAAAATACATTGATAAATGATTTCTGCTGTGTTCGGAAGGCGAAACATCTGTCACGCATAGTAAAGATTTAACAGCACTACTCGTTTGTAAGTAACCGTTTTTTAAATAAATTAAATGTACCTAGTGTAGGGAGACTTAGAGGCTTATTTTGTTACATTAGCTCCACCCGGGTGCCATGAGGAAACAATTTGTTATCCTTGGGGATGCCGTGTTTTGATTGCCCCTCTCTAAATAAATATCCTTTATTCTATCAATCGTTATCTAAAATTACTTCCCCTCCATTCACCATATCATCTATTCTAAGTCTGAACTTGACTCCAATCTTTCATATAATTCTGAAATTTGCATATTTTAATAAAATTAATATATAAATTCACCTTTCCTTTCTCTGTAATTTGAAATGATGGCCTAGAACAGTGTTCCGCAAACTTTTTGCATTCAAGGTACACCTACCAAATAAGAAATTTCGGAGGTACACCATAGAAAAAAATAATGTTTATTTAATACTTATTATTGAAAAATCCCTCTTGGGGTATTAAAAAAGATAATATGAAAATATTTTTTTTAATACCCCAAGAGGTATTTTTCAATATTTTATGGTTTTGCGTGTTTTCGGAGTCACCTGTGCACAAAACAGCAAATTAAATAAAATATTTGTGACAACTTTTTTTTGATACGTGTCAATTATATCCCAAAAGTTAAATCTAAATATAAACAAATAGGGAAGCTCGGGGGATATTTCCCCACGTTAAAGGGAAAAATTGAAATTCAGCGATCCACGAAACTGCTAAGATAATAATACGACACTTTTTAATTTGTATTCGGGAATGATCGCTGTAGCTTCGGGTTTTTGCGAGTGGATACTAGGATCAAATCCGTTTTGAGTAACAATGTACGATAACTTTTGGTGGAATTGACTTAAAAAATTGATGAAGCGGCGAAAATTTAAACTATTTTGGCAAATTTTGAGAAAATCAATTGCCCTGCTAGTTCTTAATGAGAAATTTGAGCCTGCTTTGCTGAGCACAGAAGATCAAAATTTGGAGCAATCGTTGATAATGTTGCTCTCATCTCTCATTTCTTCATCTATCGTCCTCAGGCGTTCTCTTTTTTAATTTAATCGGAGTTTTAGTATTAATTAAAACACCAATTCGCATAGGTAGGTCGTGGCCAATGGTAAAGGAATTGCAACAACATGCTTTGAAAGCAGTGGACAGTTTATATGCCGCCAAAAATATGCTTGCTCTGTTTCGGAAAATTTTAGATTTAATGTCCGATCACTTTTTAGCTCCATAAATTCTTTCTGCTCGTTTATCAGTAAGTGTCCAAAGGAAATGCTATCTGAGAAAGGATTTTGTACCCAGTCGCACTTACTAATATGAGTTAATTTTTTATGTTAGCTCTAACTGTTTCACTACCAAAGCCTGCATTTTTTTTCTGAATCGGCAGTCATGACGTTTGGGAAGATTTCATTACTACCATTGGTATCGTGGCTGATCCATAACACAAACTTAGCGCGAAAGCTTCCAATCTTGTCCGATGACGTTGGAATATTAGAATTCCTGCCTTGCATTTTTTTGTTGAGTTCATTTAAATGAGCAATACGAGATATGCAAGTTTTGCTACCCATTCTTCCTTTTTAAATAGAGAAGCAAAATCTGAACACTGACTAACTAACTAACTAACTAACCATCACGCCGTTTCCTCGCAGGGGTAGGCAGAGAGGATGGACCGCCAAACAACTCGGTCCTGGCACACACTCTTTGCTTCACTCACATTCATACATCGTCTCATACATACTCTTCTATTATTCTGACTTTTGACATGGCCCGACTCAAGTATCTGATTTACTTGATCGTGCCATGTCTTCCTCGGGCGTCCCCGACTTCTTCTACCATCCACATTTGCGTCATATATTCTTCTTACACTACTTTCTTCGTTCATTCGCTCTACATGCCCAAACCATCTGAGGGTCCCTTTCTTAATCTTACTCATTATGCTTACATCAGCCTCACATTCTTTGCGGATCTCCACATTTCTCACACGATCATACATGGTTTTACCACACATACGCCTCAGGGATCTCATTTCTACAGCATTCAGTTTACTTTCATCCTTCCTCTGCCAGTTCCATGCCTCACTGCCATACATCAGGGTAGGTACCAGGACTCCATTGTGGACTGCTAGTTTCGCTCCTTTTGACATTTTTTTATTAGCGCCAACGGTATTCAGTCCTCCATTAATGGAGTTACCGGCATTTACCATTCTTTCGATATCTCTATCAGCCTTCCCATCTCTCGTAAACATACTACCCAGATACACAAACTCATCCACCTAGTATTCATCGTTCACAACTATATCACACACTGTTTTCGTACTTTCTCTTTCAAACACCATGACTTTAGACCTACTTACATTCATCATTAACTCATTCTTCATACATACTTCGTTCATCCTAGACACTAGAGACTGTAAATCTTCCATAGTGTTAGAAATCAGCACCGCATCATCAGCGTACAACAGACAACATACTTTCAGATTACTCAATTTCGCACCCAATCCCAACTCTTTCAATTCTTGCATACAATCATGCATGTATAGATTGAATAACCATGGTTACATTACGCAGCCTTGTTTAACACCTTTTGTGATGTCAAACCACCCCGTAAAACAACCGTTCACCCTAACACTGCAACGCTTCCCTCGTACAGAGACGCAATTGCCTGTATGAGATTTGTATTCACTCCATACTTGGACAATACCTTCCATAGCTTTTTCATGTCGACTTGGTCGTATGCTTTTTGTAGATCTACAAAGGCGCAGAAGAGTTTCTGGTTTTTCGCCAGAAACTTCTCAGTAATACGCAGGGAGAAAATGTCCATGCATCCCCTTCCACTCATAAAGGCTCCTTGCACATCCCATATTTTACCCTTTGTTCCCATTCTTGCCCTTTCTATCAATATTCTTCCGTACAGCTTGCCGACAGAACTTAGCAGGCCAATAGCCCTATGATTCCCACATTCCATACGTGACCCTTTACCTTTGTATAACGGCATGATTACAGCCCTTCTCCAATCTAATGGCGTGTAACCCTCCTCTAAACACTGATTAAAAAGTTTGCACAACCATGTGAGAATAATATGGCTATCTCCTTTAAAGTATTCGGCAACAATATTGTCGAAACCAACAGCCTTACCACTCTTCATGCATTTAATCGATTTTTTAATTTCATAAATGCTGATTTTGATAACATTCGCTCCGTCATCGTTCATATCCGATTCGACGCTGGACTCACTATCATCCGGGTTGCTTTCAAAGACTTCCTCAAAATATTTCATCCATCTCTCTTTTATTTCTTCTTCATTCGTCAACATTCTTCCATCTTTCGATTTTATCACTTTCAGGCTTCCATTTTCTGGACTACTCCGGGACCTTTTGACCTCCTTCCAAAACAGTTTAATGTTTTCTTGGAAGTGTTTGGTCATTTTTATTCCCTCTTCCTCTTCCAGGCGTTTCTTTCGTTCTTTCACTCCGACACTTACTCTTTTTTTGCATCCTTTATATAATTCTTTCGCTTTATCTCTCTCTTTACTAGAAGCAGTGCCAGACGCAATCATACATAACCATGCTTTCTTTTTCTCTGAGACCAGCGCTTTGATCTCGTCATCCCACCATGCATCACCTTTCTTCCTACCTTGCGTACTTATTCCACACACACATCTCTGGCAGATTCACAAAGACTCACCTTAATGTGGTTCCATGTTTCATCAATGCTTAGACCGTCCATTTCCTTCTCATTCAATCTCATCTCTGCACACTTCTCATACTCACTTCTGACATTAGCATTTTGCAGTTTTTCTACTTTGACTCTTGTTGGAGTTGATACCGTTTTCACTTTAGAGCGCCATCCACAAAAGAGGTTGACTCTCGACACCACCAGAAAGTGATCGGTTTCAACCTCAGCCCCTCTGAAAACTCTTGTGTCCTCGGTAACGGCTCTCACCCTAGAGTCAATTACTACAAAATCAATTATTGACCTTTCATTTCCTCTTTTCCACGTATATTGGTGGATACCTTTATGATCGAAAAAAGTATTCAAAACAAACAGGTTCCACTCTAAACATACTTCAAGTATTCTGTTCCCATTGTCATTCATTCTTTTGTCCCCGAACTTACCTAGGGCTGAATCGAATCCGTCACGCCTAATTCCCACCCACCCATTCAAATCACCCGCCATTATAATACTCTCATTCAAACTTTTTAATCTCATTACGTCGTTCACACCAGTCCAAAAATCTGAACACTGGGTCTCTAAAAAGTCTGGGTCTCATTTTTTAGCTTGGTTGCGGTGAGGCACACCAACTAATGACCACGGCACACCACTGTGCCGCGGCACACACTTTGCGGAACACTGGCCTAGAACACCCTTAAAGGGTGAAAGCCAGAAATAATTGAAAAAAAAACTCGCATTTCTTGAAAATGCATTCACTCATCTTACAAACATGTTTACCAATAAGATTGTCAGTTATATTCGCATTCCTAATATTCAAACAATTCATATAAAAACATGGGAACCCATCCAGAAAAAAAATAATTATTCTGTTAATAATAATTGTGCTGTTACCAGTCTCTCGTTTATCCATCCAAAATCTATAATAATATTTGCATGGTATCAGGATAACATTAAAAAAACATTTTTTCTTCAGCGGCTCGCGATTGAATCTGTCCGATAGCCGGCAATCGATTGATGGCAGTTGTAACATTATTGGAGATCGGTTTCTCGGAAGCTTTAATTACCATCTGCATACAAGAGTCGTCCCTCTGATACTTATCGTTTTAGACTTGTACAGGGAGCGCATGAGAGATGGATGAACATGAACGTCAGATTCGAGTGCATGTTAACATGCATCGGACAAGGGTAATAAGGTACAAACTCCCATATTTTGTAAATAGGTACCACCTACTCTCCCACGCGTATACATATATCTATAGTATAGCTCTGTGATTATTTTGATTTTAACAGTTTTGATTTTAAGTATCACCACACCGAGCCTAAATCACGAATGCTGTACAACCGTACAACATTCCGTCGCATATTCATTGTTGTTATTTCCGTCAATTTTTAAATATTAAAATGAGATTTATAAGCTTCTTTAATATATCTGATCTTATTTATTATAACTGTTTCCTTTAGTCAATCATGTAAATTATTCATACAAATAATAAACTTTGAAAAATGATCGAGTTTACATTATAAACATGTCACCACGATCTTTTAAAAGTTTTTTGTTTGACGATAATCCACTTAGAATTGTTTTAAAGCGAGATGGGTATGTACCAGCGTAGGTGTCCAAATTTTTGAAAGTCGAAAGTAAACCTGTAAAAAAAGGTTCAGCTGACAAATCAGGTTTTTTTACGTTATCTTGTCAAGTGAATTATGTTTCTTTGTGCTTTACATTATTTTCGCAAAGTTACCTGTGTTGTTCGTCCGACGTTTTGTCGTCCACCCACGTCACATGTTAACAGTTTTGCCAATGAATATATTATCAAGTTCGAGTTGTACGTATTGTACATTTTGATTTTAAATTTCATATGTCTCACGAATTGCGGAAGATCTCAAGAATGATTATTTTAGTTGACTTTTTGACCTGGTCGAAACGAAAAAATTCTTTATATGCTACTCTTAAATATGGTGGCCATTTTTAACTTCTGTTGCAGTATTTTCAAACATTCCATTTCATACATTAACCAACCAGTTTTTTCATAAAAATATCTTCTCTAATTATTGCTACGTAATGAATTAAAAGCAATCCACAGTGGCTTTGTGACACCTAATCTGGTTATTGGCGGTAAAACAGCGCCCTGCGAATGAAAGAAAGAATCAGATCCATAGGGTATACGTGTGAAACAAAGTGTGTAAGTACCTATCTCCGGTCGTAAAATAAGTGAGTGAATAGTTAGAACTCGCAGAGTGGATGGACTGAGACCTGGATGTTAGGAGAATACACGACGGACAAGTGGACGGAAGTACACCTCATCAAAATTTTTTATACGGTATATGAATATAATGCCTTCCCCAGCGTTGAATTGACATGCCGATTAGTTAATAAGTCAGCGAACAAATAATTTTTGCATCTTGTGTCTACATAATGTATCCACCTGCATCTTGTGCCTCTTGTGTCTACATTATGTATCCACGTAGGTGTTTATTTTCTTCAGTTACATGTGTAATTAAAAATAATAATTTCGGTTGTGTCTGTGTAACTCTGGTTGAATGACCTCTTGAACCAAAATTTTTCTTTGATTTTCAAATTGGAACTGATTGTGGTAATGATTCAGACAAGCTAAAAGATTAGAAATATGTATATCTTTTGTTTAAATTTTTGACAAATGTGGTAATTTAAGTTTACTTACGATGTTCATTCAAAAGGTGAATTTCTGAAAGGCATTGATTTTGAGGCAAATATTTTTTTAATAAATATATATACATGTGTTTATGTTTTATGTATGTGTATGCGTATATATAAATATATATTTTATATGTTTTTTTCTTTCTAAATAATCAATGTATGCGAACATAAAATGTAAAAACAAAATAAAAACTAACTCTCTACAACAACACATAATTACTTGTCAGACTTAATCATAAACACGTTAACATCTCAGCACAGGTTCTCCTAGTGAGGTGTTCACGAAACAAACAATATTACCCACACATAGTTTCACTTTGTCAAACCCACCTTACACCTAACAGTAATATTAACGTTTTTTTTTGTAATACTATATAAACCACGTAATCATTTGTAAAATGTATATTCAAGAAGAGATATAAATAAATACATGATATCAGCTTCACACAATCTACAATTACAAATAAAGCAATCGATTTACTATTTTGATTGAACGAAAAATAAATTAAACAAGACAATTGATTTCAACTAAACAGGTCGCACAGAATATCTTTTTATCAACATCAAGTAATCTTCTCCTTTAAGAAAAAGCAATGAAAAAATATGTCACGCTAACAACAAATAATAGGACGGCCAATCAATTAAGGAGTTTTGTAGGAAGCCAATTTATTAAGCAGACGTCCCCGAAAACAGGATAACAGAGGTTGACAAGAGATAAAGGGGTCCAATCAATGCTAATTAACGGCTTAATCAGTGCTTGATGAAAGGACTGACGTTAAAAAGCTCTGTCGTAAGAGGAAACCGACGCCACAGATCTTTGTTTATTTTAGGTTGTTCAGGAATCCAATTGAACGTCCCCGCTTTATTTGTCCTAATGAACGATTCAAATACAAAGAAAGTCATAAAATTTGTTGAGAGGGATCGATTTGAAACAAACCTAGGGGAACAGCTGCGCGGTTTTTTAATACAAAACTTAAATATTAATTGTTCTCGTAGAACTTCATTTAATTTTTTTATTTCTTCAAAATAGGCATATTTACTTTGGGGTGTCATCATTAATTTAATGAAAAACAAATACCTTTGTATAATAATTATTCAGAATTTGCAAACCACATTTTGGAAACAGGTCATTCTTTTGATATTAATAATAATAATAATAATAATTGGATAATTTGTAGAGCGCCGTTTTTGTGAAAAATCACCTCAAGGGCGCTGTACAGCTTATTATTAATTCCTAGGTTCTATCTAATTTAACTATTTACAAACAGATACAGAAACATACTTACCTGGTAGGTCACTTCCGAGAAATTAGAAAGTTAATAGATACGTTAAGATAGTTGCAGAAGATACGGTCTTGCACGCGGAGGGCATTATATTTAAAACACTGGACTTTGCATGAATTTACATTAAAAGATTAGTGGCAAAAGTATAGTTGTATTTATTTTGAGAGACTGGAGAATTTAGGAGTCTTTAGGGAATCTTCATGAAATGACCCTTACATAAAGCTTATAACTGATTTTTTTATTTTTTTATTTTTTTATTTATTTTTTTATTTATTTATTTATTTTTTTATTTTTTTTTTTTTAACAAATGAGTTATTTTTACAATGTCGCGGGCTTAAAGGTTTAAAAATTTTACACACTAACACAACGGGTATACAATTAGATAATTTAGAAATTTTAGAAATTAGAAAAAGTGTTAATAGTAAATTAAATATTATAAATAACCAAACGTTTTTTAAAAATAGCCATCTTTTAAATTTATTTTCGTATTAATACTTATATTTATAATAATTTATTTTGTTATTTAGACTTCTTGTTTTCCTTTTAAAAGATTTTTTATTATGTTAATGTAATTTTTTACCCATTCTAAAATAATTTTTATATTTTATTTTATATAATTGTTTTTTTTTTTTTTATGATATATTTTAGGTAATTAATCACCTCTCCTTTCTAATATTTTGTCTATGTTCTAATTAGTCTATACTTGTTTGTCTTTTGTTATTTATTATTGACTTATTATCCTGACGAAGAAAACATAGTTTTCGAAACATGTTGATATTGTTAATAAAATAGTGGTGTTATACAAAGGTATTTGTTTTTCATTAAATTAATTTTTTTATATTTAATTAAAATTAAATTTGATAGTTTTATTATCAAGTTCTGCAAGTATTTTAGAATGTATTTTAGTTACAGCTGTTTCGGTTTTCAAGACCATTTTCAAACTGTGGCTAGATCCACTGGTAGGCGACTTAGTTATAAGATTTTTTAATGTTAATTTTCGAAGGTGGTCTACATTGAGTTATTACCGGTTAACCTAATTTGCTGATACACACTAGTTGAGAGTGTATTATGTAGGGTTCGGAATTTTGTAATCTGTTTCCCCAACTAGGTGTTGAGGTTTTCTTAATTGTTTTATAATGACGTTATTGCTATGACTCATTCAAGTGCATTATATTTTTTCGGTCTTGTAAATACTAAGTAGTGGGGAATAAATAACTTGACATTTTTAGACTGGTCATCTGGTTCAGACCAGTCTGAAAATGCTCGCAGTAGGATGATACCGGTCCTGGTGTAAATAAATTAGTGGAAAAAAGTGCAAAAGTGTTTTAATTTCAATTATAATATAATGGTTTAGGCTTATTGTTTTTGAGTGGAACGTGATTATTAAGAGATATTCTGCGAATTTTGAAGAAGTGTTTTTATTATTATAACATCGTATATGTTCTTTGAATCTTGTTGAGAATGCTCTGTCCGATGTAAGTAGCATTTCATTTTTATTTATTTTAGCTGGCACTTATGCGGATTTCTTACAAAAATAATTAAAATGAAAAAAAAACTTCAATTATTTTCGAATAACTATTATTGAAGCGAAACTTCTTTAGCAACGTTGTGATTTGAAACTCGATGATTTGACTTTTTTAGTGTCGCTCGTTTCGAGCGACACTAAAAAGAGACGAATACAAAATTATGTAAGATTTAGACTTCGAGAGAATGATAGAAATAAAATATTTATTTAATATAGGGGGACTCAGTTCCAATATAATTAGATATATCCACAGTCCCACACACGCCTCCTAAGGCGCAGTATAAAGCGTCTGACGAACCTCAGCGACAAGACATTTAGCGAACCAACGATCGAATCCCACGAAATAAAAAATAAAAAAATATATTTTTGTAAAATCAATATCCTATTTTCAAACAACTCCAAAATGAACAGACAAAAAGAAACACAAAAAAGCGACATCTAGCAATTTCTAAGAAGAAAATACAAATGCAAGTAAGATGATCAAATATATAGGAAAATGCGCGCTAGAAATCGACGACAAAAATATAGAAAAAATCAAACATTCACATTGATAAAAAAAAGTTCTTCGTAGTCTCCCCACTCTTGTCTTTTTAAGTTTTCTGATGGTTTCACTTCTACTGCGTGTGAAATGCACACTCTGATTTTCATGTTTACATATCCAACAGTACCTACTAAAATATAATCGGTTTCAATGTTACACATAAAACGTCTTCAAAGTTTTAAGAGAGCATTAAAATGAATATCTAGCGAACGCAAGAACTTATACAAAGGTACAATTTGTAATAGGTAACATGATTATAATTTCAAATGTGCTGAGTTTTGAAAACGCTGAGTTGTCAGCTAGGGAGTTAAGGCTGCATGTAACTGCTCGTACGAAGGCAGCTTAAAGTTTGATCATATTGAAAGAGTGTGCATAACTTTAAAGCACGTAGTTATTTCAGTTAGAGTCTTCCATCCGATTTTTTCCTTCAGCTTTACAAAGTAACTTTTACAAACCCTTAAAGACTTGGGATTACGTAGTTTATTATCTTAGTTTTTAAATGAATATATTTTTATATCGTTTTAGTAATAAATTTATAAAAATGCTAGTATTCGTGCAAACATGACTGGATTTGGATAAGATTATAAGCTAATATGGTTTTCACGGTTTCAGGTTTCCAAGAAATCAAATGCGTTTTTTTTCTTAAAAAACAGGTTTTATTCGACAGGTTTCCGTATATTTCCAACTAAACGGACCTTATAATGAGATTACGACATCACCAATTTGAGAAATGTTGAAGAACTGAAGACGGCACTGAAACTAAACATAATTTATTGTACATTTGAAATAGAAAATTATTATTATTAAACGTATTTGCACTGATAATTTCATGTAGTTATATGTTAATATGAAAATATTGTGTGTCGAAGGTAAGCTACAATACAGACATAAATACATTATAGCCGAATCAACATTAGTTTCTAACTAGGCAGTGCCTGTTCTAAGAAATTATTGCAGTTTCAACAAATATTTCGACCGTGAATTATATATCTTTCTGGAGCAAAGTACTTCACACTCCAAAACGTTGTGCAAATGCACCAAATTTTAATTATTTTAATTTTAAACATATTCCTCAATTCTGGCTTGAAATATGGTGGGGTAAAAGGATAGGTGTATTGTGAGTCATTTATTTAAATAAATTCGAAAATTTCGGTTGTCTCTATCTGTAACCTGGTTCCATCATGTCGAGAACTCGTTAATATTTCAAATTAGCAATTATTATTCAGACAAGCGATAAAATAGGTAGGTATCTACATATAATATTAAACATTTTATTTGAGAATAATTTTATTTCGTGTTTTCTAAATTGGAAATATATTATATTTATATTTCTTTTATATTATTCTTTTATCATAATGAAAATTTATGCCGCCGTTATTAAAATATTTGGTGGTGTAATGGTCAGCGTAGTTGCCTTTCAAAAAGTTTATCGACGTATTTTCTCGGCCATGGCAATTTTTAATAAAAAAATTTGAATTTTTTAAAAATGCATTTTTTTCAAATAATTTTTTTTTTAATGTCACACTTTATTCATTTCGACATTTATCGTTTTTGAGTAACTTTGTTTTGTGAATAATTGTATTTGTTGAAATAAAAAGCTATTTTGTGTATATTTACCAACTACTTACGAAAAAACTCTATGATATCTGTTTTTAGCACATGATTTTTTTGTACCTCTCACAAGCACAAAAAAGCTTGAGTGACGTGTTTGTAGCAGCTGGTGACATCTTCTCTGACGAACTTATGTGCGATATTAAACACACTACCTAAATTTTAAGTATGTTCTCTAGACTCTATTTTTGACTCTAATTTACGTATGTCCTATAGTTCAGTGAAATCACGCGCATTAACTCAGTAAGCTTTACTTTTTGATTCATTTAAGTACGTAACCAAAACATTAAAGATATATCTCTCTTCTATTTTTTATTTGGCATAAACCAACCAACCAAATCCTACATCTCTCAACCTTCACTATGTACCTAACTATCGAACAGTAAAATATGTTTGCAGTTTTTTGTAATCATAAAATTCTTGACTAATAATGACCAATAGTATAAAGTAAGTGAAAGCAAACTAACTAATAAAGTTATATTATATTCGACATTTCAAAACTTGACTAAACCAGTTATAATTAACGACATTATTATTTAATAAGTAAACTTGGGTCGTTATCTGAACTATGAATCAGAGTTGTCATGTATGATGTGTGTGAATCTAATAATTGCTCACAAACACGTTAGCAGGTGCATTTTCACATGCACTATTCACGTTGCAGGAAAATGGGATATTTCCCCTGCTGACATTTAGTATCATCGGTTCGGCTCGGCCGGTTCAGTACGTCCGTTTCAGTGCCGATTTATTTGTTATTCACAAATTGCAGCCACGATAAAATAATGATATGTTTTCACAACGATCCGACAGTCAGGCAATATTTATATTGCTTTGTTTGAAATTCAGCGGCATTATTTGAACATAAAGTGATGTCCTGTGAATCAAATACAAACCAGCAATTTATACCTTGTTTACTCTACCACTACTATATGTATTTATGACAATGAGTTCAGGCACGGGGATACATTCAAGTTAGAGTTTGGATATTTTCTGAAATATTTAACGTTCATCAAAGAGTTCGGATGATATAATATTATACTCGTTATCTATTGTACCAAAAATAAACAATGATTGTCTCTGAACAAATAAAAAAACCCTACTGTTAAAATTGGTAGCTATAATGGGTGGAGATTTTTTTTGATTGAATATTCGTAGGGGAATCATAACACGATTGGTAGATGTGACATAAACAGCACCCAGGTGTGATATATACATAACTGAAATTTTTAGCAAGAAACAAGTGTAGGCTAGGCTCTGTAAAACCCCCCAGAACCATGTATTTTTGAATAAATTATAATTAAATAAAATTCCTTTTCTTCCAGTTTAAGCTTCCCGGCGTGCTCAAATTAATTTTATTCGATTAATTTGTGTTATTTCGCAATTTATTGTTTTAAATAATATATTACAGTGTATTTGCGGTACGTTCCATAGGCAAAGATACTATAAGTATCACCTAGTATAATACCGCCGTTCGGAATTAAATTGTTGCTTGAAATGGCTTTCTCCCTGTTACGTGACCAAATCTGAATACCTTATATAGGTACTTCACTTCTTCACGCCATCTCCTTCCCATCTCCACTACCTTCAGCCACACAACATACTCACTAATTTTAGAATAGGTATACACTAAATACAAGATTATAGCTGCTAAATGGGGATGCCATAGTCTCACTGGTTCCAGATGGTCAGGAGCAGTTGTGCGTCTTGTGCGGTATTCACAAAACAATAAACCTTCAAGACACATATTCACTGACTCTTTTTTATGAAAACATCCTGCACATATGATGGATGATTCTACACTTTGAAACTCTATTTTAAACAACATTTTTTTCCAGTAACTGAAATAAATATCTTCCGAAACCGAGGAACCTTGATAACTACTACTTTAACCAATACAAAAGTTGATAAACCAACAATTTGACAAATGTTTGTCACGATATTACGCAAATTATCGCTGAATTGGGTTTAATTGAACTTTTGCTGAACCGGCACAGCTGAAACAGAACGGCTGAACCGGTAACTCCGAGCCTACGTTGCTGGTAGGGTTAACGTTCCACCCTCACTGCAGCGTTAAGCGCACAGGCGCGTGGCGTGCAAGTCCAACCAACGTATATGCGGAATTATGGAGACATGGCGAATGATTCACGAACAGAGAAAATGTTGTTATCAAATAGCAAACATTAAGTTTGACCCAGTTAGAATCAGACGCCTGAGTTTGCGTCGTTACTTGGTGACAACATTATAACAGTTCAAGAGGTATTGAACGTATTTATTAGGCAAACTAGGAGTGTCTTTGCTACCCTAGCCTGGAAGGCTACACTAATTTTAGTCGAATTCTGCCAATCAGTTAAGTCTTCGAATATTGTTCTATTTATTAGATTTTCGGAACAAATCATATAGGTCTCATAGAAATCGTTGTCTCCCTTACTATAGTGGTTAGAAATATGTTGGAAAGAGCAAACACCACGTTTTATATTAAAATATAAAAATTAACTACAAAATAATTAAAAAGTACATATCTATGAATCCAAAGTTCCCCGCCGTAATTTGAAAAAAAAGACTTTTTGAAACTTTGGGATTTTTTTATTAATTATTTTTGTACGAAACATCAAAAAGTGAGTTCATGATAACATTTAAAATACATTTGCCCATTAAAATATGTGTTTCGTTATCAGTAATTTCAGTTAGAATAAATTAGAATGAGCTATTTTTTAAACTTCTTTATATAAACTTTTTTGATAAATTTTAAGGTTGTACCCATCAGTGTAATATATCAATGAAGAAGAAAATAATACTAATAAATCACGGAACATGAAATAGAACAAGACACAAAATGATATGATAATTATCGCAACTGAGAATCGAATTTATAATTTGTTATCTTACCTGGACACAGTGCTTTAACCAACTCGACCATTGCGAACTACTCATTTTACGCCATTTTTGTCGATCTCATGTTTAAATTCAGAATTAACAAAATTATGTTCAACTAATTTTTTCCCATGTTGAATAAATTTTTAAAAAATCCGGCTAAAAATTTAATTGAAGCAGAGTTACAGACAGATAAATAAATGAAAGTATTTTTGATTATACACCGTTTGAAAATATTATAGTGCCTACCACGTTATGTATATTCAAAAAATGTTGTTAATTCGTTCCTACTGACAAACTACAAAAGCATTTTAGCTGGTTTTAAGTGCTTATAAGAAAAAAATCAATAAATATTTTATAACACAAACCCTAAAAAAAAACATGGCACCATTTTTCCAGGTAAAAAATTCCAATTGTAACCAACAATTTTCTTACAACACAACATTAATGTCTCCCAAATAATGCTTGTTGTTTCGATGAAATACAATAATTCCTCACAATCAGTAAACATAACATTCGTCACGAGTGGGGTGAAGAAGTGGTATTGGGAAGGGGTGGGTGGGAAGGTACTGGCGCTAGTTTTAAAGCTTTCAGTTTTATGTGCAAAGTTCCAGTTCGTCTACGGCGTGCTTCCGTTGTCTATGCGGAAAATGAGTTGAGTAATGCGCTCTGCACCGGATTCTCGTGTTAAACTATTCATTCTGAAAGAAGGGGCCGATTCCGAAAAAAGTGTACACGATAATAGTACGTATTATTGGAGAGGCTAATATTAACAACTCTCAATGCGAAAATTAAAAGGCAAGATAGAGGGTGGTCGAGGGCCTGGTAGGAGATAAATGTCTTGACTGCGAAATGTACGAAAGTGGACCGGTATTAGAAGTATGGATGAGCTATTCCGGGCAGCGCAAGATAGAGATATATTTATCAGAGTGATCGCCAACGACATGGGGACCTGATAGAGAAAATGAAAGAATTAAAGACGCAGAAAATATAAAGGTAACGGTCGCAACTGGTACTTACTAGTAAGTCAAATATCTGTTATAAATATTATTTGTTATTCTTAATAAATCTAATATTCATTACAGGCTAAGAAAAGTCAAAATAAATCTTATGTAAATGAAATGGAGAGGTTCATCCAAGTCTCCGTTTAGTTATTAAAATTTTGGGTAAAATCTGGCACGCTCATGTAGGCACTTTTTGGAGGAAAAAAGCATCGGGCCGCTTGCAAGCTCGTAACATAGCTCAAAGTCTAGTTGGAGTCCGAAAGGAACGGCCTCTTTCACTTTTCACTGTGTACATAATATTATTTTTTGGTAAATCTAAGTTAATTTTCTCGCTCGTAAATACGAGTCGAATAAAAGTCGATAAAATGTTGTTTTTTTTTTTAATAGTAACAATGTTGTACACAGTAGTGATTGGTAGAAAAAGTCAGGGATGCCCGAGGAAGACTTGTTATCTCTCCACAGGAATGATATAAAGAGATTTTTAAAAAAAAAGAAAGACAAACATTCCCGGGTTACGAATAACCCAACAATGTTTGAAAATCTCCTACTACCAGATGCATTGCAGTTTTTTAAATAGTAGTTAATAATATGGTAAACAGTCTGATTGTCCTTTGAAAGGCAATGATCTTGATGCAAATGTGTTTAATAAATACTTTCAGCTACACAAATCCTACAATTATAATATTCCTTGATTCTTCACTAGTCTGCGCTGGTATTGATATAATTCCACCGAAAGCTGCTTCAGGAATCGGCTCCCTAAACTATTTTCACTTTTATTCTGAAATAAGATCGGTGTCCGCAATAATTCTAGAAAACATCAAGTTTTGTTGACACAAAACATATTTTTCTTTTTTTCAGAAAGACCTCAAATAAATTGGCTTTTGTTATTATGCGCGAAAAATAATCTTTCTTGGTTTTGTATTATTGTATAGTTAGGTTGTATATATATTTTTTCAGCAATTTAAAAGATTTTTTTTTAGATTCAAAAGCTTCATCTTTGTACGTTTTGTTGATGTTTGTGATTTAGTTTTCATAAACGCATTTCTAGTAGATGAAACTCAGTATCACCCTGGTGAAATTTCAACACTCGTAATAACACGTTGCTTAAAATGGTTCTTATCTTTCTCTACCCCATCTAATTCCTTTCTCCACTCCTTTCAGTCTCACAACATACACGGCAAGAGTAGCCATAGTCCCACTGGCTCTGGACATTCAGGAGAAGTTGCGACTATTGTGCTATATTTTTACATTTATTTTGGCATTGTGCCGTCAGATAGCATTATATCGATACCCACTCATGTCAGAGTTCAAATCCGAAAATATATTATTAAAAAAAAAAAACAAAAATATACATTTTTTAAACTGTATTCATGGGTTTGTTTAAACTTTTTTTTCTTGTTTCCTATTTTTCGATGAGAAACAAATTTTTAATCAATCTAAGGGAACCTGTTTTCCTCAATACAAATGACTATCCCATTAAAACCACGGTTTCAACAATTTCCTTATTTTACCAAAAAATTCTAATGAGAATTGAACGTCGTTCGGTTCCTTTGAAAATTCATGTGATTGATTTCCCAGATTTTACTTTTTGTGATCAAGAAGTGATAACTTCATATCACATATTTTTTGGTTTTCCTCTCTTAGCAAAAATTGTCTCCTCTATGAGGCCTTTTCTAAAATTGCCTCCCCTCCATTTAACATTCCACCTTTTTTAAGTCTGAACTCGACTCCAATCTTCCATATAATTTTGAAATTTGCCAATTTAAGTTAATTTCATTTGTACAAATTCACCTTCCCTCTTTTTAAAATTTTAAATGACCATTGAAAATGTAACGTAAACAGCTCGTAACATTTGAAAAAAAAACGTGTTTTATAAACATTGAGTTTTAATTATCATTATTTTTTGCTTGACAAATGTTTATAAAGTTTGACAACTACTGAAAATACCAATGTACTTCATCTAGGAGAGATCTTTGCTACCTCAAGTTTCATTCTGAGATTTGTCCCTAAAACCGGACGTGTCTCGACCTTTTATTTTCTCCTCTAATATGGATAAGGATCTCGACCTTCCAGAGCATGCACGTCCTTCGCCCTGCGTACTTCTAGCCGCAAGTTCACAGGCCACCGAACGGATATACAGATGGAAGTGTGTTGTGGGAGTGTCTGTGTTCCAGACGTAAGCTCAAATTTTCTTTTGAAAATGATGGTACATTTTTAAACCATTTATGACTACAAATATGTTCGAATTTGTATAAGTATAAATTTGTTCAACCGCATTATACATAACCAGATTACATACACTTCTCCTGCATCATGGACCCCATAAAAATATATAGAAATAGTGGAAAAAGTACAATACGTCCGCAATTTATGCATCATGAAGATTTGCTATCTGGGATGCATTACCGAAGTCTGCAGTCGAGAAGGAATGAAAACCTAAACATAAAATAAATAATTTTTGATCGAGTATTTCTAGTACGCATATGGAACGTAATTAGGCTGAGTAAATCAGGGCGGTCATAACAATTTTATATCATTTTGATATTTAGTACGTACCTACGCCCTGAAATGCTCTACCAAAGTGTTGTACTAAAAACTACTACCAGGAGCGGCACCCCGATTTTCTGTACATATCACGCAGTAGAACAGACACATTGGCTGAGCACAGCATGACATAAGGTATGGTGCCGGGTGCTGTTAAACAACGTTTCTCTTTATATCTTCAGTATAAATCTTCAAGGCTTCAAGAGATGTGCAAATAATGTCTCTCAAATCCTGTCAATTATTTATGTAAACTTTCATTTATAAATAATGCTCTCTATAAAACATCTTTTTGGTTACTATTCATGAGTATAGAAAATGGACGCAGTCTGTTATCAACTAAAATGTAAAGAACATATATATTGTATTTATACTGAATTTTTTTTTCATATTGTCTCCGTAAAGAGGGCCTTGAAGGAGTTCATATCCAATCTTTGGAAATGCTGCGTGGAAGATTTTTTAGAGGAAAGGACGAGGTTGGTCTTAAGAGCTACTAACCAGCGGCCGAGAATTTAAATTTCGTCGAACGATGGTCTTGCGATCGTACCCTTGCAACGGTACAGGGCGGTTCCGATGAGAAATATTGATTATTCTGCACACCAGCATTTTAACATAATTACAATATCGATTTTATTTCATTCCAAATTTGCTTTAATAAAAACCCACATTCAAAAATGCTCGAACTCGTGATGATAAAACATTTAAAATTATATACTTTTTGTAATTAATTTTTGATTATAGTTATTAAAATTTTTTTAATAATGTCTAAGCAAAATAATTTTTTTTTTTTTTTAATGTAGTAGACAAACTGCAAGTATTTTCGTCGCAAAACAAGGGCGCGGATCTTTTTTTATGGTTTTATTTTAACTAAAATTAAAATTCTAAAAAGTAGTTTTCCCAAATAATTTATTGATTTGTTTTACTGCTTGATTATATGATTTGAAATGTATGTTGTATAATACAAAATTAGGTTTGAAAATTTAACAAATCTGCCAACGACCTACGGTAAAACCTTATTGTACTAAAAATAAACATATTTTCTCAAATTTAAAAAAAATAGCTTTACTAGATAAAAGCACAGTCTTCCGAAATCAATTTTTAATTTTTGTGCAAAAGAGTCAATACATTTAAAATTTGATTTAAAAATGACATATTTCCGGTTTTGTCTGGTTATTCTCTCTTAAAGAGACATATGTTATAGGAGGACGGAAAAATTCCACAGCCGAGTTTTTGAACACGCACAGTTGCCGAAGGGATCAATGACGATAGTTTTTTTTGAATAGACAATCAAATTAATCAAATTAATCGAAAAGTCTTTCGGCAAAGTTTTCGTTGAAATTGGTATAGTTCACACTTCTAAAATTATCGGCTCAGTGTCACATGCTCACGGGGAAGACGATTATTAGCACAGAGCGACAATTCCTAGTGTCAAAGGAATGACGGGAAAACTTGAGTGGATATGTTAGTTCGGTTACCAGATAGGTTCCGCGGAATGTTTCGTAAGGATCTGTTTCGTGAAACCTGTTACTCAAAACCACGTTTCAACCACCCAAAAGAAACGTGCTTCATAGCGGCAAGGTAGAGGTTTTCTTAGACGAATATCATTCTAACAATTATTCAATATAATAAATAGTCTAAGTTAGTTAGTGTATGCTGAGTCAAAATACAGTAGAGGATTATATTCCTTGACCTACTAACCCGTATTAATTAACAGCCTGGGATTCTGTCTGCCAGCATTGATTACTCCTGTATGCCAAGCGAGAGGAGATAGAGGCATTATACGATATCCGCTATGTATCTGGTATCAAAACGTGTAGAATGTCCTTGTTTATATATTTGTTTATTTATGATTGTTCATTATGATGCAAGTTAAAGGCATATTAAATTAAATTATTACATAGTGATGGTACCTTTTACGTAGGCCCATGGAAAATCAGTAGGTGATTTAAGATGGTTATTAAAACTAAACTAATAAATGTGTAGGTAATAGAAAGGACATAAAAAAGAAGAAAGTGTGTTGAGTGATACAGAGAAAAAAAATTGGTTATAAAAAGTTTAGCGAAAAAGGAGCGACAGGGCAATTTATAACTCTTTTCTCCGATTGCTCGACATTTTTTGGTGATCATTTTGAATATTTTCCGCCCAAATTAAAAAAAAACTTACTTCCAAATTTTAATATTGAGACAACCAAACTGATTATAGTTCTATATAGCCAATTAATTCACCTATCTTTTGTCACATATTCGTAGGATTTATATAAAAATATTGTAAAATCGTAGACTTCTACTTAATTGCTTACAAATTAGGGAAAATTTGCCAAAATTGGTAGCAAAGCAATCCGAGGTATTTTAAATAGTGCCATATTTTGGCAAAAAGCGCTCCAGTGATTAATGAAAAATTCAGGTAGGTAGTTAATGAGTAATATTATTGTAATATTAATTGATATAATTTTATGTATTCGAAAGACCTTCGTATAATGAGCTTAATGTAATTTGTAACCACTTTACTTTCCAGCCGGACTCTCTCGACCCATCGCCTTGTACCGTAGTTAGAAGGATGGATTCATACGTTCGTCACTCCCGGACACACTGACCCCCAGATTCCTATCCGACCCCCTTACCTTTTTCCTTCCCAGAACTTCCTATCCTTCCCTTCCTCAAGAAGATCCTCCACACAGCATCCCCTAAGATGACGTATACCCTGAGGTAAATTATGTTCCTCAGGGCCTCCTTTGTGGAGCTGATGTAAAAAAAAATCGAGGGCAGTTCACACGCGGTTGAAGTGAAACTTTCGCCTACACATTCTCAACTTATAATGGCCTTGGAAAGTGAGGTCATAATCAGAGCGACCGATGAGCGCAGTTTGACGCATCATAGGTACTGCAATGAGTCATTTCCGTTTCATCCGAATTTCAAATCACAACGGGGCTAAAAAAGTTTCACTTCAAAAAAAGGAGAGGAAGGTACATGTAAGGAAGAAAGGACTTACTGCGGATTATAAGATCTAATGTCCTTAATATAATTATTTTTTTGTTTGATACTGTGTGAAAGTTTGTTGTATACCTTTATTGCTAAAAATTCAGAGCTTCTTTGTCCAAAAGTAAAATTACACTTTGCTATATTTAATACTAGCTTTTCCCCGCGGAATCGCTCGCATGGTATTACGGGAAATTACTGTAGCGGTTGAACTTATCAATTATCCCCCCTCCTCCCCACCCCACCCCCTCCCGCATTCCATACATTCATTCCCTTACATTCAGTTTTCAAACATCTAGCCTGCCACCTAAATTTCACAAAGAAAAAAAGAATTATCCAATTCTGTTCATTCGTTCGGAATTTATGCGCTTACAAACATTTCGGATGTTTATTTTTAATTAAATATTTGGAAGTTTGTTAATATAATACAAAATTACACTATTTATTATTCAGTCTTTGTAATCGTTACGAATTATATTTTTAATGTAGGAACTCTTATCTGACATTTATTCCAGCTTGTCCAATAAAAACAAAACATATTCTAATATTTGAATTTTCTGGGGCAGTAGCTGACCAGGGGGCTGAGTACCTACCAGCTTAGAGCCCACAAATATATCAACATCGTTTCCATGGGAATGATTTTTTTCTGACATTTGCAATTAACTCGCTTTTGTTAGCGACAGAAAACGTATAACAAATATAATATATTAATATTTATAATTTCATAACGCCAGAGCTTACCATCATATACAACATATAGTCTGCGCATATAATTTAGCTTTCTATTGGTGAATGAATTTTTAAAGGCTTTTTATTGGTTAATGCCTGAAAAGGTCATAAACAAACTCGAGCAGTTTCGCATTTATAATATTAGTATGGATTATTTCTGCCTTCCCCACATTTAACTTATCTACGTGTCAAAACCACACGGTGCTGAAACTTTCCTTTAGACTTACCTATACCTACTACCTACTACATGTCTTCTCTTCTTTTTGTTTCACTTTGCGTTTGCTCTTTCTCAGTCCCGGTTCCCAGACTCTAGATTCTACCGTCTGTGCTGCGCGCAGGAAATACCCTTCAAATTTGGTGGCACATAAAAATATATAACACAAGGTAAATATATTATTTACATGTAGAGGTTAAACAACGCAATTTTTTACATTAGCTCCACACAGGAGACCCTGAGAAAAATAAATCCCCTCAGGGCCTATGTCATCTTTGGGGATGCAGGGTGGAGGGTCTTTTTAGCAAAGGAAAGAGAGGAAGTTCTGGGAAGAAAAAAGGTATTAGGATAGGGTAAGAATGTGAGGGTCAGTGTTTCCCGTAGTGACGGACGTATGAATTCCTCCCTAACACTGCGGTGCAAGAGGATGTTCCGAAAGAGTACGGCGAGAGTATGGAGAAGCCAAAGGGACATCCTCAACCACTCTCTCCCGATCCGGCCTGCCATGTAGCTAGTGGGCAGACGCATCCGCCGCCAAGACCCGGACAAACCTCACCCCATGCACCTGGGCACCCCTGCGAAGTTACCAAATATAGCGACCCACTTGGGGTGACCTATGGCGGAGGTGTCGGATATCCAACAAATGGTTCCGGGGTGGCCGTACCCATACCAGCTTCCCAAATTGTTAACACAAACACAATAATTAAATTAAAAATTCAACCCGTAATAATAAAGTTTTTCTTACATCTATTTTTATCATATAATGAAAAGGTTACTACTTTTCGCCACAGTAATTTCAGACAAATACGTGTGTGTGCGTTAAAACCAAAAGTTGATAGAACGCATTATCATCGACAACGAGTCCATCTGCCGAATTGCAGCGCGATCGGATGTCATGAAGTGGGTTAATTTCCACTCACAAAATTTGCATTTATTCATTCAAGAAAAAAAATCGAAATTAAACAGATGAATTTACAAATATACATATATTTCAAGAAACCTACGCTTGACTATTCTGAAGTAGAAATATGCGTCAAAAAACCATTGAGAGCTATTTATTCATATGCTTTGTATATATATCATAGTGAAATCAGGCTCCCGCCTATTAACAACTCTAAAACGGTTAAAAAACTACTAATTTATTCCAAATTATGACTTCACTGAAATCATTTTTGTGGTAATATCATAATATTACCAGATTTCTGGATATTGAACACTATTTATATTATATTTTCAAAAGAGTTTGCCAGTTTATGTAAAACTATTTTTCAATTGCGATTGTAAGCTATTCTCTACCACCATCCTATTTCTGGTATTCTAAACACAGCGTTTCAAAGATGTTTTTTTTTCAATGTCGTTTTCCTTCCACAATTTCAAAATATAACAAGGCTTTGAACGAACTGTCAAAAACTACGCCTGTAGAATGCATGAAATGTATTTCGGTCGAAGCTGTCAATACGATTTTATTTCAGTATGCCGCTAGTTTTCGCGCTTTCCGTGGCGCCACCGCACGATGGCGGGAAAATGCATTCCACATTCAAAATTTGAACAATTGTGACAGGTGCGTTATTTTACATTTAGCAGGATATTGGCAGCCGTAACGCTTTTGTAAATTAATACCTTAAATATAAAACATGGAACTCGTAATAGCGAATTCGGTATCGCGTTCCGAATAAGTGTTGATTTTCCGAATAAATGAATTAAACAAACCATTTCGTGAATTTTAAAATGCGGATAACGCTTTCATTGAAAATTAATTAAATTTTTCGTACTATTATTTGATGGCTTCGATTTGTATTGCTTCGTAAAGAATAAATAACACATTTTCAGTGGAAACTTAATTTCAAAATAAAAGCTATTAATATTGAAAGGTTTTATTTGATGCAACTGCGGGAATTGTTTTCGGAAGTACTTAAATTTAAATTTCGAAATTAAAATATGTATTTAGTTTATTTAATGACCATTCCTACTCCAATGTAAACATCCCTTCAAAATCCCTTAAAAAAGCAATTAAAAAATCCCATGCATCATTAAATATAATAACGATTTGACAATAAAATTAGGTCATTAATAATTCATATTATTTGTAAGGTTTTTCCCGGAACAATGTTGAAGTAAACTACAAACCCAAGATAATTAGCCTATTGGAATTACCAAAATATTTAGAAATTCGACAGTTTAAACGACTTAGTAACAAATGTAATTAATATAATTGATTAAAATCCTTTAGACCACCCTGCTTCCCCTCCCTCATATGTTGTGTATATAAACCGTAAACTAAGAATAATTTGTACCAGTCTGAAGATAGCTCTAGCGAGCTGAAACCGGTTACGGTCAATAAACTTAAAGTGGAAAAAAGTTTTATATTTGTTTTTATTATAATATACTAATATTGATAGTTTAATTGATAAAATAGAAGTTTTCAACTGCACGGAATACGGTTAGAAGAAGGCTGTAATATCATACCTCTTAAATCATCACTAAAATAAACATATTTTGTATACTACTTTGGTCCGGAGTCAAATCGAATATAACTCACCTATATGGTCACCGCATTTTAAGTTAAGTCAGATTATATTAAAAATAAATTACAAACTTAATACTCTTATTAAAAATATAATCTACAACTGTTTTTATTTTTAAAATCATTGATTTCCTTATTGACAGCCCTGCATTATTGCAATTTATTTCATTTACTAATACTTATAGAGTGATACGAACTAAAAAATATCTTTCACTGCAACAATCAAGTCAAAACCAATTAGTTTATGAACTCTCTCATACCACGCATACATAACTTAGGTAACCAATTTGAAGAAATAACATTTATAACCCACAAAAAAAGCATTTGCAAGTGTGTAATTTTTTGTAATTTTAAATGACGTGTTTATATATATAATGGTTTTGAAATCCATTTTTACGTAAAAATTATGTTATGTACTGTATTTTAAGGTATTTGTACCATAAATTAATAAATATTATTTTTCTGTATCACTCATTGGTTCTACATATTTGTATTGGCTAAATTTACTCCACGCTTACAAATATTATACTGTTATTTAATAATTATTATGTGAAAGCCCTTGTGGGCGAAAATTTTTATTTATTTATTTAAAATTTACGGCACAAAGTGCCATTTACAAGCTTGTGTATATTTAATTAGAGTCATAGTACATTATACAGGCATTAAAAATAAACAATAATATCAAAAAATCATTATGTAGTGACCTCGTTAACATATAATTGGCTGAAATATTCGATCAGTACAACCTTATATTTCAGTATGGAAATATTAAAAATATCAGCCACATTGGCATAAAAATTTCCAGTGGTGTGTAATCTATTTACAACTGAATTGGAGCCTGATACCGACATATAGTTGTCACAATAAAACAAACTAGGGAACCTTGATCTTATTGTAGGTATATGAAAGTGAATCAGTTTTAATATATCAGGGCTATCCAACTGATAGTTAACGATTTTATACAAAAATATCAGATCAAAAATTTTTCTTCTGTCACTTAATTTCAACAATTTTAATGAGTGCAACAAAAAATCATAATTTATTGATTCTAAGGGAATTCCAAGTCTAAAATTAATACACCTCAAAAATTTGTGTTGGACTCTTTCAATGGTATTGATGTGATTGTTGAAGACAGGTGACCAAATTGTTGAATTATATTCAAGAATGCTTCTAACAAGAGATGTGAACAGAATTTTTAATGTGTAAATATTTTTAAAATCCTTGGAAATCCTTAATATAAAACCTAACATTTTCATAGCCCTGTTAGCTATAGAAGTTACATGAGATGCAAAGCAGAGTTTCTGATCAAAAATGATGCCCAAGTCAAGTATTTCGACTACAGAGATTAAGTCAACATTACAGAGTGCATAATTATATATTATTGGATGTTTAATTTTGTGGAACCTCATAACTTGGCATTTGTTAATATTTAGCTGAAGTTTATTATCTGAACACCATTTGAAAAAGTTATTAAGGTTTTCTTGCAAGATTATGCAATCGTGCACATCATTTATGACTTTAAACAGCTTCATGTCATCAGCAAAGAGTAAGACTTCAACACTATGGAAAATGCTTGTGACATCATTGATGAATAGGATAAATAATAAAGGTCCTAGGTGCGAACCTTGCGGGACTCCGCTGGTGGCAATAAATTGGTGGGATAGACAGTCATTGATCTTTACAAAGAGTAATCTATCAGATAAGTAGCTGATCAACCAAGCCAAGAAATTGCCACTTAACCCTAATTTTTTTAGTTTATTTATTAGTATTTTGTGGCAGACCTTATCAAAAGCCTTGGAGAAATCTGTATAGACGGAGTCAACCTGTTGCCTGTTAGTCAAAGCTGAGTTTATATAGTTTTCATATACTGTGAGGTTCGTGAGAGTAGATCTAGATGAGACAAAACCGTGTTGGAAATTGGTAATAATATGTTTAATATTAGAGGATATTTTGCTAAGAATGATTTTTTCAAAGAGCTTAGGAATACTAGACAGAATACAAATAGGTCTGTAATTGCATACATCATTTTTTGAACCCTTCTTGAACACGGGCGTGAGATAGCAGGATTTCCAGGTATTGGGGAATTGACCTGATTTAAGAGATTTGTTAAAGATTATGTACAATGGATAGGAAAGACTATTGACACAATTTTTCAAAAATATGGGTGGAACATTATCAGGGCCAGAACTTGTTTTAGGTTCCAAGAGTTTAATCGAGACATTGATGTCATTACGTTCAATTACTAATTCAGATAATTGCAAGTTAATATCAGTGACAAATTCAGGAACTCTATCAACAGGGATATCATCCTCATATACACTTTTGAAAAAGTCTGCAAATAGATTGACAATATCTTCAGTTTTGGCACAAGTCTTGCCACCATAGTTCATAATATTAGGGATAGAAGAATAATTGTTTTGTAATGACTTACAATAATTAAAGAAAGATTTAACATTATATTTTATAGAGTTTTCAACTTCTTTTATATAATTTTTGTAACATTTATCTGAAGTTTCAGCGCATTGCTTACGCAACTTATGAAATTCAGTATAATCAAGAAATGATCTCGTTGTTTTGAATTTGTGGTGTGCAGACTTCTTTTTGAAAACTAAATTAATAAGATCATTGTTGAACCATTTAGGAAAAGTTGATATATTATATGACATAACAGGTACATGACTTGTAATAATTTGTTTTAAGATAGAGTAAAATTGTTCAATATTGTCATTTAATTCACCATCATTTAGAAATGACCAATCGACCTTGAGGAGGAAATCACAAATTTCGGGGTAGTTGGCTTTATGAAAGTTGTGAGACATTTGTTTAATTTTAGGATTTTCACTTACAGTGTTGCTTATAGTTATATATAATGATGGGTGGTAGTTGTCCAAAGGAAGAAGAGTATCTAAGGATTTGGTTACAGTTACAGACTTGTCATTAGAATCGTTAAAATCATCGTTATTTATAAATAAATAACGATGATTTTAATTATTTGATTCATCATTAGGTTATCCAACAGCACCCGCTGAAAGTATTTTAGAACGCTGACGGGTCACTATATAAGTTCTAGGAACATTAAATAATAACTTCAAAATTAGCATAAATAACCATTCTGGCAATTAACGTAACAATAATAAAACTGTTTCTAAGGGCCGTTGGTTTACGGTTGCTAGAGTAAAAGTAAGAGTAAAAGAAATCGCTACAGTAAAATATCACAAAAATGCGTTTTACAATCAATTTAACCGCCGGTAGGCACATAGAACCATTCTAGCAATAATTAACGAAACAATAATAAAACTGTTTCTAAAGGCCGTCGGTTAACGGTTGCTAGAGTAAAAGTAAGAGTAAAAGAAATCGCAATAAAAATATACCACAAAAATGCGTTTTTCAATCAATTTAACCGCCGGTTTTACCTCACTTTTAATTTTTGCTTTTACTTTCCGAAAACCTACAGTTACTCTAGAGTTAATCCGCCATGTTGACATACTTGACAGTCCTGTTGGAGGTAAGGCGGGAAATTATGCGCTTAAATTTTGATTATTTTTCGTGAATAATATTATAGAAGGAGACGATGGTGACGATGAATTCATCATTCAAAATGTCTTGCAGCGAAAATTAAAAAAAATCGACCTTGTGTTAATAATGTGGTTACTTGGGACGATCCCGAATTCTTGGCGCGCCCTTAAGCATGTCGAAAGATTTCTTAAAATTTGTGTCACATCAAATTTAAGGAGATTTTACAACCACGAAAGTAAATTATATCGTTTTCCGTGTAATATCGTACAAACATTTTTTTAAATATTCATACGATTATTTCTAAAGATCAAAATAAAGTCAGATCCTACAACGACGCGAAACAATTTTTCTTTCAAATTTAATGCAAACACCTAAAACAAACACAAAATTTGGTCAAAGAAATTTCAAAATCATGGCGTCTAAAATATACAATAACCCACCTGACAAAACAAGACAATCGAATAATATTAACACATACAAAATCCTGATCAAACAATGGATCATCGAAAAAGGTCATGCAATAACTAGTCATCTCACCCAAATATAATCCTATATGTCATTACTGTTACATACACACCAACCTAAAAATTATTTGTCAAATATTTTAAGTTTATTGTAAAATGTACCCTAATAATACCTATAAAATATTTGTAAAATAGTCTGTCTCGACACGGGATCTCCTAGTGAGACAGGCAAGGACAAAATAATATATGTAAAAAAAATTTATATAGATGTACATTAATAATAAATAAATAAATAAAAAATTGATGGTGTGGCTGCACCAAAAGTAGTGCGGTGAGTTTTGTTACATAATTTCGAGGAATGTTCTGCATTTTAGACTGGTACATTCACACCAATAATTATAACTTTAGCAAAAATACACTCGAAAGAGTGCGTGGTGGTAACTGAGAGTTAAAATTTTAATTTAGTTCACAATTTAGCTGCTTGTTGAAATAAACAGCCCTAAGAAACTGCCAGTAGTCTAGGCACTCAGTCAACCTAATTACCCGTTCATTAAAAATGATGGTTGTAAGGTCAGAAAACAAGTGCGAATATAAGTCAAACCGCTGTGTTCTTGTTTCCCTTAATTTCGAGTAAAAGTCCACGACTTTTCATTGAACCGGTCACTAAGTTCAACAACACGTTCCCTGGGAGGCTGCGAGTCAACCATTACTACCCCCGGGAGGAATATAATTTCAAAGAAATCCCCAAAGCCGTTCGAAATTTCCCCCTGAATTTCGTCGCCATAAAACAGGTCTCAACTGCAAATGAAGAATTAACTTAATGGCGGGATCTCCCGCAAAGGGTCGCCCACCCTCTGACCTGACCCCTCACCCCCACTAGCAGAACCTTAAGGGATGCTACGCTTATTACTTGTGATACGCCGGTTTATGTATAAAAAAGTTGAAAAAACTAAGGGTAAGTGCTAAACTTATCCGTGGGAGCGAGTCATACTTTTGAAGCACGTAATACTCATTTTTGCGGTATGTAAAAAGAAAATCTTACCTACCCCTAATTTTGATAGTTTAATTGAAATGGTAGATGTGTTCAACTGCATGGCATATAATTAAGAGAAGGCTTTATAGCATACCTCTTAAATAATTAATAATGTATTCATATTTTTCTGCTGAACTTTTTATCATAGACGGGTTTATACACAGTTAGGAAACCCAAAAAAAGCAATTTTTCGAGATTTTTTTCTGAGAATTTCTTTATATTTATCGATGTAAAAATTTATATTCATGTTATGATAGCTTTTAACTATATTTTTAAATGTTTTAATTTGTAAAAATTATAATTTTGAAAGCTGCTTTAGCTGATCTGCAGAAGCTCCTCTCAAAAAAGGCATCTCGCGGTGACCACTATATCTCTATATTAGATCATTTAAAATGAAAAAATCAAACAGATTTCGTTAAATTGATCTAAAATCTTTTAATTATCAAAGGACGACGCATAAAAATTTTTTTCGACAAAATGGCGGCTTCTCAAAAAAAGTCGATTTTTGACCAAAATTTTGGCCTTAAATTGTTTATAAAAAAAAATATTTATCGGTGAGAACCGACCTTCGATTGAAAACTAAAATATGTACTTTAGAAGTTTGTGTTAAAATTTGAGACTTATCGGTTTTTCCGTTTCCGAGACATTTCAGTCACCGACTTAAAAACACAGTTTTGAGGAAAACGCTTTTAAAGTTTGCCTCCTACTTTCAAATGCTCTGACACGTCTTTACAAATATGCATGTAGCTTCAAAAATAATCGCCAGATTGACTTGAAATTTCGAGTGTCTACTAAGATGATAGCCAGTTATAATGAAATTGACTGAAAACTTGCAAAGAACCACCATAAAAAAATAAATATAACAAAAGCGTTTAAACCAAGACATTGTCAGAAATAATGGCTGGTATTTAATAAAAATACATAGGTCTTGTTTTTTTTATGCGGTTAACGGAGTAAATTATTAAACGGTGTAAGTATATTAATATAAAAGGGCTTAAGGTAGATTATTAAATGTAAATATTTTGAAAGGCGTAACCTTTTGAAATTATATCGCCAACCCTGCTTTAAGGGATGGCAAAATGTCAGGCTTTATTCTTGATAAAATGGAACAATGCTAATTCTCATGTGGCGAGTATATCCAAAGTCCTTTATCTTGACGGCTTTGGGGGGAAGGAGTTGGTTCAATCCGAGACAGGGGTACTCAAAAGAGGGCGGTAAAATAGAATAAAAGTTGTAAAACTGTTGTATTGTTGACAATTTCTGACAAAATATTTTTTTTATCAGAAATGAAGAGAATTTTATCTGAAACACGCAAGTTTTGGAAGAAAAATATTTAAAATTGGATTTCGGAAAATTTGAGGCGTAAACTGTTTGGTTACTTTTTGATTCAGGCGTATTTTACTCAGTGACAATTTTTACACGTTACGTAGCATTACTGGGCAGTAGCAACTGTAAAACTAGACTATATGCCCATATTACTATGTAACAATGTTAATTTTTAAAATTTTGGTTGACTTATTCATTCTTTATTTATTAAAGCAGTCTAGAAAAGCTAGTCTAGAAAAAAAAAACAATTTTTTTCTTCGTATTTCCAATGTTTAAATATTCAAAAATATCTCCAACAAAAATTATTTAAATTTCGAAATTCGCGTTATTTTAAAAGTTATAACTATTTTAATGTCGCGGTTTAGACGGAATCTAACCAGAATCTGAAAAAAAAACAAAATTGTAAACGCATTTTTCTCAAAATCACATTTTTCATGACGGTTGACATGATATCTCAAGTTCTGCGAAACCAATTTGCTTGAAATTATGTGTGAGCCTTTTCCGTACATTACTCTATAGCGGGAACTAAAACTATAACAAAATTAAAAATTTTACTATTTTAAAAAAATTTTGAAAGTCAAAAAAACACATAAAAAATGCCTTTTTTATTTCAGACAGCCGCCATTTTGCGAAAAAATAATGTTTTGACTTTATCTTAGTTCGGGCCATAGCCGTATTTGTTTGGATTAAGAATAATATATATATTTTTTAGATTACTATGAGGGTTGCCATCGTGTCAACCAGGATGCTCCATTTTTTTAGACCCCCCACTTCAACACCCTGTAACTTTTTGAATTTTTTCGTTTGTTTTTTTTTTTAATGTATTTTTTGTTATGTTTAATCAATATTTGGTAAAATAATGGTTTATAAAAATATTATGGTTTTTTTTTTATTGCACCTGAAATAATACCTACAATTCATGCTTCTAGACTAGAATACCCCCTTAAACGTAACCGCACGTTTCTCGTTTTCTTCAAATCCAGAAATACTTGTGTTACAAATATTTTGATAGAAATAAAAATAGAGTTGAATAAACTTAATTAAATCCGTTTTTTTACATCTTGAGGCTAACGCGTTTTAAGAAATAATCTAAGATGCTGTCAGAACCAAAAAACGGCTTCAATTAAATCCAATTTAAAAAGAAATTGATATTTTACTCCAATGCGATCTTACCATCTAATATTACCGTAAAACGTTGTGTTAGAGGGAATAACCAGACAAAACCGTAAATATGTCATTTTTAAATCAACTTTTAGACGTATTGACTCTTTTCCACAAAAAATTATAAATTGATTTCAAAAGACTGTTTTTTTATCTGGTTTAAATTTTCAGAAAATATGTTTAATTTTCGTTCAGTAGGGTTTTACAGTAGGTCGTTGGCAGTTTTGTTAAATTTTTAAACAAAATTTTGTATTTTACAACATACATTTCAAATCATATAATCATGCAGTAAAATAAATTAATAAATTATTTGGGAAACCTACTCTTCAGAATTTTAATTTTAGATCAAATAAAATCATAAAGATCCGCCCCCTTATTTTGTGACGAAAATACTTCAGTTTGTCTGTTTATTTACGGTCTTACAAACTAATATATTTAAAAAAATTACATTCTTATTTTGCTAGACATTATTGAAAAATTATAAATATTTATGATCAAACAATAATTACATGAAATACATAATTTTAATTGTTTTATCGTCACGAGTTTGAGCATTTTTGAATGTGATATTGAATCATTATGTTAAAATGCTGGTACGGAGAATAATAATTTTTTCTCACTGGAACCGCCCTGTAACGTTGCAAGGGTACAATCGCAAGAAATTTAAATTCTCGGCCGTTGGTCAATGGTTCTTAAACCCATCTATTGCGACAGAAAACAATTTTATTATATTCGAGTTAAAGTAGAGATTAATCTTGTTACTTCTGTCTTCGTTAAAGTATATTATAAGTTAATTAGTGAGTTTTAAGTTGTGTCGGTTTGTACCAAAAAGGCTAATGGTAAACGGCTCGCCTTCCACTTGTTCACACATCATTATCGGCGTAGTCTCTTAGAGAGTGCTACGCGTATGTCGTAGCGGTTTGGAGTAACTATCATAACTCCGTGTCCCTATGGCGCCGTAGCTCGCGGCGAACAAAGGGCGCGGGTAGGGAATAATGGCCGGAATTAAGATACAAAAGGGCCACCGTTTTATTACTGGAAGAGTGCCTGCGAGGGACAGGTAAATGCATACTTTATATTTATACATTTTTCATATTGCACGTTGTTTGATGAATACTTCTGATAAATTTTTATGCGGCTTAAAAATAATTGTTGTACGGGGAATTTTTGGATTTTAAAATTGGAAATGTGCGTATAAGTCGGTGTTTTTTTTAAATTTTTATTTTTATTAGCTCCGCACAGGAGGCCCTAAGGAAAATTTCATTCATTTCTTCTTTAGGGATGCTGTGCGGGGGGTTTTTTATGGAAAGGAAGGAGAGGGATATCTGAGAAAGAAAAAGGTATGAGGGGTCTGCAGGAATCTGGGGGTCAGCGTAGCGAGGAGTGACGGAAGTGTGAATCGATCCTTCCCTTTGCGGTGCAAGGCAATGGGTCGAGATAGTTCTGTTGGAGAGTTAAAATGGTCTCCCTAAACCAGTTTCTCTAAATCTGGTTCACAACGCAGACGCATCCATCGTCTAGACCTAGATAATCCTCATCCCAAGAACCCGGGTACCACTGCTAGTTCACCAAACGTAGCGAACCAACTTGGGGTGACCTATGGCAGAAATGTTGATTATTCAATAAATGTTTTCGGTAGCGGTACCATAACCGTCTTCCAAATTGATAGACGATATTACTAGTTATTGAAATGAGTATGCTTTAATATTACAACTGTGTTAGAGTGATTGTAAACAGATTTGTTTCGTCGCATGACTCGTTCTAAATGTAATATGTTAATAGAAGATATCGTGCGGTACCTCAAACAAACGACTACGTTATTGGAGTTGTAAAAAAGAAACTCACCAAATTGAAAATATTATGGTGCATTAGGAATATTTTATAGAAATATATAAATATCTTTCAAGTAGACATCTAGAGCTAATATACTAGTAGAAATGATATTCAAATTGAATTGTACAATAGACATGTAGTGTATTGATTATTCATATGGTTTCAGCTTCTTTAGTTTATAATACGAACTTCTGCCATATTCCAACACGTAGAAGCTGAGTAATTTATTATTAGAGTGGTACCATCTATCACCGTTCGTGTCTTAGGCATGAATGGTTACGATGATGGCTGAAGGCTCTAGTAAGATAGGGCGGCCTTCCGATATCGGTCTGATGGAGCGCCAGAACTATTTAAAATCTAACCTGGTAATGACGTCTTTCCAGCCTAATATAACGTTGTAAATCTTCACGATAAATAAACTAATAATCAATTGAACATTAAACTTATTGAAGAAATCCAACACATCTCAAGTGTTTTATATTGGAAGTTAAGAGACGCAACAAGAAACAAATTACATTGAATATTTGTATACATTTTACTCAGAACAACGAAGCACCTTTTTTGACTTTGATTCGAGAAGTTACGCCTTCAATTCCAGCTTAAACTGTACATAATACGTGAAGGTACATTTCTCTTCACACATAATCACATCAATATAAGTTTTTTTAAACCAACGTAACGTCAAGAATGACTCGATTATATAATTAACTGCCATCATAAATAATTAGATATATTTTCTAATTCATTCGCTCCCTTCAGAAGGAACTTATGGCCTGGTTACACAGTGCGAGCGACTGGCTTGCCTGTACACAGCTACTGCCTTTATATGCTCGCATGCTAGTAGAACGACTCGCCTCGACTGGGCGCAAGATAAGAATAACTGGTACTGGCCGAAACAAAAAAAGTACACGCACGCACGGCGGTTGCGCGGGCCCGAGCATTCTATGAGCTACTGATCTTTTGCAAAAGCTTTCGTGAATAAGATGGGCGCGTCGATGGCACCACCTTACATGGGTTAAAGTGGAGCTGAATGTCTACTCTATGCAGGCTATGCCTGTGGATCTCGATTTGGTATGTTTTCCTGAATCAAAACAACAAAGGTAAGTTCACAAGGGTACGTACTTACGATAAGTTGGTGATCTTGTCCGGTTTGAGATCCCTCGTAGTCAATTCGGTTATTGTTTGGATTAACCACAGGCAGTCACAGTCAGTTTTGTAGCGATTTAGATAAATAACGGCGGTTCATTCACTTTGCGAGTCGGTTAGGTTGTCACGATAAAAACGATAAGATGTTGATTAAAGCTTTACGATGGGAATGGATGGGAAGACTAAACACTTCTCATCCCTTTGTCGACGGCTGTCAGCGGGCAGTTATCAGCCAGTGTAGGCACCCAGTATGCGAATTCTACCAATAGGTATTAATTCTGCCCTTTGCCATGTGAAACAGAACAAACCCTTCGAGATCCAATTTAGCGTTACGAAACATTGCGAGTAAACGGACGTGCGAGCTGCTGCCCTGTGACGTGGGAGGGCAAGACGAGTGGCAAGTGAAATAAAAAACGTAGTAACTCTTACGCAAGCTACTGACCGACTCGCACATGACAGTAAATCGTATAATGCGGTCACGCGGTGCACTGCAATAACTCGCATGGCCAACTAATATTAAATTTTGGTCCTATTTGTTCTATGTATTTATAATTTAAACTTATCGTTGAACAAAGAATATTGCAATGAATAGTGCTCTCACCGCTGGAATGTATTGCATTGTATCACCCCTGTGATTCTGGAATAAATTGTTATTATTATTGGATTCATCACTCCAACCAGGTTGTTAACGTTAATTGATGTAACACTTTGGTAAGCCTGTAAATAAGTATAAATTCAAGTAAATATCTGATATCCGTCTAGTTGTCGTGATTTTTTATAATGCTTAATGGACCATACAAAAATTACGATCCGTCGTAAACAATATGGATGAACAAATAATAAATAAAAAAGGGACTTATTGAATTAGTTACTGACTTGAAAAAGAATTTATTTATTTACACATGATTTACCCATTTTACTTTTTCCATTCTTGAATGAACAATAGAGTTTTTCCAGGAACTCGTTACGATCTCTCGAATTTAAATCTGTTTTATTTCCACAAATAAATAACACTGCCTTTCGAAGAAGATTGAAAAAGGCATTTCATCTATTTAGCCTTTCTTTTGTCTGGCTTTTTTCAAACACCCTTTACATTTATTCTTTTGATGTGCAAAAGCATCACAATTTGTCAGATAGTACATTTTTGAAACGCGTAAAAAGGATATCCCTTTCCGGAAAATATGTTTATCTTTGAGCAAAGGGGCGCAGGAACCTTTATTTAAGTCCAAAAATGTAGGTAACGGCCTGGGCCCACATTCTCATATCCATGCTAATGCAAGCCTTGTTCGCAAAAAGTGATGCAAAAGTTTGAAACATCCTGTATATAAAACACAACAGCAAGCCTAGAAAGAAATGAGAAAAAACATTTTATTGTGAATATCAGTCATAATTCTGAAACCAGCGTAATAAATTATAAATTCTTGCTTTATAAGTGAACATTGGTTTTAGAGAAAGGTTGAATAAATATTTACGCTCCGAAAAGTTATATTGAGCTTACGAAATGATTATTAATTATTAAGAAATTTAATATTGATTGGTGAAAATTTTATATTGAATAACATCATTCCTTCATGAAATTGCTAACTTCCAGTTTCATCTCTAAATTTTAATACAAATAACTAGCGATAAAATAAGATAACAATTATTTTTATCGCAGACAAACCTGGAAAAGTGATTCGTGGCGATTTAAAAGAAAACGTTTCTGCAAGCGATATTAAAGATATGCAAGCCACATATATATACATATGTATAAATATGTGTGTGTGAGTGTGTATGTATGTGTGAGTGTGTGTGTGTGTGTGTGTGTGTGTGTGTGTGTGTGTGTGTGTGTGTGTGTGTGTGTGTGTGTGTGTGTGTGTGTGTGTGTGTGTGTGTGTGTGTGTGTGTGTGTGTGTGTGTGTGTGTGTGTGTGTGTGTGGGTGTGTGTGTGTGTGAGTGTGTGTGTGTGTGTGTGTGTGTGTGTGTGTGTGTGTGTGTGTGTGGGTGTGTGTGTGTATTCGTGTGTTTGTGTGCATTTCTATTTGAGTGTTGGAGGGTTGCCGCCATTTTCACGTTCGTTTATTGAGCGGTTTTGGAGTGCTTTTTTGAGTCTGAGATATCAGATTAGATTCACACATGTATGTAATGTATACGTTTATATATGCATACTTATATGAATAAGTGTATGTGTCAGAAAAAACGGATAAAAAAAAATAATAATTATGTGTTTGTAATAATCCAATCTTCAAGCACGTCTTTTTCTGTTTTCTACTTTCCATTAAAATTTTAAGAATTTTCGGCATGTTTATTCAATTGTTTATAATAGACTTAACCAAGCGAAACAACTATTTTCCATTTGGTCAGCATGAAACAGGCAGTTGCCTCGCATGATGATTTAATATATCTAATATTTATAAACGTTTATATATCATATATAATCAAATAAAATAAATAAATGGGATTGAAATTCAAATTTTTAATTTTGGTTGTACACTTTTAACATTTCACATTTTATAATACTGATGGATTTCTAATAATCTGCTCTCGTAAGTATTATTTGGTCCCGCAAACCACACTTAATGTACCACCCCCGCCCTTATAATGGTAGAAATTTCTTGAAACAATAAATGGAAGCTTGAAGATGTCTTGTAGGCCCGGGGCGCATTTGTATATCCATCAGCACTACACTGAATAGTTTTTGAACTTGTAGTGATTTTTGATGTTCCGTTCGAAGTTTACGTGACTGAGTTCTGATTCTGACAAGCTTTGAAATATCTGTATTATTATTATTCCATTATAATAATCACTAAGTTTGAAATTGTTCGAAGACGAACCCTTGTCTCTCAAATCAAATGGTGAAATAATAAACATAAATCTTGAAGGACTTGTTAAGGTTCTCATTAAGTACGTAGACTATAAAATACCATCGCAAAGAGTCGTGCTAGGTGTCCCCTTGCACAAGATATGTAACTTTAATAACTGTAATTTTAATGTTGTCATTTAAGAGGGAATAATCAGACAAAACCGGAAAAATTTTTAAATGAAATTTTTGACGTATTGACTCTTTTCCACAAAAAAATTATAAATTGGTTTCAAAGACTTGTGGAGTGTTGACACCCGACCATCGAGGGGACGAGAGGTGGGGAGAGACAATGCGCGGCCGGCCACTCCGTGACAGTCCGCGCAACTATTAACAACTCTATTAATTGTCAATTAGTAATCTTTGTAATCAATAAATCCAAGTGAGTGCCAATCTTCTTTTTAATTGAAACAGAACCCTATTCATTGCATTTAATATTATGAGAGTTGGAACAACTCCCATAAATTTGGTGACCCCGACGTGATTTTAATTTCGCGTGTTTTTATCGGGGTCATGAGACATGACGGACCAGGGCACTAGTCATCAGGTTGCAAAAGTGGGAGTTCGAATGCCGCCATTTTGGAGAGATAAATGTCAACTTTGGCTGGCACAAATTGAAGCGCAATTCATCATAGCCGGCATTAGTTCCGATGCAACTAAATATTACTCCATCGTAAGCTGCCTGGACAGTGAAACGCTAACCATGGTTAGTGACATCGTCTTGAACCCACCCACAAGGGATATGTATGCAACGTTAAGATCGGCATTAGTGACTAGGTTTACAGAGTCCGAACGAAAAAAAACTACCAAGCTCATATACGGTCTTCAGCTTGGAGATAATACACCGTCCCAGCTGTTACGTCAGATGAAAGAACTGGCAGGACCCACCATCATCAACACGGAACTCTTCAGGACGCTGTGGTTACAACGGCTGCCCAACAACATGCAAGCTACACTGATGGTATCGGCTGATCAGGACTTGGACAAGCTGGCAGAAATCGCCGATAAAATGGCAGACGTCTATAGCAACAATGAAGTATGCCACGTAGAAGGTTTTCCTAGTTCATCCGGTTCAACTAAAATAAGTGATGGAGAATTATTGGAAATTAATAAACAGAGGCGAACAAGGTCACCATCGCGTAACAGATATCAAACAAAAAAAGCTTACGAACGATGCTGGTATCATTACAAGTTCGGAAAACTTGCAAAAAAGTGCATCGCACCCTGTGATTGGCCGCCGACGACAAAGAGGGCGGAAAACTAAAGAAGCTCTGTGTCGATGCAACTTACATAGAGCAAATTGGAAAAAGGTTGCACATCTGGGACCGGCAAAACAATATAAACTTTTTGATAGATTCCGGGGCGGAAGTATCTGTAATTCCCAACAAATTCAAAACACCGCGAACATTTGAACAACACGAGCCAAATGTGGCACTCTACGCGGCAAATCGTACTCCTATCAGGACGCACGGATTACGCCGAATGATGGTTAACTTCGGATTGCGTCGAACATTTCCATGGACATTTGTCATAGCTGAGGTTGAGCGTGCAATTTTGGGGGCAGATTTTTTAGAAAATTTTAATCTTCTTGTGGACCTTCGGAAAGAGAGACTCATTGACGCAACGACGGGGCTAACTTCAACGGGACAGCGCATTCACTATGCAAGTACTGGTGTATCTACGGTTAACAATACAAGCAAATACCACCAATGTCTACAACGATACCCTGCAATTACACGACCTTTCAATCGAGAAGTAGAAGTGAAACACTCTGTGGCCCACTGTATTGAAACAACTGGACCGCCCACTTCAGCTAAAGCCAGAAGAATGACACCACAAATGCTAGAGGCAGCAAAGAAGGAATTCGCTCTTATGGTACAGCAAGGAATTTGTAGACCATCGAAAAGCTGTTGGGCAAGCCCTTTACATATGGTACAAAAATCGGACGGCAGTTGGAGACCTTGCGGAGACTATCGCAGGCTCAATTCTCAGACGATTCCAGACCGTTACCCGATTCCTCAACTGAACGATTTCGCTCACAAGCTGTCTAAAGCCAACATTTTTAGCACTATAGATTTGGTTCGTGCATACCACCAAATTCCCATTAGTGTAAGCGACATTCCAAAGACCGCCATCATAACACCATTTGGTCTCTTTGAGTTCACACAGCTACAGTTTGGGCTTTGTAACGCGGCACAGACGTTTCAACGCGTTATAAACCAAGTACTGAATGGCTTGGAATTTTGTTTTGCATATATCGATGACATAATGATTGCATCCGAGGACGAAAACAAACACATGGAACATCTCGAAATTGTCTTCAAACGTCTTGAGGAACACGGTTTGATCATTAACGCCGAGAAAAGCATGTTTGGTCAATCCAGTATTAAATTCCTTGGCTACCAAATTTCAAATGAGGGAACGACCCCACTTTCTGACAAAGTGGAGATCATCAAAGATTTCCCAAGACCAAAAACAGCAAAGGACTTGCGCAGATACTTGGGAATGCTAAATTACTACCGAAAGTTCATTCCAAAGGCTGTGGAGGCCCAACGATTGTTGTACGCCGTAATCGCCAGCACAAATAAAGCGGACAAGCAACCAATCCAATGGACAGAGGAGCTCATTTGGGCATTCGACCAGACCAAAGTTGATTTGGCTAATGCTACACTTCTCACACATCCAGAAATATCATCAGACCTCGCAATTATGGTGGACGCATCAAATTTCGCAGTAGGCGCAGCTCTCCAACAACGAACAGAAAAACAAAGGAAATGGAAACCGCTCGGGTTTTTTTCGCGAAAACTTAACAACGCACAAAAAAATTACAGTACTTATGATAGAGAACTCACAGCCATTTACGAAGCAATTAAGTACTTCCGAGGACAAGTTGAGGGTAGAGAAGTGACCATATATACCGATCATAAACCTTTATGCTTTGCGTTCACCAAAAAAACAGACAATGATTCGCCAAGGCAAAGACGACAGTTAGATTTTATTGCGCAGTTTACAACAAAAATAGTCTACACCCCCGGAAAAGAAAATCAGGTGGCCGATGCATTATCAAGGATTGAAGAAATACAAATTCCATCGCCAATCAATTATGAAGAGGTGGCATTAGACCAAAACAACGACCCAGAACTCATCGCCATCATGAACACCGAGACTTCTCTGCGTTTGGAACGTGTCCAGATTCCCGGAAGTCCTACAACTCTTTGGTGCGACACGTCCACTGGGGCTGCCAGACCATTTATACCAAAGGCTTGGAGACACCGTATACTTGATAACTTGCACAGTATTTGTCACCCCGGCATTGGAGCTACCTACAAAACACTTAAGCAAAGATTTGTTTGGCCTAAGATGCAAAGAGACGTAAAAGAGTTTGTAACCACGTGCATATCATGCCAAAAGGCCAAGGTAAATAGGCATACCCACAGTCCTATTGGAACACTACCGTTGCCCAAGGAGAGGTTTAGAAATATCCATATTGATATTGTTGGACCCTTGCCTCCATCACGTGGCAACAACTACCTATTGACCATTATAGATCGTTTCACTAGATGGCCAGAAGCGATTCCTATTAAAGATATCATGGCAGAGACAGTTGCTCTTGCTCTCATGGAGAACTGGATAGCTAGGTTTGGAGTGCCCGATACAATAACGTCGGATCAAGGACGACAATTTGAAAGCAAACTCTTCGAAGACCTCATGAAATTGTGCGGTGTAAAACACTTAAGAACAACTGCGTACCACCCGCAAGCAAACGGCTTAGTAGAGCGATGGCATAGGCAAAGGGGCTCTAAAAGCAACCTCCACAAACAGTTGGTCAGAGAGACTTCCATTGATTCTTTTGGGCCTCAGATCTTGCGTTCGGCAGGATGCGAAAACATCACCCGCGGAAATGACATACGGAACTCCACTTAAGCTCCCGGGAGATTTTTTTACTGAGACAAAATCAACAGATCCAGAGACGTTTGCTAGAAAGGTCACCGATATGTTAAAAGATATTAAACCTGTACCAGCTACAAACCATAACCATGACAAACCTTTCGTACACGGTTTGTTGGGGACATGCACTCATGTTTTCATCCGAACAGACTCGGTAAAAGCTCCCTTGCAGACACCATATGAAGGACCCTTCAAAGTATTGATGAGGGACTCTAAGAAAATGTTGGTGGAAATACGCGGCCATCAAAAGTACATAAGCATTGATAGGCTCAAACCTGCCTTTCTCCCAACGGGTTTAGAGGATAAACAAATCCACACTACTAAACCCTCAACACCAATAAAAGAGAAAACTCCAGAAAGAACTACACGATCGGGGAGACGAGTTAGATTTCCTGAAAGATGGGCATACTAAGCACGATATATCTTCTAATCCTTATTCCATACCACACCAAACCTTCATTCCATACCAACATCTGTCTCTCCTTTATTTACCTCTACCTCCCCAGTCCAATATTTCATCCACCTGCTAAGGATTCATACAGAGCTACCAAGGAAGGATGATCATCATTCTAGGAGGGGAGGCATGTGGAGTGTTGACACCCGACCATCGAGGGGACGAGAGGTGGGGAGAGACAATGCGCGGCCGGCCACTCCGTGACAGTCCGCGCAACTATTAACAACTCTATTAATTGTCAATTAGTAATCTTTGTAATCAATAAATCCAAGTGAGTGCCAATCTTCTTTTTAATTGAAACAGAACCCTATTCATTGCATTTAATATTATGAGAGTTGGAACAACTCCCATAGACTGTTTTTTTTTATCTAGTAAAGCTATTTTTTTATTTTGAGAAAATATGTTTATTTTTAGCACAATAACGTTTTACCGTAGGTCGTTGGCAGATTTGTTAAATTTTCAAACAAAATTTTTGTATTTTTCAATTTTTTGTATTGTACAACATAAATTTAAAATCATATAATCGTGCAGTTAAATAAATCAATAAATTATTTGGGAAAGCTACATTTCAGAATTTTATTTTAAGTTCAAATAAAATAACAAAAAAAGATCCGCTCCCTTGTTTTGTGACGAAAATACTTCAGTTTGTCTATTTATTTACGGTCTTACAAACTAATATATTTAAAAGAAAAATTTACATTTTTATTTTGCTTAGACATTTTTGAAAAATCATATATACTTATGATCAAAAAATAATCACAAAAAGTACATAAATTGTTTTATCATCACGAGTTTGAGCATTTTCGATTGAAGGTATTTATCAAAGCAAATTCTGAATGAAATTTATTTTTATTTATTTATTTATATTACAGTAATAGACCTTACAAAATGATGCTTTGTCTGTCCAACTGGGAAAGTTTTCCGTTTCAGGACAGCCAAATTGCACAATTAATTCATAATATTCTTAATAAAGGAATAGTTTCTTAATGTCCTTGAAAGTATCGCAAGGATGTGATTCTTACAAGGCCATTTTGGAGAACATTAATGATTGCATTTGAAAGGAATGGTTTCTTTCAATTTTTTAAATATTTACTAAGTACTAGAAAATTAAATCGATATTGAATTATTTTGTTGAAATGCTGGTATGGAGAATAATTAATCTTTCTCATCGGAACCGCCCTGTACGCAAGGGTACGATCGCAAGATCATCGTTCGACGAAATTAAAATTCTCGGCCGCTGGTTAATGGCTCTCAATGGGGAAGTGCAATAGCTCACGGACTAGATTCTTTAACTGAACAGGCGTTTTTTTTTTACTTTTTCTTCAGGTCGTGAAGAAAATAATTTCCTTCAGGGCCTACGTCTTATTTGGGGGGGGGGGGGGGAGACTTTTTGAGGAAGGGAAGGAATAAACATGGGTCTTGAAAAGACCTAAAATGTTCATGGACAAAGGAGGAAACGCAGTCAAAGAGAATCGGAGAAACGAACCGTTCTCATGTAAAAAATGTCAACTGTGTAATTTTTTTTTCCGACAATGTACCGTGGAGTAGAGATCGATAGATATATAGATAGATAGATAGACAGACAGATAGATGACGCTAGTTCCTCGGAGCATCTTTCATTGAAAAACAGAATAAGGACAGCATTCCCACCTGATGCCTGTGCTCTAAAAATTGAAATCCGTTTGTTAGAGAATCTATCAAAACCAGGGATTTTTCAGTTATTATGTGGCTTTAGACTGGAATTGGCTTCCAATTTCATTTTTAAAGTAATTTGAAAATTTCTTCATTTTCTTAAGTTTTTGTTTCATAACAAAAACCTTTTATTCATCCGAGTAAAATCAGTAGGTACTTCTTCATATTGAAACTTGCATGGGAATTTTAAACAAACTTCTGGGCTGTCTTTATTAGAATCGTGAAGTTAATACAGCCTTCAAGGGCCAAACAATCTTACCCTTCGATAAATCCAATACAGGTTACATAATTTGATTAGACTTGAGATCTAATCAAATACTGTTCAGGGCTCATGGTATCGGCCCTGCATCGAGTGTACGGGCAATTTAATATATGCAGCTGGTATTTCTATTGCAATTATGCCCCGAATTCCAGCAAGCGCACGAATATCATTCGAAGATAGCTCAAGAATGCTCTAAGATTCAATTGAACAATGATATGTCGGTAAAATGCCCGGATAAACGTTATGCATATTGTAATTTGATTCATCAACAAATGACAGAAAAATCAAGGTTCACGCCATGCAGAAAATTGAATCCTGATGCGCTTAAGAGAACCGGCTGCACGGTCTTTTCATACAAAATTAAATGCGGAATCAAGGTCGAAATACTTCACCAAACGCAATAATTCTTGTTTTAATAAAAAAAAGGAAATTTCTGGCACGGATGTGTACAACTTTATTTATTTAGATTTTAAATTATAAATTACGGGGCGTTAGTAATTTAGTGATTTGGAACAAGTCAAAAAACTATTATCTAAATCCCACAAACCGACCTCCCTGGTTGAATGGTTACGATCCTCGGCTACGAATCTGGAGATTGCGATTGCGATCTCGGCTACGAATCTCAGTCAATTTCGTTTGATAATTTGAGTTACTTTTCAAATCATTATTTTAAAAAACACAATATCATCATAAATATGGTATATTTGCGACACATTCCAGAGTGGTGGGTACTTTCAGTATCACCATTAAGAATCGAAACGTTGCTTGATATGGCTTTAACCGGGTGCATCTTCTCTTTCAGACTCACAACATCCCAATCAGAGATGCCATAGTTTCACAGGTTTAAGACGGTTGGGAGCAATTGGAGTACTTTGAAAGTCTCCAGAAACAAATTCCATACAAACAGGCGGAGGTAAATCGGAGTAAATCGAGTCCGAAGTTAGAATTTTTTAGCTCAAATTTGACAAAAATTGGTCGCTAGTATGTTAATATTGGTATTTTAAATTGCTCCGCAGAGGACACTAATATTCAAAATGCCGGACATTGCATTATTTTACTTTTGCTCCCCTCCATTATATGTATATTACTTTTATGAGAAATTTAGTGGCAGGAGAGTTGATATTAATTTTGAAAGATTAAGGACTGGAGAATTTTCGTGAAATGACCAAAGCTTACAACTTCATAAACACAATTAGTCGGCTTACATTTTTAAACAATTTTTTTTTCGATTTATGCGATCGCTATTTTCATCTTTATTTTCATATCTACGATTTCAGTGGGCAACACAATAAACAACATGATTCATATGATGTTTGCAGTGATGCAAATTGAAATCGTAGATTTTTTTTTTCAACGTTTAATTTATTTATTATAAATACAAAGTAATACAATATGACATAAAATATTATACAGAAAAAAGTAAAAAAAAAAATTAGTCAATTACAATGTCGCGGCTGTGAAGGTAAAAGGTTTTTGACTTAATATAATATATATAATATAACTGTCTGAAAAGTTGAGTTTTGAGTTTAATTCTAAATTCTACTGTGTCTGTCATCATTCTTATATCGTGTGGTAGTACATTCCAGGTTTTGGGTCCTGACACTCCTATGTGATATAACTTCAACAGTTTCCACCAGTACTACAAGTTACCGGTCACTGTCAATAAAAAAGTGTAAATATCTAACTGTATATGACTTGTACAAGGTATGGTACATCCACCAGTACTACGAATTACGGTCACTGTCAATAAAAAAGTGTTAATATCTAACTGTATATGACTTGTACAAGGTATGGTACATATAAATAAGACAATACAAATGATTACATTCTCTTCATACCGAAATGAGGTTGGACCACGGTTGGTTTGCGTCTCAGCCTCCCAAGGGCTGTGTGTTTCCAATTCGCATCACGTTTGGCACTGGAAAACAGGAGGCTGTTTTAATTTCCCACAGGGACCAGCCGTACCCAAGGGCTGTGGGAGTTGACATGCCGAACTCTTCGAGTTATATTATCATTCTGTTAAATTTTCCAACTTGGCTTGTAACTTCTGGGAATGAAAGAAATAATCACAACTTACGTTATGAATTTTGGCATACATTATCGTATAATCAACAAACGAATATAAATCTATACTAATACTAGCTGGCCCGGCAAACGTTGTGTAGCCATATACATTATTTCTAGGAAATATATTTTAGTTTCGGGGTTGAAAATGATTGAATTAATAATATCGCTATTAAAAATAGGGGTTGATGGAAGGATGGTGAAAAGTTAGGACTCTATGTATTTTTTAATGCCTCACCATAAAAAAAAAAAAAAATTGTCCAAAAAATAAATAAATGAAATTCGGGGTGGACCACCCTTAACTTAAAAGGGTATGAAAAATAGATTTTGGCCGATTCTCAGACCTACCCGATAAGCACAAAAAAATTCATCAAAATCGGTCCAGCCGTTTCGGAAGAGTATGATAACAAACACCGTGACACGAGAATTTTAAATAGTAGATTATAAATGCAAAACTGTGTGTGTTTGTTTGTTACGCTTTCACGCCCAAACCAGTAAACAGATTTTAAAAATATTAATACATTATATTTATTATACGTTTTCTGCCGTTAACAATAAGCGGGTTATTGCTAACGTCAGAAAACAAATCGTTGCCGCGGAAACGATGTTGATATATTTAAATGAAAATGAATCTTCGAAATAATTGAACGCGCATAGCTTCCGAACGACTGCACCGCATTGGAGAACTCTTTTTTTACTACTGGTGAGCTCTGGCATTATGTAATTTGAGCTGTTTGAAAACTGAATGTAACGAGAATTAATGTATAAAATGTGGGAGGGGGGAGGGTGGATGGGGTGTGGTGGCGAGAGGGAGGGAGGGGATAATTGATAAGTGCAAGCGCTACAGTAATTTCCTCCAAATAGTGTAACAGAAACATTGAAATATGAACAATTTAAAAAGTCCCTGAAATTGGATAATGATATATTGTACCCTTAATTAACCCCTACAATCTGTAATATCTAATAAAAAAATGTAATAATGTTATTGTTTTTAAATTGTATTCCTAAGTCAAAAAATGTTTGTATATTTAATTCATAAGTCTTTGATCATTGTATACATACTTCTTAGAAAATTATTTTTTTTGGCATGTAAATACTCCTCCCATAAACACGAGCTCCTAGAGCTCAACTTATGGAGTAGTAGAATCATAAAATTAATTATTATATAAACCAAGGTAATAATTTGTAAAGTGTTTATTCAAGAATAGAAATAAATAAATAAAAAAAATTATAAATAAATAAATAAAAAAAATACCATGCTAGCGAAGCCGCGGGTAAAAGCTAGTATTTAATATTTGATAATAATTGTTTCCGGAATCTTAAATTCTAATATTTTTTGTTTTGATTTTACCGGATTGTTTATCGATTTCTTGGCGTAAAAAAGGCTGAAACCAATATATTGACTTCTAAATTAGAGAGGCCAAAATTTCATCAATCTAGAGCATGGATCGGCAACCTTTTGAGGTAAAAGGGCCAAATATTTTATGTGGTGATTACTGCGGGCCGCACTCGGGTCACATGTCATTATAGTATACCTGATATTTGGTGACTTAGCAGGGGTGCCCGGGCTCATGGGGTGAGGTATGCCCAGGTCTTGGCGGCGGATGCGTCTGCCCACCTACTGCGTGGCGAGGGAGACTGGTTGAGGGAGGCCTTTTGACCTTTCCAGCCGGACTCTATCGACTCATCGCCTTACACTGCAGTTGAAAGGATTGATTCATCACTCCTGGGCACACTGACACCCGGATTCCTACCCACCCCTCATTTCTTTTTCCTACCCAGAACTTCCTATTCTTCCCTTCTTTAAAAAGACCCTCCATACGGCATCCCATAAGATGACATAGGCTCTGAGGGAAATTATTCTCCTCAAGGCCTCCTGTGTGGAACTATTGTAAAAAGCCCTACTTACAATATTTTTGTACAAATACTTTAGTTTTAAAAATAAAACGCTTATTGTATATTTTTACGACATTTATTGTAGTTAGTAAAATCAATGAGTTTTTGTGGTAGTATTGACTTGCAAATTTTTTTTTATATTAACTTGCATTTTTGAAGTAGTATTGCATCTAAATGTGAATCCGATAACTGAAAACCCTGTTTATTTTCTCAATAATTCAGAATTGAAAAAGGTTGCTCACAAATTTATGTACTACCAAACATAGTAATTATTTGCTCAGCAAACCATTTTAACTCCTTGTAGTTTTCAGAAGGCAAACCCCCGTAGTTATCCACCAAGTTTTTCCTTTGAAAGCCATTTAAGTGTGGTATCACATTGCAAACCTATCACTTTGATTTACCAATCGCCCCCTCTTCGCTATCCCTTCGCTCCCCTTCTCGCTCTCTTTCACTCGGTTGTGTATGATATCGTCCGTCACGTGCGTTGTGGCGAGAATCTTGCGGGCCGCACCAAGACGCCTCGCGGGCCGCATGCGGCCCACGGGCTGCAGGTTGCCGACCCATGATCCTGAGAGCATACCTGACACATTCAAATAAAGGAAGTTTAAATCTTCCGGTACTTACATCAAATTACCAAAAACTGACATAGGCCCTTCTAGTATCAAACCACAGAATTATTTTGAAGTTTATTTCGACTGACCGTTTTCCGAAAAAGCTATTTCTATTTTAGGAAATGATTGTTAGTACTTCTTGAAAAGGCTGATCAAGGAATATGTTTTTCACGATCTTGTTGGCAATAGGGAATTGAATGAGTGATTTTATTTTTTGTCTCCGCTTTCGTGAATTGTTTTCAGACGTTGAGGATGTTGCCTTCCTCGAATGACATTTTGAATAGCAAGGAGAGAGGATAAGTCAATGGTTCTCACCATTTTATATAAAATATAGATGGAATAATAATAAATATAATTAAATTCTGTCGCGAATTCCTTCCACTTAACACTTGGTATATACCAAAGTCGCATACATTATCTAAATCTCACCATTCTCCGCAGTGTTTGCTGTGTTCTTTAGACATTTTTTTTTTACTTAATCCGATTAGCATTTCGTAAGGAAGGACTGATAAAAAACGTTTCGGGCGTGGAAGGGATTTGGCGGAATTTAGGGGGTTAGGTTTTGCGTCAATAGGAATTTATCAAAGACTTAACAGGGGACACTTAAGGTCGACAAATTCATGGGATTTAAAATAAAATCTTTGAAAATCTTTATAAATAGTAAATCAACACAGGGGAAGAAGACTGAGCAACAAAATGAGATGCGGTCATTTCAAATAAGGAGTAACAAATTAAAATATAAAATTTCACTTACTTTTGTTTAATGTGGAAGGAGTGTTTATTTGGGGAATCTATCTCATTTTGCATTTTGAATTACGAAAGTTCGATTGTTTTATTAATTTACTAGCTTTCTGTAGCCAATTATCCCCCCTCCCTCCCCTCCCCTCCCGCATTCCATACATTCATTCCCTTACATTCAGTTTTCAAACATCTCGCCTGCCACCTAAATTTCATAATGCTAAATGCTCAAAGAAAAAAATAATTATCCATTTTTTTTCATTTGTTCGGAATTTATGCGCTTACAAACATTTCGGATGTTTATTTTTATTTAAATATTTGAAAGTTTGTAAATATAATAAAAAATTACACTATTTATTATTCAGTGTTTATAATCGTTACGAATTATATTTTTAATGTAGGAACTCTCATCTGACATTTATTCCAAAACATAAGCTTGTCCAAAATAACAAAACATATTCTAATATTTGAATTTTCTGGAGCTGTAGCCGACCAGTAGGTAGGAGGCTGAGTACCTACCAGCATAGAGCCCAAAAATATATCAATTCCATGGAAACGATTTTTTTTCTAACGTTAGCAATAACTCGCTTTTGTTTGCGACAGAAAACGTATAACAAACAGAATATATTAATATTTATAATTTCACAACGCCAGAACTTACCATCATATACAGTCTTTGCATATAATTTAGCTTTTTATTGGAGAAAGAATTTTTAAAGTCTTTTTATTGGTCAATGCGTGAAAGCGTAGCAAACAAACTCGAGCAGTTTCGCATTTATAATATTAGTATGGATAAACAAAGCCCTGAGGAAATAAATAAATAATTTATTTCTTCAACAATCACAAATTCACTTTGTGGCTTCATTTTTAATAAAAAGAAAACAAATCATCTTGCATACACCACTTATTTAATGAAAGTATCAACATGTTTCGAAACCAATGGTTTCTTTGTCCGGTTAAAATAAAGAAATAAATTTTAATATAACCATTGGTTTTGAAACGTGTTAATAATTTTGATTCAATATGTGGTGTATACAAAGTCATTGGTTTTCATTTAAATCATTAATTAATGATAATTGATAGTTTGTTTGCCACAGCGAAGTAGTAAGAGTAAGAATAGTTGTGTGTGAGATTGATAAAATGTTTCGAATATCGAAATTCTTCTCGAACAGATAAATAATATCACTGGCGCTTACGCCCAAGAGTCGAAAAGTCTTATAAAGATTGGTCACAAACTTTATTTTTCAAAACATGTCCAGGGATTTTCAATTTAGTGGTTTTTAGTGAAGAATATCGTGTTTTTTTAAATAAGCATACCGCATTCTTTGGATGGTGTTGTAATAATAAAAATATTTTATTACTTTGTTAAGCACCGTTTGAAAAATCACCCCAATTATATAATTTGTACTACTACGCGTATATTTTTAATGTGCATGTTGATTACTTACATAGAACGTATGTTTAAAACTACGATTAATGTTTTAGCAAAAATGCAAAGATTAGATTAACCTCTCTTAGAAAACACTAATTTTACTGCAGACAAAATGTGAAAAAAAGTAGTGGACCTGATTCAACGCGGATGCTAACACAGACCCTAGAGCATGCGGCCCCATATGGCCAGGGGTCGCTAAGCGGATCAGGGGTAGCCAATTAACTGGTTTTAAAGGCTCAGGGCGAAGCTTCTGAATAATGGCGCCAAACACCGCTTCGACACCCGGAATTCTTGCGTTGTTTGGGCGCTGTACCAAAGTGCAAGAGATTTGTTGAATTTTCAGATTTGTGATGATAGATTCGGCCTAGCTTTATCGATAACACTAGAAACAGAGATTGTGGAATCGATTCATAATGACATGTGAAGTTTGTTAAGTTGAAAATTGGACATCGATTATTATCAGTTCATTGTTCATTTTTCAATTTGGGAGGCGGGAATGGGTACCGCCGCCCTGGGAACCTTTATTGGATAACCAACACCTTTGCCATAGGTCACCCAATTTGGTGATTTAGCAGGGGTTCATGAGGTGAGGTTTGTCTAGGTCACACTGAACCCCAGATTCCTACCCACCCCTACACCCTTTTCCTTCCCAGAACTCTCCTCTCCTTCCTTACCTTGAAAAAACCCTACACACAGCATCCCCAAAGATGACATAGCTCCTGTGTGGAGCTCATGTAAAAAAGGCTTGACTTTAGAAATTAATGTGAAATAATTTTATTTAACATTCAGCTTAATTTTTCATTTGAAGATTCGGAAAATATATTATGTAGATCATAGATAAATGATAAACATATTTGTTAATATCGCACTAAAGTCCCAACGGGATATATCGATCGAGCAGTTGATTAGTGCGACATCTCCGAAAAATCGAAATTAAGTTGAGTGTGCAGTTATGTACGTGTAAAAGTAACTTATCCGCAACAATTCTCAGATTACTCATTTAAGCAACCAAATCAATTATTACGCAGGAAAACTTGTAGTGTTACAAAAAAGTGGACATTTTCTGGGTTACTAGTAAAAATTTCAAAATGTTATACAAATATATATACCATAACACGGGCATGTGCCTAGCATGGTTGTCTAAAAATCCATAAATACTGTAACCATCAAAGTTAGTTACTAAATAAAAAAAATAAAAATAATTTTAAAAATATCCCGGACCGTTATACTTCCCGGTATTATTTATAGCTTATATGTAAAATACAGAAATTGTAAATAATATTTTATATATGGTAAGCATTCGAATACTGCTTTCCTTATTAGCTGAAAACTTAGTATTTGGAGATGTCTGCCTGATCAACTGGACGATTGAACTGTGATATCTAGCGCTTTTTAGCATCTGCCTACAGGAACATATTGTAATAAGGTTGTGCATAAATTCACGTCATTTATAGTTTGGTAAACTTTAAATAATAAACCAAGCACCAAAATATTTTTAAAAAAGCTTGTGAAGTACCTACCTAAATCAATTGAGGCCCTGAACAGCTTTAACACGTTGATTGTTCATTTTTTCAAATCATCGCTCTATCTACGAACAATATAGTTTGACAATTTATTTGGGCATCGACATTTTTAATTCGTTCCGCTACCTTTATAATGTGAAATGTACATTGTGCCCGAGCGGCTATTTATAAAGTGCTGTTGAAACTACATTCTTCTTCATTATTTGAATATTGCTAAAGAAGAATAAAGAGACGAAATAACGTCAGTTAAGACGAACTGTTTACAAAGATTGGCAGGTTTAATAAACCTTTTGATCGCGAACATGGAAAATTAAAAACTATGTTACCTTATTATTTCTGTTTCTGAAAAAGACAGTTAAAAGAATTTTCAGTTAAAATATTATATCATTAGCGCAGACGCAATGAAAAATCACTTAGTCGGAATTCTCGATAAATCATTTCCAATTTCGAAAATTCTTAATTATTAAAGTAATTTTCCGTTAAATATTTTGTATTAATAATGATAATAATATTATTAATGGTCTTTATTCCAGGATGCGGGGAGGTGAGTGCAATCCCACACATCCCATATAGTGTAAGTACATATACATTGAAAACATAGGTATTTATAAATGAGAGTAAAGATGGGACAGAATCGAAATCAAAAATATAATCGAAAGTAAAGAAACACAGGAAAGAAAGAAAAATTTAGTTATATAAAATTCAGAGAACTATAAATAAATAAAAAATCATATCATTAGATAATAAGTATTCATAAAAATATGACAAAATCTTTAATTGAGCTCTCATTGGTCCATCGGATCTGAGATTGTTGGAGCCAGTGTCTTTCTCCAATGTTCTTCTATGCTCGATCCTGGAGTCAGAAGGGCTTCTATGATGAGAATATTTCTGGAGTGATTTATCCTTCCCCTTAGTCTTGCAATCTTTGTTCTTAATAGTATTGTAGGTAGGTATGTAGTAATATTCGTTCAGGCGTTGGTTTCCTTCATATTTCTATACGGTGTAGAAACATCCTTAGATGCTCTTGAAGTGTGGTGCTGGTGAAAAATGCTCAGGATTTCTCGAAAAGCCAGACACACAAATGCGTATATCTGGAAGAGCTAGGCATCCACAATAGGCTCTCAACTATCTGCCTAAAACATTAAAGATACTTTAGTCCTGTTGTTCGCCAAACTGAGAACGCTAACTTGGAGAAACTCATAGTCACTGGCAAAGTGAAAGGAGGGGAGAGTGACCAAGTATTATAGTCACTGGCATATGGCGTTCGGTGTCCGCAGCTCTCCAAGCAGCGCAGAACAGCGAGGGGTGGAGGCGCCTTGTTCACCATGGAAATCGGAGTAGGAGTCACGATCCTCAGCAATGAAGAATCAACTTAAGATGAGGACTCAATGTTATATGGTTTGTTAATGATTTAACACAAATAAAAGCTATTCTTTTACAGTCGTCATCGATGTAGGCTTTGACTGAAATGATAGGCTTTGTAAATTATTTTGCACTAACAAAACTTCTATATTACAGTCTTCACTGTGGCTAAAATGATTTACTCTGTAAATAATTTAGAATAAACCAAAGCAATTCTGTTACAGTCTGTGACTAAAATGGTAAACTTTGTAAATACGCGGAGCCAGTCAAAAAATCCAGTTATCATGTTAAGTGAATACGTATATCAAAGAAAATCGTAACGAAGAATCTTAAAATATTTCTTCCCTGTAAGATCGGTAACAGGCAAACATATTTTTAAAGAATTAAAATTTTTCTTGATTTTTCACGGACCCATAATGGGCCCGAAGATGGAACATAGTAACTTTTTAACCAATGCAAATAAATTGTTCCCAAAATATAATACTGGAGTTTTGGATTTGTGATTAGAACAAGTAAACAATTTTCCAAACCCAAAGATCAAAACAAGAATTCGCTTTTGCTATTTGGGCCCCATACCAGTAAACATACGTAGAATTATTAAAACAAAATTTAAGGTGTCTTTATATGAGAATGCGTGGACCCAGCATCACATGGATTTACTCTCTGGAACGCGCTACGAAAGTCTTCAATGTAGGAGGAATATCTCAATAACAGCCGTTTAAAAAGTAACCTATTTTGTTGATAGCCCTTACCTCCTGTAATACTAATCAAGCAACTGCCGCTAGAATTCTCACCACGACTTGCTCCGTATTCCAAATGGCAGAGCGGACGTTCTGGGCCAGCGCAGCATGACAAGAGGTATGGTGCTGCTAAATGATTTCTCTAGGTTTCTTGTCATTTTCAACATTGCCCTTGAACTAATAAAGGGTCACTTTTGAAAAGAATAACAAAACGTATTATTTTAAAATTTATCTAAATTTTATCGTGTACGCATTGTAATAGAATTACATCGATATGTAATACACATTATAAAGATACAAGAAATGCATTTATGTGACATGATACTTTCACAAAAATAATCAAGTACCTACCTAATCTAATCCTTATTGTTAGTTACGACATCATTATGAAAAATTTATTTTGCAAGACTAGCAAATCATAGAGTTTAAAATTGTTATTCATAATTAAGTGTTAAGCCTGCAAATATGACAAGACGTTTAAAAAAGTTAATTGCACAGCCTTACCGAGCTCAAAGAATAACACACATATTAAAAAATAATACCTAGTTATTAATTCAGAGGCTTGGTGACCAGAGGCGGTTAGCGACCGCTGAGTTGCGCAAGTAAGATTTTCAATTTAAAAATTGTTCAAGGAAATAAGCGTGAATGAAATTTACATAGGCGATTGATCGATTAAATTAATAGAAACGCTCACAAAGAAAATCAATTTACGGCGGGCGCTCTCTCGCGGATGCCGCCCGCAATGGCCTCACTTTGCTACGCCATAGCCACCAGTAAACCTAACTACCAACCTACCATCCTACCAACCCACCAACCTGCCATGTCATCATCAAAAATAGGACCGAAGTTAGTTACTTTGTTTCATAAGTAATATTTAAAAATATTATCAGAAACTTAAAATCATATCACAATATTTTCAAAAGTGGAGCCGGTGGTCCGGAATATGGAAAAATATTTTTTTTTCTATATTTTTCTATATTATGGATATTTAAAGTCCTACAGCTCATTTAGCAGGTAAAAGGGCAGGGCGAAACTTCAAACTCATTTATTTCAAAACTTCTTTCTTCTGCATGGTGTGAGGCAAAAGAAAACTACACTGCCGATTCGTCTCAAATTTTATTATGTTATTCAGTACACAAGTACCTATCACAGGAACTAAAAAAAAGTTTTTACGTTGAATACTTCTAATTTTTTACATCCATACTAATATTATAAATGCGAAACTGCTCGAGTTCGTTTATGACCTTTTCACGCATAACACAATATAAAGACTTTAATAATTCTTTCACCAATAAAAAGCTAAATTATATGCGCAGACTACAGGTTGTGTATGATGGTAAGCTCTGGCGTTATGAAATTATAAATATTAATATATTATATTTGTTATACGTTTTCTGTCGCTAACAAAAGCGAGTTTTTGCTAACGTCAGAAAAAAATCTTTTCTATGGAAACAATGTTGATATATTTTTGGGCTCTATGCTGGTAGATACTCAGTCTACTGGTCAGCTACTACTGCAGAAAATTCAAATATCAGAATTCGTTTTTTTTTTTGGACAAGCTTCTGTTTTGCAATAAATGTCAGATAAGAGTTCCTACATTAAAAATATAATTCGTAACGATTATAAAGACTGAATAATAAATAGTGAAATTTTTTAATTATATTAACAAACTTCAAAATATTTAATTAAAAATAAACATCCGAAATGTTTGTAAGCGCATAAATTCCGAACGAATTAACAAAATTGGATAATTCTTTTTTTCTTTGAGCTATAGCTTTATGAAATTTAGGTGGCAGGCGAGATGTTTGAAAACTGAATGTAAGGGAATGAATGTATGGAATGCGGGAGGGGGTGGGGTGAGAAGAAGGGGGGATAATTGATAAGTTCAAGCGCTACAGTAATTTCCCGTAATACCATGCGAGCGAAGCCGCGGGGAAAAGCTAGTACAAAATATAATGAAAAAAACAGTCGGTTTTATGTAGGTAAATTTCAACAACACGCTATTTTGTCATATTTATTTTTTATTCTAGTTCCTGCAATAACTACACTTAAACTGATCAGATTTTTTTTTGTTTTTGTTTACAGATAAGTGAAAGAGCCAAAACTGGACCCACCACCAACGTCTGTATTTATGAGAGCATCTTCAGCGCAGTTCCTTAACTACTTAGAATTTTTTTTTTTTTTTTTAATAATAATATTTTTGTATGCTATTAAAGTGAGTTAATATGTCTATAAAGTTTGAATAGCTTGTTGGTCACTGTTTGAAGAGCTTATTGTTCACTGTTTTCATTTAAAAAAGATAATAATAAAAACTCGTCGAATTATCAGTGAAGACGAGTGTCATTAGTTGAACCCGTCCGGTCATTAATAAAAAAATGGAAAAAGTTATAAAGGTGTTTTAACCCAATAAAAGTAATATCAAAATGGAATTCCACCATGAATATATAGGCTTCAAAAATAGAAATAAAAAAATATTAATATTGACACTTACAAGTTAATGAGACAAACGCACGAAAAAGAAATAAAGAATTCTGTCCTACAAAACAACTCTTCGCTTGACTTGAAACGTCACAAAATTTTGGTTTGAATTTTGTTTATTTATTTTATTTATATATATAATACAAAACAATACATTTCAAAGTGATGCTTTGTCTGTCCAACTGGGAAGACTTCCCGTTTCAGGACAGCCAAATTGCACATTAGTTCAAAATATTCTTATCAAAGGAATGGTTTTGTGCCAGATATCACAAGAATGAGATTCTATCAAGACAACTTTTGAGACATTCATAGTTGAATTCGGAACGAAAGTATGGTTTCTTTATGACCTTGAAAGTATCGCAAGTATTTGATTCTTTCAAGGTCATTTTGGAGAACATTAATGGTTGCATTCAGAACAAAGGAATGGTTTCTTTCGAGAGATCACAAGGATGAGATTCTTTCAAGGATATTTTGGAGAACATTAATAATCTTATCATTAAAATTATAGTATGTAACTATAATTTATAAACACTTACTAAGTACAAGAAATTTCACATTTGTAAACCAAAATTTATAACAATAACATATGGATTCCCTTTATTATTAATTCCCTCAATTATAACGGATTTTTATTAACTTAATTTATTGTGAGTGAGTCCATCCCTGCATTTCGGTAGCAATCACATTTTTTGTGTTAACTTCATGCGGTCGAGTCCCGCGGAGCCAAACTTCAACCTAACTACTGAGTCCGGGCGGTGGTAAAATAATTATTTTGATATCTAAATTTCAATAAAGGAAACAGCTCAGATATCGGTCAACCGACACCGGACTGAGAAGAAATAATCAATCTGCTGCCCATGTCATTACATTTCATAGATGACTGCTGGACCAAGCATAATTGGAAACGGAAGATCATTTTTGTTTACTGCGGCTAATCGAATCAAAGACGAACGGAACAAAAAGTAATAGCAAACTTTTGAATTCGGGATCAATTCATCGGTAGGTACTTTTGTGTTATTGTTAATCACAACATTGAGAATAATCCAACTGTTTTTATTATTGTTTATTTAAATAATGAAGTATTGCCCATTTCACTAGGTGAAACGCTTGAGTTGAGATGGCAATTTACAGAGTGGTTGTTAGCTACGTTTTTGTTTACATAATAATGTGAAAATGGCAGTTAAAAAAAAAAAAGTTTTTTTTTAACCCGGCGAGAATGTGGCAGGGTATGTCATACCGATCATGTTACTTATTTGCGTGTATTTTTTGTTTGTGACCTTTAAACTTGCTTTGAGTAGCGGAGGCGTACGGAAGGGGATAGTGGCACGATCGCAGTATCGCGGCAGCCTGCGCTCAATCTATAATATCTTTAAGTTTTTTTTTTTTCATAAAACTTGTTTACTTTTGTTCCTATGTAGTTTTTTTAGAGTGAAAATTTGGGTTGAAAATTCATAGTGACTTGTTTACATTTAATTAAAATATAAAAATTGTTAAAATGGCGCAAAATTTTTATTTCCAATACTTGATAAGATATTCTGGCTATAATAAAAATTATTATCATAATGCTTTTTCTTAAGAATCAAGTTTTAAAGTCAAATTTGTAAAAGGGTATGTCATACCCTGCCACATACATCTTTTTACATTTTTAACCACACTCTCGCCGGGTTAAATTATACAATTCATGTATGAATGTAGAAGATTAAGACGAAATGAGAATAATCGTGAAGCAATTAAATTTCATTAAATTGACAATATTAGCGAAACTTAATCAAAAATCTGGAAATGAAAAATCAGTAAAAGATATGGGCACATCTGGGACTCGAACCCAGGACCTTCAGCGTTCCGGGCTGTGACTCTACTAATTGAGCTAATGTGTCCCTATCCGATTAGGTCATTTTTAACTGTATCTTACTTCGACTTAGACCTATCTACACTATCTTCATTTTCTTAACGCATATTTTATTGTCTGCTATCTTTATGTATATTTGCAAGATTCTAACCCGAACTAAATGCTATCTAGATAGTGACTTGGATAAGTTTTTATCGTTTTTTTTTAATGTGCGACATCTAGTGATTTTTCTGCAAGTCTATTTATTTATTTTAGGATGAATATTTATTTTTGTTTTTAACTTATTGCAACCAAAAGTTGCGTGTTTCTGATGTTAGTAGGTAGAGAATTGTATAGCTTAGCAGCATTTTATTTAAAACTGACAAACTGGGAAGTTAAAAGATTTTACATGTAACTATCTTAAGGCTCTATGCTTATTCGTTCTTCAAACATATGTGTATATTTAAATTAATGAAGCAGAATATTTTTAATTCAATTTTTTCAAGTTAGGAGCATAAAGTACCTTAAAAATAAAATCACTGCACATCCTCAACGGGACCTGAAGAATAACCTTCAGAATTAGTTTTTGAATCTTTGCTTAAGGCTCCAGGCAAGTATTTGTGGCACTACCCTAACTGATTATACTATATTCAAGGGATGATTGTACAAGAATACAGTTTACTTGTTTCAGTTGTTTTCTATTTAAAATTATTCAAACATTTTAAAAGAAATAGATGAGTTTCCTTAGTTTTATCGTTGGGTTTGTAACATATAGGTACATTCCATTTAAGAAAATCGTCTCTTTGACTTACTTTCCAGTAAATCACTTAACCTCTTCTGCATGACCTATCAAATCTAGAAATGTGAAGGACGGATTGATACTTTAAGGATCTCTGTTCAACGAAAAATAATGAATGGGAAATAAAAATTATTTGCGGGCAACGCGTGATGTGGTCATGCGGGTAGGGGTTTTGGGCCTGAACAATAATATTTTCTCCTACAACGAAATACTGTTTTTTTACAATTATTGTATCATATTAATAAGAAAATGCTAAAGGCAGAACTTTTAGAATTTTTGGAAAATATTAAATAGCGCCGAAGACATGAGCCTTCAAAATATTTGTATTTTAGAAGAAACTTCGGCTCGACCGACAAGCGTTTGACGCCACAGTGTTTAAAATTAAAGGCGCAGCAGTATGCGTTCCTGCCAATAAATTAATGAAACATCAGATTTGTTTAAATAAAAAATAATGAAGATTTTTTCTGTACAAAATATTTTCTTCCATTTATAAAACATCTTGTTTCAGATAAGAATCATTATTTTTGTTAATGCACAAATGATCGTATTTCATGATAAAACGTATTTTTTCATGGCATTAAAAAGGAAACAAGCTCATTGTAAAATATTTTGGACACAATCGCAAAATCAGGCGATTCAGATAATCAATTTAAAAAACCGTTTAGTTTTTTGCGAAAACTCCGATTGCAAATTTGTTCGTTTGGAAACGGGGAGTAATATTTTACTCGATGTTTGTATTTTGATATAGCGGTGCGATATTGCGCATCCTTTTTTGTATGGTATGTTCGCAATATTTGTAGCTATTACAAAGTTACAAACTATAGAAGAAGCAGCTCATTTGTGGACAGCCATTGCTAGAATTTGTATCCCAATTTGGAGAGCGGTTATGGGTACCGCCGCCTCGGAAATCATTTATTTGATAATCAACACCTCTGCCATAGGTCACCTAAAATGGTTTGCTATGTTTGGTGATTTATCAGGGTTGCCCAGGCACATGGGGTGAGGTTTATCTAGAACTTGGTGGTGAATTCGTCTCCCATATACTGCGTGGCGGGCCGAATCGAGAGAAACTAATTGAGGGAGGCCTTTTGACCTCTACAGCCGGACTCTCTTGACCTATACACAGTTGGTGGGATGAATTTATACGTTCGTCACTCTTGTTCACATTGACCCTCAGATTACCCACTTTCAAACCTTTTCCTTTCTAGAACCTCCTATTATTTTTTCCTTAAAAATACCCTCTACGCAGAAACCCCCTAAGATGACATGAGCCCCGAGCGAAACTATATTCGAAGCCTCGAGGATTTTTTTTTACATTTGCTCCACACAGGAGGCCCTGAGAAAAATAATTTCCATCAGGGCCTATGTCATATTTGGGGATGCTGTGTGGGGGTCTTTTTAAGGAAAGGAAGTTTTGGGAAAGAAAAATATAAGAGGGATGGGTAGGAATCTAGGGTTCAGTTTTCCATGAACCCGGGAACCCCTGCTAACGTAGCGAACCACTTGGGGTGACCTATGGCAGAGATGTTGGTTATCCAATAAATGGTTGACTTGCTTCCCAAATAGAGACGAATATTCCTCTTCTCACACATAACACCCCAATTAGGATAGATACACCATAGTACCACTGGCTCCGTGAAGTTACAACCACAATTTGCATAAAAGTCTATTATTGAATTTGGTTGTAGGTACCTCCCCAGGGATCAAACGTATTAAAACTATAAATATTCATTATCAAATGCCTTTTATAACCATGACAACTAACTCCTAACAAAAAGCGTTTTAGGATTAGTGGTAATACCTTATTCGTGCTTAGAAGCTTACGTGTGGGAATTATTTATTAATTATTATTACATTTTTATCTCCGATCGCAAGGTGACTGCATCGTCATCATTTAAATGACACAGCCATAAAATCAATCATCGAAATGATAATAATACTATGTGTTTTGTAACGGCCCGGGGACCATAACAACCGAAGGTGTCACATCCGATGACAGGATAATTTAAAAAGCTAATCTTGATAAGTACATAAATAATGGATAGGCATTTGTCACCCGATCTCTCTCACACATATTTATTTACATTTAAATCCGTATTTAATAAATCTGAAGACAATGTGGAATTAACGAATCAGGAGATAAAATATTGCTTGCAATAAAGATGGCAAAATTGTACTAACTAAAAATCATGTTATTTCTTAGCAAGGGTAGCATTGAAAACGAAATGCCACACAATTATTTGTATAGATTCATCTGCATTCATATTACTTCGTAAAGCATTCTTATTCAATTATATTAAACAGACTCTAAACACCAGCCATTATTTTTTCTTCTTGCAAACCGTCTGGAGGTCGTGGCTTCAAATCCCGGCGTGCGCAAGTAAATTTTATTTGAGCAAGATGAGTTATTTCAAAGTTGGGGGGGTAAGGTTTTAAAGGCAAAAAAGGCATATTTTCATGATTTATTTTTGGATGTATGGACAATGTTGCTTTATTTATTTTATATAAACATTATAGTATAACTTCTGATGTATCTTCGAATTTTTTTTTCATTAAAAATATCTATAAATTAGTCCGTGAGAGCCAATCTCCGGAGGTGCCTCGAAAAAAAGTTGTAATGCGGTGAACATCGTAACTCATTAACGAATCATTTGAATTAAAAAATTAAAATGAGTTTAAAAGGTAATATGTTTTCCCAGGTAGTGACGAAGCGTTTTTTGTTTTTTTTTTTGCAGCATGTTGAAGTCAAACGTGCGATATTTCCAAAATTTTTTAGTGAATTTGTTATTATAAAATGGAAAAAAATTGTAAAAAAAAAACTCTTCGTCACTACCATTTTGATTTATGTGCAAAAATAGTGTGAAAAATTTAAAAAGAATCGGTCAAGCAAATTTTGAGTTATAATGTTCACGAACTTAAAAAAATTATTTGCCAGAAAATCGATTTAAAGTTTTTTTTATTCTCGAAATATACTTGAAACGCTGTTTCTTCGTTAGTTTTGCTCCGATTTACTTGAAATTTTGACACAACACTCTCGACATGTTGTACATTTAGAAAAAAAAAATTTCAAAAATGAGTGTTAACCTTAACCCCCCCCCTCCCTCCCTTAAATAATACCTAGTATATTTGTGACGCATTCCAGGGCGAAATATACTTTCAATATCGCCTTGGTGTAAGACTATTCATTCGGAGTTAAACCGGTGGTTGAAATGGCTTTAGTCGTGTTTTTTTTTCTTTTATTAAACGGTTTGCTAAATCGGTTAAATGGTTTACCGGCTTAAACTCAATAATGGTTTACCGGCTTTTGCCTTTCCTCCCGTTTACAACGCGGGCGCGAACTGTCGCGTGCAGTTTTGCCGTAATTCGTGGTTCGGCACGAGATTTTTTTCCTATTTATACGCGGAATTAGAGATTCTTCACCCCTTACTCTCCTCAAAAACACCCTTCATACAACATTCCTAAACATGAAATAGGCCCTAAGTAAAATAATTCCTCCAGCGTAGAATATATCATTGAAGAAGAAGATAACACTTTTACGTTGATGGGAATAACCTTCAAAAGTTATAAAAAGAGAGTTTTTCTCATAAAAAATTGAATATTCATTTAGACTTTCATAAAGTCAATAGTTCCATATGAATAAATTCGGATACATTTATCCGAGACGCTATTCAGGTTACAAACCAATTCTTAGAATGATTGTTTCCAACAAAAAGAGTAGTTGCCTATAATATGGAAATAAGAACTAGTTGAAGATAATATTGTTGATTCTAAATATTTGAAATATGAGATTGACAAATATGACGGTTTGACAGAAGGTGGTAATAGCGAAATTGAATAAGGCGCACGTCCCGGTTAGACGAGAGGTCTGGGTTCGAGTTCCAGTTGCGACCATTGTCTTTTTCTATTTTTCTGTGTCTTGTTTTCTTTCGTATTTTCATTTAGATTATAAGTGTTATCTTCTTCTTCAATGATATATTACGTTCATGGGAATAACCTTCAAAAGTTATAAAAAGAGAGTTTTTCTCATAAAAAAATGAATATTCGTAAATCGTCAGTTGGATAGCCCTGATATATTAAAGTTGATTCACTTTCATGTACCTACCATTAGATCAAGGTTCCCTAGTATGTATTATTGTTACAACTACACATCGGTCTCAAGGTACAATTTTGTTATAAATAGATTACACACCATAGGTAATTTTTATGGCAATGTTGCTTATATTTTTAATATTTCCTTAATATTTCAGCCAAACATATTTTAACGAGGTCACTACATAACGAGTTTTTAGATTTTATTCTTTCTTTTTAATGTTTTTATTAAGTTTCTAGTAATTTATTTTGTTATTCTATTGTCATGTGTAATTTAAAAAAAAAACAATCATTTCTTTCTTCAATGTACCACGACTGTTATTAAATAAACACATGCTTGTAAATGGTACTTTGTGCCGTAAATTTTAAATAAATAAATAAATCCATATATATTTGGAATCTGTTCCATGTAGCAAATAATACACAAAGGTGTGTATAATTTTATTCTGTTATATTGATTGGTGAATTAACCAAAAAGGTTTAATTTATTTTGTTATAAATAAAAAATTCCATGACATAATAGTGCTATTTGAATGAAAGAATTGCCAAATAGTGTCTCCGAAGGTGAAGGCAGAGATGTCGAGAACCCATTTGTTTCTATTCTGGACTAGGTCCAGCTGGCGTCTTATTGCCCCGCCGAGTTCAAGAAGTGTTTTGGCTACTAATTTGCTGGTAAGCGCATGCAATAAATTTAATAGATGGCTTTGCTAACTCCCTTGAACTATAAATTTAAACCCGAAATTGTGTTTATGCTGTACTTAGTCTACAAATGAATGCATTTTGTCTTATACTGCATTATTTAATGCAAAAATAATATTTTTTTTTTTTTTAATTTTGTGACTAAAAACTCAAATCGTAATATTTAATCATTGAAGGCAATATTAGCGATCCCCAAACGGAAAAGATACGGTCGCATCTAGGAATAGAACTCAATCGTTCATATTGTCACTAGCTAATGTTGTCTTAAATCATTAATATTTTTATGAATTATATTCCAGGGCCATAAAATTAATTAAATTGCAACGTTGAGGTACAAATATAAGAAAAGTAATGTTAGTTATTTTCCGACATTTTTTATTCAGTTGTTATGGGTGCCACTGTCATACGTATCCACATAGAAATGTTTTCAACACGGAAGAGGTGAAGCGATAGAAGTGTTGAGCATGTCTTTTGGACCAAGTAAGGTAAATTTTACCTTATTTCGTTGAAACTTATCAAATTTTTACAAGAAATAAATTCTGGTTTGCCGTTGAAGTAGAATCATGTATGGTTTCAAGTGCTTTCACACAAGAAGTATTGAATTCCGTAAGTCTAAACTTAAACTTTAGGTCTAATTCCGTCCTAAAAAGAATATTAATGGCATTGGCCTGTCTGGGGCCTAGGAGTCGTAGGATCAGTTTTCATAATCAATTTATCATACTTATATTATTTTTTTTCAGTGTTTTTTTTAAATATTTTAATATTATTCCAAAAATATTTCTTTTTTTTTATAAGGAAAAATAGAAAAAGAAAATGGTCGCAACTGGGACATAAACCCACACCCCTCATCTAACCGGGACGTGTGCGTTAAACCAATTTCGCTATTGCCACCTTCTGTCAAACCGTAATATTTGTCAATCTCATGTTTAAATTTTTAGAAATAACAATATTATCATCTTTTTATTTTTTTCCCCACTGTCGCGACCATTGTCTTTTTCTATTTTTATGTGACTTGTTCTCTTTCATATTTTCGTTTAGATTATTATTATTATCTTCTTCTTCAATTAAAAAAAAATATTTCTATTTAGTAACACGGTATTTTTTGTGAACACAGCACAAGAGTTCCAAATACACCCGATTGTTCGGAGCTGTGGGACTATTTGGAACTATGTGATGTGATATTTGGAGTATATTGTGAGGCTGAAGGATGTGAGGAAGGCACGGAGAAGGGAAATAGGAAGATTGGGAAGTGTCTGGCTATTTAGATCTGTTCACCGAACACAGTTTCAGTACTAAATGGTGGTCTTTAAACAACGTCTCTATCACTATATATATAGTAATAAACCTAATCATTAGACATCGGATTAAATTATGCATTTTTCGAATTTGCATACGCATTAACATATTTAATCCCTTTTGCTTGATAGTACACATTTGAGCCATTTTTGGTTGTAAGTACATATTTGAGCCTTTTTCGGTCACGAATGCGTATTTTAGCAATGAAATTTTGCTACATGTGAGGTGTTGATATTATAAACGGTTGATATTATTTTTATATTTTCTTAGAATTTGAAAATTGTATTGAAAGAAGTTAAAAAATTCATGTAATCCGATATTTTCTAATGAACAAGCAAGTTTTCGCGGATAGTTAATAAAAATTGAGCACGAAATTTTAAGAACTACAAATGTGATCCATTTTATTTTTTGTCTTACTATTTTGCCTTTTCGTTTTTCACATATATATTAACGTTATTGATGTGGAATACACGGAATACATTAATACTATCTCAATTTGAATAAAGAAATATTTCCACATTATTGTCGTTCTAAGAAAGAATTCCAATTCGTTGGGAGTATGAACATACATTGTAAAAATAATATTTGTTTCTTTAATATAAAATATTGTACAAATAAAGAGAATGAAAAAAAAATCATGACATAAGAAATTTTGTGAGTTTTGTTATACCCATATAAACAATAATAAAAAGAAAAACACGAAACAATAATTTAAGCTCTATTTCTAAAACATCAAGAATATTTAATTATCGGATGCTTAAATAAATCTTTCTCTTCTTCGCGTAAATAGTAAAATATGGAACCAAGTTACTTATTAAGATTCGAGTTCCGTCACAGGACTCCCCTCCAGTTTAACTAAACACGAACACCTCATTTCAAAGGATATTTTTGCGTCTAAAGGTTGAAATTAAACTTTTCACAGTTCATACATTTAACCCTTTAACCTTTCAGGTTGCGTTTGCTTTTTATTGAGCCAATTTTTAATTAATCTACAGTGTCGAAGTTTTACTCTTTGCCAACGATGTGAAACTGTTGATGGTCTGTGTGTGTCCGTTGATCCTGAAATGATTGTGTACTATGAGTAATCTTGCAAAAGAACCTTAATTAATTTTTCGAATGATGTTCTGGTAATAAACTTAAATATTTAACATTATGCCAAGTTATGAGGTTCCACAAAATTAAAAATTACTCACTTGCTTCTTCCCTGATAATTTTTTATTTATATGAATACCACACAAGAGTCCCAACTGCTCCTGTCTGGAGCCAGTGAGATTACGGCAGTCGGGAGGGAAATGAGATGGGAAGAGGAAGGTTTGGAAGGTACCTGGCTATTCAGATCTGGTCACCAAACACAGCTAAAGCCATTTCAAGCAACGTTTCAATTCTGAATGGTGGTCTTACACAAGGGAGATACTGAGAGTATATTTCACTCTGAATCGTGCCGCGAATATACGATATATTATTTTAAATGAATTATTTGTGAAATAACAGAATTTAATCAAATAAAATTTATTTGCCACACCGGGATTCGATCCCGTGACCTTCAAATGGCGAGTCAAGAGCCTTGCCGTTAGACTACGCCGGCCGTCGCTAATGTCGCTAACGTCGATAATGTTTGCAAAAAGGATGTATGTATGGCCGTATGACAAAAATTGAAAAGGGCGCTTTTATTTGCAGGCGTCTTTAGTGGAAATCCTCAATACAAATATTTCTGCTAACAATAATGCCGTATACAGAGACGATATACTGCCGAGTAAGAAAAATGACACCAATAACATTAGTCAGGGAACATAATTTGCAATACCTACCTACCTACCACTCTGCAGAGAGGATATTTATATCTCTCCGACTTTTCCTCCGATCGCTCGTGATTTTTGGAGATCATTTTGAATATTTTCCACCCACATTAAGAAAATCATACCTCCGAATTTTAATATTGAGACATACAAACTGATTATAATTCTATATAGTTAATAAATTCACCTCTCTTTTTTTGACTATCACATATTCGTAAAATTTATAGAAAAAATATTATAAAATCGTAAACTTTACAACCGTTCAAATTGTAATAAAAATGTGGTCCAATTTTGGACCGCTGTCAATCGCAAAAAAATAAACGTATTCCATATTTTGATTTTAGTCGCTCCAATGGATAATGAAAATCCAGGGATCAACTTACCGAGAGAAAAATTGTCCGGAGGAACAATTGTCTGGGGATCAAGAGTCAAACCATCTGGAAATGTTATAAAAATTAATATTGGTAGCTGGGTGGTTAAACTTTATTTATACTCGTATATACATATTTCAAAACGAAACGATACAAAATGATGGTTTGTCTGTCCAACCAGGAAGGATTCCCGTTTCAGGACAGGCAAATTGCATATTTAATTCATAATATTCTTAACAGATGAAAGGTTCCTTTAAAGATAACACAAAAATGAGATTCTGTCCAAATAACTATCGAGAACATTAATAATTGCATTCTGAGCGTAGGAATAGATTCTTTATGTCCTTGAGAGTATCGCAAAAATGTGATTTTTCGATGTTTGATTTGGAGAACATTAATAAATGCATTCAGAAAAATTAATGGTTTCTTATAATAAATCGCAAGTTTGAGACTCTTTCCAGGCCATTTTGGAGAACATTTCCAATTTTATAATTAAAAATATAGTATTTCAAAATTTTAGTATTTAACTATAATGTTAAAACATTAACTAAGTATTAGAAATTACAAATTTATAAACTTATAAATGACAGTGAATTCCCAATGTATTTATGACTAGGTACTTAATTGATAAAAAGTACTATAACATATATATTTTTTTATAATTCCTAAGTAATGTAATTTACATAATATTTAAAAACCAGAATATGACCAATGACATATGTATTAAAGATAAAACTATATAAACCATATGACTATGTATTAAAGATAAAACTTATATAAAACTAGTATTAAAGATATATCTTCTTACTTTTTACACTGTTTTCGTTACTTAAATTCTAAGTTTGTTTAGCAACAACATTACCCACTCGATAATACCATATTGTATTGTTTACCGCAGAGAAACGGTAAAAGTCTCGCCCAGCCCCGCCCAGAGGGTTAGCCTCTAACTTTTTACTTTGGTACGCGGCTCGGCCCGGTGGCGGTGGGCGGGTGGATGGATGTTCACGGATCAAATCCCGGTTCAGTCTCCGGGATTAAAGAAGCTCTCTTTAATCTCGGTTTAATACCGCCCGGATTAACCGTGACTCCGTTCCGATAGTCTGGGGCAGGGCAGGGATACGCTACGAGTCCTGAAAATAAAGTACTGCATGCTAGGACTTGTTTGAATATAGAATTTTTATAATGATTATAATTATAAACTTATTTTTTCCATAATTATTAAAGAAATTAAATAAGTGCAAAATCTTCTAATTATGAACACGAAATTTGGGAGGCAGTTATGGAAACCGCCGTCCCGGGAATCATTTATTGGATAACCAACATCCCTGCCATAGGTCATTCCGAGTGGTTCGCTAGATTTGATTGACTTAGAGTTTTTTAATGGCTCATATAGTTTTTTTTTTCTTTTAATTTAATTAAAATTAAATTTGATAATTTAATTATCAAGTTCTGCAAGTATTTTAGAAAATATTTATGTTACAGCTGTTTCGGTTTACCAGACCATTTTGAAACTGTGGTTAATCCACTGTTAGACTGCTTATTTATACGATTTTAAATGTCAATTTTTGAAGGTGTCTATATTGATTTATTACCGGTTAAACCAATTTGCTGATACACTAATTTAGAGTGTATTATGTGGGGCTCGGAATCTGTTTTCCCCACCGAGTGATGGGTTTTCTTAATTGTTTTATAATGACGTATGGCCACGACGAATTTAAGTGCGTTTTTTTTTTTAGGTTTTGTAAAGATACTAAGTAGTGGGGAATAAATAATAAAAATTAATTTATGTAACGCTAATTGATAAGGTTCATCTAGGTCTTGGCGACGAGTTGTCTTCCGTCAACCGATCGTCAAGAGATCGGTTGACGGAAGGTCCGTCACTCCTGGACAGACTGGCCTCCAGATTTCTACCACTCCCCCCCACCCTCACACATTTTTCTTCCCAGAACTTCCTCTTCTTCCTTTCCTTCAAAGGACCCTCTACATAGCATCCCCAAATATGACATATGCCCCTAAGAAAAGTTTTTGAGAACAGAAGTTTTTGAAAAGTAAGCAAGATAGTGAAGAAATCATTAGAAAAGGTTGAAGTCCGCTGGTCTCAATGCACAGTGCAAATTATAATTTGTGTACTTTTTGAAAACGGTAAGTGTCCGGAAATCTGGGTTGATCTGAAATTCTCAACCATTTTGGAAAGTTGTTAAAAAATTATCCTTATCTAATTAGTGGGATGACAGCTAATACCATTTTCACATCGAAATCATGCTTGCGTACCAATCTCAAAGGAGTTTTTCTTGATTACACCTACCCATTGCTATTTGGATAAGCATTAACATTGAATATCTTCACGCCTAAAATTAATGAATTAAATAGTTTTTCATTGGGATTATTTGAGAATAATAAATTGAAATGAATGAATGAAATTAATTTTTTTTAAAAGATTTCTATTTTATGGTCTAATGTTATGGAGAAACTTTGTTCATCCAAGATAATGAAATAATTAATGTATTTAGGTAGGTAAGCTTAACATAATAGCACTGAATAATGAATATACAGGGTGTTAAGAGATTTACATTGTTTCCTCTAACCAGTGACTTTTGAGGTTATTCTTAGTAAAAAAAGGAACAATTTTTTATTTATTTTTATTATAGGCTTACACAGGCTTTTAAAAATGATGATGTGATATACTTACATAATAAATTAGTGGAACAGTACCTAACCAAGAAATAAAATTAGCTGTAGAAATTATATAAAAGAATGAATGCAGAAAAACAATAATTATAAGCTAATATTAGTATTTAGGTAGGAGGTCTGTTATTATAGTCTTATTGTAACTATATTTCATATAGTTTGGGGGGGAATGGGTACCGCCGTCAATTTGCGAGGCGAGAATGGGTACCACCGCCCCGGGAACCTTCATTGGATAACCAACACCTCTGCCATAGGTCACCCCAAGTGGTTCGCTACGTTTGGTGATTTAGCAGGGGTGCCCGGGTTCATGAGGTGAGGTTAGGTCTTGGAGGCGGACGACCAGGACACACTGAACCCCAGATTCCTACCCACCCCTTTTTCTTCCCAGAAATCTCCTCTCCTTCCTTTCCTTAAAAAAACCCTCCACACAGCATCCCCAAAGATGACACAGGCCCCTGTGTGCAGCTCATGTAAAAAAAAAAGTTGAATACATCTACTATTTCTGAGAAAGTACTGCCAACTGAACGGAATCTAAATGACTCAGGATCATATTTTTTTGCAATTGAAAATAATTTTTGATCGGATATTTCTAGTTGGTTCATTGAAGGTAATTGTGCAGAGTAAATCAGGGTTGTCTATAATACCATTAACAATTTATAAATAGGTCTCCAGTAATTTCTTGTGTTTTGCAAAACATATTAAAAAGATCTGCAGGTTTGTCGGGGTTGGGCAGTTACTCGGCTGATTGGCCAGTGACGATATGATATGAAGAAAAAGTAGTTTTGATTTGTTTTTAGATATTTTTTAAATGCTGTCAGCAATAACCGGTTAAAGTAAGTCATTAAATCTCTTACCATCCTGTATATGTATTGTTTGTCACTTTTGTACCTCATTTCAGTGGGTGGGTGATGGTACCTACCGCCAATTCATCCCTTCGAGTGACTTTTGTCAACGTTGTGAATTTAAATATGATAAAAAGGTTTCCAGAAAAGCTTGACTGAGTGAAAAGGGATGAACAAAGAAAAGTTTTAATTGTGTTCGTTCTAATGTACCCCATTTTTTATGAATCCAGTCTGGAAACTTTCATGGCGTTTTAGGGGAATTAACGTTAATTGACTTTGTGGACGACGAACCTTTTTCGTGAGATAATTAGATTTTCAAAATCTATCTTGCGTCATGTTGAATTGCATGAAATTCGTTTATTTTACAAAACTCACGACATTATCAAAAGTACAAGATACATATATCAATATTTTAATTTGTTTATAATAAAATATGAACTGTTATAAAATTAATAAAATAATGAACTGTAATAACCTGTTTCATTTGAGTAAATTATTTGAAAACCTTTTTACTAATTGAACATTTGAATACCACCGAATGCAGCAAATGTCATCTAATTTGCCAAAAATCAAATAGATACTTTAAATCTCCACAGTACATGATGGAAATAGAGTGGTGAGCTCTTAAAAAAAGTTATCTTGATCCAATCCAGATGAAAAAACGGTGCTTATTTTACAATTTCAGAGTTTGGATCAAAAATACGTTTACTGTAGAATATTACTTACTTCTTTGTAATTAAGTAATAGTTAGTAAAATGAGAACCGTTACGGTGGAGGAACGTTCGTTCGGCCCGTTTCGACCCATTTCGGCCCGTTTTAGACAAATCTTAAGTAAGGATTTAGATTTTATTTTATATTTCATCATATTTTTATAAAAAATATAGTAAAATTATTTTTTTTATGTTTTTCATTATTAACAATTAATTGCCCAAGTTGCCTCTAAAATCATGAAACATTAAAATCTTTAATAAAATAAGCAAAAATAAGTAAAGCAATTCATATCCGTATGAGATATTTGATATACTTTTTGATTACAAAAATAATTTTTTAGTTTCGTTAAGTATTTTGATCTCAAATCCAAACGTTTCTCTTTAATTACGCCAATAGTATTGTATTATAGTATTGTCATAACAAATATCAATTTTGGTTGCGGGTCTGTCTGTGATTGTAATTCTGGTCTAACGAACAAGGATTTGTTTTGAATTTTTTGTCATTAGTAGGTACCTTCCCAAGTATAATATAATGTTTTAACGGAAAAATATTTTAATATGCCATTTTCAAAATAGGAACTGATGTGTGTAGTATGTAGATAATTCAGACATAATTGATAATTTACATGATAAAATAAAAATTCACAAAAAATGTTGCTATGAAAGAGGTTTCCATGGCAATTGATCCCCCAACAGTTTCCCGGCATATTTAAATACAGTATATGCACTCGGTTTAAGAAAAAAAAACGGTATCTTACTTACAAAAAATATGACTAAGCCCATTCGTACATGGAGCTACTTTCGAGCATCTCGAGCTTCATGCGCACAGCACACGCGCCACTCGTGAGTACCCACCATCCATTCTTGATCATTGTGCTGCAATTTTTCTGGTTCTGATGTGTCCTTAACATAAATTTTCAGCTTCACAAATTCTACAAAAGTCGTAATTTCCCAAAACTTTTCACAGCCTTAGTATTTGACGGCCTCCGTGGTCCCGAGGCAAGACTCTCGACTCACAATCCGAAGGTCGCGGGTTCGAACCCGGCGTGCGCAAATAAATTTTATTTGATTAATTTGTGTTATTTCACAATTTATTCATTTAAAATAATATATGATATATTTGCGGCACGTTCCAGAGTGGAAGATACTAATAGTATCGCCCTGGTGTAAGACCACCATTCAGAATTGAAACGTTGCTTGAAATGGCTTTAGCCGTGTTTAGTGACCAGATCTGAATAGCCAGGTACTTCCACACCTACCTCTTCCCTATCTCCTTCCCCCCCCCACTACCTTCAGCCTCACAACATACCCCAATTGGGATGCCATAGTCTCACTGGCTCCAGACGGGAGCAGTTGGGACTCTTGTGCGGTATTTCATGTAAAAAAAAAAATGTAGGTACATATTAAAAGTTTTCTTCGATAAAATGTTGACTTGTTGAAATAGAAAAATCATTAGATGACGGCCTTGGTGAGAAATAGCTCACACACGAGAAGGGCTCACCACCTAAAAAGATCCTCTGGGAGAACCGCAAAGTATCAAGTAGAATGGAGACATTGGACACCAGAATCTTATAAATAAAATTAATAAAAAAAAACGTTAACTGAGTTTTATTGAATTATTAAGTTTTACATCTCGTAAAAAGATGGCAAATTTTGATAAAAAGTTTCGGATTTAATACTTTTTAATATAAAGACATGAAAAACTCAACTCTAATCAATTATGTAGCGTAATATTATTAGTAGCGCCCCTTACAGATTTCGAGATAAAGTTCTGTTGGAACAACAAGGTTCCATTTGACATTTTGGCCGAAATTGACTTCATTGCATCAAAGTTATTTTTTTCTATTCAAAACTCTTTCTAAAATATGTCCAAGTTTTATGTTCTCTTTAAGTTTATTATTCAGAACAACAAGGTTACATTTTACTAGTATATTTGAGAGCATCTTAGATCTACTTAAAAAAAAATGTAATCACATTTTGTACCACAAGGTTTCATCTTACGAAAATTTTAGGGGTAAATTAGTTCTATCTGCCATTGATAAAAAATGGAGCAATATGGTGTATTTTTCGTTTTACTTCGAGCTCATCCCTTGAAACAACAAGGTTCCATTTACCAATAATAATTAGTTTGTCGTAATAATTAGTATTTTAATATTAAGTATTATATTTAGTATATACTTTGTAAAACTGAAAAGTATACTGTATTAAATAATTAGAAAAAATGAGAGATTTCTTACAATCAAACTGATTGATCAGTTTCGTAAGATTTGTAAAATAAAATATTGTAAAATTAAAACTGAATAAACATATTTAAAAAAAAAAATGCTTGAACATGAGAAACGACATTAATGAAAAAGTGATTATGCAGAAAGTATTGTAATTTAATTATTATCTTAATATTTAAAAAAATGTGAAATATCATAAATTAAACAAATAAAATGTTTTTGCCTCACCGGGATTTGATACTGCGAGTCAAGAACCTAATCCCTAGAGAGAGAAATCACGCCGGTCGTCAATAATAAATTAAATTATCAGATTTAACACTGTTGCTCTGAGTTTAGTTGATTTTCAAAGCAATAAGGTTCCATTTGTATTTTTTGGGCTTATTGCTTTGTTTTTTTTTGCATAGAATGTTGTGAATCACAAAGTTAGTTCAATAATTACAGTACCTTCCTTTCATTAACTTCTTCACGCACGTGAATTTGAATTTTTTATTTGTGATTGAAACTTTGAATCGCAATATCTCAGGTTTCGTGCAGATGGGAGTTTTGTGCAGACACGGGTTTCAATTTGCGAGGCGGGAATGGGGTGAGATTTGTCCAAATCTGTATGTCTGACCACTAACTGCGTGGTAGGCCGGATCGGAAGAGACTGGATGAGGGAGACATTTTAAACTCTCCAGCAGGACTCTCTCGGAACATCGCCTTGCCGCAGTGGGAGGGATGGATTCATACGTCCGTCACTCCTGAACCCCAGATTCCTACCCACTCCCCATACACTTTTCCTTCCCAGAACTTCCTTTCCAAAAAGACCCTCCACACAGCATCCCCAATGATGCTGTGTGGAGAGTCTTTTAAAGGTCTCCTAATATAAAAAAAAAATAATGATGGCAGATAGAACCATGTTGTATCGAGGACACGATAACTTATTTAACGATAAAAACCTTATTTTATAACCACAACAGGCCCAGGACCTCGGTTCAATAACTCCAACCATTCTCAGGTAGATCGATTATATTATTTACCGACCAATTTTTGACCGAGCATCGTTAGGGAACGGATAATTCGGCCGGGGTTATGTTCTAGAGCGCATTTTTTTCATGATTGGGGTCCATCTTGCGGTGGGCTTAGGAAATAAATAATAAAAACAAAAGCCCAATATCACGGCCGGTAAGATGGCCCTAGATACAGCATGTCAAAAAAGACTAGAAATATAATTAAATGGAACAATTTTATTTTGTTACCATGGCATAACAGTCTAACACCGATTTAAGAACAAAAGAAGTGTATAAGTGTATTGAAAAAAATATTATTTAAACATAATTTTAATATTTTGATTTAACATGTAATACATGGATTATTTAATACACATTATTTAATATACGGGGTTAAGGTGCGCCAACTATAGGAAGTGATTCTATATGATGGTACAAATAAAAAAGTGAAATGAGGTTTTTTGAACTTGCGTGGTATTATTTTTTTTTAAATTTTTTCCCTTGAAAACCATCCTAAAACGTTGGAATTTCGAAAAAAATTTTATGTTCTTTATTTTTTCTATCATGTAGAATCACATTCCAAAATTAGTTCACTTTACCCCCGGGCACATTGTATATTATGTAACTAAATTTAAAAATACGTATGTGATTAAATATTATATCGTTGAACCTAATTATAAGTCTTAAAAAAAGTCGAATATTAAAGTTTTTTCTACATTACCTCCACACAGGAGGCTCTGAAGAAAATAATTCTCTCCAGAGCCTATGTCATCTTTGGGAATGCTGTGTGGAGGGACTTTTTAGAAAAGGAAGGAGAGGAAGTTCGAGGAAGGAAAAATATATGAAGAGTTGGCTGGTATCTGAGAGTCGGTGTGTCCAAGAGTAACGAACGTATGAATCAATCCCTACCACTGGGGTATAAAGCGATGTTCCTAGAGAGTACTGATGGAGAGATCAAAAGATCTCCCTCAACCAGTCTCTTCCGATCCGGCCTCAAACCCGACCCGACCCGGTCAAACCTCACCCCATGAACCCGGGCACCTCTTCTAAGTGACCAAAACTAGCTAACCACTTGAAGTGACCTGTGGCAGAGATGTTGGTTATCGAATAAATGATTCCCGAGGTGGCGGTATTCATAACAGTCTTCCAAATTGAAAGTTCCTTAAACACGGTGCAGGTACTTAGAATCATTTAATTTCAGGAAGCACTACAAATTTCTAAACACCGAAGCAGCTTAGACAGTAGTCACTTTTTCTTTTGAACTATTTGCCATTTGATTGACGTCATTTAAATTACAACGCCCTAATTTTTTCTGCACTTTCTTAACAGAGTGTAGCTCATACAGCCTTGTATTATAGCTTTCGGTTTCCGCTCGAATTAGGAACAATATGAGAACCCGTTTTCGAGATGATCTTGGTCGGGTCCGAATCGATTTGAATTTAGACCAGTTTGATAACTCACTGCAACTTTTTTTTCGTTGCACCGTAATGTAATGTCGTGAAAATTGATTTCGTTGTTTAACAAATATTTTTTGACAATTCGAATTACTTCTTGAATAAATTTGAGTAATTTGCCACAAGGCCTTAGCTCTCACATAAGGGTCCACTATTCGAATTTCGACCGATTTATTACCTATCTCCCTTAAACATTTTAAGTTTTAAAGCTCTTAAAAAAATATGTTATTTTTGAAGTTAATATCTAGATACGCTCCACGCCGAAACGCAAATTATATGAAATTCCCTCGATAGAAAAAATATGCGAAGTATGCTCCGAAAATTATTTAAAACAAGTCTATTTCTATTATTTTACAAGTTATATTTGTGAAAAAATTCACAATGTTTCTTTAAATGATACTTAAGATACGTTTCACGAGATTTTTGCTCTATTTTAAACGAGTCATGTTTTATTAAGCTTTTTCGCCATTTTCGCTGCGATTTCATCACTTAAAATATTAGCGCGCTCTGTCCAACATTCGTAATTACACCTCCATCTCTCCATCTTCTTCTTTTTCGGCCGAATAGCGCCGCCATAATAGCAAATACAAGTGACCTAAAGAGTAGTCTAAAAATTGACAAAAAGAATGCAAGGCTTACAGGCACCAACATCATCTTAAATTATTAATAATAACACATAATAAGTCGAAACTAATAGTTAGAGACTTTTCTGGAAGTGTTGCGTATTACGTATTGCGTATCTACTGAAACAGTTGTTGACCAAAGGCACAAACTTTAGCGCGTCATCCTAATGTCAGATATTCTGTCAATATACACTACTTTTTGAATAATGTCGTTCGTTCTGCAATATAACCGGTTTATCAATGAATGCAAGTGAACTAACGAAACTCTTAGAATTGAAAAAAATCGTATACGCGATCCATAGAATTAATTAATTCGTCTAAGACGTGATCAATTTATTCGATTCGATCTTGGAAAAACGAAAGTGGTTTAAATATGACCAAAGACCTCATTTACTAATTAAATCTGATTAGTGTCAAAAAGTATTTACGTACATTAAAGCTAGTATTTCATTTTAAATTGTCATTTTATTAGTATTTTTAACTTTTCGTAGCGGTTTGACGTTTAGGACTTTAAATCCATAGACAATTCCACCAGTGTTGTCAGCGTATGCCGATTTTCCTGTAAATACTGGTTCATACATCAAAAGTGCAACCGTGCTCAATATAAAATCATCGGAAGTTAAAAAGTATCCTATCCCGTAAAGTTATCGATTTCACTGCGCTAGACCGCTAGAGCCAGGTATTTTCCAACCTTCCTCTTTTTCATCTCCAATCCTTTACCACTCCTTTTAGTCTCACACAATCACACAATACCCTAAAATGTTAAATTTTAATATTTTCATTCATTAAATTATTACTTTTAAAAACGAACTAAAACCGCGCATTTCTAAGCGGTTCAAATTGTCTATAACGTCATTATGACAAGGAAAACGCTACAAGAAGATAGCTGTCGCCAACGTTGCTGGCGCGACATCAATAACTGAAAATTTACGAACAAAACAAACATGCCGTTTTGGCAAACAAATCAAAATTGGCACATTTTAAATCGTTGTGAAAATGTATTTGTAAACATACAAATAAAATGCAACTACAATCACCATTTTTTTTCAAAAATGACAACACAGGAGGCCCTTTTTTTGGAGATGCTGTGTGGAGGGTCTTTTTAGGGAAAGGAAGGAGAGGAAGTTTTGGGAAAGTAAAAGGTAAGATGGATGGGTATGAGTCTGGGGGTCAATATATCCAGGAGTAACGGACGTACGAATCCATCAAGTGGGATGGAAGACGATCGTCCGGCTGAAGAGTTCAAAAGGTTTACAATAAAAAAGTGAATATACCATATAGGGGTTGCCATAGTCTCACTGGCTGCGGGCAGTAGAAATCAGTTGGGACTCTTGTGTTGCATTTAATAAAAACACACACAGAACACCTTATCCTAAGGAAGTCCTACTTTTTGGGCATTCTGTAAAAGGAACTGAATTAAATCAGAAAGTCAATTCTGGAAAACATTATATCTCCTTCTGAATTTTAATTTTATTTTATACATTGTACATTGTCACGATGACATAAAGCCATTATAATATCCTCGAAGGAATATTTTCTGCGAGATGAAGGATCGTTAATCATTATCTCACTTTCGCACTATTCGCTCATCTACTCAGATTGTGAAGGATACACTATGACTGTTCATAATTATTAGTTAGGTAACAAGATACTTTCCGACAAACTAGATAAAAAATATGATTAAACTTCACCGAGCCAGGCGCTACAGATTTGAATAAAAATCTGGCAATTACGACAATGTTTTCCAATTCATGTATGATATTGGTTTGAGCACGTAAAGCGAATGAGTAAATTATAAGTTAATACCTATTTTTAAATATTACAGGAGAAAAATTATAAAGTTATATCTAAAAGAAAGCACAATACAAGCATTAATCTTTATTTGGTTGCAATATTGTATCTATGTTCTTCCTACCCATTTCATAATCCATATTTTAATTCTTCTTTTGAAGTCGTTTATTTTTTAACGGTTTTTATTGCAAGAGGGAGTACATTAAATAGTTTTACAGAAAAGTATTGCATATTTCTTTGTCCAAAGGTCGTTTTAGTTGTTGGTTGGTGGAATACATGTTGTAATGACCGAGTTGTTTGGCGGTCCGTCCCCTCTGCCCACCCCTGCGGGAAACGGCGTGATTGTTTGTTAGCTTTGTATGACATGGAGAATTAGAGTCGATTAATTTCTAAATCCGCTATATCAACTTTTACTGATTCGGAGAAAACCGCAAAAAACTGTCACATCTCTAGCGTAAATAGATAATTGTATTTTATTATTTTTATGCAATGAATTGGAGTAATATAAATTCGAACAGTGCTCATTTTTCAATGTATGTCTAACAATATTTAAGTAATTTCGATAGATAAAATGGATATAGCGGATTTTGATACTAACTTCGTGATTTACTCGCGATATAGAGGCTTTTGAAACTCAATTGACCTGGCGTGTGAGTTTCTAAACCCGCCATTTAGGCAAAATAAATGCTCGTGATTGGTTGAATTCCGATATAGCGGGTTTTGATTTTTGATAGTAACTTCTTGAATGATATACCGAGTTTTGTTTCTGACTCGCAGTTTTAACATGGTTTTTGGTCGTGGTAACGGAGTTTTGGAAACTCAATTTTAAGTTCATCTTGTTCCTTGCAAAAATGTGAACAAGATGTCATACTCAGAACAATTTGGCAAAAAATCGGATAAAGCCGGTATTGAAATTATATGACTCAATATTATTGTCTGTTATATATGATATCGCGCATCATGAGTTCCAACTACTTGGAAGAGTGAAACTATGGATTCCCAATTGGCTAATGCTTTATAGTTGAAATGAATGAGAAAAAAGGTTGGGTAATACTTTGTTATTCAGATGTGGATAACTCAAAATTTTCAAAACTAGCAATGTTTTCATGTTTAATGATAATCTTTCACGAGGGCGATACTGGATCTACAACTCATTTAAAATCCTGATTAACGCATTTTAAAAAGTTGTCATGATTTAACCTAACTCAGTGTAAAATTAAAACAGATTAATTGTCATTTCTCTTAATCCGATTTATGAGTTGGGTATGCGGATCAGTGACATCCAACTCTTAAAAACTGTCACTAAAAGTTATACCTCTCTGTCCAAGCCTTGTCAACAAAACGTTTTTGAAGCGACACTGAACGGCATCGACCGAAACAAAGTTCAAGATGAAAAAAAATCACTGCAGATTTTATGCAAACTGAATGTTGAATAATTCAGCGATTTAAGATTAATGATGTTTTGATAATGTATTTGGAGAGAAACGCTGGGTCCATCGTTCATTATTTGATCTGTGGTAGAAAAAACGTAATCTAACACTTAGATATTCAACACAGTCAATTAATTAGAGTTTTTTTCAATCGACATCGTATTATAAATGGTATGATGATTCGTGTAGGTTCAAAGACAGATGCACCATTAATCACTCCTTTTCTTGAATTCATCAATCATATTATTAGTCAATCGTATGTAAATATACCTCCGTTATACTTTTTGCTTGCATGTTTAAACAGATATATCCGACACATTCAGATATTGGCTGGAACCAACTTTGCCATTGGCGTGAATTACACTAGATGTTTAATATTTATTGCATCTGTAGGTTGTAGTACCTTGGACAAGTGTGGTTCTTGACTAGCAATCCGAAGGTGCGGGTTCAAATCCATTTTATTTGATTAATTTGTGATATTTCAAAATTAATTAATTAAAAATAATAATGGTGTATTTGCGGCACGTTTCAGAGTGGAAGTTATTCTTAGTATCGCTCTGGTGTAAGACCACCATTCAGAATTGAAACGTTATCTGAAATGGCTTTAGCCATGCTTAATGACAAGATCGTTCCAACCTTCCTTTACCCAATCTCCTTCCTTACCCCATTACTTTCACGTTGTACCCCAATTGGGGATCCCATGGTCTCACTTTCTCCAGACGGAAGCATTTGGGACGCGATATTCACATTAAAAAAATATATACTTAGCGCAGTGGCCCGGAAAGTCGAAAATCCTGGATTCGAATCCCAGAAGTGCCAATATATTTTTCCGATTTTTCTGCTTCCAGATTTTCGATTGAGTTTCGCTAGTATTGTCTTCGTTTAATGAAATAAAATTTGAGATTTTACTCATAACAGTTAAAAATATAAAAAAAAACTATCTTTCAAATCATAATATAAACCTAGCAGGTACATTTATGCTACCTGGTTTCGTCAGAAAGTCTTTTCTAACGCTCGCTATCAGAAATCGGAGTTTCTTATTAAAAAGAAATTAAACACAAGTTACTTTTTAGCATTTACATAAATATAATTTAGAGTTACATTTCTAATGATGAAAATAATGCTGTCAATGAAATTTGCTTCGAAAAAAAATATCTCAAAGAAAAATTTGTGCAAATTTCTTTACAGTTTGGAGTTTTTAGAAACTCGGGTCACTTGACTTGGGTTATGACTTGATATGAGAAAAATTTTCGGATTTGTTATTGTTGTTGGAAGACCAATCCGGTGTTTAATTTCAACGCCCATCAGCCTACAAGTCTTTAAGCATATTTTAAAATTCGTTGCGTGGGTGTGAAAATAATTCGTATACTACTTGGTATGAAAAAAATTCAATTGTTATTCGGAAGATTGAAGATGTTTAATAATTCTTTATTGATTATCTTTTTCAGCGAATGAATCATAAAGGCCAGAATTTCAATGCAATCGAGATAAAACGAATGAATATTTATGAATCGGTTTGATTAAAAACGAAACGAAATTCATTACGAATTTATGCTTCATAATTGAATTCAGAATAAAATATTTGATTATAATCTGGACCTCTGATTAATTGGAAGTCTTTGATCTGCTGGGGAGACATTTTGTTTTATTTTAATTTGTCGATAAAAAGAGACAAGTTTCAATCACGAAAATGTTAATTGATTAAATTGTCTCCCCTCATTTTACATGCGATAAATGAGTTCATGACAGTGATACGATAACTGCTACCGAATATTGAAAAGTAATCAAGATTTTAAAGATTAATAATTGGAAAAATAATATGTGGATACAATCCCCAGTTCCTTGGTTAAGTTAATATATATTTTTATTTTATTTATTCATACACGCCTTGAAGGCTTTTACAGAATCACATTATTCAAGTTACACATGTTATTCAGGAGTATAATTGTAAGCATGAAGTATATAACATTATAAACTGTCATTTTGAATGTAATGGAATCTTTCAGTACAATTTTTATCCACTTCCTGAACTACCAAAATATATAAATTTTTGCACACGTAATAAAAATGATTACAATATATACCTACAATAATAAAAATTAACCATTATTAATGTTTTCTTTGCTTTATTAGTACGTGATAAGCGTGTTTTTTTAAAACTTTTGTAGACCATATTTTTTTTACCTATCCACGCCCTCCCCCACTGTGCCATCTCAACGCCCCTTATTTTTTTCTGGATCTTCTACTGCCCCCTCGAAAGTCTCAAACGCCCACAAGGGGACTTTATCGCCCACGTTGAGAATCTATGACGTACATTATGCGGGCGTCCAAAATCGACTTGGGATACGTTCATAAAACAACTTACGATGTGTTCAAAAGCCAACTGGGCGCTTTAAAATCTAATGAATAATTGATAAACAACGTGCGCTGGATGCCAGGCGCTTTAAGAATCAAGTTTTTTTTTAAATCAAACATATAAATTACGATTTTGGCGCCCCCTAAAACTGCCGCCCTCGATTCGTTCACATGAAGCCAACAATAACTGTGAACGGGTGTTTTGCTCATGTCAGTTGAAAAACTCAAAATAATTCTGATATTTGCACACGTTTTCGATTCTGTTTTTGACATATCCGCAAAAAGTTGATCATGCGATGTGTTTGACATCGCTTTTCAAATTATTAATTTTATATCAGCAACTATTTATAATTAAGGTAATCCGATATCCCAACACGTGGCTATGTCATTAATGGTATTTAAACAAACAGATATCACAAAATCAAAAATTTTGTACATATTTATAATGAAAATAACCTACTTACGCTTACCTATTTAATAAATTGCTGCAATTTCTCAAATTCCTATAAATTTACTAGTGCTTATTTATGGTGCAGTTCTTAAATGCATGTATTGGCACATACAAAATTTTAGATGCCGAGAGGGAATAGTAAATATGCTGTATAAAAATGAGGGTGATCTTTCCGTATAAATTATTTACATTGACGGCATCAAGTTCCAGAGTATGGTTATTCGACGTGTAGCTTCCCTAATAAGTTAAACATTCATGACCACATCTGCGGGCTTAAATATTGAAGACGTACGCCCAGGGGCATCATTTGTTCCTCTTCCACTTGGTTACACCGAAATCTTAACAGATTAAGCTCGGGGATAAAGTAATGTGGGCTTTGAAAATTACAGATTTTGTGGAAAACCTTCTGTATAGAAAAAGCTTGTTATCAGTAATTGTTTAGAAATATAAAAGCTAAAATTAGGCTACACGATATGGCTATTGAGAGACCCAATTTTAGACACGTTCTGCTTCCCTGCACCCCTTTTTTACCCTCTCTCTTGCCTACCCTCCCTCCACACCAAATTTGAAGTTCTCTCTGCGTCTTCTATGTTTCCTAATTTACTGTAATTGTGTAATCATTTATAGGTATTTATTTATACATTCCTAATGTTAATCCGTGAGAAATAGTTGAAATCAGGCGAATTCTCTAGTTATTGTTTTGATAAATACTAAATCTGTATGTATCTGTGTTTTCTCATGAACCACCTTGAACTCTGTATGTATCTGTGTTTTCTCATGAACCACCTTGAACTCTGTATGTATCTGTGTTTTCTCATGAACCACCTTGAACTCTGTATGTATCTGTGTTTTCTCATGAACCACCTTGAACTCTGTATGTATCTGTGTTTTCTCATGAACCACCTTGAACTCTTCCTTGAACGCTCTTTATATATTTTTACATACTCAATAAAGTCATTCTCAAACAAAGCATGTTTTATAAAAAAATATTTTTAATTTCTTGTGTCTTTTTACCAAGAGTGGAATATCCTCCAGGAGTCCTAGCATGTTAAAAACACTAAGTCATTATGCATTGTTACTAATTCGTTGGAGATCTGCAATTATGCTAGGGAACGATGAGAAGTTACCGAAAGTTATCATGTCAATACTTATCGATCGACTGTGCTAGGGGGCCAGACGATTAAAAATTGAAATATTACTTGAAATTTAGTCGTGTTTGCCGACGAGATTTGAACTACCAGATACTTCCCAACCTTCTTCTCTATCTCCTTCTTTTCCCTACTACATTCAGCCTCACATAATACCAATTGGAGATGCCTTAGTCTCATTGGCGCCTGTCGGTTAGGAGCAGTAAAGATTCTTTTGTGGTATTCAGAAAAAAATTATAAAAAAACAATTATATTTGGATTGTTCTTACTCACAAACAAAGCTTTATAAAGTACAAATTTTTACGTGAGAAAGAATTATTTTGAGTACTGGAAATAAAAATAAAAATTTATAAGTCATCACAAAATATAAATTACAGGAAACATAAAATCGAAATACACAAAATAGAAACCCATCATTAATGAAGAAACAATACCGCCTAAGCGACATAGAGTCTAAAAATCGCTTATTCATGAATAGAGAAACGAATTTCACCTATCTTCATTTTGGTTGCACAGGATTCTAATGTATCATTCATTACCTTGTTTTGAAATACGTTTTGAGACAAAGTTTGCAAAGACGATTTCTCATAATCTATTTACTGATTTCTGATTTTGAGATTTCATCTTGTGTGAAGTATTTTAGTTTAACATATTATGAAAGAAAATATTTAAATAGGACTTATACTTCCCAATTTTACAACATACCTAAATGTAGGATATAACTGTGTTTTATTTATTTATTTTTATATGAACACCGAACAATAATCCCAACTGCTCCCGCCTGGAGCCAGTGAGACTATGGCATCACCAATTGGGGTATGTCGTGAGGCTGAAGGTAGTGGGGAGGGCAAGGAGATAGGGAAGACGAAGGTGGGGAAGTACGTGGTTGTTCAGATCTGGTCACCAAACACGGCTAGAGCCATTTCAAGCAACGTTTCAATTCTGAATGGTGCTTACGCCAGAGCGATACTGAGAGTATCTTCCACTCTGGAATGTGCCGTAAATATACTATATATTATTTTAATGATTTATTTTTGAAATAACACAAATTAATCACATAAAATTTATTTGCCACGCCGGGATTCGCTCCCGCGACCGATGTGCAACCAGTTAGGGCATAACAATAAATTGAATAAAGTTCCACGTTCTACTTAAATATTTTACTTTAAAATACGTTAAACTAAAGCACTTTACACAAAATTGAACCTCATAATCTAAAAATGTTTAATAAATTACCACTAGATACCGCGCACAGCAGAAAAGCAATATCAGACAATTTTTATTGGTTACATTTTGTATGAATTACCGCCTATCTCCAATCCACCCCAAAAAAGTTTTGATGTGCCACAAAATGTTGAAAAAAGTCCTCAAAATTTTTTGTCCCTCCTGCCCTTTGGTGTTTGGGCTGCATTCTTTATTCGTCAACAAGAAACATACTAGAGTTGGAATAAATGAACTGTTTTCTTTTTGGCCGAATTCCTTCCAACTTGTATTACAAAAATAATTCCTAGCTTGCAGAGCTACCAACCAAAACACTATATCTCCAAATCCTGCCCCGATATAGAATGCGATGTACCTACTTGAATATTTAATGTAATAAAGTTATCTGCCGCGGAATTCGCCGCCCCTTCTACCGACAATTCTCCCCTCTACTCTTCTGCTCCTCGGGGATGACATTTTTTGCGGTCCTGTGTAATATTATAATAATTCTTTTCAGCAAAAGCTCTTTGAGATATCTTTAAACGTAGTTTGTAGCTGACGGAAATGATTCATAATAAAATTCGAAATGATGCATTGGTAGACCTTCAAATAAATACATTTTAAACATTATTTTAGAAGGATGTTTTTTACGACTAAAGTTATTACGTAATTAATCTTTATTACTATAATTTTCTAAAAATAAACCACTATCTACGTCTCATTTGCGATAGAATTGTGGTGTAAAAGTGTCTGGTGTCTTTCACTTTGGGAGAAATTGAAAAAAAAGTTCAAATACCAAAATACTTTCTGCCTTAATAACTTAGAGGCTTTAGAAATATTAAAATCAAAGAAAAATAGTTGCCAAATTTTAAACAAACAATTAGAATTAACCAACAGTCCCATTTTAATGTTATTCCCTTTCTCCCTCTCTAACCTCCACCCTCCCGTGACCCCTCCTCCTACCCCTCCCCCAACCATTATCTGATACTCTCTCTCTATCTCTCTCTTATATGCTCTCCCTTTCTTTTGTGTTTACCTCATTATCTTAACTCTGTACTTTAATTTATTTTATTTATTGTCCTGAAGAAGGTCGAGTTCGACCGAAACCGGTCGACGAATATAAGTTTAAATAAAGTGGTTTTAAACAAAGAACTTGTTTCATTCTGTAAAATACTTTCTTGTACAGATAATCAACTTCATTGGCTTGTCTGGGGCCTAGGAGACGAAAGGTCATTTTTTTTATTTATTTTTGAAAATCATTATTGATATATTTTTTCTAACGACCGCGAAGGTCCCACATTAATAATATTTATTCCAAAAATTAAAAAAATAAATAATAAACACAATGATATTTCTTTGTTTTATCCCACTTTATTATTTTCTTCTCCAACCGGTTTCGGTTCGACCTGAACCTTCATCATGGATGAATAAAAATAAATGTTCATCGAAAAGAAAATAGATGAAGCACATTAAAACAATGGATATATCTAACCAAGCACTATCTAGATTGCAATATCTAGTTCGGGAAGAATCTTTCAGTCGTATGTAAAGAGAGTAGTCATTAAAATATGAAGAAAAAGTTCTGGGAAAACCCAAAACTCAAAGAGCACGCCTGATTGTGGAGGCAATTGAAATTCATACAAATCAAATTAATGTTAATAGAGACGACGCAGCTAAACTCAATAGTTCTTGGTATCCGGTAATTTACGGCTAAACCAAAGCACGCAGAAAATCATTTAGAAATATATTGTAATTCCAGCTCTTTGAGGATTGGAGCTGGTAACACGATATCGATTCTATGTACATAAGCAAACACTAAACCACTATCAATTACACATCTGCCCTGATGATGGACATTTTAACGCTCTCCGAAGCGTTGGCCAAAGAAACAGGTAGCGCAACACGGCATAGCACCCCAAAAAAATGCGTTAAGAAATGAAGAAAATGTTGATTGTTCTTAGTCGAAGTATGATACAGTTAATTAAATAAATAGAGCAATGGATAGATTTTGCTCAGTGGTTAGAGCACGGCAAGGCTAAGTTCCTGGGCTCAATTCCTATATGCGACAATATCTTATTCTGAATTTCAATATTTTTTTTTATATATTTGAACGTTCAATTCAAATATCATGGGACAAGTTATGTATAGCAGAATCATTTTTCCAAGGGCCATCACCAATAGCAGGTTAGTTAGTCCTGCATCTCGTAAAAAAACAGTCCCGTGAAGTTGTCGGGAAAATAAAACTCAATTTTTAAGAATGCAGAAATGAGACCATTTAGAAAATAATGTGCTAATGCGAATTGCCAACTTAAGCACTTCTAATGATTTATTGTTCAGTGCTAAAAGTGGTAGAGGTCTTTAACCTTAGAACTAACAATGTATTATAAATAAGTTGCTGCAACACCGAAAATAATAGCAACTTCAATGACTTTTTTCAGTAAGATGCAAGTTTTTTGCACCCTACATAATAAGGGCTTTACTTGATTTCAGAAAATAATACTGCCATCTCTTCACGGAATGCCGAAGCTCCGTCTTGAATAAATTTACAATTCAAATGTCATATTTCACGGCCCTGTTCCCGGAACCCGTGTCTTTCTGAATAATTGAGTCATTTGAATTACATTTTTATTTCATTTTCGAAACCAAAAAGTAAAACAAGTACGGGAGACACCAATTAAAATCGTCACTCCTTTTCTACTTCTTTGATGTTCAATATTGATTTGCATGTTAAACGTGCACACGGAAATGTTCCAAGTCTCGAAATAATTTTTACTTTGATATCGGTAAATCAAATTAGCATAATGAATGTTGTAAGTATTCACAACGTCCCGCCATAGAGAAGGATTTATTATTGTATTCAATGCAAAATCATTTACAAATTTATTTAAATATTTAGCATGCTAATTTATTGACAGCTCTCATATTACATTACTGACAGGAACAAGGGTTGTGACACAATGTACAATATAAACGATAAGAAAAAAGCAAGTTAATAAATTATCGAGTAATAAAACTAAAATTTATGATCTTAGTTAGTAAGATGACCTCCATGGTCGAAGGATAGGGCTCCGGACTAATAATTCGAAGGTCACGGGTTCGAATCCCGGCGTTTGCAAATAAATTTTATTGATTGAATTGTGTTATTTGTTATTTCACAATTTATTCTGTACATTTGCTTCATTTTCCCGCTTGGAAGATACTCTCAGTAACCACCATTCAGAATTGAAACATTGCTTGAAATGGCTTTAGCCGTGTTTAGAGACCAGATCGGAATATTCAAGTACCCTTGGACCTTCAAACTCACAGCGTACTCTATAAGGGATGCCATAGTCTCACCGGCTCCAGGCTGTTGGGAGCAGTTGGGACTCTTGTACGGTATTCACATATAAAATGGCAGTTTTGTTTGTCTAAAACCAACTAAAATTTACTGCGCTTTACACTGGATTTGGTGGAACACAAAAAATGAAATTGAACACAGATAATAATCTATGTCCATCAGGTATTGGGTATGCTCGTATCTATATGATATGTTTTGAATAACTTATTGTGTTCGACCGTTTGGTTTAAGATAGATGGGATAATTTTGGGAGGGTGGTATTTGAACGCCCCAGAAACCATTTGTTGGATAACCACCACCCCTGCCATAAGTTACCCAAAGAGGCTCTCTACGTTTGGCGACTTAGCAGGGGTTCCCGGGTTCATGAGGTGAGATTTGCCTTGGCGGTGGATGCGTTCTCTCAACCCATTCGTTGGGATGGATTCATACGGTCGTCACTTCTGGACAAATTGCTCCCCTAAAAAACGACGCTGACCATATTACTGCTTCACTTCAGGCTTCAGATTTAGGCAGAGACGATGAAAATCCACACAACTCGGTATTGGCCCACGATCCTTGTTAACTGGAATTCACACCTATTCTCATGCACAGTGCACAGCACACCTACCTTTATTTTGGCTTATGACGTGACCTGACTCCGTTTTTTGACTTGGGCGCCCCTTACTTCATCTAACAGTAACTAATTTCATTTTCACTTTTCCTGGCACAACATAAAAATATAATTATTATATTTGTTTTAAAACTGTTTTTTGTTCTTCTACGTGTTCAAACCATTAGAAAAGAAAATAAATCATAACTTATTCAACAACGTACGATTAAGAACTTAAAACCAGCAAGTTTAAATTAATGACTTACATCTAATGACAAACGACACGTATCAGTTTTTGGTTATTTTTAATCGGTTCTCAAAATGTTAGGTTTGTAATAAAACCGGCTAGAAACCTCAATGCTGGAAACAATTAAATTCTACTGCTAAATGGAGAGCTTTCTAAAGAGAAAGTTTTGCAATTTAACAGAAAAAATGTGCTCTCGTGCGTCGGGGAATTCAATCTGATAGTGCACACATATTAAGGGAGGGAAGTTTACTAATTTCATCCCCGTTAGCTGTTAGCCACTTTGCAACAACCTGAAAAGCTCTCTCGGAGATGCGCGGTCTTAAAAATGTCCTTAACTCTGCTCGAACTTGGCCATTAGTTGGGTAACCTACATGGATAAATAACTTGAAGCAACTAGCAGTTACATACACGTGTTAGGTATGTCTTATGGTTGTAGATACGTGTATAATTATATGCCTAATAGACGTACATAAGTGTTTATTTCAACGTCACCGTTTACTAAAAAGGAGTAGTGAACTTGCCACTTCCGTAGACAAAAAAAAAACACTTTTAATACAACTAAGGCAAGGAAATCTACAAAAAAAATCTTTCACCTTAGTGAATCTATTTGTTTGTGTGTGTGTACGGAACATGTTAGTGATGGGACCCACCAATCAATACATTTCACGGATTCAATCGGTACGAAAATATCTTCTTAAGTGATGACTTAACTTGGAGCAGATTGAAAATGGCGAATTGAGTACTGGTTTTAATCGAATTCTTTTCATGTAATTGACGTCGGAAACTCGTAAGCAGAGAGGCTAAGGGTTTTTTTTCTTGTTGGATTTGATGAGTTTGGTCTCTTGACGTGTAGAATAAGTTATTCACACAATGGAAGTAAGTGCTTTTTTAGAATTTTATTTTTCTTAGCGTGTTATTTTAATGTATTTTGATTAATAAATTTGCCCTCAAGCCTCTTTATTCCTTATAATGAATGTTACACAATATTACAATATAATCGTAGGTACCTAGTCACGTTAAACTTGTATGAAGCTGTTAATCAACGGGTTTAAATAATATTTTAACGCATATTTTTACATTTAGGTTCGGTACATAATAGTGTAAAGGTCTCTAAAGGTAAAGGACATAATCTTCGAGATGTGATTTTATACGAATTTAGAAAGAATTAACGTAAATTTCTTGACGTTATTCAAGAGTTTGCATAAATTTTGTTGTCCAACTACTGTTTAGTTCTTTTTTAAACAATTTGGGAGGCGGAAACCATCTATTGGATAATCAACACTTCTGCCATAGGTCACCCCAAGTAGCTCGCTACGTTTGGTGACTTTGCAGGGGTATCCGGGTTCATGGGGTGAGGTTTGCCCAGGTTTTATGATGATCTATCCGCCAACTGCGTAGCGGGAGGGGCTTGTTTTTGGAAACATTTGACCTCTCCAGTCGGTCTCATACACTGCAGCGGGAGGGATGGATTCATAGGTCCGTCACTTCTGAACACACTAACCCCTAGATTCCTATCCTATCCGTCCCTCATATCTTTTTTCTTTCCCGTAACTCCACACCGACTTCGAAGATGACATAGGCCCTGAGGGAAATTATTTTATTCAGGGTCTCTGTGTGGGGTTAGTGCAAAAAAAATCAGAGTGTGCAATTCACACGTGGTAGAAGTGAAACTTTCAGAAAACTAAAGTAAACAAGAGAGGGGAGACTACGAATCACTTTTTTATAAACGTGAAGAATGATTTTTTCCATATTTTTGTCGTTGAATTCCAGTGCACATTTTGTCATCGTATAAGTATTTGCGTTTTCTTCTTTGGAGTCGCTAGATGTCGCTTTCTTTGCCTGTTCGTTTTGGAATAATTTGAAGATTGGATATTGATTTTACAATATTTTTTTTTTGGATTTCGTAAGATTCGATCTTTGGTCCACTGAATATCTGGCCACTAAAGTTCGTCGGGCGTTTTATACCACTAGATTAAAGAGGCTTGCGTGGGACCGTTGATTGTTTGTATTATATTGGAACGAAGTACCCTTGAAATAATTTTTTTTTATTGCTTTCTCAATATCTCTTTTTAGTGAGACGCTCGCTTCCTTTTCATCGAGTTTCAAATCACAACGGTGCTAAAGAAGTTTTTACTTCAAAAAATTTACTTTACACGGACCTTACATTAATTGTTTGACTTGAATAACAAACATCTCTAAATGTTATAATATAGTTCTTTTCTATGGCACTTAATATAATTACTTCCATTTTCTTTTTAACGCCCACGGACCCATGTTAACACAAAAACTTTCCTAATTAAACGAGGAACATTTTCCCTCAAGAAAGACGCGATAAATTATTTACGTCAGAAATGAACTTTTACGAAGCCCAGGTGGCAAAAACTATGGTTAGCTCTGGTCACATTATCTGTACTTTCCTAACGACGTTACCAAGTTGTAACTCGTAAGGAGTGCCGAGGGAATGATTTCTCGTAGAACTGACCCCTGACTAACTATAATAGTTCTTAAGATACGACCAAAACTCACAGCAGTTACTATTATATTCTACACTTAACTTGGCTGGAGACGTTGGGGTAATTAATGATCTTAACAAAATAGTTTTTTAAGCAAAGCTTCTGAAAAAAATTCTGTAGTGTTATTAAATATAAAATTATAATTATTTATTTATATCTACATTCATTAACAGTGATTCTGGTGAACAGATCAAAGTTCCTTCAAATTCTTAGATTTTCTAGCAACAATTGTGTAAAATGTTCTCAAATATTGCACGAGCGGATAAAACAGTTTTCAAATTTATCAACATTTTAAATGACACCCATATTATTCATTTTCTAATTTAAAAACCTTTAATAATTCATTGCTGAATTCCATTTTAATATAGCTTTTATGTGTATTAAAATACCTCTATAACTTTTTTCAAAATTAAAAAAAGGAGAGGAAAGTTAAAAAAGGATGGTTTCACAGAATTTCAACAATTTTTAATCAAGTTATTTTTCAAGTTCTGAAAGCTCCGTTCAAGTTATGTTATCATATCATTATGGGTCGGTTGTTTGATGGGACTGAAATAATAACAGAACTTGAATAGAAATTTCACAGAACTTGAAAATTTAATTTGAAATTTGTTCAAACTCTCTAAAACAACTGGCCCTAATGCATATCGTTTTTGAATTCCGTATTTTCCAAACGAAGGCTTAAATTCTGTAATGTATGGTAAATTTGATCAATTATCATTAAACATGGTTAAACATGTTAGGGAGGTATTTCACCATCTCGCTGTGCTCATCCAAAGGGTATCATAATGTGATTGTTGAGGGTTGGTTTGTATTATGTCCACAAAAACTCGTATTGAGAAATAACATTTTTGAAGTTTAAAAAAATTATATATTTGTTTCCATTATTTCAAACTACTTCTTATAAATATTAAAAAAAAAACAACACGGGTTAATTTATCTACGAGTAAAAGAACAACATGTTTGCTTGAATTATGAACTGACTAAAACATACTGCGTTTACAGGAAAAATAACTAAAAATAGAAGAATTCAAACCAATCCTTAGCAAGCGGTGTATTTGTGTGGATTTATTTATTTAAAAAGTCCGAGTTTACTCTTTGGTACTCAAATCTACGAATAGTAGCTAAATATCGGGTAAGTTGGGCCAGTTTTAGCTAAACATATTGCGAGTATTTATTTTAGAATTTAATAACAAAGTACGTTATTCTATAGATAAGCTATCAAGAGGGTGTTAAAAAACCAAAAAAAGAGTGGTTAAATTTGGTTAAATATTAAATGAAAACAAATAACTTGTAAAAATAAATAAAAATAAAAATACCACAACAAAATCAATATTATCAAAATGTTTCGAAAATAAAGTTTTCTTTATCAGGATAAGATTAATATTAAAAATAACAAAAGGCAAACAAGTATAGACAGAGCTAAAGACATCAGAACTAAAGACAAAATATTAAGGATTAATGTTGATAATATTAATTATAAAGTTTTTTTTTACAATATTTGTTTTCATTTGATTAAAAATTACACCACAAAGTGTATTTGCGAAGTTTGAAGAAGAAATTTGTATATGTCTAAATTTGGTTGAATAAGGTGAACTAAAGTAATATATGGTGAAATGTGATTAAATATAGTTACAATGTTAAAATTTTGTAAAAAAATACATTCAATAAAATGTTGCACAACAATTCAATTGTAAAGATGAAAATTCCTTTCGTCCATCGAAAAATATAAATAAAACCATTTTTAAAATTTACAAAAGCGATCACTTTTCAATAGATTCGGGTCTACCCCCCAATAAAACCCCCCCACAAACTCATTTCATCAAATGCTTTGTTCACAACTCTGTTCCGCAACCGAGCAGTGTTTTTCAACACACATTAGTGCCTTAAACCGTCAGGTCTGATGATCCCACCCGCTCCGGGAACTTTAGTTTGTCTGATTGAATCATCAAAACAACCAGTGAATTTCCGCAAATTGTTTCGCCCGGCATAACGCTGAAGTTTATCAATGCTTTCGGCGGGAGGAAGTGGCCGGAATCTTTATTGCCTAAGTTAGTTGCTTCCGGTTCAGGGGAAATGAATTAAACGCCACCGTTTCACTCGCACATGGACACAGAACAAAGCCATGGATTAATTAGGCGTCTAAGCTTTTTAATTAAGATTGGTGAATAAACATTCTTTGCAGAAACACTTTTTTATGTCCCACTTTTTGGGAAATTTCTTTGACTTCCAATGTAAGTCAGTGTGACAAAAACAAAATACAAAATTCTGCGTAAAACTTAATTAATATGAATCCAATTTTATTCTTTATTATCGCGTTGTGCTCATTTGCTTTATTTGAGTATAAAAAGAAAATTATCTATTAAAGTTTATTTTACTAAATTAAGAAATCTTCAGATGTCACGTGAAGCATTCACTCGAGTGAAGATATTTTTGTTTATTGCTTCCTAAATTAAAATTCTACCACTATCTTGAAAAAAAAAAATAACAACAAATAAGTAGTAACAATGTTATTTTGTTTTTGAATTATATAGTACCGCGAAAGCAGGTTTTCAACTTCCTGGAAGCCAGTGGAACTATGACATCGTATGAGGAATGCTGTGATGGTGATGTAAGTGGAGGAAATGAAGGAAGTAAGATGGAGAAAGGGAATTGTTGGAATGTGCCTTGCTCTTAATAACCCAACACTAACATAAATGACGGCCACCGTTATAGAGGGGTAAGGCTCTCGACTAGCAATCCGAAGTTCGCTGGTTCGAATCCAGGCGTGCGAAGGTAAATTTTATTTTAATTATTTGTGTTATCTCACAATTTTTTCGTTCCAGAGTGGAAGATATTATCAATATCGCCTTAGTTTAAGACCACCATTCGGAATTGAAATGGCTTTAGACGTGTTTGGTGAACAAATCTTAATAGCCCCAACTTCCTTTCATCTCCTTTCCATCCCCAGTACCTTCAGCTTCACAACATACCCAATTAAAGACGCCATGGACGCACTAGACCCAGACGGGAGCAGATGGGACTCTTGTGCGGTAGTCACATAAAAAATAGTTAAATGATTTTCAAACGTAGAGATTGATGACTTCTCGTCAGATAAATGAAAACAGCATTTTATTTAATTTACATTAGTTTGTGATAAAATCCATACGCAAGTACAAATAAAATAAAAATCAGAGTATGCAGTTCATACGTGGTAAAAATGAAACCTTCAGAAAACTAAAGTAGAGGGTAGGCTACAAAGCATCGCACAAAGAGGAGATCGATTATTCTATCTCATTCTCTTGCCGGCTAAATCCTATAGATATATGTGTTTGCCTCTTTTCAGTGTCGCTTTTTCGTTTCTACGAGTTTCAAATCACAACGGTGCTAAAGAAGTTTTCACTTCAAAAAGAAAATTTATTTCAAATGAATCGATTGATGGTTTCTTATACAGTAATTTATCTTATTTATATTCCAATTAGAATAAAATCCATATGCAAATTAAAAATATAAACTAAAGTAAAAAAAAATCTCAAATTTTTCTTTGACAGTAATAAGTATAGCATAGGAAAAAACACGGATTTCACCGATTCTCGGTTTGCAAGAACATCCCTTTATGTGAAACGCTTCCTTCCCAATTTCGGAACAATTCCTCGAATCGGTGGGAGTTATGTACTAATACCGGATCACGTCTTTATCAGGAAACTTTCCCCACAACACGAGAAAGGATAACTTTTTCGGTTAAATTCCACAGAATCCACTCTTTATTCTTCCCAATGGCGAGTTCCACAGCTCCATAGTTCCACAATCAACCAACTTTGGAGGGCCACTAACAATTTATTGGGAACTATACGTTGATTGTGTAAAAGTGGATGTCAAATTTTGACAGCAAGTTGGCAATACTGTAGTCGAAATATTATATGTTAATCTTATCCTGACGAAAAAATCTTTGGTTTTGAAACTTTTTTGTAGATAGTTTTGATTAACGGGGTATTCTAGTCTAGAAGCATGAATTGTAGGTATTTTTCAGGTGAAATTTAAAAAAAAACTTTAGTATTTTTACAAGCCATAATTTTACCAAATATTGATTAAACATTAAAGAATACAAAAAAAAATCAAACGAAAAAATTAAAAATTCAAAAAGTTACAGGGTGTTGAAGTGGGGGATCTAAAAAAATGGCGCGCCCTGGTTGACACGTTGCAACCCTCCTAGTAATCTAAAAAAAAACAAATTAATTCTTCATCCAAACAAATGCGGCTATGGTCGGAACTAAAAGGAAGTAAAAAAAAATATTTTTCGCCAAATGGCGGCTGTCTTAAATTAAAAAGGACGTTTTTTTACCAGTTTTTTTGACTTCCCAAATTTCTTAAAAATAGTAAAAATTGTAATTTTGTTATAGTTCCAGTTCCCGCCATAAAATAATGTACAGAGAAGGCTCACACCAAATTTCAGGTAAATTGGTTTAGTAGAACTTGAGATATCGTGTCAACCGTCTCAAAAAAAGTGATTTTGAAAAAAATGCTTTTAAAATTTTGTTCTTTTCAGATTCTGGTTCAACTCCATCTAAACCGTGACATTAAAGTGTTTATAACTTTTAAAATAATGCGAATTTCGAAAAATCCTTTTAAGTAAATATTTTTGAATATTTAAACCTTGGAAATATGAAGAAAAAAAATGTTTTTTTTTTTTTTCTGACTAGAATACTGCCTTAAAAAGTGGTGTTTTACAAAGTGATTGATTTTTCATTTAATAAAAAAAAACTATACTGTAAAATATTTGATGATTTTTAAGCAAAATGATCATATATCTTATTTATTTATTTATTTAAAGATAGATACAAATGAAAGTACAAATTACATATTAGGAGTTTTGCCTGTCCAACTAGGAAAGTTTCCCGTTCCAGGACAGACAAATTGACATGTTTAGTTCATATTATTCCTGAAATGTACATATTTACATAACAAAAACAAAAACCAAAAAAAAAAGTTTTATTTATAATTATAGTCTACTCTTATGGGCGTTAGTCAATTCTTATGAAAATATTTAATATTAGGAAATGGTGAGAACCATTAATCAAAGACCTAGGTTTTATTTTCGACGGGAAATTTATCTTTGATCGTCACTGTGAAACAATTTCCAATAAGACCATGCAAATTTTAGGTTTTGTGACACAAGAACTTTTCATAAAGTTTAGTCAATTAAACTACTTTACTGCTCTATTGTAAGATCGCAGCTAGAATATGTATCTCCTGAATGTTTTGAAAAAAGGAAGTTATGCTGCCGCACACTAAGGGCGCGCTGGGTTGCAATCACAGAACATCCGTTCGAAAAGTAGGCTTCAACGACAAACGGACGCCCCTAACTGTTTCGACGCATGATGGCGACTAAACTGTGTCGGGACAAAACTTTATAGTTCCGCCTCTTGAACGAGATCACTAGCGCTCCGCTACGACATCACCCGACTGAATGGCGCGCATTTAAAAAAGGAAGTTTTGCTGCCGCATTTTACTGTATGGTATGTATTGTATGTATGGTATATATATTTATTATGTGAAATATTCCATAGAGAGTAAGAAACATTTCATTAGCCCCGCCGGGTTTCAAACCTGCGTCTCGTGCCAAGGAGTTTGCGAGTCGTTTACACATACGAGTAACACATCCTCTCTATTTCTTTTCCTCATAAAACTTAACTGTTGTATTTGTTTTAGGGCAAGGAGGGAACACGTCTCAGTTTGTCTATTCCAAAAAAATAAATTGACTTAGCGGAAACAATCAGAGAAACTTTTAGGCAATTCGTGTTTTGTGCGAACACTTGACAAAAAGCTGCCGGTTGTCAGCACAGCACTCAAAGGAAAATGAAACTTTGCTTTGTTCGGCGAAAAACAATGAAACTCATTTGAACGGATTTCTTTTTTCACCTTAAATCAAACAGAAAAAAATTGGAGGCCTTTGTCAATTTGCTTCTTCATAAAGAAAGGCGCTTGTTCAATACATTTCTACAAACTTTTATTTACTAATTTCAATGGTTAAATAGTATAACGGTATGTATTGTAAGGCTCGTGTGCTGTTTTAGTTGTCTGCCAAATGTAAAGCATCGTTAGCCAGTGTTTTGAAACATGCTTTAGTAAGCAGGTACTTGTGATTTTATATTGAGCAGAAGCACTTCCACGCTTCCTTTATTGCAACCAAATGTCGCAATAAATAGACTGGTCTGAGAAGAGTTTGTAAATGTTCCATGGACAGTTTTTGATATTTTCGTAATTTGTTTTTGGGGTGTTATGCCGTGTTGCGCTACCTCCTTCTTTAACCAACGTTTCGGACAGCATTACAGTGTCCATCATCAGAGCAGATGTGTAATTGTGTACTTGTTATTTAAAAAAAAAAAAAAAACATGTACTTGAAAGCAATACCGTGTTGTTGCCAGCTCCACTCAACTACGAGCTGGTATACACACATTTCACCACCAACAAGAACACAATTACACATATGCCCTGATTATGGACACTGTAACGCTGTCCGAAACGTTGGCTAAAGAAGGAGGTAGCGGAACACGGCATAACACCCCAAAAATAACGAAAATACTTTTTGCAGTGAAAATCTAAAAAGTTTTTGAAAGAAACCTCGAATGGATCGATTTATTTTAGTTACTAGTCAGATCAAACAAGAAAAACGTTACAATAAGAGGGACTCACGTTTTGTATGATTCCCGATGGTAGTAAGGTTTGCCGTATTGGAGCAAGAATCCTGTCCGTGCAATGTACGTGAACCACACTTTTTTTAACTCTGTCTCTTTTGAATGTGCTGGAAGGTGAAAGTATTCATAGAGGGAAGGCAGTGAATCTATGTATTGTAAAGAATTGTGTTGTTGGAAGTAGGAATAACCATTTTTTTCATTTCTCAATCAAGCTGTAAGTCGTTTATCTGTAGTTACCAGTTCAAAAAACCACATGTTTTCAATCCGAATTTGTCAACCTTGAAGTCTGCGAACAGACCTAATGCCGGGCGTGAGTTCGACTATTAACTATTTCTCGGCTATTAACTGGTGCCAAATGGTTTATTTTTATGTAATATTTTTTTAAAGTTTTTGATGTATTATAATAAAACTTACATAGTAATATACATGGTAATATGCAATTTTTTTTTTTGATAAACTCCACATAGGAGGCCCTGAGAAAACTAATTTTCCTCGGGGCCTCTGTCATCTTTGTGGATGCTGTGTGGAGAGTCTTTTAGAGGAGACGAAGGAGTGAACATGGTTCTTGAAGAAGTGAAACTTCTATAGCCCCGTTAGTGATTTGAAATTCGGGTGAAACGGAAGTGCGTCACTAAAATGTATTTTTGATGGGTCCTCGGTCCTAATATAATGCGCTAAATTTGCGCCTAGGCTCGAACCTCCCGTAGTGCAGCGGCTAAAGCCCCTGACAAATTCAGCGAAAGGAGTTCGAATCCTACGAAATTAATATTTTTATTTTTCTGAAATTAATATCCAGTCTTCAAACCACTTTAAAATAAACATGCAAAAGAAAAAATGCTACATCTGGCGACTTTCTAGTTTCACTTCTACCGCGTCTGATTTAAATACGTTTCTATGATTTAAGGTTTTAAAATGTTTAATGAGAGCATTCTGACCTGCCGTTTATGTTCTAAAGAATTCAATCCGACAATGTGAGAAGAACAAAAAAACGATTGTGTTGGGAAATTTTTTATACAAATATTCTAACCAAAAACGCTGTTTTTTTAATTAAGTTAGACGTCCCTAGGTACCAATTATATTAATCAACCTAATTAAATTTGGAATTTACCAAAAATTCTTGATCATTTTACCGTTTAAAGATGAAACAATAAAATGTATGAAAACCTCTGCGGAATTCCAAGGATTTATTCGGCGTTTAAAGACGAAGTCAATATTTGCATATCTGGGGCCCATAGGCCGGCATGATACAACCAATCAGTGAGAACCTTTGCATGAAATTGCACCAAGTCGTGATCTGTTCGTTATATATCCCCGTAGCCCGGGGGTGACAATATAATAATCTCAGTTCTTACAGAGTCATGCGCGTGCGGCGGCGGGTCAAACTTTTGCTTTTTAAGAATTTCATAATCGCGTGTGCAATAAAATCGATACAAAACATTATTCAAAATAGAAGCAGCGAATTTATCATCAGTGTTTACCTATGGGTACTCAACAAAAATTCCTCAATACACAATACCGTCAACAATTTCTTAGACTATTTTAATTTAAGTCTTTATCACGTAATTAATTCAATGCTACAAAGAAATTAATTTTTTTTTATAAGCATTAAAAAAGAAATAAAGCATTAAATATTCCTATGCACTGTAAAATAAAAAAATAATATCCATCATAGATTTGCAGAAAAGTCAATAGATGTCGCGAATTAAAAATTAAAATGGATAAAATTTAGATAAATATTAAAATTTAATTGAGATAGCATTTAGTTCGTGATTGAATCTTGCAAAAATAGATAAAAAGAGCAGCCAATAATATGCGTTAAGAAAATGAAGATAACGTTGGTAGTTCTTAATCGAAGTATGATACAGTTAAATATGACCGAATCGGATGGAGACCTATTAGCTCAATTGGGAGAGCTCCGCCCCGGCAAGGCGTAGGTCCCGGGTTCGATTCCTAGATGTGACCGTATCTTTTTCTGATTTTTCTATTTTCAGATTTTCGGTTAAGTTTCGCTAATATTATTGTCTTAATTTAATTGAATTAAATTATTACAACTTAAGGTTTTACTCATCAAGTTAAAAATAAAAATTAAAAATTAAATTATTCAAACTTAACTTTGATAAAACTATTGTAAAGTCCCAACTTTGCACCCTACCGCAAATTTGTTACCTTTTCTTTCATATTACTACCCAAAAAATACAATTTTACAATAAATTGTTCTATTTTATTTTACATTTTCTCAAATTACGAAAGCAATGGGAATAAATAAATATTCAAAAATAATTTAATTTGACAAATTGCAAAGCTTTTTTCTAAAGTGATTAAATTTTTTTTGTATCCTGGAGGTAGGTTAATTCAAGTCTAGAACATGTAACCTAACACTATCTGGGAGGATGTGTAAACATTTAACCATCGAACTCATTGTCTTACAGTTGTTTTTGTCAATCTTTCAATATTTATTTGAATATTTTATTTTAATAAGATGAATATTTAGTTCGTTTGCACCTGACGGGAATCTAATCCGTGACCTCGTGTTCCAAAACGGTCCCTCTACCTCGGGCCTAAAAGCCCGACGTATTAACTCAAATGAGGGCCTAAACTTCGGTATCAAATTTTACAAGAATGTTTAATCGGAGGTTTATAATTCTAAATATGCGGATGAATATAAAATCCGGTGATTTACTGACAAAAGGGATAACGTAAAATCATGTGCTATTAATCAACCCGTCTAGCTCTAAATATATTATCATATCCTCGGTGATGAAAGAATGAATGATGATGTGTCATGAAAAATAAGCAAAATATCAGTATTTTTAGAGTTTTTCAAGTGCGCGTAATACAGATTCGTATTTGTAAATAAAGTACAAACAAAATCAGTCTTAAAAAAAATAATATACAGAATCGGACGACAAAAACAGATCAATTACCCATGTTGACAGACAGGCTTTTAGTAATACAAACCTAAGTAATTAAAGTAAACTACAATATTTAAAAAATATAGATATAAAACTAAGAAGCAAATTTAAAGCATTAAGCAACAACATATATTTATGTTATTATAACTATATCTAGAGAGACTGGGAAATAGGTATTGGAGTTGTGACGGGTAAGGGGAGGAAAACGATGAGGGGATGTTGCCGCGCGAATAAAATGAAAACAATATGTACAATTAAGTGAGGAGTGAGTTTTTTTTGTTCGTTTTTTTAAATATATTTTATTTAAATTATCATTAGATTAACTGAAAATAATATTATATTTTGAATTGAAACGTCGTCGACATCAATCCACGAAAATAAATCATCATCGAAAAAAAACATGTCCATACAAAAATACTGCTTCCTTCCTATGACGACCGATAAATGAGAAAAAAAGAATTTTAAAACTAAAACTGTGAAGTTGGTATTGTAGGTATGTCTTCCAAAACTTCAAAACGCGCAGATGTCAATAGAAGCCACAAGTCAAAAGTTTAATTAAAAATGACGGTATTCGAAAAATAGCCGTGGACGAAACGCCCATACATACGTTTCGCCCATACTTCTGTGCATTTTTTTGCTTCGCCGAACCATATCACCCATACTTGTTGAGAGGTTAATTTAATAATCATTAATTGGTGTTATTCGCACCTAAAATGTGATTTTTTATGATTTAAAGGTTTTAAGTGGGTTTGTAGTTTTTTTTTAAAATAAATTTATTTTTATTTTTTATAAAGATGAAGTTAAACAACGTTGGGACCTAAAATATCTAGGAACCTTTAAAAAACTCAAAATAATTAATAAGAGTAATGTGACAAATTTTGAGGTGTAATATGTATACATCATTACAAAAATGCTTAAGAAATTAGATAAGAGTGTGAAACAAAGAATTTTATGTATTTTTTAATTTTTATCCACAAAGTTTTTAACAATTTTTAACAGTTTAATACTTAATTTAGACACAACAGTAAAATAAAGGCTTCCACACACGTGTAACTAAAGAAATTATCAAACCAAAAACACAGAATTGTATAAGGGAACTTAAATGCTTGCCTTAGTTTCTTGTTAAAAAATGTACGTAGTTTAATAAGACAATAAAAAAGTAAATTTTTGGTGTGTAATAAGTATTAGACGTGTAAGTTTAAATGTGCCCATGTTTAAATTAGACCTATTTTAAGTGTTATAAATAAATTTAAAATAAAACGAGCGTGTGCCACGAAACCTAGAACATATTTGAATTTCTACTACTTCTTCAATATTCACGACTACTTCACATTTCTATGCGGTGTGGAAGATGGGCCAGGAAACTTAAAGCCAGCAAAAGAAAGCGGATAGACGCCCTCGAAATGTGGTGCTGGAGAACAATGCTCAGCATTCCACGAACACCTAGACGCACAAATGCATCCATTCTGGAAGAGCAGGCATCCACAATAGGCTTCCAACCATCTGCCTTCAATGCATTTTAAGACACTTTGGACAAATTGAGGACTCCAATTTGGAGAAACCCATAGTCACTGGTAGAAGAAGAAGAAACATGTATCACTTAAGAATCGACTTAAAGCGCTGTATCCCCGCTCAAAAAGAAGAAAATGGAGTAATTACGAATGTTGGAGAGAGCCCGCCAATATTTAAAACGATAAAATTGAAGCGAAAATTGTGAAAATGTTTAATAAAACACGACTCGTTTAAAATAGAGCAAAAATCTCGCGGGGAACATCTAAAATAGCTTTTAAATAAACATTGTGAATTTTTCATACGAGTACTTATAACTTCTAAAAAAGTGAAATGAACGTGTTTATAAAAATTTTCAGAGCATATATTGCGATTTTTTTTTTCATATAATTTGCGTTTTGGCGTGAAACAAGTCTAGATATTATCTTCAAAAATAACATTTACTTTTTAGGAGCTTAAAAACTTCAAATGTTTAAGGGAAATATGTAAGAAATCGGTAAAAATTCGAGTAGCGGCGGCTTAAGAAGAATTTCAGTATTCAAGAAGTTTCTTGTGCATTGATAGACGACTTATCTGGCAGAGGATTTAACCCGCCATGATTTTGACAACTCATTGTACTCAATCTCTAAAATATTAAATATTTTTTTCATTAAAAATAATTTTATTCACTTACAATTATTTAGTAGTTTATTATGGCGGGGTGGGCTGATCCTTTCAAAATAGTTCTCCAAAGTTCCATAATCTTATAATCCACGGAAAAATGGCATCATCTGTGAACCGTCTACCAAAAGCATGCATTTATCTGTATATTATTATATATGTTCTAGTGTTATTGATTACTGTTATAAATCCTTCAAGATTCTTTCCCGCCCCTTCGATACGGTTTTGAGAATTATTAAAGATGAATCAATAAATTGTGACCTACAAACCGATCCCAATATAGCTCGGCGTTTTTCTTGTTTCGGTTAATTAAATACCTACATAATCAATTTTTATTGGTATTTGAGAGAAAATGATACACAAAAAAGGTGGATTGCAAATAACACGATAAATCAACTGGTTTTTATTAAACTAGTAATATTAACAGTTCGTAGTAAAGATTATTGCTGAATATTACGCAAGTGTGATAGTTACATTAATAGGATTTAAAACAAGAGTTTAGTCGCACACAATATTCTTAAGGATGAATTGCTTGCATATGGCATGTTTTAAATTGGTTGTCCGACCTAAAAAAAGATATTTAAAAAAACTTTTCTGATATTCAAATTCAATTATCGTTTATATCGAAACTGATATCTCTTTCTGGTTAAGTCAAAAAGCTGTTTTTCAGTAACGCTTGAAAAGGATATCCCTGTCGGAAGGGTTTACAAAAGCACTAATACACATATTTCTCGTAATGTCTTGTTTGAGTCAACTCTAATTGCATATTTTAAATTCGATTAATTTAATGTTTGTTTATCAATTTCGTATTATTCAACCGTAAACGTTCTCCGAATATTTCGTTGAAAAAAAAATAGTTACTTAAACGTGAAAATATTTTTAATATCTCATACTAAGTTCCCGCCAGAGTTGGCGATGTAAGATTTTTATTATCGACAAATATTTAAGCATATCTCGTGGCCCAAGAGTTGAGGCGACAATTTGCGTGTACATTGTAATAAAAAAGACCACTGTCCGGTACTTGTTAGTGCGCTTACGACATCGAGCGAGGAGGGCGGGTCAGATAATAACATAGAAATTCTCGAAAATCGGAAAAGAATTAGTCAAAAATTCGCAAAGGAAAGAGTTGAATTTGTGCGTCGTCATGTAGATCTTGGGGTGCTCTAAAAACAGAGCCGAACAGAAAAACATAAATTATGACCAAACGTTTTCACGCAAAGAAGTGACAGTAGTGTACTCATCCTAATTTTTTTCGTACGAATTTCGTCAAATCAATGTACGAGTATCATATTGCTCGCTCCACTTCATAGGGTTTTTATGTCAGTTCATATAATAACATAATTGTCTTATAGCATGATGGTACAAGGTAGACTTTGAATAAATTAATCCAGATACTAAAAATATTTGTTTAAAAAATTTCAGCTGTCTTAAGTTTAAAAATATAATGATATAGTCTGGTCAAGATCTTTATTGGCATGCCGATGAACTATTGCAGTAATTATTATTGGGTGCATGCGAGCCATCTAATTTGAATGAATAACCATTTGCCTTTGAAAGACCCTTACTGGAAATCTAAATTACATGCTTTGGCATTGAGATAAGAATAGGCTTTGAAGGTGGTAAGCTTTTTTGCAAGTTTAAGGTGATAGATCAGAAAGGGAGAATTTAACCTTGGTGCAACCTTCCCGTGGACTGTGTTAAAAAACTAGTAGTTTAGGAAAAAAAAATTTCTTATAGAAACTCATTAAACTAACTGTAGTATATTATAATCATTGAAAAACATAATATCAACAACCCTCAAAAAACATATGAAACAGACACAAATTAAAAGACAAGCAGATACAGAAAAAAAGGAACAGTCAAACTGTGATTCGACTCCAGATCCTCTTATCTTACTGGGACTAATCTTAATTCCCCATTTTTATATTTTTTATGAATGTTCTTCTTTTCTTTCCTTCTAACTTATATATCGGTATTTTATTTTTTTTACAAAGATCGATTTCATAGTTAAAATAATTTCAAAATTTTGCATTTTTCAAAGAAACGAAAAAAAGAAAAAAACGATCGAAATCTGTCGGGGTGGGGTACACATGACGTCATACGAACCTCGATTTTTTTACGTCAAAAATTTTTTCATCCAAGTTCCTTATTGGCAATGTTAAATAGACTGAAATTCGGGCAGTAAGAACTGTAAGGATTCAAATTCGCGTGGTATTCACAACAACAAAAAAATTATGTGCTATCATCCGAAAACAGTTTATAATAGAGAGGTAGACCTACAACCATTAAAACAGAAAGCTAGTTTCTAAACAAATCGATTCCTGAAACTCGACTGATAGCATTGTGCGCTCTGATAATTAATTCGTTAATATATGCAAAACTCTGCCTGCACCGGTACAAATTAGTATTCGAATTATCCTACCGATTTCCGGAGCTGCGAATACGGTTAATTTGATAACCGATCCGCCGAATAACAATTACATATTAATTGAATCAGTTTGATAAGGTACATGACTGCGACAGGCTGTATTTTATACTTACTTGCTTGCTAGCTTTTAATGCTTTAACATTCATAGGAATGTACATTGATTTTATGTAATTGTCAAGCTATAGATGCTCTCAAAAGACATTGCTTTGGTGAATTCGGAAAAGAAATATTGCTTGAAATGGTAAAAGACGTGTTAATTGACCAGATTTGAATAGCCAGGTACCTGCTACCAAACCTTCATCTACCACATCTCCTTCCCTAACTTCCCCACTTCCTTCACAACATAACTCCGGACCTTTTAACGGACGGACATTTAAAAGTAAATAAATAAATACTGTAATGAAATTAAATTCTACTTTCAATATTAATTTATTTGGTAGGTACCTAGCATTCTTATTATATGTTTTAACATGAACAAGAGCTTTCACTACCTAATTAAATACAATATATTTTCTATAATATCATGGGGTGAGGTTTGTCTAGGTCTTGGAAATGGATGACCAAGACACACTGAACCCCAGATTCCTACCCAACCCTTAAACCCTTTTCCTTCCCAGAACTCTCCTCTCCTTCCTTTCCTTAAAAAACCCTCCACACAGCATCCCCAAAGATGACATAGGCCCTGAGGGAAATTATTTTCCGCAAGGCCTCCTGTGTGGAGATCATGTAAAAAAAATAATAATAATAAACTAGTGTTTGGGCTTAGGAAAGATTAAGATTAAGAATATTATTTTAAAGTGCAATGACACTGAAAATATAGAACACTGTATACATTCAAAAACATTTTTTTGATCTTAAAAAAAAATAAAATCGAAGAAGCACTGTCGTTAAGTACATACCTACTTAGTGACATACATTTGATTAAATTGTGTTTTACAAAGTGATACAGTAGGTAGAAAGGAAGAACCATTAATGGTGAGTTTAGTTACACCACTTTTAGATCTGAATGAGTTAAATATATTGAGATCTAAAATTAGAGACACGATCTAAAGATCGGGCAACGCCTGGTACTTAAACTAATATTAAATAAATTTAAGCAATTTCTAAAATAAGCTTTATGTTTTATTACAATATCGTTATTCTTCATTATGTTAACACAAAATTCCAAAGGTATAATAATAATGTACCTATATGCAACTCAAATTTTGAGATCAGTGGTTATCTATTATCTATATTGCAATGAAAAAATATGTTTTTCATTTTTATGCCTTGTAAATTTTTAATAAAAATATAGGTTCCAATTTGGGAGGCGGGAATGGGTACCGCCGCCCCGGGAACCTTTATTGGATAACCAACACCTCTGCCATAGGTCACCCCAAGTGGTTCGCTACGTTTGGTGATTTAGCAGGGGTGCCCGGGTTCATGGGGTGAGGTTTGTCTAGGTCTTGGAGGCGGATGACCAGGACACACTGAACCCCAGATTCCTACCCACTCCTTAAACCCTTTTCCTTCCTAGAATTCTCCTTCACTTCCTTTCCTAAAAAAAACCCACCACACAGCATCCCCAAAGATGACATAGGCCCTGAGGGAGATTATTTTCCTCAGGGCCTCCTGTGTGGAGCTCATATAAAAAATAAAAAAAGGTTACACATTACACAGCCTTAGATTACCACCATGATTATATTTTTAGTGTTTCCATTTAAACAACGGTGGCGCCCTCCTATGTTTTGTACTATTATTTGACAAACTGTAGTCCCAATCCTTCTTCTGTTTTCAAAATAAAAGCACCCGATTTTGCACAATTTTTCTTGCCATTGTTCCAAATTTCAAATATTTTTTCCAGCAAGGTGGTGTGGTTAGGAAGAGGCAAGAACTGGATAAACGACATTCCAGTAGGAACTAAATATATATTGATTTCAAAACCAAACCATACATTTGTCTACATTTGAACATGTTATCCATTTAATATTAATCATTTATTTAAACATATTACATGGATAAAAGAAAATAGTTTTAAAAGAGAATATCATCACTTTAAAAATAAAATATCACATTACTTTACAAATTTCTGTAACAAAATTTGCTGAATCTGGGGTTTTTCTCCTTGAATGATAATACCAGCATTCTTTTTCTTGGTACAGTTTATGAAATCTAGATCTAGAGCACCAAATTACGTATAATACGAACTCTTTTGTGTAATTTGAACCACCATCTTTTTTTAATGCGTATGAATTTTTTGTAGGTACTCAAGTAAAGGAGTTGTTTTGTGCCGTAGAATAATCAGTCCCATTGTGAGGACGAGATAACAGGTACCAGATACGCAGAAAATAAAGAAGGTCTCCGTAATGGAGGTAAATAATAGGTACAAGTTGTTATTGTTGTGATAATAAGCCTGCCTGGAACATCCGCACGCACCTTATGTTAGGTTAGGTTTGCACGCATTGCTGCATTCAGGGTACAAGGTTCTAAAACTGGGGTCCCTAAGATTTTTTTGATTACCAAAATACCCATATAATCTTGACCCTGTACAATTTATCCATCACTTACTAGGCTGTGCGATACGTTATTGAAAGTACTAGCAAAAACACGTATACGAAGCACTTAAATATAAAAGCATTTAACTGAGTTATATAAGTTCATAAATTGTAGTTCTGAGAGTAGATATCGCTTTAAAAAAGCAGGTTTCTAATTTTCTCATATACACATACATATATGTAAATCAAAACCTAAATTTCCTAATAAGATTTGTATGTACATACATACATATCTATCTTCTTAACTCTAAACCACGTATTTCAAGAACTTTTTTACTTCAAATTTGGAATGACTACATAATTTCAACAAAACATCACTATATCAATGACAATTCTTTTCCCAAACTTTTTCGGGCAGTAGATACCATAACATTGAAAAAAAAGTGCAGATGAGAAAATCCAAATAAAGAAGAAGATTTCACATTTATTGAACCATTGAAACAACCACCATCTTGAACCGGAATCGGAACGTACAAACAAGTTAACAATCCGAAGAAATGCAAAACGGTCGTTTTAAAACAGAACTTCGCTACACTCGGTCAACAAAAAGCTTCAATTTTAATAATAGTGTATCTCATTAGAACAATGCCAACCGAGAAGCACAAATTAAGCGATAAAATAATATATATATTTTTTTTAATTTTGATTTTTGCACGTAGGCTCTATCGAACCCACGATCTCTGAGTTCAGAATAAAGCAACTTATTGATATGACACATCATAAAAATTCACAATTATGGAGGACTGATCAGTTGGCGCTAACAAAAAATGTCAAAAGGAGCGTAACTAGCAGTTCACAATAAAGTTCTGGTACCTACCCTTTTGCATGGCAGTGAGGCATGGAACTGGCAGAGGAGTTATGAACATTATCTAAATTCTGTAGAAATGATGAGGCGTAAATTTGGTAAAATCAAATACGATTAAGTGAGAAATTTGAGATTCGCAAATAATGCAATGCTGCTGCAACTCACTTAGACGGTTTGGGCATGTAGAGTGAATTAAAGAAGAAGGAGTGTAAGGAGCATATACAACGCCAATGTGAATGATATTAGAAGTCGGGGACGTCCGAGGAAGACATGGCACCGCAAGTGAACCAATGTGTAATGTCAGAATAACAGAAGGGTATGTATAAGACGATGTAGAAATGTGAATGAAACAAAGAGTGTGTGCCAAGACAGAGTTGTTTGGCGGTCCGTCCTCTCTGCCTACTTCCACTAGGAAATTGCGTGATGGTTTGGTTGTTTAAAAATCGTCTATAATCGTCTTATTATCGTCTAATTACTACAAATTGAAAAGACATGATATTTTACAATCTACCTATTTAATAATAATTATATTCTTTTCGAGTTTTGGAAGCTCACCGCGCCCGTCCGTTGCACGCGAAATGAATAACTTCATATATATAATTTTTAAGTAAACTCGAGAACAGTTTAACGGAAAAAATAAGAATAATCGTTTCCAACCCCAAATGTTATTATGTTCTTAAATTTAAACTCCTTATTACATTATGACGCCGCGCCGGGGGCTAAATTACAACAAAACGGACCCAAACCCGACATTCTAAAGGCTTTAAACGAGAAAACTAGAGGCAGTAGAATACCACGTAACCAAAAAACTAACCATTAATAGGCCAATGATCAAGAAATCTTGGATCTTTTTACTCATGGTCTTAATTTTGCTAGTAGCTATTATGTTCTGTTTGAGGGCGGGGTATCATGTAATTCGCCTTAGGACAATTTTAGATGTTTTGAAATTGTTCGGATGATTTGGTCTAAAAGCTATTACTGTTTTCGTATCTCAATGCCGAAAGTTTTGATTCAATTTTGTTTATAATCGAAGGAAACAGATGCATCAACGCTGAAAAGGTTGTTTGAATGTTGGATTTAAAAAAGCTTCCAGAACGGTTTACTTACAATTTTTTTTCGTATATTAGAGAGCTTTTTCAATCAATAAATTGATAATGTTTTTTTTTCTTATCATTGCGATACTGAGAAGAAAATGTCTTAATTTTTTGTATGACAATCAATGGTGTTCTGATATTGAATGGAAACTAAAACAATTAAACTTTGAAAACAATTAAGCGGAAGCTACAAACCAAAAATTTATTTATTCGTAGTGTTCCTTATATCGCCAGGAACGTAGGTTACAGACATAAAAATCGCTCGGCAAACGGATTTTATCGATTTGATCACGATGTCCAGTGCAAAAGCGGTTTTATTTATTAAAACCACTTTTAAGTTTTTATTTATTAAGTGGATTATAAATGCTAGAAATATTTCGATTCTAAAAATTCTTAAAATCGCGCGTCGTATTTGCACGAGACAAGTAAGCGAAAAGGTGGTTTTTATTAATTTTGTGCATTATTTTAGAATGAAAAAAAGTTAGAACAAACAAAATCTCAAAAATAGTCTTAGCCTTTAAGGGGTATTTAAAAAAAATGTTTCTTATGTTACTTCATAGTTAAGCCATTAAAAAACATTTTTTTTTGTGGTTTACGCTTATATTTTTTTGTTATGTAAATAATAATTTTATTGTGATTCCAATACAAAGAAAAGCTAGTACAAGCTTCAATTCATCCGTGGCTAATTTTTTAATGTTCATAATGTAAACCGATTCGTCGTAAAGATGAATCTAAATAGTATCTAAATAGGATTTCACGTATAGCTTCATCTTAAGGGTGAAATTACTGTAGCGCTCGCACTTATACTTATAGCTGGTCCCCGGCATGCGTTGTAATGGCATTCAAAGAAATAAATTGATTTCTTTCCCGTGCGTCTCCGTTCCCTTCCACCTTCCACGCCTTCCCCCTCCCTCGTATCTTCCCTCTCCGCAAACTCCACCTTTCCCTGCCTTTCCTCCCTGCCGGTAAAATATATTTACACAAATTTCATTTACCCAAATTCCGTAACGCCAGAGCTTATCATTATATATAGCCTATGTTACTCGCTGATAATGTAGCTTTCTTTTGATGAAAGAATTTTTAAAATCGGTTAAGTGGTTTAGGCATGAAAGCGTAACAAACAAACACACTCACTTTTGCATTTATAATATTAGTAAAGATGTGAATAATTTTATTAGAAAGGAAAAAAATAATCAATAAAAACTATCCCAGATAATTTTAGCTATAAAACTATATTAAAAAAGGTCGTTTCAAATATGGGTTCGTACATTTCTAATGAATTTTTTGTTGATGTTTACGCTTATATTATTTATGAAGCAATTAACATTTTTTATTTTAATTCCACTTAATGGAAATGGTAAGAAAAGCTTCAATTTATCAAAAGCATTTTTTTAAAATTATTTATAATGTAAACCGATTCTTAGTAAATATCTAAAATAGTGATTTAGCATTCAGCTTTGTCTTATGGTCCGTCAATGTGATGGAGTTTTAAATAACCCTTAGAATTCATTCGCAAGGATTTAATTCGACATACCTTCTGATTATATATTACATTATGGTAATATTGGTGAAAGCGACCAACGGGGTAGAGGCTTCCGTAATTTCATCAACCTGTTTGACGCGCGTAATTTCGGAGACTAAATTCCGCGAACACTGCGGGGCATTGCACTTATCCTCTCGTTACATCAAGTGTCAATTTAACCATAAAATAATTTTGATTCGATAAAAATTTAAAAACTGGAGATTTTTAATTTTTTTAGTTATGTAATCAAATGTTTAAAATTAACTATTTTAAAATCCGTTTTAGTTGTTGGTTTTTGTGGTGATTTGTTGTTTTCCCTTATGAACAATATTTTTTAAACGATCGGGAGTTTCAATGATACTCTGTTCGTCAGGTTACGCGCCGGGTTTATTTATTGTCTTGTTTACAATGAATATTTTACTTGACTAAACGTCCGTTCTAATAGATATAAAAGAATAGCACCTTCTCCCGCACACAAAAGCATAACTTTTATGGTAGTTCATTTTAAAAAAAATAATAATAAATATATAGTTTTAATCTCATAAATGCCAAGGAGGAAACGACGTAAATTTCGCAAAGTTTTGACTTAGACGTAATATTTTGTGGGTTTATTTTGTGCTGTCCTATATTTTATTTACTAAAACACATTCCTCAAACAATAAACTATGCATAAAAACAACATTACTTGTGTTTCACGACCTTACAACGCTCTCGGTTTGACAGCTCAAATCCCGAGAAAAATGATGCACGGACGCCATAAAGAATTTAATACAAATTATTCCGAGTAGCTAGGTGTGTTTACGGTACCTCATACGTCAAGAACAAGAATGCCCCAAGCGATTCTGACCTTGTCTTTCATACGCTTTCTTTATACATAAGGATTAAAATCGCATTCCAAAATAAACATTTTTGAAAATTTTGACATGCGCGCCGGCGCACACCCGGCACTGGACCTGTTTTAAGGGACGTACTGACTTACTTTAACTAGAGATTCCTGACATTGTTTGAAGTAAAAAATGTACTGAAATTGAATTTTGGTTTCCGGTTTTTTCTTAAAACATAAAAAAATAGTATGAGATTTGAATCCGTGTCGAGGGGCCAGGCACGACTTGTTTCAACAGTAATTTATTGTTTTAAATATTGCGAATTGTTTAAAAAGAACCAAAAATAATGCACATCGAGAAAAGTCGCAAAATTGTCACATCTTGTTACCTAGTACAAAAATGATATTATCTATCTATATACGTAAAAATGAAAATATGTTTGCTTCTGTCTATGTTTGTATGTATTTATGCTATGCGTTGCTAAACCATTCATCCGATTGCGATGAAACTTTTGGGATTTGTTGTGCGCATGCCCGCGATTTTTACTATATACTGTACTGAGTTCTGGCATCTTGAAATTATGCGTTTATAACAGTTGAAACTTTGTGGATATCGATGTGGGCCTGCCAGCAATGGTTTCTATATATACTTGTGAGCTCTGGCATTATGAAATTTGTATAAAAAAATTGCAATAGGTGGCACGCGAGCTGTTTGAAAACTGAATGTACCAGGAATGGATGTATGGAATGCGGAAGAGGTAGGGGAATCAAGAAGGGGGAAGGGAACCCGGGAGCGGGGAGGGGAACTCGGGAGGGAGGAGAGGAACTCGGGAGGGGGGAGGGGAACTTGGGAGGGGGATTCGCGGGAGGGGGAAGAGGGCGAGGGGAGTGGGGAGAGGGAAGGCTGAGAAGGCGAAGTGGGAACGTGAAAGGGGAAGGGGAGGCAGAAAGGGAACAGGACGAATGAGAAAGGAAACGCAGGGAGAAACAATTTCTTTATTAAGTGGTATAGCAAAGCATGCTAGTTTAGTCTATAATGTACATAATGTAACCGGATGAAACAAAATGGCAACAAAATCATAATAGAACAGCTTAGGTTAGGTCCGCAAGAGTTTAGATTAGGTTGGGTGAGGAATATTAACTTGTTTCCTAGTTTTTCTTCATTCTCCTGTTTTGTTTGGTAACAGTAGAAGTCAAGGTAAGTCGAAACCTTTTTTACAAAACCTCAAATTGGTTGCACGGATGTTGTTATAGTTGATATCCCGACAAAAACGTTATACTCCGATGTAATAATATGTATCACGATAATTTCGTATGACCGGAAAGAAGACCTAAAACTAAATAGTATTATCCTTGAAATTAATCACAATCTGAGACCATTCAGAATTCTAACATTTACCTTGCTCTGTTATTAACAAAAAAGCCTGTCATTATTTTCCAATTTGGTAATAGTGTTGCCCGGTATAAATCCCAATTATTTGTCCTCTGTGAATTAGGGTTACCATAATGATACGTCTCCAGACTTGCTTCTGTCCACCTGACAAATTATCTCGGGACAGGGCTGTCCCATTGCATAATTTATATAATGCGGGATGTTGTTTCTCTCCGAACATCATCTGTTCGTATCCAAAGAGATGATGTTTTTTTAAGCTAAATAAAAAAAAAATGGCGTGCAATTTATACGCGGTAGAAATGAAACCTTCTAAAAACGTAAGTAGACAAGAGTGGGGAGACTGAAGCACCGCACAATCAGGAGGTAAGCTACGAAACACCACACTCGCAGGATAAATCCTATAGACGTTGTGTTTGTCTCTTTTTAGTGTCGCTTTTTCGTTTCATCGAATTTAAAGTTGAAGAAGTTTTCACTTCAATAAATATCACAAATAATACAACATGTAAAAATTAACCTTAGTTTTCCAATGTAGGTATTATTGACTCTTTTTAATTTATTTTTATTTTTTATAATTTATATTTTTATACTAGCTGGGCCCGGCTTCGCTCAGGACAACATTCGAGAGTGTTCTGAAATGTTCCACAATTTATTTTATTTATTTATAGCGGACCCGACAGACGTTGTCCTGTACACAACTCTAGGGACAAACTAAAATTAAAACAGAAAAACATTCCAAAATCAACAACTCCTTAGAAATAAAAAAAATTAATTAAAATAACATTTTCCAGTAGACCAAATTGTGAATCTAAACCATTCTCGAATCCCTTCGAACCCACATAAAAAATTTCATCAAAACCGGTCCAGCCGTTTAGGAGGAGTTCAGTGACATACACACGGACAGAAGAAATATACATATATATAGATTTATTGAGTAGCCTCCCCATTCTTGTCTTCTTTAGTTTTTAGAAGGTTTCGCTTCTACAGCGTGTGAACTGCACACTTGTAATTTATTTTATTTTATTCGTTTACAGACTCGAATAATAACAAAACATATAACACCAACTGAGATACAATAGAATTGACAAAGATACTCGTAATACCTACAAACTACCTGCACCTGAATGAACCAACCACAAATTGCACAAAAACATACATTAGGGAGAAAATATCTAAACAATTGTAAGTTTTGATGGAATCGAGGATCTAAGCAATATCATAATTTATTTTTGTTACGGTAAAGCCATGTGAAAAAAATGTTAATCTCTATAATGTTTCAATTTAAAGTAAAAAAAATTCGTTCACAATGAGTTTTTTTAAAACAAAATGCGCACGTTTGCTATTATGTCTTGTTCGGTCCGTATTAGTTCCTAGATAGTCGGATTTCCAGTTAAGAACCAAACGCCCCATTTATGTTATACTAGCTGGTACCCGGCATGCATTGCTATGCCATTTAATAAAGAAATTGTTTCTCCCTGCGTGTCCTTTCCCATTCGTCCCCTTCCGCCTCCACCTTCCCTTTTCCCACTCCACTCCCCCCTTCCCCCGTCCCTCGAACCCCTTACCCGAGTTCCCCTCCCCCTTCCCCCCTCCCGCATTCCATACATTCTGTCCCGGTAGATTCAGTTTTCAAACAGCTCACGTGCCACCTATTGCAAATTTCATAATGCAAGAGCTCACCAGTAGTTTTATACAAAATAGCGAAAAAAAAAATTATTATCCAATTTGGTTCTGTCTTTCGGAACTTATGCGCGTACATACATTTCGGCGATATATTTTTAGAGATAGATATTAACTACGATGCCTGAAATAAAATTTCCCGCAAATATTTCAACACCGTTTCCACGGCAACGGTTTGTTTTGCTTTTCTTCTTACGTTAGCAATAACTCACTTTTGTTAGCGACAGAAATAGTATAATAAATTTAATATATTAATATTTATACTTTCATAACGCCAGAGCTTACCATGATTTACAGCCTATATTACTCGTATATGATGTAGCTTTCTATTGGTGAAAGAATTTTTAAAATCGGTTTATTGGTTAATGCGTGAAAGCGTAACAAACAAACAAACGCAGTGTAATATTCTATATCTTAGCTAACATTTTTTAAAAGTAGTTATGTAGATTTGTCTAAAATATGAAAATTAAACATTTTCGATCCCAGCATTCCCAAATTTTATGAGAAGATAACCGCAGCGGTAACCGGTAGTTACAATACATCAATAAAAGGGGTGGTTTTTTTCAATTTTCGTAATTCCAGTTGTGAAAACCATTCAAGCAAATCGACGTGAAAAAATGTAATAACCATAGATTCAGTCATATGCTGCCAGGGGTACTGAACCTTTTGTGCATAGTTTTTCTAGTACTTTTATAGCTTTTGCTAGAATTAATACAAAATTTATCGGTCGTTAAAGGTCGTTAAACCTGTTTTCGGGTTTATAATGTCGGGGAAATACTATTGATGTTTTTTTTTTTTTTTTTATTGAAGAAGAAGATAATACTTATAATCTAAATGAAAATGTGAAAGAAAACAAGACACAGAAAAATAGAAAAAGACAATGGACGCAACTGGGACTCAAACCCAGACCTCTCGTCTAACCGGGACGTGCGCGTTATCCAATTTCGCTATTGCCACCTTCTGTCAAACCGTCATATTTGTCAATCTCATATTTCAAATATTTAGAATCAACAATATTATCTTCAACTAGTTCTTTTTTCCATATTATAGGCAAGTACTATTTTTATTGGAAACAATAATTCTAAGAATTAGTTTTTAACCTGAAAAGCGTCTCGGATAAATGTATCCGAATTTATTCATATGGAACTATTGACTTTATGAAAGTCTAAATGAATATTCAATTTTTTACGAGAAAAACTCTCTTTTTATAACTTTTGAAGGTTATTCCCATCAACGTAATATATCATTGAAGAAGAAGAACACTTTTAATCTAAATGAAAATATGAAAGAAAACAAGACACAGAAAAATAGAAAAAGGCAATGGTCGCAACTGGGACTTGAACCCAGACCTCTCGTCTAACCGGGACGTGCGCGTAAAAAATTGAATATTCATTTAGACTTTCATAAAATCAATAGTTCCATGTGAATAAATTCGGATACCTTTAACCGAGACGCTATTCAGGTTACAAACCAATTCTTAGAATGATTGTTTCCAATAAAAAGAGTAGTTGCCTATAATATGGAAAAAAGAACTAGTTGAAGATAATATTGTTGATTCTAAATATTTGAAATATGAGATTGACAAATATGACGGTTTGACATATTACGTTGATGGGAATAACCTTCAAAAGTTATAAAAAGAGAGTTTTTCTCGTTAATTTTTATTTTTTATTTATTTACCTTTACCAATGTCATGGAAGAAAAACACTCTTTAGGTCTTAGTCATTCAATCGATTTTGAGTTTAAGACGTTTAACTTTATTTTTCTTAAATCAATCATCTCTTTGTTGTTTGGATAAAGTACGTACCATAACCGGTGTACTTTGTAGACTCCAAGGATTACTAACCATTCCTTTACTAACATCAGTGTACTATGCCATGGTATATTCACACCTTTCCTATCTCTGGGGATTTGCCTCAAAGAAATTGATAGCATCTGCAGGTGGTTCAAAACCGAGCTCTCAGAAATATTTTTGGACTTCCATGGGACACCCATGTCAGAGACATTTATTCTATTTCCGGTATTCTTTCAACCACATTCCTACCTAAACATGAAATCACAAGCACCATCCTACAAATTGCTCAACAATCAACTTACACTAACATCAAGCCACTTTATAATCAAGACATTCTCATTCTCCTAGCAATACTCGATACAGCAATCAAATCCGCGTACCTCAAACATATACTACAACATATGGGATAATATCTCTGAACTGCCAGTACCTTTAATGATGAAGCTATGTAATTTTCTTGTCATGTTCAATTCTGTCTTGTTTCATTTTCTCTTCTTTTCTTGTTAATTTAGTTGTAATCATCCATATTTGTAAATTTGTTCCTTTTTTCTTTAATTGTTTTCTATTGTTGTTTGTTCTACTTAAATTGTCTTTTATTTTTCGTCTATATTGTTTGCGAAATTTATATTTTTTATATCTAATTTCCTATGTAAAATTATTATTTCTTCCCACCTATGAATTGTATGTTCCTCCTGTCTTAAAATGAGTTCTTAACTCATCGGGATTGCCCTGGCAAGAAATAAAAACAATGAAAGAAAAATATAAAAGTGTTGGTGATTAAAGAATCTCAGCATCCCTTCGTAGGTAAGCTGAAATTCTTTAGCTATTCAACGTCATCGGAGTGGATACCTTTCAAAAATGTGCTTCGTTGCTCAAATTTGTCCCTGATCCACATTCACTCATTGCAGACTACAGTGTCATTAAGAACTATTTTGTGTATCGTGTGATTTTTTTATGGTTATCTTTGACTTTATTGGATTCTTGTGATGAAGAATGACGAACTCGTTTGCTGCCAGACATTTAATATGGAAATGAGTAACGTGTGACATTTTTAGAGTGTCATTTCTTCTCAAGGGAGCGTTCACATAACTTCATGTCTAGACGAAAATGGAATACACGCTTCAAGTAACCGAAAGACGCTGGTGAATGTCGCATTACGTTTTGATTGATGCACGTCAGATCTGTCTACGTGTCCAGGGAAACCTAAGCAATTTACACTCCTCTTTTACCTTCTGCTTTTCTGATGGCCAACCTTATAATCAGTAAGAGATAAAAACACTACCTCCACAAAACTGATTTTGGTATTATGGTAGTAGTGGAAGCAAGCAGACACAAAATTATTTTCTATCTTTGTTGAGCACCATTTAAACGTTATTTAACAAAAATTGTGCTAAGAAAACCAGCCAAGTATTTTACTTACGAATACTCTGGTCTATGCAAAGAAAGATCACGTAGCTTATGCTACATTTTTCATTGCTAATTTTCTCGTAATATCACTGCTTTGGCACTAAGATTTTTTGTCTAGCCTAGGTAGATAATGTGTTCTGTCTCTAGGTCATTCAAAGATATCTTTTTTAGAGATTTTATCATTTATCGTTTTCCTTTAATTTGGAATGAGCGCAATTATTTCTAAGTTTGAGGATTATACTTTATTAAATTTAAAGGATTGAAGATAAATTTCTAGTCTGGCTTTTTTGTTGTAAAGAAGGTCGTGTAAGGCGATAATATGCGGTCTCTGACGCGATTTACGACCACAGGCCTTTAAATTAAACAAATGAAAAATGCTTATTTACGTCATATTCTTAATAATAATTACTTATTAGTTACATACCTAACTAATTTTAACACACCCTTAGGACGTACACGCCATACAAAACTATTCCACACACTTTATTACAAAACAAATGCAGCAACTAATTCACCAATTAACCGTGCTCTTCATACGTCCAATGACTTAACTGTAACATCTCCTACATCTAACATTTCCTCCGATTCACAATTAAGTACCAACATTAAAACCCAACACATTCAGCCCAACTTACCCCCTCCCCCTCCCCCACACACACACACACACACACACACACACACACACACACACACACCTACACACTAAGCACATCACCCGATAATTTCTAAATATACATACCACAAATAAGACACTACAAAGAAACATATCACAGATTCCCACTATGAAATATTACTTAATATCTGCAAATTGTCTGATCATTGTAACCAATGTACTGTTTGTTCTTATATAAATAAATAAAAATGCATTTTTTTTACTAAAATATGGTTTTCAGATTGAAAATAATAGAACACTTGTTATAATTTGTGTGTTCGCTGCAAGCTAAAAGCTTTATTTTTTTTATTTCTAGGGAAGAGCACAAGTATCATTAAAAAAATATTGAAACTTAATGTAGGATTATGGAAAAAAAAAATTTTTTTGGAAATATTGGCTCGTAGTTTAGCAATTATGAATATTTTGCTAAAATTCTCATAATGTCCAAATTTCTGTGTATAATTTTTATTTATAGATGAAAATATATTTTCGTAAAGCAAGGTTAAATGATTTTTCTTCGTACGGGTATCAAGAATGAAAAAAACCTAACAATAGAGTACAAAATATGTTAAAAAACCTTATTTTGATAAAAAAATATGTTGTTTGAATTTGAAGTCAACAAAAGGTTCTTGATCCTTTTATATTTCACTGGCGGTCATTGGTTTTTAGATCTCTAATAGAATATCCAGGGGTCGTTACAATTGATTTTCCATCTGAAGTGGAGGTTAGAGATGTAATGAGGGTTCCGGGCATACCAATGTGGCACCGAAAGGCTACTTCACGATCGCTGCTGGATAAAACGCCCTCATTTTAGCAACGCACCTTCACAAAAAAGCCTAGAAAACAACCCGAAACATGGTATATGTTACTAATAATGATTTGTCTCTTTTTGCGAGTTACATTTTATATTAAAAATTACTTTCCGATTGTCGTTGGGAGTTGCGGACAAGATTTAATCCGATTTTTACAACCACCTTTTATTACGTTCTATCGAATATTTCCATACGGCTTTATGGTTTTATAAAACGATTTGGCCGACCACTGTTTCGGAATAGCTGACCTGTTTGATATCAGTTTTACAACTTGCTTTTTATGTGACTCTCTGTGGATTGAATTCTAAAATATACCACGAATTCTAATCCATACTTTCGATATTAAACTAGCGCTTGTGAATATGGGCCATTATTTTCTGAACATTCATTTGTACAAGTGCTCATGTTATATTCTATTGCACTCAATAAAATATGTCGTGTGGGCGTGTTTCGTGATCCAAATTTCGATACGAAGAAACGCTTTTCACAATTGTTATGAAATCCTGTGACCAGATAGTTGATCCCCCGACAGTTAGCCGGCGATTTTTTGCATTATTTTTCAATTTCTAACCTAAAAATACATTTAAGGGGTTATATACAGTTAGAATTTTCTGGAAATTGATTTTTTGTATTATTTCTTTTTCGTAATGTACATTTATTTAAGTTTACACAAAAAAAAAATTACGTCAATCTGGTGATTATTTTTGAAGTTACACGCATATTTGTAAAGACCTGTCAGAGCATTTGAAAGTAGGAGACAAACTTTAAACTCGTTTTTCTCAAAACTGCGTTTTTAAAGTCGGTGACCAAGATGTCTCGGAAACGGCTGAACCGATCAGTCTCAAATTTTAACACAAGCTTCCGAAACGTTGGCTAAAGAAGGAGGTAGCGCAACACGGCATAACATCCCAAAAATAAATAACAAAAATACTTTTGGCCGTGAAAATCTATAAACGTATCCGACAGCACATTGTACAGAAGTATGCCCGGAGGATCAACTGCCACGAAATCATGAAATGGTATGGTTTGCAAGACGTTAGGCAAGTTTAAGAGAAACAAGCGTGTTAAATAGGCCAGAACCAAAAGGTTCTTACTTATCAATGTAATGAAAGTTTGTATATGAAGACTTTTTTAGAGCCCTTATTTATTCTATATAATCAATAATGACAAAGCATATACAGCAATAGTGTGAACGGATTTGATAAAGAAATATATATATTTTTTTGGAAATGAATTTCGCAACCTTTTTCAAACACATAAATTACCTCAAACGCAAAAATAATTAACAGAAATCCAACCAAAAACTAAGAGGTTAATTTTACTAAAATTAAGGATAAAAAAAACCAAAGAGAAAGGATGCACAACAACATATCTGTACTTGTAAAAGAAATGGCCCGTTGGGAAAATTTACTGAGAAATATTATTCATGAAAATGCCGGCATTTGAATTCAACATGTCTGCTATGATGTAAAGGGGCAGACCCAATCCTTCACGTGGGTCCATCTATCATAAGGAACGGTCTGTGCTCTGTATCATACGCATACATAACTAACTTATTAGCTTTCATAAATTATAACGGCATGAATGTTGAAGTTAAAATATTTCAAATATATTTTGTTACATAGAGAGTTTTGTTAGATAAAATACATTTACGAAATAACACCGACTTAACAAATTTTTTTTAAGAATTGAGAAACGTTACAGAGCGTCATTAAGAGTACTACATACTGTAAATTTCGTTTGTCTTTAAAAACCAAAAAATAAATTTGTTCATCGCAAAGCAAGTACAGAAGTACATGGTGGAATTTGAAAGATTGGGTGAGTTTATGAAATTTAATTTTTTTATTTTCTCAATTTCGGATTCCGAGGTAGAATTGTCGTAAAATCTAAGGAATGTGCAGGAAAGTGACTTGTAAATTTTTCTTAAGTCACTCATATATGTTACCAATGTAGGTACAATACTATGTCAAAGGATCTTGTAAATAAGGTTAAAATTGGTCACCACAAGTTCTATAACAACTATTAAAATATAAAATTCATTTTGCGTCTCACAAGATTAGAAGATTAGAACCTTGGGATCCGCGAGTGTGATGTACCTGATGAAAATTTCGGATTCCGAAGGTCGCGGGATCGAATCCCGGCTAGGCAAATAAATTTTATTTGATTAATTTGTGTTATTTCACAATTTATTCATTTAAAATAATATTTGGTATAATTGCGGCACATTCCAGAGTGGAAGATACTCTCAGTATCGCCCTGGTGTAAGACCACCATTCAGAATTGAAACGTTGCTTGAAATGGCTTTGGCCGTGTTTGGTGACCAGATCTGAATAGCCAGGTACCCCCCCATTTTACTCTTCCCTTAAGCCTTCCCCTCTCCACTACCTCCGCCTCACAACATACCCCAATTCAGGATGCCATAGTCTCACTGGATCCAGACGGAAGCAGTTGGGACTCTTGTGCGGTGTTCATATAAAAAAATTATGTTTTGTTATCTTCTTCTTCACTTATTTTTTTTTACTTGGTTTTGTGTTATTTTGGAAAAGGTTTGTCCGAAATCAAAGATGTTTTAATCCATTCTACAGTTTAAAGCTCCATATGAATCAGAGCCTTCTCCTGGAATAATTGTGATGTGAAACTCATCAGGCTATTTCTTGTAACAATTTAGCTGCGGGATTGTCCGATGCGAGAGTCCTACCTCCATCCCCTATAAATCGTTCGTTTTAAATTTTTGATTGAGCCGCAATTAGGGGGCCTTCCTCTTGATTTATTGCCATGGATTGGAGTTGTGTTGTTCAAGGATCAGGGGTAAAGAATAATAACGAGTTCCTTCCAGTAGAGCGCATTCCTTTGAAATATTTGATAACCACAGGATGAGAAAACTATTGTTCAAGTTTATATGAAATTGATAAATAAATGCAAGTGTGTAAAAATCAGTAACGAAGGGTTCTTTATTTATCAGACCAAATTTAACCTTAAACAATAAATAAATATTTCGTACAAGAAGGAAGTGTGGGATTTGCAAAAAAAAACATGAAAGACTGGATAAGTGAGGTTAGATTGTTTTTGACAATTGTTTAGCTTTTTTTATTCAATTTGCCAGATTTACAGAAAATTTTACTTTATTTAAAATTAAAAAAAAAAAAAAGAAATAAGATTGATTTTTTTTAATTGAATTTAAGATTGATTTTTTTCTTGGCCGTTTTGAAGTTTTTTTTCTTAAATTGAGTACCTATCTTTTAAGGTTGTTGAAAAAAATAAAATTATATGGAAGAAACAAACTTATTATTCAAAATAAATGTGGCATTGAGGGTAAACAAACCGACAGATGATTCTAGAAGACTGACTAACACAAATAGTACCTACGGAGCTGACAGATCAAGTTTACAATAATTACTACAGTCAATCAACATTCTATCTTGAGCTGATAAAAGTGCGAAAAGACAAGTAGTATTTTACGATTAGAGAACTTATTGTTCTTGTATCTGAACGGAATTTCTCGTTTTCTACCACCACTGTATTGAAAAATGACATCACATGAATGGTTACATACGACAAAGATAAGTATGATCTCGAATCCAGAGAGACGATTACGATTCTTCTTAAGGCGACGCTTCTCGGCTGAAAAAGAAGAAGATGGAGAGATATGTAATTACGAATGTTGGACAGAGCGCGCTAATATTTTAAGTGATAAAAATGAAGTGAAAATTGCGAAAATGCTTAATAAAACATGACTCGTTTAAAATAGAGCAAAAATCTTGTGGAACGTATCTTAAGTATCATTTAAAGAAACATGTGAATTTTTTTCATAAATATAACTTGTAAAATAATAGAAATCGGCTTGTTTAAAATAATTTTCGGAGCATACTTTGCGATTTTTTTCTATCGAGGGAATTTCATATAATTTGCGTTACGGCGTGGAACGTATCTAGATATTATCTTAAAAAATAACATTTATTTTTTTAAGAACTTAAAAACTTCAAATGTTTAAGGGAGATATGTTTAATGTTAGAAATCGGTCGAATTCAGATAGCGGCGGCTTAAGGATAAGGAATCGGCACAAAGTTTAAAATAAGCGACCTATTTGATTTCGTCTAAGAGAACGGAAATTGCAGTTTACGAAAAAATCGTTAATTTTAAGGTAAAGGATCAACCTTCTGTCATCCAAGAGAACTGGAATCGCAGTTAATGAAAAAATCGTTAATTTTAAGGTTAAGGATCAACCTTCTGTCATCCAAGAAAATTGGAATCGCAGTTAACGAAAAAACCGTTAATTTTAAGGTTAAGGATCAACCTTCCGAGAAAACTGGAAACGCAGTTTACGAAAAGTCGTGAATAATTTTAAGGGATCATTCCTTACACTTAAGTAAAACCCGAATCTTCCCAGGGGATCAGATTCTGATTGCCTTACCCTAACTAACCACTTTATCAATTGCAGTCACTTTGGAGAAGAAAAAAGAAAATTGCAGAAACCGGTTCAAATTCCGTACGTGCTTTGCCAAAAGGATGTACATTAGTGTGGGCCGATTTTTTTTTCTTCCGAATTCCTTTTGGCGCTAATAAAAAGTTGTCAATGCATCTAAAACATAAAAAAAAAATTTAGTTTAAAAAAAATCAAAAAATATCCCAAAGTTCCGCAAGTCCTTTGAAGTTTGAGAAAATATCGAAATATTTCCATTTTTTCAGCCTTTGCACAAAATATTCTGAAATAGTTTAAAGATATTCATTTATGAGCTCTTGTTAAATAAAGTTTTGTTTAATGTTTTAGATGCAAAGACAACTTTTTATCACTAGCGCTTAAGGAAATAAGACCTTTTTTTTTCGCCATACAGTTGCGGCCCACACTAATGTACAGGCGTAGGACGATCGTAAAATCAGGCAGATCATGGTGCGCCCAGCCACATCATGATCTGCCATATCGTGAAATGGCGGCAGATCGCGATGTGCCTGAGGCACATCATGATCTGCCTGATTTTACGATAGGCTCAGTTATTACGTTGTTTAATTTCTTATTTTAAAAACCACCAACATCATTGTCTCGTCGATTTTACATATTTTTCTGACTGCTTTTTTTACATGTGCTCCACACAGGAGGCCGTAAGGAAAATAATTTCCCTCAGGGCCTATGTCGTCCTCGAGGATGCTGTGTGGAGGGTTTTTTAAGGAAAAAGAGGAGTGGAGAGTTCAGAGGAGGGGAAAGAAAAGGGTTTAAAGGGTGGGTAGGAATCTGGTGTTCAGTGTGTCCTGGTCATCCACTTCCAAGACATAGACAAACCTCACCCTATGAACCCAGGCACCACAAACTACTTGTGGCGACCTATGGCAGAGGTGTTGGTTATCCAATAAGGTTCCCGGGGCGGTAGTACCCATTCCCGCCTCCCAAATTGACATGACATGATATTAAAAGTATGCTTGGAATGTAGGTAAAAACCTGCAAATCTGTTAGAATGTTTGTAAACCCTGTCTTTCCAGGAAGTAAAAAACGCATAAATTAGCATTATTAAAGATTGTTATTACCATAAAATATTCACACTCTTTCTTTATATGAAAATTATGCGGGAACCCAAATTATAATCCACTTTCCGTCTTATTAGACGTCCCAAACACTTATTTTTTCAATATATATAATGATAATGAATGTGAATGTAATGTTAAATTACAGATTACACGTACATGTACGAATACATCTTCCAGAAGATTAATTATACTTATGGCCATTAAATTTAACCGTTGAAATTAACGATTGTAGTTTAAAATTATATTATCCATCAATTTGGGAGACGGGTATGCGTACCGCCGCCTTGGGAATACACTGGACAACACCTCTGTCATAGGTCACACCAAGTGGTTCGCTACGTTTGGCGACTAATCAGGGATGTCCGGGTTCATGGATTGATGTTTATCTAGATATTGGCGGCGCATGCATCTGCCTGTCAACCGCGTGGCGGGCCTAATCGGAGAGAGCAGTTGAGGGAGACTTTCGACCTCTCCACTCATTGCCATAGGGATGGATTTAAGCATCCGTCACTCCAAGAAACACAGAGGGGTGGGTAGGAATCATCCTACCCACCCTTCATACCCTTCTCCTTTATTTCCCTAATATAACCCGCAACACAGCATCCCCAAAGATGACCACATCATGAAGGAATTTATTTTCTTCAGGGCCTCCTGTGCGTATAAAAATAACGAGCAACACCTAATTGGAAATTTATTTATTTTACGCCATTAAAAAACTTTTACATTACAATGATAAGATTATGAGTTACAGTGGCACAAAGAAGGGTATCGGTAGTATTAACGACAACATAAGAATGAATGCGATAAACATAATATATAAAAAAAAAAACAATTTTTTTTTTTTAAACTAAAAGTTGGTTTTTTTTACAAAAAATATAAACATATCATGCAAAATCGTCAACATCAAAATCTATTAATTCAAAGAAAAATATGAAAGTTAAAAGTTAAAATATGAAAGTTAAAAGAAAAATAGGATGCCTTCTTCCAAAATTTAGACTGATGATGATGATGATTATGAAAGATGGACGCCAAAAAGGTGTAGGAAACTTCTTCCTTCGAAACTCCTCTAGGGATTAATGCTAGAAGTGTCTATGTCAGTGATTGGTAGTTTGATTTAGGTACCAAAAAGTACTCCTAAATATACACTTTTGATGATTTAATTGTAGGTTAGTGTGTTGAAATCTCGATATATAGCTTTTGAAAATCTTCTTTAGACGGCAAGGCTGGTTGGTCAAGCCCTAGCAATAACTATCAATCTCATTTGATTTAAGGGATTATTGAAAACAGTGCCCACTCCTTTAGTCAAATCTCCAAACCCATCGAAATGTCGAGTTATAATTTTTTTTCAACCCAAGATCATGAAATACTAATTTGTAACCCCTAAAATGTAAGAACAATAAATCAAGCTATGTAAATGCTGCATACTGGCAACACTTTCGGTTTACAACGGTTATTTTATTACTACAAAATGATTTATCACAGACAAACCCATTATTATCACGAGTTTAAATTTGAAGTTCACACTTTTAGGAATCAGTCCTTGAATAGAAGAACATATAACCAAAACGTTATATTGTAGCTGTTGAGAAATCGTTCACAATATCGTGAAAAATCACAGGATATTATAATTCGTCGCCTCAGTTCTTGTTTGTCCAACAGACCATTAGAAAATTTTACAGGAGGAGAAGGTTTTCTTTCATTATTTCAATGAAACATTATGAAAGGTGTTTAAGATAAAGCTATTTTCGTAAAGGTAAAAGTCTCATTCATTTAAATAATTCTTAGTTAAGTGATTAACTATACTTTTTTATACTCTATTTTTAATTATAAAGTGGAGATTGAACAAAAACTAAAATGGTCTGTTGGACAAACAAGAACTGAGGCGACGAATTGTGCAACTGTAAAAAAATATAAACAAAGGAAATAAATATTTGAAATATGGAGTTATTAGTTAAGTAATTAAAATATTATTTTTACAGACCATTTTGTTTCATTGAATTATTGTTCACACTCAGCTATAATTTTGAAAATACCACTGTTATTTAAATAAAACAGAACACATTCAAAACAAATTTATAAAATACTAGCGACTTCCCGGCATGCGTTGCAATGCCACAAATAAAAAAAAAAAGTTTCACCCTGCGTGTCTTTTGTCTTTTCCCATTCGTCCCGTTCCCTTTCCGCCTCCCCTTCCCCTCCCATGTCCCCTTTCCCACACGCGTCCCTCCTCCACCTTCCCTCTCCCCTCTCCCGCTAACCCTCCTCCCGCGATCCCCTCCCCTCTTCAGCGTTCCAAAATACCCAACCAAACTGAAAAATTATTTTGGTAATCAAAAGGTATATCAAATATCAAGTACGGATGTGAGCAACTTTATTTATGTGTGCTTTAAGTTATAAATTAAAAATGTTAGTATTTCATGATTTTAGAGGCAACTTGGGAAATTATTTCTGAGTAAATGAAAAACATTAAAAAACAAGTTTACTAAGTTGTTATACAAATATAATGAAAAATAAAATAAAAAATTAAACATTGTTAAAAATGCATTTCTTGGGTAGTAATTTTAATGTATAAAAGACAAATTTTTGTTCGGCCGTAAAGAGGTAATTTGTATTTTAAATTTACACCTAACAAAACGATTTTTTTCTTAATTTTTATTTTTATATTTCATTGTATTTCTATGATAAATATATTAAAATTATTTTTTTTTTTTGTTTTTCATTTGCTCACAAATAATTGCCTCTAAAATAATGAAACACTTAAACCTTTAATGGCCTTTATCTTATAATTCAAAGCAAAAAAAATTAAACTAGCTTACATCAGTATTAGATATTTGATATACCCTTTGATTACAAAAATAATTTTACAGTTTGGTTGGAAATTGATCTCAAATCCAAATTTAAGATTTGTATGAAACGGGCCGAAAAGGGCGGCGCAAACGTTCCACTTAATGATCAACACAATTTAAGAATCGCTTACCTGCTGAATTGGTAGGCTCTGAATTTTAGAAGAAGGTCATTAGAAGTTTTACGTAGAATGACTAATTTTGTATCCTAGTGTACATGAGCATCACTATTAACCTTCACCGAAAGGTGGACCAACGATAAAATTACTGCATTTTAGGATAAATACGATAATGAGGCTTGCGTGATTCGTCGTGTTCAGTAGGCAGGTAGGTAAGGTTGCTCATCGCTTGAAAAGTAGTGGTTGATTTTTTGTACTTGCATAATTACGACAACACATTTTGTAAAATTCCAACGCATTCTTATGTTTAAATTCAATAAAATTATATGCGGTGATGATGACGACGTCGTTCGGATTGTAATATATTCGTATGAAACAATTTATTATATATTTAAGAGGGAGAATAATAAACCTAAAAGTAATGTAATGAATATAGATATCCATCTGATAATTACCAATTAATCTCAAGTCTTACGGTAGTATACATACTTTCTTCAAAAGTACAGAGTCATCAAACAAGTTGTCCGTGATTTTAAAATGAAATACCTAACTTAATATGTATTGAAGGTATACTAATTATTAATTAACCAAAATACCCAAATTACCTCCTCATATTACTTAAAAAATTTATTAAATAAATAGAACAAATACCTTTAAAATCTCGTAAATCTTTTTCGATGACCCTATGACGTTTTGTATTTTACAAGTTTAAGTGGAACGTTTGCGCGGCCCGTTTCATACAAACCTTAAATTTGGATTTGAGATCAAAATACCCAACCAAACTGAAAAATTATTTTGAAATCAAAAGGTATATCAAATATCTAGTACGGATTTGAGCTACTTTAATTATAAGACATATGCCAATAAAAAAATTATGTTTCATGATTTAAGAGGCAACTTGCGATATTATTTATAAGTAAATGGAAAACAATAAAAATAGTAAACTTATATTTTTAATGTTTTTCATGTACTCACAAATAATTGCCCAAGTTGCCTCTAAAATGACGAAACACTAAAATCTTTAATGGCATATATCTTAAAATTTAAATAAAAAAAAGATGCTCACATCTGTACTAGATATTTGATATACCTTTTGATTACAAAAATAATTTTTCAGTTTGGTTGGGTATTTTGATCTCAAATCCAAATTTAAGATTTATATGAAATTGGCCGAAATGGGTCGCGCATACGTAATAAAAAAGTCTTTACTTTCCTTCAACTTAATTTTCACATGATTTACGAGGATGGGCGCATGATTCACGAGGATGCGAACAAATAACAAAAAGCTCATGAGTCATAAGAAATACAAGCATCTACATTCAACTCTAAGAAGTTGTTTGATTAAAAAAAAATAGCATACAATAAAATTATTTTTGTTTGTTGCGTAATATTTAGGATCCAGCCCTTTATCCGTAGAATAGAAAAAGATTGTTTAAAGTATGTTTACGAGGGATGGGAAGACTGATAGAGATATCGAAAGAAGGGTAAATGCCGGTAACTCCATTAATGGAGGACTGAAAGCCGTTGGCGGCAACAAAAAATTGTCAAAAGGAGCGAAGCTAGCAGTCTATAATGGAGTGCTGGTACCTACCCTGATGTATGGCAGTGAGGCATGGAACTGGCAGAGAAAGGATGAAAGTAGACTGAATGCCGTAGAAATGAGATCCCTGAGACGTATGTGTGGTAAAACCATGTATGATCGTGTGAGAAATGTGGAGATCCGCAAAGAATGCAAGGCTGATGTAAGCGTAATGAATAAGATTAAGAAAGGGACGCTCAGATGGTTTGGGCATGTAGAGCGAATGAATGAGGAAAGGAGTGTAAGGAGAATATATGACGCAAATGTGAAAGGTAGACGAAGTCGGGGACGCCCGAGGAAGACATGGCACGACCAAGTGAATCAGATACTTGAGTCGGGCTATGTTAAGAGTCAGAATAACAGAAGAGCATGTATGAGACGATGTATGAATGTGAACGAAGCAAGGAGTGTGTGCCAAGATCGGGTTGTTTGGCGGTGCGTCCTCTCTGCCTATCCCTGCATGGAAACGGCGTGATGGTTAGTTGGTAAGTTCAGTTAGTTGTTTAAAATGCACACAAGTTTAAAAAATAATAATATAAATAATGTTTAGAGAAATCTAAAGAATATTTCAGAATAATTCTCCAATAGCTGTTAGATATTAAATGGTGTCAGTCAGGTCCCACACAAATAATTTCCGATGCGCATTACGTTCAGTTTGACCAAATCACCTAATGCTAGGCCATTTGCCCTCTGCACTGATAACAAGTGGAATTGCTGCAACCCTTCTGAAATGGGCCTTTTCAACGACCATCGATTCACATTGCACTTAGGTACTGTTGGCTGAACACGCTATGACCTCTGACAGAAAATGAAAAATCAAATTTTCCTGATTACGACGAACGGTGATCGGGCAATTTTAACCTAAACATATGTTAGGTATTTTTACTATTTCGCATTACGTAGCCAATGAAATATCTAATAAAATTTGATGTTGACCGAATTGTGGTAAGATTTTAAAAGCTGTTGTAACTTATAAATAAAAATAATAAGTCATTACCAGCTGTTAAGGCGAAGCATAACGCTAAATCACTGTTTTAGATTAACCTTTACTACGAATCGGTTTATATTAAAAATGCACAATAATAAGCTTTGGATAAATTGAAGCTATTCCTATCGTTTCAATTGAGTAAAAATAATAGAAAATGTTATTTAATTTATTAAAAACGTAAGAATAAACTACTAAGAAAAACGTTTTTTCATTAGAAATGAAATTTCATAAGAAACTACTTTAAAAAATTCAATTTTATGGCTAAATTTACCTGTCTGTCACTTTTTATTTCTTTAAGAATTGTGGACAAAATAACTAAAAACAGCTTTTGAGATTCAAATATCCATAGGTCACCCCAAGTGGTTCACTACGTTTGGTGATTTAGCAGGGGTGCCCGGGTTCATGGGGTGAGGTTTGTCTAGGTCTTGGAGGTGGATGACCAGGACTCACTGAACTCCAGATTCCTACCCACCCCTTAAACCCTTTTCCTTCCCAGAACTCTTCTTTCCCCCTTTTCCTTAAAAAAAATCCTCCACACAGCATCCCCAAGGATGACATAGGCCTTGAGGGAAATTATTTTCCTTAGGGCCTCCTGTGCGGAGCTCACGCAAAAAAAGTCGTGACTTTTAGACTACGTTTGCCAAGCGATTTTTATGCCTTTTATCTATATTCGTGGCAATATAAGGCACACTAATGATAAAAAAAAAAAAAGCCCCGCTAAAACGTTGTTTTGCCATGTACATTATTTCTAGGAAATATTTTTTTTAGTTCCGGGGTTGAAAATGATTGAATTAATAATAACGCTATTAAAAAATAGGGGTTGATGGTAGGAGGGTGAAAATTTAGGGCTATATGTATTTTTTAATGCCTCACCATAAAAAAAAATTTTGTCCAAAAAATAAAAAAATAAAATTCGGGGTGGACCACCCTTAACTTTAAGGGGTATGAAAAACAAATGTTGGCCGATTCTCAGACCTACCTGATAAGCACACAAAATTTCATCAAAATTGGTCTAGTCGTTTCGGAGGAGTATGATAACAAACACCGTGACACGAGAATTTTATATATCAGATAAAATTTTGTCCAATATTGATTATGAAAATTACAATTTCCTAAAATGAAATGAAATGTGTGCTTTCGGTGGTAATTACAAATCATCGAAGTATGATTATTATTATTATTAAGTCATCACTAATTCGGTGAACAGTTGGACAGCGGCCAGAGGTATGCACTAGTCACAATGTACCAGGTACTGTAGCAGGTAGGTACCGGGACCTACGGGCGGATGCGGTGAGCGCCCGTTGCAATCATCACCCCGGCCGGCCGCAGAGGGCAAAAGCTCCACCAAAAGCTGCACAAGTAAAGCACGTATTATTATTTAAGGCAAATATTAGTCCTGGAATTGTAATAAAAGCGTTTCATGTTAACGAACGTGATGGACAGGTAATTAAAGAGTTGAACACCTAAATGAGAGTCATTAATAATAAAACATCAAGTTTTCGTAAACGAATAATTATATTTTATTTTGAATATAATAATAAAATAAAATAAAATATTATAATTATTATATTATAATTTATTTTGAATATAATAATTATTATATTTAAAAAAAATTAAATATATAACAAATATTCATTTGAGCTTTATTTAAGTTTTTTGTGACTTTCGCACAAGAGCCCTAAGTTCCCCGAGTTAAAATATGAATCTCGCCCAAGAGTCCTGTCTGACCCGAGTTAAAATGTGAATACCACACACGAGTCCTAGCTGACCCGAGTTAAAAAGTGAATACCGCATAAAAGTCCTGGCTGACCCGAGTTAAAATGTGAATCTCGCATAAGAGACCTAATTAACCGAGTTAAAATGTGAATACCGCTTACGAGTCCTAGCTGACCCGAGTTAAAATGTGAATACCGCACAAGAGTCCTGGCTGACCCGAGTTTAAATGTGAATCTCGCATAAGAGTTCGAACTACCCCGAGTAAGTGGGAATATGAAATCCCCGATTAAGGAATGATGTGAGATTGAAGGAAAGAATATGGGTCTATTCAGATCTGGTCACTACGCATGGCCAAAGCCATTTTAAGCAACGCTTTGGAAAGCGATTCGGAGAGTACCTACCAATATGGAAGCCGCAAATAAGCTGTATATTATTTTTAATTGATTGAAATGATGTAATACACGTAAATTAACTAAATTTTAATTGCTTGCCCTCACGCCGGCCATAACAGACACCCCAACGGAAATCAAAACATTGATGAGGCTTTTAGCTGATTTTCTTAACTTGGTCTGAATAGCCAGGTAGGAATATCTCACCTTCCATCTCAATGGCTCCGGGTGATGGAATTCTTGTACTACACTCATTATACAGTGGAAATTACACTGATCAGAAATAGCACAGCCGACTTTATGATTTTCATTTCCTCTTGTCACTTTTATTGGAATTTCTTCGGACGAGCAAATGCGGTCCATGAAATCTACAGAAGGGAAACCATTTATCGAACTCAATTGCATGCAACTTTGCAGGAAACAGCCAAGTCATTTTTGTAAGATCAGTAGCGATACATTGATTAATTTTTTAATTTTATTAAATATCTTTACACGTACTATGTTATGTGGATTCATCATTTTAAGGAAGTATTTTAAGGAGGCAGACACCAAAGTGAATTTAAATTTATTTTCAACTTTATAAATTACCTTGTAGAATCTTTCCTCTTGGCTACAATCAATCACATTCTACTAAGAAACCCCAATACTTTTCATATTCCTCACGAAAGAACTAACTTAACCTTTTACCAAACTCTTGCGATTGTGTCGACTGTAATATCTAATAATCTACACCAAATTTATCGAATCCAACAAAATTTTCAAATTAACAATACATATTGGAGTTATCAAAACATATCCGTACGTGGAATCCCACAAGGTACGATGCTTGGTCCGATATTATTCTTACGCTTTGTTGAATACCGCCATTGAATAGTTGGAAAGGTGTAGGTAAACAATATAAATTAATTTCTTCAAAATAGGCAAATTTACTTTGTGGCGTCATCATTTAATAATGAAAAACAATTACTTTGTGTAACAACCACTATTTAATTAACAATATCTATTTGATATTGTTAATTAAATAGTGGTTGTACACAAAGTAATTGTTTTTCATTATTAATATAAATTAATTTAAATAAAAAATAAGAGCACCTCTCTTATCTCAGGTTGGTTATCATCCAGGCAATGTTTAACCATGCAGGTTTTCCCTTTTTGTTAATATTTAAATTTAAATTTACGAATCTTTTGCTCTGTTTTTTTGTTTTGATTCTTGTAAAAAATTACTAGCCCTTTCAAAATCTGAATTCTCAATGTTGCATATTCAAATTTGATTGTAAGACAGGTCTACTAAAACTGGTTTATTCTCTATATCATTTAAATAGTCATGAAGACATTGGGAATTCTTATGTCATAGTCAGATATTTTGGTTTATAAATGTGTAATTTCTAGTACTTTGTAAATATTTTAAAAATTATAGTGCATGCTACAATTTTAATTATGATATTATAATGTTCTCCAAAATGACCTTGAAAGCATCTCATCCTGCAATCTCTTGAAAGAAACCATTCCTTTGTCCAACTGCAAACATTAATGTTCTCCAAAATGACCTAGTAAGAATCACATCTTTGCGATGCTTTCAAGGACATAAAGAAACCATTCCTTTATTTAGAGTATTATGAACTAATTGTGCAATTTGGCTGTCCTGAAACGGGAAACCTTCCCAGTTGGACGGACAAAGAATCATTTTGTAAGGTTGCGTACTGTAATATATATATATAAAATAAATAAAATAAAATAAATAAATTAGATTTTGCTAATAGAGACGTAACAAAATGCACATATGTTGAAATACCTACTTATCAAAAAAAAAACGTGAATAAATCATTTCATTATTATGCGAGAACGGTAGGTGAATAAGAAGTGGTTTATATGATGTGGTAATAGTTTCTCTAATATCAGTATATCAAACCACAAAGTTATTAATTTTCACCTACTAGTGTAGTTTCTGTTACTACCAGCTTTGCCACAGGATACAACATTCTCTTATGATTATTTTTTTCGTATTTAACAATCACAATTAATTATAAAATATGAAAAAAATAATATGGCGTCTACTATTGTTTTTAACAGCCAATTGATATTTTATCGTAAAGCGATATTTTATCTTTGGAAATTCAAAACAAAAGCAAATTTCATGATACATATTTTATACCATTATACACCCCAAAGAAAATACTTTTTAATAAAGTATCCAGTAAAAATCAGAAGCATTAATGACGAAGCACAGATGTTGAACTCGTATCAAAAAGTATTTTAGAGAAATCATCAACGGGAAGACTGCTTCCCCTATTCCACATGAAAAGTTACACTAGTATTTATTTATTTATTTATTTACGGACAAATAGTCCATTAATAATATCACAATAACACGAATAAAAAAAAAGAGGTGACAATGAAAGGAAAGTACATATAAATGAAGAGCATTAACAAATTATAGTATAAAAGAACATAAAGAAGACAACTACAAGTTAAAGCTTGAAGATGGATTTAAAAGACTTTAAAATTACACATTTCGTATCGACTGCCAAAAGTCTAACAACAAAAAATTCAATGCTTTGACTTGCGTTAACAAGTCTCGACATTCTAGATAAAGGAGAATGATATCTATAATTAGGAGAATTTTGATTGAGGAACAGCAATTCAATATTTCGGAGTCTACGGGGAGGGATGTTATAACTGGATGAGTTGTAACAAAGCACGTATGTCAGTAATACTGTTGATAATTTTGAATATTCAAATTATATCAGTGTCCTTTCTACGTTTTTCTAAAGAAGAAATGTTTAAAGTTTGTTCAATTTTGAATAATTATATTTCAATAATTAAAATTGTTCTTCTTCTTACTGAGTAAATGCGTGTTATGTTAACTGTACATATGTGAAATGTAAACTCTTCTTTCATACATAAGCAAATGCTTGTAAAGGAAGATCAGAATTAATTTCAAGTTACAAAACTGTAAATTGTAATTTTATAATGTGTATCATTTCAAGAAAAATTTCACACACAATTGAAGATTAAAATATTTAAGAATTTTCATTTGAACTTTTTTATTGTTGTGTTATTTATAATAAATATTTCGAAACTGTGGCTTGGATCTTTCCCTCCGAACTGCTTCCAATTGATAAATGATAATATCGGCCGGTGGATTACCGCGATGAGAAATGTTTACGTGTTCGATTTGTGCGGATGATTGAAATAGTCGGGCACGTCCCACGTTGGTCGGAGGATGTCTTTAATGGTCTTTAGTGGAAGCAGCATGCTGGAACGGGCAGGTAGTTGCGGCTGGACTGGTGCTACTATAGCCTGAAGAAGGCAGGTGTGACTTCTCATCACCAATTCGAGGAAGAACCGCAACGAATATATAACTACTGTTAAGTTTGATTTTTCTGCTGGTTTGATGGACCGTTAAAACACCATCAATGACCGTCGTAATACAAGTAAATTGGTGGCTTTTCGGATAAGGCGGCAATAATAATTTTAAATAATTGAAGAAGTACATGTTAGTAAATATATAAGTTAATCTAAATGTTTTCTTCAATCTTCGCAAATTCACTTTGTGGCGTCATTTTATTAATTTAATGAGAACAAATAACTTTGTGTACACCACTATTTAATTGACAATATCGACATGTTTCAAAAACTATATTTTCTTCGTCAGGATAATAAGTTAATAAAAAGTAACAAAAGACAAACAAGTATAGACAAATAAGAACATAGACAAAATATTAGAAAGGAGAGGTGATTAAATTACTTAAAATATCAGCAAAAACAATTATATAAAATAAAATATAAAAATTATTTTAGGATCGGTAAAAAATTACATTTACATAATAAAAAATATTTTAAAACAAAACGGGAAGTCTAAATAACAAAATAAATTGTTTTAAATATAAGTATGAATACGAAAATAATTTTTTTTAAAATGGCTATTTTTAAAAAACGTTTGATTATTTATAATATTTAATTTACTATTAACACTTTTCCTAATTTCTAAAATTTCTAAATTATCTAATTGTGTACCCGTTGTGTTAGTGTGTAAAATTTTTAAACCTTTATTAATGTAAAAAGAATGACTTGTTTCTAAAATGTGGTTGGCAAATTCTGAATAATTATTATTATTTAATTGTTAAAATTGTTAATTAAATAGTGGTGTACACAAAGTTATTTGTTCTCATTAAATTAATCTAAATGTAATTAGTAAATCTATATGTGACAAGACATAGAAATAATAACGACTTTTCAACGATTAAATATTAAATTGATGAGCTTAACCTTCAAAAAGTATTTCGATAAATAAAAATACCTTGCAATGATATTAACAAAACAAAACTGATCTAATTTAACTTAATTACCTAAATATCACACCTCTGTGCATGCAGGTGAAAGCGATGAAATTTCACACATTCCTGTCTTTGTACACACGCCTTGCTTCATCCACATTCAAACACATCGACTCTTCTGTTTTCCGCCTATTGACTTTACTATTTGACTTACTTATTTGTGCCAAGACTTCCTGGGTTATGCATTATATTCTTCTTATTTTGTGTGTTATTGTATTATTTATCAATAACGAATGTGGTCCTGCTTCAGAACGAGTATAGAATAAATGCATATTATTTATTCATTAAGCTTCATTTTGCTGATTCAATCTGTATTTACGAAAACACAAATAAAAAACATTTGATTTTTCTTTATGTACAGCTACGCTGTTACATAAAGAATACATAGGAAGCTACGCTATGTATGCTGCTAGCAATGTTTGTGGGTATGTGAATAGAATATGAATTTACGATTCAAGCGACTAGAAAAATGCAATTTCAAAAAATTGTATCATATCATATAAATGCGGCATGAAAAATAAAACAATGCACATGTTAAAGGCAACCTTGTTGGTATTAATACCAACCATAAGATCAAGCTTTCTACGTAGTTTCCTTAGCTCTCTCACAATAAGCACTCGATAGCGGCTCTTTAGTCGAGGAAAAGAAACTTTCAACACACATTTAAGTTTCAACTAGATGATCAGGAAATTTCATACAATAAAAGATATTCTTTGAAATTTGATCTTATTTTCTTGACGGCTGCTGTTGCCGAATGAGATCCCTTTTTTAATGAGTGTTTAAATACAAACCGTTATTGTTTATTTACAGTTCAACTCACTAGGGATTCTTTTTCCAAGGCTGACTGTAGGTAGTTGTGTTGGTGTTATATTATGTTACGTTCATGTTAGTTGTTTGCATCATCTTTATGTTTGCTAATTTCCTTATTTTCATATTTATTGATTTCCAAATCTTCATGTTTGTTGACTTTGGGTTGTGTCAGTGTTGCTTCATTAATTTTATGAATTCCTCATTTTCAAAATTACTTAGTCATATTTTGATATTGTATTTAAACTTGTTTATATCTATGGTATTAATTTCTTTTGAAAGGGCATTGCTGTGTTATTTCTCATTTAAATAACATAGAATAGTAACTCAGCATGACCAGCAATTTAGAAATGAAATATTATTTTCACTGGATTTCACTCTTTTAAGTGACTAGATTTGAATAGGCAGATACTTTTCTACTTTTCTCTTCCCCATATCCTTTCCTTCCCCAGTCCCTTCAGTCTCATAACATACCCACTCAAATTGGTGATTGGGCAATTTTGACTATTGTGGGTACTCATATAGAAAAAGTTGAACGTTGCTCTAACTTATCTTTGTATCGTTAAATATTCGAGTAATAAATATCATCTAATACCGAAAATTAAATGTTAAATTGAGTCACGAAATTATAAAAAAATTATATAATCTAGTACTAATAATAATCTAGTTAATAATAATTTTGTGTGAAAATATTAATTAAAATAAAGCGACGTCAAAATGTATTTAAAATTTCAAGGTCAACGCTTATTTATAATATGAAAATGATTTTATAAAAGGCTATGCCTTAATCAATCAATCCGGATGCAGCAGAATTCAGGTAACTCAAAATCTAGAACATGTCGTACAACTAATAGAAAAAATGTATTCATAATATAATCCTAAACTGAAAACCAATCATAATCCCATTGTGTATTTAGCGGTCTAAAATTCATTGTAGCTTTCGAAGGTGTGCAGCTAATGGAAACAATTATTATATACAGCATATCACAAACTGGATATTATGATTTTTTTTTTTATAAAGTGGTGAATTTTGATTATTAACCACTAGTGATTTTTTTATTTATTAAATTGTTATTACTTTTGCTGTGTCCGGGATCACCCAGTTGACCAAGACGAGCGCAAACCAAAGCCCGTGAGAGCCGATCAAATCGTCGGGTAATATCCCGCAATATACATTTAATAAGAATATTACAAAACACTTATCTAGGAGCGGGGCAATGTTATTACGGTAGAGAATTATTTCACGACTTGCTTTTTACAAGGAATCGAGAGATATAAGTACCAAGTACCTATATCCACCTTATAATGATGCCGCTCGCAGTTTACGGGGAATTTAACTTTGTTGTTGATGAAATAAGTATTTGATACCTAGTTAATTAAACTGTTTTGAGTAAAATAATTCGTATATATTATCACACAAACTTGACTTCATATTTTTTATGTGAATAACTCATGGAGTAAACGGACTCAATAACGACAATCATAGAATAAACGGACTGAATAATAACGCGATTATACAATTAATACTGTGAACATGAAGATTAGGATGTACTTTCGAATTAAACCACTTCTCAATTGAGTAGTGGTCTAATTGATTCATTCACCTACTTATGCATTGGCTCTATAATATCTGTATAAATGTATATGTGTGTGTATATACATATATGTTTATGTATTTACTAATATTTGATTTTGATCCTCCTTGTTTTATGTACCTACAAGAAATTTGATTTATTATAATGTATTACAACTCATAGTCATACTCAGAATGTTAAGATGAATGGTGTGCTCACCAAAATTGAAAATATAATTAATTTAATAATTACAATGTTTTGTTTTCTGTTGGCGAGCCAATAAATAAATAAAATAAAGAATAACACAAGAAATGTCTAAAGTGTTTCGTGATCTAAATATTTGGTCAAATGGGCCTTAAATTTCCAAAACAAAACTCGATGTCAGGCGAGTGTAAAGGAGACAGAGCGCGTGCTAAATGAAACATTTGCTGCCCTTCAAATTTGCAGGGAATGCGTATGATTTCTTCTTTATTCAAGGCTCGCAATAGTCCTTTACTTTGGGAGGCGGGAATGGGTACCGCCGCCCCGGGAACCTTTATTGGATAACCAACACCTCTGCCATAGGTCATCCCAAGTGGTTCGCTATGTTTGGTGATTTAGCGGGGGTGCCCGGGTTCATGGGGTGAGGTTTGTCTAGGTCTTGGAGGCGGATGACCAGGACACACTGAACCTCAGATTCCTACCCACCCCTTAAACCCTTTTCTTTCCCAGAACTCTCCTTCCCTTCCTTTCCTTAAAAAAAACCCTCCACACAGCATCCCCAAAGATGACATAGGCCCTGAGGGAAATTATTTTCCTCAGGGCCTCCTGTGTGGAGTTCATGTAAAAAAAAAAAAAAAGTCCTAGCTAGTGATGTGAACCCAGGAATACTCCAAAGGAAATATTTTCTGACCATAAATTTCTCAAAGTCGGAATTTGTTTATTTTATTGAGAAAGTTATTCTAAATGGGTTTCTCCCCTATTTTTTGGGGATTTTGATGAAATTGTATTATATTTAAATAGTCAGTGGCGACGGTAAGATTAGTTTTTCTGTATCTCCAAAAACAAAGACGTTATGAGCTTTCAAAGTGAACATCGCATCGGTTCGTTCGTACAAAGGTGTATCGTATTTAGGTAGGTGTATTTAGTACAATAATTCATCATTCGAATGGCAGTGTTGCGGTGGGTACTGCTGCGTCACTCATCATTGTATGTATGTATGTAAATATTTACACTCTCATGGCTTTAATATCTTTTCTACTTTCCAAAATTTCAATAATATCTGTTTTCAGCGTGTTCTAAATGTGATAATTTTTTTTTTTAAATAACATGAGATTTCGTTGTAGAAGACAAGGTCATTTTTTAATCTGATAATTTCACCATTTACATGAAAATTCTTGCAATATTTCGCGTTTCGGGAATCCTCAAAAATAAATTCTTGGGAATCGTCCCAACTTCCATAAAATATTTCCGAAATCAATGGGAATATCGGAGCCATTGGAGTATATTGTAAGGCTGAAGGATTTGGCAAACGGAAGGAGATGTGGTAAAGGAAGGTTGGAAAGCATCTGGCTATTTAAATCTAGTTATTAAACACATCTAACAGGAAAGATTTACCACACCGAAAAGACAAGAAGAGAATCCGTGTGCCCGAAATATAATCAAAGTGTCCTTACTTATAATGAAACTTCCACAGCCTCCATGGTTGGAATGGTTGTGATCCGGAGGTCACGGGTTCAAATTCCGGCGTGTGCAAGAAAATTTTATTGATTAATTTATATTATTTCACAATTTATTCGTTTTTGCGGCACTTTAAAGAGTGGAAGATACTCTAAATATCGCCCCATTAAAAAAACGAAACCTTGGTTGAAATGATTTTAGCCACGTGATTGGTGACCAAATTTGAAGAGTCAGATATTTTCCCAACTTCCTCTTTCCCAATTCCTTCTCCTACTCACTACTTTCAACCTAAATTTTTTCCCCAATTCTGGATGTCGTAGTATCACTAGCTCTAGACGCCTGGTAACAATTAAAACTCTTGTGCAGTACTCACATTAAAAAAATAGAAAACATCTTCAACATCCCAAATTCTTTCATGAGGAGATAATCCAAAACAATCCATTCTGGCTGGAGGAGTATAAAGTTCTTATGATTTGTTCTCAAAATTGTGATCTGCATGGATCACAATTTTGGAAATTTGTGTTCAGTGAGCGAAGGTAGGTAACATCACCCTTCTACCCTTATATTAAGGTCCAGAGCAAAAGAGGATGCAATCCCCTGTCGTTTTGGATGCAACACTCATCTATCATGTCTCGTACCACAACCAACAACCCTCACCTCTCTTCAACTTATTCTACACCTATCCCAATTTAGTTGAGAATGTTGTATTCTCAATTCTCTGAGTTTTAAATCACGTGCGAACAATGCAGAAATCAAGTATAATAAATAGCAAACTAGCAGTTAAAAACCCGTAGGTTTTTGCTGCTTGGCCCTGTGGGTGGATTTTGGTCCGGCTTCGCCCAGTTAGTGTTGGTGACCATTTTAAATCCAATAGGAACTGGTTCCAAAAATAGCACTGTTCCATTCCTCGGACTGTCATCCAGTGTAACTAGTCGCCAGGATAAAGTTACTACTACTACTTTGAAATTCAACAACGCAGACGCAAGCCTGTTAATACTATTCGATGATAATAAATTAAAAATGTTTATTTCTTCAAAATAGGCATATTTACTTTGTGGCGTCATCATTAATTTAATGACAAACAAAAACAAAAAAAATAAAAAGATAAACAAAAGTTTTTTAGATCTTTTGTTTATCCACACGTAGTTGACAAGAATAATAATTGGAGAAAATTTGTATTTTTAAATAATAACACTTCAAATTTGATAATTAAAAACATGCCAGATAATATCCAACCAGCTTTTTACGCCAATAACAAATTAAAAAATTATATATTAAATAACAAGGACAAAGGTGTGTTTTTGAACAAATCTGGGGTTTATAAATTAATTTGTAATGATTGTAACTTTTTTTATATTGGGAAGACTTCTAGCAATTTTAACATTAGAGTTAAGGAACATCTCAGATGTTTAAATAATAATAATTATTCAGAAACCATATTTTGGAAACAGGTCATTCTTTTGATATTAATAAAGGTTTAAAAATTTTACACACTAACACAACGGGTATACAATTAGATAATTTAGAAATTTTAGAAATTAGAAAAAGTGTTAATAGTAAATTAAATATTATAAATAACCAAACGTTTTTTAAAAATAGCCATCTTTTAAATTTATTTTCGTATTAATACTTATATTTATAATAATTTATTTTGTTATTTAGACTTCTTGTTTTCTTTTTAAAAGATTTTTTATTATGTTAATGTAATTTTTACCCATTCTAAAATAATTTTTATATTTTATTTTATATAATTGTTTTTTATGATATATTTTAGGTAATTAATCACCTCTCCTATCTAATATTTTGTCTATGTTCTAATTAGTCTATACTTGTTTGTCTTTTGTTATTTTTTATTGACTTATTATCCTGACGAAGAAAACATAGTTTTCGAAACATGTTGATATTGTTAATAAAATAGTGGTGTTACACAAAGGTATTTGTTTGTCATTAAAAATGTTTACCTTACATAATCATTTATATTGAATAAAATTTAATATAAAACAAAAACCACCACACAGTGGCTACGATAAAATATAAAGCGGTCAAGGACCAGCAAAGCTGATGGCAAATATTGAAACATTATTTCTCCATTAGTTTCGATGGAAAACGCATACATTGCAATCACACCGTTGTGGTATTATTTCATTTACGCCTAATTAACTTACGACCAAACCGCAGTGAGCCCTCAACTATTTTACATTAAACTTTGTGTTTTTAACAACCCGTAATGCGATATTGACCTATAATAATCTGCGCAGGGATAGGGAGGATCAAATTCTCTGTTTTAATGTTGATTTTATTAAAATTGTTGAATTAACTATATTTATTAACTTAGAAACACCGCAAATAAATACAAATAATATCGGCGTTCAATTTTTAGGGCAATGAAATGTTTTGTTCACAAATTATCATTATTTCAAATTATATTATAAAAGGTACGAGGCAAGGTTCACTAACTTTGGAAGGTGTTCTACATGGCAGTGCAGGTAAAAAAACTTTTACTTTATTTTAACGCATCAAGTTTAGTAATTTAAAGTTAAAAAAGGTGAATTTTTGGTTTGGAATAAAAAATATTTTTTGCTTCAACCTTCGTGTAGAAAGCACTACCTCTCGAAGTAAGTGCACTTTACACCTTAAATGAAATTCTTAACCGCCGCTACTCGAATTTCTACCGATTTATTATATATCTCCATTAAATATTTAAAGTTTTTAAGCTTTTAAAAAAATATATTATTTTTTAAGATAATATCTAGACTTTTCCTACGCCAAAACGTAAATTATATGAAATTCCCTCGATAGAAAAAAATCGCCAAGTATGCTCCAAAAATTATTATAAACACGTTCATTTCACTTATTTTAGAAAAAAATCACAGTGTTTCTTTACATGCTATTCTAGATATTCCCCGCGAAATTTTAGCTCTATTTTAAACGAGTACTGCTTTATTAAACATTTTCACAATTTTCGCTACAATTTTATTGTTTTAAATATAAGCGTGCTCTCTCCAACATTCGTAATTAAATATCTCTCCATCTTTTTCTTTTCAAGCTGGTATACGGCGCTTTCAGCAGAAATATAGTATTTGTTAATGCTTTCTCTAACACAATAATTCACGGTATTGGTATTTGTTTTGATATCATGGCAAAGCTCCAACAACCCAAAATGACAGATCTGTTGATCCCAATCATATTTTTAGTCATACTAAATCAGTGTGAAAGTACCAGAATCCTTTATCTAGTAATTCATTGTTAGTCTAACGAAATTTCATCGTAGTTGGCACAGGGAAGGTAATTATTGTTGACTGCAAGAGTCCACCAAGAAAATTTATTAATTTTATTAACATTTAAGCCATCTACCCACCGTGGAGTTCCATTTTACAATATGACTAAAGACGATTTAAATACATATGAACGTAGCAGGTTTTAATAACAACAAACCACGACAAGCCATATTTACGATATCACGAGAACATGCCAAACTCAATTTAAGAAAAGTTTAAAATCAATTAATAACAATCACGAGCGGAATACAAAAAACAATAAGAATGCATGTACCTACTCATAGCTGTTTGTAGTAAAAAGGTGAATTTTTTAAATTTCTTTTGCCAAGAATATGAATGACAAACACAATATTTTTTTAAGTCTTTTTTTACTACTGAGTTACCCGTCTCAGAACAGACGTTGTCTAGTGAGGCGGGTTACTTACTTGTTTGTATACGATATTTTATTTTAATAAACGCTCGGGTTGCCGGTAAGTTAAAAAAAAAATGTAAGAAAATAAGTATGCAAAATCCGAGGGACAGGGTCCTGAGGTTTAATTTTTTTTTCACTTCACCAATCAAACTAATTTGAGTTGTGGGTTTATCCGTGAGTGATTGTAACTCTGGTTCAATAAACTTGGACTAGCAGTTAAAAACCCGCTCCTTAGGTTTTTACTGCTAGGCCTTGCGGGCGGCTTTTGGTTCGGCTTCGCCCAGTTTTTTTAATTTTTATATGAGCTCCACACAGGAGGCCCTGAAGTAAATAATTTCCCTCAGGGCCTGTGACATCTTAAATGATGCTCTCCGAAGGTTTTTTTTAAGAAAAGGAAGGAGAGGACAGTTCTGGGAAGGAAAAGGTTTAAGGGGTGGGTAGGAATCTGGGGTTCCGTGTGTCCTGGTCATCGGCCTCCAAGACCTATGAACCCGGGCACCCTTTAGTTAGTGTTGGTGACCATTTTATAAATCTAATAGGAACTGGATTAAAAAATAGCCTATTCCTCGGATCCACTATCATCGAGTGATAGTCACCGGTACAAAGTAGCCGAGACAGGCAATGCTGTTATATTTAATATATAGCCGCTTGATACAACTATGTATTACACAGATGTTATTTGTGGCGCGACGCGTACGGCGTGGCATCAACATCCACTCGAAACTGGGTTCTGAAATTCAACCATGAAGACGCAGACGTGTTAATACTATTCAATATCTTTTTAATAAAAAGTGTCATTTTAAAAATGGAATAGACTGCGTCAAGAATTCAGAAAAGCCATAAAGTACCCACGACACCACACAATATTTTAACACAAAATTAATTTAGTTGTCATATTCAAAATTGGAACTGAGGTGTCAAGAATTCAGATAGGCGATAAAGTGCCTACCTTTACCTTATGTAATATAATGTCGACACGAGTAAATCTATATTTTAAATGTGCGTTTCTTTTGTTTAAATTTATTAGGGTTAATCTAGGCATGTATGGATACCGCCATAGGTTACCCCAAGTTTGTCTAGGTCTTGACGGGGGTTGCGTTCATGAGATTTGTCTAGGTCTTGGTGGGGGTTGCGTTTACCCATCTTTCCTTTTGACTTCTCCAGCCAGACTCTCTCGACCTTTTGCTTTGCACAGCAGTGGGAGAAATAGATTCATACGTCCCTCACTCCTGGACCCACGGAATCTTTTTCCTTCCCAGAACTTCCTCTCCTTCCTTTCCCTAGATAGACATACACCCCGAGGGAAACTGTTTTCCTCAGGGCCTCTTATGTGGAGCTGATCTAAAAAAAATCAGAGTGTGCAGTTCACGCGCGGTAGAAGTAAAACCTTCAGAGACAGAGTAGACAAGAGTGGGGAAGCTACGAAGCACCGCACAAAGAGGAGACCGATTATACTCATTCTCTTGCAGGCTAAATCCTGTAGACGTATGTGTTTCTCTCTTTTTAGTGTCACTATTTTTCATTTCATTGGGTTGCAAATCACAACGGTGCTAAAGAAGTTTCACTTCAAAAAATAGAAAAGTAAAATCAGATTGCGTTATTTTCCAAGAATCTGCTTTTTTTACCATTTTCAAGAAAGAGTTATTATTTAATTAGATTTACTAATACAATATCCCTTGATTTTTCACGGGTCTGCGCTAGTTATAAACTGTTTTCCAAATTTACTAATTATTGCAGAGATTAATAAGTAGGCACCTACTAAACTAGTTGTCAAAGTTACGAAGTGTTAACATTGTACCTAAAGTTTATAGGGATTCAAATGGCCAGCCATGTCCCAACATCACCCAATAGCTGAATAATCTCCTCAATCATCCACCGATTAATCATTCCATAATATCATTGATGGCGATATTAACCCTCAAAACCAACGGTGTGCTGTAATACAAGCCTAATCAAACGTTAATGTGTCTAGCCCGAAACACTTACCAGGCGCCCATGAAAAGTTATAGCTCACACATAACACATTTGCAGTATCAGCAGGCAGAGGGAGAAGCTTATACATACCAGGATGAAGGGTGGTCAGGGGTCAAACAAACCATCTCTCTCGTTTGCTGCACTCCTGGTGTATGTATATATTATCGCAAATCCGAATTAGCTTCGATTAACCATTGAGGGCGGCATACCGTATCAGGTCTCCCATATCGTGTGCAACAATGACTGAATGTGGGCTTCGAAAAAAGATGGAAGGATCTATTAAAAATATTTACAGCTGCTTGCTGACAATACATGCTTCCCTTAGGTTAAATTTTTAAATGATAGTGATTTGAAGAAACGTAATATGACACTAGCAGTAAATCAATTGACATTATTTTTTAATAATTTTTTTTTATTGAGTAATTTTTTCATAATCAAACTTTTTACAAGAACCCAGGTACGCGATTACACACTCGTAGTATGAATGTGAATCTCCATCACATTTGATGTCGATTTTGTTGCATAACTTTTTTCGATTAGAGCGAAAAGAAAAACCAAAGTTTTCGAGTGAATCGAGTCCACATATGGAATTTTTTCAGGTCAAATTCGAAAAAAAATCAGTCACTAGGGAGTTAATATCATCTGTTTAATGTCTTTATAAATGCGTGGAAGTAGACTTGGATCCAAAAATGCTTATTTGTCAAAAAAAAGGTTCTCAGATCGACCAAAAAAATATTTTTGGGTTCTCTATATTTTCACTAGTTTCTCGTTTATTCTATGAATTTTTCGGACACCGTGCATAATACAGTTTGTATACACGTTATTTGTTTTCGGGGTGTTATGCCGTGTTGCACTACCTCCTGCACAATTACACATTTGCTCTGACGATGGACACTGTAACGCTGTCCAAAACGTTGGCTAAAGAAGGAGGTAGCGCAACACGGCATAACACCCAAAAACAAATAACGAAAATGCTTTTGGCCGTGAAAATTTAAAAACTTATCAGTTTGTATACAGTTTGTAAACAGTTTGTATACAGTTTTTGATACAGTTTTCGAAACGGGAATAACCTGTAAAACGATTTTTGGTATGGGATAGAAAATGAATGCAAAATTTGTATCCTCTCTTAAATTCATTGTTTACTGTTTCATGGTCATTATTCATATTAACTGTTACCCTGCCATAAGTCAGCCCGAGTAGTTCGCTAAGTTTGATGACTCAACAGAGGTGCCCAGCATCAGATGGTGAGATTTGGACTTTCTCAACCCATCGCCTTGCACTGCAGTGGAGGGATGGATTCATACGTCCGTCATTCCTAGACACATTGACCCCCAGATCCCTAACCACCCCTCATACCCTTTGCCTTCCCAGAACTTCCTTTCCTCCCATTCCCTAAACAGATCCACCACTCAGCGTCTCTGAAGATAACGGGGACCCTGAGAAATTTAATGTACTGTTAACAATAAAATTTACCATTAAGGTATAGCGTAACTGTCATCAAGAATGATACATTAAAACTATCCAAATAATTTTCCTTTCCTTATACACAGTCGTCAAGTATAAAAAAAATTGGTTGTCTGTAAAGTCACTTTACGGACGATTTTTTTTACGTGATAACGTCATACAATAACGATGAATTGGAAGAGAGATAGATTCGTCACAGGCCGAACGCTTAGGCCGAACGCTTGTTCCGCGCATTTGCTTGCACGCTCGGCGCAGGCGGAACGTGCCAATGAGTCATGCTTTTTCGTGAGTGCTGCCGGCGTTCATCGATTTATAAGACGTTATTACGTCAAAAAGCAATTAAAATAACACCATTTCATAGACAAAATGTCCTTGCACCATTTCCTTTCCCTCAAAGTAGTAAACATGATTGAGAAAATAATAGCTTTTCAGATTTTTATGAGACTAACTGATTAATAAAACACCGATCAAAACAACCCAACCCACTCCATTGCAGGTAGTTAGCCGCTATCCGTTTGTCCCCTCAACGCACGGCAGCCAATGGCCCGGCACATCGGGAGGTCATTAAATGCGCATTAAACCGACGGTAAGCTCCCAGACGGGGACAAAATATATCCGGTACGAAATCTAATGACATGGCGATCTATGAGAACGGAACGCCGATCGGAAGCTAACTGCGCCAACTGTTAGTTTGGGGTAAAAATTTAATCACCCCACAGCGATCGATTTTAAGAACACAAAGTAATTTATATCAATGTGACTCATTGGGAATTTTACAAAATATTAATTAAATAATGGCGTTGGTAAAATTGAAATAAATTTGTAAGGATTGTAATTTTTTTTGTTATTGTATGTGACACCGTTCTAGACCACGAACACTTGAAAGAACCTGTGTGACTACGGCATCCAAGATTTTGGTGATTATTTTACTTTTGAAGTCAAATTTAAAATTCTTCAAACTTCGCAAATTCACTTTGTGGCGTCATTATTAATTTAATGAAAACAAATAACTTTGTGTATATCACTATAATTAACATTATCGACATGTTTCAAAAACTATGTTTTCTTCGTCAGGATAATAAGTTAATAAAAATATAACAAAACACAAACAAGTATTGACAAATACGAACATTGACAAAATATTAGAAAGGAGAGGTGATTAATTACTTAAAATATCATAAAAAACAATTATATAAAATAAAATATAAAAGTTATTTTAGGATGGGTAAAAAATTACATTTACATAATAAAAAATCTCTTAAAACAAAACAGGAAGTCTAAATAACAAAAAAAATTAATGTAAATATAAGTATTAATACGAATTTATGCCCAGATTCCTACCCACCCATCACATCACACAATCATCACTGCCATGTTTCCCTGAATTCTGATGTCTCTCTAAAAACTGGAGACTGTCAAATATTCTCCAAAAAAGTCAGCTTGCATACATTTTTGTGTTTCATCTTTTACTTATTTTTCTTTTCTGTTTTTATCTTAGGTATATTATTTATCTATCTGATTTTATTTTCTTATTATTTGTCTAATTTCTTTTTTGTTATTTCAAAAAGTGGATTATTATGCATTGCATTACTATTTCTGCATAAATTATGGAATGATCTGTTATTATTTTAACATGATATAGGTATGGAAAAATTATTACAACTCTGCTTCGACTGAAGAATCTGATCTGAAGAATTAAAACCAAAGATATGTTAATATTGATAGAACATGGAAAGATGTGCAAAACTTACCACAAATGAAATGAAAATAAAACTGACAAAGAATGCAATGTTCTAGGTATCGAAAGAGTGAACTTTTTAAAAGATCTTGAGTTTTAACTGTGACCAAAACCTCTTACCACTTTGCGTGAACCTTGTATATTTGATTTTTGACATATACAAGCTCTTTTAAATGTTAATCAAAACAAACCCCGTGTACTTAAAGGTGATATTACTTGTAGTCTCCATGTCCAATCAATACGGTGGCAAGGACATAAAATTAAATCGCGCTATACGTACAATATTAATATGTTCCCAAGCACAGGATACACCATTGAAATAGATTCGCGGCTTTCAGGGAAGTTGAATGTGTAATAGTGTGTATGGGGATAGCTGGACTTCCAGTCATTAATACCCCATGCTACCTGCAAACAGGGGTAGTTTTGTTTAATGGTGAAAGATTTATGAGGGCAACGGGATGAGGGAAGGTGGGGATGGTTGCGGTTTCCTAGAGGCTTATGCACCGACACGGCTGGCCATTTATATCGTGTACATGTGTGCGAAACATAGATTCATCGGTATGGTAAAATGATTTATACTTTATACTATGATAATATATTGGGATTGTGCAAAATTTCCCAACATTTTTAGTAAATTGAAATTTTTTAATCAATAAAAGTCAAATGCCACAGTCGATCCATGTATGTCCATATTTCGATCATCCAGTTAATTAGTCAGATATTTCTGAAAAATTGAAATTTGCGTTGAGTATGCAGTTATATATAAAAGAGTACCCTCTATGTGATACAATACTCAGAATACTCATAAACACCACCTAATCAATTATAACGCAGACAAACTAGTGCGGTGAATTAAACTAAATGTTCCAAAATTTCATATTAATTTACCAGACCTTTATGCCTCCCGGTATTATTTTATAACGTATGTAATATATTAATAATTAACCTTTATGCCTCCCGGTGTTAATTTATAATCTATTTAATATATTAAAACACGCTTGTGTAAAAAAAAAAGATTTACAGTGAGTATTCGAATATTGCTTTCCTAAGTAGGTATCTCTAAACTTAGTATTTGGAGATATCTGACTAATCGACTGGACGATCGATCGAAGCGTTGAGATAATCGTTTTTTTACATTAGTTCCAGGGGGCCACGAAGAAAACAGTTCCCTGAGGACCTGTTATCTTTGGGGATGCTGCGAGGTGAGTCGTTTTAGTGAAAGAAAGAAGAGAAAGTTCTGGAAAGCAAAAAAGTTTGAGGTGGGTAGGAATCTGTCAATGTGTCCAAGAGTGGCGGTCGTACAAATCCAACACTCTCACTGCGGTGCAAGGTAATGCATCGAGAGAGTCCGGCTAGATTAGGTCTTCTTCAATCAATATCTCCCATCCCAATCAATCGATCCGACCGACCACGCAGTAGGTGATACAACAAATTCACCGCCAAGACCTAAACAAACCTCATCCCATAAAGTAGCTAACCACTTGGGATGTGTTGGTTATCCAATAAATGGTTCCCGGGGCAGCGTTACCCATACTCGCTTCTCAATTTAAAATATTGGCTATTGAGATTTTGAGATGGTCAAGATTTTTCTTTTACAGAAATCCGCGTATAACCAGTTCATTGCTTTTAATGTTACTTTTGAATAATCGTATTTGAGGTACAATTTAACAAGATAACTTTGACGAAATTGTAATAATATGTTAACATATTTTGATGAGACAATTTCTAACCATGCACCATAAATCAATAAACAATATTTTTAAAGCATAAATATAATAATATATGATTCAGCCGGGCGTTTAGCGTATAATAACACAGTTTAGAGGGAAAAAACCTGGATCTGTAATATCTGTGCAGCCCATTGATGTTATCGTATATTGATAATTTCCAACATTCTGGTCTGGAGAAATCCAGTAGTCACTGGACTGAATTAATCTTTAGTCAACCACTAACGCAAACTTAGCCGGTCCAGCTAAAAAGATATGAAAGTAGAATAAAATTCAATAAAAATGGTTATACTTTGAAGTAATTTCTTTTATAACAATTGTTAATTATCACCTTCTTTAATGATTAAATTAACGATTTGAAAACCAAAAACGCTTAAAACCCATGCACACTAACTTGGAATGACAATCCATTTAATCGGAGGCCAGAAACTAAGGTAATTTTAAGCTCCAGTTAAAAATATTACGCTTTTTTAGAAAAGATTGATTATTGAACCTGGTAACCCTGAATAGTGATTATATGAACCCAGATACGCAAATTGCAAACTATGTTTACAGTACACTTGTCCTACGCACGCAACGCAGATTTCAACCATGGTATCGTGATGTTTCGTGGATTTTACGTAATTTTTCACTTCGTGACGTTTTTCTTCGTCCATTCTTTTCTCCCATTTTAACAACAAAAGGAGCCTGTAACAAGGTTGCAACATAGCAACATATGGCGTGTAGAAACAAATGTAACCTAAACCGTCAAATCAACACGTGGGAACGCCTTCCACCAATGTCATCTTCTTTCATACGACCCATGCCGATCTGGAGGTCTAGCACAAACGATTCGTAAAACCCAATAAAAGTCAATACGAGATTGACTAAATTCGTCACCTATGGTTAGTTACAAATATTTGCGAGCACGGTCAACAGTTGTTAAAAGATATACCTACCAACGATTGATAAATTTTAGTGCGGCTTCTATAGTATCAGATAAATTTCGTTTAACTGTCAATGTTCACATATTTTTTAATAATGTCGTATATTATGAAAAATTAGTGGCTTAATTGACGTTTCGAAATGCATTTCGTAGAAAACACCTTCAGTGTTGCCAGGGTATATTGATTTTTTATTAATTTCCTGTCAAAATCGGTCCGGCTGTTAACGGTGAAACCGTGCTCGGAATAGTGATATAAAAGCCATGACTATCGATCCGATATTGTAATGTTATCAATTTCTCTGTGCTAGATCTCCTTGACAGCGCAGATCGGCGTTGCGTGGGGTGTGTCGGATTGCATTGCTTGTGACAAGTGTGTTTCTAAAGCATCTACTTTCATCGAAAATGTATGGATTGTAAATTGTTCAGAAATATCTACGCGATGCGTGCATTGCGTACGTGGGCCCAACGTGTCCTCTCCTTTAGGGAGATAGATAAACTAAACAACAATGTATAAAATAAGTCAGTTAAAATTTAAAAAAATCAACTCGATTAGAATAAAAAACATGTCAACAAGCTACCTATTAATAGCCTAGCTATTAATAAATATAAAAACTACCCAGGAAATAATAAAAATTAAATTACATTGATAAAAGTCATACAAACACAGAAAAATACAGCTATTTTATAGGTATACAACATGTGTTTAGTAATAGTGTTGAAACAAATGTTTTAGAGGATCCACAAAACTCGCCAAGTTGATATTGAATATGTCAACATCACCCAAGTACTGGTTTCCCATGATGTGAAGTCGTTGTATCGGAGAGTGAGCAATATAGTTACGCTTATGAGTGCTGCTGTAGAATATTGTATTTTGTCGTGTTGTCACTGTGGGTGTTCGTAAGTTAATGAGTTGCAGGAGTTCACAACAGTCGAATTTAGAGTGAAGTATTTTGAATAAACGTCTGTCTTCTTATGTTTGTATTTTTAGAGTATTTAATAAGAAATCGTATTTTAAGTCTTCTACTGGGATATTTAATTTAAAATTAAAAAAAAAAAAAAAAAAATTAAAATTTTATAAAAGACAGAATTTTTTTTTTGTTTTCGTTCAATGTTATAAACGTGAATTTTGTAAGATGGGGATAATATAAATAATAAAATTAAACAAATAATTAAAAAATTAACTGATTTTGACGGAGTAACGAAATGTACTCGTAATATCATGCTTCTTTGCCGTGAGAAAAATTCTGATAACGTTATCATATTATTATATTCATCACCGGCATACTAAATGAAGTCTCACGATAAAAAAAGTCTAGATTTTATGCCTAATTTATCTTAATTCGCTTCATGGCAGTTATTTTATTGCTGGTCTCGCAACATAAATAATTCTGCAATGTTGAGGATTCTCCGATCCGTACCATAAAAGCCGGGCCCATAAAAGTGTTTTTGGTAGTTGACTTGTACGAAGCTCGGATTCTTTAATAATAAATATCGGGATCAAAACCAAATCGTTCACGGGCTTAATATATCAGACGTTATTGGTTATGATGCTCCGCTATTTGGATTTCGGATGGATCGTAAAGATCTTCAAATATATTTTGTATTTGGTAGGTCGAAATTCAGAGCTCGTAAAAACGTTATGGCAAAACTGTAAAATCCATAAAAGTCTACAGGTTTGGTTGTAAAATAAATAAAATTTTATAAAACGAAAAATTACATCAAAAATGCATGGTAGATACTCCCATAATTTCAGAAGGATCCGAGTACTGAGATTGTGAATTAAATTAAATTTACTTTGTACTCGACAGACAAAAGGTTAACATAAAAAAAATTAAAAAAACTAACATAAAAAATCAACCAACCATCCAAAAACGATATGAAATCAAGCAAGAGAAAATAATGTTCAGATCAAGTGCAAATACCAATGAGAATTTCTGAAAGAGATTTGTGTATAAAATACCAGATTACAAGATATTCGAGAAATTTTGAAAAATTCGGAAGGCTCTAGCTAAATATATCATCAATTTCCTGCCACTACAGAGGATGTTATCATTACGGTGTGCACACTCGCATAACCCGCTGGAAGAAGCTTAAATTGGAAAGGAATATGAACAGTTTCGGGGTTCCTCAGTAACGCTGTGATTGATATTGATTGTAATTTTGGTCAAGAGGGAAGATTAAATAATTTTGATGTCTTTTTTGTCACGTCGTTCATTGTGATTAAGAAATAAAATAATTATTTCACATCAATATTCGCGACCTCACTTTTAGGCGTCATTTTAATATTGAAAATAAACACCTCGTACACCACTATTCATATAATATTTATGCATTGTATTCTGATGAAGAAACCATTGTTTTTAAAACACGTCGATTATTTGATTAAATTGTGGTGTTCACAAAGCATTTTATTTTCAGTAAAATAATTACTATTTTTTGGAACTTTGTTAATGAGGACTGTATGGCACAGCCGCTAAGAAAAAAATGTTAAAGTGAAAAATGTTGAAGTAAGGCTAGTAGTTCATAATAGAGTGCTGATACAAACCTTCATATATTATTGATGTAATTTTATGAAAATGGCACAGGAAGGATGAAAGTAGACTGAGTAGCTTTAGAAATGAGATCCCGGAGGAGATCCGGAAAGATTACAGGACTGATGTAAGGAACTTTATTAAAATAGAAAGGCTTAGATAGTTTACAACCAAGGCAATTTGTTATAGAACATAGGTAATTAATTAAATGTGATATCAGGGTGAAATGAATTGATAAATTAAGCTTCGATTTATAATTTAATATAGTTATAACTGAACCCTTTCCACAATGTTATTATTTAATATGACACATGCCCAACCTCTCACTTGTAACACGAAAATAGCAACGACGACGTTTATTGAAACCTTTTTTTTTAAATTTTTTCTTTTATATGAATACCGCACAAGAGTCCCAACTGCTCCCGTCTGGAGCCAGTGGGACTATGACATCCCCAATCGGGGTATGTTGTGAGGCTGAAGGTAGTGGGGAGGGGAAGGAGATGGGGAAGAGGAAGGTGGGAGGTACCTGGCTATTCAAATCTGGTCACTAAACACGGCTAAAGCCATTTCAAGCGACATTTCAATTCTGAATGGTGGTCTTACACCAGGGCGATACTAATAGTATCTTCCACTCTGGCATTCCATATGTTATGAACACACATTCACGCTTTCATTCTTGCAACATCTATTTCACTCTTTCAAACTCACATATACTACATTAAGTAAGAAAACCACATGTAAAAACACATTATTTCTTGTGTTTTTTGATGTATTTGTAAATAGTGTGTACTTTATGTAGGTACTGTAAAATTTCATTTGAAGGCGTTTGTTAATAAGATGCTGTTTGTAAGATAAATTTTACCTTTCTACGGCACACAGACCCACAACAAACATGGTAGTATAGTACAGTCCCTGCAGTTCAATAAGAAAAAGGAGAGATATGTTCAAAAATGTTGGAGGGAGTGCGCTAGTATTAAAAACGATAATAATTTCGTGAAAATTGTAAAAATGTTTAAAAAAACACGGCTCGTTTAAAATAGAAGAAAAATCACGTGGGAAACATCTAAAGAAGCATTTAAAGAAACACTGTGATTTTTTTCGTACGTACAACTAGTAAAATAACAGAAAAAAACTTGTTTATTATTTTCGGAGCATTCTTAGCGATTTTTTTTTCTATCGAGGGAAATTCATGTAATTACCGTTTAAGCATAGCAAATGTATAGATATTATCTTTAAGAATAACATATATTTATTTAAGCTAAGAAACTTAAAGTTTTCAAGGAAAGTATGTCGTAAATTGGTTGAAATTTTGAGCGCCGGGTCCTGATCCTTTTAGTGAGTACCCACCACACTAAACTTAATAAAGCAAAAGTATTATAAATCTAAAGAAACTAATGTGGATGAACTTTTTTTAATTTACGTAGCAGCTGCATTTAATAAATATCACACTAATCTAATAGGAATTCAAAGATTTCTCATTGCATTGTCTGAATAAGGACAGTAAATATAAATTTCTTTGATCGTCAATAAATTAAATCAGTATGGTTTCAAGAATCGGATTTATTTACGGGGACCCGTGTCATTTTTATTTGCATTGCAACCAAGAAGAACAATAAATCGTTGCTCTAAAAGTCAAGCAATCAAAAGATAAAATACAATAATAAAAAGACGCCCGTTAAAAAGGAACATTAAACGGATTTATTGTCTTTTTCCTCGCAAGATATTTTTAATGGGAATCATTGAATCTTAGCATAAAATTAACAACGGGTTGAATCCGGAGGTTTTGATCTGTTACTTTGGCTTACTAACCATTATTAATTTTAGAGGCAGAACAGAGTTATAGTAAAAAGTTAATATTGTTTTAAATTATTATAAATAAAAAGGTTTAAAGAGTTTAGAGTATCAATAATTTTTTTATATGTATATTTTCTATCCGTAATGTAACTCTCAAACCATTTCAGAGTATTTCCACTAACGCCAAACTTTTCCAGCTTCTCGATGAGTAATGATTGATTTGGTCAAATGCCTTGCAAAAATCCGTGTAGACAGTATCTACTTGTAAAAATGATTTTCATTTTTTAATAATAATTTCCTTTTTTCTTTTATATTATTTTTTGGATTTGATTTTTATTGCGAGATGGAGTATATTAAATAATTTAAAAAAATACATATTTTTTAACACACAACAATCCGTGCACGGAACCAGTGGGACTATGGCATCCTCAAATGGGGTATGTTGTAGGATAGTGGGAGGAGAAGGACACGAGGAAAAGAAAGGTTGGGACTATAATGCAATTTAGATCTGGTTTTCAAACACAGCTATAGACATTTCAAGCAAAATTTCGATACTTAATGGCGTTATTTCGCCAGGGCGATTCTGACAGTTTTTAAAAAGTATAAATTTAATTTATGCGGTTAATAATTTATAATAATTAAAATAATAATTAATAATTCAAAATAGTAATTTTAATGCAAATTTTCAAAAATACAATGTGTAGGTAATGTAGGAAGTGTAGAAGGCGTAGAAAAATGACAGGTAAGAAAGTTCGTGCGGTAGCTTGTTCTACCGATATTACAGTAGAAGATGCTTCGAAGAACTAGCGACTTTGATCCCTTCGACATCAGTGTATAGTCAGGAAACCTGCCAAACGGACAACATACGTACACAGTTGATATTTGTCACAAGAGAACTCTCAGCTATTACAGCTCGGCTGTGATACTAGTTGGGGCCTCTGTTTCCTTCGTCCTACAACATGAATCTCTTCAAGATCCACATTCACTCCTTCCTCTCCTAAAAAAGACTCCGCGTAGCACACGTAAAGATGACATAGGCCCTGAGGGAAACTATTTTCCTTAGGGCCTCCTGTGTGGAGTTTATGTAAAAATGTTGATTTGGTAGAGCACACAACCAGAGAGCAAAAAGTCCCGATTTCAAGTTCTAGTCAAAACAAAAATAAATTTAAATATTGTTTTTTTTGTTATTGTTTTTGGGGTGTTATGCCGTGTTTCGCTACCTCCTTCTTTAGCCAACGTTTCGGACAGCGTTACAGTGTCCATCATCAGGGCAGATGAGTCACTCATCTGCCCTGATGATGAACACTGGAGGAGAAGGAGGTAGCGAAACACGGCATAACACCCCAAAAACAATAACAAAAATACTTTTTGGCCGTGAAAACCTAAAGACATACCTTAAATTTTGTTTTTTTTTTATACGCCTATTTTGGATTTCATATTTTGGGGACTAAAACTAAACAACTTCTGTGTGGATGTGAAGGAGTTTTGGATTTGTAACAGGCTGTGTAAATAGCAACCTAGAACCAATACAGATATATGCTGGGTTCACAGGAACGGAAGAAGTTGAGCATTGTAACGAAGGTCCGGCTCTACATTCTCCACCTTTGATACTTCTAAGAGCGGGTCTGTTGGTGTAGTTGAAGTGGTTTGGAAGAAGTAACTCTCGATATATTCTCGTTATTTTCCTCTTCTAGTTTGTTCAAAGGTGTTTTGGCGAATAACAAGGCAAATTGTCGTCTTTGAGATCTATACTTGAACTGCACATAGCTATTATTTTTATATACAGAAGCGTCTGACATTTTTTCTTTATATACCCATCTATATCTTACAGTTCCATAAAAAAAATGTTTGTTTAAAAACTACTGTTAGAATTTTTTTGTAACATGTTTGGTAGATATTTTCAGTAGAACTCTCATGAAATATCACTGTTTTAGCACCGTTGTGATTTGAAACTCGATGAAACTGAAACGAGAGACACTAAAAAGAGACAAACACACACATCTATGGGATTTAGCCTGCTAGAGAATGAGATAGCAATAAAATATTTATTTTGTTCGCTGGTACTCGGTTCCAATATAATACGATAAATCAACGGTCCCCTTTAGTGTAGAGGTATAAAGCGCACGACGAATCTTTGCAGACGTTCAGTCCAATATTGATTTTACAAAAAAAAAAAAATTTTGTAAAATCAATATCCAATCTTCAAACCACTCCAAAATGAATAGGCAAAAGAAAACACAAAAGAAAGCGACTCCGAAGAAGAAAACAAAAATGCTAATAAGATGACCAAATGTATAGGAAAAGGCGCACTGGAATTCGACAAAAATCATCCTTCATATCGATAAAAAAAAATGTGCTTCGTATTCTATCTACGCTCATGTCTACTTTAGTTTTCTGAAGGTTTCACTTCTGCCGCGTGTAAATTGCACACTGATTTTTATTTTATTTCACAAGCTGTCATAATATACTTAAATCGAATTTATCTCACATACTTGTACTGTTTGTACCAAAATGACTGTTTTTTTAAGCAGGTACGTTATAATAATATATTATTTATCTACCAAAAATTAAATCAATTTTTTTTGCAATATTTTACGTAAGCATATGCAGATGAATGCAAAAGATTGTTTTTGAGACAGTTCAGTCATGTATAAAATGAATTAAATATACTGTGCAATTTTTACTACTCCTTTAAAAGCCTTTAAAAGGGGCGCTAATAATTAATTAATTAAATAAATAAATAAAGTATTACGCTAGAGTTACTTATTCTAACTGGGGAGTTGATCTTTTGACACATATTTAAAAATATCAAAGGTACAATATAATTGCACAAAAATATAGATACAGTTACAAATAAATTCATTTTTACTATGATTGAACATTCCTACATATACGTTATTAATTATACAAAGGTACCCACACAATACGCATTCTCCTCCCCCCCCCCCCCCCAATCCATATTTCATCAAAAAAATCACATCAAAACATCCACAAGCGTTCTTATAATAATTATTAGATAATCTGTTATAAATTCCCTTTCATTTTTTTCTTCAAAATTGAGTCGAGAAATACAGAATGGTCGTACCGAGTGTCGATTAAAATATTGTTAAAAGATAATCGACATTTAATTGTTTTCTGTTTTTGATCGCAAAGCGATTTACAACTTATCGTAGGTTGGTTTCATCATTATTATAAACGATTGTACCTAATTGCTAATTGCACAGATTTAGAGTGGAACATAAATAATAGTGTTAGTTATCATAATGTATTAGATAAAATACAATTAATAGTCTTTTACTTTTACGATGACCACTCACGCCATCTAGTTGGATAAATCCGTATAAGACACTGGAGATGTTCCGATAGAAATGTTTTATGGACGTGTCTGCGTGCCAAAAGTAAGGTTATACCTACACGGTGTCCGGAAACAGCGGTAAAAGCGGAAAACAGGGAACCTGTCACACAGAGATTCTATAAAACATAATTTCTTCATTTAAAATTTTTTTAAACCGCTTAAATTTTTTTCCACAAATAAAGATTTAAAATTGTTGGAGCCATGTCGACCCATTTAAAAAAAAAAACAACGCACAACTGACAATCCCAGCAAAAACCGATTTTTTTCAAATTTCACCTAAAAACTTCGGACTCGATTTATTCGACAAAGAAAGCTCAAATAAAAAAAAATATATAAGTACCACAAAATCGATTCTAAACATGTAATAGAAATACCAGTTTCCCACTCGTATGAATATTTTTCAGACACCATGTATTTATCTAACTTCTGGTGAAAATGATAAAATATTTTATAACGACTACAATCTTTCTTGAACATCTAAGCTGATTTTTAATTTTTATTTATTTGTTTCTATACATTGTAAGTATAATTGTTTACAATTCAATTTTTAACCTCACTAGAAAAGGGCTGTGTTGAAGTTAATTTTTTTTATAAATTAATGAAAATAACACAAAATAATATAGGCATCAATATTGTTACATTAATGTTTCACACACATACTGAGCTGAAGGAAGCTAATAAATACATAACAATAACGTGTAGAGTGACCATGTGTAGAAATTTGATTTAAAATAATGTAATATGCTATTAATTTAAAAAATCTAAGCTGACTACTAAAGGGAAACGTATCAAATGCTCTAATTAATATTGAAAGGCAATATAGAGAGTCGCCAAGGGCCTGGCAGGAGACAAATGTCTTCGCTGCGAAATGTGTGAGAGTGGACCGGTATTAGAAGTGTGGAGGAGCTATTCCGGGCAGCACAAGTTAGAGAGACATTTTCCAGAGTGATCGCCAATGTCAAGAGGACCTGATATGGCACACAAAGAAGAAAAAGGTGACTACTAGACTACTTCACTAGTATAAGTGAATCAAAATGTCAGTCAGGTAAATTGGTGACATCAATTTCCTTTCGATCCGCTCTACATAACTACTAATACACTTCTAGGCATTATTATGTTCAGTGGGATTAGGTAATTATGTTTAAGGTGCTTGACAATTTATTGCTCGTATACCTATTTTCAAAGGATAAGTCGTAAATCGTTAAACGAAGAGTAATAAATAAATCAATAAATCCATTAAAGTCCTGTCAAGTCAATTTCTAAAGGCGCAGGTAATGTCAAATTTTACAACTATATTAAAACATGTGACCTTGTGGGTTACATATCAAATCTATGAATAAAATTGGTTAACAAGCATTTCAATGAAGTGGGCCGCGATACATTTTTCTCTGCGTTACTATGACGGCATGATGAATGCGACTGACGTGGTCCAATGAGCGCTTTTATAATTATAGTGATGATTCACAGTTACGGTACCGTGACGGCAAAAAAGACAATAAACAAACGTTCATACACATTTATTTATTTATTTATTGTTGTTATACGCCCATAGGGGCTTTTACATAGATAATAAAATAATACTTAAGTTATCGAGGATTGCACATACATATAATTTATACCAAAAGTTAAAAGAGTGAAAAATTTTAAGAATATTCAAGTAGTTTTTGAAGAATGTAGTTTAAAACCGTGAAATATTTTAAACATTATAATATTTGACAATAACACATCAAATCATTAAATATATTATACCCACGTTACAATAATTTGTAGGATTCCACAAAGTGTTGATTTAAATTGCATTTTAGATTATAAAAGAAATCAGCAAATATATCTACAATATCACCAAACTTGTTGCCTAAATCATGCATCCTACTGGTAAGTGAGTGTGATTGATAGTTGGTTGTGTATGTGTTGCACAAGAATGTTGTCTAGTATTCCTTGTTGGTACATGGAGTTTAATAGTAGCAACGATGGCAGGGCTGTCAATTAGGTCGTTCATGACTCTGTATAATAATATTAGGTCTGAAATGATTCTTCTGTCAGACAGCGTAATTAAATTAAGTCGATTCATCAAACTTAAATAATAAATGTTTTCTAAAGGAATTTTTAGCTTGAAATTTAAGTACGTAAGAAATTTGTGTTGAACCCGTTCTATTTTGTTGGAGTGCTTTATAGTAAGGGGACCAAATAGGTGAATTATATTCCACTTGATTTCTGACTAATGAAATGTAGAGTGTTTTCATGCAATTCAAGGACTCAAAATCAGTTAGGGTTCTACTCATTAAATAATGGTGAGATGAGACACACAAAATACGTGTGACTGCTTCTTCCAGAGCACTACTTTTTCCTTGCATTTCATTTTCTTTATACGTGATAGGGGCCATCCATACATTACGTCACATGAATTTAATGATATTTTGACCCCCCCCGTCCCTGTCACACATCGTCACATTTGTGAGACCCTAGTGTGACGTCACATATTTTACAATTTTTTTGTGTTTTAAAAATTTAGATTTTTACTTGTCACACAATGTCAAACTTCTCTACTCCCCCCCCCCCCCCCCCCCTTAAGGTGTGACGTAATTTATGAATGGCCCCTTAGGGAGATTTGTGATAATGATTGTATGTTGACTTGGTTCCATGCCAACTGAGAATAAAGTTAACTCAACACCTCCTTGAAAAGTCTTTGAAAGCTATGAAAAAAATTATTTTAAATTAGCCGATAACCCTAAACTAACATAACCTATTTAACCATTTTTTTATATATATTTTTTCAACACTCTAAGTGACTTATCTGAGATAGTTCTGAGTTGGTTTTATTCCGAGTTGTCTGGTCACCGCTTACTTTTGGGGGGGTGCAGACATACGTTCACCGTTTGTCTCATTTCAGACTGTTGTTATTTGTGCGTAAGAACGAACTGCAGCATTATACGTTTAAGAGCAAAAGTAAAACCATCGGCGCATTGACATTTGACGTTTTTTAATTTTTGAAATTCACTCACAATTCAATTTTATCCTTGTAACTATATTCCATACTTCCAAAATTATCGTCACGGCAGTAGTAGTCTACGAAGACGTCACAGTGCGGTGTGTGAGGGAAATGCAAGACAATGATCACTTTTTTCCTTTGGAGGAAACAGACCTACGTACATTGTATATCTCATCTTTTGAAAGAGTTGCAGCATTATAGTGATAAGGTACGTACGTTTGTTGCTTTTTTTACCGTCACCGTAACCGTGGTAATAATGAAAGCGTTCATTTAATTATGGAACTTAGAAACTACTTAGGTGAATCAGTATAAGTATTTATCATCATTTATAGTTTAACGATTTTCAGAAATATTCATCGCGTGTCTTGGCGAGTAAATTATATCAAGAGAATGTTTAAAATTTACCTTCTAACTAAGAATATTGAACAAAAAAATGCTCTTGGCTAAACGTTAAGCAATTCAAACTATTAAATGATAATCACGAATCAATGGTTGGAGGGTCTCCTATTTAGTTGGTTTTAAAATTAGGATGATGTTTTTTAAATTGTTCTTGCAGTATTTCTTTGATCCTGCGGCGATGGATATTAAAAACAAATTAAACGAAGTTATATTTCTTTATGAATCTTATACAGGTATCGTTGGTAGGTAGTCGATAATCACCTAGATGTTAATAATAAGTACTAAAAGTAAAAAGTTTCTCTCCCTTATTTATTTTCTTTTCGTCTGCACCATAAATCTTAAGGTTTATAGCTTTTATTCTCCAAAATATGGTTGCCAGGGGTTGTTGCTTCAGAACTCGGCAAGGGCAAGAACTTAACTTTATTTTTAAATTTTATTTTAATATTGCACAAGAGTCTAAACTCTAAACGCCCGGAGACAGTGAAACTATGGTACAATGTGAGGCTGAAAGGATGGGAGGGGAAGGAGACGTGTAAGAGGAGTGTGTACCTGATTATTTAAATCTAGTAATCGAACGCGGCTGAAGCCATTTCAAGCAACTCTTCGATTCTGAATGCTGTTCTTTCACTAGGGTGTTTTTTTTCTGAAAATGTTTCTAGTTGTACGTTGTTCCCCAGCGGAAGATATTTTTAGAATATCTACAGTGAGACCACCATAAATAATCGTAACGTTGCAATACATTGGCTCCACGCAGGAGTCCCTGAGGAAAAATCCCTCAGACCTATCATCTTTGAAGATGCTATGTTGAAGGTCATTTTAGGGAAAGAAAGGAAAAATAAGTTTTAGGAGGGAAAAGGGTAAGAGGTTGGATAGGAATCTAGGGTCAATGTGTCCGGGAGTAACGGAATGAATCCATCCCTACCGCTACGGTGCAGACTGATGGGCCGAGAGAGTCCGGCTGGAAAGGTCTAGGTAAGATCTCCCTCAACCAGTCTCTTCCGACCCGGTCTGGTACACAGTAGGTGGGCAAACACATTCGCCACCAAGACTTAGACAAGCCTCATCCCATGAACCCGGGCACCCCTGCTAAATTTAGCCAAATTTTTTATTTCACCAAACTTAGCGAACCACTTGAGTGATCTATGGCTATCCGCGCCTGCCAAATAGTGTGAACTTTAACTTATGATTTACAATTACTAATAAAACATTTCATGCTTACCATAGAATTTCGTACGGATTAATGTTATTCCAATCGAGAATTGTTTTTCTTTAATCATCCTTGTATTCAAATTGAGGCTGAATTTTTCTAAGAAGAATTTCCTTAGTCTCAACGATAATAATAACTCTGTTTCTTTTTAAACAACTTGTTATTAAACCGGGAAGGGTCGGAATTACGGAACTTCATAATAACTTTCTACGTACTTGTTTTCTTTAAGAACAAACAATTTACTCGAGTTTCGGATGTTTTAGATATAAATAATAAGGCGCCTCTGAAGAAAATTTATTTATTTTTTAAATTTAATGAGGTTTTTTCCTTCAACAATAGTAAAAGTTTTGCGAATCCTTCAGACAAACTGAATAGTTTCTGACTTTCAGGAATTTTGAGATAATCATTTTTTGTTATTAAATTTTCTCATAGATGTCTACTTAACTTTTTAAAGATTTTATATTTTGTAGGATAGACCCTGAAACATTAAAAAGAAAGAGGAGGGGTTAAGGATAGAAAGGAGTGGGAATGTAAGTTTTGGGATTCCAAGGTTAGGGGACTATTAGACATAGCAATTTTCTTTTTAAGAATATATTTTTTAATATGAATGAAAGTTTTTTTGTTATTGTTTTTGGGGTGTTATGCCGTGTTTCGCTACCTCCTTCTTTAGCCAACGTTTCGGACAGCGTTACAGTGTCCATCATCAGGGCAGATGATGGACACTGTAACGCTGTCCGAAACGTTGGCTAAAGAAGGAGGTAGCGAAACACGGCATAACACCCCAAAAACAATAACAAAAATACTTTTTGGCCGTGAAAACCTAAAAACATACCTGAATGAAAGTTCTTCACAAGAACAATTAATAGTAAGAGTAGACATTGTTTGAGAGCATTTTAAATTTGGACTAGTCCAAGAGTTCATTCCACGCTCTGAAGTCCGTAGGTATTTCAGCATGAATTTTTTATTTCTTTTTTTATTATTGCAATCAATTTGTAGAACTCCCTTATTTAAAAAAAATTAAAGCAAATTAAATAAAATAATGTTAGTACTAAGATTTTTAATAAATAAGGCCAATAAGGATGCCCCGAGGAAAACAATTTCCCTATGCCTTCCTTGGGTTCGCCATGTAGAGAAGGAGGGGTGATTATGGGTCTTGAAGAGACCCATGTTGTAGGAGGGAAGAGACATGGAGGCCGACAGATCATTCCACAGCTGAGCTGTTGAACTCAAAAATAAGTCGTAGAGACCATCACGTTCTCATATGATAAATGTCAACCGTGTTCAAATGTTGGGCGTGTTTCCTAACTGTGCATAGGTGCCGAAGGGATAATGCAAGAAAAAGTTAAAAACTAACCTCTTATTTTTTAGGTCATCATCATTATCTTCATCATCTTCATCCCCTTATCCTGTTTGGGTCGGGGACGCTGTCTCGTGCTGATTGTTTTGCCTCCATCCATGGCAGTATTATCATCTCCTCACACAGTTTCTGGAGTTGCCTCGCCCAGCTGTGATTGGGTCGGCCCGCTGGACGTCTTCTACCCTCTGGAATTGCACTTAGTATTTTCCTCGGAATTCGGTCATCAGACATTCTTAGTACTTGCCCAAGCCACCGCAGTTGCAATTTTTCTATGAAGATCGGATCATCTCGGATCGTCGAGTTTCTTATATGATCCCATTTCGTAACCCCTGCCACTCCTCTCAAGCACCTTATTTCGGACTTTGACTCTAGAGCGTATTCGTTTGCTTAGCATCCATAAATGGCGGCCGTAAGGTAAAATTTTTTGGTAAAATATTAAATAGTCTCCCATATAAAATAGTCCAAATATCAAAAGATAAAATACAAGCAGTCCTCACTTGTTAAATATTTTAGAAACATAGGCAAGAATAATTTTAGCAAACGTGTATAAAAAAAAAACAGGTAAATAGACAATATTAATTTGCACTCGATTATTATCCGTTTTTATCAAAGGCAACGAATTAATACGAAGTGATTTTTTACCTCCCTTAATAATGAAGGTGCCTGAATACAGAAAGAAGAAAGTGGTTTCATAAAGCGCCCCTTTATAAGCTATTAACCCTCTAGCCCCCTCACTTAGTAACTCATCTCAATATCCCAAAAACAATATCACTTCTTACTTTCGTATTAACCGGGGACAATATTAAATTAGAAAAACAATTTCCTTTCGCCGAGCCTCGGGAGGGCGCTTACGGTCTTGTGATCCTGGATTTAGCGGGGTGTATGAAATGGTGATAATGAGTTGGATACAAGTTTTCCGAAGAAGAAAGGCTTAAAGGTCCCTGTTGGAAATTCGAAACAATGTTAAGAAATAAAGATTTTTAGAGGAAAGTGGGGACGAGGTGTTCATTTTGTTTGCATCACTCAATAAATTGATGGAGTTGAACCGCTTTATAAATTTTGTTATTTTGAAAATGGAAAATTATTTTTGCCATTGGGAAACTTCCGGAAGAAAGGTGAAAATATAATATTTTGACCGGAATTCTAGATTTCTATGAATTACAAAGTTTTATCTGTGTCTCTAATCATTGTCTCTGGCCATTTAGCGCCATTTTATTTTTTGACAGTTGAAAAAACTCCATTAAATGTCAATTCTAAGTCTTTTACAGCTTTTAAACAAATTGTGATCAGCAGATGAGGAGAACCAACACGCTGTTAAGCTTGATAACAATTACATTTGATAAAATGCTGAAAAGCACCTAGAATCGGTGTTTAAACGAAGACCTTTCAAGTGTCAAAAATAAAATGGCGCTGAATGACCATTTGATGACACTGTTACACTTTAATTTGCGTGAAACAACCCGACCTTAATAGCACAACACCTTATATTTAAATTTTTACCTGTTTTTTACGTAGTTTGGGGAAAAGATGTGTGCCGCTTTTAACTTTGTTTTGAGTATTCGATTCACCGAGAATTTGCATTAATTTGGTAAATTTATGCTTTTAGGATTTTTTGGATACGCTTTGAGTGAACCTTTTTTGTATACGTTTTGACGTTTATTGTTGAAAAACCAATTGTCAGTTTGGTAAAATATTTAAAAATGTGTTATTAAATAGTGTAATAAACAAAAGTGAAATAAAGTATTGACGGCCTCTGTGGTCGAGAGGTGAGACTTTCGACTCACAATCCGAAGATCGCGGGCTCGAACCTGGCGTGCAAAAATACCAAATAAATTTTATTTGATTATTTTGTGATATTTTGCAATTAATCAATTTGAAAAAATAAATATAGTATATTTGCGGCATGTTTCAGAGTGGAAGACACTCTCACTATCGCGCCGATGTAAAACAATCAGAATTAGAATTGAAACGTCACTTGAAATATCTTTAGCCGTGTTTGGTGAACAGATCTGAATAGCCAAGTTCTTCCCCATCTTTCTTTTCCCCACCTCCTTCCCTTACCCATTACCTTCAGCCTCACAACATACCTACATAGTCTCAATGGCTCCAGACGAGCAGTTGGGACTCTTGTACGGTACTCACATAAAAAAAATGTTAAAAAAAATGGAATTGTTAGCAAACCTAAGGTGATTTTTTCTACTAAACGGTGCTTTAAAAATTCCAAAAAATAATAAAAGTGCTTAATAGAAATATTCACCGCATCAAAACCTTTAACCCGGTTTATAATAATGAAAATTTTCATCAGGGATTATCGCACAGAAGACTAAATACCAAAAGGTAATAATTTATTTATTATTTTTCAGCAGGGTGTTCTTTTTATAAACCTTTATTGAATTTCATATCAAATTCAGACGTTGCCATTGGGCAGGATTGAATGCAAAAAATAAAACGACACCCTTTAATCCGGCGGCGGGTTCGGGGGTTGGCACCAGCCTAAAGGGCGGAAATTAAAAATTCCTTTGTAAATTTTATTTTCATTATCAGGTCGGTACTACCAGGAGAAAGAAAATTATTTTTAAAACGTTTCCGTTTTGCCGATTCGCTCCAGGACATTGAGAGGATTTTACAGAGCAGTTCACCCTAAGGGAAAATTTGAGAAGTATGTAAAATCCGAAAACTATTTGTAGTACCTAAGACTTTTATTATTGAAGTGATAACTTCTTTAGCACTAATTTGAAACTCGATGAAACGAAAAAAAAGTGACACTAAAAAGGTACAAACAAAAACATTTACAGAATTTAGCCTGCGAGAGGATAAGATAGTAAAACGGTCCCCTCTTTTTGCAGTGCTTCGTGGTATTCCCACCCTTGTCTACTTTAGTTTTCTGATGGTCTGCCGCGTGTGAATTGCACACTTTTTAATATTTTTTTTTGTGTTGTTTTTTGTTCTTCTAAGCCATTAACGTTCTTCTACCGACTTATCTACTTAACTTACTTGTTTCTACTTGAACATAAGGTTCAACTTCTTATACCATTCTTCGCTCAGGAAATTGAAAGTTCTTTAGTACCTTTATCTCCTTTTCGGTATGTACCTACTTATTTTCGGACACAATTGCATCAGCCATCTCTTAAATAATATTGTTCATGCAATCGTCGGAATCTTGAGCAGATATTATAATGGAACCTGCTCTAAGGAGCTAGCAGCATTGCTACCCGATGCACCGCTATACGTGTGTGAAACTCGACGAACGCCTATTTTTTGGCTTTAATAAAATATAAAAAAACGACTGAAAGGTATGTACTTACCCATTTCTTACTCTAAAGTAATTGTTTTTGCAATAACCAATCTGTTTTAACGGTTCCATGCCAACTGAGAATAAAGTCAACTCAACGCCTCTTTGAAAAGTCATTAAAGGTTATTTTAAAATAGCCTATAACCCTAACCTAACGTAACCTATTTAATCATTTTTTATATATTTTTTCATCACTTTTAATGACAATAATGAGTTGTCCGGTTATCGTTTTAACCATATTATTTTATGTGGTATTTTTTAATAAAATATATGCTTTTTTAGTTATTTGTTTTTGGGATGTTATGCCGTGTTGCGCTACCTCCTTCTTTAGCCAGCGTTTTGGACAGCGTTACAGTGTCCATCATCAGGTCAGATGTGTAATTGTAACACAATTGGTAGGAATCGTTAGGTAACGCTATACGGCATAACACCCCAAAAACAAATAACGAAAATAATTTTGGCCGTGAAAATCTAAAAACGTAACAAAATATATGCTATTTGTATAAATGTTATTATCAACTAATAAAGTTTTTCATTTTTATCATAATGAGTAAAACCTTAAATTGTAACATTTAATTAATGAACACAATATAAGAGAAACTCAATCAAAAGTCTGAAAAAGAAAAATCAGAAAAAAATAACTGGTAATATTGGGCAAATAGAAATTAATATTTAGTTATTAACGCCCTTTTTGGGGGCTTTTACACATGAATAATAAGAAATATACAGTATTTATTGTACATAATTGAATTGCCTCAGTAACAATATTTTATATTTGTTTAAATATAATTTGAAGATGTTCACTGATTTGGTATAATTATTTCCCTCCATTAGTATTCTGGACAAAGAGGAATACATATGGTAGGTTGTCCCAGATTTTCTGCACTGAAGTAAATCCTAACTTCTGGTATTACGTTGTGGTATCCGGAAGCTTATAAGTTCAAGCAATACCGGACTATCAACTAAATCATTTAGAATTTTATATAAAAATACCAAGTCAGTGAAAATTCTTCTGTCTGATAATTTGAGCATATTCATATCATTTAAAAGAGTGTTATAGTTCAACATAATTGCTGGAATACCAATTTTAAAATTTAAAAAACCTAAGAATTTGTTTTGTATTCTTTCAACAGCTTGTACATGAGTATTATAATGTGGATTCCAGACGGGAGAATTGTACTCCAGCTGACTTCTAACAAAAGCAAAATATAACAGTTTAATACACTTTATATTGTTAAAATTTATAGTTAGCCTAATGATCATTGTTATATAAAATACCTTTTTACCTACTCAAACCGTTTTTTTAATAAAACCGGAAAATCAGATTATAACATACCTTTTGAACTTTCAACAAGATGTTTGTCTCAAAGCCTCGCCGTAAAAATAATAATAAGTAAATTCTAGCAATTTTTCACGTGATTGTATTTCGTTTTAACAAAGCTTACATCCCGTCGGTTACAACTTTTATTAAAAATAATGATTATTTTGTGTGGGCTGCCGCATATTACAGCGCTACATGGAGAAGAGAATATTATCTTTTTGTCTTTGAAAATTGTTTTTCTTTGAAATTATTGCCTGGGGGTGCAATCTCCTTTCCATTACGGTATTTGCTATTTTTGAAAATAATATTCCGCCCACCAAAATGAAGCAAATTTTAGGGGCTTGTTTTATGAGTTACTTTACAAGTGTTGGGTTAAGTATTCGTTGAAATTTATTCCGGATTCAGTTTAATTTTGTTAGGTAATAACGATGTTTTACTTTTGTTGAATGTAATAATATTTATTTATATTATTAGATTTAGTATTTCTTGAATATTTTTAAATCTTCCAAAAAGTTGTTTTGTTTTTGATAAGTTACAAGAGCTGTTGTGCTTTATGTCGAAATCGTTGCATTTTGTACTTGTAAATTGTGGGTCTTTGCTGCGTATATACGAGCGGCGTTTTGCACAGATTGCGGTTGCTTCGTTTCTTTCCCATAATTCGTGGTTCGGCTCGCAGGTTTGGCTCGCGTGTGAATACGCTGTCTAAGAAACAGTACAGGTTTTAATCACTAGCCTTGAAGATTTCAAGGCTAGAACTGAAAAATAAATCATATTTAAATTTTATGTGTTCACCTTAAAGTTATTTATATGATATTTAAAGGATTACTGAATTTGTACACATTACATCAGTGTTTTTATCTTTACTAGACATACTGTGTTTTCTCTTAGATTTATAAGAATATAACGACGCGTCGCGTCAAATCTACATCTTTCAAAACTCTACAGATTTGCTCTGATGACGTACATTGCAAATCAGAGAACAGTAGAAAAACTCGAAGAGTCAAAATTAGTAAAGCATTTATATTATTTATTATTAAGATTTCTTTACAATATATTTTATATAAATACCGAAAAAGAGACCCAAATACCCAGACATAGTGGAATTATTGCATCCCCAATTAGAGTACGATTATGTCGTGATGCTGAAGGGAGTGAGGAAAGAAAGAAGATGTGTAAGAGGACGATGGAGAAGTACTTTACTATTAAGATCAAAACGCAGCTAAAGCTAAAGCTTTGATTGGTGGCTTTTCACCAGGAGAGAGCTGAGATTTAGAAACTACCTCCACCATGTTGTTAAAAATGGAGCCAAATTCGTCGACAAGCGAAGTCATCTTTTTTTTCGAACGCAAATGCATATGTTTTCAGTGCAAATTCAGTATACATAACTTCTGATCATAATGGTAAAGTTACTTCAATATCCATCCACAGGGTATCATTATGCAAAAGTATATTGAATTCTCTGAACCGAGCATTGTTACTGGATTATTTTTTTCCGGTATAGAAGAAAAAAATTACCAAGTAAACCAAACAAACAATATTGTTAGATACTGAACCAACACTAGTCCGCCATCTGTTGGTAAACAAATCAGGTAAAAGTTTGCTTTTAATGCAACAGCATCAATGGATTCATATGATGGAAATATTCTATGGGGATTACCGTAAGATCTCACCTTAATATTGTATCCTGCTTGGGGTTGATTGACAGACTAATGGGGTTCTTCCAGCCCCTAAATACCTTTTGGGTCCCATTGTTAATGGTGTCATGTTAAAGCCGAGGTGTTAAGGTTTTTTTAAGCATTTTAATTTACGATTGTGACCGGTGGCACCATTTTACAGGGCTGATATTTTTATTTATAAGATATTTATATTAAAACTCATTATATTAAAATTTTCAATGTTATACGTAAAACATTGTTAATGCTCATAGTGATTGTGTTTATGCTTTTATGATGACGATTTCCGATATCTGATTAGAACAAAGTTTTTTTTTATATAATGGAAAATATATGAACAAAATTGAGAAAAATATTTTCGAAAAAAATTTATTACGGTGGAAAAAACTCATTTTTACTGAAATACGTTACCATTTTAATTTGAACAATGAGGTAAGAAATTATCTGAAATGTTTAAGCTTTCATAAATGAAATTCATGTCTTAAGAGTTAAGAGATTTGAGTAAATAGTTTTTAACCTTCATCTCCTCCATCTTGTTTTCTTTTCCATTCCCTCCAATCTCACAAAATACCCAATTTAGGAAAGCCAAGGTTCCTCTGGAACAGTACAGTCATAGGTCCGGTATATCAGCCAGTCCATATCCTTGCTATGTTTGACATTCCTCGCATCAATTTAAGCGGGCTAAATCAATCGCTCAAGCTTTGATAAGCCGCAGAATAGTTCCTTTTTTAAACCCCGAGGCGTTAGCAATCAATGCCAAATCTGACATTTACGTAAATAATATTTGAATACTTCTCACCGAAATTTACAAAAATTGCCTAATTTTACAAGTATAGACTATTATATTAATTACTCAAGTATAGATTATTATCTTCGAGCGATGAGGAACGACGATGTTATAAATTGAAAATCAATCAAAAATAGCCTGTTAAGGGATTTTAAAAGCTTCCACATCAGGACAGCAGTTAATTTAATTTAGCGCACTGACCCTAGTAAAACAAATACTAATTAAAATTAATGTACTCGCACATATCTCTATGCTGATTGAAGTGGAAAACCTTTTCAAAAATTAACTTATAAATTTAACCCGCCTAAAAATAATCTGCCGTCGTTTTTTAAATATCGTCGATTTCCCAACGCATAGATAAACCACTCCAGAAATATTTTCATCATAGAAGCCCGTCTGACTACAGGATCGAGCATAGAAGAATATTGGAGAAAGATACTGGCTCCCATAATCTCAGATCCGATGGACCAACAAGACCCAATTAAAGATTTTATCATATTTTTATGAATATTTATTATCTAATGATACTTCTCTGTTTTATTTTTTTAATTATTTATAGCTCTCTGAATTTTATTTTATTATTATTTTTCTTTCTTTCATGTGTTTCTTTACTTTCGATTCAATTTTTAATTTCGATTCTATCCCATATTTACTCTCATTTATAAATACTTATGTTTTCAATGTATGTACTTATACTCTATATGGGATGTGTTGGATTGCACCCCTTCCCCTCATCCTGGAATAAAGACCATTATTATTATCATAGAGATGTTTCGATGAATATTATAGTAGAAAGCACATATATACCACTCATGTGGATAGCTTTTTTTTTCAAAGAAAAGAGAAACACGTTCCTGTATTAAATTCATAGACAATGCACGTAATATCAGTGTCATCTAGGCTTTCGACCCATATACCGATTATGTTTCAAGCTTGCTACGCTCGAATTCCAACCAAGCTGAACTTATAACCAATTGACGTACCGGGTCGTAGCCACATAGAAAAAAAATATTATTATCAAATGGCTAATCCTGTCTTTCCTCAAAATTCATAGATGCGCATTAATTACCTAAGAAATACGACACGTCATAAATCTCATCACAATAAATTTTGTCTAATATCCTTGTATCCTAAAGCATCTACCTTCCTGTCCCGATAAATACGCCGACCTTTGAGGTCCGGGCATTGAATTGCAGAGGAAGCAAGATTGAATGTGTATAAAGAGAACAAGGCATATAAACATTCCGAACAACTGCACCCTAAATTTGGCATAATGGTAGGAGAGAAGTAAAGAAGTCGGTATTGGGGGATGTTACGTTACAAATTCGAGAATAGACTTCTCCACGGACTGGAGAATAAGGCGCCAATATAGAGGCGCGCGCATTACCCCCTCCCGCGAGCGACAAACCGAGCTGCCGCTCTCGAGCGGCAAGCCCGGCAGTCTTCAGCAAGCGAGCTTACGGGGCCCACGTTCCGCACGAACATGGGCGACACCAGTTCAGTTTCGCCGTTTGTGCGCTTCCGGTCCCCGATGGACGGTGCGTAGACTGAGAGAATCAAGCGCGTGAAGCCGCTGTTGGCCCATAAACCAAACGTGAGTCAATTACCATGTTACCCTTTGTGTGCAATTTAATGTCTTAACTAACCACGCGTGATAGAGAGTAGAGACGGACATTCAAACTAACTTTCAGCTAGGATCGTTCCTTTTATGTATTATTGGTTCTCCTAGAATTGAATAAACTGTTTATGTGATAACCTACCGTGTTTTGCTTGACGAGGGAGGCCCTGGGAGAATGGAGAAGCGTGAAGTTCCGAACCACAAGCACTAGCCTTGAGGTTACGAGAAAATCCTGCTTGCACCGAATCCTGAGCTAGTTTTTATTTGGGGCAGATACAGCAACTAATTGTATTAAATATGTGGGAGCTTTCTCCAACCCTGCCGATAGCATCAGCACGCCCGTTGACGCTAACAGGGATGAGGGATAATGGAATTCCTCGCGAGATCGATTTCTTTTGAGACCGTTCTATTCAGTCGGCGCTGGGAATATGCGGTGCCTTTAAAACCAGTATTAAATAGACCAGTACGATTATTGCCTTGCAGTTTACTGAGAAGAGATCTACAGGCAAACTGTGTTAGTGCGAGCGATTGCAATCTTTCATTTAGGTAAACCAAAAAACTTAATTAGTATGTATATTATAATATAACAACTGTAGATCTTATAAGCGGTAAAATCACTATGAGATTGTTAAAAAAAAAACACTTCAAGACCTCCAATAAGAGTTTCATAGAATTTGAAAAATATCTTTGAAATTTGATGAATTGTTCAAAATGTTTAATAATAAAAACATATGTGCATGTAGACAAGAGTGGGGAGGCACTGCACAAAGAGGAGACCGATTATTCTATCACATTCTCTTGCAAGCTTAATCCTATAGATGTACCTTTGTGTTTGTCTATTTTTAGTGTCGCTTCTACGTTTCATCGGGTTTTAAATCACAACAATAGAGTCCGGACCGGTATATTGTTTATTTCTAAATATTTAGTACCAGTCCACTCAAGTCGTGGTTAAATCAACAATAAAAAGCCTTACATTATTGTATAAGTGACGGCCGGCGCAATCCAGCAGTAAGGCTCTTGATTCGCATTCCGAAGGTCGTGATCGAATCCCGGCGTGGCAAAAAATTTTGAAATAATTTGTGTTATTTCACAATTTATTCATTTAAAATAATATATAGTATATTTGCGGCACTTTCCAGAGTGGAAGATACTCTGGTGTAAGAACATCATTCAGAATTGAAACGTTGCTTGAAATGGCTTTAGCCGTGTTTCTGATCTGAATAGCCAGGTACTTCCCACCTTCCTCTTCCCCATCTCTTTCCCCTCCCCAATACCTTCAGCCTCACAACATACCCCAATTGGGGATGCCATAGTCTCACTGGCTCCAGACGGTATCAGTTGGGACTCTTGTGCGGTATTCAAATAAAAAAAAAACATTTATAAAAAATAAAGTTCTGTTGATTTTCTTTTTTATTTAAGTTCTGCAAAACAACTTGCCCACAAGGAAGCAATAAAGAACTCGAATAAGAGTTTCACAGAACTTGAAAATTATCTTTGAAATTTGATAAATTGTTCAAAAAATTTAATAATAAAAACATGTGTGCAGTTCACACGCGGTAGAAGCGAAACCTTTAGAAAACTTAAGTAGACAAGAGTGGGGAAGCACTGCACTAAGAGACGACCGACTATCCTATCTCATTCTATCGCAGGCTAAATTCTATAGATGTACCTATGTGTTTGTCTCTTTTTAGTGACGCTTTTTCGTTTCATCGGGTTTCAAATTAGAACAATAGAGTCCAGTCCAGTTTATTGTTTATTTCTAAATATTTAGTACCAGTCCACTTACGTCATGGTTAAATCAACAATAATATAAGTCATAATGTTTTTCAGTGAAGAAACCGAGAGGTTATACAATCCGTTTCAATCCGCATTTCAAATAATTGCGGACAGTCTGGTTTGGTCGGACGGGAATTGATTGATATCACATTTCGCAATTGGTTTTGACAAGTTGTTACCATTGAAATCACAACCTTTAACCAGAAATTTAATCAGATTATTGCGAGCGGATAAACCAATTACGAGTGGGAGTAATAGCAGGTAATATTGCTTACATCTAAAATGGAAAACCATTTACGTTCTAAATATAGACAAAATCAACCTTATTGATAAGTAAAAGTTTGTCACAAGTGTTAAAAAAAGTAATAAGACATTTCTTAGAAATCAAAAACCAGTTCAAAACAGTTATTACATGGATTTTGTAGAGTTGTAAAAAGTTGAGGTCTTTTTTTGAATACATCCCTTAATCCCCAATGAGATTACGGAAGTATCTATTAAAATAAGAACGTACGTCAATCTCTTTCATGTAATTAAATGCCTCATTTTCAAAAGGTAGTCTAATAATGTACGTAAGGAAGAAATAAACATGAACCTTGAAGATGCCCATGATGTAGGTGGGAGGAAACACAGAAGTCGGCAAATCATTCCACAGTCGAACTGTTGAACTCAAGAACGAGTCGTAGAAAAAAATTGTACTCACGTGATAAATGTCAACCAATTACACATCTTGGTTGTTGTCCGCTTGTTTCCCTTATATGCACCGGAGCCGAATGATGCTAGTCTTAGAATTCTTGTAGAGCATTCTCACCTGATGCCTGTGCTTTAAAAATCGCAACCCGTTTCTTGAGAAAGAGTAATCTAACAAACGGACAGTATATATACCTAGCGCCAGTCTATGAAACACGACAAGATTTCTTGCTATGTATTTAAGTAGATATTTAAACTATTTTGTACCAACGTTTGCAAATCTAAAATATTACGGACCAGGATTTATTTTAGTGCAAAAATTCTGAGACTAGCTACCATATGTATTCCTCTTTGCCCAGAATACTAATGGAGGGAAATAATTATACCAAGTCAGTGGACATCTTCAATTTATCTTCAAACAAATATAAAATATTATTTATTACTGAGGCAGTCCAGTTATGCACAATAAATACTGTATATTTCTTATTATTCATATGTAAAAGCTTCGAAAAAGCGAGTTAATTAATAAAAAAATAAATAAATTGACTTATCTAACATGTTTACATAAAATTATTCACGGCCATCTTGATACTACATTATGTCTTAGCAGTATTGAATTAAATGTCCCCAATTTCAATTTGAGAGGCGGGAATGGGTACCGCCGCCCTGGGAACCTTTATTGGATAACCAACACCTCTGCCATAGGTCACCCCAAGTGGTTCGCTACATTTGGTGATTTAGCAGGGATGCCCGGGTTCATGGGGTGAGGTTTGTGTAGGCGGATTAGCAAGAACACACTGAACCCCAGATTCCTACCCATCCCTTAAACCTTTTTCCTTCCCAGAACTCTCCTCCCTTTCCTTAAAAAAAACCCTCCACACAGCATCCCCAAAGATGACATAGGCCCTGAAGGAAATTGATTTCCTCAGGGCCTCCTGTGTGGAGCTCATGTAAAAAAAAAACTCATTTTTTAAGACGCCATAACATTTTTCACATGAATAAATTTAAAAATAATATCGCCTACTTTAACCCTCTGACCCAGATGTGTCGACTATATAACAAGATAGAGTGTGCTGAAGTAGATATTTTCGTCGATAATTTGTACGGATTAAAAAAAAAAGTTCTAGCGCTGTTCAAAAATACTAACTAATTATATTGTGTCAATTGTCTCTCTATTGCCACTCATTGTAATGTGTTACTTGAGCGAGCTTGTAAATAAATCTGTATTTAATTGTATGTAATTGTAGATTTTTGTAATTGTGTAATAACTGCGTTTTTATAACTGGATTGTTCGTACGTAAGTGCGAACATCTGTAAAACCCGGTATAAATAAATAAATTATAATGCACATCACGCTTAGATAAATATGCAAAAGAACAGCACGTCATTTTACCTCGTTATGAGCGAATAAGTTAGGTGTCGTGGCTGAGCTTTCAATAAATCATTGCCTCACGAGGAGGGGCCGCTAAAACCCTTGTCAATTTGTCAGCTATAACCAGCAACCACCTTCCAGCTTTCGATACGCACAATCCCTTTATCCTTTCTGCTGGCCTGGTACCTAATACCTGATACTGGTTGGTATCGGAATCACGTCCCGAGTATTAGGCCAGGATAAATGAGGGCCAGGTGGATGGAAAATCGAACTTTATTACGCTTGTTTTTTCCAGTGTTTTAAAAAACGAACAAGTTTCAATAAAGGTGTTGTTGATTGTGAAAAGAAATATAACATTCTTCCATTCGTATTGTGGTGTTAACATTTTGATTGCATGACTTAAACACGCGTATGTGACAAACGTGCTTTAACAAAAGCTTTTGTAGAGAATTACTTTCAACACTACTCGCCAACTTTTTGGTTTTCATTTGTTTTTATTTTCATAATTATCTCGACTACCCGGCTTCGCCAAAGATCACAACAAAGTATTTTTGGCTGTTAGAATGATTTTTCATGATTTTAGTGGATTGTTTGACAAATTTTTGTCGGTCAAAAAATTTATCTTTCTTTACCTAAAATATTAATGTAATGAAAAATATCAAATTAAAATAAAACAGATTTTTTTATTTGTGACTACAACTTTGATTTCCTGCGTAGGTTGGTCGTTTGTAATTTACGCTAGTGTTTTCGGTTTTTGGAACAACTCATACAGGTCTCATAAAAATCGTTGTGTCTTCCTTACTATTATGGTTAAAAATATGACTTAAACGGTGTTACAAAGAAAAAACACCACGCTTTATATTCAAATCTAAAAGATAACAGCAAGAAAATTAAAATTTACGTAACCAAAGTTGCCGAACGCAATTAAAAAACAAATAAGCTTTGGGAATATTTTATTAATTATTTTACAAAAAACTGAATTAACCATACATTTTATAATACATTTGTCTAAAAAAATATTTACGTTTTTTTTTCGTTGTCAGTAATTTTAGTTAGAAAAAACATAACGTGAAAATTTTTTAAAACTTTTTTGTGTTAGTATTAGGAAATTTCATTTAAAAAAAATGTACATTTAAATCGAAGTATAAAATTGTAAAGCATAATTCATCACCTTTCAAAAACAGTTGTTTTTAATGTCATATAATTTAAACACATATACATAACCTAGATATTTGCTATACTTTTTATAAAAAAAATCAGTTGGTTTGATACTATGGGCTCAAATTCAAAATAAAGTAACGGAAAAGAAGGAACCGATTGCGTTAATCTAGAAAGCTGAAACGAAAAAAATCCGTTCACACTTTTTCACAAGACACCAAAGTTCTCATTTCAAGATTTTCTGTATTTTTCTGGTTCAGATAAATCTATTTTATTTTAATGTAGCATCAAATAAGAAGCCCAATAGTGTATTTATTTTATTTTACGCTCAGAAGGCTTTCATAAGTTATAACTTTAATATGAGAAATAATTTTGAATATGCTAAAGAAATATTAAAAATAAAATTTTGGCGGATAAAAAATAAACACATGAAATAAAAATACTAGAAACTTTTTTTTAGTTAATACAGTGATCCGATTAATTTACAAAGAGACAAACGAAGGCTAAAAATAGGGTTGGAATAGGTTTGCACACAATTCACCAAGTTAACATTAAACATGTCTATATCACCTAAATATTAGGCCCTAAGGAAAATAATTTCCCTCAGGAAACATCATACCGTTGTCATCATCAGGAAGACTCTGTGCATCAAGGAATGACGTGCTTATGAATCCATACTTCCCACTGCGGTGGAAGGCGATGGGTCGAGAGAGTCCAGTTGGATAGGTCAAAAGTTCTCATTCAACCTGTTACCTCTCAGAAGGTTGGCTAACGCATCCGCCACCAAGACCTAGGCAAATATCACCCCATGAACCAGGGCTAAGTCACACAGTAGTAAACCACTTGTGGTGACCTATGGAAAAGGTATTGGTTATCCAATAAATGGTTCTTGGGGTGGTGATACCTATTCTCGCCTCTAAAATTGTTTTTTTTTTCCAAATTATTATAATATCTAATAATATATTCTTATATATTATTCAGCTTTGCACTAAATTCACTAAACATTACGTAAATGCTTGTGAAATGCCAAGAAGTATATCATGTTAACATAAAGTCACATTTCTCAACAAAACTTTGCAAACGAAAAATCCACAATGCTAAACCCCAATACTACGCAAAGTCAGCATTGTTGTCATTTATCATAATTGATCATCACTCATCTCTGTATTTCTGTATGCAGCACAGCACCGTCAATCCCCGCGGACCGCGATGTCATCCATGCGGATTGATTAGCCCACCACCCTCTCAACCTCCTGTCTCCCTGGTACCTGGGATGACTCTGCTCCTTTACCCATCTACAGAAATCACCCATATCCACCCACCCAACCCCACCCACTCCTACAACGATAGGTACGGTACAGCCACCCCTGGTCCGGAATGGAATACAAAAAGCATAGTTTTGTGACAAACTTGAAAGCTGTGGTTTGATGATGTATTGCCATGTTAGATTTACGAATATTCATAAAAGAATTAGTTCTTGAACAAAAAACGAATAATTTTATGAAAAACAAATACCTTTGTATTACACCACTATTTTATTAACAATATCAACATGTTTCGAAAACTATGTTTTCTTATGTTTTTTAGATCTTTTGTTTATCCACACGTAGTTGACAAGAATAATAATTGGAGAAAAATTGTATTTTTAAATAATAACACTTCAAATTTGATAATTAAAAACATGCCAGATAATATCCAACCAGCTTTTTACGCCAATAACAAATTAAAAAATTATATATTAAATAACAAGGACAAAGGTGTGTTTTTGAACAAATCTGGGGTTTATAAATTAATTTGTAATGATTGTAACTTTTTTTATATTGGGAAGACTTTTAGAAATTTTAACATTAGAGTTAAGGAACATCTAAGATGTTTAAATAATAATAATTATTCAGAATTTGCAAACCACATTTTGGAAACAGGTCATTCTTTTGATATTAATAAAGGTTTAAAAATTTTACACACTAACACAACGGGTATACAATTAGATAATTTAGAAATTTTAGAAATTAGAAAAAGTGTTAATAGTAAATTAAATATTATAAATAACCAAACGTTTTTTAAAAATAGCCATCTTTTAAATTTATTTTCGTATTAATACTTATACTTATAATAATTTATTTTGTTATTTAGACTTCTTGTTTTCCTTTTAAAAGATTTTTTATTATGTTAATGTAATTTTTTACCCATTCTAAAATAATTTTTATATTTTATTTTATATAATTGTTTTTTATGATATATTTTAGATAATTAATCACCTCTCCTTTCTAATATTTTGTCTATGTTCTAATTAGTCTATACTTGTTTGTCTTTTGTTATTTATTATTGACTTATTATCCTGACGAAGAAAACATAGTTTTCGAAACATGTTGATATTGTTAATAAAATAGTGGTGTAATACAAAGGTATTTGTTTTTCATAAAATTAATGATGACACCCCAAAGTAAATATGCCTATTTTGAAGAAATAAAAAACGAATAATAATGTTGGTACAATTATTATGAGATCGTCAGCATTAAATTTCAATATTAACTTTGTGGAGATATGTTTAGATGAATCGATTTGCAGTAAAACGAATACCAATATTTTGTGTTTCGCAGTGTGATTTGTGGATAGAATCGGAGCTCCGGCAAGGTCAGTACGAATGGCGTAATCAAATGGCGTAATCAAATGGCAAAATCAAATGGCATAACTACTGACCTAACTAACATCAAATGACCGGTCAGTGGTTGAGTGGGCATCGCGTTTGGGTCCCACCCGGGCGTCCCATGTCCTCCATCACAACACAAACAACATCTTCGGCTTTCTGTGGTGGTAGTAGGAGATTTTCAAACATTGTTGGGTTATTTGTAACCCGTCTTTCTTTAAAAAAAAATGGCAATACGAAGGGCAAAAACTTTACAAAAAATTACCAAAAGCCCAAAAGGAAGTCAAAACTTGGAACTATTCATATGACATGCGTGGCATATGAAAAAAAATAGAATACGAATAAAATACTTAACAATATTATTTTGGTCACCCAAAACCAATTAAGTGTATTTATTAAAGTGTATTTATTAAAGTGTATTTTTAAGTTATTTTTATTGTATTTTATATATTTTTCCTATGATATAATAATGTGCGCACATCTAAACAAGGATTCAAAAACAAACTTAAACAAATTAATAACAAATTAATTAACAATAAAACAAACATTTCATCGGGTATCGTAGACGAAAAAAGCAAAGATTTTTTGTTTAATAGCTCCACACAGGAGGCCGAGAGTAAAACAATTTTCATCAGGGTTTATGTCATCTTTGGGGATGCTGTGTAAAGGGTCTTTTAAAGGAAAGGATGGAGAGAAAGGTCCTGGAAGGAAAATGTATGAGGGGTGGGTAGAAATCAGGGAGTCAGAGGGTCCAAGTGTGATAAACAACTGCTACTTGCGATTGGTCAAGAGAATCCTGTTGGAGAGGTCAAAAGGTCTCCCTCAACCAGTCTCTTCCGATCTGGTCTACCACGCAGCGCGGCAGGTTCGTCCACCTCTAAGACCCGGAAAAATCTAACCTCATTAATTCACCTGGGCACCCCTGCTAAGTCTTCAGACGTAGCGGACCACTTGGGGTGACCTACGCCAAAGGTGTTGATTTTCCAATAAATGTTTCCGGGGGCGGCGGAACCTATTGCCGCCTCCCAAATTTACTGAAATTTGAACATAAGTCATATGTTGCCGGGTTCTATATTGCCTGGCTTTGCCAACTACGTTGATTGTACATTATCCAACAAATAGAATAAGGAAAACTACTAGAAAATTGAAAAATGTGTTTGAAAATTTTTTTTGTAATGTTTGACATTCATTTTAAATGATGGAAAAAAATGGCTATAGTCGCAGCCTCAAATTTAAAAATTCGTCTAATGAATCGAACTTTTTTTCCTAACCGTGACTGATTTGAGGTTATGAGGAGCATCCATTAATCACGATTGGAGGCAGATGACTCTATTATTAGGGTTATTAATTGTTTCACCAAGCACTGACATGTTAATTCATTAGAATAAGATATGATTGAACAGCAAACATATAAAAGCTAATGAATTAAGATTTTTTTTCAGTGTTTTAAAATCAAAGCTAAATGATTTATGTTGAAATGAATTTTATCGGAACTCATATATTAGTTTTACAGTCGTAATATTTATTTATAATTAAATAGTATGTATATTTTTGGATAAAGTGAATTAAATTGAAAAAGTTTTTGCAGACCATTTGAAAATTAAAATTTAAAAATACATCCATATTCCATTCAATGAATTATTTTTAAATTCATCACCCTCATTATCGGTATCTAAGAACAATTCTTCTTATCCACGCCATGTTTCAAATACATGTATTTAATTTAAAAAAAAATTAAATCGCAAGTAAGCATGCAATTCGACATGCTTTGAAGGTTTTCTAAACATATATGAAGTCTATAAAATACCAAATTCAACAAGGAGAACGACAGTGGCAGTTCATGCAATGGTGCAGGGTAGGCTGTGCCTCAAAAAAAAATAAAGAAGAAAAGAGAAAAATTCTTACAGAATATAGTATAAGGAAGCTAAAATAACATTAAATTTATATTTATGAATAAATTGTAGAATCTTTATTAAAGCTAGTTCAATTTAATTTAATCTATTTATTATTTAGAATTTTACTAGGACTGGTCGTCTTTATAATAATAAGGTAACCTTTTTAAAATATTATTTTTTACAGTGTCATCTTTGGGGATGTTGTGTGGAGGGTCTTTTTAGGAAAGAAAGGAGAGGAAGTTCTGGAAAGAAAAAGGATAAGATTCTGTGGGTAAGTATGTCCAGAAGTGACGGACGTATGAATCCATCCCTCCCCCTGCGGTGCAAGGCGATGTTCCGAAAGAACACGCCTGGAGAAGTCAGATGGACTTCCTCAATCATTTTCTCCCGATCTGGCCTGCCATGCAGCTAGTGCGCAGACGCTTACACCACCAAAACCCCGATAAACCTCACCCCATGAACCCGGTCAACACAGCTAAGCCACCAAACAACTAACCATGAACACATTATTACAACACAATTTGGGGAATTCTCTTGAGGCCGGCCTCGCCGAGTTACTAGCTACTAAATATTACACAACCCAGCAGATACAATGCTATGCCAGGAGGCAGGCGTGAGGCCCGCCTCAGAGAGCCGATGATTTCATGTAGGCGGAGGGGAGGAGGAAAGTCTTGGAATCAAAATGAACGGCATCACGTGATGGTCGGCTGGAGGCGCGCCTCAAACAACGAACAGTTCCGAAGTAGCATCAATCATTCACGATTAGTTTTGTGAGATGCTGCGTTCGTTCGAAGGAGAAGGTACGGCTATTTTTGTATGTTTGTTGTCGACGTTTGCTGTTGACGGTCGATCTTTTTTTCGGTGTCGAGATTAATAGTTTAATGCATATTAGGGAGTTATTATAACATTTTGTGTAGGTATTCAAATAACTTGTTATTAATTATCTAATGCGCATTATTATCTTAATTTTGCGTTCGACGTATGTACCTGTTGTTTATTTTGTATGTTAATGCCACTGAGTATTTAATGAACAATATTATTATAGTTTGATGTAGGAGTTAATTAACTTATTTGTGTTTTAGTTTAATGCACATTATTATTATAGTTGAACAATTGAAACAGGTTATCATTAACTTGTTGGTCTTCAATTGTTTTTAATGCACATTATTACGACACAATAGTTAGTTAGGTTATTAATAGACGTAGGTTATGCTTTTGTGGTGGAGAATATTTGAAAAGTTAACATGCAAAACCACGTTCTAAAGGCCCAAATAATGATAATTGATATTATGTAGGTAAATAACATTACGCTTACTGATTATTTTGCTGCACTAAATTTCAGAGCATTGATTTGATCTTCCGCTAACGAGGAATATTGGAATCTACGTGGGATACAGTATACTAAAAACGTATATTTGTGCCTCAGAAGCACTAGGTGCCTTTGGAGAACGACATAATGTTAAATAGCGTTTTTAAATTAGATTTATTTTAGCACCATTATGAGACAGTGTATTGTAACATAACGTTTTGCTCCGGTAACTAGCTCAGAAATAATCATTGAATATTTAAATAAATGCAATTTTATTACATACCTCTCTACTTTACTTTCTCCACTCTGCCTTCTCACCGGTTCGGGTCGCTTGGGTCGGGACAAAGGGGGATGAATTTAGTTATAAGGATTTTAAATGAAAGGAATTTAATTAGGTTTGGCTTTGGAATTTAATTAGGCATACATAATCTTTATTATACTTAGATCTAACTTACATCTAAATCTTAACTAGTTGTCATATGGTTCGGGGTCGCTTCTCATTATTCATTTCCTCATTGTTATTTGTTCACTGTAACTACCTTTCACTGAGTTCTCTGCGGGGGCCTTAGTAAGGCGGAGGTTCTCGGTGGCAGCTCCTGCAGTTCAGCAGCTCAGGCCCTCCTAGCCGAGTCTCCTGGATCTGATGTCTGAAGTCTCCTGAAGTCGCTTGCACTAGTCGTCTGGAAACCGTACCTACTTCGTCTCACGCCCAGCTTTACGTCGCTGGGCGGAGGAACACATATCTTTCGAATCACTTCCTTGAACTTGAATGCCACTTTTTCATTCTTCATCCACCGCCCGGCATCACGCCGCTGGGCGGGAAACGCGTGTTGGTGTTGCACCACCACACGTGTCTCCTCTGTCCCCCGTCTCGGTCTTGACTCCTGTTTCTTCATCCCCCGCCCAGCATTACGCCGCTGGGCGGGTAACGCCACCACTCGTCTTCTCCGTCCCCCGTCTCGATCTTAACTGTTTTCTACCAGCGTGCCCTATGCACTCGTAGGAACCGTGGTCTTACCCCGCACTTCTCACTTCTTCCGTCTTGGTCCTCGCGACACAAACTTGTCAACACTTTCTTTGTCTATGCAAGCGAGGCTAATTCAAATTTATTTGTGACGAAATTTGATTCGTCACAATATGTATATATAAATCAATAAATATATACACGTGATAATATGACGACTAGAAATCAAATTCCCTTTGGCGAATTTGTGTTAAAAATTTTGAACGACCGTAAAAGGAAAAAAGGAGATAGGAAAAGAATGCAAGGCTAATTAAGCAAGGCTAGAAAACATAATTAACAAAATTGAAGGGGAAAGTAAAATAAAATAATCAGGTCTAAATAGCTTAGTGGTAATAGTGTTGCCATGTTAAGACAAAAGGTCGTGGGTTTGATCCTCAATTGCGACCGTTACCTTTTTTATCTTTTATGCCTTATTCTATTTCAGTTTTAATGAGAAAAACAACACACAATATTTAATCATTGAAGACTTTAACGAAATTTTAAATCAGAAGAATCAGACAAAGACGAGATTTCATGCAAATGTCTCATAATAAAATAAAAAAAAATTATCTTTGACACTAGCTGGATTGCATTTACTTCGGGAAGAATCTTGCAATCATACACGAAGATAGCAGGTAAATAAAATATTAAGAAAATGAAAATAATGTTGGCAGTTCTTAGTCAAAGTATGATACATTTAAATATGACCGAAGGGGATGGGGTCGAATTAAGTGGTTAGAGCAGAGCCTCGGCAAGGCTGAGGTTCTAGGTTCAATTCCTAGATGCGACCGTATATATATATTTATTTTTTTATTGTTTAATTTATAACATTGTTACAGCATTGAATGTAATATTAGGCAAAACCAAATAGTGAAATACATATTTTAATGAATTTCTACGCCAATTAAGAGTGCTAGCTCTTGAGCTTGGCGCAGGAGTTATTTCATTATTATAACATAATTTTACATAGAGTGTACAATAAATATAAACTTAAGTACCTACTAGGATGTTGTGAAGTTATTTTTTAATATGGCGTGAAAAGAAGTTATGACATTTTGATTGGTGATGTTAGGTTGTTCATTTTTTTTTAAGATTAATTTGACCTTATTCTTGAATGATACGAAATATGTTATATTTTTACTTCTTAGGGAAGACTATTAACCCTTTGAATGGCAGGATACCATATTTGTCCCAGCTCACATGCGTCTCGTATGAATCGCTGTAACTCCATTACTATCAGAGTGAAAATTATGTTCCAAATAGCGTTAAAAAGGCAAAACGCCACGCTTTGTAGTCTAATCTAAAAAATAACGATGAAAAAAGTAAAATATACACCTTAAAGAAACCAAAATTTTGAAACGCAATTTGAAAAAAGAAATTTTTATTAATTATTTTTTATATAAAAAGACAAAAAAGTGAGGTGACAGTTACGATTATAATACATTTTTCTAATACAATATGTATGTGTTTTTATTTTTTTTCGTTATAGGTAATTTAGTTAGAAAAAGCGTGAGGTGAGCCATTTATAAAACTTTTTTATGTTTGCATGCAAAATTTTTATACTAAAAAATTATATGTTTATTTTGAATTGTAAAATTTGAAAGCGTATTTTCCAAAATCAATTTTTTGTTTTGGGAAATGTTCAAAAATATTCCATTTATTTGCGTTTTATTGTAAAGCGGAAATATTTTCACCATCTGAAAAATACGCCAAAATTCTGAATAAAATATTTTATGCCTTTGTATATATTGTTGCGCATTTGTTGCGTTGAAAAAAGTGGAATTTGGATGATAAATTTATGCCTTAAGATGAATTAAGTTTAAATTTTTTAATTAAATTTTCTTTGAATATTTGTAATATTGAATCTTTTTTATAGAGGCCTTATATATTTTTATTTTAAAATTTCGTTTGAGAGTTGCTAACATTGTCTTCAATGATTACAGAAGTATAACTATTTACTTTATTTTATACATTAGCGCAGTTCAAGCAGCATCATTTGAATGTTTTTTGTATTTTGGGACCAATTTCCGTAGTCACTCTGTTTACTATTTTGCACTTTTATCTTTGAAACGTTGCATATTCCCGCAGATACGGACTTCAATTTTTGAGAAAATGTCTTCAGTCTATCTCTCAGTCCTGCGGCATAATTCATCCCTCCCAGGGGGCGGGGGTATAGGGTAGAGGAGTGGGGTTGGTTCAGACGGGGGAGGAGAGTACACAAGAATGCTGGTGATTTCCCAATAGGGGTGCATCCGACATCCGCCGCTGCGATATTTCTTCTTCCCTGAATATCCGCGGGAACTCCGAGATCCCTGATCTCATTTTTCTTGGAATAATATTGGAAATATGGCAGTTTTACATTATTTACGAAAAAAAAATTATGTTCCTTAAAGCGTAGTTTTAGCGATAGATGAGGATGTATATTGCCTGTACTACTGCAGGAAGGCATTTCCTTCAGGTGAGTGCAAAATTTTACATTTAGGCAATTCTCGACCATAATTTTTGAGTTGAGAACACGTTCGTACATAAGTAATTATTTGTTTTATTTAAAAATTACAAATATTTTTAGGTTTCACAGCCAAATACGCGTTTATAGACATTTTGTATCACAAGAAATAAGTAGGTACAGGCAAACGTTTTGAATGTATTTGTGCACACTGATATTCAAAATGATTTGAAAGAACCCGCCTGAAGTTCCCTCTTTTGCCCCTCAGTAGTCCTACGATACAGCACACAAAGCAATACGCTTTTAATATGATTCTACAGTATCGATCTAAGTCGCAATTTCAATTTTACCGCAAATTTATTGTTACATTTATTATTATTATTTATTTTAATTTAACGCAAGATTTCTCTAGTAGTGAGCTCTGGTGACCTGAAATTTGCATAGTGTTTTCTCTTCAGTTTTTCAAGTACCACGTCAGAATTGAAAATTTGAGGATTCTAGTACCAAATTATAAAAGAAGACGTCTTCATCAAATATACTAATTTCAGTTATCTGTGCGTGCGTTTGTTGGTCCTGCGAGAAATCTGGTTCACAATTTTACTTTGAATTTAAATGTCATTCTAAAAATTGGATTTACAGTGGAATCCGTTTATAATGACATCGAAAGAAAATAAACAACCTCCTGTTTTTGTTAGGTATAAATGTATGTATTTATTTTAATAGATAAAAACACAGCGTATTAAGACTCGTGACGTGAGAAAAAAAGCATATTAAGACTCGTGACGTGAGAAAAGAGCATATTAAGACTCGTGACGAGAAAAGCACAGCGTATTATCGTCGTCAGGCGTTAACCCTCCCGCACACTGCCGAAAGTGTTAGGAATCATGTCGGTCACTATAACCGACATAATTTTCCATGAAATTATGACATAATTTATTAAGAATGGGTCATAATAAGCGACATGTCACTATAAACGAAGTAATTATATCCGACTTTTTTATAAAGAATTTTATATGAAAACCAAACTTCGCTGTGTAATTACGTCATATTAAGCGGTTGGTAAATAAAGGTGGAGTCATAATAAACGGATTTTTCTGTAGTTGTGTTAAAATTCAGAAAAGCGATACAACATAATATTTTATTATTAAAAAAAAAATGGGAATGATTTGTCAATAATCAAGAATTCAAACTATGACGTGATTTTTACGGGTCTGCGGTAGTATCTCATAATTTCCAACTGCTTATGTGAAACTCTTCACCAATACACACACTATTCATACATGTATATCTTTTTCTCGAGGTGATTTTGCACAAAAACGGCGCTCTACAAATCAGCCAAATATTATTATAATTTCGGCATCAAAATGCCCTGAAAACGGCGGTTTTGCCTTAACCTTGCAAAATTAAAGTCGGTTCGCTCATTGGAACTATTAAAAAAATAGTTTCAAAAAATTGTAGAAAAAAAATTTATTCCTCTCAGTTCACCCCTGTATTTCAACGTTCAATTCCTCTCTTCGACATTCAAGTTTTTTTAAAAGACCACAGTTCCTTTGAATAATTATTATTGAGTACACTTTCACAATAACGAATGAACGGACAACCGAACCGATTTTGCTCTTTACCACAAACTTCGAATGAATCAGTTTGCAGAATTAATTAACTCGATTCCAGAGGTATTTTCTATTGCATTTCCAACACATTAATGGGGCCGTCACCACAGGGCGGTCGGTCGATTGGAAACCATATTACAAACCACCACGGATAATATTGACTAGCTTGGTATCATAATTTAAAAAGTTTTTTGAAATTAATATAGTATAATAATATACATTATAATATATTCCTGAAATTATGACAATGACTGGAATTAAAAGTTGCCATTTGAACTGTACAATCTGATTAAGCACCTTTATTTATATGTTTATTTTTGTTACCTTTAGTTTTTCATAATAAATGAATTTTAAAGTACCTCCAAGATTGTGTTTCATCCCTCTTGGTATTTATTTATAAAGTGTACTATTCCGGTAGGTACTACCTTTGCATGGCAAAAAGTAATTAATCTATTTTGTATGTAAAATAATTAAAAATAAGAATTGTTCTCTGCCTTTTTATCGGTGTTTTATTATTATTTACATGTTATTTGAAGAATAAATCCAGATTTAAAATTCTTCCTTCCCAATATAATTAACTAGCTTTTCCCCGCGGCTTCGCTCGCATGGTATTACGGGAAATTACTGTAGCGCTTGCACTTATCAATTATCTCCCCCCCCACCCCACCCCCATCCACTCCCGCATTCCATATATTCATTCCCTTACATTCAGTTTTCAAACATCGCGCCTACCACCTAAATTTCATAATGCTATAGCTCAAAGAAAAAAAGAATTACTTATCCAATTTTGTTCATTCGTTCGGAATTTATGCGCTTACAAACATTTCGGATGTTTATTTTTAATTAAATATTTGAAAGTTTGTGAATATAATAAAAAATTACACTATTTATTGAGTTAATTTATTCAGTCTTTATAATCGTTACGAATTATATTTTTAATGTAGGAACTGACATTTATTCCAAAACAGAAGCTTGTCCAAAAAAATAAAACATATTCTAATATTTGAATTTTCTGAAGCAGTAGCAATCGTTTCCATGGAAACGATTTTTTTCTGACGTTAGCAAAAATTTGCTTTAGTTAGCGACAGAAAACGTATAACAAATATAATATATTAATATTTATAATTTCATTTCGCCAGAGCTTACCATCATATACAAAATATAGTCTGCGCATATAATTTAGCTTTCTATTGGTGAATGAATTTTTAAAGTCTTTATATTGTGTTATGCGTGAAAAGGTCATAAACAAACTCGAGCAGTTTCGCATTTATAATATTAGTATGGATGGATTGAAAAAATGCAAAGATGTTGATGGTTGGGGTTGGGATGGAGTAGTTGAAGGTTCACTCACGAGTCTCTTGGAGTTGACTTCCAAAGTTTCTGCCATATCCCCGAACATATATGGCTAAATACAGTGTCTTCATGTAAATCATTGTCCTCAAAATCCTCTTCATCTACCGATGTTAGACCCCCTGAAGTCACCGAAGTTACTACTTCGGCGACTTCAGAGGGTAAAATAATGACATCTGGAATATCTTCTCCGCCGTCTTCATCGTCGACATTCCAATTCTCTGCAATAAGGCCGGCAGCCTCTTTTGCGGTAAAAAAAGTTCTTCGGACTCATCCTATACAGAAGAAAAAATGCGGCAATAGTGATTGGTGCTGGTAATAGCGAATAAAATAATGCAAAGGTTTTTACCCCCGTATTTCGCTGACGTTGCGTTAACTCATCACTTAAATAAACTTTGTAAAGTGAGTACCGTTGGAGTTTTTAATTTTTTTAAAGTGAACATATTATTAAATACGGGTCAATTGTGTATTAAAAAAGGTTTAAGTATATTAATAATTTTGGTCATATGTTAACGATAATAATTATTGAAAAATCGCTTACCTGAGTGTCGTATTTTGTCTGACTTTGAGGGGGGACAATTTGGAGCAGAAACAAATATTTTTCTATTTTTTTAAGTTTAACTATAAAATCACACCTTCTCTAAAAGTACGCGAAAGAATAACGGTGATTCCTTAACAAGTTCTCAAAATATGACCCAGCAACCAAACTGTTGCGTTTTCGCAACGTCAGCGAAATATGGGTTAAACGCTCCACCAATCCCCGTAATATAATATTGATAGGATATCAACACTTACAAACCGATTTGTAATATGATGTCGGTACTTGACGAGAAAAAAATGATAGATTTTAAAAGTTGCAAAATTTTTGTTGATAAAACACAATTCAAGAGAATAGGGAAACTGTGAGTTTAGAAATGAGTTACATCGATGATAAAAATACTAATTTGAGAGGTGTTTAACTAGTTGAAGTGAAACTTCTTTAGCACCGTTGTGATTTGAAACTCGGATGAAACGGAGATGACGCATTACAGAACCAACAAAACGTCAAAATGTGCTCATTGGCCGCTTACTTTTCAAGGCTCCTATTGGTTGATATATGAAACTGAAATTACGCATTACAGTACCTACGAAGCGTCAAACTGCGCTCATTGACCGCTTTGATTATGATCTCACTTTTCAAGACTTCTATTGGTTGGGATTGTTTTAGTGAAGTTTCGCTTCTCCGGCGTGTGAACTGTACTCAATTTTTTTTTTTAAATTAATTACCTGAAGAAACCTTGTAATAATAAAGTTCTATAGTAATAATGCCTTTTTGATTTTTTTGATGAGAAGAGGAAGAGACGAGAAAGTGGAAGGATGCGAGATACCCCGCTGATAGGAAAAAGAAAGGTGGGGGAAATATCTTGTTATTCAGATCTGGCAGCAAAAATCGTTAAAAACATTTCAAGACACCTCTGCTGTAGGTCACCCCAAGTGGTTTGCTACGTTTGGTGATTTAGTAGGGGTGCCCGGGTTCATGGGATGAGGTTTGTCTAGGTCTTGGAGGCAGATGACCAGGACACACTGAGCCCCAGTTTCCTACCCACCCGTTATACCCTTTTCCTTCTCAACTCTCCCCTCCTTCCTTTCTTTAAAAAAACCCCGACAGCATCTCCAAAGATGACATAGGCACCAAGGAAAATTATTTTCCTCAGGGCCTCTTGCGTGGAGCTCATGTGAAAAAAAAGTAAGCTTTTCTTTTCTAAGTTTTGGTGTTTCACCAGAGTGATACTAAAAGTATCGACCACTCTTAAGCGTGCAGAAAAATGTACTACTTATGAAAGAACACAAATTAATCAATTACCTTCTGTACGACTGCTCACAAAAATATTTTCGGCAATATGTCATGTACATAGATACTAGCTCCAACGACACATTTTCGTCGTCTGCAATTATTTATCTACCTCTAGAGATATAAAAGATTCTACGAATATCACAAAAAACCAGTAGTTCCTCCTTCAAAATGGGTTTGTAAAGTGGCCCCTGGGATTATTGGTTTGCACTGAATTCCGACAGACTGAAGCAGAATGCACCGGGAAGACACGGTGGAATTTACGTCATCGAATATTCTACCTTCAATCTGTGACCTCCTCGTACAGCTGTTAACCCGGCACCCGCCACCCGCTACCCGGCACCCGGCACCCGCCACTGGGCCCGGTGCCTCGTTATCCCTCAGCGGTAATAAAATTAGAGATGCGATTGATATTATTACCGGAATCATCAAATAATTGATTGAATTGGTAAGGTAATTGTATTACTCGTCAAGGCATTTGAAAATACGATTATAAACGGTATCAGCACCCCGGATTTTCATTTCGGACCATGTATAGGTTATACAATTGATTCTTACGTCCCTGCCGTTACTGTTTTCTGACATTCATAAATTTTTCAGAAATTATCGAAGTTCTTGGTTGGTATTTATAGTCCCTATTGGCTTTTATGAAATGTCGTATTAATCATCAAAAACATTACCTTTAAATGTAGTTTACTTTAAGTGGTGCCATAGAGATTGGATTTTCAAACAGTTTAAAACGTGGTGCATGCAAATCGGATGTATAGTTTTTTTAAATATGTTATCAACCAGCTGAAACACGTAATTTCTAGAAAAACGCGTCCAAAATTTTGCTGAAGAATAAATCAAATTACAAACTCTTTCAAAAGGTTTCACATAAATGCTGTATATTTGTAAAATTTTTCTTTAAAAAAATTGGTGAGAGCATCTTTGAGAAAATGAATTAAATAAAATGATAATTTTTTTTACAATGATCTGGTTCCTTAAGTATCTAGTTTTTTTCAGTTCACAAACTTCTTTGATAATATCACCTGTCGTTCTGTGAAAAGTAAACCTATTTAGTAGAACTTCGATGAATATTTCCAATTTTCTCTTTTTTAGATACTTACCTACGTACGTTATTAAAAATCATTTCACATATGAAAAAAACTTAAAGTGACCACCATCTTGAACCGGAACTGCAACGTAACAAACAAATTTACAGACAGATAAAATGCCAAATGGTCGAATCAATGCAACATTATCAAAAGTTGCATTGATGGAAAAATGGGTGGGGTGACAATGATTTAAAATGATGGTGTGTCTAGAATAACATGCAATTCTTTAAGAGACAGTTTTTAATTCATTGAAATAGTAAGTGAGGGGATAAACTATCGAGCAAAGATGATTTCTAGGTTAATATCAAATATTCAAATCATAATTACGTTTTTTTTTTATATTTTCAAAAATGTTCAGCTGACGTCAAAATCATCTCACGAATAATTAAAACATCGTTTCAACTATTTTTAGATGACCCGCAGTCCACGAAATAAGAGTAAAATGGTGTTTTACCTACAGCGATGCTTTAAATGAGAAAATTTAACTCGTCGCTAAAGGGAAAGTGGTAAAAGACGTGCTGTTTTCTTTGCGGGAATAGTTCTCCGTCATTCCATCAAAAATCATTTAACCAACCTTTAACACTTGAACTACTTACTATACAAATTTCATTTTGAACTTGGAAATGTTATTTGGAACCGAATCGAAAATATTAAAACCAAATTTTTAAATCACCTATCGCATCGTTTTGCCCTATTGCTCGTTTCAAACGGAGGATATTTTTGACCTCGTAGCCAAAGCTATGGAAATAGACGGAGATTGTATTGAAAATAATAATATTAATTGTCAATAGTGTGGTTTTCGACCAATGTAATTACATTTTTTATTTCTTGACAATTAAAGGAGAAAAAAATAGGAGGCATTACTTTTCGACTGACCCCGGTACCATTTTAGTTTCAATTAACACTTCAAGCGATTTTAATAGTCTGCCCTTTTTCATGTAAACACGACACAAGAGTTCCAACCACTCTCCACTGTTCGGGGTCTGTGGAAATATGACATCTCCTATTACGGTACGATGTATAAAAGTAATGAAGAAAAGAAAAGTAGTGAAGAAAAGAAAAGTAGTGAAGAGATGAGGAAGAAAAAGGTCGGGAATAAATCTGGTTATATCTAGGAGGCGGCACGGGTACCGCCGCCCCACGAACCATTTACTGAATAACCAACAAATCTGAAGTAGGTCACCCCAAGTGGTTCACTATGTTTCTTGACATAGCAGGGACGCCCGGGTTCACAGGGTGAGGTTTGTCTAGGTGGCGGATTAATTATTAAAAAAAAAAAAAACACGGCTAAACGCATTTCAACCAAGGAACGATTCGATATTAAACATTGGTCGTTCACCAAGTGAAAGTGTCTTCACCACCATTAAGAGAAAAACGAATTAACTTATTTGATTTTTAATTTTAAAACATTTTGTTTATTTCAAGCAAAACTTTACAATTTTGATTAATTTGCGGATAAATGGCGTAAATCTTTAAATGCGCCTTCGTAAAATGAAATGATAATAATTTAAACGCCAGGATCGCAGAGTCGTGTTTGGGTTTCAAGTCTCAAGCAATTAATGTCTCATTAGGTAGAAGACACGTTGCATGGCACGGAAGATCGCCCAACATAATTCTTCTGACAGGTCGTACATTTAACTCTCCCTATTCTGCGATCCGGATGTATTAATACAACGCTCTCGGCATATTTGTCATGGAGTTTGTTCCCCTCCGCGAACTTTTTACCTACAGATGCATTTTATGTTTTTAAATAAATATAAATGATTTTTAAATCTGTGGTAAAGATCGGATCTTTTTCCAATGTTGCTCAAATTACCCATTTCCATTGATGCGGTATCGTTTCATAAAAAAGGTAAGTATTTGTTCTGAAATCGGAATCGATTCCATGATAGTTGATCCACGAGAGTTGCCCCCCAGGCATACTTATATACCATGTGCAGTACGTTTAGTGAAACTACGATTTACCGACTCTAACCAACGGTTTTTAAACAGGATTTATGGTATCAGTAAGGACTAAATAATAATGATCGAGACAAAAATAATATCGCTGAAGTGATACATTTTTTTTAGCACATTATTTTTTGGTTGTTACATTCAGTAAAATGAAATTCCTCTTCTGCATTGACAATTTCAATTTAAAACTAAGGCAGATAATGTAAGAATGTTATGCGTGGTCGGTCTTGCTGTATGGATGTGAGAAATGGATCTTGAAAGTAAATATCATGAACAGGCTAGAGGCATTTAAAATGTGGCTTCACCGGAGAATGCTCAAAGTCCCATGGACCGACATGATCACCAACACAGAAACAAAAATGAAATTGAAAAGAAATACGTACCTACTCGTGTAATAGTTATACTCACAGAGAACGTTGTATATAAACACAATTATAATATGTAAAAAAGGTAACTTGATGTTATTTTATTTTATTTATTTGAGACACAAACAGGATATATATAGAACATTTTTGTGGATAATATAACACAAATTAAAAATATATATATATAAATATCCCTAGACTAATGTGTCTGCAGTAATCACATAAGCAATATAATATTCACGGAAGCAAACACATGAAAAACAATGTCAGTATTTTTATACATAGCTTAATAACTTAATTACAAAATTTGAAAAACATAATAAGAAGAAAATATTTATGAAGTAATTATTAAAAAAAATAATAAAACATAGCGAGATAATAATGATAGCAGGTATAATCGTGGACAATTGTCAACATTGTGTTTATCTATTCATATATTCGGATATTTTTTTGCATTCTAGGAATTGGTTTGTAAATATTATTGAAATTACTGTTTCCTTCAAAATTATATTTGCTTGAAATGGTTCTGAAATTAAGCACTCTCACTTCAGGGCTCTCAGTCAGAGCTTTAATAATAGTGTTGGCATTTTTATTTTTTTATTAAGATAATACATTTATTAGCGAACACTCTTCTGTCTGATAGTTAAGATGTCTAAAGTAAAAAGCTTAGAATTTGTAGTAAGATAAATATTATATAGTACATTGTAGCCATGCAAAAGAATAATATCATGCCTTACATTGATTACTGTACAAAAAAATTAAACTGCTATAAATTAATTTTTTTCGATATTCGTGTCAACTTTTAATTATTATTAAATGTATTTTTGAAGTTGGCAAATAATGCTCAAAAATTTATAATTTTATTACAATTAGAATTTCGGGAGGCCAGCTGTCGGGGTATCAACTGTCGGGTCACCATTGGATTCTATTCAACTGTTTAAATTAGTATACCGAGAGGGGTTGGTACATTCTGTTTCAAAAATGTCGAACCAATACATTTCAGAAATGATTATTTTTCCTGTTCATTTATTTATTTAATTTTCTGCGAATACAACGCAAGAGTCTGAACTGCTCCCATCTGGAGCCAGTGAGACTATGGCATCCTCCATTGGGGTGTGTTATGAGTGTAAGTGGAGGGAAGAGGAAGGTGGGGAAGTACCTGGCTATTCAGATCTCAGACATTAAGGTGGCGCTTCCCCGCTCAAAAAGAAGGAGATGGAGAGATATGTAATTACGAATGTCGAACAGAGGGCACTAACATTTAAAATGATAAAATTGAAGCAAAAATTGTGAAAATGCTTAATAAAACATGACTCGTTTAAAATAGAGCAAAATTCTCGTAGAAGGCATCTTTAGTATCATTTAAAAAAACATTGTGAATTTTTTCAAAAATATAACTTGTGAAATAATAGAAATAGACTTGTTTTTAATTATTTTCGGAGCATATTTTGCGATTTTTCCTATCGAGGGAATTTCATATAGTTTCGGTGTGGAAAGTATCTACATATTATCTTAAAAAATAACATATATTTTTTAAGAGCTTAAAACTTTAAATGTTTAAGTGAGATATATAAGAAATCTATGGAAATTCGGGTAGCGGCTGCTTAAAAAACGTTTCAATTCTGAATGGTGGTCATACACCTGGGTGATACTAAGATTATCTTCCACTCTGGAACGTGCTGCAAATATACTATGTATTTTTAAATGAACAAATTTTGAAATAACACAATTTAATTAAATAAAATTTATTTGCGCACGCCGGGTTTTGAATCCGCAACCTTCTGCTAATTGCTAATCAAGGGCCTTACGCAAATGGGACTATATCATCCGAAGCGAATGAGATGGGATAGCAGAAGATTAAGAAGTGTACCCGGTAATTCAGATCTAGTCACAAAACACGGTTTAAGCCGTTTCAAGCAAGTGGTAATCTTTTACCAGGGCGACGCTGAGAGTATCTACTATTCTTATACAAAAGTTATAAAGAATTGCTCCGAAACTAATTTGAATCATAACAAATTAATCTCACCTATTTTCGTAAGGTTTCTTTCAAGTTACTTAAGATAATGAAACTTTTAGTAATTAATAACAATAATAGATCTTTTGAAAAATCTTGAAGAATGAAGTTCGTAACAATAATACCTTTACAGCGTCATTGAGGAGTCGGTAAAGGTGTCTGTCGCCACGCTGTCTCTATAGCTTGAATGACATTATTTTAGTGTGGCATGACCAGTGTCGTAAACTGAACAACTCGACAATGACGGACTATAACACTTCCAGGAATCATGGATGTCTTTTTGTTTAGATGTTATGTCGCGTTCATGGCACAAAACGAAAATTTGAAAGGTTATATTAGAGCACTATACGGATAGGTAAAATATTTTACTCACAATTTTGTTTTAATGACATTGAACTAGGAATAATAAACACTTAGGATGGGTTGTTTCAAAAAATTTGATGGATTCATCAAATATTTGAAGTTGATTTTCACGTTCTGTGTAGGTTCTATTCAAGTTCTGTTATTATATCGTTATAAGACAGCTGCTTCACAAAACTGAAATAATCACAGAACTTGAATAGAACTTACACAGAACGTGAAAATCAACTTCAAATATTTGATGAATCCATCAAATTTTTTTAAACAACCCGTCCTTAAGACAGTTATTTCATCACGAATTTGAACAATTCATCAAACAATAAAATGTGTTCATATTGTGTTATTTATTAAATTAATTAATTATTTTGTGTATCATATTTAGGCATTGCTGAAAACTAGCTACATTCCAGGAGAAATCCTGAATGTATAGCAGAGCAGTGACCTTTTTATCAATAGAATTAATGATAAACAAACAAAATATATATAACTATAAAAATTTGTTGCTGAATAAATGTTTTAATTATTATTATTTTAAAATTCAAATTCTGTGTACGTCCGTTATTATCCAAGTACTGTAAAATAACTTTTTTTAAGTTTGGTAGGCGAGTATGGGCACCGCTGCCCCGGGAACCATTTGTTGGATAACCAACATCCCTGCTAAAGACCACCCCAAGTATTTCACTACGTTTGGTGAATTAAGAGAAGTGCCCAGGTTCACGAGGTGATATTTGTCTAAGACTTGGCAACGGATGCGTTTGAGCACTTTCTGCGTGGCGGGCCGGATCGGAAGAGACTGGTTTCAAGTTTTGACCTCTCCAGCAGGACTCTCCCTCAATTTCTACCCACCTCTCATACCATTATCCTTTCCAAAACTTCCTTGCCTTCTTTTCCCTAAAAAGACCCTCCGCACAGCATCCCCGAGGATGACACAGGCCGTAGGGACCTTTTATTCTCAGGGTCAAATAACAGGCTATTCAAATGATCATTATTATTATTATTTATTTTAATATAATTGTTACTGTTAAACAAATGAATTTTGTAGGTGCATAATCTGAAAGTATTAATACACTGGCGGCTGAACGGTTAAAATTTTAGAACCCGACCTCGAGTACATCTCTGACCGCCATATGGAAACTATCTGTATACGTGAAGTTTGTGACTAAGCTACTGCCGTGATACGTGAACTGTCAGAGTGCGTTTTACTCGAAATATATTTTCGAATTACATTCGATTCGAGATAAATTCACTGTTTATTAACGTATTTCTAAATAAAATACTGGTTTTGAAAACAGCTGAACTCTTTCAGATTTGAGTATTATAAATTGAAATTTAGGCGAACTGGGCGAAGCCCTATAAATGGTCACCAACATTTAAACTGGCGGCAAAGCCGAACCAAAAGCCGCCGTAACTGCTAGTTTAATATAATTAGACCGAAAACAGGTGTTGCCAATTTTCTAGAAATCCCAGACAATAGTAATACTAACATTTGGTAATTAAACATAACTTGATTGACTGCCATAATGTACTGCCATATTATGAATACGAACCAAATTCGTTATTAGAAAATGAATTTTATAAAATATATTATGATAAAACTATACTAACAGACAGAACGATTCGCCATAATAGACCCGATATAGTTTTACATGACAAAATATAAAAAAATAACTTATATCATTGATGTCGCTATTCCAAATTCCTGTAATATTCAAAAATCTGTTTATGAAAAAATTAGAAAATATACAGATTTAGGAAATGAGATTAAAAGAATTTGGCATTCTCGGACTATAAAAATATTACCATTTGTTATTTCGGCTACTGGCATTATACCTAGCTCTCTAATTCAAAATTTAGGGTTATTAGATTTGTCAAAGAATCTTTATATAAAAATGCAAAATGCGGTCATATTAAACACATGTAGGATTACGAAAGATTTTTTAAATATTTATATTTAGGGATCAGTAGGATTTATCGGTCCAGTTAGGAGTTCTATCGAGCCGAACCCTCTGATATGAAAATATCTGGAGTCGGTGAAGTATTTTCCCATATGGTCTCTGGTAGGTTGACGTGTTGTTCTTGTATAGTTTTGTATTTATTATACTTATACAATGCAATTACATCGCGTGGATTGACTAGATGATCATTTGTGGAAAAGTGTGTGGAAGGGTTAAGTTTTTCCTGTGGGGAAGATTTAACCCGGACATAAAGTCTAGAGAACAAATAAAAAAAAAATACTCTTCCTATTTATTATAATAATGAAATTTATTAATTATTAAATTTATTATTCACATTGACAAACAGCTGGAGTGATAGTTCTATGCCCCATTGCGCGGCATTCTCTTTTATAGATTATTTGATAAAATCACCGTTTTTTGCTTGGTATATACAAATACTACCCAGTATCTCATGTATCTTGTTACTTGTTACGTACGCAGGTGATATACTATATTCGATTTAGGATCAAACAATGCCTCGGGGTGCAATTGAAGGGAGGGAATAAATAACAGTAAAAACAAATTACCTAAAACGGAGTTGCGTCAAAGGTAAAAAGATCCATTATGAAATAAGGAAATCAAATAAATTCTCCTGAAAGCACAACATGATGAGAAATTTGTAATGGAAAGTCGTTAGGGCGGAAATTTATAGCAGGACCTCATTGAATACCTACAAAATAAAAGCAGGTATCTTGGGTGTTTAACGTAAGATCAATTTTGTGAAATTTTAAGGGTGAAATTGGTCGTACAATTTCAAATATAAAAATTCATTCTGGAACATTTTTAATTATCTAGGTAGGTACTGTATCCAAAACTGCTTTCGAATTATAGCTGCACTTGTAATGGACTGTAAATACTTTAAAAGAAACGAGACGAAATGGTATTTGATGGAATTGGGTGACAGCATGTGTAGGAAAAAACAAGGTATAGAAGGAAAAAGGAATGACCAATTACTTACCACTATATCTCTGCGAAGTAGCACACGGCATAACCACAATATAGTTATACAGTTTGAGATAATTTTCCCATTTAGTTCCACCGCGATACCAAAACGAATGGGTACTAGATGATAGTATGTGTATACACTTATTTCTGAGATGGTAAAAGTCCTTCTTTTTACTTAAACCCAAGTTTGTCTTCACGAAAAACACCAACGACTTGCTTCCAAGGCAGTTGCAAATCTTTTCAAATCAAATGCACTCGAATTTGCACTATTTTTTTAATCATTGTTCCAAATATAAAATACTTTTCCAGCAAGGTTACGGTCGACATCCCGGAACAAGCATATTCTCATTTCAAAACCAAACACTTATTATAGGCCTACGAGTCAAAGGTCTTAAAGTAATTATTTGGTTATCTTTCAAATTGGTGTAGAATTTCGGGGTTCTAGGAGTTTTCTGTTCGATGATTATACGACATTTTAACAACGGTAGATTAGAAATTAAAACATAGAAATTGGTAGAAAAATAATGTATGTTTAGTTGTGATTTATTTTTTTGTTTTATAGGCTGACCGCTGTAGAAATGAGATCCCTGAGCCGAGTGTGTGGTAACATGACTATTTGAAATATGGAGAACCACAATGGATGCAGGGCTGATGTAAGATTAATGATTAAAAAGGAACGCTTGTATGGTTTGAACTCTCGACTATTTTAACATTAATGTTGACAAAGTAAACTAATTTTGCAAAGCTTGAAAAATTCATTATGAGTAAGTTTATAAAATAAGACAAAATAGTTGTTGAAAATCACTATTACGTTTTGGCGTTTCCTCAACATTTTATAAAATGGAATTTGCAGTGTTTTTTTAATTTTTTTTTTATTTTGGACAGCCGATCAACTCCACGCTAATAGGTTTAAACCATTTAATGGCAATGACAATGAAGGCAGCAAAGCAAATTCATTGTTATAATTCTTTAGGCTGCAGACAAAAAAATTCCTATTTCCATTGCGATTCATCCCTGACGGGTCCCGGACTAGAGACGGATCATTCAAGGGATGAACAATGAACATCCTCTGAAACAGGGTTTCTCATTTTTAGGGATATTATTTAATATTTATACTTCCGCCTTATTAAAATATTAGCTTATTTTTTGGCAATTTTGTAGCACCGCTTAGTAAAGTTGTAACGTCGCATAACAAGAACTGTTTTTGACACTGATACCATTTTCGGCTATGTAAACTAAATTATAAAGTTTTATTGCTATCGAATCCAAGATTTCTTAAACAACCAAAAAGGGGGACAAAAAGTAAAAAGCATTCCTGGGTTCGATTTCCTAATGCGACCGTAACCTTTCGTATTTTTCTGGGTCTTGTTCTTTTTAATATTTCGTTTAGATTATCTAATCAGCATTATTTTCTTCTTTAATGATATATTACATTGGTGGGTATAACTTTCAAAAGTTATTTATTCCGATAAAAATCAAGTTGTGTTGTTGACTTTTATGAATAGTGTTTTGAATATGAGATTTATACCTCTCTCTTGCGATGCTAACAATATGATATTATAAAAAAAATAATATTGTCGTTTATGTATAACTGGTGGTCGCCCAATGGCCGAAATTCTACCATAATTGTAATGTTTTTTTTATTGATTTAATGTATTTTTTAAGCATAATTTAAAAAAATATTAGCATTCTGCTCTCTTTCTCTATGTAAACTATAAGTGTGCGAAATTTCATACTCCTCCTTCCGCACAATTTTCGTAAAAAGGGGTTCAAAGTTTTTGCTTAACTTTTTAATATATTGATACTGATTTAAAATTGTTTATTTACCGGCTTTTGTCATTGATGTGATGTGACATTTTAATAATAATTATTGTTTTTTTTTTCTTAAGAAATGTTGTATTTACATTTCTATAACAGTAAGGCATACGACAAGACTCGCAATACGAAGGTCGCGGGATCGAATCCCGGCATGGAAAATAAATTTTATTTGTATAATTTGTGTTATTTCACAATTAATTCATTTGAAATAATATATAGTATATTTGCTGTACTTTCAGAGTGGAAGATACTCTCAGTATTGCCCTGATATAAGACTATCATTTAGAATTGAAACGTTGCTTGAAATAGCTTAAGCCGTGTTTGGTGACCAGATCTGAATAGCCAGGTAGTTCTCTACCTTCCTCTCCCCCATCTCTTTCCCCTCCCCACTACCTTCAGCCTCACAACATACCCCAATGGGGTATTTCCACAAACCAGGTATACCGCTAAAAACATGTGGAAGATTTAAAGCTTATTTTTCTGAACATGGTTATCGCATTAAAAATGTTTAATTTTAATATTTTCATTCATAATTATTGATTTCAAAATACGCGTAAACGGAACGAATCGAAAACGGCCCATGACTGCTTGTACGCAACATGACGTCACTAGAGTCGCCGTTCCGAGGTTTATCACCGTGTTACTATCAAACATCTAAACATTCTCGACTTGTTCGGGGTTATAGACGGTTTTATTTCATATTTAAGATGATTGTGTTGTTTCTACAGTTTTATATAATATTGTCCAGTTGTAATGACTGACAGTAGTATTTTTAACGGCGTAATCCGACAACTTGCCTAAAATAGACGCTACAATGAGTAACAGTAATTTTCTAAGCCCTAAATTTCGGGATTCTAAGACGATACGGTAATGAAAACATTTTATTGACACAAACCCTCATTTTATATACGTTATATAATGGTTTCAATATTTTGACAAAATAGAGTTAATTCCGGCCCTTTTAAAATTAAATTGAAACAAAACAGCAAATGTCAGTTCGTTACATAACTTCCCTGTCATAAAATGACGTTTAAAACTTTGGCCATTCTACAAGTAAATTTCCTTATTTTAAGTGAATACCGCACAAAAGTCCCAACTGCTCACAAACATCTGGAGCCAGTGAGACTATGGCATCCCATTTGGGATGTTTTGTGAGGTTGAAGGTAGTGGGGAGGAAAGAAGATGCGATAGAGGAAGGTGGTGAAGTACCTGGCTATGCAGATCTGGTCACTAACCACGGCTAAAGCCTTTGAAGCAACGTTTCAATTCTGAAAGGTGGTCTTACACCAGGGCGATACTGAAAGTATCGTCCACTCTGGACTCTCATGTGCCGCAAATATAGTACATATTATTTTAAACGAATAAATTGTGAAATGCAAAAAAACTTATTCAAAGACCGGTCAGTGGCTGATTTGGCATCGCGTTTGGGTTCTTTATCACGACACAAGCATCATTTTCCTGTTTCCTATGTGGTGGTAGTAGGAGATTTTCACATAATGTCAGATCATTCGTAACTCAGGAATGTATGTCTTGATTTAAAATAAATAAAAAAATATATTTTTTAAACGTTTATTATAAAATTTATATTGTGTATTATATACATATTAACGCCGGGATTGCTAGTCGAGAGCCTTACCCCTCGACCACGTAGGCAGTCATTAGTGTGTAGATATCCATCTTATGACTGTATATAAAGGTGTTTCCACGTTTAAATTATGAATTTAAATAGTCAAAAACGAAAGGTTTTTTTTTTGTAGTTTAAAATTTAAATCTGAAAAAAAAGGCACGGGGGCTCCATCGAAGCCTCCTTCTTCTTCTTACTGTACTAAGGGCCAATATATACTGCAGATTACACAACTGCTGACCCTGTACAAATCGCAAGTCCACCTGTTGAATTTGGCAGCCACCTTTGGTCTAGAGTCCCAAAATACTTGAAAATTCAGAAAGCACAAACGGGCGGTCCGTTCGATAGATTTCCCTCTCAAACAAACGGATTGCAATGTTTAGCGCGCAGGTTTCAGATGGGAATGGTGTCCTTGTTCTACCGGTATTTCAATAGAAGATGCTCCGAGGACCTAGCGTCATTGAACCCTTCGGCGCGCACATTAAACGCACGCCCAACATTTGTACACGGTCGACATTTTTTGTCGCCTTAGAAAGGATCGTTTAAACATCTTATTTTGGGTTTTTCTTGTAGTATTTGTAAACATGTGTACCAAACTATACATGTTTTGCAAGTGGGAAAATATAGGATAAATATGAAGATATAATTCGAGCAAACTGGAAGTCAATAAATAACACCAAGTACAACTTACGAACTCACTACAGTCAATTACGGGCGGCGATCGCATGATGAGAGGCGCCTGTGACGTCACAGAGTGAACGGGGGCAAAAACATCGTTTTGGGGGCATTTTCAAAAGGCGTATTTTAAAACGTTATAGAAAGTTAAGTCGTCGTCATAAAATAAAATAAAAATTCTGTTATCATCGTAATTTTTTGCTTAATTTTTTTCAATAATAAAAAAAAATGTGGAAATACCCCATTGAGGATGTCATAGTCTCACTGGCTCCATACGGGAGCAGTTGGGACTCGTGCGGTATTCGTATAAAAAAAGTAACTCAAGAATGTCACAATTTATGTTTCAAAATGTCAAATCGGAAAACAAGAACCAATCGAAACATTTTATTCCAATATGCCTTTATAAGCCGTGTGTACGTGTATATCTTCGTACCATTCGTGATTTCAAAATGTCTTTATATAGAAGTCGCTCATTAGGAATGCTTTGCATTGGTACAAAAAATGTCCCAAAAAGTGGATGAAAACTTTGGAAAGCTTTGTAGCAGACCACACTGTATTGGGTGCTATTATTGTGCCAAAATGACACCGGAAGTCAACGGATCATACTATTCATCTCGCTCCTTTTGTCTCCTCTTTCCATTTACCCATTTTTACCTTACATCATGGGACTACCATATAGAACAAGTAATTCACTGCACCACGCAGCCACAATTATAATGAAACATTGATGTTAAGTAATTGACTATGTTTGATTATTTGTGTATTAATTTATTTTGAACCAGCATAAATAAAAGGGTTCCATTCCAACTGAGAATAAAATCAACTCAACAACTCCTTGAAAAGTCATTAAAAGCTATGAAAAAAATAATTATAATTAGCCGATAATCCTAACCTAACGTAACCTATTTAACCAATTTTGTAGGTATATATATTTTTTTTTATCACTCTAAATGACTTATCTGAGATGGTTCTGAGTTGGTTTCATCCCGAGTTGTCCGGTAACCAAATAAAAGACAGGTGGGTAGGTACTCGAAATTTTCGAGTCAAAACTTAACTTTAAGAAACGTATACCATACCAGGCGCCAATGATACCTGATCACTCCAGCGTATTGGTGACCTTCCTCTTTGAAAATAATATTAATTTTCTTGTCAATTGACATAGATTGCTTTAAGTTTGTCCTGTTCCTCTGTTACCTTTGTGTATATTTATATTGTGTATATCGACGGCCTCCGTGGTCCCGAGGCAAGACTCTCGACTCACAATCCGAAGGTCGCGGGTTCGAACCCGGCGCGCGCAAATAAATTTTATTTGATTAATTTGTGTTATTTCACAATTTATTCATTTAAAATAATAAATAATATATTTGCGGCACGTTCCAGAGTGGAAGATACTCATAGTATCGCCCTGGTGTAAGACCACCATTCAGAATTGAAACATTGCTTGAAATGGCTTTAGCCGTGTTTAGTGACCAGATCTGAATAGCCAGGTACTTCCCCACCTTCCTCTTCCCTATCTCCTTCCCCTCCCCACTACCTTCAGCCTCACAACATACCCCGATTGGGGATGCCATAGTCTAGGAGCAGTTGGGACTCTTGTAACTGTAAAAAAAAAATATTTTTATCACAATAAATAATTACCTAAATGAAATTCAATCGTGTAGAAAATACTGACTGAATTGTTGACCTCTTTGAAAACTAATATTCATTTTCTTGTCAATTGACCAAGATCACTTTAAGTTTGACCTGTTCCTCTGTTACATTTGTGTTTGTTTTTATCACAATAAATAATTATTTAACCTGAATGAAATTCAACCGTGGATAAACAGTTTTGTAAAAAAAAATAAAATTTAAACACCAAAATGTTTGAAAGGAATTATTGTGAATCTTTAAAAAAGCACTATGGTTTAGGTAAATATTTTCTCCGTTTGTGGTAATTCCTGAAAGGAGATAACATTCAAACGAAATTTATTATACAAACTTGTTTTTTTTTAATATTCAGCGAAATAACTGCATGGTTATTTTTAAGTTATTTTTCTATGAATATAAGACGAACATTTAAATTTAATAAATTCTTCAAATAAAATACATTTTTTTTTATAAAATTTAAAGAAAAATTGAGTTGTCATATTTCCCGTTCAGTCAACGTGTCTTATTCGAAAAAATAACGCAACCTCACATTTCAATCAAATAAATAATATTGTTCTTAAATCAATGTTACTCGATGTTATTGAAAATTTTATGTTCCGTTTGAATAATTTTTGTGATTTTTTGACAAACGCTCTTTCTATAAGTAATTCTTCTAAATAGAACTAAACTAAATAAAACTTCACACTGAAATTTAATCTTGGAAATGCATCATAAATACCGTTAAATGAAAATAACTTAAGATAAGAATTTTTTAACATTTCTACGTTTCAAGAATACTAACCAAACCTGTGCCAAAAATTTGTTTCATCATCTCAAAAAAAAAAAGTCAAATACTTACGTAATCATTAAGCCAGAGAATTCGGGAGGCAGGTATAGGAACCATTTATTAAATAACCAACACCTCTACCATGCAGCCATTAGGCGTACCCGGTTTCATGGAGTGAGTTGAGGTCTGGCGGCGGATGCGTCTGCCCACTTATGATGCATCTACCCGCTGGTCTGAGGGAGATCATTGGCCTCTCCAGCAGGACTCTTTCGATCCATCGCCTTGCGATGAAGTGATAGAGATAAATTCGTACGTCAGTCACTCTTGAACCCTCTGACCCCCAGATTCCTACCCACCCCTCATACCTTCTTTCTTCCCAGAAATTCCTCTCCTTCCTTTCTTGAGCCCCACCAAAAATTATATAGGGGCATAAAGAGATATCCGCAAAGCGGAAAGAATGGGGAAAATCAAGGAGTGCCAACTTACTCAGCTTTCTTCCGCTTGTCTAAATGTCTCTGATCACATCAATCACTTAACTCGCGAGCTCGCGATAGTTTTAGTTTATCTTTCAACGGTCGAAAGTAATTACGTAAACGGCTCCGCAATTAACGCCTACAAACGTATTGACAAGGCGATTATTATTTTTCAACTGAATATGATGACACATAATTGTACATATGATGACACATAATTGTACATACGATGACACATAATTGTACATTATGATGACACATAATTGGGTAGGAATTACAATTTTGGAAAAGGGTACAAGGATGAATGCTAGATACCAATAGGCCCTGAGGGAAATTATTTTCTTCTGCGCCTTTTGCGTGGAGCTATTGTAAAAAATAAATAAAAACACCTAAGTGTAATACGACCTTTAGACTTCATAAATAGAAGTTTTAAATGTAAAGCTATAAAGTCATACAAAAAACTCTCACCTGGTATCACAAAAATTAAATCAATTAATAACTACATTGAGTCCTGCAGGAATTTTCAAAAAATAATTGACAAGAGTACTAAAAACGCCACAGAAGTTACGGGAAGTACCCTACCCAATCCTTTAAGTTGAATCTAAATATAAAATACAGTTGGTCTCAGCGCGAAAACTAAAAAATATTCTACATCTGTTTTCATATTTGCATCATAGAAATCTTCTTAAATTGTCAAAATTATTACTAGTGTACTAATTTGGAAGGCGGCTGTGGGACCTCCACCCCGAGACCCATTTTTTAAATAACCAACACCCCTGCTTTGGATCACCCCAAGTGGTTTGCTACGTCTGGTGACTTAGCAGGGGTGCCCGGGTTCATAAGGTGAGGTTATGTTCATATTGGCCGAGTGCTTGGCAGGCTGGATAGGGAGAGTGGATGGGCGCAGCGGGATTGATAAATTCATACGACCGTCTCTCCTGGACGCACTGACCCCCGGATTCCTACCAATCCCTCTTATATTTTTCCTTCCCAAAACTTCCCCTTCTTTCTTTCCTGAAAATACCGTCAATACAGCATTCCCAAAGACGTCTTAGTCCCTGAGGGGAATTATTTTTCTCAAGTCCTCCCTGTGGAGCTAATGTGAAAAAAAATTTCAACAATATTTCTAAACATCGCGAAAAGAACAAAATAATTTCTTCAGCTGTTCAAAAATCCATCACCGTACGTCTCATAAATACACAAATAATGTCCTAATATATTCCAGAGCTACACAAAATAATAATAAAACACACCCGTAAGACCTGAGAATAAGCATGATTTATTCATTTCATTTCAAATAACACTCCGCTGTGCAAATTGTTTAACAAATACCCGAATTACTTTCACTCCATAAAGGAAAACCTTAAATACTTTATAGGTGAGAGGATCGTTCCGTAAGTACGGCGCTAAATAGTCAGAATAATTTATGAAATTTAATTTTGTGAAAACCAAAGTAAAATAAATTTGGAAAGTTTTTCGCAAGGCTATCAACTAAAATGTATTGAAAAAGTTTGCATTTTAAGAATTGGCGGAAAACGATAAGTTTGTAACTACTGAATTGAATTGAATTAAATATCCTCATGACCGGTCAGTGGTTGAGTGGACATCGCGTTTGGGTCCCACCCGGGCGTCCCGTGTTCGATTCCTCGGCTGGCTAAGTCCTCCATCACAACACAAGCAACATTTTCGGCTTTCTGTGGTGGTAGTAGGAGATTTTCAAACATTGTTGGGTTATTCGTACCCCGGGAATGTTTTTCTTTCTTTTAATTTTTTTTTTTTTTTTTTTTTTTAATTTTATTTACCTAGCAAAACGACTTGTTGCAAATGCTGTTTGAATGTAATAATACCAGGAATGAGCATTACAAACAGTTGTTTGTACCTAGATTGCATGAAGTTAGTAATAGGTACGCAGCTGTGGAGGATATATTTAACTGCATGGAAGTTAGGTACAAGAATGCTGTACCTATCATGTCTTTTCAATCAACGTTAATTTAAACCATGTCTACCTATATATTTTGTCAACGTATCTCATTCTTTAATATTCTTCAGGAGTTTGAATTCTTCATATACTTACTAACGTCATTGTAGGTCTAATGCCACATTCATTTGTTTCTATTTAAAATTATTTTTGCTATTTTATTTTGCTAGTATTCAACTGCGACATTCAATTATTGTTTGTGGTGAATTTATACCGTTGAAATTAAAAAAAATAAACATTAAATCTAGATTTGCATCGCCTACGGAATATTAAAAAAATTGGTATTTACTAATTTTATTGTATTGCTGCTTATTGCTGATATAAGAAGGACGCCACCTAAGTATTTTCAAGAAAAAAAGTGATTTTCATATTTTACAAGGCTTAAAAATTACCCAAAATTCGTATCTTTTTCCAAAATTGTAATTCCTACCCACAAATTACTTTTTTCCACCTACCTTTCTTATGCCAACCAAGTACAGTTATATGTCATTGTATTTAGTTAAAAATTAATAATCGTCCTGTCAACACGTATTGTAAGTGTTGATTACGGAGCCGTGTTAACGTGATTACGTTCGACCGTGTCGAAACAGATAAGAGCCATTGTGAGCTCGTGATGAACTAAAGAAATTTTGACAAGTGAAGAAAAAACCGGGTAAGTCGGCATTCCTTGATTTTCCCCATGCTTTCCGCTTTGCGGGTATCTCTTTAAGTCCCCAACAATAACAATCGATTACGAAAGAAAACAATTTTTGGCTAGCAGAATCTTTACGTTATATTCGAAAAAGCTTTGCAAAAATATTCATTAAGCTCGAAAAAAATATTTTTTGTCAATTTTTCACACTACAGGTAGAGCCGAGTAGTAAATACATAAAAAAAATTAAATTCTTCTCCATCTTAAAAAAACGAATAATTTATTCAACATGAGAGCACAAACAAAATTACGAGAATTTTTGCTGGATGCTCCCTCCGGACATAGGTACAACAAACCCCTTTACTAAATAATTGTTTAGTGAAAGCCTTTGATGTTTTTCATAGCAATATTTTTGAGTAATATCCCTTTGATATGAGCACTTTGTGTTTTCCCCTCGTATCTCCGCTCCTATATTTAATTAGAAACAATTTTCGTGGAAATATTTTCTAGTACGCAGAGGTTCTGGCCACCGACTATCTGAATATCTGAGCCTCCAGGTAATAAGTGTTTTACACGAACCTGGTTTTGAATCATAATTTGAAACTCAATGAAATGGAAATGACACTAAAAAGAAACAAATACACACATCTACAGGATTAAGACTGCGAGAGAATGAGATGGAATGAAACCTTACCTACGAATAGTACCCACGAAGCGTCGCGCTGGCCGCATTGGCCGCTTTAATTATGACATCACTTTTCAAGGTTCTTATCGGTTGAGATTGTTTTGGTGAAGTTTCGTTTCTACCGTGAATTGCACTCGATATTTTTGACACTATCATAATTTTTATATTTACGATTTCATACAGCTAGGTCATCAATTGGGCGGGAATGGGTACCGCTACCCCGGGAACCTTTATTGGATAAACAACACCTCTGCCATAGGTTACCTGAAGTGGTTTCGCTGGTGCCCGGGTTCATAGGGTGAGGTTCGTCTAGGTCTTGGAGGCGGATGCCAGGATAAACTGAACCCCAGATTCCTACCCATCCTTAAACCCCTTTCCTTCCCAGAACTCTCCTCCCCTACCTTTCCTTAAAAAAAAAACTCCACACAGCATCCCCAAGGATGACGTAGGCCTCCTGTGTGGAGCTCATATAAAAAAAAGGTTCTGTTAGAGAAAAAATAATATTTTAGGATGATACTAAATCATGATTCGATGTCAAAAGAATCGATGTCAAGAGTCAGAATAATAGAAGCGCATGTATGAGACGATGTATGAATGTGAACGAGGCATAGAGTTTGTGCCAAGATCGAGTTCTTTGGCGGTCCGTCCTCTCTGCCTATCCCTGCAGGAAACGGCGTGATGGTAAGATAGTCTAAATCATAAAAAAGGTAACGCCTTGAACGTGACCGTAGATCGCACAGAAACATTGATCATTTGACTTTGCCTTTGCCGTCAACAAATCACCAAAAATACAAGTGAAATTCACAATATCGAACAGTAACACAAGTTCACGTTTCTATGACCGTTGATACCCCGACTGTTAACCCCCCAGCATACTTGCATACAACGTGCGATTGATTTAAGGAATAAACGATATACCTACGTATACAAAATATAGCTAAGTGTCCCCGAAGGATGAGTGCAGAGAGGATGTACCGCTGAATAACAAAAGTATAAAAAACATTTTCATTCAAATGCATCAAGGAAAAAACTTTTTTTTTTACTGAGTTTTAGATTTTCACGGCCAAAATTATTTTCGTTATTTGTTTTAGGAGTGTTATGCCGTGTTGCGCACCTTCTTCTTTAGCCAACTAATTTTGTGTGATGTGTAATTTTCACAATTACACATCTGGCGTAATGATGGACACTGTAACGCTGTCCGAAACATTGGCTAAAGAAGGAGGTTGCGCAACACGGCATAACACCCCAAAAACAAACAACGAAAATACTTTTTTTACTGTGTCTACCAGCTTTTAAGTACAAAAAATCGATACTGCAAACAAACTCCTTTTAAATCCATACCAACTTATTATCAAATGTTTTTTTGAAATCGATTTTAGGTTTGAAATTGGTAAAAATTGAACAAAAAATTAAATTTTCTAGTATTGATATTTTCGGGGGACCAACTGTGAGATGATCAATTATCGGTTCACCCAAGTTCACAACCAGTACTAAGTACATATTGTATTATAGTATTTAATCATTTTTTTAATATTATAACGAAAATCTGTACCAAAACAGAACACATCCTTTTTTCCATCCCGAATCCATGTGAAAGGACAACCCATTAGAAAACTGCACGAAAAATACATATCGTGTGTATCTCTCATTAAGGATTGGAATGGCCAAAGAGGGTAGTTATGTACACCTTTTATTTACAGTCGCTCTGTTGAATTCTGGCTGTTTTGAAAATTTGTGGGAAGTGTTTAGTCGCTTTGAAAACTTTTTTGAGAGATTTCATGCATGATATTCTCTTATTGCTGCATAAAAAAATATTTATCACATGGCAGTTAGTTTTGTTTTATCCGCTTAAATATTATCAGATAAATACATGTATTACAGTTTCTGCTCGTGTAAAGATGAAAGGGTAGTATTTTACGATGTTTGTAGCATTTTTCGTCGAGAAAAATGATGAAATTTTATAAATTTACCAAAGAAGGCAATCACTTTGTGGCTCGACATTATATTATATTGAAAATTTATTTTGTTTTTAACCACTTTGGGAAAAATGGAATAAGTTTTTTGCAATAATATGTATTCCTCTTTGCCCAGAATACTAATGGAGGGAAATAATTATACCAAGTCAGTGGACATCTTCAATTTATACAACAAATATAAATCATTGTTACTGAGGCAATTCAATTATGTACAATAAATACTGTATTTTTCTTACTAAACTCTCACGCCCTCTCTGTTTCTAGAGATGCCCGCCCCTCTTCTCATGAGATTTCTTTTTTGCTTTTTATTATAAACTTATGATGTAAATGTCAGTGCTTGGTAAATTTAATTTCACATCAATGTCCATCTGTAATGCGCTGTTCAATATTTTATTCTTCTGATCTCCCTCTCCTATCGGAATTTGTCTATTATTAACCTTTAACTGCTGGCGTGGGGGCTGCTCTGTCCTAGCAACAATAATAATATCGAAATACTCCCCTCCCCCGCAAGCGACGCATACGCCGCTTCCAGTAGCTTAGAATTTAGTGACGCCAGAGCCGTGAGTTAGGACCTTCCAAAAATCGCTTAAAATTGCCTGGCTTGCATTCCATCAACAGACGTTCAGTATACAAACCAGACAGTTTTTTTTAAAAAAGCAAAACATACAGATATCAAGTCTTTTCTCTGAAAGAAGTTAGTAAAACAAATTTTAAATATCGGTGGGGAGTACAAAACCCCTATTTTGCTGATTTTATTTGGGTATTATCAGCCTGAGGTCCAGTTGTCACTTTCGCTCATTGGGGGTGTAGCTCTCGCTCTGACAGTGACAGCAACAATTTGGTAAAATACCTACTGTTCAAATTTCTCGGCGACTAGGTTTCCCCTTAACTCAGTTTACATCACTTTATTTTTATATACGTAATCTACATGTTTATAAAAAATAAATAATGCCATCACAGAGTGATAACCGTTTAGAAGAAATTTCTCGTCGAAAAAATTATAATATTTCTTTCTTAAGATTAGGACATAAACTAGTTAAAATTTCATACATTTTTAATCATTATAATAAACTGATTAAAAATATTTGAAGAAGTGCCAGTGTCTACCTAAAATATTCATATTTTTTTATTAACAATATATCCCACATTCAAAATTTAGAGTGGAAGTCCTATTATTCATTTTGTACAAGTGCGAAACAAATATAATTAAAAGTAAAAAGTGGTAAACGAATATAATTATACAAAGCAATACCTTTACAACACTTTCCTAATGTATTACTTGTAGATAAAAATTAAAGATGTTTTCTGACTTTCAAAATGTACACTCCTGACAATTTATCCCCATCTTAACATTTCCACGACCTGTGACATCTGTAGGTAAATACCAATTTTAGTTTGTTTTATAACGCGTCGGGTAATTTGAGCGTAATAGAATAATCATTTTCAAGGTAGTTTGAAATATTGCTTCACGTATGTTTCTAACTTTTTAAATTTTTGAGAATTTTTTTCTGAAAAAATATATCCATTAATTAGTCAGGAGTTTTTGTTGTTTATGTTAATAATTTTGGATAAAATCATATCAAATTCAGGATAATATAGCAGAAAAGGCAAATAAAGAAAGAAAAAAAACATACTAAACATCAAACGAAATTTAAAAAAAGATATTAAATACCCTGAAAGGTTCGTATTCGAAACTAGTTGGATCATGCTTTCTTCCACTTCACAACGCTCAAATAATAGCGTGTAAATGAACACTAAGCACAAAATGAGATAATTTAGAAACACTTGAAATTAGAAAATCCCTAAATAAAATTAATTTATCTTTTAGTCCGATTTTAAATATATTTCCAGTGAACCGCTCCGTTCTTCCCGGAAATCCCGCAATTGGGACCTACCCCCTTGCTTACCTACCACTTACACATCTAAAATTTGTAAGTCTGACAATATTCTATGTCGTAGATTAGTTACAATATTCTCCTGACGAAAGAAGGGTGCTTCCGCAACCGGTAGAGTGTTAACAAAATAAAAGTGGTCTGCAACAAATATAGGTATGTGTTTTTTTATTGGAAACTAATTAAGCAAATTAAGTACTTTAACTAGTACCTAAGTAATTCCTTTCCTTAATAGGAGTAAAAAATTTGATCTCGGGTGATATTTTTAAAAAGTTTAAAAAATAAATTCATCTGACATTAAAAAAAAAAAAAAACTAGATAGATTTTGGACAGTAGGGGTCCTGTTCTGTCTTTTCGGGTTAAAATTTGGAAAAAGAAAATAAAACAGTACGAAATGTTACAGGAGACCAAAATTTCAATTACATTTTTTGCTCCAAACAAGGTCAAGAATCACTGTTTAAAGTCAATCAGGAACCCACTTCTCAGACCCTGGATATTATAATACAATATAACACATGTTTGTAATGTGTCCTAGTGAACAATATATTTTACTATAGGAAAAAAAATCAATTAGCAAAAAGTATCCCCTAAAAAAGCTAGTACATAGACAAACATTTTATTTCCAAGTTGTTTTAGAGATAGTTTTAGATACAAAAGCAAATGGAAATAGAGAATTTGATGTTTGGTTCAAGCCCATGTTTTGTCATGCTTGGGAGCGTGTTGTCGTTAGGTCAGAATGACATTATCACTATCAAAACAAAATATAATGGGACAACATTCTATTACGATAATGGTGCATTCAGCACTGTTCGCCCGTGTTTAATATTTCACTTGAATAAGTTGGATATTACGTTTCCATTTGGAATTTATAACCCGCAGATAAATCATGAGCGAATTCAGGATGTTTTCATTAGCGAATTAATGAATTGTTTTGGTGTCAAATAAATTAATGGGTCGACGCAGAATTTGAGGATAAGTGAAAAGGACCAATTTTTATGCTATCGTGTATTGAAACATTTTGAAATATTAACAAATATTTAAAAATAATAATTTCGTTGATTCTGTCTTCAGATGGAAGACACCAATCAGAAACTACCCGGATTCCACACCTCATTATATACCTACTAGTAATGATGTGCCCAACATTTCATATACTAGTATTATTTATCTTTATCGACTGCTCGGTCTTGCCTACTTTCTTTGGTAATAATAATAATATTTCGATGATGTTTTTGTGAAACTTCATCACAAGGGTACTGGAGTGTCTTTCTTCTGACTAATCTAACGTATCTTACTTCTAACTGCGGACCAGACAAACCATTACATCAAATTATGCCTAAAATATTGCTTCCAACGTTGCGCCGATCACTAATACAAAACTATGTGTACAATGCATTTGATCGATTAACGAGAAGCTGCGTTAAAATGTACATAATATATTGTTTTATGTTTACTCTGTACAGGCAGAAAATATACAGGACCATACTTATCTGGGAGGCCTCATGAAATTTTTTTTATAAAAAATAAAGACAAATACTCCCGGGTTTTCAACAACCCAACAATTTTTTTGTTTTTTTTGTTTTTTTGTTATTGTTAACCCAACAATATTCGAAAATCTTCTACTGCCACCACAAAAAGCGGAAAATGTTTCTTGCATTGTGATGAAGGACTTAGCCAGCCGAGGAATCGAACACGGTACGCCTGGGTGGGACCCAAACGCGAACTCAGCCATAAGTGCCCTTTTCACAGAGTTCGGAGCGGGACGTGTCCCGCGCCACTTCAGGCTGCCGCGCGGAAAAGTAAAGACCGAAAGTAAGATAACGGCTTACAGCGCAGTTCAGAGACTTTTCTGCGCGGCGGCCTGAAGTGGCGCGGGGCACGTCCCGCTCCGAACTCTGTGTGTAAAGGGTACTATTGAATTGTCTATCAACACTGTTTATTGTTTATTAGAGAAATTAAGATACAGTTTGCACGAAGATGACGTAATTGGAAACACGTGTTATTGGAAATGCCATTATTTAATCCTGGCAGGTATATATTTTAACAATATTACACATTTTAATAATAATCTATACGTTCTTTAATTAACGTGTTTGGGAAAGAAAAGGCAAAATTTTATGATCGGCGGTATAATAGTGCTTTGAAAAGTTTGATTAGAATATTTTTCTTCCTAACTGTGATTCGTTCCTACGTAAGAGACAGATTGATGTGTAAGGATTCGAATATTGTTAATCCAATTAGAAAAGTGTGATTAAGACATATTGTATGGGCAGTACAAGAATGATAGTCTCGGGTACATTTAATTTAAGTGTATGAGAGCTTATAGCAAAGAAATATCTTTTGCTTTAAGCGTTCAATCGTTCTCAATTTTGGGAAAGCCATAGATAGTTCCCCTATCTGTGGGCAGTTGGGACTCTTGTGCAGTTTTACGTAAAGTTGTAAAAAAATAAAAAAATAAAACTGTAAGATTCTTTAAAAGCTGAATGGTTGTAATAGATGACCTTAAATTTCCTGTTAGAATCGGATAAGAATCTGTATTGTCACATATATTGTTATGATGTGTATTCTTTTATTTAAAATAAGGAGCTACATGAAATAAAAAAAATCATGTATTAAAAATTCACCTTTCAAATTAAATTCAAGTATTTAAATATAACTAATAAATGTCGTTTCCGTGGTTAAAATAAATTTCAAAAAAATATTTTTCAAAGTCGAAATCGTTACTACTGTTTTCAGCGCAATATTTTTCCAAATTAAAATAAAAACTAGATATACTTATCCTCTTGTCGTTAAGGTTTAATTAATTAGATAGATAAAAAATGGCTACATTATTATTATATTTTTAATGAATGTAACTAAAACTACAGATTTTGAAAGCTTTATCATTTGTCCACTCACAGTTACGAATAATAATACATAAGGGATGCATACGAATTAATCCGTCCATAAATCAGGGCCGGCCGCAGACCGCAGAGAGTTGGCCCATTAGTACGGCGGGCGCTAATGAATCCCGGATTTAATGGGACGGGATCGACCAGTCACTAGTCAGAAGGGGGAGGTTAGGGAGTCAAAGGTCGCCGTCAAATCGAAGGAATTCAAGATTATGGAAAACTTGTGTTCACCAATATGTATGAAGCAACTCGTTAAAACACAAAAAACGTAATTAAAATATTCCTGATAATAACCGTAAGAACTCTTTCAAAAGAATTTTTCTTAAAGACGAAATTCCCGGGTTACCAAAAACCCGACAATATTTGAAAATCTCTTACTACCACCACAGTAAGCGGAAAATGTTGCTTGTGTCGGATGGAAGACTTAGCCAGCTGAGGAATCGAATATGTGACGCTTGGGTGGGACCCAAGCGTGATGCCAACTCAGCTGCTGACCAGTATCATGTTTTCAGTATTATTAAACTCTACTAAAGTTCTTCTCAAATTTAAAGGAAAAAGATGAGTACCTTACTGACCAACATACCTCTACACCACAAGGACAAAAACTTCAAATCTACTGAACATCCCAAAATTAAAAGAACAACACAACAAAATTATGCAATGCCCTTCCAACTGAAATTAGAAACACCATGGATATAAAAAAAAATTAAAACGACGTTAACTATATCTAAGTAAACATGAAGATGAGGAATTCGTCAGAAAAAATTGAATTAACACTAACCAACCTTCAGTAAACAAACACGATGATGTAGGAATCAACTAACATGATCACCGAACACGAGGATGACGATTTTTTATCTATCGTTATTAAGTTTAATTTCGTTGACTTCATTTTAGTTTATTTCTTTAATAAATTAATCATTTAATTATTAAAAACAGTTTTTCTTTAAAAAAAGTTCCGCTTTGTTATAATAATGTGATTGAGTAGATCTTTGGTTGTGCGATCGGATAGATAGGAAAAGCGTTAGGCTGAAATTTATACCTCAAGGTGTCAAACCTACAGTGTCACTATGCCCTGTAATAGGGTTGATATTTTTGAGCGACGGTGAACGTCAGTCTTACGATAAATTACTTACGGTTTTTGACTTATGCAATTTTTATAATTCTTTTTTGTGAGATGATATTTTGGTCAATCATATATTATTTCTCTTATACATACTAATCTCTCAAATTAAACTATAAGGCAAGTAGAGATTGAAATTGAAATAAAGTGGAAATGATTTTGGTTGGAGAGACGAAGGTTTTTTTCACATGATATTTTTATTTAGTTAATCTCAGAAATGGGATAATAAATTACCATAATACCCACCCACAAGCTTTGGGTCGTGGGGTTTTTTTTGGTGGCGTGGATTTACAAACATGATATTGATACAAAAACATTTGATATTGATACAAAACTATAATTTTATTCCAAGACTGATGTCATTTCGCACACCTGACCTTCAAAAATGGTAGGTGACTGATTATATAAGGTTTTAAAAACAACACCAACCCATTTTTCCACCTTTAAAAGCAGAATTTTGGTACTACTTGATGATTTTTTTTTTAAGAAAGACAAACATTCCCAGGTTACGAATAACCTGACAATATTTGAAAATCTCCTACTATCACCACATTAAGCGGAAAATGTTGCTTGTGTTGTGATTGAGGACTTAGCCAGCCGAGGGATTGAACACCGACGTCCGGATAGGATCCAAACACGATGCAACTCAGCCACCGACTGATCAAAACATTTTTAAAACTAAGAGGAAAATTTTGGGTAAATCGCAAGCAGCGCCGGGGACTTCGACAAGTTACATTTGCTAATTTCGAAGTAATGCTTCCAAACATGTAGGTACAAAGTGTAGGTACATATTGTTTCACATTATTATGTAATTATTATTTTCTTGCAAATAACAATAAATGACTCACATATATCATGCTTTAAACTTTAAAGCACGCACCCACCTTTATCTGTTATTGTAGGCATTGTCCAAATCTCGCAATGTTTATCAAAATTATATACCCTGTTTGTAAATTCACCCACACGATAAGTGGAACCCTCAAAAGTTAAACATGATTTATTCCAGTATGTATCTCAAATGAATAACGCTGATTTAATATTTAACTAGTCCGCTTTTACCCTCCGTGTGAAGATAATGTTGAGTTATTTATTGTTTATTTAAATAGGGAGACAATTTCCAGTTGAACTAACTCATTGTTGCTACATACTACACACGTACAACAAACAGAAATATTTGGTTTGTAATTTATCAAATTAGTTCCTATCGGAAGAAGGAAACGGAGAAAACCAGAATAAATTAAGATATAGAAATAATTTAAACAATTTGTAATACTGAATAATTTATATTATGAAATCATGTAACCGAGCGACTTTTCTATTCTACACAGCTATTGTAGCTATCTCTAACCCCGTTATACTAACCCCAAGCTACTTGCAAACTGAACGTGTTAATTTTTTATACGTTGTATATAATTATTTAAACATATATTAAAATTTAAAAAAAAAAGAACTTTCATACTGAAAATGTTCAATTACACTATATATGTGTGTAAATTTTTTTATATTTAGATTATTATATGTAGGTTATCTTTTGTATTTTTATTTATGTTTTTATTTTGTACTTTGTATTATTATTATTTAAGTTTTTCTTTTGTACTTTGTACTTTTATTTATTATCTTTTGTATTTTTTTTGCTTTAATCTTCATTCACTGATATGTAATTATAGATACTGCTACCCGGCTCAGAACAGATATTGTCTAGTGAGTCGGGTAGCGCACATATATGTAAATGTAAATAACCGGCACCTTTAAAAAAAAAACTATAAATAGAAAATATATTTAGATATTAATTTCTATTTCAAGTTAATATGCCATGCCGGGTTTAAAGATATGCCGGGTTCATGGGGGTGAGGTTTGTCCGGATCTTGGCGGCGGAAGCGTCTGTCCACCAACTGCATGGTGTGCTGAATCGGTAGAAGATGGTTTAGATAGATCTTTGTTATCTCCAGTAGGACTCTCTCGGATCATCGCTTTGCAGTGCAGTGGGAGGTATAGATTCATGTCCTTCAGTCCTAGACACAGCGGTAAGGCTCTTAACTCGCAATCCGAAGGTCGCAGGTTCGAATCCCGGCATGGCAAATAAATTTTATTGATTAATTTGTGTTTTTTCACAATTTATTCATTTAAAATAATATATAGTATTTTTGCGGCACGTTATCGCAGTATCGCCTTCGTGCAAGATCACAATTCAGAATTGAAACGTTGCTTGGAATGGCTTTAGCCGTGTTTGGTGACCAGATCTGAATAGCCAGGTACTTTCCCACCTTCCTCTTCCCTATCTCCTTCCCCTCCCCATTATCTTCAGCCTCACAACATATTGGGGACGCCATAGTCTCACTGGCTCCAAACGGGAGCAGTTGAGACACTTGTGTGGTATTCATATAAAAAAAATACGTCTATCCAACAGATTGCTTATCACATGAGACAATTCCCCTTTTCGACCATGGTGAACATTGTATACTGAGTTGATTTTAATAAAATCTCTGCCTTGGCTCACTCTCCTTGCTTCATTTACATTCACACATTGACTTACATCATCCCTGTGCTTTATTTTTTTTTTATTACAACTCATTTGACAAATAATTTGTATAGGCGAATCATTGAAACATCCCAAAGAGAAATAGTACCTAAGTAATTGATGAGGTCTTCAAATTTTGAGATTTTTTAGGAGAGAGCATTCAAGTATTGCTGGGTCAATATTCCTTGGAATAATTGTGAGGACAGAAACTGGTTTTGGAAACTTAAAAAAGACTAAAACTACTAAATCTACTAAAAACAATGTCAAGGACAAACATAAAAAAGGTTATAACTACTATATCTACTATAACCAATGTCAAGTGCTCTTGACGTTGTGACAAGCCAACCAAATTGATTTTATGTATAGGCAAGATTATCGAAGTTTAAAAATGTGTGATCAATTTCAGCAGAAGAATACTTGCATCGGGAAACATTTATTGCATAACCAACACCTCTGCCATAGGTTATCCCATACGTTTGGTGATCTAGCAGGGGTGCCCTGGTTCATGGGATGAGGTTTGTTTAGGTATTGGCGGTGGATGACCACACTGGATGGACACACTTAACCTCAAATTCCTACCCACCCCTCAAACTTTTTACCTTCCCAGAACTCTCCTCGCCTTCTTTTTCTAAAAAAACCCTCCACACAGCAACCCCAAAGATTACATAGGCCCCGAGGAAAATTATTTTCCTCAGGGGCCTCCTGTGTGGAGCTCATGTAAAAAAAGAAGTGCAGTAAGAATTATTTTATTTCGGGCACACCGACACGCCCAAAACACACTTCTATCGGTATATTTCTTCTGTGCATGAAACTTAGATTATCCGTTGATATTTACATCCGCCTAAAGCTGCAAGTTTACGGCAACTCGTAAATATTTCTACATTTGACGTATTCACTTGTTATGCTCGTCCATTGCTGAGGGGCTTGTATGTGTTACGCTAATGCGTCACTTGCCTGGAAAATGTTTATTGTTTTAGAATTGGTCACAGAATAATTCCGGTCCGGATGGGGTTCATTTAGACACCCTTAGTTTGTTGTTGATTTTAATAGTGGAAGCAAGTAAAATACAACAATTATGCCTTAAATTTGATACCGCTACGTGTAGAAATTATAACGAATGACGCTACTACGAGAAAGTTAAAAACTTTTCTAAACCAAACCAAATCCTTATTTGATATTGTTTAAAAAAGTTGTCATTTCTTTGTAGTCTGTCGTTGTGATTTTATGCAGGTAGAATATTCAAAACCTCTCCGTCCAGCATCAAAGCAAAATATTTTGTTCTGAAGGTATTTAATTATTGATTATACTGGTATTTATTATTGATTACATTTTAAGTTTCTACTCTTGTTTTTAATTATTTATTTAAATATTTAATATCAACGTTGTAAATACACCATAAACAATGACTACATCTGACAAAATCTTAGGAAAACATAAGAAATAATAAAGAATAGAATAAAAATCATTTGTGGCATTTGAAATGACACCAAGTACAAACAAAATTCTATTTTGATTGAAAAGATTTGATAGCTTAGCTACCTTCCCTGCAGTTAAATAAATCCGCAACGTCTGCATGACTATTACTAACTTCATGCAACCTAGGTATAAGAGAGTGTTTCAAGTACTCAGACCTGGTATTGTTGCGTTTAAACGTAATTTTTAAGTGCAAGTCTAACGGATGAAAAGTTTAAATGATGTTTCTACTCCCATTTTAACAAATTATTGAACGACCATAGACATAGAGTAAATGATCTGAAAGCCCTAAAATCGTTCAACATTTATATCATTTTCCGAGTCTTTATTTTTGAAAATTTTTACTACGCTACGGACATTTTGAACAGGTTCATTTGAAAAATAAAGAATAAAATTATTTAAAGCTAAGTTATTTGTACATCTCTAATTTTAGGTCACAGTTGTAAATATGTAAGTCATTAGTTTTTAAGTATAAGTCATTAATTATTATTATAAATCTTAGTTGTAAGCCAGTTACATCGATTTTGTTAAATATTTATTTGTTCAGCGCCCTTGAAGTAATTTTTCACCAAAAGACGCTAAATAAAGAAGCCAAATGTTATTATTAGTATTTAATATTCTTTTTCCTTCTTTCAATCTACCTAAAATAACCGTTAACCCTCTCGAAGAAGCTCGGTTAAAGCGAAACCAGTCGATATATAAAATTATATATTTTCGTGGTTAGTTACTAAGTGCTTGTTTTATTCTAAAAGTACAATGCCTAACAAAAAAAAAATCCCTATTCTAATGAAAACTCTTGAAAAATGAACATCGGCGTTCTGAAATTTGCTTAGATTTTGCTTCATTTCGAAAAGTACATTTACCCTAATAAAATGAGATAAGAAGATACGGTTTATACCAAAGGTTTCAATTGTCAGAATTAGATGAAACCATAAGTGTTTAGTTTTAATGAAACAGTACAACGTTTGAATTAAGTGGAGCTTTGAGAGAAGAGATGAGAAGTACTGGCATAGAAACCCAGTTTGCCATACGCAATCTTTATCACATACTCCAAACAAGGGAACATCTCAATTCCGATCATGGCCACTATCGGCAATTCGGAATAGCCCGAATAGCTCGAATAGCCCGAATGGTACAAGTTTGCAATGGTATCGCTCCCACGCGTACACTTACGCTTGCCAAAAATCACAAAGACCAGCGCCGGAAAGAGCAAACACGGTATCGAAATTGTATTGTGCGAGCTCATTTTATTGCTTTTCCGAACTGTTCCCCGCAGAGGGGATAACAGCGCAAGTTCGCTTCAAAGACTGCAGAACTGGGAAGGATTTGGATTTTGTATCGTTGGCTAAAGCTAAATCACTCTCATTTTGGATATGATTTTAGATTTTGGACACTGTAACTCTTTCCGAAACGTTGGATAAACAAGGAGGTAGCTCAACACGGCGTAATCCCCCTGTAGGGTAAAGCAGAGGGTAGAGCTCCAATGGCACTTAAAACTCACTAGTTTATAATCGATAAACGCTCCTCTTTACACCATCTACAAAACTTAAAAGAAAAAAAACATTCCACTAACTGGTTAACTTGGTAGAATAGCTCATCTTCCATCAGCAAAAGGTAAAGAGGGGCTTATACATTAGTTTTATCTGGTCCCATCCAAATTATCCATACCAGGAATATATTCTCACATGGAATTATTCAACTCGGATCGGAGTTTCCTTTGTCGTGAATATCGTTCGATCCAAATTATTAAAACACTCGTATAACACAAGCATGTTCGAAAGAAAATGCGTTCAGATTCATGACCTCTATTCTCTCCTAATAAGAGAGACTGCGTGAGTTTCGTTTATCAAAATGCATTTTGCAATCATGGACATTTTCAGTTGCGATCTTACCAAATATAAGAGGTCCATAAAATAGTATTTCTCTGATGTTGCGTGAAAAATGTAATGTTTCTATTTCTGTCATGATTTGATTTATATGTACAATCTCTCTCGATGGCTATCAATGTATTTTTGGTTTGAAATTTTTCGTTTCATACAATTTAAGGAATCATTTTCCTTCTTATAAATTAAATTTACTTATTCCTTACCATGTAGAGGTAAAGTCGCAAGGAAGAAATCCATAATTGGTTTTATCTTGGCTATATAATACTTATGTACAAACTGAAAGAATGTAAACTGTCGATTTCCGGAAAATCATTAAATAAATTAAATAAAAATTATTATATAAATTTAAGGAATAGATTGTTAATGATTTACGAATGTGCACACAAAAAAATCACACGTACTGGCCTGCAACGCAGCCTCTACAATTCTACCACCATCAGTATAACAGCAGAAGTTTGCTTTATTAGAATCGTCACACCTCCTCCCCCATGTTCCGCAGATGCTTTATCTTATAGAGAGCAGCAGCCAGTGGAGATATTATGCCTTGTGCCTTGTCCGACCAACCCCTCTGTCTTACATATTACTAACGTGTTAGGGGATTCTACATTAAGATCGGGTAGGAGGGTGAAATTTTATAATAAATAATGTCGGATTGTTCTGTATTAGTTAACGTGATGTAGTTATTGTTTTCACAACATATGGTCGATAATAAAGTGACGTTGATGGTTTTTTTTTTACATTATCGAATGAGTATACTATGTAAACATCTAGGTTTTCCGAAGTGTAAATTTAACGATGACACGTTGCAGAGTAAAGAAGTTTTCTAACCACCCCTTATATCCTTCTACTCCTTCCCGGAACTGCCTATTCTTCCTTTCTCTATAAAAAGCCTTCACACAGCATCACCAAAGATAATATAGGACCTGAAGATTTTTTTTCCTGAGGGTCTCCTGGGTGGAGCTGATGTAAAATAAAACAGAGCATTTTGTAAGTTTAAAAAAAAAAATATTATTATTTTTTTTTTTTTAATTTTAATTTTTCAGTTTAAAATCAAACTGAAAAATTAAAATTAAAAAAGATGAAGATGCTTTGTGATGCGAAACCGGTCGGTATTAAAAAAAAATCGTGGGTACAAACAAAGTTTTTGTGTTATTTCAATAAAACAGAGAGTTCAATTCACGCGTAGTAGAAGTGAAACCTTCAGAAAATTTACGTAGACAAGACTGAGGAGACTACGAAGCGCCGCACACAGAGCAGATCGATAGGCTACGAAGCACCGCACAAAGAGGATACTGATAACACAATCTCATTCTCTCACAGGCTAAATCCTATTGATGTAAGTGTTTGTCTCTTTTTAGTGTCGCTATTTTTCGTTTCATCGAGTTTCAAATAATCATCATCATCATCTTCTTTTTCTCCTTATCTTATTCGGGTCGGGGACCAACTCCTCACACAGTATCTGGAGTTGCCTCGCCCAACTATGTCTGGGGTGACCCACTGGACGTCTACCCTCTGGAGTGGCACTCAGTATTTTCCTAGCAATTCTTTCATCACGCTTTCTTTGTGCGTGCGTACGATTTAAATTCAAATCATAACGGTTTTAAAGAAGTATTCACTTCAAAAAAACAATTCCTCAGTGGTTAGGGTTAGAATATAGTAACTGTAAAATAGAAATCCCGTGTTCGATCCCCACTTGCGACCGCTTCCCTTTTATCTGTGTCTTATTTTTTATCATGTTTCATTTAGATTTGTTAATATTATCTTCTTCTTCAAGAAAAAAAAAAATCATTTGAACATTATTAGTACCTACTCACATTCAGGTATTATTGGGATTGTCCAGATTGTTCCACATTCTGGCAACATTTTTACCTTAATTGAAGCAAGTTGTCCCTCTACTATGGTAGTAGGGGAGTGGGAAGGGGCCGGGCAAGAATGAAGAATCTTGTTTACCCTAATCCGGATCAGGGACACAGCCGGTGAAATATGATATGAGAAATAAATCTGCGCCACCCCTGCCCAGTGCGCAGACATCTCTGGCAGGGCTGCCACAAAATTTATTTTATAGTTTTTGTGAAATATTTTTAAAGTAATGGGCACGTATTTAATAATAATTTTATAATCTCTTGTCGTAACTCATCACAAATGTAAAGGCGACAATTCAATTTCTGGTTTAAAAAAAAAAACTTAAATTATGATTTTAGGAGACGAATACGGATTTTACCGCCTCATCGCAATCATTTTCCGGATAACCCTCACCTCAACCCAAGCCTCAGGGTCTCCATTGTGAAGTTAATAAAAAAAAATCTACTTGAACTTTATCAACAAGCTGCTTGACAAATTATAAAATAGGTTTTATACTGTTTGTGTTTTAAATAGTTTAAGAGAGAGATTAATGGAATTCTTTAGGGGAGGCCTTCACCTTCGCCTGAGAGAAGGGTTCTCGCTTATGAATAATTTAATATTCCTGTACTACATTTTTCAACAAGATTGCAAAAAGCATTAATAAAACCTTTTTTTATTTTTTATAACTCTGTAACACACCTATTTGCAAGAAATAAAAGGCTTATTTTTATTATTATAATGTTTGTGATGATTGTTTGATGTAATAATAACAACACAAAATAAAAATTAAAATAGTTTTAAAGTTGCAATAATATTGTTTGTCAGAGTGGAAAATTAATACATTTTCTTCAGCAAACCGAAAAAAAACTGTCCTACAATTTGAAAATTGTCCAATAACTAAAATTTAGCAAATAACTGATGAAATGAAAATATTTTATTGGAAGACATTATGTATTTTTAATATTGCCACGAGGAGATACCACCATTCAAAATCGAAACATTCCGTTTTGCTTGAAGTGGCTTTAATTAAATATGTGTTTGGGGACCATTTCTAATAGCCAGACACTTTTCAAAATCATCGTTTTTCCATTCTAGTTTTTTATACAACCTTTGTCATTCATATCAAAACATTTTCCCAAATGAAGAAAAACCCATATTTTTATCCTCGTGCAAAAAAATATATTTCTGAAAAATTGGATTACGTTCAGATTTTACAATCACAAAATATTTTGAACAAAATAATTAATTTACTAAATTTTTTGGCTTTCCACAAAACTGATTTCACAAGATACATTCAATTGCCAAAATTATAAAAAAAAATATTTAAGCAATATGTGGAACAACACGTTGTATAAACGAATGTCCAGCCTTTAACACCGTAGAAGAGTACAAAGCAACATTGATTAATTAATCTACGTTGTGTATTAATCAAACCACCCCTAACTGTCCTCTTGCACTTTCTGACTACTCCCTCCCCTCTCCCCTCTCCCCTTAATCCCCCCTTCTGTCCCCTCCGCACACTTTTCCTGCTACAATCCCTTGACGGACCCTAACCCCTAAAAAATGGGAGTACGTTTTTTGCAGGGTATTTCGCAGTTCAAAGGACCGGATGTTTGTGAAGTGAAAAATCAGAAGGAAATAAATATGCCCTTAAAAGTAGATAGCCAAAAGGATAATTTAATAGTTAAACGCAAGTATTTCACTTACACACTTACCAACAGAAAAAAATATCATGAAAGCATCCAGAACTTCTCCTTAGACATTTCATGTTTTTCTCTAATTGGAGTTCACTATTTTCTATTGGAGTTCATTATGTTCTTTCAATAATAGTTGATTTTTTTTTAAATTTTTAAATTTTTTTATTTATTATAAATACAATATGACAACGAAAAATAAAATATTACACAGAAAAAAAAAGAAAAGTCCCAATAAACTACTTTTAAGCAGTTTGTCGATGGGTAATTTTACTTTGAAGATATAAATAAACTTATCTTACTCTATTATGCAGTTAGAATTTTTGTGTTAGTCTAATACAAATTATTTCTTTCGGCGAGCCAATTCTTTGACATAATATTTGTTTTACCATTTGTACATTTTTTTATTTCGGCAGGTAACATATTTAAGCAATTAGGTATCATGTAGTCCAGCGTTCTTTGTCCATATTTGTTTAAATGCTTAGGTACAATTAGTCCTTCATTTAACGTAAAATGAGTATTGTAAGTGTGGTCCAGTTTATTTATGTATATAGGGCTATTCATATGCTGAAATATAACTTTATACCACAGGATTGCTCTTACTGGGAGAATTTTGAGATTTTGGTAAAAGTACGGAACATTATGCCTTTGTTCATATAAACTTTTATGGGCTAATAATTTAACTAATGAATTTTGAACTGATTGAACACGATTTACATTTGTTTTGCAGGAAAGTCCCCAAGCTGTAATTCCAAACCTTATAATTGATTCAGTATGCCATAATACAGAAAAAAATAAGCTTATTTTTCAGAAGCAGAAAAACTCTCGAACAACGATTTATGAAATTTGTACAGCTACTTTTATTTTTGTACAACTATTTAAAACTATCAAAATATTTTCCATGGTGAGCTCTAGGGTTATGAAACAAATAAGTTAAACTGCAGCTAGTTCGATCCAAGTTTCAATTGTTTAATAAAATGTCCAAATCTCGTATGAAGACGGGTAGTAACGCTATCTATGAAAAAAAAGTAACATCTTTCATTATGTTTTGTTACAAATAAACCTTATAGGTAAAGCTGAAACAAATTGACTGAAAACTTTTTTATTAACTTATAAATGCCAAATAAAAGTTACCCAAAAATGAGTTTTCGAAATCATTGTCAAACAATGAGTTGGAATTTTACTTTTCATCCAAATTTTTGAAGAGTACAATTTTTAAACGATTAAATTCCTACGATAATAAATTTCGGAAATTGTTCTCTCAAGTTTGAAACAAAAGTTTAGACAAAAAGTTTTGCGAATTGTTTGCGAAAAGGTTTTTATTGCGATTAATATTCGTGGAATAAATTTTAATGAAAAGCCTTCTCCTTCAATTCTCTTTTTGTTTCTACAATCGAGTATATAATTTGTAAAATTAATCGTAAAGATTTTTATTTATATTGGCTGGTCAGAATGGCTTTCTGTGATATAAAAACGATTTTTTGTGTTTTTTTTTTCAGGGAATTTGTGTTCATCAATCCGAAAAGTTTGTGCATCAATCTATTGTATCCTCCATTAAACCCTGGCAGCCTTTCGATAGAGTTCCATTCCTCTTTTTCCTTTCATAGGGGTGGGTTTCATCTACCCATTGCAGTTTTGTGGGTGGTTCGCAGTAAATCAATTGTGTTTTATTTCGGAGGGCGTGTTTTGCTAAAGAAAGGGCATTATTTATCAATAAACTTTCCTGGGTTTTGTTATCTTTGTTGCGTGGGGAGTGCTAAGGTTTCCTATGGAACTAGAATGAATAGACTCTGCCAATATCGGGTTAAATGTAATTTATGGAATTTTTTCAATGCTCGATCGCAAACATGTTTTCGTTGATAAAATATACAGTCCAATAATAACAACAATGGTATATGCATGGGTTTGTTGATGATTGCAAATTTAGTTACAAAATATAAACTGAAGTATCTATGTTTAAAATAAATAAAATTTTCGTTCGAGAGTTGCTAATGTTGTCTGTAGTTTTTGGCGAACAAAACTCTATGTAAGGAGTCAATTTTTTTTGGTTAATTTTGTAAATATTTTTTTATAAATTATCATAGATTTACTTAAAATAATATTACATTTTGAATTAAAACGTCGTCGACATCAATCCACAAAAATAAACCAACATTGAAAAAAAACATGTCCATTCAAAAAAACTGCACCTTCCTCTGATGACCGCTAAATGACGCAAAAAGAATTTTCAAACTATATCTGTGAAGTTGGCATTGTAGGTATGTTTTCCAAAATTTCAAAAAACTACGCGCAGACGTCAATAGAAGCCACTTCAAGTCAAATAATTTCATTAAAAACGACGATATTTGAATAATAGCCGCGGACGAAACGTTTCGTCCATACTCTCCTGAGCATTTTTTCGCTTCGACGAACCGTTTCGTCCATACTCGTGGAGAGGTTAAAGAAAATAGTATAAGTATAAATATCTTAAGAGAGGGGAATGACGTGATTTGAATGAATTAAATTGACCATGGTCGAGGACCTAACCCGTCGACCACGGACTGTCAATTACTCGGTAAATAACGTTATATAATACCAAAGTTAAAATAAATAATTCTTCTTAATTTGCTGCATATATTAATTTTGGACCGATCTAGTATCTTAAGGCCGCACTCTTGAAACGCACGGCGCTGAAAAAGAAGAAGATGGAGATATATGTAATTACGAATGTTGGACAGAGCGCGCTAATATAATAAGTCGTAAAATAGCAGCGAAAATTGCGAAAAAGCTTAATAAAACATGACTCGTTTAAAATAGAGCAAAAATCTCGTGGAACGTATCTTAAGTACCATTTAAAGAAACATTGTGAATTTTTTCACAAATATAACTTGTAAAATAAAAGAAATATACTTGTTTAAAATAATTTTCGGAGCAAACTTTGCGATTTTTTTCTATCAAGGGAATTTCATATAATTTGTGTTTCGACATAAAACGTATCTAGATATTATCTTAAAAAATAACATATATTTTTTTAAGAGCTTGAAAACTTCAAATGTTTAGGGGAGATATGTAAGAAATCGGTCGAAATACGAATAGTAGACCCTTAAATCTGCGAATTTAAAAAATTTGCAATAATACCCGTGTACGTATTGGGTAAGTAGATTTTCGAATAAAATCAAGGTCTTTCAACATGACCCAGATGTTACAAATACCCTTGCACAAAACAAAAAATGTACCAACATAAAGCTACTCATGGCTGGGACCAAAAACCAGTAAGATGCCAAATAAATAATTGAAACAAAAGTTATACAACTGAAATCCCCGGCTAAACAAAGGCAGCGAAACATTATTTTTTATTAAACTTTTGATCTATAAAACAAACAAAAATATTTTCGTTTTTATTTTAACCCCTCTGACTAATTTGTTCGGTTTTCGGAACAACTCATATAGGTCTCATAGAAATTATTGTATCTCTCTTACAATAATGGTTAGAAATATTATCTAAAAGGTGTTAGACTAGAAAACACCACGCTTTAAATACAAATTTAAAAATCAATTACAAATTTAAAAATCAACAACAAAATAATTTAAATATCCTCCTTTATGAATATGAATCCAAAATTTTCCGCAATTAGAAAAAAAATTTTTGAAAGTTTTGGAATTTTTCATTTTTTATTTATACATGAAAGGACAAACAGTGAGTTTACGATAATGTTTATAATACATTTGGGTAATAAAATGTATATGCGTTTTTATTGTTTTCGTTATCGGTAATTTTAATTGAATAAAATCTGATGTGAAACTTTTAATGTTTGGTTTTAAAAATTTTACGTTTCAAAATTTGTGTTTATTTTTAATTTGAAAATTTGAAAACTTCTGTCATCGCTTTTCTAAAACAGATTTTAATTTTCGGATGCGTTCACAAATACTCCATTTAATTGAATTTTATTGAAACGCCGAAAAATTTTGACCTTCCGAAAAAATAGGCTTGAGACATGAGTGGTTTTACACTTTTAATTAGTATCTAATGCTGATTAACTTTTATATCAAACCCCCTTACAAATTACCAATAAAGATTGCGGTACCGATCTCCCCAACAAAGCAAATGCGTTCCTATTATCATTAGATTTTTGCAATCTGCGCGATCAGCATATTAATATAATACCGGCAATATTCTCAGAGTATTGTTTGCTTTCAAATATCGGTAAAACAATTCCATAATTAAATTTACACAGGCATCGTATCGCGATGAAAATCGAAACTACTTTACTTTGTATACGGGAACAGGAGACCAGCGTAATAGAGTTTGCAAAATGGGTCTTTTCGGTGCGTGAAATGACCGTCTGGGGACGAGACAAGATAATAATACTTAAGTGTTATTATTCTTATCAAGATAAGTAGCTAAAATTTGCTTTTAATCGGTTAATTATTCTCTCGTTTCAAAATAATAGAAAAAAATAGACGGAATCGTTTTTCGTGTGTAGGTGAAAATAAAACCGAGTTAGTATGATTTTTATCTTGATTTTAATACTTTTATTTTTAACAGGGGTGCCCGGGTTCATGGGGTGAGTTTGTCCAAATCTTGGAGGCGGATGACCTGGACACACTGAACCCCAGATTCCTACCCATCCCTTAAACCCTTTTTCTTCCCAGAACTCTCTTTCCCTTCTTTGCCTTAAAAAACCCTCCACATAGCATCCCCAAAGTTGACACAGGCCATGATGGAAATTATTTTCCTCAGGGCCTCCTGTGTGGAGTTCATATAAAAAATTTTAAAAAAATATATAAAAATTCAGTTCGGATATAATGTGGAGAGTATTTTCTGGTTTCAGTGTACCCACTAAAAAGGTAAATCGATAGAAGTTTACTGTAGGATTGACGGTGCTTACGAAGTAATGTAAAATTCCCCCCACATCGGGTGGTATTGATCAAACTCATAGATTTTTTTTTTCTGGAATAGAAGTTCATTCTTATTGGCTACGTCCAGACTAAGTCGCACAACGCACCGAGCAATATGAAAAGAAACAATTAAATTAATCGGTCAAAAGAGAAAATAAAGAAAAAGAAGTATCCTTTACTTTAAAGCAGCTGCATGCGTTTGCGGCAAACTGAGGGTGCCCACCCGTCAATCGGATATTATCTACCTTTGTGACGGTCTAAAACCCGAACGGGCGACATACAGGTACATCAAAACCTATACTATCGATATCTGATTAAAGACATTGAAACCATACAATACAATAAAGTTGCAATAATTTATTTCATACACTTTACGTTGCCCTTTCGTCCGCTTAACCCTTTGAATGACAGGAGACCATATTTGTCCCAGTATAAATCACTGTAACTCCATTACTATCAGAGTGAGAATTATGTTCTAAACAGTGTTAGAAAGGCAAAACACCACGCTTTGTAGCCTAATCTAAAAAAATTGCGATGAAAAAAGTAAAATGTACACCTTTATGAAACCAAAGTTGTAAATCGCAAATTGAAAAAAAAAAATTTAAGCTTCGAGAATTTTTTATTAATTATTTTTATATAAAAAGACATAAAATTGAGGTGACAATAACGTTTATTCTAATAAAATGTATATGTGTTTTTATTTTTTTTCGTTATTAGTAATTATTAATTTTAATAAGAAAAGGCGTGAGGTGAGCCATTTTTAAAACTTTTTTATGTTTATTTTGAATTAAAAAATTTTAAAGCGTATTTTTTCACCTTTCAATAACAGTTTTTATTTTTGGGACATGTTCAGAAATATTCCATTTATTTGCGAGGCAGAAATATTTTGACCATCTGAAAAATACGCCAAAATTCTGAAGGGTTACTTATTTATTTTATAGTTCGAGAGTGTTGTACGGCTCGCTTCATCTGCTTCACCGATTTCATTGACATCACCGACTTCATCAACTTCACCGACGACATAGACTTCACGGACTTCATTGAATTCGTCGACATCATCTTTATTGACTTAATCAACTCGACGAAATCAAATTTAAACATTTTATGCTTTTAAGTACTCATCTGGTGCATTTTACATCAAAGTTCTAGATATTATTAATGCACGTTGAACCATCGACGAGCAAAGCCAAGGCAATACTTACCTGCGTCCACCACCGCAGGTAAACAAACAACACTGGCGTACCACTACGCCGGGCATTGGGCAGATGGGGGAGGAAAAACAAGTCGGCGGTTCGCCCCTGTCCGCAAAGGCAGCGACAAACAACAAACAGTTTTATAGTTGTGCCCATTGTTTGGCGGAAATCATAGCAGACAAATCCACCGGTCAAACATGCACGTAAATACTTAAGACTACAGATTAGCACGACCGCAGCCCGCCATTTCCCCGCCGGAACACCGCAGACGCCATTTTGCAAACAGGATTACGATTTCCGGTAGGTACTCTGGTTGACAAGCACCCTGCTATTTTGTATCTACTGTGAAGGCAATCAAGGCTCGTCAACCCGTGGGATGTACAAAAATGTGTAAAAAAATGTATGAACATTTGAAAACCTTAATTTGAAACCGCGTTTATATTTTGAACTCCAAATGAATGACAAAATACTGTCTCTAGGTCTTGAAATTCGTAGTTACGTTAGGGTAGATTTTGTGGATACGAAAAAAACAACGTATTTTGAAAAAAGGTTTCTTTTTTCTTTATTTCTTCTTTTGGCGAGTCCAAAGTTGTTGCTGTGAATGAATGATTTGATGAGGATTAATTTACCAATTGATATTTAATCAAAATAAAAGACTAACTACATGTTTTTTCGTTATTTGTTGTTGGGGTTTTATGCCATGTTGCCTCCTACCTACATCCTACCTCCTTCTTTAGCCGATATTTCGGACAGCGTTACAGTGTTCATCATCAGGGCAGATGTGTAATTGTTAGTGGTGAAATAACACATCTGCCCTGATGATGGACACTGTAACGCTGCACGAAACGTTGACTAACGAACGAGGTAGCGCAACACGGCATTACACCCCAAAAACAAATAACGAAAATGATTTGATGGGGATTTAATTTAACAATGAACATTTAAGCAAAATAAAAGACTAACTACATGTATTTTCGTTATTTGTTTTTGGGGTGTTATGCCGTATTGCGCTACCTCCATATATAGCCAACGTTTCGGACAGCGTTACAGTGTCCATCATCAGGGCAAATGTGTAATTGTTAGTGGTAAAATTACACACCTTGTGTAATTGTTAGTGGTGAAATTACACATCTGCCCTGATGATGGACACTGTAACGCTGTCCGAAACGTTGACTAAAGAAGGAGGTAGCGCAACACGGCATAACACCCCAAAAACAAATAACGAAAATACTTTTGGCCGTGAAAATCTAAAAATGTATCTAACTACATGTACTCTTAGAACGGATTTCAGGGTCTATTTTTCAAAGCAGTAACTCTGGAAAATTTAGCTCTCGCGTTATGATATCTGCAGCATTCCAATAAAAAAGTAATAACTTTACTTGTCTTCTAAAAACATAAAAACTTAAACTCGTGTGAAGTCAGGTTCGACAATCCAATAGTAAAACTGGTACATAAATCTCAATCCATAAATCCGATAAAAATATGTGATTATTTTGTGGCGTGAAAAAAAAATCCACACTTTAGTCGTTTTTATAAAGGCAACTTTTTCTAGCTATCGTAATGATGATCAAAGTTTTGTAAAAATGTTTGTAAGGCAAAATTCAAGTAAATTTTTAAGCAGTCCAGACATTTTAAAACACGTGTAGTTAATATCCGGCGGTAATCACGAGACGCCCTAAGCCGTACAGACTTAATCCGCTTTTTTCCTGATAAAGCACAATCGTGATTAGCTCCGCAGACTCTCTGCTACGGAATTAGCTGCCATTGTACCGGGGCTCAGGGTGCTAGGGGAGGGGGATGGAAGTTCATTTTCCGGAACTACCTTGCTACTTCCTACTTGGGACGAGTACTACATGGAGCTTTTGATTTTATTTTACTGATAAAATCCCCTGAATGAAATATACTAAAATCTGCTTAAAATGTGATTTAAGATGTAGTCTTATCATCAAAACGCTTTTCTAAACCTTCAAATATTCATATTGCTTTTCCTTGTACGATATTAAAAGTCATCTGACGACAACAGGCTTTTCGATATTTTTAATATTTTTTTATAACGTATTTTTGCGTGTTAAATATTTTGTTTGAATTGCTAGGGCGGAGCTTTCTAGTGGTGACCGGACAACTCGGAATGAAACCTACTCAGAACTATCTCAAATAAGTCATTTAGAGTGGTAAAAAATACACATAAAAATAGGTTAAATAGATTATGTTAGGGTTATCGGCTACTTTAAAATTATTTTTTTCATAGCTTTTCATGACTTTTCAAGGAGGTGTTGAGTTAATTTTATTCTCAGTTGGCATGTTACCCTTTCTAGGTTCAAGTATTACTAAATAATCACCTTGAATACTAGCTTTTCATCCAAGAAATTTTTTACTACTTATCTTTCTGGAAGTGGCACGCAAACCGTAAATTCTGAAAATCTGTAATTTTCCAAATACCAGTCTTAATAAGAAATTAAGAGGTGATTGATTTTTGTAATAAATGCCATTTTTTTTTTGATAAACTGCATATTATATATTACTGCAATGTCAACTGGCAAAAACAGTCAGCCAAAGTTGATAATTGTTAATAAAGTTGGCAATTTTCAAATATTCAATGCGTAATAAATTACTCAAATGCGAACTTAAGAACTACGCACAGACTAACTTTGGTCATAGAACAATGCACTCCTCTGTGGTGAAGTAGTGATCTTTTTAACTACGTGAAATTTACAACGTACTGCAAGACAGTAAAATGAGTTAGAATCAAACTTCTCGAACACGAAGGATAATGAAGCAAGTAAAATGAAGCAAAATTCCCAGAGAAAATGTATCTTTAACCTTTAACGATGTTCTATCTCCCATCCCCTTTGGTACATTCAACTAGAGTCTAGAGAATATTTCAACTTATCTTTCACCGTTTTATTCTTCTGGTTGGTCCATTTTAATGCAAGTGAGATATAAATAGTCCCAAATCCACCCCTTGGATCCCCTACGCTTCTGGCACCCCTTCACTAACGATGGACATAAAAATAAAGTATCCAGAAAATACGAATACGTACAAAGAAATCGAAAATCTAATAAACGCAATAAAAACAATCATTGCAGCCCCCTCAAACCCCCATAACCGTAATAAAGGGACAAATGACCCGAAAAATAACACGGACCCTTGCTAAACCAACACGTTGATTAAATAAAATGTGGGTGCTGCCCAAAGTTCCGCTCGTAAAAGTTGCGAGGAGGCATTACATAGCAGTCTGCCTAGGTCCAGTGGAACTTTCGTTATTTCAAGGAATTGGTGGTGCATTATTTGTATTGGAGCGCATGCCCTTGTTTCTATGTCATATACTGTGCAGTTTATTTGATTGTTTGAGGATAAATAAGTTCCTGAGTGCATTGTGTTCAGCGGGAAAGGATTATAGCGGATTATAGAGGAGTTTTGGATTTGTTTTATCGTAGTTGGATCAGAAAGAAGTTTAGATAAAAGATAAGATAACGCCTTGCTATACGAAATCGACCCATAAAAGATAAATCCCAAACGAAATGAAAATGGTTTCATTCTTAATTTGATAATAAAGCAATCTTCTCGATTACTTATTCTCTAAGATATACGTGACAGGGTAGTAAGCAACAAATCAATTGTTTGGTGACTTAGCAGGGATGTCCAGGTTCATGGGGTGAGGTTTGTCCGGGCCTTGGCGGTGGATGCGTCCGCCCACCAGATGCGTGGCAGGCCGGATCGAGAGAGAATGGTTGAGGGAGTCCCTTTGACTTCTCCAGCTATACTCTCTCGGAATATCACCTTGAACCGCAGTGGGAGAGTTGGATTCATACATCCGCCTTTCCTGGACAACAGACTGTCCTCCATATTCCTACCTACTCCTCTTATCCTTATCCTTCCCAGAACTTTATCTCATTTCTTTCCTACAAAGAAACTCTCACATCATCCCCAAACACATAATTACCTCAAGGTAAACTTCCTAAGGGTCTCAAGTGTGGAGCTACTGTAATAATTTTTTTTTTCAAAAACACCTGATTGCCGCATATATGGCGCAGTTTTGACGAAAACTTTGGGGTCTCAAAATATTTTTAAAAAATTCACATTAAATTAGTCTTACCAAAAAATGAATTCTGTTTCCGTTTTGAACCATTGTTCCGTTATGACCAATATGAAATTTGTCACCACCACGCCCTGAGCAGTTCCTTTTAAAACCTATAAACTTTAAAACGTCAAAACTTTTAAATGACTAACTGCGACGTTTTTAACCACTTAAAAGATTTCAATTAGAAAACTGTGTTCAACTTCCGAAAGCTCGTCTGTCCCTTCGGAGCTAAATCCTAAGACAGCAATTTCTCAGTAAAGTCGCCGCTGAACCACATATTGGAAATTGGAAAAAACTAGCAAGACTTGCATTGGACCACACTTTTACAACTTTTGCTATAATTTTCTTCTGAACCATTTTTCATCCATTCTAATTATACATTAATCCGTGTTTGGCTGGCTAGATTTTGTGCTTCGATTAGATTATTTTCTGCTTTTTACTTTGGCTTCTACGTAGATAATTGGATCGTCTTAAATCATATAGAACTAAGTAAAAAAATTTACATTTGAGAAAATAATGGTTTTGCGTTTGGTTTTACTGTGTGAATACCACCATCACTATGGAACTAAGTTGTACCCCACATGTAAGTTAAAGGCCTAAATTGAGCTTTGAACATATATTTATTACTCTAGCAATTTAACATACCAATTAAAAACTACTTAAAAAAGTTAGTTCACTCTAGTTGAAGACTTCGGTAAGTTTGTTCAAAGTTAGGGCAATTATTTTATGAATACTTTTTAGTTTTTTTTTTTAATTAGCTCCACATAGGAGGCCCCGAGACCTAGACAAACCTGACTTCGTGATCCCGGGCACCCCTGAAAAGTTACCAAACGTAGCAAACCACTTGGGATGTACTATGGCACGAGTGTTGATTATCCAATAAATGTTTCCCAGGGTGGCAGTACCCATACCCAACTTCCAAATGAGTAAATAAATAAAACATTATAATATAAAATGGTAATCCAGACTATGTGCACCAAGCCATGGCTCACTATTTGAAAGTTTTATGAAATCAAATTAGATTACCGTTTCATTTCGGTTATGATCATTTTTATAACACCATTAATATTTATGCGTTGCCGAGTATATTGCACGTTCCAGCGTGGTAGGTACTCTGAGAGTCACCCCGGTGAAAGACCCTTTTCATTCTCGAAACAATGTTTAAAATGACAAGATCTGAAGAACCTGCTACTCACCAACCTTTTACTCTCCCATCTCTTTTTCCTTTCCTTTTCCTTCAACCTTGTGCTTTGATATTGGGATGACGTTGGGATCAGCACTTAGCCAGTCTAACTCCCCGAATTCGCAAGCTCTCTTACGTTTTTCGAACTCTAAGAAATATACTTACTCCTATAACACTAAAAACGGTTTACTATGCTCTCTGCCAATCCCAGTTAGCATATGGCATCATAATTTGGGGCGGCTGTGCTCTTAATTTTATTGATCCTCTGCAAAAAGCCCAAAAAACGATTTTACGTGCTATCAACAAGCGACCAACAAGATATTCCTCCAATAGACTCTTCACAGAATATAATGTCTTAAACATACGGCAACTTCATCTAAAATTTACACTAACACATTTCATGTTCAAATACAAGAAAAAAACTCTTTTACATCACAGTTACACCACCAGAACAATAACCAAACGACACTACAATGTTCCTACACTACGCACCACATCAGCTCAAAGACATTTCATGTACCTAGCTCCTAAAATGTTTAACCTTCTCCCCGAGAACCTAAAATCCGAAACCCAACCCCATATCTTTAAAAAAAAAATATCAAAATGGATCCTTACATTCAGTAACGATGATGAGTAAAAATTTGCTATTTTAATTGAATTGTAATATAATTGATACAACTTGTAACATAAATTAATTTAATGTGTTAATTAAATTACTAACTTAATTTGTTACTAAATATGTTACTTAAACTACTTAAATGAATTGCATAAGTTAATAGCTGTACACTGTACCTACACAATCTGTAAACTTCATCCGCCATAACACAGGGACATCCCTAGCATGGCGGATGAATTAACACAATTTTTTGTTCATTGTATAAACTTCTTTTAATAAATAAATAAATAAAAATAAAATATACCTATCACAAATTATTGGGGATGCCATAGTCCCACTTACTACAGTTTGTGAATACTACGGTGAAACTGTATCTGGGACTGTTCCGGTATTTACAAACTGTAACTGAAACTATTACGGTAAAGTAACTATAATTATTGTAACTGGGACTAAAAAAATGTAACTGAGGCCGACTATTACGGTATTCAACGCTATTTCTGGGACTGTTTTGGTATTCATAAAGTGAAACAGGAACTCTTAGGGTAAACACAAACTGTTGGTATGAGTACACACAAAATTTTGGTAGGGTATACACAAACTGTTATACTAACTGCTACGGTATTCATAATCTTTAGTTGGGACTGTTACGTATTCACAAACTGTGACTGGGATTGTTACAGTATTCACAAACTCATCCACTCGCCTGAAGAATTTACCGCTCAGAATAACTTTCCTTATTCCTATAAATTTAATATTCTTTATGGTTTTCGCTAACTCTCTTTCGTAATATCTCAAACATTATATTTATTTAGAAAAGTAAAATCACATTCCATCTGCTAAACTTTTTGTTTGCTCTTCTGTAAAATTATGTTTTGCGACATTTACCCGTAAATTCTCCCGTCATAGAATTAATTCCCGCGTAAATATGAGAATCCCAAGCCACAGACTGCAGAAATTTCTATAAAAAAAATCGTTTTCAAACTTCAGAATTACAGTGAAAATGACCCACATTTTCTGATTCATAAAAACCCCGTTTAAATATACGAGGATTCTCCTTTACAATTCTTTACTGGCCTTTTTGCCCTGCAAGGGGAGCTGCTACAGGAAGATAAGAAACCTTTCACATTAAATATATATATGAATTCGATTTGCATGTTCATATTTTTACAAGAACCTTATATTCGAGGGCACTCCCTTTTTCTTTACACTAATGTTGTTATGGAGTGTTTATTGTTATATATATTTTTAATGCTATTATATTTTAATGATATTAAAGATACATAGTTTATTCGTAGTTCTTCCTATTTGGGATTCCTGTTCAAAGGCAACTGTAAGTGTTGTGTTGGTGTTAAATCATATGTTTGCTGATTTCCTCGCCTTAATGTTTATTCATTTTCTCATCACAGGAAAAATTCAACTAAGACTTCATGTTTGTTGACCACTACTTCATATTTATTAATATCACATCTTCATGTTTGTTGACTGTGATGTTGATTTCCTCATATACATGTCTGTTTACTGTGGGTTGCTGTGTTGGTATTAATTCATATTTTTTATGATTTCCTCATCGTCATGCTTGATTAGCCTTATTTTTATAATTTCTTTTATGTTTCGAAGAAAGCAATATCTTGTAGCAGAAAATAGTTTGATCTTGTAGTAGAAAATAGTTTGATATTATGATTTAAATAAAAATGACTTCCTTTTCAACTACTTACATTACTGCACGATAGTGAACTTGTTTTAATTATAACTAACAGAATGAAAAATAAATACATGGAAATATATTCGAATAAGTCAGATACGCCTTAAACGTCACACATATGTCTGGTAATGTAACATTCTCATGAAAACTAGCTTTTGGGTACGATTGGTTAAGTACATATTATTGTTTATGTAATAAATGTGACAACTAACACCTAGACTCCTACAAATCCTACCTCAAAATTGTATCTAGCGTAGTGTGTAACATTTATTACACACTACGCTACTGTACTAATTAAAGCATAACTCAAAACTAAATTTTTTTTATCAGAGCTAGCCCGTTGAAATTTGATTTTCTATTAAGAATTTTATAATGTAATGAATCTTTTTAAATTCTTTGTCTGATCTGTTTTACAAGTCTCAACTTTTCACAGTCAAGGACGACTGTCGATTTTTACGTACATAATTTTTTTTTCGGCATCGCTCCATCAAAGTAGACAACGTTTTTGCTTTATTCTGAAATAAATTTTATTATAGACCGCAAGAGTCTAACTTATATTATGCTACAGGAGAAAATTTATCAATCACCACCAAAGCAAATTTAAAATTATCAAAACAGATTTAACACACCATCGCACATTTAACATCGGGTCTGCCCTAAATATGAAAATGCTGTGAGTTGAAAAAACAAGTTGGTTTACGAATATACCGTACTAAAAATCTGCACAAAAAGGCGGAAAATGCATCGAGAATGTATGTCCTATTTCCAGAGAAACAATAAAAATGAGGACAATTAAAACCGTCCCAGCGGTGACTCTTACCCTCCTACCGCAGGCCTCTTTGTCCCCTGGTAGGAAGGCAGTGTTTTATTGTAGCCTTACAATGGCTCGGCCAATGGGCGGCGGTGGGTTTCCACCCTGCCGCTAAGGGCGACCGAAGAAATACCGGTTATCCGACGATATTAAAAATAAACTGAAAATAAGCGGCGTTAAGAGCAGCTTACCGTTCGTGGAAGAATTCAGGAATAGGTTTTTGTGTTTCGAAGTATTACAGTTTTTGCTTTTAGTTGAAAAGACTTTTTCGATACTTTTAAGCCGCGCTTTGGCGTCTGTACTTTTTTGGAAAGTCTTAACTATAAAGGAGAAAATCTGTTTGTAAGAGAGAATTAAAACTCGCTGACGGTTAACTTTAACTTCGGAAAACCAGCACAGTTCCTCTGTCTGGAATATCTAAAATATCACTAGGATTTTCAGTAAATTTTTTTACACCGAAAACTATGTAGCTTTGAAATAAGTGTTTAATCATAAAAAAACTGAGACGAGACTCCATTTACTAATTGTTTTTGTGTTTATTTGTATAACTCCATTTATTTTTTTTATTTTTTTATATAAATCAAATTTTTATTAAATTTGTAAAATCAAATTTTTATTAAATTTGTAAAATCAAATTTTTATTAAATTTGATTTACATAAAAAAGTTCATAATGTTATTATTAAATTTTGCTAGTGTTATAGTTTTTATTATTGTGACAACATTTTTGGCTTTTAAGGCCATTTTCAAATTATGGTTATGCCGACTTGTTTATAGGATTATATTTACCCTCGTCCCGATTTCATTTTTATGGTACCTAAAGTGATTTATTACCGGTTTATCTCTGTGAAATTATTAATGAGAAAATTATTGTAACAAAAGATTTTCTATATTTGTAAAAAGCATTAACTTTGTGGCTCGCCATAATTTACAATAAAAACACATAAATTTGTTATAGACCACTTTTATTTTATAACACTCTGGATTGTTATAAAATAAAAGTGGTCTATAACAAATTTATGTGTTTTTATTGTAAAAGATTTTCTATTCTATGTGCTACTCTGAAATCTGTTTTCCCCACATTAAAAGTTAATGTTTTCTTAATTGTTTAATAATGAAGTGACTTCTATCGACCTTTTAACATGTGTTATACTTTTTCAACATAACCTGTTGAAAAAAAAAATCTTTTTTTGAAGAAAACCTCAAGCAATAAAACCTTTTCAAGCGGAAATACCGTCTGTCTGAACTATTTTTCATACAGAGGAGGATGTATGTCTCCATTACTATTTAATGTATACATGGATGAACTCAGTCACAGATTAAATAAAGCTGGGGTTGGCTACCATATTTGAAGACAGTGTGATAACAATGTGATTTACTGATGACATGATTTTGATGACGCCGTCGATCAGGGGGCTAAGAATTCTCTTAAAAATGTGTGAAAAATTGGCACTAGAAACAAACGTGTTCTAAAACCCAAATAAAAAACAGCACTTTTGGTCATTAGACGCGAGTAGGGTCTGAAAAGCATTTCACCAGCTTTCCTGATCGGTGAACTTCCAAAGGTAGTAGAAGAAGCGAAGTATTCAAGGCACGTCATCAACAGTAAGCTGATGGTCTTCACAATCTGACATCGACTGACAAAGACGAACGTTCATCATAAAGTCGAGCATGACCAGTAGAAGAAAGATTTCAGATTTGCAGCATACTTGTGAAAAGGATGTTATTCCTTACCGTAAATGCAAACTTTGGGTCAACTTTAAGAAGAACAACGAGGAAAGGCTTCGCGTTCAGCATAAAAACGCATACCGCATGATTTTGGCCTTCCCAGATACTGCAGTGCTTCCAAAATGCTAACAGAAGGACGATTTCCTGATTTTGCAGTCCTCATAAGAACCCAGGTGGCAGGATTAAAAACTAGTTTAACTAGAGAAAACGCGTTATAACTCTACAAAGGCATTTAGTAAAAACTAGTTTTAACTAGAGAAAACTCGTTATAACTAAAAAATGGGTTTTAACAGTATATATGTACATTTTTTTTTGGTTTTTGCTTACACTTTTCACCTGCGTATATGGGATCGCATTAAACTCCCCACATTGCAGAATAAAATAAATAATAATAATTATTAATTTAATGAAAACAAATAACTTTGTGTGCACCACTATTTATTACACAAAGTTATTTGTTTTCATTAAATTAATAATGACGCCACAAAGTGAATTTGCGAATTTTGAAGAAATAATAATTATTATTTTGAAAACCATTTCCACCTCGAGCGAATCCGGGTAGTAAGCACCGAAAGTTGTTAATAAATTTTCAAAAGTTCAGGAAAAAAACAAATAATACAGTTTTTTTGAAAATTCTTATTTAGGTATCCAATTTATTGAAAAATACCTCAGGGAGAACGTGAACAACAAACCAATATAGGAGTTTTGATAAAATGTGGATAAGGGGCTAAAAACTTTTCGTAAAACTATCGGGGTAAGTACACATCTATTTGAAAAATATTCGAGAGGCACATGTGAAGTTTTTTTAATCCATTAATAATGTTGTTTTGAAAGTAACAAGAGTGCAGGGATTTATTCCATTAGTGTTCGGATAATACAGTTTTACGATTTCTCTCCCATGCGACTCATTGTTTTATATTTGAATGGAAAGTTTTCATGAGTTTTGCTCATATTCTTTGATTTTTCAGTTTCCTACTCCCCGTATGTTTCAATCGATACGTTTTCCAGTATTGTATTCAATCCGAAATTACGAAACAAAACTCCTTTGTTTCTCTATTTCAATCGGGTAAATAATTCTCTGCAGGCTATTCAACAATAAATCTTTTCAGAGTTTTCCACCATTTCAACTGGGATAAATTTTTTGCGGAAAATCGCGTGATACTTGTAGAGGAAATATGAAATCGAGAGGAAAAGCATCGCGCATCCAACAAATAAAAAAGTCATAAAATTCACATTCCATATTTTCTTTTATATATTATCTCGAATCGAAAATCAGAAACTGATCCTAGAAATTGTCACTTTAGCTGGACAGGGTTCTAACTCCACCTTACCTCGTTCTGAGATGCATCTAAATTTGCAAAGACGATTTCTCATTATTTTCATACCGATTTCTGATTTTGAGATTGAATCTTGTGTATTTTAATGTTACATATTTTACAGGAAAATATTTGATAGTATTTATTTTTATTTTTTTTAACAATTTTTTTGGTACAATAGGTTTAATTTTATAATACAAACTTTTCATAAAAACAGTTAAAAAAAACAGTAGAAAAAAATGCATTTTGCAGGTTAACCAAAAATATCCCACACAGGCATCGCCAGTTCATGGGTACGCTTGAGTGTTTTTAAGACAGTTAAAATTTTATTCATAAACATACGTTTTCTTTAAATAAGATTAAAATTAAATAGCTACAAAAAAAAAATCGGTGTTTACTGAAATACTATTCAAAGGACATGTTCATACAGATTACTAAAAATGTGTTAAGTTACAGCAAGTAAATTTTTGTATCTATGGTTTTTATCCAAGAATTTAATACATTTTTAAACTTGCTGTAGGAGAATATATTTTTACAATCAATTTCTGTAGCCTTATAGAGAATATTATATATTTTTGGTGTAATAAAATATGCATGTTTTTGCGTAAGCCTAGTTTTACCCAGTGGAACTTCAAATACATTATTTAACCTATTACTAAAACGTTTTTCATTTTTTGTAAAAACAATATTTCTTGTAAATATACATTTTAAACATTGTACACAGTATTTTTTTCTTTTATCTAACAATTCAGTTTCATGGAACAATTGCATGGAGGGGTAGTTCATATCTTTATGGAACATTATTTTAAGTATTAATTTTTGAGTAATTTCTAGTAGCTTACTGTGTATAATATACACACCCCCTCATCTAATAATTCCATAAGATACTGATGATTGCACCAATGCATGATACACCAATTTTATTCTTTTAATGTAGACTATGTAATTTAAACGTTTAAAAATATAAGTTAAATACCTAAGTTTATTAACAAGCTTTTGTATGTGATTTGCCCATTGGAGTTGGCTGTCTATTATAATTCCCAAGTATTCAACTCTATTTCCCGTATTCATTTCTGTACAGCTAGAGCATGAGACAGGATTGCAAGTATTTTTGTGAAACCTTATATTTAAGCGAGTTAAGGGTTCCGCCTTTTTGGTATTATAAAATGGAATATAAAGAGTTTTTTTCACAGCTCAGAGTTAGAAGGTTTTGATTGACCCATTCTTTGACAATGGATGTGCACTTATTTGCATTTTCAGAGTCATCGTCCCAGGATTTACCATGAACTGTGATTACAGTATCGTCCGCGTACGAGAATAGTTTTCCCGGAATGCTTATATTACATAGGTCATTAATATAACCAGGAACAATTATGGTCCGATAACTGCCCCTTGTGGAACCCCAAGGCTCACTGGTGCTGGTTTATACTTACTTACCATTTCGAAACATACCATAAGCCACCAGCTAAGGCATAATAATTTTTGCATAAGGTTCTTATTACATAAAACCATTCCAAGGACCAAGATAGGTTCAATATTTTCCTTTAAAATATGTTAGATTGAACCTCAAAATTAATTTATTTTAAAAAGATTGTGAGAAATCGTCTTAGCACACTTTGACGCTTCTGAACATGATAAGGTGAAATTAGAACCCTTTCCAAGTAGAGTGACAAACTACACTGCGCCTCGTAAAAATGATCACTGTCAGATACAAATAAAATTGAATTGCAGAAGGTTCAAAGTGATGTAGAACGTTGTAAAGTTTAAAAAAAATTATGTTAGAATTTCGTTATGATAAGTACTCCTGTGTGGAGTTAATATAAAAAATAAAAATAAAAATAAAACTACGTTATATTTTATAATATAATTTTGTTATATAATATGAAAAAAAAAACTATGTTAGAACTTCGTTATTATATATACAAGTAACTACGGAAGTATAGCATAAATGACTCTGAAAAATATTTTGAGTAGAGAAATGAGTAAAAGAAATGGTTTTTGCATTCAAAAGTCATTTTTGAAAAAATGATAATATCAGTTAGAACCTTGTCCAACTAAGGTGACGAAATAATGATTTTCGTTGGCAGATTCCGACAGAAAGTTTTCAGAAGCAAATCATAAAATACGTAACAAAAGCATATGCCATAAAACCGTCATAAAGTTATCTCGAATTTGGTTTATTGTAATCATTTCGAACTTTACACAGCTAAATAACATATTTATTTGAATGACTCTAATGTGCGTAATGCATTTACGACGCTGAGCCTGCTAGTACAATTTCGTGTTAGTATTATTTATGTTAAAGTATAGGGTAAGGTTGTATTTTCTTGCATTTCATAATTCGTTGCAATGTAGGAAGCCATTACCATTAAGTAATGACAAATCAAAAGTTCAACGCCCTCCATAACTCGAAATCTCGCCATAACTTGTGAATAAAGCACTTCCGCTCACGAACCTCCAAAGGCACCAGTCCAGGTACCAGGGTCTCATATTCGTGCGAAGAATGGAGCGATGCTTTACGACCCTTCTCATTACATGTTTTAATATTTCGATACTTATTGTAAATGTGATCCTCTCCCGCGTCTGTGCTCCCGGTACGAGATTCCAATCGATTCATAAACAACCGCGCTAAACACTCGGTTTTAAATTAACACGCGGTTTTTGTAATACCATCTCCTTACATCAGCAAGTAACGATGTTCGGTGTAAATTAAAACCAAGTTTTACGACCGTTTTTGAATTGGTTTTGGATTGCCTCTTTACATGCAATGGTCGCGTGTTAATGTCCACTATTGCATTTTGGTGCAAGACATCACTTCCTTACAAGCAACTCTAAGTAAGCAGGTCGATAAAGATCATTTTTCTAAGAAGCGATTACACACTTTGACCTTTATTAACATTTTCCAGTACCGCTTTCAGCAAACAATTGCGTATTGGGAACTGAGAACTGAAAGATATAATTTTCATTTAATTTTTTTTTTTATAGATTCTCATGACCATATTATTTATTTATTTATTTATAAATAAACGCCCTTTTTCGGGGCTTTTACATATATAGCATAGAAAAAACATTTTATTGTACATAACTGAACTGCCTCAATAACAATATTTTAAATTTATTCAAAGATAAATTGAAGATGTCCACTGACTTGGTATAATTGTTTCCCTCCATTAGTATTCTGGGCAAAGAGGAATACATATGATAGTTAGTCCCAGAATTTCTGCACTGAAATAAATCCTGACTTCTAGTATTACGAAGTGGAATTCGGAAGCTTATCAATTCAAGTAATACCGGACTATCAACTAAATCATTTAGAATTTTATATAAAAATACCAAGTCAGTGAAAATTCTTCTGTCTGACAATTTAAGCATATTCATATCGTTTAAAAGTGTGTTGTAGTTAAACATATTTGCTGAAATACCCATTTTAAAATTTAGAAAACGTAAGAATTTGTTTTTTATTCTTTCAACAGCTATTTATTTATTTAATTTTCTTTATGTTGGTATAAGGCAGACTGCAGAGCCTTCTAAAACGTTGGCTAAAATAAGATGATATTACTTGAAAGCCATCGATGTTTCTACCATACTGGAGGACTAAATGACTAATGGACGGATTATTTTTGGTGAAAAGAAAACTGGGTAGGTAGGTAAGTAGTAAATAATGTAAAAATAAAGTGAAATCTATTAAATGAATAAATAAACTTTGGGCCAATGCAAAATTTTTAGCTAAGGGGCGAATGTCATCTTTTGTGATGCTATATGAACGGTATTATTTTATTTTTTAAGTATATTTTATTTACTTATAAAATGTTTACATCTTAAATCCAACATACTATTTTCTAAAACAACTTACTAAATTATTATTTCTAAAATTTGGACTTCACAACATTGATACATAATCCACGAAAGACTGCAAGATTTCGAGCTTACTTAACATTTACCGGGAGTTCATTGAACGCTTAAAACCTTAATGGTAAATATTGTTTTGTGTTCCCGATAAATTTGTTTTACGAAGCCTAAAATCGTTGCGGTTTCTCGTAGGACAACAATGTACGTTTCTCGTAGGATAACAATGAATTGTACTATTCATTCTTTTATTATTTAACATATAATCTGGCAAAAAATAATTCTCTAACTTATAAATAAATACTTGTCTTGTAGACTAATCGTTGACACAAGCTGAAGATATTGAGTTGGCGTTGCATTGTTTTTATTCTAGTATATTTTATCTGTTACAGCAGAATATAGACCTCTGTTCTGAATTATTTTCATTATTTTAACTTGTGTTTTATTGCTCAGAAAGATTACACTTGTGCAGAACGAATAATTCATGTGGATTGCCACAGTGGTGTTGTAGACCAATTTCCTTAATTTAACTAATGCAAAAAAAATTATATCTATTTAGTAATAAAGTATTTCAACAACCTTCTGATTGAAATTAAAAAAATCAATGACATCAATAAAATGAAACTCAAACTGAAGCTACACTTCATCAGGAATAATTAACTAAATAATTACCTGTTTTTCTCTTTCTTTCCATTTGTTATCAATCTATATTCATCTCTATTTTATTTAGATTTTGCGAATCTCTCTAAAGTGCACAATATTTTAGTATGTAACCGTATCCTATGTATGTACACCTTCACATATAATTGATCCAGAAGTTTCAACTGTTTCTATTATATACCTACCTATTGCATAATGTTATTCTATTTCAGTTATAATTAGTGTAACTCGCTCATCAAGCACAAGAACTAGCTTCTTCTTTGGTGAGATTGCAATTTTAAATAATTTTTTTACCGATATGTTATTTATATAACACCACTATATACTTCTATATCTATATTAAATAAAAAATGTCTAACTTTTCCTTTATCCTACGTAAGAAATTTACCATGTTTGCAATTTTTTTATTTAACATTTCAAAGTTAGTGTTAGGTTTTAACTTGTGTCGATTATGATTCCCAAGTTTTTAATTTCGTCTACTTCTTCAATATTTTAATTTTCTACGTTTAGGGTAGAGATTTCGTTTATTTTCTTCCCTAATATCATGAATTTACTTTTAGTTACATTTAATTTCAGTTTATTTATTCAACCACTTAGATATTTCATGAAGCTTACTTTGTATTTTTGACAATGTATCTTCAATATTATTTGCTTTAATATGTAAAAGTGTGTCATCTGCAAAGAGTTTGATGGAACAGTACTTTAGGCACTTCACTATATCATTAATATATACATAAACAGGAGCGGTCCCAAAACAGATCCTAGAGGAACTCTGAGGCTTACTTGTTGTTCTTTGGAAATAGCATCTCCAATTTTGGTTCTTTGTTTTCTATTTTTTAAGTAATCAATAAACCACTACAATTCATTACCATGAATTCCTATGTCTTCCAATTTCATCATTAGTCTTTCTCTGTCTATCGTTTCAAAACCACGTCTAAAATCCAAGAACACTGCTATTGTAATTTTCTTCTGATCCAAAATGGTTTTTCATTAATTTTTGACATAATTTATTGCTGTTTTACAGGAATATTTGTTTCTTAACCCAGATTGTTGTTATACAAGAATGTTTTTTTTATCAATAAATTTACTCATCAATTCTTTAACTATAGATTAATTGTTAGTATTCAAATAATCCAGTAATTGTTCGTATTTAAATAATCCATTTATTGGTCTGAAGTCTTAGAAGTTTTTTGTATTTATTATTGTGGGCACTGGTGTTATTATGGAATGTTATTATGGAATTATTTAGGATAGGAAGAAGTAAACATTGATCGTCCTAAACAGACCCACGTTGTAGGAGAGAGAAAACACAGGGGGGGGGGGGGGTCAAATCGTTCCACTTAAGAACGACTTGTAATTTCGTTATCATGTGACAAATTTTAACCATGTACAAATGTTGAGCGCATATTTGTATTTCCCGACTATCAAGGTGATGAAATCATCAATGATGCTAATTCCTAGGTGCATCTTCAACTGAAATATCCATAAAACAAGGACAACATTCCCGCCTGATGCCTGTTCTCTTCAGATTGCAATTTATAAGACAATTCTGTTTGATATATATATTACGTCATGCGTTTTTTCAATTATTTTGGGGCTCCAGACCAGAAGTAACTGCCAAAATCGACAGGGGTAGATGAAACGGGCCGACAAACAGCGTTTAACGTGAATTATTTCAACGGTTCCCGTTAAACGTCAATAAATCGAAATGGCGCTGTTCGTCAATTTGATCGTCAGTCAAACGTGACGGAGATTGAAATATACCAACATTTTCAATTTATAATATTACTAGCTTTTCCCCGCAGCTTTGCTCGCATGGTATTACGAGAAATTAGTGTAGCGCTTGAACTTATCAATTATCCCCCCTCCCCCCCCATCCCCACCCCCTCCCGCATTCCATATATTCATTCCCTTAAATTCAGTTTTCAAACATCTCGCCTGCCACCTAAATTTAATAATGCTATAGCTCAAAGAAAAAAAGAATTAGCCGATTTTGTTCATTCGTTCGGAATTTATGCGCTTACAAACATTTCGGATGTTTATTTTTATTTAAATATTTGGAAGTTTGTAAATGTAATAAAAAATTACACTATTTATTATTCAGTCTTTATAATCGTTACGGATTATATTTTTAATGTAGGAACTCTCATCTAACATTTATTCCAAAACAGAAGCTTTTCCAAAAAAAAAAAAACATATTCTAATATTTGAATTTTCTGGAGCAGTAGCCGACCAGGGGCTGAGTACCTACCAGTTTAGAGCCCACAAATATATTTTTTTTTTGTTTTTTTTCTGACGTTAGCAAAAACTCGCTTTTGTTAGCGACAGAAAACGTATAACAAATATAATATATAAATATTTATAATTTCAAAACGCCAGAGCTTACCATCATATACAGTCTATAGTCTTTGCATATAATTTAGCTTTCTATTGGTGAAAGAATTTTTAAAGTCTTATCATTGGTTAATGCGTGAAAGCGTAGCAAACAAACTCGAGCAGTTTCGCATTAATAATATTAGTATGGATTTATAATTTTTTTATAAATATTCATTTATACCATATCGATTGGAATATCTAACTAACTAAAGATATCAAATCAGTGCGAAAAATTTTGTAATCACTCCGACGGCCATTTTTTAATATCGTCCTGTTGTATATTATTTTTTTCACTGATATTATAAACACGGACAAAGGCACCCCTACCGGCGAACTTTCCTAATAAGTTTGAGATGATAAATAAAAGTTTATATTAGTTTCAGTTTACAGAAGTTTACGTTGGCCGTTTTTTAATGAAATTTATGAATTGGTTCCGATCAGTTCCGATAGCCCGGCAACTATAAACTTCAATAATATCATGATCAAAATGGAAGTGGGAACGTGTTGTATCCACAGATGTAGCAACGTTTTGTTTTATGAAAGTTTATATTAATTCTACTTTACCACAAAGCGACCACCATCGAAATGGTCAGAGGTGACGATTACGAATGTAGTGATTGGTTAGATAGTCGAACCGTCCAAAGCGTTTTGTGCCAGCTGTTGTGTTCACACAAACAGTTCTCTAATTCGCTTGGAAGGAGATTACTTCTTGGGAAAGAATATAGTTCTTCTTTGTTAATCTGGGATTTATTTAATACTTCGCATATTACAAGTGGTGACTACGATAGTCGGCCTAACTGGAAGCTGGCTAATATCCTAGCCAGGAGTTCCAGAGTGGTGGATACTTTCATAAGCGCACTGGTGAAAAACCACCATTCTGAAACAAAACGTTACTGTTCGGTAATCAGCTCTGAATAACCAGATACATACGTCCTCACCATCCTCTTCAATAGGCTACGAAGCATCGCACAAAGAAGAGACCGATCATACAATCTCATTCTCTCGCAATCTAAATCCCTAAGATATTGTGTTTGTCTTTTTTAGAGTCGCTGTTTTTCTTTTCAATGAGTTTCAAATCACAACGGTACTAAAAGTTTTGACTTCAAAAAACAGAGTGTGTAATTCACACGAGGTAGAAGCGAAACCTTCAAAAAACTAAAGTAGATAAGAGTGGAGAGGCATTAATAGGAGACCAATAGGCTACGAAACACCGCACAAAGAGGAGACTGATTATACTATATCATTCTCTCGAAGGTTAAATCCTATAGATGTATGTTTTTGTTTCCGTTTAGTGTCGCTATTTTTCGTTTCATCGAGTTTCAAATCACAACGGTTCTAAAGAAGTTTTCACTTCAAAAAAATATTTATTTCTTTGTTATCAAACTTATTATTAAAAAAAAAACTACACATGTCACGATATCATACCTATGAGTAAGGGCCTACGCTCATGGAGAAACTGAAAAAAAAACAGTTTTCAACGCAATTGAAATCAACCTCCTTAACAAAATCGATGTGTTTCTGATAACAGCTCACGAACTGTCAAGTTTTGACATGTCAGATCAGAAACATTTCGATTTTGTTAAGGAGGTTGATTGCACGACGCACTAAGCAAAGAACAATTGACCATATTCCAGTGTCTATAAACAGATGGGTGACATTTCATAAATAACAGTGAAAGCATATATTATGTCTGCTTATTACTGATGAATGCGGGTCACGGAAACTGTTTAAAAAAATCCAATAAAATCAAATTTCAAATCGGCCACATTTTGGCTAGCAAGCGCTCGAGGGTGTTTGCAATTAGACCAAAATATGGCCGAAAACGCTCCAGAGATTATAAGATATGAGGTTGTAAGAACAAAGTATATTTTTCCATCTGGACTTCTGTAATTCCCCGAGCGTTTTTCCAACGTTACACTATTCCAATGTTTTCATTCCGCGCAGGTTCCATGGAAATCTAAAATATTATACACGTATCTATACACTCTTCTACGAACGAGTAGGTTCTCAGAAAGTCAGCAAACAAATCATAATATAATATGGAGATATGGTCATTGCTCCCCGCTGCACATGGCGCAGGAGCAATATGGTTCTTTTAGGACAAAATAAGTTCAGAGCTTGACTTAAAAATACACCCCTAAAAACAACCCATTGGTAAAAAAGTAACTCGTGGTAAGAATTTGTAAAAAATGCAAGGAGTTAATGAAAATAACTTTTTGAAACGTTCTCCAGATTGAAGTTCGATTCACTTATTTTATTTTAGTTTGAAACATACAATTTAAAAAAACTGAATCGAGTTTGAAAACCGCTTAAAGAAATTGCTTGTAACAAGAAACTAACGAATAAAAGTTTCTTTAAAAAAATTGTCGATTGAAAGTCTCAAAGCTCCACAACTCGTGATGAAAAAGACGTTGCTAGCAAAAAATATTTGGATTTCATTTTTTCATGTCAATACCTCGCAAGAGTTCCAACGGATTCCGCTTGGAGCCGATGGGACTACGGCATTCCCAATCGAGGTACGCTGTGAGGCTGAAGGTAGAGGGAGAGAGATAGACAAGAGGAAGGTGGGGAAGTACCTGGCTATTCAGATCTGATTACCAAAAATGAAATGGTGGTCTAAATCACCAGGGCGATACTGGTAGTATGTTTTACTCTAGAACGGGCGGAAAATATACATCTTAAAACTCATCTTTTCAGACAGTCGTATCCATAAGTTTAAAAACCTTTCACCTTCATCGTCACGGCCCACGACATTGTAAATTGCTAACTATGTAAAAAAATAAGCAAATTCTTTTTTTAAGCTTTTGTATTTTCATTTCATGGAAATCTCCAGTCCCAAAGAGTTCTAAATTCTCTAGTCTTTCAAAACAAATATTAAGTCAACTTTGGCATTAATCTTCTTATAAATGTAAAATCAACAGTGTTGAGGGTAGCAAAGGTTAAGTCACGCAGTGACCAGTGTTTTCAATATAATGTCCTCCACGTGCAAAGTCGTATCTTCCCCAAGCATAAACTTTCTAAAAAAGTATGTTTATCGGAAGTGACCTGCCAGGTAAGTATGTTTCTATTTCATTTTGTAAAAAATAAAATTAGATAGATCCTAAGAATTCATAATAAATTGTACAGCACCCTTGAGGTAATTTTTCACAAAAACGGCGCTCTACAAATTGTCCAATTATTATTATTATTTTTACATATTATGTTTAATTAATTCATTTTAAAATAACATAAATTAATGAAATAAAAAAGAATTTGAACACGCGACATTCGGACTACTAGTCGAGAGCCTTACACCTCGACCACGAAGGCCGTCAAATTAAAATCAGTAGATTATAATACTATGACGCTGAAACATCGTCTGCTGCTATAATGTTATTCTGCTTTACTGTGATAATGAAATAAGTTCGACTTGAATGACTTCAATATTTGATTTGTCCTATTACCTTAGAGATTATTCTCAAAATTATAACTATTTTTCTTAACTTTATCGACACAAAGCACTCTTTTTAGGGTAAATTGCCTTTTTGAAAAAAAAAGATATTCAAATAATCCATTTTCGTCTATCGACAATTTACAAATGCATTAAAAATGTTGCTTTGATACTGTGGACTTTTATAAATGGAAAAATCTTGCTGGCAGGAAACCATATGGTGTTCAAAAGGGTAAAAGAATTGTAAATCTTTGCAGAATAAGTCCTAAGCCAGGGAAAGGTTTCACATGAGGACATTTAATGTACTTTGCAGCGGTTTGTACACTTTAAACATGTTGCAATGGAACAATGGTGAATTAAAATTTCTAAGCTTGAACGAGAAAAGATTTTTCAGAAAATTTTCCAGAAATTAAGTCGAATTAATAATAATTTACTCACTTGCACCTCCCATCTGTCGTCTATTGTGGACAAAGGTTATGAAAGTCATAATAAATCCAATATTTCTTTAAGCCACCGCTATCCGAATTTCTACGATTTCTTACCTATCTCCCTTAAACATTTGAAGTTTTTAAGCTCTTAAAAAAATATATATTATTATTACAAAAATATTTGTTATAAATGTTATTTTTGAAGATAAAATATTATCAAACAAGTCTATTTCTATTATTTTACAAGTTATATTTGTGAAAAAATTCACAACGTTTCTTTAAATGATACTTAAGATTCATTCCACGAGATTTTTGCTCAGTCTTAAACGAGTCGTGTTTTATTAAGCATTTTCACAATTTTCGCTTTAATTTTATTACTTTAAATATTAGCGCGCTCTGTCCAACATTTGCAATTACATATCTATCCATCTTCTTCTTTTTGAGTCGGGAAGCGCCGCATTAATCCGTCTAGGCTTCAAGTGTCAAAGACCAGCATGACAATCGAATGCTTGCTTGGAATGGCTTTGGACGGTGTTAAAATCGGAATAGCCAGTTTTTTTTTACATGAGCTCCACACAGGAGGATCATCACACATGTCATCTTTGGGGATGCTGTGTTGAGGGTTTTTTTTAAGGAAAAGGAGGAGAGAAGAGTTTTGGGAAGGAAAAGGGTTTAAGAGGTGGGTAGGAATCTGGGATTCAGTGTGTCCCGGTCATCCGCCTCCAAGATCTAGACAAACCTCATCCCACGAACCCGGGCACCCCTGCTTAATCACCAAACGTAGCGAACTACTTGGGGTGACTTATGGCAGAAGTGTTGGTTATCCAATAAAAGTTACCAAGGCGGCGGTGCCCATTCCCGCCTCCCAAATCGAAGATTTGGTACATTATAATCTTCCTTTTTCCCATATCCTTCCCTTTCTACTCCTATCAGCATTTATTGTATTGTTTATCACAAAGCACCCCAATTGGGCTGTCAGAGTTCGCACAATAAAATAAAAATAAAGTAATCTATGTCTTTTAACGTAATAAACATTTTTTTAATTTGGGAGGCAGGTATGGGTACCGCCGCCCGGTACCCATACCTGCCTCCCAACCATTTATTGAAATACCAACAGCTTTCATAGGTCACACCAAGAGGTTCGCTACGTTTGGCGTTTTAGTAGGAATTCCCGCATTCATCAGGGGAGGCGTGTACAAGCCTTGGCGGCGGATTCGCCTGCTCACCAGCTACGTGGCGGGCCGGATCGGGAGAGGTCGGTTTAGGAGGACTCTTTGACAACTCCAGCTGCTCTTTCTTGGTAGATTCATAAATCCGTCACTGTTGAAACACTGACACCATATCCGTACCCTCATAACTTTTTTCTTACCATAACTTTCTTGCCTTAAAAAGACCCTCCACACGGCCGGCGTAGCCCAGCGGTAAGGCTCTCGGCTCGCATTCCAAAGGTCGTGGGATCGAATCCCGGCGTGGCAAATAAATTTTATTTGATTAATTTGTGTTATTTCACAATTAATTCATTTAAAAATAATATATAGTATATTTGCGGCACGTTCCAGAGTGGAAGATACTCTCAGTATCGCCCTGGTGTAAGACCACCAGACCAGACCAGGTGACCAGATCTGAATAGCCAGGTACTTCCCACCTTCCTCTTCACCATCTTCTTCCCGTCCCCACTACCTTCAGTCTCACAATTGGGGATGCCATAGTCTCACTGGCTCCAGACGGGAGCAGTTGGGACTCTTGTGCGGTATTCATGTAAAAAAAAAAAATCACAGCATCCCCTAAGATGATAAAGACCCTGAAGAAAATTATTTCTTTAGGCCTTCCTGTGTGCAGCGAATGTAACAAACTAAGCAGAAAAAATCAAATGATTCACCCCTCTATCTTGGAGCGTAATATTAGCATCTACAAGAAAGTACTTTTCTGTTATTCCGTACCTCAATCACTCGATCATTTCATTTCTTCCTGGGACAACCACAACGTTTTGCATTCCAGTAGCGCATCATACACACATTCTTCATGGGCATCCGCCGTGCGTGTTTTAACAAGCAATGGCGTTCAATTCAGAATCTTATTCATACATTAGCATTTTCTGATTTGCCATTTTAGGTAAAACATGGCATTTCATCGGATACGACTCTGGTATATCATGTCTACTATGGTGACAAGTCAGAATGAAACCAACTTAGAACTACTTCAGAAAATTCATTAAAAGTGATGAAAAAAAATTGGTTTAATAGGTTACGTTAGGTAAGGGTTGTGGGCTATTTTAAAACTTTTTTTTACAATTAAGGTTAATGACTTTTCAAAGAGGTTGTCGCGGCCGAATACCACGACACGAGAGTGTGGACTTTAAATCCTTTTTGTAAACGTAATAGACCATGTATCGTGTTTTGAAGGCAGATCGAAGGAGAATCGGTTTGATAGGAAATCTCCTACCTTTTGACGGCTTCTGAAGGCTGCTCAGGGTCGTTTCTGGTATCACATATATTGCACAACAAGGTTTTATGCACGACACTATTATTTTAAAAAAAGAAACGAAACTTTGCGATTATTTGCGAAATTTGACGAGAGCTACTTGTGACCCATATCACTTTCGAAATGCAACTGTTATCAAGTGGGTAATGCACACTTGGGTGGCAATATTGTTCATCATGTAGGTAAGCACATCCTCTTCTTTTCCGGGTTCAGACATTGAGGAAAGGAGGAAGAGAATGGATTACATAATAGAAGGACTAGGGGAATATGAATAAGTCTTTTAAAAACTGTTTCAGAACCAAACAGAGGTATTGAGTTGACTTTATACTCAGTTGGCATGGAAACGTCTATTATACCTACATGTTTCTCTGCCAGTTAGTACCAGAAGATTGTAATGCAACATAGTACCGATTTTAACGTGAAAACTTCTTTAACACTGTTGTGATTTGAAACTCGATGAAACGTAAACGAGCGACACTAAAAAGAGACAAACACATACATACATTTATAGGATTTAGCCTGCAAGAGAATGAGAAAGCAATAAAATATTTATTTATTTCACGCTTTCTCTGTACCAATACATTTAACGGCCGGCGTAATCCAGCGGGAAAGCTCTTGACTAGCATTCCGAAGGTCGCGGGATCGAATCCCGGCGTGGCAAATAAATTTTATTTGATTAATTTGTGTTATTTCACAATTTAAACTTTTAAATTAATATAAAGTATATTTGCGGCACGTTCCAGAGTGGAAGATACTCTCAGTATCGCCCTGGTGTAAGACCACCATTCAGAATTGAAAAGTTGCTTGAAATAGCTTTGGTCGTGTTTGGTGACCAGATCTGAATAGCCAGGTACTTCCCACCTTCCTCTTCCACATCTCCTTCCCCTCCCCACTAACTTCAGCCTCACAACATACCCTAATTAGGGATGCCATAGTCTCACTGGCTCCAGACGGGAGCAGTTGGGACTCTTGTGTGGTATTCATATAAAAAAAATTAAAAAAATACGATAAATCCATAGTCCCACGTAAGTATCCTTTGGTAGTGGGGTAAAGTGCCTGACGAACCTCTGCCGTCATTTAGCGGACCAGGGATCATATCCTACAAAATAAAAAAAAATAAAAAAAAATGTAAAAGCAATACCCAATCTTCAAACCAATCCAAAATCTACAGGCAAAAAAAACACAAAAAGCAGGGGCGATTCTTTCAATATCGTTAAGAAACACTGCTCTTAATTAATTTATGTTTATCAAAAATACTTTAAAATTGAATCATTCTAGGAATCGAACCCAGGACCTTAGCCTACAAAACATGACAATAATGTAATATCCACCGATAAGTTTATCATAAAAGATAATATATACAGCCTCTATTGTGAATAATATGTTTAGCCAGCTCAGCACAACAGAGCGCTCAGTAAACAAGAAATAATTAAAGGCCACTATTCATAGTGATGGCGCGCGTCTAGGGCTTGGTAAATATCTGCTTCCATTCTGGTCTTCAGGGCAAATAGTACGCGCTTCAGCGATACGGAGGGGAGAGTGACGGTGATTGACAGATACTCTTGCGCACGTACCGATATACATAAGAGTATTATTGCTCGTTAATACGCCTATCTGGCTGTGATAATCTTTTACAGTGCTTTTGGTTAATAAAATTGCACCATAATATGAGTTTGGGGTATGTAAATAATCCCAAAACTCTCTTTGCATAATACTCTAAAATAACATCATTGATGAATCTACTCGTGGATAAAATATATCAACAAAAGTGGCAATTAGCAAAATCTTCATGTACATCAAGAGACAATTACCTAGTAGAATGTAAAATGGCCTAATTGGTTTATATTCCACATGTTTGATAATATTTGGTGCATAGTTTGATAATAATTTATGACGGACACCACTTAGGATGGGTTGTTTCAAAAAATTTGATGGATTCATCAAATATTTGAAGTTGATTTTCACGTTCTGTGTAAGTTCTATTCAAGTTCTGTTATTACATTGTTATAGGAAAGTTGCTTCACAAAACTGAAACAATCACAGAACTTGAATAGAACTTACACAAAACGTGAAAATTAACTTCAAATATTTGATGAATCCATCAAATTTTTTGAAACAACCCGTCCTTAGTTGAAGTTGATCCGGAAACAGTAAAATTCACAATGATTAAATCCCAAAGATAAAGCAGATTGTATTTTTTGACATGTCACAATAACATTTCAATTAATTGAATATTGTATCCAAAAGGACATTTTGGCGACATCTATGGCCCAGTTGTCGTCTTTATGCAGTTCACGAGCACAATACAAATTAGTATCCCTGTAAGCACACAGAGACAGCCAAACCACCATTTTGTGATAAACCCGGATTTAATTTATTTAGGGTATTTCACCATCCTCCTGATAGCTTTTCCATACAAAAAAAAACTCGGCTTACTTATCCTATATATAGCCACTATTCAGAGGTTCAAGTACCGAATAATAAAATCGGACTTTTTAAATAAATATATCGTGTTTATTAAATCCAAAATTAACGTTAAAATGTGCGTATTGATAATCCATAAAGAGGATGGTAAAAGAGCCCTTAAGCATTATTAATAAATTGTAAAAGATTGTTATTTTATGAGCTAGTAGTCACTGCTAGGCTTAGTAGGCTATTAGCTTTTTTACCGTAGACGGCTTTCGACGACCTCTGTGGTTGAGGGGTGAACAAAGGTTCTGTCTTATCAATCCGGAGGTCCCGGGTTCAAATCCCGGCGTACGCAAGCATATTTCACCATTAAGACCATCATCTAGTGCACAGCAAATCTACATGAAAGTGCGCTAATGAATACAGAAAATAACTACGCATATTCTCATAACATCATCATGTTTTAATATTATGATTTTCCTTTAGCTCATATTCATTACCTTCAAAATGTACAGTTAATAGGATTTCTCCGCAAGTATCAGGCTTGTGATAGGCATTATTCCATAAAAGGGAACTTTGTATCAGGTGTGTCTTAGTGCATGTTTTAGTTGCACTAAATTACCATAAAATAAATCTAACGGGATAACATAACGATTTTATCACAGGAAAAAGGTAAATCGATTTTCTAGAAATGATGTAACAGTAAAAAATAATGGTTTGCTATCACATGTTATTTCAATCCCGTTTAATGTCCAATTAAACTAACTAACCATCAGGCATTTCTGAGGGGTGGGCAGAGAGAATATATCTACGGCCAAAAACTCAGTCTTGGCACATACTCCTTGCTTCAATCACATTCATGCATTGTCTCTTGCACGCTTTTCTGACAGTCTGACCCTTGACACGACCCGATTCGAGTATTTAATTTATTAATTGTGCCATGTCTTGCTTCCACAAAGCGTCCTCAACTACGTCTATTCACTTTCATATATTAATCAAATACTCATTCAACAACTTACCACTGATAAATCCATCTACGTATCTAAGTGTCTCTTTCTTTACCTTGTTTACTACGCTTTCTTCCGCCTTTCGTTTTTTCCGAATCTCTTAAGGCCTCGTCAAACAGAAGGCGTAATTTACGCGCGGTAGGGCGTAAATTACGCCCGGACTGACGCCGCGTTATAACGCCGCGTTGTGTTGTACTTAAAATATCTAAACCAGTCAAACAGAGAAAGCGCGTTAGCATTACGCGACACATTACGCGGCGTTAGGACGTCGCGTTGTATTTTTTTACAAAATTTTGTTTTACGCCGGGCGTTCTTCTTGCTTGACTTTGGTAAAAATGATTATTGAAAAGTTAATTGAATGTGTCCGAAAACATCCTTGTTTGTATGAAATGAGGAACAGTGCATATCAAAATGTTTCTATAAAGGCAAGATTATGGGAGGACATTGGATTTGAAATAAATGAATCGGGTAAGAAAAGAAGAAAAAATTTTATTGGTCAAAATAAGACTTTCCTCTTCTTATTAATATCATGCACCCATATTCTATTATAATGTGAACGTGATAATGCACACAGCAGTAACAACTCATCTTCATCTGAGCCGCTGGACATTGTGACGAAGACTGACTGGCGCCGAACGCTCTGCCTAACGCTCTGCTTTACGCCAAAGCCGTTCAAACCGAAAGTACGCAGCGTTACGGCACTTTACGCTAACGCCTTACCGCGCGTAAATTACGCCTTCTGTTTGACGAAGCCTTAATGTATGTTAATGGTCAAACATTGTTTTACCATATTTACGTCTCAGGGGTTTAATTTCTAAAGCATTCAGTTAGTAAATATCCAAAGAGAAAATAATCTCAGCAAATTAATAAATAAATATAACTTTCTATCAGTTTAATTGACTTCAATGAGGAGCAAACTCTTTTTGTCTAGCAAGAAACAAATCGTGCTTAAATTAATTAATATTAGAAAACTTTTTCAATAATGTTATCCGCTTTGCGGCCGTCTTACTAACGACGTGAAATAATGTAATGTATCATAAGTGGTCTATGATTAGTTCTCACATTACTTTAGTTGTCTGTTGGCTCTTCGGGTCACATGTTCTCGTTTCCGAGATGTGCCGAAGGTAAACGAAGGTAAATGAGTAGTCATTATAATTCTAGAGCTCCGCAGATAAAACTTACTTTTAGTCGGAAAGGACGTTAGTCCTCCGAATTATAATTATAAATTACGATACATCAATAAACATTCACTGTGATTCAAAGTATCTAAGTTTTTCAATCAGCATCGCATAGTACTGGAAAATACTGGTCCCAGTAATTACGAATGTCTCTGGAGGGAATATTGCAATTATTATACATAATCATATGACAATAAGTTTTTAACTTTCTGTAAAATAAAACACAAACTAAGAAGCTATTTTTAAAATAGGTTTACAGTTTGAGATTAATTTAAAAAAATATCAAAGTGTGCAATTCACACGCGGTAGAAGTGAAACCTTTAGAAAACTAGAAAAGACAAGAGTGGGGAAACTACGAAGGACTTTTTTATCAATGATTTTTTTCCATATTTTGTCGTCGAGTTCCAGTGCACCTATTCCTGTACATTTGGTCATCTTATTAGTATATGTATTTTCTTCTTCGGAGTCGCTAGATGTCGCTTTCTTTTGTGTTTTCTTTGTCTGTTTATGTTGGAGTGGTTCGAAGGTTGGATATTGATTTTACAAAATCAAAGATCTTTATTTTTTTGGATCTCGTAGATTTCGTGGATTTCGAGACTCGTGTGGTACCGTGGATTTATCGCATTATATTGGAACCGAATACCCGTGAAATAAATAAATATTTTATTGCAATCTCATTCCCTCGCAGGCTAAATCCTATTGATGTATGCGTTTGTCTTTTTTTAGTGTCGCTCGCTTCTGTTTCATCGAGCTTTAAATCACAACGGCGCTAGAGATATTTTTAATTCAAAAAGAGCAACAAAAAAAAACTAGCCTAAAAAACCATGGGTGTCTTTTTGGTTTCTGCATTAATTTTGACTTTCACACGCCCTGAATACTTGGTCAATGCTAAGTTTACTAGCTGACCCGGCCACGCGTTACTGTGCTAATAAAAAACAACGCCATATAATGGATGGTTATCCAACCTCTTAACTCACACCGCCTTTTGTTAATTTGTACAGAAATCAAATCCAAACCGCCTGCTTGCCAGCCCGTTCGTCCACCACATATAGACATTCTCCTTTAATTATATATTTCAACCAATTTACACAAAACCTTAACAAATTATATATTTAAACTTTCCTTATGAATTATTTATTGGTGAAAACCGCATGAAAATCCGTTCAGTTGTTTTTGAGTTTATCGCGAATAGACAGACAGACGCGGCGGAGGACTTTAATTTATAATACGTAGATTTTTAAATAATTTGTGTTTATCGGATGAGGCGCCTCTGGACATTTACCCATTCAGTCTACTTTCTCTGCATGTTCCATGCCTTACCGCCATAAATCAGGGTCGGCATCAAATTTAATGTCTAAAATAATAAATTTATTTGCAAAGGTAGATAAAGAGTTTGCTGCAACATCGTAACTAACGCCGTTAAATTCTAATTTACTGTAAATATTCAGACGGAATTTCATTAAATCAATAGTTATAACTTACCCGTGACAGTAATTGCATTGGTTAATGTTAATTTATATGTGTTGCACTGCACATTACCGAGCAGATATTGCACAATTCCAGGCAAATGCAACAGAAGCAAAAGCAAACTGCATTCAGTGCTAATTCTAGGAGCAAACATAAACAGGGACATTGTTACCTTGTAATGCACAACTGCACAAATGCAGAACACGCTCCGTGGCTCTTTACCGTAGTTATGAGTAAGCAAATGATTACTATATTGTTGAATATTATTGCATCTGGGTCATTGCAATATTTTACTTTGTCAATAGTTGCGATTATTTCATGATTAATTTGTGAATGCAGTTGACAGGTATACTATAAAGTTATCAAAATTTATGAAAAAAATATCAATAATAAGCATTGTGCAATTGCTTACTTTGCATTAACAATTGTCAATTATAATTTTGTCTAATTTCAGACGGTTGATTTAAACCAAAAAAAAATGGTTGTCTGTAAAGTCGGTTTACGGACGATAATTTTACGTGATAACGTCATATAATAACGATGGAGTGGAAGAGAGATAGATGCGTCACAAGCCGAACGTTTGTTCCGCGCTCTCGCTTGTACGCTCGGCTCAGGCGGAACGTGACAACGTGACAATGAGTTATGCTTTTTATGAGTTTTGCGATTTATAAGACGTTATCACGTCAAAAAAGGGAACATAACTTCCCATCATTACGAAATGCCTGCAGGAGATACTACCTACTGAATTCAAGGAAGGTATAATATATTAGCTTCTTTTCAATAGTCTGCATAATAAGCAAAGACTAACTTAATAGTTACTTACTTAAAAGAATTTTATTTTATACTAAACCCACTAAACCCAATGGGTTTTAAACAGACCTTTGGTTTAGAAGAAAGGAAATACAGAGGCCATCTTTACAGTAGTTATAGTTATTTGGTTGCAATTTAAGGTTTGATTCAGAATTAAAATTTGAACAGAAAGAAATATCTACTGTCTCATCATAATGCACTTATATAGGTACTAATACCTTCTCGACACGCACCCGTCTACGTCCATAGTTTTTCCATTATGATTTTATCAGCGATGCTTTTTTTATGATTTTTGATCGCTGACACTAAAGCGCCAGCTGATTCTAGTGTCGTAATAACTTACATATTTTTGCAATATAAGATAATTTGTGTATATATTTATAAAAATAATATACAAACTAAAAGTAGTTTCTCCAGAATAGCTATTTATTTTAGAGAGAATTAATTTTTTTTGTTACGGAAATGTTGACACACAAAAGGTTAATCAACTTGTCGTTGACTAATGTTTATATTTATAAACACAGTATACACACTAGAAACAAGTAGTTTCCTCGGAATTTTCAATGATACTTGGTTCATCAGTTTATAAGTTGTGTTAATTTATCATGTTGTTTAGAATGAATATCAAACTGGACTAAACGACCGTTCTAATGGATGATCTGTATATATCTGAATAGGAGTATCACTGATGGTGCCCAGCTGTCGATCGAATATCATTGGCTATTTCCGTTAATGGTCGGGCATTAGACCCCATAGTTAACTCTCTCTTATAATACAACTTTACACAGTTGAGACACATTCAAACTAAATGGTTTTCCAATAAGAGGTGTTATTTTAAATAGCCCATTATTTCGGTAGATGTCACTTTTGAAGCTGTTATTTTTTGACATTTGACAAGTAAAAACTACATCGTTAACAAAAATGGAATGATACACGCTTCAACAACGCATTGAAATTATTAAAATTCACTATAAAAATGGCGAAAATTTGGCAGAGACGGTTCGTAAAACTCGAACATTTTTGGATCGTCGTGAAGCACCTTGTCGGACCGTAATACAGAAATTGGTGGAAAACTTCGAGCTGTTGGGACAACTTGGTGATGTGAAGAATAAAACCCGTGCATGTTACTCAAGAACAGCCGAGAATATTTCTGCTGTAGTCGAAAGTGTTGAAGAAAACCCAGGTTTGTCAATTCCTCGTCGTTCTTTGGAATAAGGCATTCCACAAACGTCATTACAGCGTATTTTGCATAAAGATTTGGGTCTTAAGGCTTATAAAGTTCAGTAAACACAAGAACTCAAGCCGGACGATCATCAATAGCGTTATGTCTTTGCTGATTGCGTCCTTGAAATGCATGAAAATGATCCGGAATTCCATCGAAAAATCATCTTGAGTGATGAGGCCCATTTCCACCTCGGTGGCTTCGTCAACAAACAAAATTGTCGCATCTGGGGCTCGGAAAACCGAAGAGTTATTGTTGAAAAGCCTGTATTATAACGTCCTATCGATAACTGTTGAAAGACATTGAAATTACACTACAAGGTCATTCTTAAATAAATAACTTCGACTAAAAGAATAAACAGGTTTCAACCTTTTGTACGTTGCTTCATAAACTACCTTGAATGGGATTAAAAAAAATCTCAACAGATAGTGATCGATCCAAAGCGTAGGAATATCTATTTTTTCCTCGGCAACCCGACACCGCCATCGAGTAAGGAAGATGTGTCACATTTTATGTTGAAGTAATTCATCAAGTGACTGGCTTCACTTAATGTGACACCGCTTAGCTACGATGATTGGACGTAGCCTTCGAGTCTCGGGTTACTCGGCCCAAATCCCAAAGCTCGAACTAGATCTGAATTAAAACAAAACCTAGACAGCCTCCAATATGAGGTGATATTATCTGTGATGAAAAAATCGATAAAAAAATCAAGCACCCATATTGGATTACAAAATGTCTTTTTTTTGGGGGTACGTTTGTTGATACTTAACAATTTGTAATCTTAAAGTCCGTTCAATCCATTTCAAATAACAAAAATTCGCACAGAGCTGAAATTTGATAGAGACTTTAAGTACACCATTACAAATAAAATTCCAAAATTCCATGTCCGCTAAAAAAGTTATTCAAGATCAAAGGTAAACATTTTCAGTTTTTTGGATTTTTCTCGTGAACGGTAAGTTATACAAAAATTGTAGATCATAAAATTATGTACAAAAAATGTTTGTACATTTTTTTTCTAAGAATCACCATTTCTGAGATATAGCGATTCTAAAAGTTGTAGGAGTTACATTCTATATAATATGCACACATTTCCAAACCATCTTTGAGGTAATGTACTTGGCGCATTTTTTTAACATGGTTTCCCCGGTAGGCATAATCCACGATCGGTTATGATGAAGTTTCGTGAGATAATATTCTAATAACTGCATATTGATATTGATTTGCAATAGCTTTGTTTATAACCACATAATTTGTTAATACAAATAAATAAATAATTTAGAAGCCCTCTAAATAAAGAGAAGTCATATTCTTAATAATCTAACTAACTACACAGCGGTAGGAAGAGAGGAAGGACCGCTGAACAAATCGGTCGGCACACACTTCACGTTAATACATATTCTTCTATTATTCTGACTCTTGACTTATGTTCCGACTCAATAAGTATCTGATTCGATAGATCTTGTGTTACGGGCGCCAAATTGATAGGTAAAGAGGTTGAGAACACGGAGGGAATCGACATGATATGTAACGACGGTTGTGGTAGGTATTTAAGTTAGCTGTGCATGGCTCTTAGACCCCAAAGTGTTGCATGGAGCTGAAAACTTATTATTTTTTTAATTGAAACTTCTTTTGAGGCGTTAGTAATTCGGAATTTGGGTGAAACGGAAATGACGCAGTAGCACCTGCGAAGCATCACACTGCGCTCATTGGCCAATTTGATTTTGATCTTGGCCAATTTGACATTGGTTGAGATATAAAACGGAAATGATGCTTGGTCCTAGGTCTGCGCTCATTGGCTGCTTTGATTATCACCTCACTTTTCAAGGCTTGAAGGGCTACCCCCGAATATTTATTCCTCTTGAATTATTTGGTGAAAAGAAAGAAAATTATTTTTAGATAATTAAAAAAAAAAAAACAGAATGCGCTATTTCAAGTGAAACCTTCAGAAAATTAAAGTAGACTAAAGTAGGAAAACCAGGAAGCACTTATTTTATTAATGTGAAGGATGTTTTTTCCATAGCATTGCTAAGTGTATCTTATGAATTTTAAAGTTTAAACGAAATTTTTGATTTAATGAGACTATACATTCCATGATAACCTTTCAACTATTTCCAATAATTCTTTTGGATATTTGGTTTTATGAAACTATTTACCTTCCATGATAACCTTTTAACATTTTCCCTTTTAGATTTTTGGTTTTTATAACACTATGTACATTTCATGGTAACCTTTTAACAATTACCAATAATTTTTTTTCGCTTTTTGTTTTTATGAAACTATTTACATGATAACCTTTTAATGATTTCTAAAAGAATTTTGTTGATTTTATATACTTTATGTGTATGATTATGTGCATGCGTGCATATACGTATGTGTATGTATGTGTATGTGGATATTTATATGTGTATATATGCATACATATTTACCCGTCTCAGAACAGACATAGTCTAGTGAGGCGGGTTACTTGTTTGTATAAATAATTAAAATATATATATTTTTTTTTTTTTCTTTTTTTTATTATTTATTAGTCATATAAAGATACATGTATTACAAACAAAATTTTATGCAATAATTAATTACATAATAGATGTATTTGAGGTACCCCCATAAATAAGCAGGGCTTGTGTGTATGGGGGTACATCAAATACATGCATATATGATAAAGTTATTTCAATAAACGCCCATGCAGGCAAATTAAAAAAAAAAATATGTCGTCGAATTCCAGTACACCTTTTCCTACACATTTGGTCATCTTATTAATATTTGTGTTTTTTTTCTTCGGAGTCGCTAGATGTTGCTTTCTTTTGTGTTTTCTTTGCCTGTTCATTTTGGAATGGTTTGAAGATTGGATATTAATTTTATAAAAATAAAAATGTTCATTTTTTTTAATTTAATATGATTCGATCCTTGTTTCTCTGAATTTCTTACCGTAAAAATTCGCCAGAATGAGCCGCAATAAATAAATATTTTATTGCCATCTCATTCTTAATCCTATAGATGTACTTGTTTGTCTCTTTTTGGTGTCGCTCGCTTCCGTTTCATCGAGTTTCAAATCATAACGGAACTATAGAAGTTTTCACTGTGAAAATGAATCGAATTATATGGATTTCCACAGCTATACAAGCAGAATTGCAGAACCCATGAAAGATAAACAAGTTCTTATTTTCATGGAAGAATTTTCATACGTTTTTTATTGCACAATCCAACACCTTGTTGTATTGTGTTTATAAGAGGAAGCTTCCCGTTCGAGCAGAACAATTTTCCGACCGACTCGTAAAGCTTTCTTCTCGGAGAGCTTTCGCATAAAGTTTGCTCAATAGTTTTGCATTATAAGTTGAACTGGAACAGTTTCATAAGCTGAGTCCGTACAGCTTCGTGTCATAAGTTGAACTGCTCCACTTGGAGCGAGACCAAACACTTTTCTGATAACTTAAGGAAAAGAGGATTACATAAATATGGGAGATGCAAATATGCAGGTCGTATCTTTCACTTATAGATCGTACCGGGAGCGAGCTCGCAATTGGCGGTTATCCAATAAATGAACGGGATTACAACATCTTGCTCGCCTTCCGAGTGCATGTTCTGTGTTTCAGATGGAGAGAGTAATCCCTAATAGCTTTATTTATTACAGAAAATTCTGCAGTTGAAATGTTTTCGTAATTATTTGTAAGGTAGTAGGGAGCTCGAGCTAATATTTTAATCATTTAAGAAGATAATGTCTTTTAATAAATCTAAACTATAAAACGAAACATGAAACAAAACAAGAAAAATAAAAAAAAACTGGGTTTCAGGACCTCTGTTTTACCGGGACAAGACTTAATCACTGCGTTATATTTTATAATTTAATAGAATTTTAACTTTTTTGTTTTTGTTTTACTGTATCGGCCAGATTGAAGTGAGAAAGCGACCAATAAACAAGGCGAAGCCTGGACCATCAATCCGGCTTCCTTCAGCTTGAAGGAATCGGGTTGTTTAAACGACTAATTCATGTGTACTGTAAACGGCTCATGTAGTAGTATTTCGTGAATACTTCTAGGACAATCTGTACAGAGATGTTTACTGTTTTAGCTATAATACTCTTGTATTCTTGAATTTTTTATTTTATTTTTTATGTGAATACCTCACAAGAGTCCCAGCTCCCGTCTCGAGCCAGTGAGACTTTGGCATTCCCGATCGCGGTATGTTGTGAGGTTGAAGATAATGGGGAGTGGTGGAATATAGGATAAAGGAAGATGGGGAAGTAAGATCTGATCACCAAACACGGCTGCCGCGGCTGTTAATTTTTTTTTTTTTACATGAGTTCCACACAGGTGGCCTTGAGGAAAATAATTTCCCTCAGGGCCTATGTCATCTTTGGGGATGCTGTGTTAAAGGGTTTATTTTTAAGGAGAGGAAGGAGGGGAGAGTTCTGGGAAGGAAAAGGGTTTAAAGGGTGGGTAGAAATCTGGGGTTCAGTGTGTCCTAGTCATCCAAGACCTGGAACAAACCTCAACCCTTGAACCCGGGCACTCCTTCTAAATCACCAAACGTAGCGAACCACTTGGGGTGACGTATGGCAGAGGTGTTGGTTATCCAGTAAAGGTTCCCGGGGCGGCGGTACCCATTCCCGCCTCCCAAATTGTGAACACCGAAACATCACCTGATTATATTTTGATCTCGAATACAAATTTTGTACAAGACTCTTAGCAGACGCTGCATTAATAAACTTTCTAAAAAGCCAACCCAGCCTTTGCGATAAAATTAAGCATCAATATGAAAGTATATCTTAATTTGTTGAAAGTGAAGGATTCCCCTCAACACCTTTGTTGTATTCACCACTGACTGGTTTTGTTTGCTGACGGAAACTCAGCCCTTTTTAATTAAAATTCCGCGGATACTCGGGTAATCTTGAAACGAACCGAAATATTTAAACGCCGCCGTTATTTGAAAAGTTTTCTGGCAGAAACTGAAAAGTTTTGACCTTAAGTAAACAGGACTCATGCCTTGTGATTATTTAATCACTGAACTGTAAATGGAAATGAAACTGCCAATTTGACTAAATAATTAATGTAAAATTTAGGACAGTCACCTGAAAATTTTCATTTAATTTATGTTAAGGAGGTAGTCTAGTCTAGAAGCGTGAATTGAAGGTGTTTTTTCAGGTTGAATAATAAAAAAAAATATTTTCTTACCAAACATTTATTAAACGTTAAAGAATACATAAAAAAGAAATGAAGCGAAAAAATTCAAAATTCAAAAAGTTACAAGGTGTTAAAGTGGGGATTTCAAAATATGGCGCGCCCTGGTTGACACAATTGCAACCCTCCTAGTAATCTAAAAAAAAACTAATTAATTCTTAATCCAAACAAATGCGGCTTTGGCTCGAACTAAGGAAAGGTACATTTTTTTTCTCAAAATGGCGGCTGTCGAAAATAAAAAAGACATTTTTTTACAAGTTTTTTTGATTTTCCAAATTTTTTAAAATAGTTAAAATTTTAATTTTGTTATAATTTTAGTTAGCGCAATAGATTATTGTATAGAAAAGGCTTACCAAATTTCAAGTAAATTGGAACTTGAGATATCGCGTCAACCTCCTCGAAAAAATTAGTTTTGAGAAAATGCGTTTAAAATTTTGTTCTATTTAGATTCTGGTTAGATTCCGTCTAAACCATGACCATTTTAAGGAGATATTTTTGAATATTTAAGATTTTGGAAATATGAAGAAAAAAATTTTTTTTTTCTAGACTAGAATACTGCAGTAAACGTGACTTATTAAGTTCCTTATGCGCGGTTACTACGCAAAAACACCTCGTTCAGGAGGGAAACTGGTAAATCTTGTGTTTGGGTAATTTTTTTTTTCTCTTTGAGTTTTCATTTTTGAGTCAATTGGACTTAAGTTGGAATTTTTAAGGTGAAATTCGAAAATCGGCTTTACAAAAATCGGGGGTTAGTATCAGCTGTCAGTTAAGTCAATCAATGTGATGTAGATACACCATTTTTTCTGTTTGTACCACGAGTTTGAGGACACTACGCATAAACACACTTCTTCGTGTGCCCTATCAGGTCCCCTCGACACTGGAAAATGTCTCTCTATCTTGTGCTGCCCGGAATAGCTCCTCCGCACATCTAATGCCAGTCCAGTCTCGTATGTTTCGCAGCCAAGACATTTGTCTCCTACCAGGCCCTCGGCGACCTTTTATTTTTCCTTTCAATATTAATTGCAGCAAGTGATACGTTACCCTTCGAAGTATGTGACCCAGATATGAAATTTTCCTGACTTTTATTAAATGTGAGCAGTTCTAGCCCGCCTAAGAATTTCTGTGTTGGTGATCATGTTGGTTCATGGGACCCTGAGCATGCTCCGGTGAAGCCACATTTCAAAAGCCTCTAACCAGTTCACGGTATTTACTTTCAATGTCCATGTCTCCATCCATACAGCAAGATAATAATTTATTAATTAATACTAATAATTTTTGTTATTTATTCATCGAAGACAATATTAGCGTCTCTCAAACGAAAATTTGAAATAAAACAACCAGAAAAAAGAGACGATCGGATCTGGAAATTGAAACCAGAACCTTAGCGTTGCCGAGGATCTGCTCTGAACACTGAGTTTATTCGATCTGACACGCTTCGCTCATATTGAACTGTACCATTCTTCGACTAAGAACTACCATAATATTTTTATTGGCAGCTATCTTATGGATGATTGTAACATTCTTCCCGAACAAATGCAATCTAGATAGTGTCTTTGACAAATACATCAATTTTTATTTTCACATGCGACATCTATTGCTTTTACTGCAAGTCTAGTATGAATATATATAAAAAGTCAATACCTCAAATTGTAAAATTGAAGACAATATTAGGGTCTCTCAAACGAAAAATTGAAAGAAAAAAACTAGAATCAGAACCAGATGTGATTATTGTGTGTCTATCTTTAGAGGAAAATAATTTACCTCAGAGCTTGTGTCATCTTTGGGGATGCTGTGTAGGGTTTTTTTTAAGGAAAGGAAGGAGAGGAGAGTTTTGGGAAGGAAAAGGATATAAGGGGTGGGTTGGAATCTAAGATTCAGTGTGTCCTGGTCATCCACCTCCAAGACCTAGACAAAACCCCATGCGGGCACCCCCGCTAATCACCAAACGTAGCGAATCACTTGAGGTGATCTATGGCAGAGGTGTTGGTTATCCAATAAAGGTTCCCGGGCGGCGGTACTCATTACCGCCTCTCAAATTCTATCTGTCCTTGTCTTTGTCGTATCGTATCTGTCTTTGAAGTAAATCTTTGGCAACCAGGAAGTCTTAAAATTTATTGTTGTTAGTTCTGTAGATATATTCTACAATATGTACAAACTGAAGTTATGTAAAACGGTGTTTCTTTTGTTATAAAAAAAATGTGTTGTAAAATAAATAACAATGCTTACGGTTTTTAGCGGTGCGATGGGAACAGCTTGCATTTTAGGGCCGTTGAGCGCGCGCGGGTGTTGTTATAATTTACATCGACGTCAGTACATCTTTTTTTATTTCCGTCGATCGATTTGTACATGAATATTTATAGCATTTCAGATTTATTGGACCCAAGCGTTATAAATTATAAATGTGCTGGTCAAGCAAAAAATAGTGCGCGATTGCTTTTGTTGGCATTCTTGAACGAGAGATTTTCGCGCTAACTGACTGCTCGGTAGTAAAACTACAGTTTTTAAAATTGCATTTAATGAATGTTAAATTGATTAATTCTGGAGATAATAAAATTAAAGAAATTTTAACCACAAAACTCGCGGGATTTAAATAATTGTAAGGTCGTGTAGGTAAGATGAATAATTATATGTTAGCTAATTTTTTTTAGCGAATCTGTTTCGTAAATATAATTTTCAGATAATAAAAAAATATGTTATTTGCAGATAGGTACTTTGCCGCTAATCTAAATTCTTCCTTAAATCGGTTCTAATTTTGATAATGATACTAAAATTAAAGGAAATCTGAGTTTATTGAACTAGATTTCACGCAGAAATAACGCACAGATAACCAAAATTTGTGTTTTTGATGTTAACAAGGGGTAGGTACCGTTTTCGGAGACGCAAAACAATCCTCTTTTTATGTTTTCGACCCGATTTTATAAGAGTCCCAACTGTCTGCAGCTAGTGGAACATGTGTTTTTAAAATAATTCAAGGAATATAAGGCTGAAGGGATTGAGATAGGAAAGGATATGGTGAAGATGAAAGTTAAAGAGCTCCTGGCCATTCAGATCTGTTAACTAAAGAAATTTCGAGCAAGGTTTTGCTTCTGAACTATGGTTTTTATGTGGACCTTTCTGAGAGAATACATAAAAAAAAATTGCACAAAAGCAAAAGTACCAACTATCTCAACACTTCATTTGAAATGTCATTAAGTGATTAAAAAAAAAAAGTAAAAAAAATTGATTTAATAGGTTAGGTTATGGGCTATTTTTCCATTTTCTTTTCATAGTTTTTAATTACTTTTCAAAGAGGTGTTGTGTTGAATTGATTCGGAGTCATCATGGGACCGATTTTTCACGGGTCTTCTCTAGTAAGTCACATAAAAGAGAATTGAAGAAGTGGGGTTCGTACAAATTACGCAAGAATACAATAATTGTCAATCTATTATGACAACATATCAATTTATTATTTGAGGGACCTGTTTAACCGTAAAAGGACACTTCTTTAACGGTTGTATACTTTCCCTGATTTGTGTTTATTCGTCCCACCGCTTTGTGGAAGCACGTAATTCGAAGGTATCGCATTTTCAGTGCGATGGAACTGAGAGACACATCCAGCCTCCATACAGATGTCCCAAATTGTGGGCGAACGGAAGCGTTAGCAAATGAGACCCCTAAAAAGCCTTTCCCCTCGCTTTCTGTTGACTGCGGTTGGTCTCCTACTTCCGGCACGTGACTTCCGGTGGCCCGGCTAGCCGGAAATGGCGGCGGCGACGCCAGCGCCACAATTATATCCTAACTAAAAGGAGGCTCCGCCGGTAACTACTGAATACTACTGCTAGCTGCTGGAATTGGTAGGAAGGAGGAAGTGGGAAGACTGGCTGATGGAGAAAGATTCCCCCTCGTTAAGAAGTAAGTAGTTGTGTTTGGCACAGGTCGTACTGAATATTAAAAATACCGATTGCCATTATTTGTAGGCGTTATGTTTTGCGTCATCGTTTTTTCTAATGTAATCATAAATTGTTCTATAATCATTTTCTAACTTGAATTATCGAAGTAAATACTGTTGTTCTTGTCTGCAATGTAGTTGTTCTAAAAATTATAATACATCGTTATTAACTTTTAATCAATTTCTCTTGGGTCCGATGCTGTGTGGAGGGTCTTTTTAGGGAAAGAAAGGAGAAGAAGGGAAGGGAAAAAGTCTGAGGGGTGGGTAGGAATCTGGGAGTCGTTCAGGGGTGTGTCCAGGAGTGACGAACGTATGGATTCACTCCTCCCACTGCAGTGCAAGGCTCAAGAGGATCAAGAGAGTCCGGCTAGAGAAATCAAAAGGTCTCCCGAAACCAGTCTCATCCGATCCGAACCGCCTTACGGCAGGTGGGCAAACGCATTCACCGATAAGACCTAGACAAACCTCAACCCATGAACTCAGACACCCCTGCTAAGTCACCAAATGTAGCGAACCACTTCGAAGTAAGGAGTGTTGGTTGTCCAATAAATGGTTCCCGGGGCAGCGGTACCTATACCCGCCTCCCAAATTGTGACAAGCTCAGACATAATGAAATTTACTCTGCGTGTTCTCTCTAAAATTTCCAGAAAAATTCGAAATTTTTTGGCCGACCACCCTAACTGTACTATTACGGTAGCAAATCTGAACATGTAGCTTCATTATTTTAATACCTGCCAGATCTTTCAGTCAGAATTTTTAACATTTATATTATTCTGTCAGCAGTGTATTAATCAAAAAGTCTCTGATGAATAAGTCTCATAACTGAAAAATTTGCTTTTCAACTGCGACAATGACAAAGGTTAATAAATACTAACCCTTCCCTCCCTCAAATTCCCTTCCGTTCCCTTTTTTCCTACAAGAAAAGTCTATTTTCAATTTATTAAAATCCTCAACTTTCTCTGTGGCAAAACAATCGGTAAGCCACTATCTCGACAAATTCTAAGAAATGCCTCACCAAAGCGGTTCGATCTATTATTGTTTATTCAAAGGGTATTTTAAGACAGCGATGAATTTGGTTACGATTTGAGATTTTCACTGCCAAGGAATGTCGTGATTATTTTAAAATTAATTAAACTTTATTTTAAGTTCTTGTATCCATTATTAGATTCATAAGTCAAAATTAAACGCAGAAAACCACATTAAGAGGATTAACGCTTGCAAACACCTGATGATATTTAAAATCTCAAAAGTTTTTTCTGAAACATTCGTCAAATCATCACTGTAAATATGAACTACACCGACGTGAAAGAAAACCGCTGTCCCAGACATTAATTTTAACTTTTGACTCCAGGACCCCGGACAGGTCAATTAAATTGATTAACCGTTCAAGAATTTCATTTCTGAATTTCAATTTTGATCAGTTTCACCGAAAGTAAGAAAAAAATATAATATACTGGGCACACGGAAACTTCCACAACACGTTTAATTTTCTCGGTTTCGGCTTTGACTCCAGTTAAAAAATGAAAGGAGCAATTTTCTTGTGGGCCAATTTATGATTATTTGAAAGTTCAATAGCTCATGTGGTTGGGTGGTAAAATTAGTAGCGTTGACCTAGAATTTCTGGACTTCTTAAAAAGTGTAGGCAATTTCTATCATGCCAGAGCTCACTGTTCGAGGGTTAAAGTTGCTCCAGCACACATGTTTTCTAAAATGTAAAACTCGTGGTAATGTTTTTCATGTGTAATTTAATTTATATAATTTTAGAAACAAAACAGTATCTACATACATACATTGTTTTCCATGTGATGAAACAATTAAAACATATTAAATATTATTTCATAATGGGTACCTGTGCTATGTTTCCTTGTAAAGTTAAGATATGAGTTTGTGGCAGATACATTAATTACCTTACTTGTGTGAGTGCGTTTTTAGTGCGAATTGTGTGATCAATGGTGAGCTGTGGAAGTGAAGCGATATCATGTATGCGCAACGAACAGTTGTTTTATTATGGAGATGATGCTCCTTTTCAACCGAATTGCAACCGAAAAATGTCGATGTTTGAATTAAGGTGAAAAAAAAGGCAATTTTATCAGTTTTAGAATTTGACGGTCTCCATGGTCGAGGGGTAAGGCTTTCGACCTGCAATAAACGAATTTCATTTGATTGATTTATGTTGTTTCACAATTTAATAACAAAAAATAATATAATGAATATTTGCGGCATGTTCCAGGGTGGGTGATACTCTCAGTATCTCTCTGGTGTAAGACCACCATTCAGAATTGAAACATTACTTGAAATGGCTTTAGTCATGTTTTGTGATCAGATATTAATATCCAGGTACTCCGCACCTTCCTCTTCCTCATCTCTTTCCCCTCCCCACCACCTTCAGCCTCATAACATACTTCAATTGCGGATGTCATAGTCTCACTGGCTCTGTATTGTAATTATATGTAAGAAGAAACAGTCTTGAGGCGATACATTATGGTCATTTAAATCACAGTTTCCGACTTCACGACTGCAATTAGATTTTTAAACCAATTTATTGCTTTTAAACACTGTGCGGTTTTCTCCAAGATTTAAACCGTGGTCGTAAATCAATTTCATGTTCTTTGATTTTCTCAAGCATTGCATTCATCAGGAAGTGTGGTTATGTTAATTGTTGTAGAAACCATAGCACCTGTGATTGATTTCTCATTGTGTATTAAGCCATAAAACCTTATCCAGCAATGCGAAAGCTCTGACTAATAGAAAACTCAAAAACATAAAGTAAACATACTTCTACTAAGAACCACCCATATTAGTAATTTATAAAAGATAAGAAGTATTACGTGTTATGTAATTAACTGAAACCGCAATAAAGGTGATTTTAATTAAATAAGACCGCTGACGTTAATATGCAGCGGAACAACATGAAATTCTTTCGCCGAAATATCGCGCAAACAGCCTCCAGTCTCCAGTGGTCCGAAATGCAAAAATGAATGAGAAAGATGCGAACGTTCGCTCCTTCATCATTTCTGGTTCTTCCCTCGGGGGATGCTTTAATTTTAATTCAACGTCATACCGCTTTTAATTATTTGTAGGTTAGATATCGTATATGTGTAACAGCACTTGCTTGATGGTTTTTTTCCAGCAATTCCTGAGCATTTTTGGAGTAAAACTGTAACCGATGATTATTTTTCAATTAAAAATCTTCGCAACTGTATAGTCGGAGGTAGCTTAGTGGCGGATCACGTGATAAGCACTCCGACTCATTCACACACAAAATTGCACGCGTTTTACGTCATCCCGTCGCAGCGTTGTATTTTCCTCAAGGCCTCCTGTGTGGAGTTAATGTAAAAAAAAAAAAGCGTGTAGGATCAAGGTGAGTAGGATCAGTCGCTACATGTGATTAAAAAATGTTTTGTTTATTCCTAATGGAAAAAAAAATCATCGGACAGCAAAACCACATTTACGAAATATAGATGTACCAGTTAGCTAGCTTGTGGGAATGTTTTTGTTTTCGATAAGTTACTTTTATTTATTTATTTATTTATTTATTTGAGACACAAACAGGATATTTACAGAGCATTATTTTGGTTAATGTATAACAAATTAAGATATAAATATAAATATCCCTAGACTAATGTGTCTACAGTAATAACATTTGCGTATTCACAGACACATGAAAAACAATGTAAGTATTTTTTTTACATAATTTAGAAACTTAAATAGAAAATTTGAAATATACGATAGCTACAAAATATTTAAAGTGTTTATTAAAAATAATAAAACAACATTAAAAAGATTTTTTTTTTTTAGTTGCACAAATCATGGGGATATTTCTTAAAACAAGTAAAATTATTCACAAAAATATCTATTATAGAGTGTGATTTAGTGAGATCTATGTATGATCGTGACATTCTAGATATGGGATTAAAGTATCCCGTATTATAGCTAAAATTTTCGGTCCAAAATATGTCAAATTTTCTGGTAGATTTGGGCCTGGCGTATAAATTGATTTCATTGACTAAGTTACTATCTACTAGGTTGTTAACATCTCATATACTTCTCGTAGAAGTTAGATTCTGAAAAAATCCTTAAAATCGCCTGGTGTAAACGCCATCAAGAGACGTTCAGTATACGTGCAGTATCTAAAAAAAAAGAAATACGTTCAGACGTAAAATATTAACATTTGAGGTGTGTAGAAGCAAAGGCAGTAATCTTAACTTTCGTTTTTTTTAAAGGCAAAAAACACAGATATCTTTGCCTTTGATACATATTTTCAAACTTTGAATGGCAGAAAGCTGACAAAATCAGCTTTCTCTCATTAAAATCAGAGTTTGAAAATATGTATCGAATGCAAAGATATCAATGTGTTTTTTTGCCTTTTTTTCAAAAAACGAAAGTGAAGATTGCTGACTTTGCTTCTACACACCTCATTTGACATATCCCTATTACTCAGCCTATTTCTGCTTTTGATCAAATTATTTTCATCTTACAAGCAAACAAACATGACAGTCATGATTGAAATCGGCTGAAAATCGGCATTTGAAATCTCAATATCGCTGATGGTTTAAAAATGCGATTAAAATCAATGGAGCTCGTTCCGGTGATCATTAAAATTACGAATTTCGGTTGTGGTTTTGAATTTAATTGTCGTTTTCAAAATAGGAATTGAATGTGTCAATCATTTAAACAATTCCGTGGTTTTTCATAGGTATGCGTTGGTGCTCGTATGAGTACTTCAAAACGTTTTCAGTTTTGAGAACATCACTTAGTAACTAATGGCCATTATTGTCTAGCATCTCGCCGAACTTCAGATGCTGTGTTTGCTGACATTATGGACTTTATTTACCAGTGGTCGGTTGGCGGAGTGGTCGTACATTAATTAAGCTAATTAATTGCTCTGGTGGGTGAGTTAATTAAATAGACGTCCTCTGCGCAGCGTTATCACACGGGCACATCGGGCCGCAGGTGCTGGGGCTGCCGGGGACCCACCGGCGTGGGTTCAACGAGATAATTAGGTACTTAGAGATAGGAGATAGTAAGGGGCACCTATCGGCATCAATTGGTAATTGGTAGGGACTAGGGTCTATGGACCTGCCCGCCGCTGGAAATGGCAAGTGACTTTGCTATTTTCGCAGAGGTTTCGATTTCGTTTCAATCTAAAAATGTAATTAAATTATAGGTACATTTTAAATTAGCTTCAAAAAGGAAGCCCTGATGAAAAAAAAACCTTGGTGCCTTTGTCATCTTTGAGGATGCTGTGTGAGGGTCTTTTAAGAGAAAGGAAAAAGAGGAAGTTCTGGAAAAGAAAAAAGTGTGAGTGTTGAGAGGAATCTAGGGGTTAGTGTGTCCAGGAATGACGAACGTATGGACATTCCTCCGACTGCAGTGCAAGGCGGTGAATTGAGAAAGTCCGACTGGAGAGACCATTAGGTCTCCCTCAATCATTTTCTTCCAATCCAGCCCGCCACCCTGTGGGTGGGCAAAAGCATCCGCCGCCATGACCTGCATGGCAGGGGTGTTGGTCATCCAATAAATGATTCCCGGGGTGGCGGTATCCGTACCCGCTTTCCAAGATGAATGATAATAACAAAATATCTTAACACGTTTCCCGTTATCCCTTAATCACCTTTACCTACAGTTTTCGCTTTTTCATCTTTCTTTATAATATTATGATAATATACCTGCCTCTTTCTCTCTGTCACCACGTTATATTTTAATTATATGCTATCTCACTATCTCACTATCTCACTATTCAGTTATTCTATTTTATATTTTGTCTCACTATGTATATGTATAGCATGTAATTTTAGGATTGGATTAATTAATTGGAGAATATATGATGCAAATGTGAATGGTAGACGAAGTCGGGGACGCCCGAGGAAGACATGACACGACCAAGTGAATCAGATACTTGAGTCGGGTATGTCAAGAGTCAGAATAATAGAAGAGCATGTATGAGACGATGTATGAATGTGAACGAGGCAAGGAGTGTGTACCAAGATCGAGTTATTTGGCGGACCGTCCTCACTGCCTACCCCTGTGGAGAAACGGCGTGATGGTTAGTTAGTTAGTTAGTTAGTATTAATTTGTATGCTGATGCCAAGAAGAAGCAAGAAGAGACAAGAAAAACCAAGAAGATCCGAGAAGAGACGAGAGATTCAAGAAGAGGCAAGAAGAGACAAAATACCAGAAGAGTCACGAAGAGGCGAGAAGATCCAAGAAGAAGCAAGAAGAGGCAAGAAAAGCCAAAAAGCGGCAAAAGAGCCGAGAAGAAATGAGAAAATCCTAGGAGAGGCAAAAGAGACAAGAAGTAACAAGAAGAAACGAGAAGATCCAAGAAGAAGCAAGAGGAGACAAGTGATAAAAAGAGTCAAGAAGATACGAGAAGATCCAAGAAGAGACACGAAGAGCCAAAAACAGCCAGAAATAGACAAGAAGATGCAAGAAAATCCGAGAAGAAGAAAGATATGAAGAATGGGGTAAAAATAACGCCCAATCCATTAATTTATTCCTGCTAATCCTAAATTCCAACATTGGCTTATAAGTTGCCATGTTTACCAGTCGATTAAACTCTAACTTCCTTCTCATCCTCAGTACAAGTCCTAACAAATCAGTGCCCCCTGGTGTACTGATCTCACTGGGACAGGAGTGCTCCTGGCTGGGGTGGTACAATCGTATCGTATCGGTTTAATTTGTACGCTGATTCTGCTCGTATTATGCAAAATCGGTCGGTCTTAATATAATAAAATGTCGATTACAATATTTTATTACACAAAAATATCAAATATGTATTCAAGAGGTGACTTTACAGCGTTACCTTACGTTGGTACCTATTAGAAGAAAAAGGTTTTCGGGAAATTTACTTTTTTGGGACATCCGTCAAAAGATAGTTGCTGAACTAAGTCTCTAAGAGACGTTGAAAATGTTAATGGTCAAAGCAGCATCTTTAAGCAGTTGAGTCGCTCTGTTGATTAGCGCGTTCTGATAGGCAGAAGACCTCGCTTTCAGAGCACAGAATCTCCCACGAGAAGGTATACTTGTTAAGTACGTATAAGTTAACCTCTTTCAACGTGGATGGTTCATATAATTAACTAAAAATTAGAACTAGAAAATGTGACTGGAATAACACAACAAATGTAGGATCACAGCTGATGATAATGAGAAATGGACAATCGTTCATATATTTTTTTTTTATAAAAGAAAAACAAACATTCCCGGGTTACGAATAACCCAACAATTTTCGTTATTTGTTTTTGGGGTGTTATAACCCAACGTAACCTATTTAACCATTTTTTATAATTTTTTTCATCACTTTTAATGACAATAATGAGTTGTCCGGTTACCGTTTTAACCATATTATTTTATGTGGTATTTTTTAATAAAATATATGCTTTTTTAGTTATTTGTTTTTGGGATGTTATGCCGTGTTGCGCTACCTCCTTCTTTAGCCAACGTTTCGGACAGCGTTACAGTGTCCATCATCAGGGCAGATGTGTAATTGTTAGTGAAATGTGTGCTATGAACTTGGAAACAATACCGTGTTGCCAGCTCCACTCCAACCCAACAATGTTTGAAAATCTTATACTACCACCACCGAAAGCCGAAAATGTTGCTTGTGTTGTGATGGAGGACTTAGCCAGCCTAGGAATCCAACACGGGACGCTCGGATGGGACCCAAACGCGATACCTACTCAACCACTGACCGGTCAAAATACATTCTGTATATTTGTGCATTCAGCGTATAACAGCACGTACCTGAAGGATTTCAACCAATAATTCCTGAGCATATTTGGAGTAAAAAACGTAGATGTCACATTTTGCTGTGCCATGATATTTTTCTTAAATTAAAAACCAAAAAAATATATTTTCATCATACGTTGCCACTAATCACACGGCTACGCATTGCGACGGGATCGAGTGATACTCGTTCTCTCTCTTCCGTTACCGCGCTGTGGGAATGAGACGAAGTGTGAACGTGCTAGCTGCACCCAACCACTCGGTTGCGAGAAGTGAAGGAAAAACTTTTTTTTGGTTTTTTTAGTTGTTTCATCATTGATCAGTTTCATCCTAAAAATTAAATCTTGAATCATAATTTAAAAAAAAAAACTCTGAAAAAACATAATTAACATCATTGAATCTGTTTACCATTTTTCTGGTATTAAGATCCAATTTCTTTACAGTTCTTCTACGGGATTATGTTTATGGTTATTGCACTTTCTTTTTCTATTGATATTTATATATCGATAAAAGATGTTCCAAATAAGTAAGCTCATTGATCATTTTGGCATCTCTGCGATTGTGCGTAGCTGGTTCCTAAACACACCTAACAGATGACGTGTGTTGAAATTATTTGTCACATGATAACGGGTCATTTGTACGACGCATTATAGTGTTAAATATGAGCTTCAACAGATCGACTGTGAAATAATTTGTCGGCCTCTATTGTGTTTTTTTCCCTCTTACAACATCTCTTCAAGACCCAGGTTGAATCCTTTCTTTCATCTGTAAGACCCTTTTGCGCAGTATACTCAAATATGACACTAGTCGTCAGCATAAGCGAAATGATTTACCTAAGGGACCCCAGTATTTAATACAAAAAACAGGTTCATTAATGTACATTTTTTAATTATCATGTAATTTTGGTGGTTTTCCTATACAAAAGTCTGTTCTTTTTTCAAATCACAAAAATCGGTTGAAAAATATTTTCAATGAAAATCAATCAATCTTATTTACATTGAAATATAAAAATAAACTGAAATATTATCAATGAATTTATTGAAATCATGAAAGTAATATTTCAAATTTGAAAATGTATTCAAAAGTGACAAATAAAAATAATAAACACTCATTTATATTAACGAATGTCCTATTAATGCAATAACTTATATCTCATTAATACTGCAAAATTCAATCTATTAAATAAATATTTTATTTACTTCGTCAACAACTGAAACTCGCTACCGGTATTATTATTTTAGGTGTGATTTAAAAAAAATACAAAGTAATTATTGTTTGTGTTGCATACATTTCCTGGAAGCCATTCATTTTTTCATTAAACTTATACTCCTTTTTTCGAAAAATATATTTTTTTAAATTAGATCCATACATGAGGCCCCGAGAAAAACAATTTACCTCGGGGTCTAAGTCATCTTTCAGGGACGTATATATCTTTGAGGATACTGTGTGGGGTTTTTTTTAGGTAATGGAAGGAAGTTCTGGGAGGGAAAAAGATATGAGAAGTGCTTAGTAACTGATAAAGAGAACACTGTTCTCGAAACATGCAGATTTTCTATTTAATATATAGTCGTGGTAACATTGTAAAATAACTTTATTTCATTTATTTATTCTGTATTTAATCTTTGCTCTGAAAATATACTTTTCTTACCACAGGTATTTTGCTTAAACAATTTCTAGGTAGAAATTCTCAGTATTTTTTTGTTGAAATATCGTCTTCTAGAATCGAAACGTTATTTGAAACGACTAAAGTAAAGTGTTTTAAGTGATCAGGTCTGAATAACCGGGCACTTCCCAACCTTACTCTTTAAGGCCCGTTTATAATAGGAATAAGCGATAAGAATAGGCCGAGGCCGTAATCCGTAATCCGTAATATTTTAGATGGTCGTTTATAATTGGAATAGGAATAGAATAGAATATGCCCATAGAAGTGACAATGCCGCCATCACTTGTCTATGTCAACTGTCAACCGGGAGATTATATTAGATTACAGGAGATGTTCATTACTATTTATTAGATCACTTTCATCTTCAGCGAATATAAATTTAAATTCGGTTAAGTATTTATTAACTCCGCGTAAATATTTGTTCACAAAATTTTTATTCAACTAAATTGAATTGTAGATACCATAGAGTATTGCTCGAAAATACGTAAATCTCAGAATATATCTAAGCTTTCTGTAATCCATAACCGTAAAAGATAAAGTTGAACCATCTTTTCGGTTATGGAAAAAAATAACAGATTATTGCCATCTATTATAAACGGTTACACAGGTTTCCTATCTTCCAACTTCTACGGCCTAGGGCTTATCGAATACGGATTACAGACTATTCCTATTATAAACGGGCCTTTACTGTCTCCTTCCCCTAACCACTCCCTTCAGCTTTAAAAGTGAACAAATACCTGACTGACTGATTTTTAACAAAAATTGTAGAGAATTATCGAATTATTAATAACACGAACAATTTCATCTACATGATTTATTCGTTTCCAATCAAAATCAATTGGCCAATCAACCTTTTAACTTAATGTGCAATTCGCAGCCATTTTACGGCATACATTATGTCTTTGGGTGGGTTGATAACACATAAAACGTCCAGCGAAGCATCGCGCTGAATGCATATTGCATTTTTTTTAATTACAGTTTCAATTGCAACCAATATTCGTTTGCATCATGCACATATTGCATCTGTCCATCGCTTCCGCATAATGAATGCATTTTATACTGGACCGATGACGTTTTATTTCAAGAGTCCGGTTTTAATGAATTTTAAATCATGCAAAAAGTGATTCAGTTTTGATCGGAGGTGTTGTTTTATTATCTGACTGGTTGCCAACTATTTTTCAGAAAGATTTATTTAATTGCTTACTCCTTCAGAAATTAGGCATATTTTTCAGATGGTAAAAATGTTTCGGCTTTACAATAAAATGCAAATAAATGGAATATTTCTTCATATCCGAAAACTAAAAACTGTTTTTGAAAGGTGATAAAATACGCTTTCCAATTTTAAACTCAAAAATAAACAATCTTTGAAAAATAAAAATTTTACATGCAAACATAAAAAAGTTTTAAAAATGCTCATCTTACGTTTTTTCTAACTAAAATTACTGATAACTATACTATAATAATAGAATATATATGTTTTAATTTTTTTGTTATCACATGTATGGCAGAGGCTTGGTTTATCCAATAAATGGTTCCTTAGGCGGCGGCACCCAAAATTTTTTGGGTGAAATTGAAAACAAACACGAATTGCAACCTGCAACATTCCTATACCAAGTCATTTGAGTAGACCCCTAATAACCCATGAAGGAATGAATTATGAGTACATATTCCTAACGGTAGAGTGTACCTGTAGTGATTTGCGATTTCAAGCGTTTTAGGCTTATAAATTGATGATTTAATTTCAGTTTTATCTTTCAATATCTGACTTGCACTACAAAACAAATTAGGTTCATCATTTCAACCGGCTGCTATTTCTCATTTTGCTAGAATTTAGTTGAAGTTAAAGTTGAAATTACCGATCTAAGACCTTTGTTTTGTAGTGTATGTGAATATGTATGTAGTTCAAAGTCTCTTAACAGATGTCGTTAGTAATACATAGTTTTAGTGTGTCTCAACAGAGGTCATTAAGTTAAACTACGTGAGAGAGATAACTGTCGCTCGTTCGGGTATAATACGAAGATAGCCGATGAAATCCGATCGATAGGTGGGCACCTTCAGTGACCATTTTTCCTGCCATCCAGATCAAGACCAAGTAAATCTAAATTGTAAATAAGACGATAATAAACTCAACTCGAAACCTGATGAACCGAAGTACCGTTGAATGTTTTGTTCATCAGAGAAAACAACAGAACACCACAGTTTCAAATATTACTAATAAATAAAACATCACAACACGCCTCTGTCTACCCATTGCAAATATAATATGCAGGTGTTAGATTAATAAAATAAAAATTTATTTAATAACAATTAAACAACTATTACCATCGCGTAACAAAATTCCTAGCAAGAATATTGCACAAACATTTGGCATGTCAATCGCTTGGAAACAATGTATAATAAATAATAAAATAACCATTTGTAGACGCCCCGTTCTTATTCAACAATTTATAAAAATTTTACCTTTCTCAATTCCACTTCTGGTATCGTAGGATAATCAATATATCCGCTGCAAAAACCAGTCTCATAAAGCCGATAGCATACTTCATTGATTTACCTACATAACACCTTTCCCGTTATCTGCACTTCATATTCAAGGCATATAAATTTAAATCTGTATCATTCGGACACTTTGAAAAATAAGTAAGTATATTACCATCGATTACCTCACACTATCGCGCTCATGGACGATTTATGGAGGGCGAGTTATACGGACTCATTTGCATAAAGTAATCGCCATTTCAATTAGGTGGTTTTTATTCTCCTTGGAGCGATCCCTGCATATTAACTTGCATCTGAATTAATGCGTTTTGCGCAAGCCTGCGCTTGTAACTTCAGTCCGCATTGATTTGGATTAAATACCGCGTTACGTGATAATTAATATCATTTCGTGTTTCTTTTGCAATCATTCAACGGGTTTTTGGATCGGAGATATAATTTTATTGAGTAATTTAACGCAGATCACATGTAATAATAATATAGTGTGTGCACTTACATGCTTTGACGTGGAAGAACCGACGGTGAAATCAGGTACATTAAGGAGCAATATGTAATTATTTGTAGTCTGCTATTTCGTATCTGATTACCAGTGTGGAGACACGTCATTACAAAGTTGTGATGCGAACAGGCGTACAGGTATCAGCTTTGAAAGCAGGTGCAAAACCAGAGAAAAAATGACTAGAAATACCTCTTTATAGATGAAGAAGGTGCTATGCAGCGAAGATATTGATGTAATAAAAGTAATACTTTGACCTAACCATAAAATATAGAAAACAAATTACCGTAATAAAAAGCATTAATGCTTGCTTAGCAACCCAGAAGAAGTGACAAATTATCGTCCAATATCGCTGATTTCAAACATTGCCAAAATCTTTGAAAAAATTATCAAAAAAAGATTGACTGAATTTATTAACAAAAATAACATAATTCACGACAACCAATATGGATTTATGAAAAATAGAAGTACCCAAGATGCGATTGCCAAATTATCGAACATTATTCAGAACACATTAGACAAATCTTTGAAATGCCTTGGAATCTTCATAGATCTTAAAAAAGCTTTCGATAGTATTTCTCATGATAAACTTATTGAAAAATTAAACTGTGTTGGGATAAACGATAAAGCTCTAAAATTGATAAAAAGCTATCTATTTGAACGATACCAAGTGGTCAAGATAAATAACTCCCTAAGTCTACCACTAACAAGCAATTTCGGGATACCTCAAGGCACTGTGCTAGGTCCCCTACTATTTATAATTTATGTCAATGATATTTTCAAACTACCACTTAACGCAGACATAATATCATATGCCGACGACACAGCTATCATAGTGAATGGGATCGACTGGAATATAGTAAACGAACAAGCAAATAATAGCATGAACACCTTAAAACATTGGTTTGATACAAATCTCCTTTCATTGAACACTAACAAAACATACTACATACACTTCTCAATTAACAAACTAAAAACACTCCCCAACACTAAAATAATTATCCACAATAACAAATGCAACAAAATCACATGTATCCAAGGCTGTTCAACGTTGAAATCAGTATCAGAAATTAAATATCTCGGAGTGATAATAGAACAACATATGAAGTGGAAGAGCCATATCTGTGAATTGGTTAAGCGTATCAGAAAGTGTATATATATATTCATAAGATTAAGAAATATTTTAAAACCCAACAATCTAAAAAGAGTATACTATGCACTAATCCAGTCATTAATTCAATATGGAATTATTGGATGGGGGGGTTCATACAACAATATTCTTACCCCGATCAAAGTGATCCAGAAGCTAATCATTAAAGTAATCCTAAAGAAACCCTCCACATATCCAACAGAAACGCTTTTCGCAGATTTCACGGTGCCTCGAGTGGAGAATATCTTCAAGAAAAATGCAATTATCCAAATTTACAAAGATAATATCATCAAAAAATTTGAAACCCACCAATCAAAAAGATATCAAGACAACATCAAAATACCAAAATTTAATACCAAACTAATGCAAAACAATTACATCTATTTAGGAATAAAGTATTTCAACAATCTTCCGATTGAAATAAAAAAAATCAAAGACTGAAACTCAAACTGAAGCAACACTTCATCAGGAATAATTAATTAAATAATTACCTGTTTTTCTCTTTCTTTCTATTTATTGGCAATCTATATTTATTTCTATTTAATTTAGATTTTTCTAATTTCTCTAAAGTGCACAATATATTAGTATGTAACTATATCCCATTGTATGTACATCTTCACATATAGATGATCCAGAAGTTTCAATTGTTCCCTTATATACTTACCTATTGCATAATGTCATTCTATTTCTGTCATAATTAGTGTAACTCGCTCATCAAGCACAAGAACTAGCTTCTTCTTTGGTGAGACTGCAATTTTAAATAATTTCTGAACAAATATGTAATTTATATTAACCCACTGTAAACTTATATATCTATATTAAATAAAAAAAAAAAATAAAAAAAAATAAAAAAAAATAAAAAAAAATAAAAATAAAAAAAAAAATTTGTTCACACTGAGCTATATATCTGCGAGCAGATATCTGTTGATTCGCGAACGCTTATCTTTTGTCCTTTCACACGAGGCTATCAAATATTTCTTCCTGTGGTAGGAGAGAGGGTCACTCGAATTAGGGAGCGGCAACGGAACGCATATTTTTTGTACTGAAATCTGTCAACTTGTCATCTGTCATCCACGGGTCTAGGCAGCTCCGTAATTACAATGAACCCCTCTCCTGTTTTAGTCGGAGAAGGGGAGAGTTATCTTCTGGGATATCGCGTCTGGAGCGGTTACGTCTGAGATGTGTATTGTCTATGATTGATCTGTGCTTAAAAACGCTTAGGTGTGAACGGTCTGAAGGGATTATATGGAGAGCGTTATTTGGCGTGCTATGATCTTTTATATTTGATAGCTGAGTGTGAACCAGCTCTAATGATGTAAGGATACTACATTTTATACTTCATCGCAATAGTAATAAAAGCATAATTTAAAGTCAGTTTGTATTACTTTTGTATCACCAAACTAGATGATAATACTATTAAATCTAAAGGAAAATATGAAAAAGACACAGAAAAAAACACATGTGAGCAGTTCACATGCGATAGAAGTGAAACCCTCAGAAAACTAAACTTTGAGAGAATGAGACGATATCAGGAGTAGGATAATTGTAGGAATTGTTTATTACGATATTGTAATCAAGTTTAAAAATAATTTAACATTTTATTCTTTGAACCACGGCATTAAGATTTTTGCTACGTGATAAGCATGTTTTTTTAGTCTTTTTTAGACCATATTTTTTATTAGCTCACGCCCTCAATATGCCGTCTCAAAGCCCCCTAGTTTTCTCTGGGTCTTCTACCGCTCCCCTGAAAGTCTCAAACGCCCACAAGGGGGCGTTATCGCCCACGTTGAGAACCTATGCTATAGGTGTCGCTCGCTTCTGTTTCATCGAGTTTCAAATCACAACGGTGCTAAAGAAATTTTCACTGCAATAAACTGACGATCGGAACTTGGACTTGTATTCATGATCTCTCGTCTTACCGGGACAAGTGCCGCCACAATTGGGCCACTGATACCTCTTATTTTTAAGTAATTTTTTTTGTCAATCATATTTTAAAATTAGAATTAACAATATTATCTTCCGTCTAATTTTTTCCCATATTTTTACAGCTATCTTTTTAATTGAAAAAAATGCTCAAAAAACTGATTTGTTACCTAAATAGTGTCACGAATATACACATCCGATTTTGTTTATATGGGACACCTTTTGACCTTTTTCTAAAAGCCTAAACGAATATTCCTTTTTTTTATTAGATTAGCTCACTTTCATATTAACTCTTGAAGGTTATTTTATTCAATTTAATACATCATTGAAGAAGAAGATTTTTATTTATTTATTTATTAACGCCCTTTTTCGGAGCTTTTGCACATGAATAGTTAGGAAATATACAGTATTTATTGTACACAATTGAAATGCCTCAAAAACCATATTTTATATTTATTTAAAGATAAATTGAAGATGTCCACTGACTTGGTATAATTATTTCCCTCCATTAGTATTCTGGGCAAAGAGGAATACATATGTTAGTTAGTCCCAGCATTTCTGCAATGAAATAAATCCTGGCTTCTGGTATTACGTTATGGTATCCGGAAGCTTATCAGTTCAAGTAATACCGGACTATCAACTAAATCATCTAGAATTTTATATAAAAATACCAAAATAGTGAAAAATTTTCTATCTGACAATTGGGGCATATTCTAATCTGAAAATTATGGGAATAACCTTTAAAATTTATTTTAAAAGAAAGTTGTTAAAATAAAAGTAAAAATCATTTTTACTTAGACTTGGTATCATTAATTAACTTAGGGATGGTACGATGCTCTGTAGGGAACGCTTGCACAGCACGGGTGTAAACTGTGCACCCTAAAGTTAGATTTACGGATTTCAATACTTCGTTTGTGGAAGCGCCATATGATATGATATGATGCGATATCACTAAAGGTTTTTCCAGTAAACCTATTTATTTCTTACACATACCCTTCCAATCTCTTTTCCTTTTATTTATTTCCGATGAAATTAGATTATTAGTTATTATTAAATCAGCTTACCTGAAATCAATCTATGGTTGAAAGAAAGCGTTATTTATTTAATTTTCTATTAATTTATTTAAACAGGTCATAATGAAAGTGACCTACTTTACATAAGAGATGTTTCCATTTTAAATGTTCAAATGCAATACTTCTCGATATTCGTGAATGTAGCAATAACGTGGAACCTGTCAAAGGCAGCAGAAAATAAAGTAGATGTTTTTAATTTATGAATGTTCAAAGGATAGTTTGAATATCTAAATTATTAAATAGAGGGCTTTACGTGCAATTACGAATACGGAGAAATTATGAACCTTATCAAAAAACGTAAATTCGAATAATTTCAAATCAACTACTTTGTTCAGGAAAAGAAAAAAAAGTATGAAGAAATTCAACGTAGTTTTATGACGTTGAAAATACACCAAGATTCTGAGGAATCTTGCAGATCGGTTTGGGTGCAGCACAACCCATTTATTTCGGGCTGTAATGTACAGGGTTCAGAATGTTCAGAATAAATCCTAATGTAATTCAACCTCTGGCAGTTGTGGAACACAGAATTTTCAGTTGTTCATGTTTTATAATTTTTCTTACATTAAGGGGAGTCCAGAAGATCTTTAGTTTTAGAAAAAAAAATTCTGGCGGGATGAAAGTATTATATTAAAATTAAATTTATTTCTAAACAAGTCATTCAGACACGCTAAATAATTTTTACATTTGATAGTATAAAGATGCAAAATTACTACAATAATGATGTAGCGAGACTTGACCATATGTTTTAGAAGGCTAAATAATGATTATTACAGTTAAATGGAGAGAGTTGGCAGAAAGCTAAAATACCTAAATAACCACAAAACAAACAATCAACATATGAAAAATAGTAAAAATATAAAGAAAGTAAAATTATTTAAGCAGGGGACAGAACGGGTCGTTTCTTCCACTCGTTTTTGTGTAAATCGGTTTGTATTTGAAACGAGCGATCGACATCTATTTTTTTTAATTATAATTTATTTATTTTTACTGGATGTTTTTATAATAGATATTATCACTCACATGAGAACAACCCATTTTCAAAATTGCAGTTAATACATAAATAGTTATAAATACAAACAATTACAATCTAAACAGACAAACAAGACATTTGCGTACATTTAAATAAATATTAAAAAAAAATATATAAAAAAAATATAAAATTATTAAAATCCAAATGACAAATACGAAGAGACGGGAGAGGCACGAGAGACACAAGAGACACAAGACACACAAGAGACACAAGAGACACGAGAGACACGAGAGACACAATTGGAGATACAAATGATACATAATATAATTAGCAAAACATATTTTTTAGCAATCGCAGAACATTTTTTCTGAATCCGTAGAGATTTTCGAAGAAAATATCCTACTTCACCCCACTTAATGCTCGCTCCAATTAATGTAATATTTTAGCAGAAAATTATTTTATATCTCATTTTCAAAATTGTAGCTGATTTGTGAAAATTTGTAGTGAGTTTTCACAGGACTGAGCTAGTTTTAAGGAATTCCTGAATATTCTGATTTATTTTCTATTGTCCTCTGGATTTTCCTTAAAACAACTTTTCTCAAACTAAACATGTTTTTTTGGATCAAACTCATACCAGGAGCCTATAAGCTCACGAAGGTACACGTTGGCTATATACATAAGTGTATGCAGGTAGATATAATGTGGAGCGATACGAGGTACCTGCCTGTATGAGAGCAATGTGTGCAGCAACAGTGATACCGAACGCTCGTGCATTGGCAATCGAATCATTACGAGCGACGTGGGCCTGCCCACAGATGATCTCCTGATATCGCGGTATGTGCGGCTCGATTAATGTGGACGGGTTTGCTTTTTTTTCTTAATTCATTATTATCGGAGTGAGCTAAATAATACAGGGTCATATTTTTCTTTCCGGTAAATTAAGTAGGAGCCTACGATGAAAAGCAGAAAATATGTTTTCGTTCTCAAAGACATTGTTAATAAATAAATTATTTCGAATATTAATTTAAAGTTCAAACAAACACGTCTTTCTTCCATATTTGAATTTTGTACTTATATAAATATGTCTGATAGGATTAATACGCTAGCGTCTGTACTGTTGAAATTTAAGAACCCGACTTCGAGTACAACTCTGACGCTTCGCCTTAGGTACATCTTCATACGTTAAGTTTGTTACAAAGCTGCTGTCGCTGCGCCCGCCGCCCGCAGGGCCTGGCAGCAAAAAAGCGTTTTAATTACCTGTACATCTTTTATGTTCCCAAAATTTTAAAAATTTTAATCTTCTTTTCTTTACTGTCTTTATGCTGATTTTCTTTGCTGTTTTGCTTGTATCCAATAATACTAAAATGGTTAATGGTATGTATCTCTTTGTTTCCAAAAATTTTTATTTTATTTTCCTCTTCTGTTTCTTTTGTATACTGTTTTTTTTTTTTTTTTAGTATTCAAAAATAACAAATTGTTACTGGTTCAGTAGATAATTATGTCTTACGAGCGCCTTATATTTCTTTTATTTCCCAAATGTTATTTCCTTTCCCTTACTGTTTTTATTTTCTTCCTTTACTGCTTTTATTTTCTTTTCCGTTACTGTTTTTATTGTATACGTACTTTTATTTACTATATTTCTTTTGTTACCCAAATGTTTAATTTCTTTGCCTTTACTTTTTTTATTTCAATCGAAATTCGAAAACACTATACGTTTTATATTCGATGCTTAACTAATTATAAAACTGTAACATATATTATAATTAGGTAATTGTAATTTTTCAATTTTAATTAACACTACATATATTAATCATCATGTACCTAATGCATTCGAAACCTATCAATTTGACTGTCCTAGAACGGGAGTCCTTCCTAGTTGGACAGTCAAAAGCTTCCTTGTACTGTTTTTGTATTTTTATAACAAAAAATAAAATAAAATAAAAATAAAAATTATTATATTATTCTCATACTTTACATACGTTTATTGGATTATTCTCACACGGTTGTGAAAACTCTGTTTATGGATATCAAGAACTTCCGGCTTTATTAATATTAATGAGGTTCTTGGATGCGTTTTGGGTCTTTCCAGGATTTCAGGAACAAGTCCGAGGTAATGACCGGTGTCGATTAATGTAATTACATGCTCGGCAATTACCGATTTGTTAGGATTCCTGAGTTTGCACGTTTGAAAGTTGTTGGTATCCTGATGATAATTGATGCTCAAGTACAATGACCGAGTCGTTAGAGGCATTGTCCTGGTAAGACAGATAATGGGTTAAATTCTCAATTACGAACGTTACTTTTTTTATTTTAGGTGTCGTTTTCTGTTTCATGTTTTGTTTAGATTTATTAGTCTTATCTTCAGCATTTAGTAACAGAATTGAAATATGTTTTTATTGAAGTCAATATTAGCAATTCTAAAACGAAAATTTGAATCAGAAAAAGATACGATCGCACCTAGAAAATAAGCCTGTGGATACAAAAAAAACTCAAAGGGGGACGCTAAAGATAGCATAAGACTTTTCTCGTATCAATGTGCCAGACAGAAACGTATAAAATATGATGATGCGTGCGCGTGCTACACAAAAAAGTATAACTACTCGATAACTCGACTGAGAGTCGAATGACGAAAGAAACGAACGAATAGCGTGCGGGATGGTGGCCTCGCAAAGGGGGGGGGGGGCGCGCGCTGAGCCCAGGACCTTAGGCTGCCAGGCCTCTGCTCTAATCACTGACCTAATTCTACCGTATAATTAACGGTATCACACTTAGACTAAGACTACCAACATTATCTTCATTTTATCAATGCAAACTTTTGTCGGCCGCTATCTTTATGAATTATTGCAAGATTGTACCCGAACTAATTGCAATCTAGATAGGGTCTTGAAAAAAATTTTTTTGTTAAATGTAAACCATTAAAGACAATATTAGCAGAAAAATCAGAAAAAGATAGGGTCGCGAACAGGAATTCAACCCAGGACCTTACACCTGGGTTGACGCTTACGTACGCTTACCGGACCTCTCCTCCAAGCACTAAGCTAATTCGGCCCTCTACCTATCGGTCATATTTAACGCTATCATACTTCGACTAAGAACTATTAACATTATCTTCATCCAATTACATATTTTACTTACAATGAAAGCAAGAACTAAATGCAATCTATTTAATCTGAGCATGTTGAATAAATATATCCATTTTTATTATAATGCGTGACATCTATTGACTTTTTCTACAGTCAAAGTCTATGATGAATATTTAAGAAAAATCAGAGTGTGCGATTCACACGCGGTAGAAGTGAAACTAGAAAGTCGCTTTATTTTCTTTTGCATGCTTTTAAAGTAATTTGAAGATTGGATATTAATTTCAGAAAAAAAAAATGTTATTTTTTTCGGATTTCGTAGGATTCGAACCTCGCTCGCCGGATTTCTGTCTCTCGGGCCGTTTAGCCGCTGGACTACGGGGGTTCGAGCCGAGACGCAAATTTAGAGCATTATACTAGAACCGAGGACCCATTAATTAATAAATTTTATTGATGCACTTCCGTTTCACCCAAATTTCAAATCACTAACGGGGCTATAAAATGACAATTTAATGAAAATTGAAACACTTAAATCGCACTAACTAGCACAAGAGACAACGGAGTCTACGCTCGCTCCTCATTGACCCCTCCGATAAGTCTGTTAAGCATTCATGCCCCAATCTCTCCAGTACAGAGTATAGAGTGTGTAGTGTACACTGCTCCCCCGAGACTCTGATTCAATTTATCTTTTTCGAGACCTTTTTGCTCCATTTTTCCCCACCGGCCGAACTTTGCCTCGGACAAACCGACCTCGAATGCAACAACGCCGCACCATTAAAATGAACCAAAGTTATGTAGCTCCAAATAAACAAATTATATTAAATTAAATAAAACCTTATTTTTAACCACAACGTTCACACAACCCTAATAATTTTTGTTTGCTCAAAACTCACATTTTAATAATTTCCGGCGAATTCGGAACTATAATATTTTTTTTACTCCAACCGATATCTGGGTATATAAGTTATTTATATTTAAAATTAATAAAAATTATGCCTTAACATTAATTTATTTTACATACAACTATTTTAAAACTTAATAACCAGTTTTTCAACTATAAAATTAGCGGTAAGCACCAGATTTTATTTTTCTAAACGATGAATTAATTACTTCGGAAGGTATTTATTTAGAAACATCTTAAATAATTATAACACGTTTTTTAGAATGAATTAAAATGAACGCGGCGGAAAGGTCGAATCTCCAGGCCCGCTAGGGCGAATTCGACCGTACGTTCGTCTAATACGCCGTGCCGCGGGCGTATATTTGTTTACACGCTTTTTTCACTTACGTCGTTAAGATTCCCACATTAATTCTTCTTTTCTTTGATAGGGTAAATTCGACAGTAGGTCCATCCAATACACGGGTCGCGAGTCGCAATTTGGATACAAGGTTTCTTTACATGCGTCGTTAAGATTCTGAATATATTTTAGGGTATATTGTCGTCTTAAGTCTTCATTATATTCCCTGGAAGAAAGGGTTCTTCCGAAATCATTTGACAAATTTTTTTTTCAATTTACGTAATATAAGTTCCTATAACAGAAGAGTATCTACGATTTAAACTATGTTATGAATGTGAATGAAGCAAGAAGTGGGTGGTCTATCCTATGGTTAAATAGTTATACAAGTATGATGAGCCACAAGATATTTGCTTTTACAATCATTAAGTCTATAGGATGTTAAGGAACGTGCTTGACTACTTTTAACTAGTGATTCTAGTGAATAAAAAAAGTATATAAAATTTAGTTAACCCTACGATGAGCGACAAGTCTGGCGAGACCTTTGATATTTTAACAGATGCGAAATTTTGTTTCTGGCTTTTAGAACGAAACGGTTTCCTGACTCTCAAAGTCGGTGCGGCAAACCAAACGGGCGCAAGAATAGCTCAATTTGTTTTTTTTTTTCAAAATTGATTTCGTGTGGAGATTACATGGTCTGTGCTTGTTATAACGTTTTTTCGAGGTAGTTATTTTTCATCGCGTAAAATTATCACATGTTTTGTTGGTTTGCATTAATCATTGCACGATGAATTGTGTCTCGATCGGAAGACTAGCAAGCGTTCGTAGTAACATTGGTCCGACAGTATTTGGTAATTGTACACAGATAAGAATGGACCACCAATCCAAAGCGACACGCATACCCACGTACCCACGTATCATAGAAGCTGCAGCTGTAGAATTTCACGGCCATTGTGATAGTTTATTGTTGAAGTATTATTCCGTGTTACAGTATTACAGTGTTACAGTGTTACAGTGTCACAGTGTCACAGTGTCACAGCGTGACAGCGTGACAGCGTCACAGCGACACAGTGCCACAGTGTCACAGTGTCACAGTGTCATAGTGTCACAGTGTCACAGTGTCACAGTGTCATAGAGTCACAGTGTCACAGTATCACAGTGTCACAGTGTCACAGTGTCACAGTTTCACACCATCAAAGTGTCATAGTATCAATCACCATTTATTTTATTTATTTGTTTTATTTTAGTAAATTGTACATTTAAGTTTACAATTTCCTAATTTATTATATGATTTCATATTTCACACTATATTTTTTCTTGTTCTATGTATCTCCTACAATAAATTTTGAACTTTCCAATTGGTGCGGCCTTTAAAGTTTCTGGTAGAGTGTTGTATAACTTCATCCCTTTGTATAGTAAACTGTTCTGCGCATTGACACTGTAACGCTGTCTAAAACTGTCTAAAGAAGAAGGAGGGTGGTTTGGTATATTTATGAGGTAGCGCAACACGGCATAATACCCCAAAATAATCACAATAAAAATGTGGCTGTGGCTATAAGTATTCGAAATACGCACACAAATCACAAATAATAGTCATTTTATTGTTTCATGTATTACGTTAAATCATAATATAACAAGGTCTGTACAGACCTTGTTGCACTACTTACAATACGACTTCTATAATAAATATTGTGTCATTGCTGTAATAAAAGTCTTTGCTTTTACCTATCTAACGGGTAGTTGAAGGTACAGTTCCAATTCCCGTCTATCGTTGTTGCTGGTTCTCTTGTATAAATGTCCACAAGGCTATCTCTCTTCAGATCTCCCGATCCTCCGGTCTCGACTCCGTCCCGACCTCTCGTATCATCTGCTCGGTGTTCATCATGCGCCTTGTTTTTATTAGGTTGTTAGTCTTACTGGGTTCAAATGACTTATCTGTCCCATCTGATATTGGAGATAGGCTGTTGGCAAGGTAGTCGGCAGTCACCTATGAAAAATGCATAATTTTATCAGAAAGATCGTTTTTTTTCAATAATTACGAAGATTCCCAGTTTAGTTGATAATTTTTGTATTCTTTCTACAACCATCATAATAAGCGGGGGGTGTTTATTGTGCAATGCTGTAGGATTTAATTTATTGAAGTGAAAAAAGTGATGAAACGAAAAAGCGACACTAAAAGGAGACAAACACACATCTATAGGATTTAGCCTGAGAGACAATGAGATACAATAATCGGCCTCCTCTTTGTGCGGTATTTCGTAGCCTCTCCACTCCTGTCTACTTTAGTTTTCTGAAGGTTTAACTTCTACCGCACATGAACTCCACACTTGAAATTTTTTTTTGTTAATGCGATAGATAAATCAAGCTTTTAAACTGATTTTTACGCTATCGCAACACTGTTCCCTGTGCAAAAAATTCCCTCGGGGCCTATGTCGTGTTGGGGGATGCTGTGTGGAGAGTCTTTTTAGGGAAAGAAAGGACAGAAAGTTCTGGGAAGGTAAAATATATGAGGGGTGGGAAGGAATCTGGGGGTAAATGAGATTAGGATGGACGAACGCATGAATCCATCACTCCCACTGCAGTCCAAGGCTATGGGTCGAGAGAGTCCGGCTGGAGAGGTAAAAAGGCCTCCCTCAACCAGTCTCTCCTGATCTCACCATGCAGTAGGTGGGCAAATGCATCTTCCGCCAAGACCTTGACAAACTTCATCCTGTTAAGTCATCAAACCTACTTACTGGCCTATCGCAGGAGTGTTTCTTATTCAATAAACGGTTCCCGGGGCGGCGATACCCGTACCCGACCCCGAATTGGAAAAACTTTCGCAGTGTGATTTTTTTCTGATTTATTTATTTATGGTTACTGTGTTATTTTGACATTCTCTCAAAAATACAGAGAATACGTATGTAAAAATAGATACAGGAGATCCAAACTAGTTTGGATAGAGGCTTTTCAGAGAGTTCTATGGTTCAACTTCAAAGTAGAGTATTTTCAATAACTTCTACGATGATATTTTTTTTAATATTAGTCGGTTATAATTTTGATAATTCTTTAATTCATAATTTGGTAGACCTAACTTTAGTTGTAATTAATTGATTTGATTTATTTTGTATTAGGGAGTTTGTTATTTAAAATTCGATCAAATTCAGACCAACGATTCAATAACTTATTTTGTAAACAACGCTTAAAACCGTTTGCAGATAATTCTGTGGTAATACTTCCTTCGCACAAGAACTAAAATCTTCCTTCACCTGCCTTTACCCCTCATCTTAATCTGCTCCAATCCATCACATCCTTTGAAGTGCCAACGCTACAGGCAACAATAACATTTTCAAAAGACTTCTCAGCTAGTAGGTCGCTTTGCCGGTCACGAACCGCTGTTGTGGCTAACGACATTATTTATGCAGTCATGATACGGGGGTGTGACTGCCGGTTGATGGAGCTGTAAAGGCTGTAAAGTGCTGTGATAAGTGGTATCATAATTATCATTGTGTGATTAAGGCTTTGTGGCGAACAATGGCTGGTAGCTACCTCCACCTGCTAACTATTGTGAGTACAGGTTGTCACGTAGGTAACGCTGGTTTGCAATAACAACAGTGGACGTGCTTGCTTTGTGATATTTTGTATGTTGCTAAGTACACTTCACAATATAAATTAATAATAAATCTACACAGGAAGCACTGAGGTAATTAATTTCTCACATGACCTATGTCATTTGGGGATGCCATGTGGAGGGTCTTTTTAAGGAAATAAAGTTCTGGGAAGGATTCAAAATCAAAATCAAAATCATTTATTGTACAAAATTTTCATTTAGTACAAAAGGTATAACTTATAGGTACCTACATCCTATTTCTTCCAGTTAACCTAACATGTTATACAGAAATGAACACAAATGAAATATAAATATAAAAGTGGTGTAATACAAATTGAGTTTGTTTTAATTTATTATATAAACATAAATATAAAAACAGTTGTACCTATTTGAGGTATTCACTTAATGTGTAATGAGACCTGTTCAGAAGGAATGTTTTTAGTGATGACTTAAATCTGAGTGTATCTGGTATTTGTTTAATATCATGTGGAAGGTTGTTATATACTTTAATGGCCATGTAAAAGGGTCCTTTTTGGAAAATTGTTTTGTTTGCTTTTGGTATTAATAAATTTTCTGTAAACCTTGTAGCGTATTTATGTGTAGAGTTTTTTTGTGGAAACTTTTCTGGAGATGATCGCACTAACATGCATAACTCCATTTTGTATATGTCGGTGACTGTAAGAATTTTCAAATTTTTAAATATAGGTCTACATGAATCCCGATTAGCAGAGTTTGTCATTTTTCTTAAACATCTTTTTTGGATGATAAAAACATCTTTGGCGTTTACTGAGTTTCCCCAAAAAATAATTCCGTATTTTATTGTTGAATATACATAACCATAGGATGCGGCCATTACCGTTGTTTAGGGGTAGCTAGAAATTTGGGGTCAATGCGTCCATGCGTCAAACCTTACCCCGTGATCTTGGGCACTCCTACAAAGTCATCTAACTTAGCGAACCCATTGGGGTCACGTATGGCAGAGCCGCAAATTATTTGACTGTGCAAAATACCTCGGCAGGTGTAATTAAAATTAGATTATTTTGTTTTATCTCGAATATCTGACTATGTCTTATTTATTATTATCTTACAATAAAATGCCACAGCTCCCTAATTCTTTTTTCACGTTCATACATGTAGGACTTATTTTTTGGTACATTTCACTTTTTTTGATACAAGTATCTCTTTCATTCTCATAGTCATTTTATAAAATTATTACGATAGGTATCTATGTACTTATGCATATTTAAAATCTTATGAGCTAATAATTTTGTAGTTAAACATAACAATAACTGTAAAACCGTATCGGTACCGACGGATGATGCCTGTACAAATCTCCAGCTGGACTCCCCTTATCTGAGGTACAACAGCCAACTTGGACGCATTTTCCTGCATTTTTCCCTCCCTCAGATCTCAGTTTTTTTTTTTGCTTGAAAGCTTGAAATAAAATAAATCCCTTACATGTGAAGTCTTAATTTGATTTATTTTGTTTGGATTGTGAACTTAAGTGGATTTAATGAGACTATTTTTTTGTTTGTTTATTGAAATCTAATTTTTTAATTCCTTACAGGAAAATATTCATAAACATTTCTTTAAAATGTGGTTAAAGAGTAGACATTTGTGTATGCCTATGGATTAAAGTAAATCAAAAAATTCTTTAGCTAACATATTTTGCGTCCATTTAGTTAAATATTATGATGTAAGAATGAAAGGTTATCTTTATTGTTATTGTAACGAGAGGCTTAAACTAAATTTTATATTTTACTCAGAGTTTTTGTTTAAAAAGGAAATATTTGTTATAAAATGGAAGTGCCTTTATTTCTCATCCCCCTCCCGTGGCCCCTCCGTCTTTTGCTCTCATAACCCCTCCCAAAAAGCCTTTTCCTTTCCTCCTTACCACCCTGTTACTAAACTATATGAAATACAAACATTTTTCAAACAACTCGCGCGCCATCTATCGTGAAGATTCATACAAATTTCAAAACGCCAAAGCTCGCCACTGTATATAGAAACCTTCGCGGTAATGCGCAAAACAAATCAAAAAAGTTTTATCGCAATCAGAGGAATGGTATAGGAAATAACATGGGACAAAAAAAGAAACATTTATTTTGATACATATAGAAGATATCATAATTGTTCGCAGGTTGTTTTATGTTATGTTTTTATATTTAATTTTAAAGCTTAAGTCACATAACTTTTATAATATCATTTTTAATCGTCTCATCTAGTCCACTCAAAACCAATGCATGCATCCAATAATAATATAAATAATATTCAAACCATTCAAACACGATGAAATTTGCAAGAGAATTTCCATCCCTGCTAGATTTAAATTTATTACCCTCCATTCGAAATGCACAACTCCGATACGAGGGCCACCCTTGAACTTCATGTGGGGTGGGGGTGCCTTACGGCTGTAGGGGAGGTTATCTTACCCCCCGGGGCAGGCGCAGAGCCCGCGGGGTATCTTTCACCCTGCTTCAACCCCCGAGCTAGACTTTTCTTATCAAGCATCCCTTATTCTTCATTTCCTTGTTGGCACGCTTCGCTACTCTTCGATACTGGATATCTCAACATGTTTGGTAAGGGTAGGTTAAGGTAAATATATTATGTTTTTAAATAAATTTCCGTTTTCTTGAAGGGCGTTGACTTCACGAATACTTTTTCGGGTAAGTTTTGCGAATTAGGCCGCCGCTTTCTGAATCGACCGATTTCTTACATATCTCCCTTAAACATTTGAAGTTTTTAAGCTCTTAAAAAAATATATGTTATTTTTGAAGATAATATTTAGATACGTTTCACGCCTAAACGCAAATTATATGAAATTCCCTCCGGATGTGCTCCGAAAAATATTTAAAACAAGTTTATTTCTATTATTCAACAAGTTATGTTTGTGAAAAAATTCACAATGTTTTTTTAAATGATACTTAAGATACTTTCCACGAGATTTTTGCTCTATTTAAACGAGTCATGTTTTATTAATCTTTTTCGCAATTTTTTTTGCAATTTCATCACTTAAAATATTAGCGCGCTCTGTCCAACATTCGTAGTTACACATCTCTCCATCTTTTTCTTTTTCAGCCGAGAAGCGCCGCCTTAATAAAAAAAAACATTCACATTAAACATTTTGACCGCTGTGCACTGCATGTTTATTTTATTTGTATTTAAAGAAGCATGGAGCTACAAAAAACATTTTTTTTTTAAATTAATTCTGAGTTGTAAATTCTTTTTTTTTGTATATGAACATCGCACAAGAGCCCCAACTGCTCTAATCTGGAGCCAGTGAGACTGTGGAATCCCCAATTGGGATATGCTGTGAGGCTGAAGGTAGTGGGATGGGGAAGGAGATGGGGAGAGGACTGTGGGGAAGTACCTGGCTATTCAGATCTGGTCACCAAACACGGCTTAATCCATTTCAAGCAACGTTTCAATTCTGAATGGTAGTCTTACACCAGGGCGATACTGAGAGTATCTTCCACTCAGGAACGTGCCGCAAATATACTATTTATTATTTTAAATTAATTAATTGTGAAATAAGACATATAAATCAACTAAAATTTATTTTCCACGCGGGTTCAATTCAATTCAATTCAATCCTTCGGATTGCGAGTCAAAAGCCTTACCGCTCGACCACGCCGGCCGTCTATGGGTACTCTAAGTATCGTTCTTGTGAAAGTTCACCATTCACAATGGAAACGTTGGGTTACCAGATCTGGACAGCCAGATGCTTCCTAACTTTCTCTCTCTTTAGTCTAACATCATGCAATTTGGGAGGCGGGAAGGGGTACCACTGCCCCGGGCGGTGGTACCCATTGTGGTGGTAAGTGGGAGGAAACACAAAATACACTTAGCCGTTCCGCAGCCGAGCTATTAACGAAAAAGACCCGTTTACGACGGAAAATTATCAAACATCTGCAAAATCTGGGCAAGGGTTAATTTGACATTATATACATCTTTGGAGCACTTCTTTATGAACACCGTTAGAACAAGTACATCTTTACCATTTGATTTTTATGCCTCTTTTTCTAAACTAACTAATTAACTAACCACCAGTCTGTTTCCCCGTAGGGGTAGGCAGAGAGGTGGGACCGCCAAACAACTGGGTCTTTGCACCCACTCCATGCCTCGTTTACATTCATACATCGTCTTATACATGCTATTCTATTATTCTGACTCTTGACATGACCCAATTCAAGTATCTGTTCACTTGGTCATGCCATGTCATTCTTGGGCGTCCTCGACTTCTTCTACCATTCACATTTGCGTCATATATTCTACTTACACTTCTATCCTCACATGCCCAGACCATCGGAGCGTCCCTTTCTTAATCATACTCATTACGCTTACATCAGCCTTGCATTATTTGCGGATCTCCACAATTCTCACACGATTGTACATGGTTTTACCACACATTCGCTTCAAGGGTTTCATTTGAATGTTGTAGAAATGAGATCCCTGAGACGTCTCTTTCTACAAAACGAAAGGCGTTTACGCTGTTTATCGCAAATTAACTAAAATTTCGATAATAATGAAAATAACTATTGGAAATGAATTACGAAGTTTGTCATGACAGAAATTAAGCGCCTTCGTAACACAAACATTACGAACAAGTTTATTTTATTAAAGTACTTTCGATAGTTAGAAGCGGTGGAAGCTCTCCACTCTAACCTTTGCCCACCTTTCGTCAACTTAACAAAATAAAGTTTAAGCGAAGTGCTTTTACTGAGCGCGTTGCATCCAGGACGGTGCTAAGGGTACTAACTGCGCGGAGGCACTCACGCCATTCTCAGGACTTATAAACTTACATCGCAATTTAATTTGACGCTTAGCGTAAGATATATTATAAGTTATAAGTGAGTATTTCTGCCGACAAAATGATAAAAGTGTCAAATTTCAAGTGAAGTTTTTCAGTTTAAGTTGTCAAAGATTCAATAAGGTTTTATTGGGAGGTTTTGAAGGATTTTATGTGACGCATGCTTAATATAATAAAATAAAAAATAATTTTGTAGTGATTGTTCGTCTTGAATAAATGTGTGATATGTAATAATAACAGATAAGCCCTCTCACATCACACATTTTAATCCAAAATTAATACGAAATGAGTAATTTCGTAGTACAACTCCCATAATGATGAAAACTTGTTGTTAGTGCTCCTAAAAATATAAACAGCTAAGATCGTTCATTTTTTGGCAAAAGTGTTGTCGTAATTTTTTGCGTGACATAGTTATTTTGATAGAAACAAATGTAAGATTGTTATCAATTGTTAATATATATTAAGCATACGTTAGCCTTTATCTAAAATATTTCTTACTTCTTAAAATACGCGTTTGAAAAATTGTCTTCATAGCTAATCTATAGAGCGTTGGGTGTACGTCCATTTTATACATTTAGACATACATTAACTATCAAATGTTCCTCTGCAGGGTAAGGAGAGAGGATGGACACCACACAAATCTTTCTTCGTACGCGCTCCTTGCGTAATTTACATTCGTACATCTTATCATACTTACATACTTCTCTGTTATTCTGAATCTAAATAAAATATTTGATTCACGTGGGTGCGCGCTTGCCTCGAGTTGCTCTGACATCTTCTAATAAAAAGGTTAGAAAGAAAAAATTCGTAGGTTACGAAAAACTCGATAATATTTAAATTTCCAATTACCATGATATTAAGGGAAAAATAAGGGTGTGTCAATATTTCAATTTTTTAATTCAGAAACGCCTGTGGTCTCAAAAGTTGCGTCTTACAAAGAAAATGAGAACTGAATTTAAAATTATTTTTTTACAAATGATTATAGGCTCGCTAAAATGAATTGAAAATCAGAAAAAACCTAATAAATGTATTTTTAATGAAACCAGACTACCAAAAAAGGACAAAGTCAAAACGGAACAGTTTATTCTACAAAAGGATGAAATATTATAATTAACTGGCAGAAATCATAAAAATTATACCAACTAATAAGTTTAAAATTGTTTGCAAGGACCACATTAAGAGGAAATCCGGTCTTCGAGAAATTTTAACGATAGGTGTTTTATCACACTGTTGCTGTCAATGTCGCTCTTACTCAACCAAATTATGAGCGAAAGGGACAACTGCGCCTCTGACTGATTACACCAAAATAAAATCATTAGAATCAAGATTTTGGATTCACCACTATTCTCCTTTTTTATTTTTTTTTACTATGTATCGAAAGAAAATATTTGATGTTTTTTTTTAATATTTTATCTTGTTTGTATACTGAACGTCTGATGATTGCGTTTAAACCAGGCAATTTTAACGGTTGAGGATGTTGGAGGATCCTAGCTCCTATAAGTACAAAACTGTATGATATATAATGGAACGACTTATATTATGTACTGCCTCTTGTTGTAATAATGTAATTTCTCTTAGCTATTGTAAGATCACTTTTTATTTTATAGATACATAATGTAATAGTATAATGAGGAAATCTATAATTGGTTTTTCAGATAGGTAAATTAAACTTTTATAAATTGATCAAGTTGTAAACTGTTGATTTCCCTAAAATGAAATAAATAAAAATAAAACTTATCCACAAAAAAATCAGAGTATGCAATTCACACGCGGTAGAAGTGAAACTTTCAGAAAACTAAAGTAGATAAGAGTGGGGCTACGAATCACTGGACAATGAGGAGACCAATAGGCTATGAAACACATATATGGAGGAGGCCGATTATATTATCTCATTCTCTCGCAGGCTAGATCTTATAGATGTATGTGTTTGTCTCCTTTTAGTGTCCCTATTTTTCGTTTCATCGAGTTTCAAATCACCGTGCTAAAGAAGTTTTCACTTCAAAAATACCGATTTCGAAATTATACCGAAAGTATAGTGTATATAATAATGTTTGCAGTAATGTCAAATCCAGAGAGGAAATTGGGGAAATACGTTTATACGAACAAAACGCCGTCCGGTTTCCTCTTAAGCAAAATAAAATATAATGGTACGTAAATTAGAATAAATAATTTGTAAATTTATTTAAAAGTAACAAAAATAAAATAAATAAATTTATTAAAAAAGAAATGCTATTGTACACTTAATTTATTTATTACGCTCGTATAAAATAAAAGCAATTAAAATACGTTTTTGAATAAATTATCACCCCTTGCCCGTCAGTCTCAGCGATGTGACGCGCGAGGCTAATAGTAATAAATGGTTTACTGTTAATTGCATGCGGTGGGGTTGTTTGTGTCGTATGCAGTTATTTGCACTCGGATCGCTGCATCAAACACGCAGGCCTATTGGGAATTTCAGACTGTATAAAACGCCATTAATGTGACGTGTCTGCCCATTTTATTATACTGAAGAAATGAAAATATGCCTTTGAGGGAAAAATGTCTGGCTGTTGTGTTTCCGATTGCGACTTACTGGGACTATGTGGAAACGCTACGTTTTTGTGAAGTATTTATAATTGGACATTTTTACTTATATCATAACGAGGAAACTTTTTTTTCTTCTTTTGTGTGTCATAATATATTCATATTTTAATAGTTCTTACTGCTTGAAATTAGTGAAACCGGCGAATTGAAAAGATTCTTTAACTACTGGAGCGACAGCGCAATTTAAAACTTTTTGATTTATTTATTAAATACTAGCTGGTACCCGGCATGCGTTGCAATGCAAAGAAATAAAATCCCCGGATTTCCTTTCCCATGCGTCCCCGTTCCCCTCCCACGTCCCCTTCTGCCTTCCACGCCTTCCCCTCCCTCGTCATCCTTCCCGCTAACCCCACCTCCATCATCACCCTTCCCCTCATGCCTTCCCTCCCTGCCGCTCAAATATATAAAATACACTCATTTTCAATTATACAAATTTCATAACGCCAGAGCTTACCATTGTATACAGCCTATAACCTTCACGGGCGTGCGCAAAACACATCACCAAAGTTTCATCGCGATCGGATGAACAGTATGGCAGCGCATAACATACGGACAACAAACAAAAATTGATTTTTATATATAAGACTTACTTTAATTTATTATATATTTTCCGCCACATCAAAAAAAATCATACCTCCGGATTTTAATACGAAAATAAACAAACTGATTATAGTTCTGTATAGCCAATGAATTCTCCTATCTTTTGTCGATTATCACATATTTGTAGGATTCACAAAAAAAATGTTAGAAAATCGTAAATTTCTACTTATTACTTACAAATAAGGGAAAATTTGCCAAAATTGGCAGCAAAGCAATCCGAGGTATTTTAAATAGTGCCATATTGTAGCAAAAAGCGCTCCAGTGGTTAAAGAATTAATTAATAATTAAAATATTCAATGCCCAAAGTTGCTAAATAAAGGCGACCGGATAACTCATAATATATATGTTAACACAATGGTTAAACAGGTTCCGCTTCGTTAGGTTATAGGCTATTTTAATTTTTTTTCGTATCTTTTAATGACTTTTTAAAGAAGTGTTGAGTTGAGTTGATTCTGGGTTGTCACGGAAACCTAAATAAGTTACAATTTAATGTACCTGCGCACCCTACACGCTTTTCTCTAGTAATTCAGTAGATTCACTCAAGGTGGATCAATGCAAACCAATCTGATAACAAATTTGAATAGATGTACTAATTTCAATTGAGATCTGAGTAAATATAAAAAGTCCTTAAAATAGTATTTTCTGACGTGATTCGAGTGGCTTTTCTGTTATTATATAATTCTGTTATGAATTCAATTTTTTTATTCACATCCTGTCTTTTCATTATATAATAATACTAGTTGGCCCGGCCACGCGTTGCTGTGACGTGAAATCGAAGCACAGTACCATCTACTGGGTGGTCGAACCTAGATAACCAAATGTTGTGTCAATAAATTAACTCACACCGCCATCTGTTAGAAATTTATGGAAAGTACAAACAATTACTAAATTATTGCAGACACATAGCAGTTTCATTGGTCCTCGTTCATTTAATCTTTTACCACTACTAACTCAAATGATAAAATATGTAAAAGAGGTAAAATTATTGTTGAATAATGTAGATATTGAAACGCTTTTTCTATAAATTTACCCATCCTTCTACAGCTCACTTTCTGTAACTTTCTAAACTTTAGTACATTTTTTTTTAAATAACTAAAAAAAAAAATTAAAAATCAGTATGTTTTTTTCCATATTTTTATTTTATTTTTATAATAGCTGAAAAAAAACCTTTTTCACTTATTCTACCAATGTAATACTAACTTTTTATACTCTTTATATTGTATATGTTTTTTAAGTCTATTTTATACTTTAGGTACTTGGAAATATAGTATTTTGTTTTAATATTACCCACACTCAGGCAGTGCCTTAGTGGGTTTTCATTTCTTGTTCATACTATTTGTTATTATATATTATGCTATTATATGTATACTATGTGCTATTATACATTATATGTACAAAGAAATGAGAATAAATAAAGTAAAAAAAAAAAATTACAAAGCATTGTCCGGTAACAAATATTTAATGAACATTTAACTCGCCATAATAAATATTGAGGTCAATAATCGAAATAAAAACTATCGTAACCTTTAAGTTGGATCAAATTACACGCAGTAAGCCAAATTTCATCAAAATCGGTTAACGATCGGCGTAGTCCAGCGGTAAGGTTCCTGACTAGCATTCCGAAGGTTGCGGGATCGAATCCCGGCGTGGCAAATAAATTTTATTTGATTAATTTGTGTTATTTCACAATTTATTAATTTAAAAATAATATATAGTATATTTGCGATACATTCCAGAGTGGAAGATACTCTCAGTATCGCCCTGGTGTAAGACCACCATTCAGAATTGAAACGTTGCTTTAAATGGCTTTGGCTGTGTTTGGTGACCAGATCTGAATAGCCAGGTACTACCCACCTTCCATTTCCCCATCTCTTTCCCCTCCCCACTACCTTCAGCCTCACAACATACCCCAATTGGGGATGCCATAGTCTCACTGGCTCCGGACGGGAGCAGTTGGGAGTCTTGTGCGGTATTCATATAAAAAAAGCATTTGCACAATTCTCATTATTGATATTTTTCCATTAACCTGTCAACTGCACTCACAAATTAATTAATTATGATATAATCGCAACTATTGACATATTAAAATATTGCAATGACCCAGATGCAATAAGATTCAACAATGTTGTAATTATTTGCTTACTCATAACTACGGTAGAGAGCCACGGAGCGTGTTCTGCATTTGGGCAGTTGTGCATTACAAGGTAACAATGTCCCTGTTTATGTTTGCTCCTAGAATTAGCACTGAATGCAGTTTGTTTTTGCTTCTGTTGCATTTGCCTTGCGTTCATCTCAACACCTTGTATATTAATCTTAGAAACCCCAATTGGGGATGCCATAGTCTCACTGGCTCCAGAACGGAGCAGTTTGGACTCTTGTGCGGAATTCATATAAAAAATTTAAAAAAGTAGTTTCGGAGTTTATCTCGAACAAACATTGTAACGCGAGTTTTTAAATATATAATAATATTATGGTTTTGGTAATATATATAATTTTTCTGGTCATTTCTTAACACACCTTTTTTATATTTTCGGAACAACGTAAAAAAATTATATAATTCTACTTTTGATTTCCCGAAGATAAATAAATAAAATATCCTCCCTTCCCTTGACATTTGATTCCATTATGATTGGATTCATATCCTAGGAGTTTACCGCTCTGCCAAATGGCCGGATGAGCAGATAGATAACCAGTTGATGTACATTACATTCTCATCATTTTTTTATACAGCAGTTCAATAAAAAAATTGCTCATTTGGTGATTGATAACTGTGGTATAAGATTTTACTATATTATTTATACACAAAGAATTGAGGTGGCGTTGCACACTGACGTGACGAGTTAACTTAAGACTTTCCGGCTCAAAAAGAAAAAGATGTAGAGATATGTAATTACAAATGTTGGACAGAGCGCGCCAATATTTTCAATGACAAAATTGATGCGAAAATTGAGAAAATGCTTAATAAAACATGACTTGTTTAAAATAGAGCAAAAATCTCGAGGAAAAAATCTTAACTATCACTTAAAGAAACATTGTGAATTTTAACACAAATATAACTTGTAAAATAATAGAAATAGACTTGTTTTAAATAATTTTCGGGGCATACTTTGCGATTTTTTTATCTATCGAGAGAATTTCATATAATTTGCGTTTTGGCGTAGAACGTATCTAGATATTATCTTCAAAAATAACAAATATTTTTTTAAGAGCTTAAAAACTTCAAATGTTTAAGGGAGATATGTTAGAAATCGGTAGAAATTCGGGTAGCGGCGGCTTAAAGAGATTTTCTTATTTCCATTGTTTTACTTATTTAATAATTATTGATTTTAGGTAAGCACAGTTTGCAGAATAATCGACTTAGCAAATATAATGAATGAATTAAATATTTAAGCTTTCTTGAATAGTTTAAAAGCTCTTGACCCTAAAGCTTTATGAGCAGAGAAAACCCATTGGTTCGGCACGGCGCGTGGCGAGTCGTGATTTCTTATCTCTAACTATTAGAGATGGATTGAATTCCTTAAGAGGCTCATCAATTTAATGTCCTAATCCAAGCCATTCCGAGCACAGACTGATGAAAACTTCGCAGTACTTTATCAAGGAATTTAATCTCCTTCTATGAATAAAATAGCCTAGGTCTCTTTCTTCTTTCGGAACCCCTGGGAGTGAAGTAACCAGCGGTTACTTTACCGATTAATTTGAGTATAAGTATTACTGTGGATTGTTTTGAAAGTTTGGTTTTCGTCTGTCAACCCTTCGATGAGGGACATCTACAGGGCAGTACAAAAAGTTGGTGCAAAAAGGACTGTGCAAACCTTGTATATAATAAAGATTACAATAACTCAATTCAACAACTCGCTTGAATTATTGTAACATTTACTATAACTTAGAATTAAAAATCGAATACTTACCGTAGCTTGTTATGCGAGAATGCGCTTACCTTTGGATTGGTGACTATCAGGCCAGTGCGACCACGAACTTCTCGTGTCTTCCACTCGGAACTGCCAACATTCCAACAACCGGCAAAATATAGTAAACTTTAAAAAAAAATTATTTTGATACATTAGTTTACATTTAACAGTAAAATTTAACAATTTTATCCTCATTGGTTAGCTTACCTATGCTTAGGTCTCCATTACAACTTACATGAAACCATTACATGAAACCGTTTTTGAAAAAAAAAATCACATTCGAAATGTACGAAATCCAGCTGATTCTGCGCCCTTTGTGTAGACTTGAAGAAAAACTTGAAACCTTTTCCTTCCATCAAGCCACAAAAAGAGTTACGCAACTTTTAAAATCGAGCCTGTCGGTCTGGCAAGACCATGTCGCTCGTCGGAAGGTTAAGAACAAAGACCTGAAAAATAAAGTTAAATTCTTGTTTTGTTTTAATTGGAGTACTTAGCCTCATTATAATGTATAAAAAAACAATTTATTATAATTGATACTAACATTTATATTCGAATTTATATTCTATTAGAAAAAAATATATATCATCGGACAGCAAAATGACATCTAAGTTTTGTACTCCAAATAAGCTCAGGATTGGCTGTTTAAAATCTTTCAGATCGTGTCTATTGGCTACTGCGGTAGACGACAGTTAAAAACGGCCACCATCTTTACCCGGAACCGGAACGTAACAAAAAAAAATTACAGACAAACGTAATAAACGTAAAAACGCAAACTCAGAATGAAACCAACTCATAAAAAAATGTGTAAAGGTTACGTTAGGTTAGGGTTATGGGCTATTTTTAAATTATTTTTTTCATAGCTTTTAATGAGTTTTCAAGGAGGTGTTGAGTTGACTTTATTCTCAGTTGACATGAAACCGTTAAAACAGAACTTCGCTAAGCTCAGGCAAACAATTATACGCTTATATACAAGTTTTTATTATCCCATATTAGTTTCCAAAATAGCTGATTATGCTGCATGTACATTTGCGAACCGTTACAGGAGCCTAAGTAACCAAGCAACGCTTCTTCGTTAGTATTGCTAATAAATAATGGCATTGTTCATTGAATTTGAATTGACTTAAAATGTAAGAAAACTCTTTTCAAACGGTTTTCGTCCTTTAGCAGTTTACTTTGGCGCGCTATTAACATCACGGATCCCAAAAAAATGAGAAGGGCGTCTGATAATGCCATAACTGAGGAAATATTTCCTTACGACTCGGCAGTTTCCGCCTTTTTCCGCCTACCCCGAAGCGGAGGGGAGTTTAATGTCGGGTCCGCGGGCTATGAGGTCGTTAAGATATCCACCATGTAAAATGGATTCCTGAAAACTGACGGCATCAAAGGGCGTATTTTAATGTTTCCGTATTTTCTCAGAAATGTTTACATACACATATCCACTCGATATAAACATATTTTTTGGATAAATATAAAAACTATTTAAATTTTTGTGGATTCTAAATAACTCATTTTGCCAGAAAATCATGTAGTTTTTGATTTTCGCCGTTAGGAAAACTATGATATTATTGAAGAAAGTATCTAATTCGGCATTGAAAATATTAACACGTGCTAGACGAAAAAAAAACTCTTTTCTCAGGGCAGATTTACGAAATTTTCAATTATAATTATCTCTGAATGTCAAAAAATGTTTTCTATGTTGTACGAGCTGTTTAATTGCTCATTTTATCTTTAGTTTAAATAAATAGTTAGCTCACGTTGTCGTGTGTGCTAAAAATTTTAGAAATATAAACATTTATAAATTTACATTACTTGGCAAACATAAAATGTTTTTCATATTTTAAACGAAAATATAGTCAATCATGAACCAAACATCAATGGGTGAGATATTGCGGTTGTGCAGAGTGGAATTGTTACTGTGTGTGTATTAAAAATGACCTTGATTGTGTCTACCATCACTGCCTGAAAAATATGGTAAAATAATTGCATGGAGAGGAAGGACTCACCGAAAAGGAATCTGTAGGCCGGCCCTCGTTGGTCTTTCCCATCCAACATGCACACACAGTAAAAATGCGCGAACTATTTTATTTTAATAGCGGAATTAGGTTAAAGGCGGAGCGGAGCGCAAATGGCTATATGATGCGGCGGGCAGTTTATTACAGACACTGAATTAAGGAAGGACGGGTAGGCAATGGATGGGTATGAAAAAGGAATTGGCAACAATATTACTACCAAATCCCAAGCAGTGACAGTATGTATGTGTAAGAGTAGGTGTGTATAAGTGTAGGTGCGTGCTTGGGCCTAACCAATCAATATTTGAGGATGTTTTCCTCAAATTGAAATTATTTTAAAAATTAATCGTATTTTCAATCTCAGTAATTTCATTCGAGATTTTGTTATAAAGTTGGACCTCCTGTGTACATAAAAAAATTCTGTGCTTGCTTTCTTTCTTAGTCGCGTTTTAATTTGCTTTGCGTTCCTCGTCCCGTGTCTGTCTATCTCCTGATTGTACATTGTTTTTTCTTTTCAGTTCTTTAGACATCATCCTCGCGTTAATTTTATGTATAAAAATAAATACGTTAATACATAAATACATATAAACATATATTGTTTGCTTAACCGTCATAAAATTTAACCTTTCTTTACTGTTTCTCTTTTCCATGTGAATATATTGCGCTTGAGGATCATTAGCATTGCTTAATTTTGCAGTTTTTGCATTTTTTCAATACATATATATCACAAATATGTCATATTTAACACACCCACTTACCTAAAAATGTTATTTTTGCACGGTTAATGTACCATGTACATTAACATCAGACCACAGGTGTTTGTCAAAAAATTATTTCGTAATTATCATCAGATTTAGCACTTCAATGCAAATTTACATGATTAATTTTAAGGGGGTATTTCACCATCCTCTTCATAGCTTATCAATACGATAACGTATATTTTCTATAAATTAAACACGATTTTTTTTTATTTTAAAGTCTGAATTTACTATTCGGTACTCGAACCTATGAATAATGGCTATAAGATAAGATAAGTTAGTCGAGTTTTTTTATCGGTTGTGAGAATTTATTACTTTATTTATTAATATTCGTTATCGTATCCCTTTCCAACTGATAAAAAATGTCCGAATTTTGATGGGCCTCACCAATAAAGCTCTTAATTATGATTCCGTGGGGCTTAGCGACTTACTGGTTGAAACACAAGCGTGCAAAGGTACCCTGCATAAACAGCACGTTCGATCGACACCGGTGTGGTTCCCAAAAACAGATTTATTTGCTGTCAAGATTTTTTTAAAGACAAACTCACAAAAAGGGTATGGATATCACTAGAATGATGAAATACACCATAAGCAAAAAGCGCCCCGAAGTCCTGGACAAAATGTAAGCACACCAAATTTGAAGAAGCTTTTTAACGTGAATCAGAACACATTGTTTATTTCGTCAACACCTTCATAAATAAAACCTTGTGCACGAATGCGCTAACCTTGACATAAATATAAACCAAGTAATTATTTTGATTTTATTTCAAGCACTAAAAGTTTTAATTCTACGCTTTTGAAACGTAAAAATTACACACACGACACCTCCAACAGCACAATTTTAAAGTGTAATAATAAGTATTGTATAATAACCATAAAATGAAATGGGTTTTTTGAAATATTACTACCCCTAACAGTCCCAACACGTTGGTATTTAGGGTTGGTTATTTTCCGTTCCGTGACTGTCACCCTATCACGCGATCTGCTCCCTGGTAGCTGATACCGACCAGGCAATACCAGGGTGACATAAAACGCGAGGAGGTAAATAACAATTATTATAATGTAGTGCTGCGGCGTATCTGTGGCGTGGGCGGGGGGATCACGCCCCTGATGTCTTTATGGAGAATTGGATCACTTTGCGTCTATGAGTATAATAAAATAAAATAATAAGCTTTATGTCTTCTGTTTTCCTATTACTTATTCCCCTCTGTATCGCATCTTTTATGTAGGCCCTACGAATAATAGAAGACATCTGAAGCTTTGAAATGATTCATTTTCTTTCTATATGCATAATAACTTTCTTTGAATCTAAAAATTATCAAATATATTGATGAATTTTAGCTTAAGAGTGGACTTTAAAGAATTCATAATCTGATCGTTTATAAATGGGGGTCATTAAAACTAAATTCTTCCAAGAAAACCATGCAAAAATAATATTGTACCGACGATTCAATCCCATATTGTATTTTCATGCCTTTCTTGAAATAATGAGCTTTTCATACGAACAAAGCCATTTAAATTCTACTCAGAATTATTTAGAAAATATTCTGAACGTGTTTTCATTTTTATACAACGGATGATTTTGATGGTCCCGGGATTGAGGGGTAAGGCTCTCGATTAGCGATCCGGAGGTCGCGAGTTCAAATCTCGGCGCGTGCAAGTAAGTTTTATTTGATTAATTTTCACAATTTAATCATTTAAAATAATATAAGGCGTATTTTCGGCAAGTTCCAGAGAGGAAGACACTCTACACCCTGGTGTAAGAGAGTGAATAATATTTAAATCTCCTACTACCAATACAGTAAGCGGAATTTGTTGCTAGTGTCATGATGGAGGACTAAGTCCGCCGAGAAATTGAACTCATGACTCCTGGGTGGAAATCAGACACAATTCCAACTCAGCCACCGACCGGTGATTTTATAAAACGTCATCGAGACTGAAATGGTCCAACACCCCTGCCACAGGTCACCCCAAATGGTTCGCTACATTTGGTTATTTAGCAGGGGTGCCCGAGTTTACGGAATGAGGTTTGTCTAGGTCTTGGCGGCAAATGCGTTCCCACCTACTACCTAGATCGGTAGAGATTGGTTGAGGGAGACCTAATCTAAACCTCTTCAGATGGACTCTCTCAACCCATCGGCTTGCACCGCAATGGAGGGATAGATTCATACATTCGTCACTCCTGGGGACACATTGACTCCCTGATTTCTACCCACCTTCCAAACCTTTTTCCTTCCCTCCTCTCATTTCTTTCCCTAAAAAGACCCTACACGCAGCATCCTCCAAGTGAACAGTGATTTTTTTTCCTTAGGGCATCCTGTGTAGAGCTAGTGAAAAAATTTTGCAAATGAAATTTGTAAATGAATTTGCACAAACAAAAGTTTTGCTATTACAGACATCACTGAGACTGGAATGTTATGAACTTTTTAAATACGATGCAGGGAAGGATTGAAACAATTTTAATTTTGAAACTGATAACAATCATTAGCATTTTTTTCGGTTCAAACACTGGTTCATTCGTTGTCAGTGTTCTGTACTCTAAAACTGTGGGTAAAAATATGATGGTATATTTAAATTATGTTGTCTTATTGCCTGACATACATTTATTGCAGTTATTTTTTAAAACACATATCAAGAACCGAAGTGTTCCGTGCCACTGTGGTAGCTGTGTAGGTCTTATCGTGACGAATTAAGTGGCGTCTAATTTGCCGCGACACAGTGAGTGAAGTATCGCTAGGTTATATTTTAACAGCGTAAGGGTAATAAAGACATTTGAAGCATGCACAAAATATTAGGTTAATGCCTTGTAAGTGAGAAATAACGTACAGAAGTACTTTGCCGAAACGTATTATGTAATGGGTAATAACACCTTCTTAGTTCGCTCTGAATAGCATTTAGTACCGGCACTATATTAGGAAAATAACGTAAAGAAAGCACTTATTACGGATAAATTGTTATTTAGTAGCACGCTTCATGGAATTCATACGGAAATACGTGTTGAGGTATTTATACGTAAAACATTTGCGTATTTTTTGTGCTTTCCTACATTTATCACGCAACTTTTAAGTTGGGTTTATAGGATATGGTTTTGCAACGCATGGCACACCGACTGTTATGAACTCCTGAGTGCAGTCCATATATTTATATGTGACAGTATTTATTAAGATTTTCAGGATTTTTCATTTGCGTCCTCTAGGCTTAGATTCAAAAATCTTGTCACTCTGCCGCCAAGACATAAAATATAATACATAATAAGTTAATGATAATTTTTTCTTACTTTAAAATAGTATGCTCCCTAAATATGTGCAAACTAAACTAACATAACTATGTACCAAAAAAATCTTCACAATTATCCTACGAGAAGTTTCCGAGATTTTAGGCGTCCCAAAACAAACCTTCAGTGCACACAAAACGCTTGTTTCGTAAAGGACAAAAACTTAAAAACAACCTATCAAACCATGTGGTCACTACCCAGATTTTGTCAATGAGTCGATATTAAATTGAACTTAAAGATCAATTTGTTTTTCATTGGACCGGTTTTATTAATAAAGACACATTGCGAAGTTGATCTTTGCATAAAGGCTTCTTTAAGGGGATATTCTAGTGTAGAAGCATGAAATGTAGGTGTTTTTTCAGGTGCAATAAAAAAACCTAATAATATTTTTGTAGCCATTATTTTACCAAATATTAATTAAACATTAAAAAATACATTAAAAAAAATCTAACGAAAAATTTTAAAAAAATTAAAAGTTACAGGGTGTTGAAGTGGGGGGTCTCAAAAATATGACGCGCCCTGGTTGACACGATTACACCCTCCGAAAAAAAAAACAAATTTATTTTTAATTCAAATAAATGCTGCTATGGCATGAACCTCGGAGAAGTCATAAATTTTTTTTTTCGCAAAATGGCGGCTGTGTGAAAAAAAAAGTCATTTTTTTACCAGTTTTTTTGACTTTCCGAATTTTTTTAGAGAAGTAAAAATTAAAATTTTGTTATTGTTCTGGTTTATGCGATATAGTAATGTATGTAATAAGGCTCACACCAAATTTCAAGTAAATTGGTTAACTAGAACTTGAGATATTTTTTTTTATTTTTTTTATATGAAATACCGCACAAGAGTCCCAACTGCTCCCATCTGGAGCCAGTGAGACTATGGCATCCCCAATTGGGGTATGTTGTGAGGCTGAAGGTAGTTGGGAGGGGAAGGAGATAGGGAAGAGGAAGGTGGGGAAGTACCTGGCTATTCAGATCTGGTCACTAAACACGGCTAAAGCCATTTCAAGCAACGTTTCAATTCTGAATGGTGGTCTTACACCAGGACGATACTGATAGTATCTTCCACTCTGGAACGTGCCGCAAATATACTATATATTATTTTAAATGAATAAATTGTGAAATAACACAAATTAATCAAATAAAATTTATTTGCGCACGCCGGGTTCGAACCCGCGACCTTCGGATTGTGAGTCGAGAGTCTTGCCTCGGGACCACGGAGGCCGTCATATCATGTCAACCTTCTCGAAAAAAGTGATTTCGAGAAAAATGTGTTTAAAATTTTGTTCTATTTAGATTTTGGTTAGATTCTGTCTAAACCGCGAAATTAAAATGGTTATAACTTTTAAAATAATGAGAATTTAGAAAAATCCTTTTAAAGATTTTTGAATATTTAAACTTTGGAAATATGAAGAAATTTTTTTTTTTCCTAGACTAGAATACCCCCTTAACAGAGTTTAAATTAAATGCACTGAGAGATCATTGCATGGGCTATTGTTTTAGACTAATTACACCATAATGTATTATTGAAAATTTCATAGTCTTAGTTATGTGTATTGGCCATACACTGTCAGACAAGGATAGGTACTTCGATGAAAGGTTGGGTGGAAGTAGTTGAACATATATTGTTATTGGTTTTATACCAATTTAAATATATTTCTTAAACTGTTATATTATTTCTTAAACTGTTATACCAATTTAAATATATTTCTTAAACTGTTATATTATTTTGTATTTTTATTTGTATTTTAAAGGGATCGAAATGAAAATCTAGTCTCCTTCAACAGAGGCAATCTTCCAAACAGGCCCTTCATTGATATGCTTGGTGTAACTCTAAGTGACCAGCTCAGATATGGGGGCTCCATCGAAGCCAGAGTAAAGTTAGCCTCCCAAAAATTAGGCGTACTGTACAGGGCTTTAATAATACACAACTGCTAACCCTGTACAAATCACAAATGCGCCCCACGGTTGAATTTAGCAGCCACTTCTGGACTGGAGCTGAAAAATACTTGAAAAATACCCTCGACTGTGTGCAGAAACGGGCGGTCCGTTTGATAGATGCTCCCATCTTAACAGACGGATTGCAATCTTTAGAGCACAAGCGTCGGGTGGGAATGCTTTCCTTGTTCTACCGGTATTACAATGGAAGATGCCCCGATGAACTAGCGTCATTGATCTCTTCGGCACCGGTGCATAGTCGGGAAACACGCCAAACGCGTGCTCAACATATGTACACGGTTGACATTTGTCACATGAGAACGGGTCGCTTCTTCGACTCGTTCTTGTGTTCAACAGATCGGCTGTGGAACGATTTGCCGGCCTTTGTGTTTCCTCCTTCCTACAACATGGGTTTTTTCAAGACCAATGTTCATTCCTTCCTCTCCTTAAAAAGACCCTCCACACAGCATCTCAGATGACATAGGAAAATAATTTCCCTCAGGGCCTCCTGTGTGGAGTTAATGTAAAAAAATAATTTTATTTTTCCTACTAAATGCATAAAAAAAAATCTTACATACATCTAAATAAAGATTTCAAAAACATTAAGATGCTTAATTCATACCATACTTATTGTTACTTCGTTAGTTTTGTCTTCGGGATGATTTACCAGTATCTATTTTTTTAAATGACGGCATGATAAATGATTCCAGTTAGCCACACTTGGTCACCACACCAAAGAAAATGATTTTTTTAAACTAAAGCCGGCTAGGTTATTTTTTTTTTGCTGATACGAAGCTTAGGTACAAATCCCAAGCTTACAGTAAATTAAGTTTTATTGCGATAATCCCACGGCTAAAGTTCCCAACCGCAAATAATGTAAAGAAATTCTAAGTTAGAACCGTGTCGGACCCGTGGCCCTGGGACTGAACATAAAAGGTCACTTTTAGTAGAGATTAAACCGTGTAATCTTGGCTGTAAATTGAAGATAGCCGAATAAACTTAAATTATGTGTACAGAGATAGCTCACATTAACTTCAACAACACGTAAAAAATATTCCTGTGAAAAAATATCTAATTGATAATTCTCAAATATTAATTTTAATATCATGTAAAGTAAAGGTTAAATCAAAGGCTTTTCAGTTGTCTCCTAAAAATGACAGCTGTCCGCATGCAGTAAGTAAAACGTCGCCTTGGTTTGTAGGGTTCTTAGCTAAGAAAAGTAACGTATTATGTCCAAAAATTTTGCTTATTATTTTTTAAACCAACGTACCCGGAAGAATGACTCACATTTATGGAGCTTTGTGTTTCCTCTCCTTTTTTAAAAGTTTTTATTCCAGCAAAATGAAAATTACATTAGAAATACAATATTACACATAAATACGTTGCATTAAAATATACAACTTTAATTATTTTGTTAATATGAACAATTTTGTTTTGTGAATGTACCTAGCCTTTTTTAATTTTATTAATGTCTGTATGGCAATTGAATAAATTATACCCTTCGTAACCAATAGACTGATAATCAAAATAAGTATGTATGTACACTTACAATATAGGTATCTTCCACGGATGCCCTCCGCGGTAAAGGACAAGGCTCTCGACTAGTGATCCGGAGGTCACGGGTTCAAATCCCGACGTGCGCAGATAAATTTTATTTGATATATGTTTTCACAATTTAATACATAATTAAAAATAATATATGTTGTATTTGCGTCACGTTCCAGAGTGGAAGATACTCCCAGTATCGCCCTGGTGTAAGACCACCATTCAAAATTGAAGCTTTGCTTGAATTGGTTTTAACCGTATTTGGTGACTAGATCTGAATAGCCAGGCACTTTCCCACTTTCCTCATCCCCATCCCCTCCTCGCCACTACCTTCATCTTCAAAACATACCCTAATTAGGGATGTCATAGTCTCACTGGATCGAGATGGAAGCAGTTGGGACTCGTGTGAGGTAATCACAAAAAACCTTCAAATCCCGGGATCACTCCCTTTTCACTTCAAAAATACTTCGCGTGGTATCCCAAGAGAGGAAATAATAGACTATCGGAAACGAGGATACAAATGTGATATATAAAAAAAACAATTATCTAAAAACTTTCTCTTCGTGTCAGTTATGACATTTTTTCTATCTTCGTGATGAAATAACTTATTTGAAGTTTCGCAACCTTGCAACGTAGCATAATCTAGAAAATAACACATATTTTACGTGCCCAACTTTTCTATACATCTAATCCCAAACACTAATCAAAAATAATGTATTTTGATTAGGCTTTCTGAAAATAACAAGATGATTTGTGCCGAGCGCTTGAGGTAGTAGCAATGACAAACGGCAGCCATGTTTGTTATATTATTACCTCCAGGAACATAAAGATATGATCTAAACGTTGCGATATTACACTCTAGCCCAGACTCTGCTTCAAAGACACGTTTTGTAACAAGATAAGAATCGCCTTAGCAAACGAATATAAATGAATAATAAATGTCTCTATTTGAGGAAAATGTTCTACGACACGGTAGCGAAAGGATTTCATATTACGTAGCAAGTATAAACTAGTATTATTTATCCAACAATTCAATTAGGGATTTCTAACAGTCGAGTAGTTTGCTGTGTACTTACTTAAAACCATACAATTCTAGGCGCAAATTCTAGATCGTTTTGGTTTTAAAAATACCTCCCACGAGTTAAATCTGTAGCACTTCGAAATGACATTGAACGAAATTTTGATTAATGACCTTCAAACACTTACATTTTTACATGTTTTAGACAACTTTTTCTTCAGCACAATGTGTAATGTGTTTTTTGCTTTTCTTTGACTTTTATGCAGCGTTTAAAGTCTCAACTTTCCAAGGCCAGTGGGACTAATGGATCACCAAATGGGATATTGAGAATGAAATGAGAGATAAGAAGAAAATGAAGAATCTGGTAATTGCTAATGCTATATCAAGCAACGTTCGGATGGTTATTCTAATTAATTTAAATAAATATTTCATTACGGAAAAATAATTATATTACTTTTTTTTTCAACTTATAGGAAAAAATGTGTCCTGACTAGGGTACCCCGTTTTTAAGTCACATTGTACATGCCTTTGAGTTTGAATTATAAGTTGATACCTACTTTAAAATATTACAAGAGGAAAATTATAAAGCTGTATCTAAAAGAAAGCACAATACAAGCATCAATCTTTATAGGTTTCAAAATTGTATCTATATTCTTCCTTTTTTTCCATATCATAATTCTAATCCAAAGGTCGTTTTAGTTGTTGGACGATGGAATACATGTTGTAATGTGGATCTTGTGAATCTGCCCGAGTTTGTCCGTGTAAAGATATTTAAAAGTTACCGAGAATATCCAGCATGTCTACAACTCCTTATAAATCCTAACGAAACGACAGCTGGAAAGCCAGATTCCTCACACTTAACGACCATAATCATAACACCTAGATGCTAAAATGTTTTATAAATATGTATTTCAAAAATTTCCTCTAAACGCCACGCAATCCACGAGGGTGTAAAACCAATCTTAAATTACTTCAACTGCACGGAATTTTAAGACCGGAACTTAATTTTAATCCAGAACGGTTAAGAAATACAGAGAATCAAAGGAGCTATAAAAATTTTCGTTCGCTTTTTGTTCCGTTTTGTCACAATAATGGACTACTGCAACAAAACCCTTTACAACAAAACGAATTGTTAAAAATTATTAATGGTGGGTTAACTTTTATAGACCGTTGAACTTCCACAATTAACACTGTTTTAATATAAATGCACCCTTTCTTAACACACAAATGCATGATTCATTTGAAATTTTAACATAATACCAAAGATTTACCTGTTTCAGAATATTCATGAAACGTCAGTTTGCTGATAAAATCTCGAGGTTTTGACAAATCCATTGAGTACTTTTAAAAATTATTCAAATTAGTCCTGAATAAATCATTTTGATTTCAGAACTAACCCCTGTTTTTGTGTTATCTGGAATGTGATCTGAATAGTGTGATGTATGGAATATTGCGTGTTAATTTGGGGAGGAATGGAATATATCAAGTGACGTGGGGGAGAGGGTAGGTCACATTGCCATCTGTCTAATGTCTAATTAGACACCATGAACAATGATTATGATTCATGCGAAGTAATTATCATAGACACTAGATACTGGATACTACTAGACACTCCCAGCAGAAATAACTGACGTGATATAAAATGATATTTGAAACCATGTCTAAAACAGATACTGATTAGCATTTGAATTATACTCTGTACGTGAATGAACGGATTTAATTCTAAGATGGTGATAACGAATACTTTGGCTGTGAGTTGTGAATAAACTAATATAGCAACGAAGCTTGCCAACTGATAAAGATCATAAAATATTCGTCGGAGTCGTTGAAAGCAAATAAATGACATGAGATTTTAAATCAGCTGCTTCTGATAGTAATAAACTAGCTGCATATTATATTTAAATATATTTGGCTGCATGTTATTCTCGAGTTTTGAAAGAAGTATTTAATTTAATATTTGGTAGCTTAACTTTTTCTCAAAATATAAAACAAATAATTTTAAAAGTTGCCTAAAAATTTCACTGTTGGGAAGAATAAAAGATTCCTGAAAAGAGTCCACACTAAAAATGTGTGCAACGCAAACATTGTACCGCGTTTAATTACTGTAGCAGCATTCTATTCTAAGCCAACTGTGGATTAATGAAACAAATTAATGCTAAGACTAAAAATTAGATCTATGAGAATTATACTGAAGAGAAATAGGTTTATGAAAATCGATTCCATGCCAACTGAGAATAAAGTCAACTCAAAACCTCTTTGAAATGTCATTGCTATGAACTAATAATTTTAAAATAGCCCATAAGTTATGGGTTATTTTATTTAGCCAATTTAAACAATTTTTTATGTTTTTTTTTCAACACTCTTAATGACTTTTCTGATGTGGTTCTGAGTTAGTTTCATTCTGAGTTGTCCGGTCACTATGAAAATCAAGGAAGTGTTGAAAGAGTTAAATATATTGTAATTAAAACCTTTTATTTACTTAAATATTTTATTTTTAATAAAAATATGTAATGGTCACACCACAATTGAACTTTTAATAAAAATTGAAAATCTGCAGCACGAACACACGTACCAGAAGAATAAATTAAATAAGACTCAACTCAGATTCAAAAGTCATTAAATGTTCAGAACAATTAAGTTACTTGGCAAATTACTAAAGGAATTAAAATTACAAGAAAATATAAACAAATTTTAACTTTAACAAAAATATGTTATTGATTCGTTCTAAAAAATGTTTTTTCAAACGATGAATATAATGTTTATGTTAAGATTGTATTAAGACGTAAATAACGATGAACCTATCTAAAAAAAACACACACACACACACAAATAAACTGATAAATAAATAAAATTTTAAATTATTCAGATTCGGATTGGTTTGTCCACTCGTTATTTAAATCTGCTCCTGTATAACTTTCTAAATAAATTTCCAACCCCCAAGATCGAACCCCCTTCCTCCTTAAGATCAAACCTCCCCCCACCATGTAAATGCTAGAGCTACTCCCTTGCTAGTGATAATAAATCTTCAGAGATATTACGTCGAAATCTTTCAAAAATGAACCAAAATGAAAATTTAAAAAAAAAAAACCGAAGTAAAATTCTGATTCAAATGTAAACGAAAAATAACCAAACCGGTAAAGAAAATTCAGTTTACTAAAATTGATACCATAAAAAACAAAAAATCAGTCTTTAAAAATCTGAACATTCTTTCATTTATGCTACATGATATTCAACGGTTTTTTTTGTTTCTAAATAAATGCAAAATAATTTACAGATGTCCAAGAGTTATTTAGATAATTATTTATAATAAACATAATAACAATTATATGAATGCTCTAAATTCTGGAGAGTGTAGATGAAGATTCTAGTTACCTCTTAAACTTATCTTCACCATTATTTTTGAGACCAGAAATTAGCCAAAACAAAAAAAAAATATTCGCGTTCGTTTAAATGTTACTTTATTTGTCACTTTTTTCCTCGATTTTTTCAGTCCGTTAGAGATTTCTTCACGTATTCCAAATAAAGGAATTGAAATCTTTGAGTAATCTTCTTTCCATGTATATTGTGTATTTTATTTAGATGGCAGCCAAGTAACTTGGATCCCGCCCATCGCGGAGCACTTACTCCAGAGTCGAGGCCGCCTACCGAAATGCCTGAAAAAGCTAAAAAGTTGCTTCATTCGCCAAACTTTCTTAAAAGGAAACTTTTGTCTAGATATTGGAAAAAAGCTCGTCTGGCAAATCCTCAGCTAATCCTTTACCCATTGCAGAGCTGACTGATTACTTTATAGCTTTCAATCTTTATATATCTTGTCTGTCTGCGACTTGAAAACTACATATATGGTAAAAGGTTTAAAATACGAAAAGATTTGCATTATCGGTAATTGATTTTTATTTAAATCTGACATTTCACAAGGGCATATAGCCACCCATTTAAGCAGCGTTATTGTTAGGTATTAATACGGGTTTTGAACAGACCCGGATTATATGAAGGAGTAAAACACATGCCGGTAGCCCGTTCCACAAAAACGAGTCAAAGAAATGACCCATTCTCATGAAGCCAACATCAATTGTGAACGGGTTTTCCCCGAGTTCATCGGGTTTCATACGCGTGCCCCGGTGCACCGGGATTCTTAGAGCAGGCTCCATTAAAATAGATGTAGAACTGAGTTAGCTGTCAGCCTGTGCATTAGAGATGTCATTCAGATGGAACACCTACAGAGAATTAAGTAGATTAATCAAGTTTTTTGGAGCCTTAGCCCAGAGGTGACTGCCAATTCAATAGTTGGGCATACTTGGGATTTGTATGGAGGAGTGGTGTTAAAGTTTAAATAAAAATACATAAAATATGATTTTTACATGGATTAAAACACAGTTATGACTTTTTTCTATTTTTATTTATGACAGGGTCGGTTTCACCTTATAAGGGTCGTCTTCAGATATTTAAAGCATAATTATGACAAAACCAATCGTTAAGCAATAAACAAAGTGAAAGAAGAGCGAGTCTTATCTTATTAGATGTATTCGTGTGATGAAATCCTTTGTGTCCTGTCGAATTCACTTGCAAACTTTAATATCTTTTGTACTACTATTAGAACAATGCCATCAAATGCCAATAACAAATTGTCAAGCCATCATTTAAACAAGTCTTTTGTGAAATTTTCAGAGGAGACTACGTTAAAAAAATAAACACGTCATGTTAGAACGAATTGCTGCAGCCAGGAATAAGTTCTGTGCCAGAAATAAGTTTTCAAATTCAAACTTTTTTTAAAGATATCGACGTTAGTAATTTGTATCTACCCATGTAAATAAACAATACCTATATAAATAATTGTAGGTGCCAACCGCCTTAAATTATTTTTAAAAATATTACAATAAATTACAGATTTTTTTCAATCTATATTCTCCCTTCTGTTTAAATTAACCATCCAACCATTGAAAAAATTAAATCAGTGTTAAAGTACAGACTTTTCAACCGAAAGCTTTTCCCTTTTCTTGTCCATTGGAATTTGGCGTTAAATTCCGTGAAAAATTCGGGTAGAAAATTTAAAGAGTGATAAACTTTCATAGTGAATATCACAATGGGGTAGGAACCCCTCCCATTCCATTTTATGGGGTTTATAAGCAAAAAACCTTTTAACATATATACCATGTTACCCATTGGCAGAGAAGAACGAGGTGATTTCTTCGTTTCCAAAATATTTTTTTTTATTCGTCTCGTTCCCGTTCCGCCGCCCCTTCCCCTTCATATCCTCTTCCCCTTACGCGTTCATCCTCCACCTTCCCCGCCTTTCCTCTCCCCTCACCCGTTCTCCTTCCCGACAACACCCCTTCCGCATTCCATATATTCAATCCCAGTATATTCAGTTTTCAAGCTCGTGTGCCACCTATTACAATTTTTTTTTTCAAAGTTTCATTTTTCATATATTACAGATATACATTTTTGTACATTATAAAAACAATCAATTATATTTGGTACCGAACACAGGTACCTACTTATTTAAAATGCCTATAATTCTTACTTTCTTAGTACTTCAAATAAATTCATTAATTCAAAGAGTTTATTCGAAAATTGAACTTTGATTAAACAATCGATTGTTTGCAAAATGTCATTCTCAAATTGGGACATTTTTGACAATTTTGTAAGAGATTTTGTAATGATTAAAAAACTTTTCAGATGTATTGTCATGTGGTTTTAATAATCCAGAACCCTCACGGCGGTAGAAAGAAGGTATTATGAAAGTTTCAAACATTTCCAATGCCTAAAATAGTAATACATGAACAACTCACTTATATACATATATTTATAAGCAAGCATATTTTAATTTTTATATATATAGAATCACGTAAATATCAAAAGGCAAAAAATTTCACCATACGTAATAATCGAAATGTTGGTTGCTTGAAATGGCTTTAGCCGTGTTTGGTGACCATCATTGAGTAGCCAAATACTGTAGGTACCTACATTTTTCAATCTGCATCTGAAATAGTTGTACCTAAGTAGAAATAACAGAACGTCAATTTGACAATAATAACATAACGTAAAAGCCCTGAAAAGGGGCGTTGATCAATAAATAAATAACACTTGAACGGCGCTGTTTTGTGTTGTTTTATTTCAAGACACTTATCTATAATATAAAAGTTTAATAGTCAGAAATCGTATTTTTAAGATTAATCCTAAAGTGCTCTTTATAAAATATTGATCAAATAACCAGAAAAAAAAGTATAGTATGCACAAAGCAATGACGAGAGAACATAAAAATTGACAATAACAGTGCACAGGACAATAACAATAAACAATAACGGTATTGTTATGGCACAGGACAAAAGGGGAATATTTAAACTAAAATATAATATAAAACGGGAGGCAGTTTATGTTCAGAAATAAAAACGTTCAAAGAACAAAGAAATGAAAATATTAAACAAAAAAGTACAAACAAAAACCGAACGCGTGAGAAAATGGATTTTTTATTTTTTATATGAATACCACACAAGAGTCCCAACTGCTCCCGTCTGGAGCCAGTGAGACTATGGCATCCCCAATTGGGGTGTGTTGTGAGGCTGAAGATAGTGGGGAGGGGAAAGAGATGGGGAAGAGGAAGGTGGGAAGTACCTGACTATTCAAATATAGTCACCAAACACGGCTAAAGCCATTTCAAGCAACGTTTCAATTCTGAATGGTGGTCTTACACCAGGGCGATACTAAGAGTATCTTCCACTCTGGAACGTGCCGCAAATATACTATATATTATTTTAAATGAATAAATTGCAACAAAATTAATCAAATAAAATTTTATTTATTTGTGACCTTCGGATTGCGAGTCAAAAGCTTTATCGCTCGACCACGCCGGCTGTCCGTTAAACTCAGCCAAATACTGGATATTAGTAAGAGCTGAGCGAAGTTTATTCCAAATAAGTGGGCCAGTTACAAGAAAAGAGCAGTCATAGTAAAAAGCTCGATTTGACCTAGAAAGTCAAAATCGATTGATAGTGTGTTCATCAAACTATTTTAAGTGTTGGTACATCACAGAGAGGGTATCATTTAAATACGAACATAATAATTTCGTATGTGGTTTCATTTTGTATAGAACACTCCAATCTTCGGTACAATATATCAATGGTGTTACCTAATTTAGGGTTTAGGTTATTACTGGAAACAGGAATGGATGCGATAAAAAAATTGTATTATAGCTGATGGGCTGTTTAGGCCCAGTGATTTTCTCGGCCGAGATTTTCGGGGCTTAACCGGTGCCAGTGATGGTAGCTTTACATTTTTTCCGTGCAAAGTATAAAATGGAATCTCTTCTGTTAGGTATTAATTTCGTGAAATATGTACCTTATTCGGAAAAACTTGTACTTTTTCGGGCTTAAATAATTTGTAAGGACATTAAGGCTTGAGTGTAGATGTTATAGCCAGTGGCGGAGTGAAAAAATAACGGTCCCTTGTTAGCTTATAAACGTGGATAGAACACAAATCTCCGGAATGTATGTAAAACAATTCTCAATTTGGGAGGAGGGTATGGATATCGCCGCCCGGGAACCATTCATTGGATAACCAAGTGTTTTCGTTATTTGTTTTTGCGGTGTTATGCCGTGTTGTGCTACCTCCTTCTTTAGCCAACGTTTCGGACAGCGTTACAGTGTCCATCATCAGGGCAGATGTGTAATTGTGTCACAATGATGGACACTGTAACGCTGTCCGAAACGTTGGCTAAAGAAGGAGGTAGCGCAACACGGCATAACACCACAAAAACAAATAACGAAAACACTTTTGGCCGTGAAAATCTAAAAACTTATCAGATAACCTTGTGGTTCGACCTTTAACCTCTGCTAAGTCACTAAACGTAAGTGACTTAGCAGAGGTGCCCGCGTTCGTGAGGTGAGGTTTCTAGTTCTTGGCAGCGGATTAGTTGAGGGTTGACTGACGATACTGTGGTATCGCTTGTTGAGGAAAACCTTTTTACCCCCCAGCAGGAAGCCCACGACCATCGCCTTGCACTGCAATGGGAGGAATGAATTCAAACGTTCGTCAATCCTGGACACACTGACCCCCAGATCACTTCTTAAAAAAAAACTACACATAGCATCCCTAAATATGACAAAGGCAATTATGAAATTATTTTTGATGGAAATTATTTCTTAGGGCCTCCTGCATGGAGCCAAAAGAGTAAAAAAAAACATATATGAAGTACATAAAAACCATATGTAAATGATTTTTTATTAGTTGTTTTAAATTTAAAACACATGTATATACACACTAAAGGCAATATTGGGCGTTTGCTGCAATATACTAACATTTTTTTTTTTTTTTAATATCGTTACGTTGATGCGTTGTTTTTTTTGCATGAAAATCTCAAAATTCCAAATAACTCGTAATCCGATTTTTTGACCCATTTTCTTCTTCGTCGTCAGAATATTGCAGAAAGTTTCTGACAAATTCTTTTAATCCTAGAATTTTATGCCTATTGCAAGTAAAAAAAAAAACAGAATGAGGTAACTTTATGTAAATATTCAACCCAGGCCACCTCCAATGCCTCCAATAAGATGTAAACTGGAGAAAGGCAAATATGCAAGGGATAATCATACGAGAAAAGAGCTAAATTGTATTCCAATAAAGGCGATTTAATGTGTTCATTTTTAAGCATTAAGTTATGAAAAATCAAATGCTAAAATACTTTATAGTATGAGAAAATTAGATTCACAGAACTGCCTAATGCCGAGGACTAAATTTGTATGATGAAATGCCTGAAAGTCTAAAGAATGAGTTTATTAAAAAGGCTGTTGTTTTTTTTTACATGAGCTCCACACAGGAGGGCCTATGTCATTTTTGGGGTTGCTGTGTCGAACGTTTTTTCAAGGAAAGGAAGGAGAGGAGAATTCTGGGAAGAAAAAGGGTTTGAGGGGTGGGTAAGAATTTGGGGTTCAGAAGTTCAGAGTGTCCTTGTCATCCGCCTCCGAGACTTAGACAAACCTCACCCCATGAACCCGGGCACCCCTGCTAAATCACCAAACGTAGCGAACCACTTGACGTAACCTATGGCAGAGGTGTTGGTTATCCAATAAAGGTTCCCGGGGCGGCGGTACCCATTCCCGCCTCACTTTACTCACGATTTATTACATATGACGTAGGTATTAAGAAATAAATAACTAAATCGATTATAAACAAAGTAATTGTTTTATTTCATTAAACATATCAAATCGCAAAGTGACTGCCTTCTACAAAAAAATAAAAAAATAAAATTTAAATCCAGAGTGTGCAATTCACACGCGGTAGAAGTGAAACCTTCAAAAAACTAAAGTAGACAAGAGTCGAGAGACTACGAAGCATCGCACAAAGAGAAACCGATTATACTATCTCATTCTCTCGCAGGCCAAATCCTATAGACGTATGTGTTTGTCTCTTTTTAGTGTTGCTATTTTTCGTTTTATCGAGTTTCAAATCACACCGGTGCTAAAGAAGTTTTCACTTAAAAAAATAAAATTGAAAACATAAAATGTTAACGTTTAATTTTATAAAATTAAATTTTGCCTAAAACATGTTGGCTTACATATATTCGTAGAATTAGGCAAACTAACTCGATAAATTATAATAATTTGCTTGCATCCAAGTTTAAATTAAGGAAATCATATAGAATTAGCATTGCTAGCGGAAATGCAATGTTTGGTCGGTCTTTGAAATAATAACAGTTACAATCTCGAACTTGGAAGAACCTCACAGGCTATCACACTTAAGATCCACATAGTGCACTCAGAATATCGCCCGAATATTATTGTAAATGACTTCCAAGTAATTTACATTAATATTCGGGCGAGATCTGTGTCCCGAAATGGTACGTAGTGTGCATCGTTAGCAATAAGAAACGAAATTAAATAATATAATATTGTGAAAATGTGATGTTAATTTTATTCAATCGATATATTATTATTTTTATGGTACTTTCGTTGGGAGATTCGTTGTTACTTCTATTTCTGTTATTTTGTTAGAAATAAAGAGAGGTTACCAAGAGTTTAGGTGGTTGCAAAGTTGTTAAGTATTGAAACAGCTTTGGGACTAATATATATATATCCCTAATCTAATATTTAGGCCCTAAGCTGTTTAAAGATTTGTCTGGTTTAATAAAAAGTAAGAAAAGCTATTTATATAAAAAAAAATAAAATAAAAAAGTGACATTTTTATGGAATACAAACGGACCGATTGATTTTACCGACAACTTTTCTCTTTTATTGTTTTGTTGTACGCAATATGGAATCATAGGATGGGGTTTACTAATTAAATATTAAATAATCAATAAATAAGTAAGCATACCACCTGAATACAATTGAAAAAAATTTCATACATACAATACTATACTGAAAGTACCCATTAGAACGCCTTCCATTGAAATTTTCAAAAACTTTGTACCAAATGTACAAAGAATATATACCAAAAATATATTATTGAAACTATTCAAAAATACTAAATCCTCTTCTGGAACGTGTATTCATCACACTTAATCCAATAAAAATTACATAAAAAACATTCCAAGTTATAAAACCGTATTCGGACAAAGAAACTACACTTACTTTTCAACAAAACTCCCCAATATCCTCCTCAAGACATAAAACTAATAAAAAAATTAATTAATACAAATCAACAATGAAGAGAAAGAGGTCGATGGAAAATTTCTAAAAAAGTCATTAATAACGACGTAGAAGACAAATCAACTTTGATTAAATAACTAGTTCACCTCGGCACACGACCCGATAATATTTTATCTAGTCGCTATAGTTTAAAAAAATTATTTATTGTCCATTTTTTTAAATATTTTAGATTCGGTAATTTTTTTTTAAGTAAACCTACTATTTATACACAGTTTATTGAACCTTTAATTTATTAAAATACTAGCTTTTACCCGCGGCTTTGCTCGCATGGTATTAGATGGAAATTACTGTAGCACTTGCACTTATCAATTATCCCCCCTCCCCCTTCCCCTCCTCACCCCACCACCCCTCCAATATTCCATAAATTCTTTCCTGGTACATTCAGTTTTCAACAGCTTGAGTGCCACCTAAATTTCATAATGCCAGAGCTCAAAGAAAAAAGAACTTTCCAATTTAGTGCAGTCGTTCGGAAGTTATGCGCGTACAAACATTTTTGAGATTCATTTTTATTAAATATATCAACATCATTCCCACGGCAACGATTTGTTTTCTGACGTTGGCAATAACTCGCTTTTATTAGCGACAGAAAACAAAATAATTATAATATATTAATATTTATAATTTCATAACACCAGAACTTACCGTTATATACAGCCTATAATACTCGCATATAATTTAGCTTTCTATTGGTGAAAGAATTTTTAAAATCTTTATATTTTTTTATGCGTGAAAGCGTAACAAACAAACACATGCAGTTTCGAATTTATAATATTAAATTAGTATGGATTTATTAGTAAACAGACTAGCTCCAAAGTTAGATTCGAGATTATTTCTCTACTAACAAATTATTATTCCGTATAACTTATTTTAAATTCAGTATAAGATACATGAATCTACATGAAGTTAAAATAAATGTGCATCAATAAACCCCCGACCGCAATACTCTTCTAATAACTATTATTTATACTTTGTAATTAGGTACCTACCCATTTTTTTTTATCTCGTAGCATGCATTTCTCCCGAACAGCCCTTATTGAAATCCTCTACCCTTTTGACATCAGAATACGCCATATACCAGGCGCCTTATCGGGACAAACTAAAAAGCGACATATATAATATTATGTCGGTATTGGAAAGCCATCAATAATGCAGGGCCGATATGTCGGGAGCACGTGACACCAGATGATATCGTCGAGAGGGGGGATTCTGCTAGAAAATAGATTCTTATCAACAATGGAGAGGTTGATTGAAATAAAATTGAGAATATTCTGTTTCAATTTATTTTTAAACATTTTTAATAGGCCGATATCGAAACGAATACAAAACATAAATGTTCTTATTTCAGGTCTCAAAAATAAAATGTATCAAAATGTAATATCGGTTTTCACGTTCTAATTATTAATTCGCATTCATTTAATTATTAATATTTTGCTTAAAAAACAGATGAATACATATGAAAAAAAATTTTAACAAAAGTTTTACAAAAACATGTAAGTTTAAGAAATGTTTACCGCGGTTTAAAGCCATTGAATTAAACATAGATTTCACTATTCAATTTGGGAGGCGGGTATAGGTACCGCCGCCATATGGTCACCCCAAGTGGTTCGCTACGTTTGGTGACTTAACAGGGGTGCCCGGGTTTATGGGGTAAGGTTTGTCCGGGTCTTGGCGGCTAACACGTGGAGACTGGTTGAGGGAGGCCTTTTGACCATTCTAACCGTATTCTCTCGACCCATCGCTTTGCATCGCAGTTGGAGGGATAGATTTATACGTCCGTCACTTCTTGACATACTGACCCCCAGATTCCTACCCACCCCAACACCATTTTCCTTCCCAGAATTTCCTATCCTTCCCTCTCTCAAAAAAACTCTCCACACAGCATCTCTCAGATGACATAGGTCCTGAGGGAAATTATTTTCCTCAAGGCCTCCTGTGTGGAGTAAATGTAAAAAAAAACAATTTATTCCATATTTTCAGGTTCTGTAAATTCGACACACTACGGCAAGCGATCCTCAAAACGTTTTGCAAACTTGCCATAATTCGCCCAAATTGTTCGAGTGGCTATTTTTTTATTTTTTATTCCAGTAACAATAAAATTACCTTTTCACTCAATTAACTAGAAATAATTAAACACTTTGAACGAAACTAAAAATTACAATGCAACGCTATATTAAGAAAATACATATGAGATCGTAAAGTAGGACAATTATTCATGCGAAATTTAAGTGTAAACGAAGTCCTAGACAGCCGAAGAAGAAATGACCTATCAAGTGAATCAAATACTAGAGTCGGGTCATTGCAAGAGTTAGAATAACAGACGAGAATTTATGAGACGATATATAAATGTAAATTAAGCAAGGAGTGTGGCTGAGTTATGTGGTCTGTCCTCTCTGCCCGCCCCTGTACTTAGAAAGTTAGTTTTTCTAAATTACTTCTGCCTAAATTCATGAAAGTTATTATTTCAAGCCCGAAAATATTAATTTTGTGGAAAAAAACCGTTCCGTTAGAAAAATTAAGAGTTTTAATTTATTTCGACAAGAAAATTAAAACTATGAAAGAAAAATAAAACTTCACGCATTTAAACCTTTTTTTTAAGTTTAGTCAAAAATTGAAAAAAATCCTTGAACGCGTTTGTGGGTAAGAAAAATAATTAGGAAAGGCTCTTTTAAAGGGGTTTAAAAAATACTAAAACGTTTTCAGGGGATTTTGTAAAATGTCTAATATATTTCTGAATGAGAGAGAAAAATCATTGTTTTCTTCAAAGTTTAGATCATAAAAATAGGCCTTGGAAATTGTCCTATAATATATATCTAGACACTGGGTACCCCAGCTCACAATTGGCCCCAATAAAATTTCTGCGATAACAGAGTCGCGAAATTGAATTTTCGTTTGACAAACACCCCTGTAAAGATCTTTTGGTAGGGCGGAGCCACATTTTTATTTTATTTTAGGCACGACACTTAAAAGATACGTTTATTGAGTGAAATAAAAAAAAACCGAAACTTTTGATGGAATTGAAAACTATCCTGAACTACACAAGTTTCCTTTCGTATAAGTATTTTAAATTATTTTGGATTTCAAGTTTTGATAAGAATATTGTCATTGTAGCTTAGTCTTTCACTGTGTTATATTTAAAATATCTTTTAAATTAATGTCAAATCAATATTTTGAGATTAAACGTATTAATAGTTGTTTTGATGTCACTAAAACTAGTGGGTTTTTAAATCAAATAAAGTATACCTAAAGAGTTCTACACTTTACTAGTACTATTAATGACAACCTCCATAGGTAAGGCTCTCGACTAGAAATCCGGAATTGCTGGTTCAAAAATTATATTCTTTTTACATTATCTCAGCGCCTATTTTATCTTGGAGGCTGCAGTGTGGAAAGGTCTTTTGTGGGAAACGAAGGAGAAGATGTTGTGGCGATGAGAGGGAATCTGGTGTTCACTGTGTTCAGGAGTGACGAACGTTCCATTCGAGTCGAGAGAGTCTCTCAACCAGTCTCTCCCGCAATGGGTGGGCAAAAATATCCGTCGCCAGGAACTAGATAAACCTCACACCTCAAATCCCGGCGTGCCCAAGTAATTTTTATACTCATAATTAATATTTGTCGCATTTCACGGTTAATTCATTAACAATAATTTATGTATTTATTTATTTATTAATGCCCTTTATGGGGGATTTTACACATGATTAATAAGAAATATATAGTATTTATTGTACATAATTGAATTGCCTCAGTAACAATGTTTTATATTTGAATGGATAAATTGAAGATGTCTACTGACTTGGTATAATTATTACCCTCCATTAGTATTCTGGGCAAAGAGGAATACATATGGCAGTTAGTCCCAGAATTTCTGCACTGAAATAAATCCTGACTTCTGGTATTACGTTGTGGTATCGGGAAGCTTATCTGTTCAAGCAATACCGGACTATCAATTAAATCATTTAGAATTTTATATAAAAATACCAAGTCAATGAAAATTCTTCTGCCTGACGAGTCAGTGAAAGTTCATATGTTTGAGCATATTCATATCAAGTAACAGAGTGTTATGGTTGAACATAATTGCTGGAATACCCATTTTAAAATTTGGAAAACGTAAGAATTTGTTCTGTATTCTTTCAACAGCTTGTACATAAGTATTATAATGTGGATTCCAGACGGGAGAATTGTACTCAAGCTGACTTCTGACATAAGCAAAATATAACAGTTTAATACACTTAATATTGTTAAATTTACCAGTTAAATATTTATTAATATATTGACAAGAACAAGCTTAAAAAGAACCAAATACATATTATGATATTATCTAAAAATATTCGTAATATGTTAGATGCTTTCGTAAATACTTCACCATTGTTCACACTATTCTAAACAAAATTTACTGAATTTCTGTAACATATTTTAAGCGATGAAAGCACAAAAAGAGAGCGTATTTACCCAAAGAAAGCCCAGGTTTCAAAGATCTCGATAATCGGACTAAGTGTAATGCAAACACAAACAATATTATTATTCTCAATAATTCATATTCAAGGTATATTGTGACTTGCATAATCCCTGACAAATAAAATATAATTGCAGCAAGTGCGCAACAATGAATAAATCACAACAAATTGCAATGTTCACGCACTGAGAATGCACAAGGCAGATAAGATGCCACTTATAATGCAATACGGAGGCTTAGCGGAACGTAAGGCTGAAAGGAAACGATTTTAAATAAGGCATAAAAGTGTCACCGAGCGCTAAGCTTAAGTTAAAGTAATGGTGACACCGAACAGTAAAGTTGATTTTACATTCAACACGAGTAGCGTGGATGCAAGTGCGTTTTGGTCCCTTGCATTTTAAACTCGTAGATTTATGATTCAATTCTAATTTTATTACATTTATAGAGTTACTTACGTGCGTTTTACATTGTTACCTTATGATGTTTTACTAGTATGCAAAAATTTTATTTCTCATTTTCTCTATGTGGGTTATTAAATTAAATCTAATTTCCTCTGAAATCTCAAAAATTTTGTAAGTAGTCACAACCTACATGCCAAATAATAAACTTGTAATATTTTAATAATGGAATAAAAAAGGAATAATTATCATAAAATTTATTCAAAAAGACGTATCTTCGAAACGTTGGCTAAAGGTGAAGGTAGCGCAACATGGCATAATACCCCAAAAATAAATCATGATAATACTTTTGGCCGTGGAAATCCAATAACACATCCTTCTCGCAAACAATCTTTGATTTGTTGTTTTTAAGTAACTGAACTGTCCTGCAACAATCTTTTGCATTTTTAAATGATAAATTAATGTCCACTGAAAAATCTACATTTTTACAATTCATTAGTTTTCAAGTCAATGAGGAGTACACATTATGGTAATTTGTTCCAGATAAAAAATCGCGACTTAAAGTAATCTTGTATTAGTGAAAACTTAAAAATAAATGATAAAAATAACGAAATGGAAAGCATAAAAATGTGAACAAACTTTGCTAAAAGTGCCCATCCTTTGTTAAGCACAATACTTTTTACCTTACGATTCAACATGTATTAAATAGGTATTTACATGTTAATTTTAGTAAAGAAATATTATTCACATTTAGTCCAATGTTATTTTTAGTTATAATACATTAATATAAGAAGGATACGGCTTTTAGTTCCAGAAAAAAGACGAACAGTTCATAAGTATGAATGGTCGCTGGTAAACTAAAAAGTTTTTCATTTATATTTAAGTGTAGTGTCAAGTTATTTTTGAATATAACCATAAATAACTAAGTATTTCACCTCAACCGCTACGGCGGATCTGACGTTGTTTTATTTAACGGATCGTCTTTATTGGTGAGAAGTCGTATTTTAGTGAGACGACTGAATAAATAGTGAGATACCTCCGTTCAGAAACGAAATGGGTTGAGGTGGCTTAACTGTGTTTACAACCTGTCTAACTATCTATGCCAGTTATTGGGGTGAGGTTTATCCAGATCTTGGCGGCGGGTGCGTCTACTCACCAACCCCGGATCGGGAGAGATTGATTGAGGGAGACCTTTTGAACTCCAGCAGAACTCTCTTTAAACATCGTCTTACACCGCAGTGGGTTTCATACGTCCTCACTCCTATATACATTGACCCTCACATTCCTACCCACACAGGGTGAATTCATGCGTCCATCACTCCTGGACCCTCAGATTCCTACTCACCCCTCATACTCTCTCAGAACATCGCTTTGCACCGCAGTAGGAGAGATAGATTCTTTCGTCACTCCTTGATCCATTAACCCCCGATTCCTACCCACGTCTTATACCCCTTTTCCTTCCCACAACTTCCTCTCCTTTCTTTCCCTAAAAAGACTCTCCACACAACATCTCAAAATATCACACTGGCCCTGAGGGGTACTGTTTTTTTTTAATTATTATACATTTTTTTAGGAAAATCAAAAGATTTACATCTACAACAATATATTTAATTTTCACATAACTTAAAATTTTATTGTGTAGAGCTTATTAAAAAAATTAATACATAATTAAGTTAAAAGAAGTCTTATTTCAATGATTTGTGCTTAGTTTGCCTACCTACTAAGATTGAAGCGTAATACCAAATTTTTTTCCAATCATGATTAATATATTGAATTGATTCGTAAAACGCAAAATTCGTAAAACGCAAAAAACGTAAAACGAAAAAAATCCCCAATTCATGTAACAAACAATTCAATGAATAAAGAAAACTTTTAAAGAAGGAATTCTCCTCTATCAAAGTTCTAAGTAATGGAAATACCGATAATATTGAGACTTCATTACAAATCGATGTGGTTGGTTTCCTGCATAAAATTTAGTCGCTAGGTACATTCCAGAATAACAAATCGCGACACGTTTACATTTGGATGCAGCTACTGTTTCTGTCCCTATATCCTACATGGGAAGCCATACATCAAGATGGATCCTGTGAGAAAGACAAAGGTGATAAACAACTCATACATTATTACATTCAAACCTTTGACATAGGTAAACGAAAGGATGGAAGAACAATATTGGGGATATTTTAGGTTCAAATGATTTTGCACGAAAATAATTCTGACTTCGTTTTTTGAAAACTTGAGAGATTTACAGTCTAAGATTTGAAAACAAGATAGATTAAGAAAAGACAAAATATTCTAAGAAATCTTCAAAGTCAATTTCTCTTGAATCAGGGTAGGGTAAGATAAATGAAATTGTGTTAATGATTCAAAATCAGTCAAAGGAATTACTCCATTAGATGATGTTGAAATATTAAAAAATAACAAGTTTTATATCAGTTTCTTGTGCAATTTTCATGAATCATTTCATCAGTCTTACATCAAGGTTGGTATTGTATTAGTACTCCATTGTAGACTTCTAGCTTCGCATTTGGACAATTTTTTAATAGCAGCAACCGCATTCAGTCCTCCATTAAAAGAGGGTTTACTTTATTTACCCTTGGTTCAATTTTACCCTATTTTAGTACTCCATTGTAGACTTCTAGCTTCGCATTTGGACATTTTTTTAATAGCAGCAACCGCATTCAGTCCTCCATTAAAAGAGGGTTTACTTTATTTACCCTTGGTTCAATTTTACCCTATTTTAGTACTCCATTGTAGACTTCTAGCTTCGCATTTGGACATTTTTTTAATAGCAGCAACCGCATTCAGTCCTCCATTAAAAGAGGGTTTACTTTATTTACCCTTGGTTCAATTTTACCCTATTTTAGTACTCCATTGTAGACTTCTAGCTTCGCATTTGGACATTTTTTTAATAGCAGCAACCGCATTCAGTCCTCCATTAAAAGAGGGTTTACTTTATTTACCCTTGGTTCAATTTTACCCTATTTTAGTACTCCATTGTAGACTTCTAGCTTCGCATTTGGACATTTTTTTAATAGCAGCAACCGCATTCAGTCCTCCATTAAAAGAGGGTTTACTTTATTTACCCTTGGTTCAATTTTACCCTATTTTAGTACTCCATTGTAGACTTCTAGCTTCGCATTTGGACATTTTTTTAATAGCAGCAACCGCATTCAGTCCTCCATTAAAAGAGGGTTTACTTTATTTACCCTTGGTTCAATTTTACCCTATTTTAGTACTCCATTGTAGACTTCTAGCTTCGCATTTGGACATTTTTTTAATAGCAGCAACCGCATTCAGTCCTCCATTAAAAGAGGGTTTACTTTATTTACCCTTGGTTCAATTTTACCTTACTTTAGTACTCCATAGCTTTGCATTTGGACAAATTTTAATAGCAGCAACAGCATTCGGTCCTTCATTAATAGAAGTTAATTTACTATTGGTTCATTCATAGGTAGATGTACATATTATCTTAATGTATATTAATGAATTCATCGAAGTATTATATAATAGTTTCAAAAATAAAGTAGTTAAAATTTCGTCAATTGTTTGAGAAAGAGCGTTGATTACCTAATTGTTTATTTATCTAATATCTACACAGCTATGCCTGCAACTGCCCAGATGACCAACCAAATATTAATTTATAAGTCAATAATGAGTTGGAATCGCGTTTGAGTCCCACCCAGGCGTTGTCGCGTGTTCAATTCCTCAGTTGGCAAGTCCTCCATCACGACACAAGCAACATTTTCCGCTTGCTGTGGTGTTAGGAGGAGATTTTCAAAAATTGTCAGGATATTCGTGAACGGGAATGTTTGTCTTTCTTTTAAAATAAAAAAAATAGACACGATTTAATTCCTACTTCAAATGAACGTTTCAGGCGCACCAATGGGAATGGTTTTTAATGTGTTAAAGGTTAGGAACTTTATATGTTAATGATAGAAACAGTAATTGGAATTCCTTACAAAAATAAGAGTGATTAGATTAGTAATAAGGTAGATCTGTAGATAGATCACAGAGTTTTTAGATTTAAACCTACAGGTGTCGGTAGTATATAGGATCGCCTCTCTATGGTGATACCAAGGTACGGAAGCCTTGAGATGTCGAGAATCAGAGACGTTTTGAGAGCATAATAAAGAAGACGTCAGACTCTAGGCCGTCCCATACACTTTTTGTTACAATATAATTTTTTTAGTGTAAATAAAGATTGACTCACCCTTAACAATAAATGGGTTTCAAATTTTACACCACCGATAAACAACCAATACATTAATGGTTGATTACCAGTTGTGACAGTGTTTTGTTATGAAGAAAGAGTTTTATTAACAAAAAGCCATGCACACCAAACTGGCGCAGCCGGTATGATTTTTGATATTTTAAAATAACGATGCAGCCTAAACTATAAAAAATAATAAGTTTGTCCAAAGACATTTTTAACAATCTAAAGTGTATTAACATAATATACAAACTCAAAGAACGTCATACAGATTTGCATTGTTAAAAGTACATTTCGTTATTTTTTATGAAAGCAAATAAATCATTTGGAGGCTGTTTCTTTCAGTTTCACACTCCAGGAGTAAAAGCTATCTTATATCGATATCTTGAGGGGAATTTTTCATTGTCACGTCCACTACGTGACGTGAATGTGAGACTGATTGGAGATCGCTCCCTCCAAATAATAATATTTTACCTTGTAATATGGACTGATGTACCGTACAGAAAAAGCAGAGACTTTGGAACACATAACTTCAATGGCTTCAAGCGTCTTCAGTATAAGACATTGTTGATATTAATATCTATTTTTATAACTGTTTATTTATGATGAATGTCAGTAACGTTAATATGATTTAAATTCTTTAGAATAATATAATTGGATTATTTTTGTAAATCCAGCCGAGAATCCAATCCTGTCTGCCACGCTGTTCACCAACTTCGCTTCGTGAAACAATCGGCATCACACCATATTATTACACTAAGCAAGCCCTACTTTGCAGCCTGGCCGGTATATCTTTGTTTGAATATAAATCTTGAATGTTTAACCGTTCTTTAATTCTGATTACTAAACCCGATTCTTACAGATCAAAGTTAACGTGCCACCATTTCAACATGTTCATCAAAACCATAAAAAATTACAAATTTTACAAAATAATTTAATAAGATTTAACATTTGCTATTTTCATTCGTGTGGAAGGCGTTTGTGACGTCACACTGGCCAACGACTGTAGAAGCAGTTCTGGGGTCCGGTGATGGCTGTCTTAGAAGCCAGTAGCTTAACCTCCATCATAACCAAATTCGAGTTGTTAGAGTAAAAACGTACGTTTGTTAACGTAATTACGATTACAGATTTTTTTTTTTAATCAATATTCATTAAATATTTTTTAATCGTGCTACGATTAGAACCAAGTAAACTTAAGATATTCCACACTTTTTTAACAGTATCCCTAATTTTTCTGCTTTTGAATTAAGGGGGTATTCTAGTCTAGAAGCCCGATTTTCCGGCGTTTTTTGACCGTCGATAAAAAAAAAACCTTTAATATTTTAATTAAATTTTTTTTTATAATTTATTTATTGACATTTTAACAATACACCAATTTTTTTTTCAAAAAATATGAATTAATAACAAAGTTATACGCTGAAGTAGAGAGGGGGGGCAAGGGCGTGTCCTCCTGTCACGATTCTAACCTTTCTGGTCATCAGAAAAGTAAATAAAAAGTTAGATTCTTTATCAGTGCAAATGTTATTATGGTACGAACCAACAAAAATAAAAAAAATAATTATCTCCTAAAATGGCGGCTACTCAAAAAAAGATGATTTTTTCTGTTATTTACTTGTGACTTTCCGAAATTTTAAAAATAGTAAAAATTTAATTTTTATTTTTTTGTTGGTTCTTACTGTATATATCATTATATACAGTAAGAACAGTAAGAGTAACAGAAATAGAAGAGAACAAAAAAATGATGAAGTCTTTAATTTTAAGTGGTTTTAAAATAAAAGCGCGGTGCGGTGTAAAAAATAAAACCTTAGGGAACGAAAGAAATAGAACATTAAAAATTATCTTTAAAAAGTGTACATATTAGATAGATTAGATAAGTTCTTACAAGAATACCGTCCACCTAATCATTATGTAGCAAGGTTTAAGATCTATAAATACGACGAAATCTGTGGGAATCCAGAGATCAAATATTATTTATTTATAATTCACAAAGCTCTGTAGCATAAGCCAAATTAGAAGCCACTTATCTCACTAGAGCAGTTCTGTGTCGTTACAATTTAAGTGAAATAATATAAACCTATATGCAAATTTAAAATAAATTATGACAAAATTTCTCGCTCCGGGCTACTCTTTATTGGATAATCAACACTTTTGCTACAAGTCACCCAAGTGGTTCACTACGTTTGGTGACTTGGGTGCCCGGTTTCAGCAGGTGAGGTGTGTTCAGATCTTGGCGGTGGTTGCGCACCGCAGCGGGATAGATGAATTCATTACGTCCATCACTCCTGGACACACTGACCCACAGATTCCTACCCATCCCTTATACCCATTTTTTCCAGAACTTCCTCTCCTTCCTTTCATTAGAAAAGTCATAAGCACAGCGTCCCGAATTATGAAATAGGCCCTGAAGGAAATCATTTTCCTCCTGTAAGGGGTTAAGATAAAAAAGTTATCAAAACTAAAATTTAAATAAGTACTACCTCCTCCCTTGTCTCCCCTCCCTCGTCTTCCAGCTCTCACACCCTCCACTCCTTTCCCCAGATCCCCTCCCCTCTCCTGGATACACCTCCTCCTTCCTCCTTCCATCCTCGCTAAACTCTACGAAATACATACATTTTTCAAACAACTCGCATGCCACCCATTGTAAAAGGTGTATACGAATTTCCTAACAGAAATCTCAGAAATAATAGATATACAGAAACCTTCGTGGACGAGCGCACAACAACTCATTAATGTTTCATCGCAATCGGATGAATGGTGTAGGAAATAATAAGGAACAAACAAAGAAACATTATTTTCATATATTTAGATGAGAGTGAAAGTAAGCTTGCATTTAGTAGTTGAATATCTACAGGATTGAGCAAAGTAGGTATTATAATTGGATTGAGTAAAGTAGGCAGTCTTTCTTTTCATTGTTAATGGCATCTGCTCAAAATACATTTTATCTCTATTTGGCCCGAAGTGCGAAGGGTGTATAATGTCCGTATACATAGATGAATATAGTATAGGTGTGGAGCCGTACAGAAGGTAATCTCGTTTCAAATCGCAATCTATTATTCTTTTCACGCGCCGAAACCAATTTACGAAGGTGTACCGACCCGGTGTGGAAGTAAATTCACGGATACATACATCTTCATCAGATAGTGGGTCGATGGACACGTTAAAAACCCTAGAGCCCTTAAAGAAATAAATCAACCCTATAGGCTACGCAGGAAAAGTATCGGAACCTGACGTATCACCTTAAGCGGGAGAAAATTAGATTCATAAAAAAAATCCCTTTCGCTTCATAGAGTTAATAAAATAGAGGATTCAGCTCATAAAGACGGAGACTTGAAACTAGTCGTCATCATTCCTTCTTGTTCAAGATATCACATCATGGTAGGGCATATTTCGGCATATCATGACATGAGGAATAAAGTTTTTGAAACAGTAGATATATTTGTAATAAATTTAAATATCCCTAAAACTTTTTTTTAATCTTCCCAAATGTAAGAATTAAAATAAGAATCGTGTGCTATACTTACGGAGATGGAGTAATTTGCTGTACATTAACTTTAAAAAATCACAATAATCTTAACCGAACCTTGCCTAACTGCCTTGATAAGAAAGACAGTTGCATGTAGTAATCTTAAAATCATAAACAAGCATCTAATTAGTTTTACTGAGCAATATTTAGATTTACGTAAAATACACTTTTCTCGAAAACGTCGATTTTTCAAATTTTTTAAAATTTATTTTTTATTTTTTATATGAATACCTCACAAGCATGCTGAGGAGGAAAGAAGGAGATGGGGAAGAGGTAGGTGAGGAAGTACCTGGCTATTCAGTCATTTTCCCTGGCCACAAAACGTGGTTAAAGCCCTTTCAAGCAACGTTTCAATTCTGAATGGCACTCTTACACGAAGGCGATACTGAGAGTATCTTCCATTCTAGAACGTGCCGCAAATGTACTATATTCTAATTTTAATGAATTAATTATGAAATAGCTGCAAATCATCATATAAAATCGATAATGCCCACGCCGGGTTCGATCCCGTTTCGACCTTCGGATTGCGAGTCAAGAGCCTTACCTCTCGAACACGGAGGCCGTCAATTCATTGTTTGTGGAGTAATGCAACACACATAAAAAAGGCATATTTATATAGGAAAGAGTGGAAGATACGCCTGTAGTATCGTCCTGGTGAAAGACTACCATTCAGAACCGAATTGTTGCTTTTAAAGACTTTAGCAGTGTTTGGTGAATAGATTTGAAAAGTCGGGTACTTATTTGTCTACCACTATCATCAGCCTCAAAAAATACCCAAATTGTTGATGCCAAAGTCCCATTGGCCCCAGACAGCTAGGAGCACTTCGAACTCGTGTGGAGTATTACGGCCGATGATTTCTATAGGTCGTCAAGTGTTTGGAAAGAAGGTGGATGTAGTAAGCTCCATCAAACTGGAGCCACTTTTGAGGACGTCTCATCTAATTATATTATATCATAATGTTTAAAAGCAAAAAAAACTTTTTATTGTAAGAGTTAATAGTATCCTGTCATTTTAAAAATTTCAATAATTTATTTCAGACGTTTTCAAAATTGCTTTTTTATTACGAAAAAGTTTCAAATCTTTTCAGACGTGAAAGTAAACGAGAGAAATATTTTCATGGAAGGTTGTGTTTCAAAGTAACTTTGGATGATACCCGTTTTCTTTGTCCAAATAATGGATTGTTATTCCACGTAGAATTTCTGACTACAAGGGGTGTTTATTTTACAATGTCCCCGAAATATGATTAGGTACAAACTTTAAATTTGAAATGTCGAGAATTTTTATAATCATTATATTATCCCGTTCAACCTTGAGAAATATGATCGAGAAACATCTATTCAGGGGCTTAATTCTCCAATCGAGGCCGCTCTCAATCGCCGTCGAAAATAAATACATTGGTCGACTTTTTTATTCTAGAGTCTCGTCGAAGGTACATACTTAGACAAACATCAAAAGTCATCCCATTTGAACAACGAATGGGTCTAACCAGTCGATACTGACAAAACTCTCAAAATCTTGAACATTGTATGTAAACCTGTTTTCAAATAGTTATTTATCAAATAGTTTTCAAAAATTTGTTTATTTAATTTGACAAAGTGATTACTAGCTGTTTTTGGATTTGAGTAATATACCCGGCAGCTTTTTGAATAAAGTGCTGTCGTAATTTTAAATTCACACAACAGAAAAATCATACACATTAGAGACATAGGCAATATTCATAGGGCTGTCGATATAATCATCTCTTCTATCCTTCGACAATTAGATTGGGAACAATGTGGGCTGTCCATTAACGGTGAAAACATTTCACATTTAAGATTCGCGGATGATTTGATAATCCTCTCGCTGACGAGTGCAGGCCTGCAGATGATGTTGAATGAACTAGATAGAGAAAGCCGAAAGGTGGGACTAGTCATGAACACAGAAAAGACCAAAGCAATGACAAACGGGAAGCAAGAACCTATCAAGATCAATAACAATCTGATCGATTATGTGGATGAGTATGTATACCTAGGTCAAATCATTTCTCCTTTAGATTTAACCACAAAAGAAGTAGACAGACGTATTGGAAATGCTTGGAAACAATATTGGGGTTTGAAAGAAATAATGAAAAACAGTGAAATCAGGATAGCTATCAAACGGAAACTTTTTGACACCTGCATACTTCCTGTACTTACTTATGGTTGCCAAACTTGGGCACTCACAAAAACTCACAATAAGAAGCTCGAAACATGTCAAAACTCCATGGAAAGAAGTATGATGGGGAAAAGACTGTCCGATAGAATAAAAATTGCAACCATTAAGAAGCAAACAAGAACAAAAGATGCCATAAAAACAATAAAAAAGCTAAAGTGGAAGTGGTCAGGCCACACAATTAGAGGAAGTGAAAAATGGTCAAAATTAGTCATGAATTGGTTCACAAGTGACAAGAAGAGAAAACGAGGTAGACCATTTAGACGGTGGGTTGACGACATCAAAGCCGTGGTAGGTGGTACATGGACAAGAACAGCTAATGATAGAGAGAAATGGCGACAGTTGGAGGAGGCCTTTGTCAACTAGTGACATACAGGCAGGGAGTCGATGCATGATAAGTGAAAAGTTTATTATAAATAATGTTATATAATTGTCTAAGGCTATTATTATTATTATTATTATTATTATTCTATCCTTCGACATTTAAGAATACGTACTAGTGTAAATCAAACATTTCATAAAGTTCGTCGAGACAGCGGATAATTTTTCGTTCACAGATGAAGCATAAAGAATAACTCTTGTTCTCTATTGAAGAATTGATCGTTATGTTATTCTGAAATATAATCATAAAATATACACGAGCTCTGAAATGAAATTATCTTCACTATATAAACTTTTTTTTTTAACTAATTTATTTTATCACGTTGCTCCCGCATCAGGAGAATATTAAAACTAACATAATAATGAAATGTAAAATACTGACAGATACACATATTAAGACAGATACATATATATAGTTGTATTGAGTGGTCAACATATGAGAAGAGTTAATTAAGATGTTTACGGGGGGAACAGAGTTTTACTGTAAATACGTCTTCATTCATAGGAATCTGTGGTACTTATATAGAATTATAAATGTAGTTTCAACATTCTTCAACAGACGTCGTTAGAATTCATTGTTATATGTAGTTTGGATGTCATTTAAGTAGCACCTTAGAAGAGTGTCGACTATCGTCGTTCGTGTCTAATGCACGAACGGTTACGAAAATAATCGATGATACTCGTACATGGTAGACAGCAGCTGGGCTCTCTCAGTCTTTGAATCCCCAGCTTCAGAACAACTTAGAGTTTCCTGTAGTACGGGCCTCTGGTTCATTCGTTGCAAAACTTCCGATAGTAAAAATAAAGCAACTTGTAATCTCAATGAACCTCTATCATTTTTGGTTTTTGATTTTTCCCGAACGCATTTCAAATAATCTCAATCACTGGATTGAAGTACCGCTCACTACTAATTTTCTTGGCCACTCGTGCATTCTTTTCTTCTATTTATCTATGACAAGTACACTTTAAAACATTTTTGTTGTTGTTTTATCTAACCATCCAATATCACGCCATTTCACCAGTGTGGTAGGCTGATAAGATAGCCTTCCGTACAGACCTGTCTTGACACACACTATATTCATCGTTCACGTTCAAGCATCATCTCATTAAATGTATGTTTTCGTGTTGTCGTGGAAAGTGTTTGTGTACTTGGGACGTTTTAATGAATTCTGTGTTCGGATGTATGAGTTTATTGTTTATTTTGTATATAAGGAGACATGTATTGAATTAATATAGTTTTCTTAGTGATAATAGTATTGTTTCCATACATAATTTTTTTGTGGATGTTCTGGGTTGTAGTGAAAAAGTTTTTTGATTACCTTGTTTTGTATTACCTGTAATTCATTTATGTATGTTTCACATGCGTTTCCCCAGATTTCAATCAAATAATGTAAATGTGAGTGTACGAGACTAAAATATAAATCTTTTTAAAATTTATTCGGTAACAGATATGATAACCGGCTAAATACGCTAATTAAGGGGATGATTTTGTCTTTAATGCCTTGTATATGCTGTTTAAATGAAAAATGTTCATCAATGCGCAGCCCAAGATATTTTTCCTGGATCAGGATTTGCAGGTCGTTGTTTTCAATTTTTAAAGGTGTATGAGGAGGAATTATTTTACGGGTTGAGCTTTTAAAATCATGTATCCTGTTTTTATAATATTCATCGTTAAAATATTTGATTGGAGCCAACTGATGATTTTTACTAGGCATCTCTGTGCGTTTTCTAGTAAGATGTCTAAATCTTTACCCCAGTAGAACATTGCAGTATCAGTATCTGCATATAAAAGATTTCACAATTTCAATTTAATTGCAAAATATCATTCGTGTACATTAGTTCCACACAGGAGGCCCTGAGAAAAATAATTCTCCTCAGGGCCTTTGTTATCTTTGGGGTCGTTGTGTGGAAGGTCTTTTAAGGGAAAGGAAGAAGAAGAAGTTCTGATAAGAAAAAAAGTATGAGGGGAGGGTAATCTGGGGGTCAGTGCGTCCAGAAGTGATGGACGAATGAATTCATCCCTTCCACTGCCGTCCAAATCCTGCTGTGAGTCTCTCCTGATCCGGTCTGCCACGCAGTTGGTGGGCAGACGCAAAACCTGACCCCATGAAGCCGGGCATTCCAGTCACCAAACATACTGAAAGTGGGCTGATCTACGGCAGAGGTGTTGGTTATCCAATTAATGGTTCCTGGAACCCGTGCCCGCCTCCCTAAACGGAAATGGATTCACTATGTAATTTTGAAGCACGTTGCCTATCGAATATCATCGGCTATTTCCATAACCGTTCGGGTAAAACACGAACGGCGACAGTTGCCACCCACTGAAAGTTATAATTTACTGACGTTTGTTTTACTGCTTACTAACATCGTATGCAGGGACACTGGAGGTCTAGATTCGTTCTCAATTAAATGTAGCTTCTTTCTTTCAAAAAAAATTAGAGCCCTTGCGAGAGCCCTGAAGGAGTAACCATCTGTTACTTATGTGGCGTTCGTACAACTATTTTTCGCCACTCTAGAATTCGCGAGAAAGAACTACCGCCGCAAAGTACTTGCAAATTCACACTACGCACAGGCACCTACGTATGCACGTATCGGCAGACAAAGTACTCGTGAGCCCGGCTGCCCGACGAATAATAATATGCACCAACTTCGCGAAAGGTCCAGACTCAAGCGTGCATTCACGACTGCAGTGACGAGTACATTCTAGCGCCTTCCAGCGCACGTATTGCCAGCGAGTGGAAAGCTACTCGGCCGCTCGCTCTTATATAAAGCGGCCCGCTAAACTACAAACTAGTTCAGTTCTAGTCAGTCTCGCGGCGCGCTAATCAACACTTCAGTTCAAGTCAGTCTCGCCTCTTTACGGCGAAGCAGTGTAACTCTCAGTGCCCGCGCATCAGCTCTCTCTCCTCTCAGGGCAGCTTCTTTCGTGGACATCACAAGGACTATCTGCCGGTGACTCCACTCACCGAGTCACCGCCGTTTCCATCCGCAACGCGCGTCGAGCAGCGGCCTGGGAGATGAGGTCATCCTACACCGCTACGGTGTCAAGCATCACGCTGGTGACTCCACTCACCGAGTCACCGCCGTTCCTCACTCCAGGGCAGCTTCCTACGTGGACATCACCAGGACTATCTGCCGTTGGCTCCACTCACCGAGTCACCGCCGTTTCACCTCCGCAAAGCGCGTCGAGCAACGGCCTGGAAGATCAGGTCTTCTCCGCAACGAGCATCGAGCAACACTCTGGTGACCTGCAGGCCCGTGGCCTGCTCCACCACAGCATCTCCGACCTGCTTCACCCATCATGACCGAGCACCCGCAACGCTTCATTCTACGGCACTTCATCATCTCATGTTACACCGACCGACCTCAGCTACGTAGCTCATCATTCTTCAATAAACGACTGGACTCGCAACCAACACGGATGCCTTTCATTTCTCTCTCTCCGTCTCCGCCCCCTCACTTATACCAGGGCGGGTATGTGGTGGATAACCTCCAATGACGTTTGTTTTGAAGGACATTGAAAATACATGCATCATCCTATAGACCATATAAACAATAAAGTAACAATGTAGTGAAAAGAAAATAAAAGGAAACTAAGTAAATTTTAATGAAGCAATTAATTTAAAAGAGAATCAAACAAAAAAAGTGTAGACGATAATTAATGTAAATATTTTAAAATATTAACAATTCATTTACAAATAAAAACATTTCATATATCAACTTTTACTGGATGTGCGGTTACTTTTAATTACCTACCATTGATTCCTGCCATAATTCTGTTCCAGTAAAGTTCCCAAAGAAAACGCCAAAAAAGTTGTTATACAAGACACTCTCTCCTGCACCCGGGGGGCGTGGGGCGGGGGATGAAAGTTAGGCCGGGGATGGTTCGCCCGAAACGCTATCGGAATACTAAATGCGAGAGTTAGGAACCACAAGCAACCCCATATCCTGAAACCCTCGCCATCTTTAGTCTTAAACATTCTTGTTAAATAATCGTTAAATTTAATGGAGGCCGGAAAAAAACGGCGATAATAGGGGATGGAGTTAATGCGGTAGAACAAACTATATTATATATATTAACGTCTATTGAAGTTTCTTTTCAGCAACCCTCGTAATATGTAATGTGAATGATTATTGGCCACCTTTGGGCTAGTGATGGAAATCGTAAAACAAATGACGCCTGAATGCCTAGTAATCATTACTACAATGTTCATTCTCAATCATTGGAAAAGGTTCAAAACAAATTTCTTCGGTACATCAATTTTAAAATGAAAATTCCAATCGAATTTATAAATTATAATTACTTGCGCGCTGAAACCAGACTTCTTAAATTATCAGATAGAAGAGTGTTAATTGATTTATTATTTTTATACAAAATTATAAAATCTTTAATTGACAGCCCTAATTTGTTGGAACTAATTTGCATTAGCATACCCGCTAGACAAACTCGTAGTAAGGATATTTTTAAATGCAACAATAAAATCAACACTAATTACTCTATATACTCACCAATTCCAAGAATCCATAACCTTGCGAATAAATACTGCGAATCTATAGATATATTTAGTATTGAGAGTTTTGAATGTTTCAAAAATCAATTAATCTCGATTCTATCTGCTAATAATTAACTTATTATTTTTTTGTTTTTCTCATAAAATATTTTCTCATCTAAAACCTCACCAGTAAAATGTATACTTACTTTATAATATTCTTGCGGTTCTATTTACACTTTGTTCTATGTCAGGTCTTATTATTAATAATATGTATAAATATTTAAAGCTGAATTGTTTTAGTTTTTTGTAAGTACAACTTGTACTATTTCATTTCATTTCTTTTTTATGTTGTAATATTCTTTACCTAATGAGTCAATTGCATTCATATTTATTCTGTTTTATTGATTATGTAATACATGTAATTAATATTGTTAATTATATATTTGCTTCTTTTCTTGTAAAAGCCCACTAGGGCGTTAATAAATATAAAATAAAATAAATAAATAAATAATCGCGTTTGATTTCCAAAAGATCACTCTTTAAATTTTTCGCCAACATTAAAAAAATTATACCTTCGAATTTAAACGTGGAGACATAAAAACTTATTATAATGATATTAAATTGACTGGTCGGTGGTTGAGTGGGCATCGCGTTTGGGTCCCACCCGGGCGTCCCGTGTTCGATTCCTCGGCCGGCTAAGTCCTCCATCACAACACAAGCAACATTTTCGGCTTTCTGTGGTGGTAGTAGGAGATTTTCAAACATTGTTGGGTTATTCGTAACCCGGGAATGTTTGTCTTTCTTTTAAAAAAAAAAAAATTAAAAAAATATATATATATCCAATGAATTAATCTGTATTTTATCGTTAATCTCACATTTGTAGGATTTATAAAAAAAAAAATTTAAAAATCGTAAAGTTTATAACCGCGCGAATCCTGTGTGTTTGATATTTTGAAAGTCCGTGAGGGGTACTTATTCGAGTCAACATAGAATATTTTTGATTTCTGTTTGTTTTCTGTAGAAAACCTAATAAAGAATGGTGCATTTCTATGAAAAAGGGATTTAATTTTAAGCGTAAACAGCTGATAACAAATTCTGGGTGAAAAATTTATTTTTAACATTGTTTTTAAATAGTCTACGCAGTCCGGATTTGCAACATCTATGGTCATAATCGATAAAGCATTTCAATAGCTTCGTTGTAAAATAAGCTGGCCATGGAAATGTTTTAAAAATTTACATTAATTTTTTTACGAATGGTACGAAAATGTGGTCGAATTTTGGACCGCCATCAATCGCAGAAAAATAAAAGTGGTCTATTTTCGACCATAATCGCTCCAGTGGTTATGTACTAATGGCGCGTTCCTACCTCATTTATTCTGTGGTCTATTTCTTAGAATCTAAGAAATAGATCAATGATAACAAGCTTTCTACAAGTAGGTAACATGTAAAATACGCAAGTAACATGATGTGTTCTAAAAATATTTGTCATATAACAAAATATCTGCTTCATATGAAAAAAATATCTTTCATTTATTCGAAATGAGCATGAATGAAATTAACATCGGTATCTCTTAGTTTGTAATTAAAATGAAACAATTTCTGTAGTGAGATAACTTTTCAATAATAATTTGGTTTGTTTAAGTTTCTAATAATAAGTATCTACAACCCACATGTCAAGTGGAGGTTATATTAGGTAGCAGGATATTATTTCTACATACAGCGATCTTGAGGTGATTTTTCACGAAAACGACATACACAAATTATACAATTATTATAAATCATAGACATACATTATCAATATATCATTATTGGGATTTTACAGCTTATGTACCGCTTACAATATTGTACAGAACACCAAATTTCATTCTATTCTATAAAATTGAATCGACCATAGAATATACTTGAACGAATTAAAATAGAGCAAGTTTGATCGCGCAATAATTCGTTTTTATTTTCAAACAATTTTTTCTATGATATTAACATAGAATAGATCAACTGATCCGATTGCAAGGCAAACATTATGAAGTAATTCAAAATAATATGTTTTTTGTTGAAAATTTGATCGCTTAGAAATATTTGATGCTTTAAATACTGTGAGCAGAAAACATCTAGGCATGTGAAATAATTGATTATGGGACATCTTTCTTCTCTCGACAAGAGAACGACAGCAGTCAGCCTTTTCTCACTTCTTTGTCTTAGAAATGTGTCAGCCACATTTTGATCCTTTTGTGTAATCACCGGAGGTCACTTATTAGTACTTACTGCTATTAGGAATATCTCATGGTTTAGAGTGAGTACGCTAACAATCCATCTCTCCACAGTTTTCACTGTCCTTGATGATTCAACATTAACTATTATTAAATACTAGCTTTTCCCCGCGGCTTCGCTCGCATGGTATTAGGGGAAATTACTGTAACGGTTGAACTTATCAATTATCCCCCCTCCTCCCCACCCCCTCCCCACCCCCTCCCCACCCCCTCCCCACCCCCTCCAATATTCCATACATTCATTCCCATACATTCAGTTTTCAAACATCTCGCCTGCCACCTAAATTTCATAAAGGTATATATAGCTCACAGAAAAAAAGAATTATCCAATTTTGTTCATTCGTTCGGAATTTATGCGCTTACAAACATTTCAGATGTTTATTTTTAATTAAATATTTGGAAGTTTGTTAATATAATACAAAATTACACTATTTATTATTCAGTCTTTATAATCGTTCCTTTATTGATCGAAGGTTACGAATTATTTTTTTAATGTAGGAACTCTTATCTGACATTTATTGCAAAACAGAAGCTTGTCCAAAAAAAACAAAACATATTCTAATATTTGAATTTTCTGGAGCAGTAGCCGACCAGGGGGCTGAGTACCTACCAGCTTAGAGCCCACAAATATATCAACATCGTTTCCATGGAAACGATTTTTTTCTGACGTTAGCAAAAACTCGCTTTTGTTAGCGACAGAAAACGTATAACAAATATAATATATTAATATTTATAATTTCATAATGCCAGAGCTTGCCATCATATATAGACTATAGTCTTCGCATATAATTTAGCTTTCTATTGGTGAATGAATTTTTAAAGTCTTTTTATTGGTTAATGCGTGAAAGCGTCATAAACGAACTCGAGCAGTTTCGCATTTATAATATTAGTATGGATTAAGTGAACCAATGTACTACATAAACAATTAGATCTGTCAAATAGGCCCATTTTTAACGTATTTCTTGTCCCCTTTTGAAGATATCTTGATCAACTAATAATTTAGATGATATTGTGTCGCCTTGTTGGATACCTCTTTTGTTGGAGTATTTTACACTTTTGGCTTTTCTAACCTATCTTATATTTATTGTAACCTAACATATTTTTTATCCCTTTCATTACCTATTATTTAACTGTTTTCTGTTTGGTCACAGTTCTGTTTTATCCGGTTATTGGTTTAATGCATTTTAACTATTGTATTTATGAAGCAATATTGCACAATTGCATTTATTGCACAACATTATCTTTCAGAGTAAGAATAAAATAACATTTAAACCGTAACTAAAAAGTGACAAAATTGCCTAAAATATCAAAAATATGGATAGTCAAAGTGAAGACTTTTATCCTATTGACGTGTTTGAAATACATTATTTCTTATTGTGAATCAATTAGGTCCGAGCGCATCAGCAATATATTGAAACGTCGCGTACAGGAACTCCAGTGAAAAATGTTATGGTTTTAAAATATGTTCACCTAGACCAATAAACGCTGATTCTGAATATATAAGTCGTATTAAATAAAATTTAACGTAGAGTTTTAAAAAAAATATTTAAAAGTCCATTTTAGCCCTTCGAATAATGAGAAAATAATATCTTTGAACTTTTGCCTGTCAAGATTTGCGTGCAAAATTCCCGATTCTTGCCATGCATTTTAAATGTTCTTTTTTATTAGTGATTTTGTAACTTTTTTGCAAAAACAAAAATTGTTCTAAAATCAAGATAAAATAATCTTTCCGATGTGTTTATTAGAAATCGATTTTTTTGTTTTTAAACATTAAAATTTTTATATTGAAAATGTAAATTGGCTTAAAAATACGTACCTGGGGATTCCTCAAAAAAATACGTTAAATTAAAAAAACTTAAAATTTTAAATACAGACTCATTTTTATAGAAAAATTTGTAATGAAACTGTCACCTCGCTTTTTACAACTTTCATACAATTTTATTTTTAAATTTAGTATTTGTTACGTCATAAATTGGCGCAAAATAAAATCGTCACTTATGATCGGGTTTGTAAAATATCTAACCAATACAGCTTGTATATTTCTAAAACAATAAGAAGCATCATTTCTTTCGCTCTCTAACATAAAAGAAATCACAAATGTTTATATGACAGGAAGAGAGATATCTAACTTTTAATAATGCACGGTCGCTCTGGGACAATCTGGGTCTCCTGTTATTATAACGGCATATGATGTTTTGGGACAACTTGGGTCTCCTGTGATTAGACGGGTTAAAACAGTTCATTAAAACACCCTGTCAAGTTGGTATTATTGAATTTGTGAGGCGTGACGTCACCGCGTCCATAAAACGCACCAATGCTGAAATTCGAAATGGCCGGCGACGATCAGCTGATTCCAGTTGCCTACAAAATTCATACTTCGGTTGGTCATGATGACGTCACACTAGATTCGGTGGTTTTCGGGGGATCTTGAAAAATTAAAATTTTGACATTTATTTTAACTATTAAAACTAACTATAATAATAAATATGCAGTTATTTAAGTAAGAAGGTCATTATTAATTTAAAAATTTTAAAAAAATGGACTGAAGTTCCTAATTCTTGGAATATAATGATTAAAGAGAATAAAATTATTAATTCACCATTCCATACCAACTTAAGTGCAACAATATATCACCGTTCCATTGAATGTCCAGGGGAAGATGGGGTGAAGTCGGACAAACGATATTAGGTGAGATAAATTACATTTTAGTGTAACAGTTTGTTGGTGCAGACACAATGGGAAGGTAAAGTGGGTGAACGGGGCCAGGGCAATTTTCCTTCAGCATTCTCTCCTTGAAGCATCTGTTTCTGAAATGTTTATTGCTTTTTCCCGGATGAGGGCAAATGCAAGAAGTTGCTCGTTAGAATTCGTAATGACGACAGTACGTATTTTTCCTACAGTAATGATTTTGATTCTTATAATAATTCTTATAATAATTACCTGTAGACTGTGGTATTATTTTGTTCATTTAATGAATTTCGTCCCAAGTATTTACACAATATAGTGAAAGCTCTACGCCTACCAAAGGCTTCGTCAATCTGTGATGAGGTCACATAAAAAAAATAGTATTAAAAACACAAAGTGTGCAATTCACACACGGTAGAAGTAAAACCTTCCAAAAACTATAATAAGAAGTAGAGAAGAGTGGGAAGGCTACGCAGTACCACACAAGGAGGAGACCGATTATACTATCTCATTATCTCGCAGGCTTAATCTTATAGATTGTTTGTCTCTTTTTAATGTCGCTATTTTTCGTTTAATCGAGTTTCAAATCACAACGCTGCTAAAAAAGTTTTCACTTCAAAAATCTTACCCGATCGAATTAGGTAAATTTAAGACTCTTTTGTGTGAACATCACAAGAGTCTCAACCGTCCGGGGCCAGCTGGACTACGTCATCCCCTATCGATGTATGTTGTCAGGCTGTAGGGAGTGCGGAAGGGATGAACATGGTAATAAGGAAGGGTTGAAAGTACTGGTTATTCAGATCTAGCCGCCGAATACGTCTAAATCAAATTAAAGACGTTTCGTTTTGGAATGTTAGTTTTTCACCAGTTTTTCCTTTTTGAGAAGATCTACCACATGCTGCGAATAAAAAAATTAGAGTGTGTAATTCACACGCGGTAAAAGTGAAACAAGAAAATCGCTAGATGTCGCTTTCTTTTCGTTTGCCTGTTTATTTTAATGTGGTTTGAAGATTGGATATTTATTTACAAAAATGAAAATGGATTTCTCTGGCCGCTAAGATTTGCAACGCACTATTTTGCTGAGCTGTGGGAAGCTCGCGGCGAGGCACGAATTTACCGCATTATATTGGAACCAACTACCGGTCATATAATAAATTTTAAAGACGCATTTCCGTTTCAACAAATTTCAATTCACTAACGGGGATAAAGAAGTTTCATTTCAATAAAAACGAAACTAGTCGCCAAGGAAGAGATAATGTATTAAATAATAAATTGAAATAAAATTATTTTACAACGCAATGGATATAATAAATAATAATAATAATAAATAATTCAAACAGCGGTGGTAATTTTTCGACATTAAATCTTATACGTTTTTTAATCCGATGCTAAGAAATTCAGTTAGAGATAGAAAATAAGTCAGTAGTTTTTCTATGGAGGCTTCACTGTTTAGGAGTCTGCGAACGGTCCAGATCGGTAACAGGAGCACATATTAGTTTAGGGGGTGTCGGGATCCCACTTTGTATGCGGACAACAAACCCTCCCCTCCCACACCACCCAATCCCCATCCCCGGGGAATATACCTCTCGCGAATCGCCCAAGAACTCAATGTGACTTTCATGAAGTTTTTTGCCATTTTACAAGCGCTCAGCACACATACCGATATTGAGCGGATGGTGCGGATTAGATTGCTAATTTATTAATACCATTTGAGAAAGTATGAATTAAGTCATGGAATTAAGACGTCGTATCTGAGCTCGAAAAGAAGAAGATGGAGAGATATGTAATTACAAATGTTGGAGAGAGCGCGCTAATATTTCAAACGGAATATTGAAGCGAAAATTGTGTTAATGTTTAATAAAACACGAATTGTTTAGAATAGGGAGTTGTCTAAAACAACGGTCAAAGAAACACTGTGCATTTTTTCACACATTTAACTTGTTAAATAATGGAGACAGGCTTGAAAATAAAAAAAAATTGTAGGATGCTTTGCGATTTTTTTCTATCGAGGGAATTTCATATAATTTGAGTTTCGGCATGGGAATTGTACAGATATTATCTTCAAAAATAACATACATTTTTTAAGAGCTTAAAAACTTCAAATGTTCAAGGGAGATATGCAAGAATTCGGAATTTTTTGGAAATTCGGGTAGCGGCGGCTTAACCTTATTTTATGTAAAAACATAATTTTTTTTCAATATTTACAGAAAAATCTTCTGTCGTAAGTACCACCCAGTAATTATATTGATTTTAATTCAACAGCCTACAACACCCGACCCCTCTGATTGGCTGCCGCCGTTTTATCTCCTCTGTCACGAGACTCTAAGGACGGGTTGTTTCAAAAAATTTGATGGATTCATCAAATTTTTGAAGTTGATTTTAACGTTCTGTGTAAGTTCTATTCAAGTTCTGTTATTGCATCGTTATAGGACAGTTGCTTCACAGAACTGAAATAATCACAGAACTTCAATAGAACTTACACAGAACGTGAAAATCAACTTCAAATATTTGATGAATCCATCAAATTCTTCCACAACCCGTCCTAAATAACGCCCCAAATTTGCCTAACTTGTTTCAAACAAAAATAATGTGACTAAAGAAAATTTCTTTTTTTAAATCGCCTTTTTTATTTGACTTTACTAACAAACGCACCTTCACTACAAGGACAACATTTCAAATTTATAAATGTTCCAAATTTACATATAATTTTTCTGGCGAAAAAATTATTTTTTAATTCTATTCAAAGAATGCCTTTCCAAATGAAATTACAAATACCAAGACGTTAACTCTTAATGCCTCGACCGTATTATTTCAGAAGGTCAAAATAATACCACTTTTCCAAATATTTCTGAACGTATCTCAAAACTAAAAGTTGTTTTGGAAAGGTGATAAAATATACTCTTTAAAATTGTATTTTTCGAAAAAACATATAATGTTATAAATATAAAAATTTTGCACGCAAACACAAATAAGTTTTAAAAATAGCACACCTCACGTTTTTCTGACAAAAAGGACTTGAAAACCAAAAAAAAATAAAAACGCATACAAATTTTATTAGAAAAATGTAGCATAAACTTGATTTTTACCTATTTTTGAGTCATTCCACGTAAAAATAATTTTTTAAAAATTCCCAAAGTTTCATAAATTTATTGCAAAATGCGATTCAAAACTTTGGTTTCATAAAGGTGTTCATTTTTCTTCTTTTGTAGTTAGTTTTTGTTTTTTTCAATATAAAACGTATTCGTGTCTCTTTTTAACACCGTTTATATCATTTTTTTTTTTTTTTTTTTTTTATTTTTTTTTTTATTAGCGAAATTTTTTTGATACATCGGAAAAGGTACATACATAATAACAAAAAAAATATAAAAAAGTAGCAAAAAAAGATCCCACAAAGGCGAAGCCTGTGCGTGGGTATTATATTATGTTTATATTAGACAGTGGCAGTTAAAATATAATTTTAAAATATTTGTACATAGTAAATATAAAGATCAAGAACATTTAATTTACAGAATTTAAGTTGATTTAACAGAGTTACAGGATTCTACATTCTACAGGAGTTAGTGAGAATTTTCTTAAAGTTAAAAGTATATATATAAACGTATTTGTATACACCCATATAAGTACATAAACTTGTTCATATATACATGTTTATATATATTACCTCGTTTTAAATATAGATACAGGAAGACATGGAATATTTTGGGAAATTAGAAACAGATAGTACAAATTATAGAAAAAATTTACTCACTTCCAATCATATTTCTCAGTATGATATCAAGGGAGATACAACCATTTTTATGAGACCTATATGAGTTGTCCTTTATAAACGACAAATGGACTCTAAGGGTAAATACGGCTTAGTAAACATGAAGATTAGGACATCGTATAAATTGGAAAGTAACACCAACCAACAGTCAACCAACATTAAGATGAATACGTCAAAAAATATATCAATGAGGTCTACAAACATGAATACGAGAAAAACATCAAAATTATTTAAAACTAACACAACAACCTACTGTTCGCCTCGGAACCGGAATCACTAGTGAGAAAGGCTGTACGGGAGGAATATACTATTTCAATATTATGTATTTTTGGTAGTCATAAATAAAATAAATAAGCATATTTTTTTCAATATTTTTCTCAGAAGTAGCATGTAAGTCGATCTTTATTTCAACTTATAAGTACAAAAATCGACACTTTAAATGAATTCGTTTGATATTCATACCAACTTATTATTAAAAAGTATACTTTATATATAGATCGTAGGTGTGAAATTGGTAAAAAATGCACAAAAAATTATAATTTTATAATCATTATAATTTAGTGGGACCAACTGTGGGGATCAACTGACGGATCACCTGTGGGTTCATTGGTAGCATACTTATTAAATATATACAATTTTTTACGTAGTACCTAGATTCACCCATGGTTCAAACTGTTAAAAAAACTTTTTTTTTCATAGTAAAAAACATTCAGCACCTCCTTTGTCTTGTCAATTTTTACTTGTTTAAACAGCTCTTCAAAAGCTCCTTAACCCATGATGGAAACTGCCTTTTGAGTAGTTAATTGTTGTGTTGACCTAGATATTTTAGAGAAAGAGATGTGAAGCAAATAACAAATTGATTATGCGTAATATAACGAAGAAAATTGAACTACAACTCGATTACAATAAAAAAGAAGAAAGCTCTTAAAAATCTTAAACATACCATCGTGATAAATAGAACATAATAATAAAAATTAAATTTTTACTAATCAAATAATAAATCGCTAGATGTCACCTTATTATCGAAAATTATCAAAGAGCCGAAAATAATAATAATATCTTTCTAACCGAGTGTCTTCATTTCACACACACCTTGAAGACAGCTATGCACACACACATTATCAGTACTATCACATTTTGCTCGCTCACCAATACCAACAGAGATTATGATAATCTTGCGCCTACTACGTAACTGTGATAGGCTTTCACATTCAACATACTTTTTTTCTACACGCTTCGAAGCAGTTCGATTTTTTGGCCGCTTCAGATATCTGGCTCGTTGGTCTAGGGGTATGATTTCCGCTTAGGGTGCGGGAGGTCCCGGGTTCAAATCCCGGACGAGCCCAATTTTTTTTTTCTTTTTTTATTAAAGCTTTACGTTTTTCTTCTTAATTGAGTTTATTTTAAGAAAAATTTACGTCGATAACTACAAATATAGGTGATTTCAGTAGAAAAATTGAGATTAATTATATAAGTGAGATTAAACAAAGTTGACAATATAATTTTTTAACTATTCGTTGAACTCTTCGTTCAACAATAGTTTAATTGTTTTGCCTTTAATCTTAACCATCTAAGTGTAACTCTTTACGAATTGTACATTTTTTTTTTGTTCATGGAAGTGTGCTCTATGAAACCGTTTTGATAGAAATTCACCAATAATTATTAAACTCACTCATTTCGGTTGGTGGTGTATGTGTAAGTAAGTTATTAATGTGAAATGGTCGTGCGTAATGCGTAACATTATTCTAGTTCAATAAACTTTAAATTTAAAACTGCTTATGGATTAGAAAATAAAACTACTAATCACAACAGACAAACCGAGTAGGTACTAAAATAATTTAATTGATTAATAATATTTTATTCGAAATGTGTATTTCTTTTGATCAACTGCTTTGTAGTCGCGTAGACAAATTAAAAGAGTGACTATTCGTTATTGAGACAATATATTTTGCAACAGACATATTTTTTTAATGCCATACCATGCTATTTTGAATGAGTATTGCGTGTCTTGAATTTTTATAATGCCATTGGATAGATGTCGTATTTTTGAAAGCATACATATTTATTTATTTATTTGATGTGTTAATTTATTTATATTTTTTTATTTCTGAGGAAAATACTTTTTATAAATACTTTCAGCTTAACAAATCCTTTACAATTATATTATCCCAGATTTTTCACGGATCTGCGCTAATCTATGTATCATCTATTTATATAAAGGAGAGTATCTATGGTGGACTGGCTTGATTTGATTTTTTTATAAAAATTTACAGTTTTATTTCGAGATTGATGAAATTTTGCAAAACAAAACAAAAAGAAGGTCAATGTACTACTGTAAAATACTCTGCGTTTTTGCGTAAAGCCCGGGCAACACCGGAGACTTCAGCTAGTTTTAAATAAGACATTTTAACGACGAAATTGACCCATTTTGATATTTGAAAAGTGTTCAATTTCACAGAAAGCGAGACAAAATTGACTCTACTTCGGGCACACAGCAATGCACAACGCACATAGCAGAGTTCTGTAGGTGTTTTTCTTCAGTGGTAATAAAAGCATTGCTTCATTTTTTTAAGCAATGAAACGTAGTCTGTGGGTAGCCCATATATATTTTCAAGCTTTTTTTAGAAAACTAATTAAAATGTAATGGACGGAAGCCTGACAACGAATGCTGAGGGACCGCAGCAATTGTAGGACGTTAATTTGTGGAGGCTTGGGATGTTGCGCCTTGAAACAAAAATTCGCAAAATTATGTCATTTAAGGTCTTGACGCACGACAAATTTGAACGTGCCACGTGATCAAGTCAGCGCCATCGAGTAACAACAGTTTGCAAATGGCAGCGATTGTTTTTGATTCTCGTTGTTACTGCGGTTTGTATGTTGTTTTACAGAAAACATCAAACTTCATACTAATTTCGGTTGTCTCTGGCATGCACTAGTCCTGCGTGAAATGTAATTCAATGATATATCATTGAAGAAGAAGATAACACTTATAATCTAAATGAAAATATGAAAGAAAACAAGACACAGAAAAACAGAAAAAAACAATGGTCGCAACTGGGACTCGAACCCAGACCTCTCGTCTAACCGGGACGTGCAAAAAAACCTTCAAAAAAACCTTCAAAAGTTATAAAAAGAGAGTTTTTCTCATAAAAAAATTGTAATTCAATGAACTCAAATTTGATCTGATTATGTGATGAATTCAAACAAGCGATAAGGTACCTACTTATAATATTTTAATAAAAAATATTTTTTGTCATTTTCATGATAATTTCAATTGGATCCGAGTTATCAAGAATTCAGACTATCCCGTGAATTTTACATATAATAGTCAGTAAACGGATTCATTATTATAAGTTATTATTTTAATTTAATTATTTATTGTGTGTATTATATTAGAGGCACAGCACAAACAGCTACATTTCCAGGAGAAATCTTTTATGTTGTAGCTGATCAGTGAACTTTTTGTCAATGGAATCAGTGACCGGACAACTCAGAATGAAATCAACTCAACACCTTCTTTGAAAAGTCATTTAGGTATAGTGATGTAAAAAAGGTTACGTTAGGTTAGGTAACGGGTTATTTTTCACTATTTTTTTTAATAGCTTTTATGTCTATGTCTTTTCGAAGAGGTGATGAGTTGACTTGATTCTGAGTTGGTATGGAACCATAGAATCAGTGATCAACAAACAAAATGTGGAAAATTGTAGAAATCTATTGATAAATACATATTTTTATTATTTTAGAATGAGTTTTTAAGTTTTTAATAAAGAATATTAATTTAGACTTAAATAAAGTCAAGTTCCATATACTATATGGTGACCGGCCTACTAGGAATGAAACCAACTCAGAACCGTCTCAGATAAGTCATTTAGAGTGATAAAAAAATATAAATGAAAAATTGGTTAAATAGGTTAAGTTAGGTTAGGGTTATCGGCTTATTTAAAATTATTTTTTTATCACTCTAAATGACTTATCTGAGATGGTTCTGAGTTGGTTCCATTCCGAGTTGGCATGGAACCACCTTATATACATTCGGATATACCTATTTATCCGAGACGCTATCCAGGTTACAAACCAATTCTTCGAATGATTTTTTCCAATAAAAAGGGCAGTTGTCCATAATATGGAAAAAAAATAATTAGTTGAAGATAATATTCATTGTTAATTCTAAAATTTTAAATACGAGATTGACAAATATGACGGTTTCACAGAAGGCGGCAATGCGTCCGGTTAGACGAGAGGACTGGGTTCGAGTCTGGGTTTGAGTCCCAGTTGTGCCCATTGTCTTTTTCGATTTTTGTCTTGTTCTCTTTCATATTTTCGTTTTGATTATTATTGTTATTATCTTATTTTTCAATTTATTTTATTGATAGGAATAACCTTCAAAAGTTTTAAAAAGAAAGTTTTTCTTATAATTTTTTTTTATTAATTTTTTTACGGCACTGTAATCGGCCATGGCTAAAACACGAAACAGGCGTATTTTGTAATACGGTTTTATTATTTATATATTCCGAGGCAGTGGGTGGTCGGCGGATAACATATTTGTGCAATCTCAGTTTTTGCCTTCATATCCACAGCTTCATAAGGAACAGACAAAGTGTGCGGCGCATATCCGCCCAGGCGACAAATGGCCGTTTTTACCACTTTCGTGGCGGCATTATTTTTTGCCGCTCAGACCATCTGCCGCCCGCTGCCGCCCGCTGCCGCCGCCCGGCAAATTACCACCGGTAATTACCGCCCACGCTCGGCCGGCGAACTTCGGAGGCGGTTGCCCGATGCACTTGGCGACGCTGGGCGACTCTTGGCGACACTCGACATAATTAAGTTTGCTGCCAATGTTTGACTGGGCTGTTGGACTTACTGTGCGGTATAGACTCTCTGGAAAGTTTAATAGGTCTAGTCTTGAAGGACGAAATGTCATCAACCTCTGAAATTATAACATAAACCTACGTGGAAAAATAAATAGTTTAAAAATAAGAAAAAAATCAGAGTGTGCAATTCACACGCGGTAAAAGCGAAACCTTCAGAAAATTGAAGTCGAGAAGAGTGGGGAGGCTACGAAGCCTGCACAAAGACGAGACCGATTATGCTGTCTCATTCTCTCGCAAGCTAAATACCATATATTTTTTTACATTAGCTCCACACAAGAGACCCTGAGGGGAATTATTTTCCCCTCAGGGCCTATGTCATCTTTGAGGAGGCTGTTTAGAGGGTCTTTTTAGGAAAGGAAGGAAAAGGGTATTAGGGGTAAAGGTATCTGGGGGTCAGTGTGTCCAGGAGTGTACGTATGAATCCATCCCTCCCACTGCGGTGCAATGCGATTTTCTGAGAGAATACGGCCGGAGAAGTCAAAGAGACGCACTCAAATATTCTCTCCCGATACGGCCTGCTACGCAGCGGGTAGACGCATCCGCCGCCAAGACCCAGACAAACCTTAGGGGCCATCCATTAATTAAGGCGGTCACACATTAAGGCGGGGGGAGTAGAGAAGCGTGACATTGTGTGACAAGGGGTATGGGGGGGTCATCAGTTCTGTCACATCACACGTAAAAATCTAAATTATTTAAATGCAAGACAATTTTAGATGTAAAATTGTAAAATATGTGACGGCACACTAGGGGGGAGGGGTTTCACAAATGTGACGATGCGTGACAGAGACAGGGGGGGGGGGGGGTCAAAAAATCATGAAATTCGTGTGACGTAATTTGAGTGAACCACTTGAGGTGACCTATGGCAGAGGTGTTGGTTATCCAATAAATGGTTTCCGGGGCGGTAGTACTCACACCCGTTTCCCAAATTGCATAGACGTATGTCTCTTCTTAGAGCCGCTATTTTTTTGTTTCATCATTCTAAACATGAACATGACTAGTTTTGATAAAATAGTTCTTGTAATTCACAACATTTATTACGCCCGATTGGATGTTTTACAGAAGATAGCTGAACTAACACATCGAAAAAAGTGCACATGAAAAAAGCATGAAAGATATAAGTAGATACAATACAAGTATGTAGTTACTTTGGCACTTGTTTACAAATGATCATGGAAAGTTGTACACGTATTATTTCTATATAAGCAAAAGGTTAACTGTGGCAGTAAAACCTTCAGATACGATAGAGCCTCCGTGGAGGTAACGGCAAAACTTACACAGTGCTGAATGAAAAAATGTAACCCATATAAAATAATATATGGTAAGTTAATGTTCCCTGCCTGGCGTGGACAAGTGTATCTCGGAGGCGTAAACTGCAAGCAGGGGATATAAACTGCGGGCTCAGGGCTGCGAAATGGCCGGAATGATAAATAGCACGTCTTTAGGTGTTGGCAGGAGGTGTTGGGTTGTTTAAATAAATTGCCCTGTTTACACGAACATACCTACACATTTTATTTTTATGTTGTAACTACCAGAAAATTCTATTGAACATAATTGAATTTACTCTCAACCTATAACTATTTTCTTAAGTTAATGTAAGATGCTGCAAAACTTTATGATAAAATATTTCAATTTGGAAGGCGCGAAAAATTCACCAATACAACCAAACGCGTACTAGTATGTCACGTATTCTCAATAAAATTTTTCCACTTTCATTTGGGCAAGCAGAATATAAGAGCGGTGACTCACATCATTGCGTATCACACGGGTTCTTTATATGCGAGTGCGCAAAATGGAAGCCCAGCCGTGTTTTACTTCGAAGGTTTTGTGCCGGCGTGGCGATAACTTGGCCTGAAGGGGATCTCAACTGAATTTTTGTCGATAATTATTTATTTTTTTAACGAGTATGTTCGATTTTTTTACGTAGTTTTGATTTTTACGTTGAGCCTTGGGTGGCCCGCTACCATTTGATCCTCGGACCGGTACCGGTTCTAACCGATCAAATATGCGATAGTTCTTATGTAGATAGTGATGTTTTCATTATAAAATTAAGCCACTTTCAGATTTTTTGGCATATCTTTTTATAAGTTTACTAACTGGGTAGGTTGAAGCCTTCCATTCACGAAATAATATACTATTTATTTTCTTGAAATTGCTCCTTCTCGTGAAAAGTACCGCATTTGAGCAATCATTAAATTTTCCCAGAATCGCTCGACTATTATTTGTGTGGTATTGTCGGTGTAGTCTTTTTTTCTTGGAAAATCCAAGAAAACATGTTTTATTTTTTTTTCCAGATGAAAATTTTGTTTTTTTCTGGTAATACGGATAATTTTGAATTTTTTTGTTTTATTTTAGTTATTTAAGAAAATAAACAATTACCTTCATACAAACAATCATGAAATAATGTTTACGAAAAATGAAACCAAAATCAAAAAACCATAATAAAAATCTGAAAAATCCCCAGCAGGGGTAGAGAGTTCGTAATAAAGCTTTTGTTTTATTTTTTCCTTATATATATTTAGCAAATTGACCTGATGACAAATGGAAAACACCAGCATCTGAAAATATGTTATTGTATTTTGTGAACGTCCTTCTGAAAAATGAATGTTGTATGTAGCCGGTTTTTGAGAATGGAAGGAGGAATAGTTGGTTTGATCATGTGTTTGGTACTGGACAGTGGAAATGAATGTTTTCGAATTGATTCCGTACAGGAGTTCCCATGGAACCCGTTCCTTGATTTGTGCATTTGCGCCCTGCACTGCCTGCCTTCAACCTTCACATAACTTACAACATCACTTCTGTCCCATTCATCGGTATACGAACGTAAGCTCCAGTCATAATTTCTGCAAGATATTATTTGAACTATCTTCTAGAACAAGATTCCACTTTACTTTAAGTTTGTACTTTATATGGAAAGCTTTCCATATAAAGTACAAACGAGTTAATATTAAAGATGGCTAGTAAATTTTGTTTCAAAGCATCTCCCTTTCATCCAACTTGCATACTACCTCAAATCATGTGTTGGAGTTGTGCAGATACATTACTCATCCCATGCACACTTAAGCACTTGCTTAATTTTCAAAGAAGGAAGTATGTTTGTTTGAAGAATCTAGACCTACCTATAACCAACCCACAATATTGTATTTTTAACAGAAAATAATGTAATTGTCATTTTAAATTTTGGTTAGAAATTCAAACTATCCCCGTTGGCGAATTATATTTATATGTGACATGAGGCGACAGAATTAATTCCTCTTGTTTTTACCACCAATTTGTCCTCCAACGCTCCAACAGCGAATGACTGAAGTTAAAATTAAATCCTTTTTCCATAGAAATGTACCTTTCATTATCAAGTACGCCATAGAGAATATACATAAATCGAAAAAAATATTCTGTTGACTCGAATAAGTACCTCTCACGTAGTATCAAAATAACAAATGCTCAGGATTCGCGCAGTTATAAAATTTAGGTTTTTTTTATAAATCCTACAAATATGAGATAAACGGTAAAATACATGATAATTCATTGACTATATAGCACTATAATATTTTAATATTTTTTTATATCTCCGTGTTAAAATTCGACGGTATGATTTTTTAATGTTGGCGAAAAATTTTTAAAATGTTTTTTGGAAATCTCGAGCAATCGAGACAAATTTATTTATTTCGTGTGGTGGCTCTATTGGATACTGACGATCTGATATAGTTTCAAATAAAATGAAATAACTTGTTTGAATTCAAATAAAATTGAACGTTATTCTTCACAGAATCATAGAGTTAATCCGCAACAATAAAAATACTTTTTTTTTTTTTGGTTTTAGGCAATTCACCCTAAAAAGAGTGCTTAATAAAAATACTTCTTGACTGTTACTTATTACTGCACTGATTCCAAGGCAACCCTGCACCCAGAAAAATACATACCTACAGAGCGTTGGATATTCGTAATGGACAAATAATATCGGCCATTATATTCCCATTTGTGTGAAACTCGGCTTATGCCGCCACCAACTTAAAAGTTGTAGTTTTTGTGGCGTTTTCTCTTCGCGGCTCCTGCGGCCCGGGACCGCTGGGAAACTACAAAAGGATAAACGCCAGTTTTGTCGAGAGAAGGAGTTAGAGAGGATAATTAAGGCTGTCTTGGAAGTCCTTTTTGAATACGGCAGGTCGAAGGCTGTGTATCCTTTTATCCACATCAGTGGCAGGATGCGTGATTTTTGTATGCGACACGACTTTTAAAGTCAATATTAAAGACGGCTAGGAAATTTTGTTTCAACGCATGTCGCTTTCCACACAAAGTAAAAGGTTTTGTTTTATCTGTTTTATATGAAAAAAATAAACTTTTTGAAACGATATTATTGTTGAATTAGTAAAACGGTAAATGCTTACAAATTGTTTTGACTCAACCCAGGATTCGATCCTGGGTTCGAGTCGAAGAGATGCAAATGTCTAGTTCTGATTTTTCTGTTTTAGATTTTCGATTGAGTTTCGCTTATATTATCTTCAGTTAATTAAGTACTACAATTTGAGGTTTTACTCATAAAGTTAAAAAATATATATATTCTTCCTAGACTTGCAGAAAAGTCAATAGATGTCGCATATTAAATAAAATGCTTAAAGATTTGTCCAGACACTATCCAGACAGCATTTAGTACGGGTTTGAATCTTGAAATCATATATAAAAATAGCAACCAATAAAATATGCGTTAAGAAAATGAAGGCAATGTGGGTGGTTCTTAGTCGGAGTATGGTACAGTTAAAAGTGACCGAATTGGATATCGACGCCTTAGCTCGGTGGTCAAGAGCACTCGCCCGGAAAGAGAGAGGTCCTGGGTTCGAGTCCCAGAGGTGCCTGAATCTTTTTCTGATTTTTCTGTTTCCAGATTTTCGATTGCAACCAATAAAATATGCGTTAAGAAAATTAAGAAAATGTGGATATCGACACGTTGGTGCAGTGGTTAGCGCATTTCCCCGGACAGAGAAAGGTCCCGGGTTCGATTCCCAGAGGTGCAAATACCTTTTTCTGATTTTTATGTTTCCAGATTTTCGATGGAGTTTCGCTAGTATTGTCTTCATATAATTAAAAAGGTAGATACTAGAAACTACCGTCTAACTAATTTTGTACTAAATATAAGTACTTTTGAAGGTTATACCAATCAACGTAATATATCACTGACGAAGAAGATTTTACTAATAAATCTAAACAATACACGAAACAGAACCAGGCACAGAAAAATATGTAGGTAACGGTTGTAGGTAACTGGGGATCATATTATCTTCTTCTTTAATGAAAAATTACACGGTGAAGAAGCGGGCAAGAAAAATTCATAACTTGTGATTCTCTTACAATTGTTACGTCGTACTTACTTTTAAGTTTATCTGTATTTTTTATTGCTTAGTGTTATTCTTTAATATTTATTTGAAAATGTGTGTTATTAATTTATGTTTTCACCATTCCAGACAATTTAATTTAGAGGCGGGTACGAGTACCGCCGTCCCGGAAACCATTTTTCGGATAACCAACACCCTGCCTTATGTCACCCCAAGTGGTTCGCTACGTCTGAATTGAGCAGGGATGGCCGGGTTCATGGGGTGGGGTTTGTCTAGGTCTAGGCAGCCAATACCTTTGCCCACCTATTGCATTGCAGACCGGATCGGGAGAGATTGGTTGAGGAAGTCCTAGCCTAGACCTCTCCAGCACCAAGTGTGAAGTATGCTCCTTGTACCCATGGATTTGCATCTTCGTCTCTCTAAGACACATTGACCCCCAGATTCCCACCTCTCAATCTTTTTTCCTTCCAAGAACTTCCTCTCCTACCTTTCCCTAAAATAACACAGCACCCTAAAAAAAGTTATCTTCTTAAAATAGTGTTATCTATGTCCTTTGTCAAATATATTATAGCGTATTGCAGACCTCCAGCAATGTTGTGAGGGTCGGGCGGTGCGGAAAGGTTCTTGGGAACTTTTCAAGCCCAAACACAAAAGTTTCTAAGTTTCTGAAACTCAATTCAGCGACTATCCGCTCGCTGCCGCAGCCTTTAGCCCCCGTCCAAGCTTGTAAGGCGGGAAACTTCATTATTCGATATTCTTAAATTGAGCATAATACCTAATAAGGATTATTTATAACATTTCATGGACCACATAACAAGAATATAATAAAAAAATAATCTAATATAAAACTGTATTTAACGGCTATCTTTGCTAGCTATCGCAAAAAATCTAAATTTCATTCAATCGATAATCGATGTGCATTCTTTTTAATTTCAATTTATTTTCTCAAAAAGTGTGTAAATTCCCTTTTAAGAATCATTTTAATTAATTAAAAAATATGCACCTTATTGAATCAACGATTTTAATAATAATAAAAATATCTATATTCTAGTTTATATTCAGTTAGTCTTGTTTCTAAATACCTATCTGTGAACATTAATAATTGGTCTGTTTTTTATCATCCTCTTATATTTATTGTATTACTAAGACTGTTAATGTTCCTTAAATAAATAAATAAATCTAATTGTTCCAAAACCGCAGTTTCCTTCATGAAGATAATTATTGTTTAAACGAAGAGGTTTAAACAAAGTTTACAATTATCATTTAATATAATTTATTTATTTGTCTAATGTTTTGTTTTATATTCGCACATCTAACCCGGCATTCGCACAGTTGGGTCAATTTGACCCGCGCCATTTCAAAATTAGCTTATTTCTTAAAATTTTTGTACGACGTTGCCGAACTTCTCAGTAGCTGGAGCTAACAATCTCCCCACCCCGCTGGCTATCGCTGTTCAGTAATATAGTGACCGCACGGTGAACAGACGTGGCTAAACGGTAAATACGACCCAACCTTACACTTCGTGTCGTAATTTCGGGGTATGAGTTAGTCTTACATATTATCATGCAAATAATAACATGTAAATTAACTCAGGGGACTGATGTATTATTCTTAGTCCTACTATAGATCTCATTCATATGTATGATATTAGTTCACATTTTGAGAAAAAAGTTTATGTTTTATTTAAATTTTATTACTTTAAGACAGGTTGTCTATTTTGTTGCAGTTTTATTATACTTTTTTAAAAATGTTATTAAAAGATAGTTTTATATGAATTTGTTTTATTTTACCCAAAATCTCGCGAACAATATAGTTGTTCTTTTAATTATTGCAATATTTTTTAAATTTTTTTAAAGAAAGACAAACATCCCCGGGTTACGAATAATCCAACAATGTTTGAAAATCTCCTACTATCACCACAGAAAGCCGAAAATGTTGCTTGTATTGTGATGGAGGACTTAGCCAGCCGAGGAATCGAACACGGGACGCCCGGGTGGGACCCAAGCGCGATGCCCACTCAACCACTGACTGGTCAATGTATGTTACTAAATTTCTTTTAAATATTGAAATCATAGCGAGTTTTTTTATTCGGGTCTCCTAGACTCAACCCTACTATCGTTGTTACATATTTTGACTGTGCTGACGCCGGGTTAAAAATCGAATTAACATTTTAAATTCTCGATTTGCCCCTTTTAAAGAGAAATTGAAAAAAAAACATAAAATTAAATCGTTAGAAAAATAAATTAATGTTCAGGGTAGTGAACGGATGTCGTACCACTTTCAAATACAATTTTTGTGATAACTTTGACTGAATGGGTTCCATTAAGCCCAGAATCAACTCCACTCTTTGAAAAGTCATTAAAAGCTTTAAAAAAAATTGAAAAATAGCCCATAACCTAACCTAACGTAACCTATTTAAACAATTTTGTAAATATTTTTTTCATCAAGGGCTAAGACTAACATGGACTCTCTCGTCAATGCACAAAAAGCCTTAATTAAAGCTATCACATAAAAACCTTATAGGTTCTCGACAATACAGTTATTTAAGGATTTTGCCGTACTAAACATACGCAGCAACTGTATATCAAATTATATCTATACATTACCAAAAAGACAAACTAAACCAACATACTGCATAACGCACAACACACAAAATTCACACAAGGATAGTCATCAAGGGCATTAAATACTGGGGCATGATAACTTTTATAATATAATAGTAACACACTTGTATTTTTTATCTTTTCTTCACGAATAATTGTATTTCTTTCTTTCATCTCTTCTTCATTTCTTTTCCTGTCTATTTTTTTAATTCATTTTAATTTATGTTTATTTCTTTCAACTCTGTTTATTAATTTATTTTATTTTTTCTTTTAAATTCCTGCCATCTCGGAACAGGCTCAGCCTAGTGGTATGACATATACCAAAAAAATATATTTGTTTCTCGGTAAATAAATAATAATATTAATAATTTTATAAAGAATACAGAATTTTGCAAATTCCTAGCTGCCTTTTTGCTTAGACGTGTACATGTATCTATTGAGATTGTATGAGAGAAAACATTTCACTGTTTTTTGTTTATTTATTTATTTAAACGTCAAAAAATGGCTTTTACATTCAAGTGTTACATGATACCAGTGTACAGGGTATTTACAAAGCAATTAGTCAGCAGGTTAATTTAACAAAAAACACAATTATAACAAGAAACCACAATATAGAAAATAGAAACCGAAAAATAACATTTAAGTAACTAAAATATAAAGTCATAAAACACGCAGACAGACAGATATATCACAGAAATTGTAGGATTACTTTAGTAGGATTTATCACAAACGTGCACTACACACTGTACATTTAGTGGATATTTATATTTATGAATAATCTTTTAGTGACAGTGTGACTCAAAATAGCCAACCATTTAGTAACTGAAAGCACATTATAAACAAAATTCAACCAAAATCAAATGGTAAATTAATATCTCTCATAAATAATATTCTGGAATTGCCACTCAAAACAACACAAAAGGCCCCCACCCAGAGAGCTGCCATACTTTCTAACAAAAAGACTTGTTCAAATCCCTGATTGGATTATGAACATAAACTACTATTGCAAACTTCACACTCTTCAGTCTAGTCTAGAGGTCACGTGTTTCAAAGGTCGCACCTTAAATTCCCGCCAGATGGCGTAAAATGAAAACTTTTAAAGCGTGATAGGTAGATATTTAATTAAACACTCTATTGTACTAAAGTTTTGAAAATAATTTATTAAATAATTACTGCTTGATAGATTTTTGTTTGTTTGATTGCTTACATAGCAAGTTACATACGTACAACAAATTAGAAGTGTTCTAGAATAAAAGCAAATATTTACCTTTTGGGCTCTTGTACTATTTCAGCGCTTTAAGGCGGTATAATAACCTAATATTGGGGGTTTGCTCAAGGCTCACATTTTAATAAATTCCGACGAATTCGTAAATAAAATAACTTTTTTTTTTCAAATCGTAACCCGGAGATGTAAGTTATTGTTATTTGAGATTAATAAAAACAGTACCTCACCATTAATATATTTTACGTAGAAAACGGTTTGAAAATTTTATTTCCCGTATATAAATTATCTATATATAATTTAGCGGTGAGCACCAGATTTTATTTTTCTAGACGATGAATTAATAACTTCGGGGGGGGATTCATTTGAAAACATCTTAAATATTAGTAACACGTTCTTCAGAATTATTTAAAATGAACCCGATGGAAAGGTCGAATCTTCAGGCCTGTTAGGGCGAATTCGACCGTACGTCCGTCTAATATGCCGTGCCGCGGTCGTACATTTGTATACACGCTTTCCTCACTTACGTCGTTAAGATTCCCACATTATTTTTCTTTTTCTTTTCTTAATGTCTCTTTTACTCATAATACCTATATAAAATCAACAAAATTGATGTTTTGTATTCGTTATTTTGTCCCCCAAACTGGACCGATTTTCAAGATTGTTTTTACTAACTACATTAGAAGAAAATATTCTATGTCTGTAGGTTTTGACTTCAGACAAAAACATTTTCTAGTTTGTATATTGAACGTTTTGACTGAACGTCAAATTTCGACTACCCCGTACTAGGTGCATGCACTTAGTCTGGCAGTGATATATTTATACACATTATTTCTTTGATTACATTGATAGTATTGAAAAACTTGTGTAATATCATATAAAAACTTGTGAATTATGTTTATGAATAGATGATGATGAATAGAAAAAAAAATAATTATTGAAATTAGCACATTAAAATACTTATTTTAGTATTAATTTTAAAGCTCCACAGCTCGTCATCTAAATGGCACTGCAAGCGAATAGTTGCGTTATAGATAAATCCAAACTGAAAATTTTTATAAAAAACATCATGTTCGAACGTTTTTGCAGCTTAGAAAACAGATTAATTATCATCGCACGAACCACAAAAAAGGCACGAAAAAACTAATTATTTTAAAACTATTTCATTAAGTAGGTACTTGAGAAGTAGGTTCATAAGTGAGAAGTAAGTAAAGTAGATACTTAAGTGAGAAGCGTGTACTTAAGTGAAAAGCACAGAGGTACTTAAGTGAGTAGATGCTTAAATGTGAAGTACGCACTGAAATGAGAAGTAGGTAGGTACTTCAGTGAGAAGTAGACACAAGTGAGAAGTGAGTACTAAGTAAGAAGAGGGTACTAAAGTGAGAAGTAGGTACTAAAATGAGAAGAAGGTACTAAAGTGAGTAGGTACTTAAGTGAGAAGTAGATACTAAAGTGAGAAGTAGGTATTTAAGTGAGAAGTAGATACTAAAATGAGAAGAAGGTACTAAAGTGAGAAGTAGGTATTTAAGTGAGAAGTAGATACTAAAATGAGAAGAAGGTACTAAAGTGAGTAGGTACTTAAGTGAGAAGTAGATACTAAAGTGAGAAGTAGGTATTTAAGTGAGAAGTAGATACTAAAATGAGAAGAAGGTACTAAAGTGAGAAGTAGGTATTTAAGTGAGAAGAAGCTACTTAAGTGAGAGGTAGGTGCATACTTGAGAGGTAGACATAAAATCAAAGTGCCTACGTACTCACGTTTTGAAAAAGAGCCTTACAACCCTTCAAATGAAAATCGGAAGGGTTCCTGATACGGTCGCTTCAGACCCGCACTGGCAGCTCCTTTAAAAGTGTACCCCATACATCTCCGGGTTACGAATGAATATTTTAGCAAAATCTATAGAACACATACGCTCCTCCACTGTCGATATTTCATTCTAAACTTTTCCTGTGGAATTTTCTCCTCGAAACTTTTCCCGGGCGGATTACTCGCGGACATACCCTTTCTTGGGAACGATATTTAAATTTTCCGACCGACTAACTTCCGTTGAGGTGCCACGTTCATGAAAGAAGACAATAAATTGCGCTTTACACACAGTTGTTCTCGAGTTATAGTCGGAAAGGAATATTCAATTTTCACTCCATGTACTCTGTACGATCTGCCATTACATCTGCATTCCAATATATCAGAATATGAAAGCATTTTAACAACGGAAGTAATTCGAAGTATATTTCGACACATCTTATCAATTTAATATTACAGATAAACTTGAAATAATGTAAAACGATTTGAGATTATTAAATACTGAGTGTATTTTAACCGAATTTTCAACAATTTATGTTCAAAATTTTTATCGAACATATGAATACTGTAAAACGAACAATATTCAATTTGGGAGGCATTTGGTATGGGAACGGTCTCGGGAACCATTTATTGAATTACTTACACCCTTGTCGTAGGTCACCCCAAGTGGTTTGCTGTGTTTGGTAACTTAGTAGGGCTGCCCGGGTTAATGGGGTGAAATTTGTCTACATCTTGGCGGTGGATGTGTTTGCACACCTACTGCGTGGAGGACAGCATCGGGAGAGACTGGTCCAGGAAGACCTCTTGAACTCTTCAGCAGCACTATCTCAAAATATCGCCTGGAAGTTCAGTTGATTAGCCAGACATCTTCAAATACTAAGTTTTGATATAATGACAAAAGCAATGTTCGAATGATCATCATATATAAAATTTTATTTATGCGTGTTTTTGTTTTACAATATGCTTAAAAATAGCACCAGGAGGCATAACGGCCCAGTACATTAGTTTGACATTTTGAAAAATATATTCTACTAGTGACCCAGGAAACATCAACATTTTGTTAAATTTACTACCAGTTTTTCTGAATTTTAATTGATTTGGCAGTGTTTATGAGTAATCTGAGTATTGTACCAGATAGAGGGTGCACTTAAACATATAACTGCATACTCAACTCAAATTTAAATTTTTCAGATATGTCTGACTAATCAACTGGACGATCGATATATTCCGCAGCGGGAGGGTTGGATTCATATGTCTGTTACTCTTCTAGACTCCCAGATTCCTACCCACCCCTCATGCCTTTTCCTTTCCAGAACTTTCTCTCCTTCCTTTTCTAAAAAGATTCACGACGATTCGTTTTGTCCTTTTTTTGTAGCCTTAGTATGGGGAAATGCGTGAGGGTTGGAGTATGGGGATTTGATCTAAATAATATTTTTTGTGAGTTGTAATAGTTGCCGTAACTTGGAAATTAAATAAATTAGGTTTTTTTTATCAAATTTATTTTTATGACAAAACCTCACTGTTTGAAAGTCTTGCTGCTTCATATATAAGTTTTTTTTCTTTTGTTCAAAATAAATCTATTAAAAAGAGTACTTAATCTTTTTTATGAAGCCCATTTACAGATCCATAATTTTTTTGAAGTGAAAACTTTTATAGCATCGTTGTGATTTGAAACTTGATGAAACCAAAAATAGCGACACTAAAAAAAGACACACATACCTACACCTATAGGATTAAACCTGCGAGAGAATGAGATAATATAATCGGTCTCTTCTTTGTGCGGTGTTTTGTAATTTCCCCACTTTTGTCTACTTTAGTTTTTTGAAGGTTTCACTTCTACCGCGTGTGAACTGCACACGTAATTTTTTTTCTTTAATTTGATCTAAAAAACAAATAAAATATATTTTACAAGTTACTTCTTTATGTAGGCAAAATGTGGTGAATCCGTAATTAGATTTTGGGAATTGAACTCTATACAAGTAGAACCAACTCCCTAACTGAAATGACCTCACCAATATTGGAGACATTTTGGAGCTGGAAAGAAGTTTTAGGAGGAAAAGGGTAGATGGGAAATTCAATTTCTGAGTGCAGATTTTTCACCAGGCGATACTGTAAGTAAATGTATTCCCGCTTCGTTTGTTGTAACCGATCGTGTGCATATGATAAAACTATTTATAGGACGTAGGATACGTGTAAAATCGCACCATGAGTTCTTTAATGTATTAACTATTAAATGTTATTTTAAAAAAATTCCGTCGTTTATTTTATTTGGAAACATAGTAAATCTTTCGAATTTGAGTAAAATCTTATTTTTATTATATGATGAGTTAAAAATTATTTATCAAAAAAATTCTACTTTTAACGCCCATATCCCATAACAAAACTTTTTGGTTGATACCATGGCTTAGTAAGCACAAGTTATTGTTATTAATAAATGTACAACTTATATATAAATAAATAATTACCGTTCAGAAAATCATAAAAAATTAAGAAGCGACACCAACACAACAACCTACATTCAATAAACATGGAGATGACGAAATCAACAAATATGAAGTTGAGGTATACAAACATGAAGATGAGGAAATCATAAAAAAAATTATGTAACTGCAACACAACAACCAAATAGAGGCTTGCGTAGGAGCGTGAATGTGAGGAAATTATTAAAAAATAGGTGATACGAAAACATTTTTTTATTATTATTTTTTTTTTTTTTACATGAGCTCCACACAGGAGGCCCTGAGGAAAATAATTTCCCTCGGAGCCTATGTCATCTTGGGGATGCTGTGTGGAGGGATTTTTTAAGGAAAGGAAGGGGAGGAGAGTTCTGGGAAGGAAAAGGGTTTATGAGGTGGGTAGGAATCTGGGGTTCAGTGTGTCTTGGTCATCCGCCTCCAAGACCTAGACAAACCTCACCCCATGAACCCGGGTACTCCCGCTAAATCACCAAACGTAGCGAACCACTTGGGGTGACCTATGGCAGAGATATTGGTTATCCAATAAAGGTTCCCGGGCCGGCGGTACCCATTCCCGCCTCCCAAATTGTGAATTAAATTAAATTATCAAGCTCTACAAGTATTTTAGCATGTATTTTTGTTACAGCTGTTTCGGTTTATAAGACCTGCGGTTAAATCAAATTTCAAACTGTGTTTGCACCACTTTGAGACGACGAATTTATACGAATCTAAAGTCAATTTTTGAATGTGTCTTAATTGATTTATTACCAGTTAAATCAATTTGCTGAGAAACTAAGTAGAGACAGTGGATACTCCATTACGTGGGAGATCTGTTTCCCTTCACTAAGTGTAACAATTAAATGGAGTTCTACAAATTAAACACAAAAATAAATAACAGATACAAAAACAACCTACTGACGTTAACATGACGATGAGGTCTACAAAAAGAAATATGAGGAAATCATAAAATATACACCAATAAAAAAATCAACAGCCCACCTCGGAACAGGAATCCATAGCGAGAGGGTCTGTAAATAAACTATCAATCTTTGAGTCTTTTAATTAAAAAATGAAAATAATATACGCTGAAGGACTCGTGGTGCGAAATATTTAAATAAAACTACGTAGAGAGCTTACTCCTTGCAGCTTCCGTACAAAGTCCTCCATCATTGACTAGGAATACAGGGCATTTTTCAGAAGGTGGATAACGTCAGTCCTGCATTGAAATATTGCTCTGAACAAAAGTATCAGGGACGCAGAATGAATGGAGGGTGGTTTAAGAAATTCCCTCGAACTTCGTTTAATCTCTCGGCGGCCGTACGGCTATTTGTAAAAAGGATTTAATTTCAAAAATAATATGTCAACACAAGTTATCAAGGATGGCATCGCATCTGTACTCTTCATAAGCTCATTATTAATGGTGCCATGCATCAGAATAAGATATAAGCCGACGTCCAGAAGTTTTATAGGGATTTAACTGGAAATCTTTCGAGGGAGCCCATTTGTTTAAATATTCTTATTTACATTTCTGTTAAGGATTTAGGATGACTGCAAATCAAAGGCTGTATTTTTCCTTGCTCAGGCAGTATACCCTTTTCTCGACAAATGAATAAATGACAGTTCTGTGAATATCTGATTTTGAGACATGATATTATCTTCAAAACGTGAATTTTAATATTGTTTTATTTGCTTACTCAATCTGTTCAGGGGTGATATTTTTGCTCAGAATTAGATACTCCTTTTTCATCCTAGTTTTTAAATGTTGGGTTAAAAAACTGTAAAAATTAAAAAAAGTAAAAAAAACTGTAATTCGTTTCCGAGTTTTATCGTAAACATTTGCGATACTGAGAGTAGAAACCGACATGCATTAATAGAACAGTTAGCCAACCTCTGCCACAGTCGACTTAACCCAGTGTGACCGCTTGAAATGTCATTTACTTTTGTATTAAGGGTGAAATACTGCAGAAGACATACACATACATTCTAGAATTATCCGTCATTTTGGATGAGAATTTTATTCTGAATATATTCTTATTGTTCTGAAAATGAAACTTATATGAGATTTTTGACTCGCGATACATTAAATAATAAAGTTTATATCATTGAAGAAGAAGATAACACTTATAATCTAAATGAAAATATGAAAGAAAACAAGACACAGACATTAGAAAAAAAACAATGGTCGCAACTGGGACTCGAACCCAGACCTCTCGTCTAACCGGGACGTGCGCGTTTTCCAATTTCGCTATTGCCACCATCTGTCAAACCGTCATATTTGTCAATCTCATATTTCAAATATTTAGAATCATTAATATTATCTTCAACTAGTTCTTTTTCCATATTATGAAATATTATTATTTTACGAAGGTGGCAATAGCGAAATTGGAAAACGCGCACGTCCCGGTTAGACGAGAGGTCTGGGTTCGAGTCCTAGTTGCGACCATTGTTTTTTTCTGTTTTCTGTGTCTTGTTTTCTTTCATATTTTCATTTAGAATATAAGTGTTATCTTCTTCTTCAATGATATATTACGTTGATGGGAATAACCTTCAAAAGTTATAAAAAGAGAGTTTTTCTCATAAAAAATTGAATAAAGTTTATCACCAAAACTTATGTACATGCCCAAACGGTCTTTAAATATTATCATATTATATTAAGTAAAGTAACATGTTTTGCAAAAAAATATTTTATGCATATTTAAAATTATTTAGGAATAGGTATAGCAATTTATTTTTTCTTCAATAAATTTCCAGAAAATATAAGTTCCCTTAAAGACAGATTCAAAGAATTCAAAATACAATTAAGAAAATAAACTGAAAACCTTAACTAAAAATATATATAAATAAACAAAAAAATAAATAAACCAAAAAATATAAAATTTTATTATTTTTTTCTCTTATTCTTTATATAAAATATTTAAAAAAAAATACAAAATAAAAAAGCAACAGAAACAAAAAATCTAAATAACTAAACAAATAATTCCTCCTTCCATACACACAAGTATTTGCTTATTATGGGAGAACATAAAAAAATATTATTATTCACTACAAACCTGGAATTGAAATTAGTTAATTAAGATTGTTATGTATTATTTTATTATAATATTGTATCTTTAATTATTTTAAAAAAACATGCAGGCTGTTAAGAGAAGTAGACTGACTTAACTACGATCAGTGGTTTCTAATATTATTAGGAGTAAAAAAAGTAAACGGTATTTCGGCCCCCGATATTACTGAGAGTGTTATTTTTTTCAAAACAAACAAACAAAAAAATTTCAATGGTCACTCAGCCGCATAACTGCCCAATCCTAAACAACGACTCTAATAATTTATTCAACATCTATGATTTTTTTAGAAAGAAAAAACTAAATTTTAAGAATTAGAATCTCAAGATATACAAAATATTATCTACATTTTTTACTCCAATTTATTCCAGGATTTACTGGTTAAAGTAAATAAGGTACGTAGATAATATATTTTTATATGCAATATTTATAGCTTATTTTCATGCAATTTCTCAGCGAAATTTATTAATCATGACACTTATTAAAGGAAAGATTTAATATTCACTTCTTCAGGATGTATTTTAACTTTGATTGTGTTTTTTGTCATATTTTTTTAGAATGTTAAATAAGTCACCAAACGTAGCTAACCAGTTAGGGTGACTTATTGGTTATCCAATAAATGGTTCCCGAGGCGGTGGTACCCACATCCACCTCCCAAATTGAAAATCCCTTATAGGAGAAATTTAAAGATATGTCTTCAGTAGTGTTATTTCCTTTAAACTTTTATGAGTGAGTATATTTAAGTTGATCCGCCGACTAATCGATTAGCCCCGGCCACCGCGACTGACTTCCCATGGGTTATTCGTTTATAATGACTTTTTAAAAATTGACGAGTCACATTTTGTAATACCACCTTCTTTAGCAGTAACTGCAGGTAGCAACAACTCGGTATCTAACGCGATAGCAAGTATTTATAACTAGGTATAAGGTGATAACTAGGTAATGAGTTATTACAACTTACTGCAAGTAGTGCGATATACACACTTACACTTACCCGTAACATACCTATTTGAAATTGTTTGATTAAGAGGAATACAAAATACAAAAATGTGTAAATTCTTAGCGTTCCTTATATTACTACGATTACAGAAAATGGGCTTAAAAATCGCTTAACATCGTGGCGGGATGGGGTCGAATAAGCTTAGTGGTTAGAGCAGAGTCCCGGGTGCATCCGTATCTGGGATTCAATTTTCAACACCTCTGCTGTAAGTCACCCCAAGTGGTTCGCTACGTTTGGTGATTTAGCAGAGGCGCCCGATTTCATGAGATGGGGTTTGTCAAGGTGGCGAATGCGTTTGCCGTCCTGCTGCATAGCGGGCCGGATCGGGAGAGAGCGGTTGAGGGAGACCTAAACTAGATCTCTTCAGCCGGATTTTCTCGATTCATCAGCTTACGCTGCAATGGAAGGGATGGATTCATACGTCCGTCACTCCTGAACACAGTAACCCTCCCTGATTCCTATCCACCTATCACTCTCTCCCTTCTGTCCCTAAAAATAACCTACGTGCAGCACCACCAAAAATAAAATAAGCCCAGAAAGAAATTGTTTTCCTCAGGGCCTTCTGTGCGTAGCCGAAATAAAAAAAGTGTCTTTTCTGATTTTTTTGTTTAAAATTTTTGTTTGAGGGTCGTCAATATTGTCTTCAATGATAAAATTTGAAATTTGAGAATTTACTCACTTTTGTAAAAAAAAAAAATAGGCCTAGACTTGATGAAAAGTTAAAAGAAGTCGCACATTAAAATAAAAATTGATATATTATTTATTCGCGTTAAGCAAATTAATATAATGTTGGTATTTCTTAGTCGAAGTATGATACAGTTAAATACGACCTAAGGGGAGAGGTTCGAATTAGCTCAGTTATTAAAAAAAAATTATCGTTCTAAATATCAAATTAAAATATTAGTTTCGCTTCCCATATCTAAATAAAATTAAATATTATTACAGTTGCATTCCCACATCGGTAGCTTAATGCGTTTTTAATGATGTACTATTTTGTCAAGGTGGTACGGTTAATAATAATTGTTATGTTATGTCGTATTATCCACGGTAAGCAATACGAACGAAATCATGTGAACAAAAATTCTGTTGCTCACACGAAATTTTTTTGCTGCTTCTAATGTTCAATGTTGGTATATTTTTATCGAGACTCGCACAGACTTCAGTTTAAAAAAAATATGATTTATTACTTTTGGTCAGGGTAACTATTTGATATTTCATATTATTATTTACACTCAGAAGTTTGACCGACACAATAATGTTAATTTGTCATGCTTCCGATTCTCAGCAAGAAGTTAAGTTTTATCCTGCTGCTGAGAGCTACGTTGTGAATTGTCTTTCTGATATATGCGTCGTTTATGAGAAAGAGGGAGAGGTTGCACCGGATTATTCAGTGGAACGTCTTTAGCTTCTCCACCCACGTTCCTAACCGCCTATACCTTAATGTCCCTTCGTAACACAGAAGAACCTAAATGGTTTTGATAAGCGTTTTTTTGGTGTTGTTAAGGGTCATAATCGAGGGTAACGTTGAAGGCGTTTATGATCCTACCCTCTTTTGATGCTAAGGGTGTTATTTTTAATCCCATTTGGAATTAGATTTTTTATCTATGAATGATTACTGAAAAATATTTGGGTCGGATTTGCGTCAAGAAAATCAATTGGAGAATATTTCAAGTGAATAAAAATGAATCTGTAATACTCGAGCGAGAATGTTATTGTATCAAATTAATTAAAAAATCTTGGCTTTATAAATACAATCCAAGGAATAACAAAAATAAAAACCGTTTCATTAATTGTTTTTCTGACAGAAAACGTAAAAAATATCTACTTTTTACCTGACTTGATTCTTATTCGTTTAGACTTTTTTTGTATGAATACCGCACAAGAGTCCCAGCTGCACCCGTTTGGAGCCGGTAATACTATGGCATCCCCAATCGGGGTATGTTGTGAGGCTGAAGATAGTGTGGAGGGGAAGGAGATGGGGAAAAGGAAGGTGGAGAAGTACCTGGCTATTCAGATCTGGTCACCAAACACGGCTAAAGCCATCTCAAGCAACGTTTCAATTCTGAATGGTGGTCTTACCAGGGCGATACCGAGAGTATTTTCCACTCTGGAACGTGCCGCAGATATACTTTATCTTATTTTAAATGATTTAATTGTGAGATATCACAAATTAATCAAATAAAATTTATTTGCCGTGCCGGGATTTGATCCGGCGACCTTCGGATTGCGAGTCAACCGCTTAACGCACCCTGCCGTCATAAAAACTTAAATAGTGTTAGTGAAGTTTTTAACACGAGGGAGACTTTAGTTTATATGTGAATACCGCACAAGAGCCTAAAATGCTCCGAATCATCTGGAGCCAGAAAATCAAAGGATGCTCAATGTGGGAGGGGGTATGTTGTGAGGCTGAAGGGAATGGGAGGGAAATACGGCTGAAGCAATTTCATGCGACATTTCGATACGTGATGGAATTCTGAGAGTAACTACCATTCTGTTTACTGCACAACGGAGTTACCATTAGCCTCACATCTATTAGCACAAGTGGAAATATTCGACAAAATGGAAATCGTTGTCAGTCTTGCCGTGTGCTTCACAAGTTTGACTGTTAACTGCCGTAGGTAACTGTGAATAAGCTGGTTTAGCTTTAGGTTTAGTTTTTAGGTGTGAAATTAAAAAAAATCGTAATCGGAACTCTTGCTAAATCGCTGTCTTTCAAAAATAATCATACATTTTTACTCGAAATTTAGAAGCTGAAAACATGACAAAAGATGAGGAGAGATTGATTAGGGTCTTCGGCAAGCGTTCTAGCGTTGCAATAGCAGGGAGCTCAAATAATATTCTGTACACGATATTGCAATGCACTCTCACTTGGTTGTACATGCTTCCTTATGTGTGGAACATTACCCACAGGTGTACATGCTCTTACGGAGAGTTCGAAATAAGGTATTTTTCACTACCGTACTGCAGCGGTAGAAACGTGGAGAGCGTATTTGCACGAATTGTTCATTCTCCTCTGCCGCCCAATAGTCATCTCGCCCGTCTTCTCTAAATACATGGCCCAAGAACCTGACCTGTTTCTGTATTGCTAATACCATTCAATTCGTCCACATACTTCCCCACCATTTCCTTCCCCTCTCCACTTACCTTTAGCCTCACAACATACACAGTCTCACTGGCTCCAGGCGGTTGGGAGCAGTTGGGACTCTTGCCCGGTATTCACCTAATATATATATATTTTTTAATTGAAGGGAATTACATTCCAAAATTTACTCTTTTTGGTATGTTATGTAGGTATTGAGTAAATTTGTTGTATCTGTACTTACATGTTTAATTAGGTCATTCACGACGGTTTATCAGATAAATCTGAAACTTTTCACAGACCGCAATATAATTTAAATATAATTTTAATGTCATTACGTAATTCATATTTTATTTTATTTTATTGTCCCCAGACCACTACCTTTCGTCGAATTGACAATGCTGAAACACAATTTATGCTGTTTAGTCCAAAAAGTGCCTAAAATGAAAACTTCAAAACGAGTTTTCATTTTATGCTTTGCTAAATTTTAGCTAAAAGCCGGTCGGCTTGGTCTAGTGGTAAGGCTCTTGACTCGCAATCAAAAATGGATGAAAAAACGTGGGTTGGACAAATTTTTTTTTACATGAGCTCCACACAGGAGGCCCTAAGGAAAATAATCTCCCTTAGAGCCTATGTCATCTTTGGGGATGCTGTGTGTTGTTTTGGATTAAATTGCGTAATGACTTAACTTATGCTTAACCTATTACAATAGTGACAACAATAGCTCAATCGTCAATAGGCTGGTGTTGCAAAATCATTTAAAGTAGAAATTGCTATGTCAGATTTGTTTTTATGTATTTCGTTTTTCACAATTGTTTGTTTTTTTCCATTTTAAAATTAACATTCATGTTAATGTTGCGAATTCGGAGGAAATTCGAATGACAGAATTGAAAAAATATGAAAAGAAATATTTTCAAATGCAATGTCTTAAGTCTTTGTAGAAAACATTTGACAGTAAATAATTGAACAAATTATTGAAAAAGTGAACATATTTGGTTTTATCTACCGAGAAATTCAAGATAAAAATATTTTAGACAGCGGGAAAACATTCAGAGAATAAATGCTAGCCTTTATTACAGCATAAGAGGAATTATACGAAGGTTTTTAACATACACACATAAATCCATAGGTAGCTACCGGATACAAGAAGAAATAAATTTCAGAGTTGTTGAGTCGGCAATAAGAAAAAACAAAATGGCTTTAGATTCCCCCTCAAAACTGTTTCGTCTGGAAATAGTTCAACTAGATTTATCTGGACCGACAGTAGTAGCGTGCTAGCCATTTCGTTACATATTTAACCAATCGTCTCTATGAGACTAAACATCTATAAATGTTAAGTGTTCAAGATAAGTGCACAACTTGTCATTTTGCCATAATCAGTTTCAGTTTCGCTTTGGGAGGCGGGCATGGGAACCACCGTCCCGGTAACCATTTATTGGGTAACCACCACCACTGTCATAGATCTTCCCAAGTGGTTTGCTGCGTTTGGTGTCTTAGCAGGGGGGCACGGGTTCAAGTTTGTCAAGGTCTAATGTCAAATGTGTCTGCAAGCTTGCTGCGTGGCGGGCCGGATCGAGAGTGACTGGTTGAGGAGGTCCTTTGACCTCTCCAGCCAGAATCCCTTTACTCATCGCCTTGCACCGCAGTTGAAGCGATGGATTCATACGTTCGTCACTCCTGGACACGCTGACCCCCAGATTCCTACCCATCATTTATACCAATTTCCTTCCCAGATCTTCTTCTTCTTTCTTTCCTTAAAAAAGACCTAAGATGACATAGGCATTATTTTCCTCAGGGCCTCCTGTGTGGAGCTCAGCAAAAAAAAATCAATGCATATAAATCGGCATTTATTGAAAAATTATTTACGCTTTTATACAAAATTACAACACAGGTTAAGTACCGCAGTATATAAAGTTTCAATCCTCTCAACGGATGTCGTTAGTGTAGGGGGCTATACGTAGTTTTAATGTATCTCAAAGGTAAGTGTTACAACATGAGAGAGACAACTGTAATCCATTTGGGTCTAACACCCGAACTGTGACAAAGATAGTCGATCATATCCGATCTACAGGTGGGAACCTTTAGTGACCATTTTCTTCTGTTCCAGTTTAACACAAACCATCGAATATTATTGAAACTCCCGATCATCAGGGTTGTATTGTTCGTCAGAGAATGTTATGCTGGATAATTTAATCGGTGACCCAACAGTTGATCCGCCGACAATTGGCCCCACGAAATAATATTTCGACTCGAAGTCGAATTTTACTTGATGCATTTGAATGAAAAAATGTTTTATTCTTTTGTTTTTCCGCGATACATCCTCTTTACACATCCCTCCGGGGTCACTTAGTTATATTTTGTGTAATTAGGTATACCTTATTTTACATAAACCGACTGCACAATATATGTAAGTACGCCGAAGGGCCAATTGTCGGCGGATCAACTCTCATGGAACCAATTTAATCGCATGCTTTACATTACCTGCGCTCAATGTAACCTGTTCTGAGGTAGGCAACAGGAACATGTAATAAATATTTAAGTGCAGCGTTGTTGACAGATTAGGTAATTTTAAACTTGAAAGAGAAGAATTCATATTTTAGATTGAACATAAAATAAGTAGAAAATGAAAACATACAGGAGCATACAGGATGTTTAAATGTTTAAAAGATGATAAGGTAAATTAATAATAATACTACAAGTTTTTATAAAAAATACAAAAAATTAGGATAAACCGACCTAACCGATGATTATCGTCGCTTTTCTTTGGTTGACGATTCCTCTAATTTTAATGGCATTTTAAAAAATATTATTTGCGTTTAATTTTTATTTTTATGAGAAAATGGTTGACGCATCCTCCGCAATATTTCCTTGCATTCCTTGACACGGAACAAGGGACGTATTAGTACGAGTGTCACACCTTTTTTCGTTCATGGGTCGTCGCTCCGATGCTGCCATAACTCAAAATAAAATAAAACCTGCGAGCAAGACACCACCTCAGCCACCTATAAGATGATATTATAGCGCGCCACCAGAGCCAGAGGTACGAACTTGAGATGTGGCGATACCCCATCGGGAGAGACAAACATTCCCCATTGAGATGTGTGCTTTTAATGCTAACTGCATTTCGTTCGACCTGCATACAAGGGCTGTCACATTCATTAAATTAACAATATAAGACTATCAAACCTAAGTTTTAGCGTCATAAGATTCAAAGCTTTGTCTCAAAGTTTATTTCTAATAGACTTAAACATTTAGGTAAATGATTTATTTGTATATTTATGTCCTTGGAGCTTTTCGGAAAAACAAGTCTTAATAAATTACTTCAGTGCATTCAAATTACGTACTATAAATTGAAAAATTTAGAAAGTGTTAACAGTTTTTACATATATGATTTTGCCATTGGGATGTGCATTAAGGTAAGTCATTTAACAAAAAATATTATTTTAAAATTCTAAGAGCGATAAAAGGGTGCCAAATGATGATCGTATGAGAAATTTTTCAAATTCTATAGCAATTGTAGTATATTTTAACGAAATCATTTACAAAAGGTCTCAAAATTGAGTCTCGCAAAATATTACCGAAATTTGAGAGTAAGAAGGATTTTGCTGGTATTTGAATACACTGCCTTGAGATAATTTGAATTATATTCAAATATATTTTTTAATAAATAAATCTAAATATTCCCTCTATTTCGTGTTTTATTAAAAATGGCTCTTTTTAAAGGTTTATCTAACACTGTTTTAAGATTTCACAAGTGTGGTTTTTTTTTTTTATTATGTGAAATTTCAAATTCGATCCGGAGGAAGAAAACGATATCCAAGTGTTATTAAAAAAATTACGTGATTTTATATATCCATTTTACATCCTTTTATCACTATTAGACAAATAAAAATATGATTTTTTTTCTCTATACAGTCGTGACGCATCCCAATATGCATTAAGCTTTCATCAGCCTTGCATTCTTGGAAAATTTCAAAATAGTAACTTAAAAAGTAAGTTACAGATTATAAATAATTATAGATTATGTTGGCAAAACAAAATTTTAGAAATTTCAATTAAAAACCCGCTTTGCTAGGCCCTTCGGGCGGTTTTAGTTCGGATTCGCCCAGCTTAAGTGTGAATGACATGTTGAAACTATTCACGAAGTTACAAATCCGATAGAGTTATACCTGCCAGCGGAAGGTCCTCATGCGATCTGTTAACGTAAGTGGCGTCATCTTTTGGCATTATTGGCTACTTGCTTGAATTCGGTTTGATTACAAAAGTAGATTTTTAATGAACTTCAAATACAAAGATGGTTTTGTATAAGGAGCAACGTCAGAAAATTCGAAGTGGGATTCTAAAATTTAAACCGTAACATTAAATTTAACCGTTAAATTTAAGCCTATTAATAAAGCCCGATGCCATCATATTTTTATATTTAGGTACTAAAACATTTATATATTAATCCAAAGGGAACACGCAAAGGTTTTTGATTTATAAAAAAATACCATAGGTGAAGAAAAAGGAGTTATTTTTAAATTTTTAATGCTTGAAAAATACCCTCGACTCTGTGCAGAAACGGGCGGTCCGAGATTCTCCCACCTAAACGAACGGATTGCAATCTTTATAGCACAGGCGTCGGGTAGGAATGCTACCCATGTTCTACCGGTATTTCAATGGAAGATGCGCTGAGGAACTAGCGTCATTGATCCCTTCGGTACCGGTGCATAGTCGGGAGACACGCCAAACGCGCGCCCAACATATTGTTAGCGTCCAGCGTGCGTGCTGACGCTATCGGCAGGGTTGGAGAAAGCTCTCACATATTTAATACAATTAGCTGCTGTATCTGCCCCAAAAATGACTAGCTCGGGATTCGGTGCAAGCAAGATTTCCTCGTAACCTCAGGGCTAGTGCTCGTGGTCCGGAACTTCACGCTTCTCCATTCTCCCAGGGCCTCCCTCGTCAAGCAAAACACGGTAGGTTATCACATAAACAGTTTATTCAATTCTAGGAGACACAATAATACATAAAAAAGGAACGATCCTAGCTGAAAGTTAGTTTGAATGTCCGTCTCTCTTCTCTATCACGCGTGGTTAGGGTTAATACATTTAATTGCACACAAAGGATAACATGGTAATTGACTCACGGTTGATTATGGGCCAACAGCGGCTTCACACACTTGATTCTCTCAGTCTACGCACCGTCCATCGGGGAACGGAAGCGCACGAACGGCGAAACTGGTGTCGCCCATGTTCACGCGAACGTGGGCCCTGTAAGCTGGCTTGCTGAAGACTGCGGCTGCCGCGAGAGTTCGGTCTAGCGGCGGCTCGGATTTGTCGCTCGCGGGAAGGGGTAGAGTGCGCGCGCCTCTCTATATTGGCGGTTTATTTGTAACGTAACACTTCCCCCCTCGCCGCAATAAAAGCGACGTGGTAATGGAGCTGTAGGACTAATAAATCCTCTTACCTTTTCAGCACTTGTGCCAAAAATATTTAAGAGAAACGAGGAGAGAGAGAGAGAGAGAGAGAGATTCCTAGCTGGAGAATAGTTATGAACAGAACACAAAAGAGAAGATACATGGTGTAACAAGGAATTGTCAATAAAAGTATATAAAGGCAGTGGCCTACATAAATACAGTTGCAAAGAACAAGGATCTGTTGAAGAAAGGTACAAGGGTTATGCAGTGATAGAGAAAAAAACTCTAAAATTGTATCATTGGTCTGTGAGCTAATGTTTGCGAACGTGGTTTGCGTAGGATGTCTGGGGTGGTTGAACGTTTCACTGAAGTTACAAGGTTACTTTGTCACAGTAACCTGGCCCATTTGAGATTACACTCAAGGGACACTAGGGCCTTTAAGAAAATACGAGGAAGAGAACACATGATGAGGCTTCTAGGTGGTGTGGAGAGTTCTACCTGTCACAGAGGTCGAAAGGGTAACTGCTTCCGGATCCTGTGGGTGAGCCAGTACGAAACCATTGAAGTACTGGAGAGTGGAATCGCAATTGGTGGTTGGTACACTGGTTTTTGTATGTAGTGGGATTGTTTTGTGAACAATCGTTGGTATTGTTATTTGCGCAAGGGCACAGGAGCATCCGCACAATGGCAGTAGGGCATTTGCATTATGCAGCAGGAACATTTGCATAATGGCAGCAGAAACATTTGCACAAGGGCAACAGGAACATTTGTATTATGCAGCAGGAATATTTGCATAATGGCAGCAGAAACATTTGCACAAGGGCAACAGGAACATTTGTATTATGCAGCAGGAATATTTGCATAATGGCAGCAGAGCATTTGCACAAGGGCAACAGGAACATTTGTATTATGCAGCAGGAACATTTGTATTATGCAGCAGGAATATTTGCATTATGCAGCAGGAATATTTGCATAATGGCAGCAGAGCATTTGCACAAGGGCAACAGGAACATTTGCATTATGCAGCAGGAACATTTGCATAATGGCAGCAGAAACAGGAACCAACCTAGAGCTGGCGTGCTCGGGTTTGTTTTGAGTGTCGGTTCTTTGTGGTGATACGATTCGCAACTACACGCACGACTCACACTAGGTTATGTTAGATGCGGTCGGGTGCTTTTGGTACGCAGGGATTGAAGGCAAGGGACCTCCGTGACGGTAGCGAGGGCAGCATGAAGAGGCGCAGATGTAGATAGGGTGCAGAGCTGCTGGTTTTTCTTTTTTTAAATCCGGCAAAAATTATTATTAGAACAAAATTCTTGAAGTTTACCTGCCTAGTAGACCAATGATGAAAAAAGTTTGGAGAGAAACAAGTGTGCATGTTGAGAAAAAGTTGGATTTGTTTGGCGTGTAGAGAGAGAGACGGAGAGAGAGCTAACTAAATGTGGCTAATTCCTAATACATGTTACAAAGGTACGTATTCAAGGACAGGTTCTGTGTAACCCCTTTTGGTTTTTTTCTTTACCAAATACATTTCCAAGAATACGTGGTTGAGGGATTGTACGTATAACAAAATTCCCATTCGAAAGAAGTTGGTCTTCCATGACCTATGCTCACGTCTATACGGTAGCATTTTTTCTACTTTCGAAAAACAAAACATTGCGTACAAGATTAGTTATAACAAAGTGGGAAAGGAGTAGGAAGTTGAAAGGATCCGCGTATGAAGATTGTCCCATTTGACAAACGAAACGCCAAGTGCGTAACGCATATATCCCCATTCACGGATAATTTCGAGGAAGGGGGAGGGTGATAGTTGGGAACATTTGAACGAAGAAAACTGCTGGGGACTCGGCTATTTCCGAAATTCGACCTCTGGGTGGAGGTGAAACAAGGTCTACAGCAGTCATCCTGGCACATTACAATAATGACAACTGGGAAAGGAGTAGGAAGTTGAAAGGATCCGCGTATGAAGATTGTCCCATTTGACAAACGAAACGCCAAGTGCGTAACGCATATATCCCCATTCACGGATAATTTCGAGGAAGGGGAAGGGTGGTAATTGGGAACATTTGAACGAAGAAAACTGCTGGGGATTCGGCTATTTCCGAAATTCGACCTCTGGGTGGAGGTGAAACAAGGTCTACAGCAGTTATCCTGGCACATTACAATAATATTTGGTAATGTTGGACATGGTGAGTATTGTAACGTCTTCACGTATAGCGTACAAGATTGCAAAATCAAAAGATTTGCAAGTAAGTTTTATAACGTCTTCACGGATAACAATGAACGAATTACAACTGGGTTGCCCAGTATTGAAGGGAGGTGCAAAAGACTAGGTATTTATGACATTTCTGACAAAAACCCACAGAGTAATTATAACGGGCTCCCCGTATCGCATTTAGTAGATATTCTGAGATTCCCATCTATGACGGCAGATTTTATAAGGTTCCCACCTATGATGGCAGATTTTATAAGGTTCCCACCTATGATGGCAACAAAAGGTTAACGTTCATATAAAGGTACCTATTCAATACAGACGGCGAGACATACTGATGTACTTAGTACAACAATACCGTAGCATAATAAATCCATATTAGCGTACGTTAAAGACTTGCACAAAGGCAAAACATATTTGAAGATCTGGCCAAGATTTTATACTTCAACAATTAAGGGACGAAAAATTCTGGCGTGCTGATGGAATGTGAATTTCATCTAAGCTTACCGCAAAAGAGATCCTTTGTGGTACAACCCTTTTGGTTACGCACAGAGTATCGTATCGTGATGGTACAACTTTTGTTGTACTTACACGTACGATGGTAGCAACAATACAAGACATGCGCTTATCGTTGTTTGACAAGGCAAATTATTTACAAAGGTCCGATTTGAGTGTTTAAGACCTTCTAGGTTTTACTTACTTAAACAGACTGCGATGGACACACCTTGGTGTTATGAAAATTATAATAATGGGATGGGTTGTTCGCAGGGTGTTCACTTGGAGACCTGGCTTCTTGTTGTGACCTCTTACTTTGCACGTGATAAGTCACAACAAGGCAACCCCAAAATTTCAGTTTGAACAGTTGAGACCCAGGGTGACTCAATGTTGCTGAAATGTTGTAAAAAAAAATTTATCGTTAATGAAGAGGCACGTTGAAAGTTGTCCCTTTTATAACGATACTTTCCAGACTCCACATTCAGTTCTGGGGAGAGCTAGAGCAATTAGGGTTATTTATTGAGCGCCATTCTATTTTCTTAAAAAACAGAAAAAAAAAACTTAGAACGGGTAGCAAACATCTGATACCGCCGTGGGTTTACACAGGTTTGCTTACCTAATTTAATTACATATGACATAGGGTTAGATGCACTTTGGCGAGGACCCGATATTTAATGTACAAAAAGATTTTCTAATATTTAGAAAGGGGTGACGAGGTATGACATGATGATGTGAAAATGTGATGCTGCGAGTTGTGACGATGCACAAAACCTTGGGCACGTAGTCTCTGACTACTTGCAGTAAGCCACAGGGAATTCCTTTCTCCGAAGTGATCAATTTCAGGTAGAGGTGTGCATGCTTAGAAAAAAACGATGTTTCCAAGGTTTGACACCTGGGGCAGCAATTAGAGGCGAATGACTGATGATGACGAGATATTTATACAAACAAAAATAAAATAAAATGAAACGAAACCACAAGGGAGAATTATATTTCTTCCATGACTTTGGCTACAGTTGACAACACTGTGCCAGAGCTAGAAAGGTTTCTAAAAAAAACATTTCCTTTCGTTGTGCTCCGGTTTTATGCCGGACGAAAGGCTTGGGCGAAAGTTTTCTTTGGGGAATCTTTCGTTTTTACAAAACGGGGTGCCAATTTGGCAGAGAAGTACAGCGCACCTTGCGACAGAGTGTTGTTTCTTCTCCAGACGTTCTTCCTTGAACGTGACGTGCTTCCTGATGTACTTTTTGTTGTAGAAAGAAGCATATTGAATAAGGCATTTTTTGGATTTATTCCTGGGAGAAATCTTTCTACTTCTCAGGGCCTGTAGTAGTTCTTCCTTTTTTGACGTAGAAATGTGGGGGATTATACCCAGCGTGACTTGAGGGACTTCCATAGTGTATAGGGTCGTGTCAGGGTGACCTTACGTTGGGAGAAAAACGAGAACTCGACTCTTTATCCGTAATTGGAAAGAAATTTTTGCCAGGGATTGACCACTGGGGACGTATATATATTTTTTTTTAAAAAATGCTTCTGCGAAAAAACGCGTATTTGTAAGTGTTTGGGTTATTTGAAAATTTGGGCAGAGGTTTGCCTCTGGCCGCGTGCTTTTTAGGAAAAATCCAAGCGCTTTGGAAAAAAATTTCGAAAATTTAAAAAAAATCGAAAAAAGGAAAAATCGGAAAAATTTTCAGAGTCCGAAAACTGGAGAAAATTTGCGCAGCGATTTTCCTCTGGCAATGCGTTTTTAAGAAAAACTCCAAGCGTTTGGAAAAAAATATTTCGAAAATTAAAAAAATCGAAAAAAGGAAAAAATCGGAAAAATTTTCAGAGTCCGAAAACTGGAGAAAATTTGCGCAGCGATTTTCCTCTGGCAATGCGTTTTTAAGAAAAACTCCAAGCGTTTGGAAAAAAATATTTCGAAAATTAAAAAAATCGAAAAAAGGAAAAAAATCGGAAAAATTTTCAGAGTCCGAAAACTGGAGAAAATTTGCGCAGCGATTTTCCTCTGGCAATGCGTTTTTAAGAAAAAACTCCAAGCGTTTTTGGAAAAAAAAATATTTCGAAAATTAAAAAAATCGAAAAAAGGAAAAAAATCGGAAAAATTTTCAGAGTCCGAAAACTGGAGAAAATTTGCGCAGCGATTTTCCTCTGGCAATGCGTTTTTAAGAAAAAACTCCAAGCGTTTTTGGAAAAAAAAATATTTCGAAAATTAAAAAAATCGAAAAAAGGAAAAAATCGGAAAAATTTTCAGAGTCCGAAAACTGGAGAAAATTTGCGCAGCGATTTTCCTCTGGCAATGCGTTTTTAAGAAAAACTCCAAGCGTTTTTGGAAAAAAATATTTCGAAAATTAAAAAAAATCGAAAAAAGGAAAAAAATCGGAAAAATTTTCAGAGTCCGAAAACTGGAGAAAATTTGCGCAGCGATTTTCCTCTGGCAATGCGTTTTTAAGAAAAACTCCAAGCGTTTGGAAAAAAAATATTTCGAAAATTAAAAAAATCGAAAAAAGGAAAAAATCGGAAAAATTTTCAGAGTCCGAAAACTGGAGAAAATTTGCGCAGCGATTTTCCTCTGGCAATGCGTTTTTAAGAAAAACTCCAAGCGTTTGGAAAAAAAATATTTCGAAAATTAAAAAAATCGAAAAAAGGAAAAAATCGGAAAAATTTTCAGAGTCTGAAAACTGGAGAAAATTTGCGCAGCGATTTTCCTCTGGCAATGCGTTTTTAAGAAAAACTCCAAGCGTTTGGAAAAAAAATATTTCGAAAATTAAAAAAAATCGAAAAAAAAAAAATTTTCACAAGTTTTCGTGGAAGTAATTTGTTTGAGAATTCAACAATATCTTGGGGGCATGGTTTCATTACGCGGCTTCCTATAGCCTGGCTTTAAACAGCACCAATTTTTTGGTATTTACCCGCGAATTCCCTTCGTCTTTTCGACAAGATATTACCTTCTTTGTCAATTGACAAGGTATTATAGTGTCAGATGTCAAGGAATCCACGTCAACGCGAATTTAGTATTTTTTGCAATATTCGAATGTGATTTTGGCATGGCATGGCATGATCCGGTTTCATCAGACGACAGAGTCAAAAATACTTAATTGTCAAATGACAGAAAGAATTTAAATCCACTTGTTCCCTAGGTGTCAGCGAGTGTCCGTTTAAAGAAACGTACCAGCGAGCTGCAAACTAGTATATTATTAAAAATATTTAGCACTTTCGAGACCAAGCGGATGATTTGTTTATCATGTACATGATTTTAATTGTTGAATAAATTCTTCTTTAATTTGTGTTTATTTCCACTATTCACTTGTATTGAAAATAGCAATTTTAATCGGCCGACACTTTGTAATCACTGTATTATTCGCAGCGACAACTTCCTAGGTTGGGCACCTTGCGTTGGAATACCGGTAATATTTTGTCGAGTGACGAGTCACAAATGATAAAATCGCGTCCGTAATAATTTAAATTGTGATTCGAAATTATGTTCGCGCCGAGATTCCTGTTGGAAGTGCTAGACAATTGGGAATAAACAATACATCATAATAACATTTCAGAGTTTACAATTGTTGCTTGGGAACGAGGCCGTGGTGGAACAGAAAAAATTTAAATGGCCCCACGTTGGGCGCCAGTGTTAGCGTCCAGCGTGCGTGCTGACGCTATCGGCAGGGTTGGAGAAAGCTCTCACATATTTAATACAATTAGCTGCTGTATCTGCCCCAAAAATGACTAGCTCGGGATTCGGTGCAAGCAAGATTTCCTCGTAACCTCAGGGCTAGTGCTCGTGGTCCGGAACTTCACGCTTCTCCATTCTCCCAGGGCCTCCCTCGTCAAGCAAAACACGGTAGGTTATCACATAAACAGTTTATTCAATTCTAGGAGACACAATAATACATAAAAAAGGAACGATCCTAGCTGAAAGTTAGTTTGAATGTCCGTCTCTCTTCTCTATCACGCGTGGTTAGGGTTAATACATTTAATTGCACACAAAGGATAACATGGTAATTGACTCACGGTTGATTATGGGCCAACAGCGGCTTCACACACTTGATTCTCTCAGTCTACGCACCGTCCATCGGGGAACGGAAGCGCACGAACGGCGAAACTGGTGTCGCCCATGTTCACGCGAACGTGGGCCCTGTAAGCTGGCTTGCTGAAGACTGCGGCTGCCGCGAGAGTTCGGTCTAGCGGCGGCTCGGATTTGTCGCTCGCGGGAAGGGGTAGAGTGCGCGCGCCTCTCTATATTGGCGGTTTATTTGTAACGTAACAATATGTACACGGTTGACATTTGTCACATGAGAACGGGTCATTTTTTCGACTCATTTTTGAGTTCAACAGCTCAGCTATGGAACGATTTGCCGGCTTCTGTGTTTCCCCCCTCCTACAACATGGATCTCTTCAAGACCAATGTTCATTCCTTCCTCTCCTCAAAAAGACGCTCCACACAGCAAGCCAGATGACATAGGCCCTGAGGAAAATTATTTTCCTCAGGGCCTCCTGTGTGGAGTTAATGTAAAAAAAAATTATTCACAAATTCTTAACCGAAAGGAGCTGATATAATAATTGCACTGAAAAAAGAAGACACCTTTTTACGAAAATATCTGGGCTTATTTTAAAAAGTCTGTCTTCAGTTGTAATTGTTGATATTTTCTATTGAAAGTAGATATCTATTATATTTTCTGGCGTAATCAACAAACTGTTTATTCACAGAAGACAGAAGATTTAATAGCAACTGATATCTTTTAAAAAAAACTTCAATGTCAAAAGACTTACCTTTGACAATAAAATACACTTTATATTTAATTTGTATACAACTTTCTTGCTGGAACGCGTTTATTTAAAGGTCAAATTATTTTATTTGTGGCACATATGTGTAAGACAGAAGTTGTTTGAATGTCAAATAATAAATGTGTTCTTAGAACACACAAAAATAGTTAAAAAAAAAGTTTCTACTGTTATAACATGCATATGAAAATCCTTCATTTTTCGTAAATTTTAAGAAGGCAGAACTTGATAATAATATGCATGGTTTCAATATGTTTATAGCAGGTAACTTTAATCGCTTAGGTAAACAAAGCGGTACTATCATTAAATTATCTTCTTATAGTTTTTATTATGTAGCGATACTATCGTTTAATTCTTCTTATTGTGTCTATTTCAGATCATTCTTTTTCAAACCTTTAGCTATATTTTGTTATAAAGTAAAATAATGCTCACTTATGGAATGTAATACAACTATTGGGTTTAATCTTTTTTCACTTCTATTTTTACACGTTTTCATAGTACAAGCCATCAATATTGCCGAGTTATTTTGTAAAATGTATCGATGGGAGCTCGACGCTGGTTCGCACAAAAATGATATCACATTTTATAGATTCGCTCGAGGCCATTCACGATCTCAGCCGGCTCCAGATGGAACCGGTATGAGGAGAGGGAAATAATACGCTTTTATCTCTTAGGGGCAGGTCTAATATTCATATGTCTATGGGTTTAGCCTAGTCTAAGCGATGAAGTAATTCAACGAAATGTAAACAAAGTATAGTTGTTATTATTTATTTTTTTAACTTAACTCAGCCGCCGCTAGGGGATTGGATAATAAGAGTTGATTTCAATACACGAAAATAACACTCATCTAATTTTGACATTAAAACTCAACAGCACTAGGGCCTACAAAAAACCAAACATAAAAATTAGCGTTCAATAAATAACGATTCTATTTGTGTAAACCCTCGAGTCGCCGCTAACCAAATGTCGGGGTTATTTTAATGGCTGTTTGTTTTAGTGGTCCGGGATGAATAGTCGCCTTGTGTTTCACTTGAGGTAACGAAAATATTCATAATTTAGTGTCGGGCCTCGTATGACTTATGGCCCGCGGGCCCGGGTTCTCGCCCATAGTGTGACACGGTGGAATAAAAGAGAATTATTAGCGGTGGGACAGGCTTTGGTGTGACGATATCTTTTTCGGGATAAATTTATTTGACAATCTCTTTTTGGGGATAAATTTATTCGAGTTCTTAAATGTCTTAATGTTTTTTTTCTTCGTGCACATTTGTACGTTCGTGACAAGGTTATGCTTGTGGCTTGTGCCTTACCACAAATTTCATGTTGTTTATATACATTTTGATGATTTGTGTTTATTTTCCGATGGCGAAACAGCTGTCGCAAGAAAAACTTAACACTAAAATAGAGTTTACAAAATTAAATTTGAAAACAAAAAACTTGTTATCGCACTCTTTATGGTACTTTATTCAATATTCAACATACAAAGATATTTTCAGAGATTTAATTTATTGGAGACTTAATTAATGATTAAATGAAAGAAAAAAAAAACTTTGTTAAAACACCACTATATAATCAATTATATTTGCCTTTTGTTATTTTTAATATTAATCTTATCCTGACAAAGAAAACTTTGTTTTCGAAACTTGTTGATAAAATTAATTATTTAGTGGTGTTTTAACTGAGTTATTTGTTTTCATTTAATTAAAATGATCCTACAAAGCATATTTGCAAAGTTTGAAAACTTAATAAATGATGTACGTTGGAAATTTAATTTTGGTAGTTAATCAAAATTACAAAAGCTACAAAATTGACCAACAAAAACTATTTTGTTGGACTTATGAATAAAAATATTTTTTACCCTTTTAGCACTGCACTATTTTTTCCACATTTATACCATATCATAAGTTTGATAAGTTTGTTAACAGCTTAAATAATTATTAGAAAATTTTTGTTAAAAAAAAAAAAAATTTTTTTAATTGAAATTTATTATTTTTAGACTTGAAAAGGCTATTTTTGGTAAAAAAAACAATCACACAAACAAGTTTTTAGTTAAAAAAATATTAATTAACAGTGTAACATGCACAAATATAAAGATACCACCAAAAATATATAATAATAATAGTGGGTCCCAGTCCAAGCAAAACAGCCAAAACACGATCTCTAATTATTATTTTTCCGATATTTGCCGCTGGAATAAAGATTGTAAAGTGACAAAAAAAAGACGCCATAACCAGTTTCTTCAAAAGCGGTACTCAAAATACAGAACTATTTGTTTCACAAAATCAAGAAAATAATTTTGTCTTGGAGTCTGGTATCAAAAGTGTTAATATTTCGTTGAATATGAAAATACACTTTTAATATAATGTTATGTACCTTTCTAATATTGCTACAACCTTTGAACCTATTAGCTTCGTTCACTATCTATTATTTGTCCGTCGCACCAATATGTATCAAAGTTAGCTTTATGATTGTCGCCATATCTCTTGTCTATTGTTCATTTCCATGTTTATTATTAATTAACTTTATTTATCACACTAGTTAAATATAAGATTACTATAAAATACATTACGCTCAGTTTCAGATTCAGATTCATTTTAGATTTCAGTTTGGAAACATTCACTTAGAGACATTTAATTCTGTTAAAACTCTAGTATATAAGAATGTATTCAATGTAATTGTAAAGACTTACAAATAAATATAACAAAAAGTGTTAAAGTGTTTTTTATTCATAGAATCCATAACAAAAAATTGGTGTCAGAAGTGCGATATGGTCTAAGTGAATACTACATGGAAACATTATTTCGATAATATTGTGGTATTCTTGACTGTAACTAAAGAACTCTGGATTCTATGAGTAACTTATAATTATTTGTGACTGGTGACGTTGTTGCCCTTTGCTGTGCAAATAGCCGAATATCAGAAGATAATTCACCTTCAGCTTCACGTCGCGGACCTGCCTTGCTGAGTATTTTTGATAAAGTACGTTGTTGCCCTTTGCTGTGCAAATAGCCGAATATCAGAAGATAATTCACCTTCAGCTTCACGTCGCGGACCTGCCTTGCTGAGTATTTTTGATAAAGTACGTTGTTGCCCTTTGCTGTGCAAGTAGCCGAATATCAGGAAGAAACTTCACCTTCACGTCGCGGACCTGCCTTGCTGAAGATGGAGTGGTATTTAATATTGTTGTAAGTCTGATTTTTGTTTCATGAATTCTAAAGAATCTCATATAATATTTTTAAAAGTTGTAAATTTGTAGCATTCAAATCTTTTTATTATTAATTTAAATTTATCACTTTGTTAAAAATGACTGAACAAGATGTATCTCTTCAATTTTTAACCCAATTCATTAGTACATTTGATGGTAATACAAATAATCTTCACACATTCATTAAAAATTGTGATTATGCTTATAAACTAGCATCTAAAGCTCAAAAAGATATTATTTTTAAATTTATTCAAACCAAAGTTACTGGAAAAGCTGATTTAATAACATCATGTAGAAATTTGCGTAATTGGGAAGAGTATAAAAGTTTTCTTGAAGAAAATTTTGCTGATTCGAAAAGTTTTCCACAACTATTATTAGAATTGCAGACATGTAAACAAAATAGAAATGAGAGTGTTCTCAATTTTACCCAAAGAATTGAAAGGTGTTATTCAAATTTATTGAGAGCTACCAAAGCAGAAACTGTAGATGTCACTGAATTAATAGGAAAAAATTCTATGATTAAACAAATGGCTCTTCAAGCATTTTTAATGGGCGCATTACCGCAGTATAGCATTATTTTGAGGGCTAGAAACCCAAAAACCTTTGAAGAAGCTTCAACATTTGCAATAAACGAAGAAAAAATGCTCAATTTTAAAGAACAGAGTAATTCAAACCAAAAATTCTGCTCTATTTGTAAAAAATCAGGACATTTATCTATTAATTGCTTCCACAATAAAGATAAACGGGTCAACCAAGTAAAATCATTTAGTAACTTCGCTTCAAAAAATTCTCAGTGTAAAATTAATAATAGTGCAAACGCACATCGAAACATCACAATAACGTGTTTCTTTTGTCAAAAACGTGGACACTACAAAAAAGATTGTTGGAAATATAAAAATCTCTTAGAAAAGAAAGCTTCGGAAAACTTCCAAGACCCTTCGTTCCCTACCGAAACGAAGAAGGTCAATACGTTACAGGTAGAATATTAAATAACCTCGAAAATATTACAGCGTACATCAAAATTCCTATTAAAGAATGTAAAAACAAATATGTCAAACTATTATTAGACAGTGGCGCAGATATATCACTAATAAACCCCATGGTTTTAGATGGCGAAACAGAATATAACGATAAAGAAATAGTTAAAATTAGAGGAATTAACGCTGAAAAATCGACTCAAACGTTAGGATCTGTCAAATTGAACTTATTATTCAACGGTATCCCAATTTCTAATAAGATGCATTTATTGCCTCGAGCAACAAATGTTCCACTCGATGGACTTATCGGAAATGATTTCCTAAGAAAAGTAAATGCCAAAATTAATTACAGTAATAATACATTATGTATAGGTAATAGTGCTATGCTAATCCATTTTAAAACCAAAGGTTCGGATGTTAAAAACAATAATTCGGTAATTATTGTACAGGCTCGCACAGAGACCTTAGTTGAATTCAATGTTTTGAATCCTGAAATAGGAGAGGGACTCGTCCCCGAAATAGAAATTATGGAAGGAGTTTATCTTTGCAGAAGTATAACAAAGGTTAATTCAAAGTCAAAAGCAATTACGTCTATTTTAAATACGACAGAAAAAGAAGTAAAAGTTAAGAAAATGGAATTGATATTAGAAAAATTTAATGAAAAAGATAGCAAAATGTTAGAAGATGATTGCGATGATAGAACAATAAAAAGGAAAGTTAAATGCAAAAATAAAAACGCATTTCAATTCAACAAGATAACAGAAAATATTGATAATAGGTACGAACTTTTAAAAGCATCATTACGGACTGAACATTTAAATAAAGAAGAAGAACGATCACTTTTTTCAATTTGTCGAGAGTATAATGATATTTTTCACTTAGAAGGAGATATATTGAGTCAAACCAATTCAATTAGGCATGAAATAAATACTACAACACAGACTCCAATACACGCAAAAACATATAGATACCCCGAGGTACACAAAAGGGAAGTAAATGATCAAATAAAAAAAATGTTAGACCAAGGAATAATTAAAGATTCAAATTCAGCATGGTCATCTCCTTTGTGGGTAGTGCCCAAGAAGAAAGATGCAAAAGGTCAAGTAAAATATAGAGTGGTGATTGATTACCGTAAATTAAATGAGGTCACTATAGGCGATGCTTACAACTTACCCAACATCACAGAGATATTAGATCAATTAGGACACTCAAAGTACTTCACAACTTTAGATCTTGCATCAGGATTTCACCAAATCCCAATGAAACCGGAAGATTCACATAAAACAGCATTTTCCACCCCTCTAGGACATTACGAGTTTTTAAGGATGCCATTTGGATTAAAAAACGGTCCAGCAACCTTTCAAAGGGTTATGAATAACGTTTTAGCTGGTATTCAAGGATTAAGATGTTTTGCATATCTAGATGATATAGTTATTTATGCCGATACAATAGAGACTCACGAGATTAGGTTAAAAGAAGTATTCCAAAAATTAAGATTACACAATTTAAAACTACAGCCGGATAAATGTGAATTTATGCGTAATGAGGTCATGTATTTAGGTCACGTTATATCAGAAAATGGAGTTAAACCAAACCCAGATAAAATTCAAATCATAAAAAATTACCCTATTCCAAAAAATCCAAAAGATATTAAGTCATTTTTAGGACTGGCTGGATATTACAGACGTTTTATTAAAGATTTTAGCAAAAATGCTCAACCTCTCTCCCAATTATTAAAGAAGGATGTTCCATTCATTTGGAAGGAAAAACAACAAGAATCGTTTGATATACTTCGAGATCACTTAATTCGAGAACCAATACTACAGTTCCCCGATTTCAGTAAAACATTTAATGTCACCACAGATGCAAGTAATTTCGCTATCGGTGCAGTATTATCTCAAGGCGAGATTTCTAAGGATTTACCAATATCCTTTGCTTCCAGAACTCTAAATAAAGCCGAATCAAATTATTCAACAACAGAACGTGAACTTTTAGCTATAATTTACGCAGTTAAACATTTTAGACCTTATTTGTATGGTGTAAAGTTCAATATAATAACGGATCATAGACCTTTAGTTTGGTTGTTTAATACAAAAGACCCTGGCTCTCGCTTACTTCGTTGGCGTTTAAAATTGGAAGAATATCAATATAATATAATATACAAACCCGGAAAACTAAATTCTAATGCCGATGCGTTATCTAGAATTGATCATTCTCAAATATTACACTTTAGAATAAACCCAGAACCAAATTCTTACGAAGAATTTATAAAGTCTCATTATAAAGATAAAACCATTATTGACTGCAAAAATATTGTTGAAATAGACGAAAGTCTTCTAACACGGAAAGATAATTTATGTAACTTTATTTCCAACGATAAGGAAATGTCCGAAGGTTTGTCTATGGAGATAAGGAATTTAATCAATAATCACGATGACATAAAGAAAAGTAAAACGAATGTAAGAGATATATTATATTCAGAACTAAATAACATATTTAACGTTTACCATCTTATAACAATGGAACATTTTTGGGATAAACCAACATACGAAGATATTTTCTATTGTTTTCTTAAATTAAAAGATGTATTAATTTCACAAGAAAAGAAATCGTTTTCAATTCCCGAACTAGCTCGTGATAATAATTTAAATTGGAATAAAATAAAAACTCTTGTTTATTACGTCTTTGCAAACTCCGGAATCATGGTAACTATTTGTAAAAATAAAATAAGTCATCCAGATCCCAAGGATATAACTAAATTAATAGAGGAGAATCACGATTCTCCACAATCAGGACACTCAGGGTTTCACCGAACGTATAATAGAATTAAAGAGAGATATACTTGGAAAAATATGAAAAAAGACATAAGAAATTACATAAAAAAATGTGAATCATGTCAAAAAAATAAAATTTCTCGTAAAAGATTTATTCATCCAATGGAAATAACTACAACTTCCGAGAAACCTTTCGAAAGGATAGCTTTAGATATTGTAGGTCCATTACCCTTATCCGAAAATGGAAATAAATATATTCTCACGTTACAAGACGATCTAACAAAATTTTCGCAAGCATTTCCAATTCCAAATCATGAAGCAATTACTATTGCAAAGGAGTTAGTCAATAACTTCATTTGTAAATTCGGAATACCAAATCGAATACTTACAGATCAAGGAAAAGATTTCACGTCAAATATTTTAAAAGAAGTCGCGAAACTATTTAAAATTAAACAAATCCAAACAACAGCTTATCACCCTCAGTCCAACGGTGCATTGGAAAGGTCTCATGCGACCTTAGCAGATTACTTAAAACATTACATTTCAGAAAAGCAAACAGATTGGGACGAATGGATAAATTTAGCAATGTTTTCGTATAATACAACGCCTCATACCAGTACTAGGTATACGCCATACGAATTAATTTTCGGTTTAAAACCAGAACTTCCAACGTCATTAACACAAAAACCTCAATTCAAATATACATATGATAATTATGTTGACAATTTAAAGTTGAAACTAAACAAATCACAAGAAATTGCACGCGAACATGTTCAAGTCCAAAAGATAAAAGCAAAAGAGAACTTTGATAAGAACATTTCTAGTAATGAACTTTATAACGTTAACGATTTAGTCTATTTAAGAAACGAAACTACAAAAAGTAATCATTCCAAAAAATTGTCACCTAATTATCAAGGCCCCTATAGAATTGTTAAAATTAATTCAAAAGTAAACTGTACTATACAAGTAAAGAAAAAATATGTTAAAGTACACTTCAATCGTTTAAAAAAGGCCATTGTTTCAGATTGATGACATGGTTGCCTTACGGCAATGGATTCAACTGGACGCAAATATCTTCATCCGCAGGGATATACTATGAACACGTTAATATGATTAATTTTATAGAGAGTTATTGGAATGTAGTGACATATATTGATTTAGACATATATTTTGATAATAAGTTAATATTAATTGATAAAACATATAGCAATATACAACTATTATGTAATGACGATAAAATCATGCATAAAAGTTTTTCTCCTTGCGAACCGCATTTAAATATTTTACATCAACTAATAATAGTATTAAAGCAAAAGGATAAGACGCTAAAACAATTTATAGGACAACCAAAAATAAGAGTAAAACGTGGTTGGATAGATATGGTAGGTACAGTATTTAAAACTGTATTTGGAACCTTAGATAATGATGACGCGCTTTATTATGATGAAGCAATTGATTCTCTAAACACAGGCGATAAAGACTTATATAATATGTTAAAACAGCAAACTCAAATAGTGAAAACAACAATAACAAATTTTAATAATACAATAACTAATCTTGAAAGAAATGAAGAAATATTTAATCAAAATTTCGAAAAATTAAAATCGTTTACTACAAACATTAGCGATGTTATATTTAATTTAGAATTGAAGCAAGAAATAGAAAAACATCTTACCCTATTGAATTTAATCACAACAGAATTACAAAACGAATATACACTTATCATAAACGCATTATTGCTTTCCAAAAATAATATAATACACCCATTTATTATCACACCTCAGCAATATATTGAAGAAATAAGTAAATCCTTGCCTTATTTACCGAATTCCGTATCTTATCCTGTCCCACCAAATATAAAAAATGTTAATATTTTAATGTCAATGGTAAAAATTGATATTGCATATGTAAATAGAAGAATCATTTTTGTTATATCAAACCCCTTGTGTAGTTATGTAAGCTATAATTTATACAAGTTAATACCCTTGCCTATGAAAAGACAAGACGATTTATATGTTTTTATTATGCCTAATGTTAAATATTTAGCTATCGCCGAGAGTAAAACAAATTATGTTACTCTTGATAATATAGATTCGTGTAAACAGACCGTTTTAGATAAAGCGATTTGTAAAACCACAAACATTTATTATAATCTACATGAAAGATCTATTTGTGAAATAGAATTACTAATTGAACCTTCTCATATGCCTCCGAATTGTGAAACCAGAATTATGAATACGATTAACGAAATTTGGCATACTACAAATAAAGGAACGAAATGGATTTTTGTGCTCCCTAGACCAACATTGGTTACAATTAAATGTAAGAATTCTGAACCAACCGATGTTAAATTACAGAATACAGGAATATTAATTATAAAGCCAAACTGCAAACTTTACACTAGTTCAACAGTGATTGTTAATGTAGAAGACCGATATTATAATATATCTAACCAAACAGCTTCAAAATCAATAATTCCTTTGTTCAATATAACTGATAATTGTTGCAATATAAACCAAACACAAAATGTCAAAATTAATATTCCATTAATAATACCAAAGATATTTACTCTAGATAAGGATGATTTAATTTTAGCAAGCCATAAGCTAAATAAAATGTACGATGACTTAGAAAATATCCCCGAAGACCATATTGTAATTAGAATTATAAAAAATAACTATTTTTCCTATGTATTTTTAAGTTTAATAATCATTTACATTTTATATAAACTATATAAGTGTTACATATCTAAAAAAAATCATTTTAAAGGTGATTCTCGTTTAAGATTAATAAATTACTTGAACATTTGTAAAACAAAAGACAAAAGAGAAACAAACGTAGAAATGGAAGAAAACGTTACCGGGTCCAATGATGAATCCCTAACGCTCAGACGAAGTACAAGACTTCGAACTGATGTGAGATAATGATGGACGCCATATTATCTCATCTTAACGAGGAAGGTGTTATGTACCTTTCTAATATTGCTACAACCTTTGAACCTATTAGCTTCGTTCACTATCTATTATTTGTCCGTCGCACCAATATGTATCAAAGTTAGCTTTATGATTGTCGCCATATCTCTTGTCTATTGTTCATTTCCATGTTTATTATTAATTAACTTTATTTATCACACTAGTTAAATATAAGATTACTATAAAATACATTACGCTCAGTTTCAGATTCAGATTCATTTTAGATTTCAGTTTGGAAACATTCACTTAGAGACATTTAATTCTGTTAAAACTCTAGTATATAAGAATGTATTCAATGTAATTGTAAAGACTTACAAATAAATATAACAAAAAGTGTTAAAGTGTTTTTTATTCATAGAATCCATAACAATAATGTTCGAGATCGCTTTTTCATGATCAGTTTTAAAACTATAATAGGAAGTTTTTGCCAGACGAAAAATTATTCTCACATTTTACTTAACAGTTTATGCATGATTACATACACTATACATTTACCTAGTACAAAATCTTCTAACACGTGTAAAAAAATATAAAATAGGAATTTTATTCCGAGATGAATCGTTTAAGATTTGCCTCAAGTTTGATTAGTGCCTCTCACTGGTTTGTAGGACCACAGAAGCAGAAACTACTGACAAATTTGGCTAAGAAGGAGTGGTTTTTCTAAAACACAAACCTGGTTCGGACACCTAAATAATGTACGGCATCAAAACTTGAAGTTGCAAAAAGGAAAGCTGGATGAAAATGTTAGAACTGAGATCGTTATGTAAATGAAAAATGTTCACGTTGGGTAAACGACTGTCGTGAAAAGAGTGAAGGAAATGAATTGAAAAGTTGGGGTTAGCCAGATAAAACCATTTTTTTAATAGATCTACCTGAAACTGAAAGAACCCTTTTCTCCACATTTTCTATTCCTAATTTTTTGTAATATTATTTTATACACGGTGTCCGAAAAAAAATAGTCCAACCAGGAAGCTGATTATTCTATACCGCATTTGAAATCGATTTGGTGATGCAACTGTTTTTTAAATGAGCTTTCGCTTTAGATAAAATCGAGTGTGAAGTTTTTTTAAACCAATTTTGAAAAAATCAGTCGCCAGGTTTTTTTTGTCTTTTAATGAACAAGGTAACCTAAATCTTCAAAGAAAAAAAAATGGTCCTCCATATGACGTTGTCTCCACAGTTTCCCTTGTACCACTAGTTTGCAACGCCATGTATAATTAATTTATGTTAGCAGTTTGAACGACCCTCCACACTAGCGACCAAATTATTTTTAAAAAGATTTTTAATCTGAGATTCGAAACGAGGCACGCCGAAAAAGCTGTCACAATAAATAATAAGAAATTAAATACTTGTAGTCCTTAATAACAACATGATTAAATTTATTTAATGAAAAACAAATAACTTTGTGTAACACCACTATTTAATTAACAATATCAACAGATAACTTATTATCCTATTATCCTATTATCAACTTACTTATTAACTTATTATCCTGACGAAGAAAACATAGTTTTCGAAACATGTTGATATTGTTAATTAAATAGTGGTGTTACACAAAGTTATTTGTTTTTCATTAAATTAATAATGACGCCACAAAGTGATTTTGCGTATTTTGAAGAAATGATTAAATTTAATTTTCTTTAAATTGTTCAATAATCAATTAGAAACGCTATTGTCAATAATCTGAAGGCGCCCTATTATAAGCAAACATTAATTTATTAAAATAAACATCGTCATAACTGTGCACAATCCAGGATGAAATTTGGCCTCTTCCCCATTTGTTTCCAATGGATGCGGTCTCTCGCCATTTGCTAATGGCTAATTCTCACTTATTACTATAATGCTCTAATCTCTTCCACTCAGTCCATCCACCTCTTCCACGCTTAATAATTTTCACTCATTCTGTCATCTGGAATTATTTTTATATTTCCAACCTGTCACAGTCTTTGTGATCTTACAATGGTCTCAATTTTTTAAAGATTTTCATGTTCATGATTCATCTTTATCGTGATCTGTTTTCTATTGCTGTTTGTGACCTACAGAATCTTAAAAAATCTCATCCTTTATAAAATGTTCGTGTTCGTGATTCATATTTATCAATTGTGCTCTGTTTTCTAGTGCTAATTGTGACCTACAGAATCTTACAGTGGTCTCAAATTTTATAAAATCTTCGTGTTCATGATTCATCTTTATCATTTGTGATCTTTTTTCTAGTGCTGTTTGTGACTTACAGAATCTTACAGCGGTCTCAAGTTTTGCAAGGTTTTCGGATTCATGATTCATTTTATGATTTTTGTGTTCTGTTTTCTAGTGGTATTTGTGATCTACAGAATCTGAAAATGGTTATAATATTATAAGATTATCGATAATTTATCATGCTTGATCTGTTTTCTAGTGCTGTTTGTGACCTTTAGAATCTTACAATGGCCTCAAGATTTATTTGATTTCGTATCTACGATATTTTGTACCTACTAATTATAAAAGATAAATATAATTTACTAAATATTACTGTTGTATTTTATGTATATTTTGTTAATTAAACTCAAGCTAATTCAAATTGACGACGCGATACCAGTGAACAAATTTGTCCTCTGTGTTCGTTCCTGGCGGGGGCAATGTGACAGAGGGAGGGGGGCGGTGAGTAGTTCTCACGAGCGCTGAAGCCAAACACATTTGAAAAACACTACACGGAGTTACTTCGTTAGTGTTACTGTTGTACAATTAACATTAACTGCAGACGCTGTACGCCCGTCCGCTCTGTGGGAGGATTCAAAAACTTTTGGGGAAATGTTAAATTAAGAGTTTCTTTTGCATTTATGGTTAGTCAAAATGACGAAACCCGTAGTAGAGCTGTTAGTTTCTTGCCAAGGGTCTCAGATGTTGCGAGTTCAAATCTAGGCGAGGGCAAATGAAAATTTACTCATGTATGTCCTAAAATGATTGATGAATATGTTGATTTATCAAAATTTTACAAATTATTATAAGTATATAGTATTCAATCCTTGTGTGAGAAAAAACCAATCAGAATCGAAAAAGTGATTTTTCTGTGTTTTGTGATTAATTTAGGTAACCAGATACTTTTTCTCAACCTTTTCGTACCCTTTCTTGAAACGGCTATTTCTACGTTTTGTTAATGACCCTGAATAACCCACGTAGTTCCCAACCACCATATTTCCTTTCTCCTTCTCATTCCCTTTTTATTTAAACTCACAATACTCGCCAAAATAGTGTTTCTGTAGTCATATCGTGACCTTGTGCCGTTCCACATATTTTTTAAAGATGTCCATTTTTAATGATTTTTGTTCAGAGTATTTTACGCATTTAGAATACAGATAAATCCAATTATGTTCTTAATTTTCTCTCAATAATGACATGGGTGTAAACCATATCCAAAAACCAGTGGCGCAGCCGCAGCGCAACCTCCCGGAGGGTCCGGGCAGCTGCCCAGGGGGCGAACCCCCGTGGCCGCACCAGGATATCAAATGCACAAAAAATATTAAAAATAATTTGTGAAGGACGCTCGATTTATTATAACTTAATTCCTAGATCAAAGTGTGCTCTCAAATATGAATTAATAACTAATTTTGTACCTCGATAGATGTTAATGTAGCTCAGGCAAAAAAATTTCAATTATTCATTGTTTTCATCTAAATTTAAACCATATTATATCAGAATTATTTTGACAAAGTTTTTTTTCATCTATCTATTATTTAAAGGTACTTTGATTTACAAGGTTTACAGAAAATTTATTAATACCAAAAGCAAACAAAACAATTTTCCAAAAAGGACCCTTTTACATGGCCATTAAAGTTTATAACAACCTTCCACATGATATTAAACAAATACCAGATACACTCAGATTTAATTCATCACTAAAAACATTCCTTCTGAACAGGTCTCATTACACATTAAGTGAATACCTCACATAGGTACAACTGTTTTTATGTTTATATAATAAATTAAAACAAACTCAATTTGTATTACACAACTTTTATATTTATATTTTATTTGTGTTCATTTCTGTATAACATGTTAGGTTAACTGGAAGAAATAGGATGTAGGTACCTATAAGTTATACCTTTTGTACTAAATGAAAATTTTGTACAATAAATGATTTTGATTTTGATTTTGATTTTGATTTTGATTCATGTAGAGCGGATGAGTAGAGAAAGAAGTTACCAGCAGACTAAAAAACGCATGTAAGAAGACGTGGTCTGGAAGACAGGCAAATAATCTACTAATTCGAGATAATGTAAACATAGAATAAAAAAATAACAAGAAATGTGATGTGTGCATATCTCGTTATCTGAAAATCTGCCTGGTCGGACGCGAATTTCATTACAAAATTTTCATTTCGATCCGGTTTAATGGCAATATACAATGCCAGGCAGTGCGCACCGACAAAGTCTATTCAGTGTATCTAAAGGTTCGAAATTTAAAAAAGGTGTGTGATTGTGAATGCAGCAAACAATATTCACAAGGAAACAGTTAAGTAACGATCCATACTTCCATACGCCTATAGAGAAATGGCATGATCATTCGTTTGAGTTGTGTCTGGTTAACTGGTTTCCCCCTGGAGCCCGATTTTTTTTCGATTTGCCACTACATCTCTATGAGACAATCAAAAATACTAATTTCGGTTGAGCGTGCATCCTGTGTAACTCTGGAACTCAGATTTAGCTTGAATTTCAGTGTCATTTCCAAAATTCAGATAAGCAGTAAAGTACCTACCTATAATGTAATATTTTAACAGGAAAATTATTTTTATTGCATCACTTTCAAAATTGGAACTTATTTGTCAAGAATTCAAACTATCTTACGGGTCTGAGCTAGTTATATCTATAGGTAACACATGAAAAACTCTAATAATGTTTTTGAAGACCACACCAATATAAAACACTAGATTTTTTTACCCGCGTTTTTTTCCATATGTTCCATCTCGGTACATTCAGTTTCCAAAAGCTCGCGTGTCAACTAAATTTCGTAATGCCAGAATACCAGCAGTAAAAAAAAGAATTATCCAATTTGGTTCAGTCGTTCGGAGGTCACGCGCGTAGGTACCAACATTTCAAAGATTCATTTTTTATTTACAGATAGAAAGAAAGATATTAACTACGATGCCTGTAATAAAAAAAATATATTTATATCAACATCGTTTCCATGGAAACGATTTGTCTATTTATTTTCTGACGTTAGCAATAACTCGCTTCTGTTAGCGACAGAAAACGCATAAGAAATATAATATATTAATATTTATAATTTCGTAACACCAGAACTAACCATCATACACAGCCTATAGTTTTCGCATATAATTTAGTTTTCTATTGGTGAAAGAATATTTAAAATCGTTTAATTTTTTTATGCGTGAAAACAAACAAACTCGAGCAGTTTCGCATTTATAATGTTAGTATAGATTATAAACTTAGGGAAAAAGTGCAAACAAATGATAAAAAACAATTATATTTGTAAAAAGCATTAACTTTGTGGCTCGCCATAATTTACAAAAAAAACACATAAATTTGCCATAATTTACAAAAAAAACACATAAATTTTATAAAATATAAGTGGTCTAAAACAAATTTATGTGTTTTTATTGTAAAAACAATTATGTTTTAAACTCATGTTATTGCCAACATGTTCAGGGTGTACGGTTCTAAGTAAATTAAAAGATATATTAGTCTGGAAAATTTCAGAACGTCCTCACATTATTGCAAGCTGTACAGTTGTATTCTCCGAGGGTCTATGCAATTCCACACTTAACGTGTATACGTGTAATTCTGCCCAAGTCTACAACACTGCATAGTGCACACTTCTCACTACAATCCCTTGTTCGTTCCCACTTTACGGACAACCAATCCTGTACGACCATGGGTACACCTCGTTTTAGAACCAACATACAAAAATGCTAAGTTAAATTTAAACTTAATTTTATACTTTCAACGCACGAATGGTACCGATTTAGCATTTGATTTCATGAAAACTATAGTGGAATAAAACAAGTTATTACGAATTCAAGGGGTGATGGAAGCATTGCATTTCAGTTTGGGGAACGGGTACGGGTACCGCTGCCCCGGTAACCATTTATTGAATAACCAACACCCCTGCCATAGGTCACTCCAGGTGGTTTGCTACATTTAGTTTGGTGATTTAGCAGTGGTTCCCGAGTTCACCAGGTGAAGTAGGGGTAGCTATTCTCCAAGCCCTCGTCGCTCGCAATCGCCGTCGATAGTACGTAATTGGTCGACGTGGTTATTCTTGATCCCGGTCGACCGGAACATTCTTAGATGCCAAACGCCAAAAGTCGTTCGACACAACTAGTCTAGGAGACAAGCGAGGTAAATCAACCAGCACAAAAAACTGTTAGGCTGCTGGTCGGCAGACTAAAGAATTCGTGAATGGAATGATCTAGACTTCAGTTTTTCGTTGGTTTCGATCTTGTATTCGATGCAGCTGGGCACGCGAAACCGATATGAAACGAACGAGGTTCGGAAATTTCCGTCGTTTTCCGGACGAATGCAGTTCTTACGACAACGGTGTGGTGGTTTTTAGAATATCCAACTACTATGGAATATTAGGCAATCTTAAAAGGAGTATAATTTTTATACATTTTTATAATAAAATGAGCACGCGACAGCGGTGAGGGGCACCGGGGCAGGTTTTGTAAGATATTTGGCGTCGAAAGGCTCGCCCGACCATTGAGTACACTTGGAACTCTCAAATTTATTTATTTTATTATTATCAATTATTTTTTAAAAATATGGCATTATAAGTTTTTAAAACCATAATGAAATAAAAATAATTATAAAGATAATGAATTTTTTTTTAAATTTTTAAGATATTTTTTGAGATTTCCGTCGTTTTCCGGACGAACGCAGCTCCTACGGCGATGGTGCGGTAGTTTTTCGAACCTGCAACCACTATGAACTATTAGGCAATCTTAAAATGACTCTTATTATTATAAATTTGTTTAATAAAATGGGCACGCGACAGCGGTGAGGGGCACCGCGGCAGGTTTTGTAAGTTATTTGGCGTTGAAAGGCTCGCCGACCGGTGAGTACACTCGAAACTATCAATTTTATTTTATTTTTATCATTATCACTTATTTTTTAAAAATATGGCATTATAAGTTTTTAAAAATATATTGAAATAAAAATAATAATAAAACAATGAAAATATATTTTTTTAAATTTTTGAAAATTTAGAAACTTTAAAAAATCGTACACAAAAAACTGCCAGGCTGCTGGTCGGCAGACTGAAGAAATCATAAATGAGATGATCTAGACTACGATTCTTTGTTGGTTTCGATCTTGTATTCGATTCAGCTGGGCACGCGAAACCGATATGAAACGGACAAGGTTCGGAAATTTCCGTCGTTTTCCGGACGAACGCAGCTCTTACGGCGACGGTGCGGCGGTTTTTCGGACTTCCAACTACTATGGACTATTAGGCAATTTTAAAAGGACTAGTATTATTATAAATTTGTACAATAAAATGGGCATGCGACAGCGGTGAGGGGCACCGCGGCAGGTTATGTGAGTTGTTTGGCGTCGAAAGGCTCGCCAGACCGATGGGTACACTCGGTACCCTCAAATTATTTTTTTTTATCATTCTCACTTATTTTTTGAAAATATGACATTCTTAGTTTTTAAAACCATAATGAAATAAAAATAATAATGAAGATATTGAAAATAATTTTAAAAGGGTAAAAATACTTTAAAAAATCGTACACAAAAACCTGCCAGGCTGCTGGTCGGCAGACCAAGAAATTCTTCAATGGGATGATCTAGACTACAGTTATTCGTTGGTTTCATTCGTGTACTCGATGACGTAAAATTTACTATTTTTTATCCCATTTTGACGCCGGCTGCCTGCGAACGTGCCAGGCTGCCGGTTGGCAGACCTGCTTTTTTTCATTTACTAATCGACCTTTATCATATGCAATCATTCCCGTTCGTGTACTCGATGACGTAATTTTTTCGAAAAAAATCGCTCACTTTTTCCATGACTGCGCGGCTCCTGCCAAGAGGCGCACCGGCAGACCAGCTTTTTTAAATGTCCATTATCACTACAAAGTAGTTTCATCCGTGTACTCGATGACGTAGGGTTTACCTCGCTTGTCTCCTAGACGAAACAACGAGTGGGGTAGACCAGTCATAGCTGGCGCATGGCGAGTAACGATTGATCGTTGCTCGGGAATAGCTACCCAGATCTTGGCGGCGGATGCGCCTGCTAATCAGCTGACCCTTTGACTATTCCAGATGCCCTCTCTCGATTCTTTGCCTTGCAGTGCAAGTGCTTGTGCTTGCAGTTGAAGGAGTAGATTCATATATCTGCTGAACATACCGACCCCAGTTTCTTACCGTTCCCTCATATCTTCTTCTTTCACAGAATTTCCTCTCCTTCCTTTCCCTAAAATGACCATCCAAACAATATTCCTCAAGCAGCATGCCCCATAGGCTTTGAGGGAAAATATTTTCCTCAGGACTTAAATAGGTAATTTTTTTTTAATAAGTAAAAATATCCCTCTCTACTTTTTTCTGTAAATTTACTCTCCAATACTTCACAATAATGGTCATTTAAAGTTCATAAATCGGTAATTGACTGATGTTTAAATCAAAAGATTTTGTATGTTTTTAAAGATTCTAACCAAACCTAAAAAATATTTATTATTAATTCATAAGTTTTTCTTTGAAACACATGTAACGTTGTAACGTTTTCTTTGAGACGCATGTAAAATCGCAGGATCAAAATTAGAAAGAGTCAAATGGCGAATGAAATTAAGGCAGACACAAAAATAGGCGCTTATGGTATTCATACTTTTACGAAACGTTGACGAAAATAGGCAATAAACATACGTTCCTTATCACATTAATGCTGCAGCCCTTTGTTACACATTAAATAATAATGAGACAATACACACAATTTTCGTACGTCTGTTTCCTACAAAGTACTACTTTTTCCCTTGGAGGAAACAGACATACGTATATTATGTATATCATCTGTTATCTCATCGTTATTTAATATGTAAGAAAAAGCTGCAGCATTTTTGAGATGAAGAACGTATGTTTATTGCCCTTTTGACTCTCTCGACCCATCGCCTTGCACGTCTGTGAGAGGAATGGATTCATACGCCCGTCACTCCTGAACACACTGATCATAAGATTCCTACCCATCGCTCATACCCTTTCCCTTCCCAGAACTTCCTGTCCTTTCTTTCCCTAAAAAGACCCTCCACACAGCATCCTAAGATGACATAAGTACTGATGCAAATTATTTTCCTCAGGGCCTCCTATGTGGAGCTGATATAAAAAATAAAACCTTAGATTTAAGAGATACATCATCTCCTACCCCTCTCCACTAGCCCCCCCTTCAGCCTCACAACATGGATGTCATAGTCTCACTGGCTCCAGACGAGAGCAGCTGGGACTCTTGTGAGGTATTCACATAAAAAAATACTGCAGTTCACACACGATAGAAGCGAAACTTTACTAAAACAATCTCAAGCCTCGAAAAGTGAGATCATAATCAAAGCAGCCAATGAGCGCAGACCTAGGACCTAGCGTCATTTCCGTTTTATGTCTCAACCAATAGAAGCTTTTAAAAGTGACATCATAATCAAATTAGTCAATGAGCGCAGTGTGATGCTTCGCAGGTGCTAATGCGTAATTTCCGTTTCATCTAAATTCCGAATCACTAACGCCGCTAAAGAAGTTTCAATTCAAAAATTTAAAAAATTAAAATGATGCAGAATTGTAACGAGCATGATTCTTGCAGAATTAACTTCGTTCCACTTAGAAACTTATCCTCTTGGACCACCATGCCACTAATCAGTCATAGACCATGGTAACATGCGCCATCACAACACAATCCACTTGTTATCACGATATAAGCAATAATTACAGTGTACGGAAGCGAACTCTGGCCAACAAATCGCAAGTCAAGCGAGCTCCAGACTCGCAACGCGTCATTATTCCGCTTAATAATTAAGCGCCCCACGCCTTTTTGGCTAAATGCCCTCTTATTAAATAATTTCGTCTGCAAGCTCACAATAATAATTAAGGAATTCACAACCTACTCCCTGCATAATGCTTAATGTAATATAAAGCAACTGACTACCGTCTGTGTAGGGTCAGTTCGTGGTTAAGTAACAATCGTATAGGATGCAGTGTAAACGATAAAAAATATTTAAAAAATAATAATAAGGAACTCCAGTGAAAAATATTATGGCTTTAAAAAATATGTTCATATAGACCAATAACGCTGATTCTGAATATATAAGTCTTATTAAATAATATTTAACGTAGAGTTTTAAAAAAAATATTAAAAAGTCCATTTTAAAACGTGTCATTAAAACACCCTGTCAAGTTGGTATTATTGGATTGTTAATGGTGACGTCACCGCGTCCATAATTATCCAGTCACGTGGTCGTATTATATAGAAATTTTGACAAGCCATTTCAACATTCCGTGTTATTGGTTTATAGAGATTTAGACATATTATAATGGTTGTTGTTTTTATTGAAACATTATTTAGGCCTAAATAATTCAGTATCAAATACAGAGTATCTCTATTAGTTAATCTATATTATTAAAAAATATTCAAAAACTTTAACTGTACAAAAAACGATCGAAATGCCCAGTAATGCCTGTTTTCAAAATGGCGGGCGACAAACAGCTGATTCCAGTTGCATACAAAATTGATGCTTCGGTTTCGTAAAGCTAAAAAAATAATAATTTCAAACAATTTTTATACCACTCTTCCGTAATAATATTATAAAATATAATAGTATAATAAATAAATAAATAATTCCACCTAAATAACGTTTTACTTATTGAATAGTTTCATAGCTTCTTACATACAAAATGACAACATCCGTTGAAAATCACTAAAACTTTTGGTCATGATGACGTCACACGATTCACACTAGATACGGTGGTTTTCGGAGGATCTTGAAAAATTAAAACTTTGACATTTATTTTAACTATTAAAACTAACTTTAAAAATAAAAATAAATGTGTAGTTATTTAAGTTAGAAGGTCATTATTCATTTTAAAAAATTAAAAAATTGGACTGGAGTTCCTTTTTGTAATTATCTAAGCACATGTCAATCATTTGAACAAAACAATTCGAATAAAAAATACAAAATTATAGTTTTTTAAGTGAAACTTCTTTAGCACCGTTGTGATTTGAAACTCTAGAAATTTGGCCTTTGGCGGAGGTAAATTTAATAATAATATTTGGATGACTTTACAGCGCCGTTTTTGTGAAAAATTACCTCAAGCGCGCTGTACAAACTTACAATATATTTCTAAAATCTAGAAAAACTACAAACTAGACGAACAATTAAAAACAAGTTACGGCTAAAAACTGCATCCGCCGGCTCATCGATCACTGATCACTGATCACGAAAATATATGTACAATGTCTCGACCAATGAACGCGATGCTGCCTAAAAATGTATACAGGACCATACTTACCTGGGAGATCGCTTGAAATTAACACTGTTTATTGTCTATAAAATTTTTTTGATAGAATTCGCACGCAGAGGTCATAGTTGTGAACACATGTTACATGTATTTTATTCTGAAATATATTTTAATATTAGTATTTACTATATTCTTTGATGAGTGTATTTCGGAAAGCAAAAGCAACGTTTTGTGGTGGGAGGTACAGTAGTACAAGGATTTGGTCTTCCTAAATGTGATTCGTCAAGAGACAGATTGGTAAGGATTCAAGTAATTTTAATTCAATCAGAAAAGTGTGATCAAGACATACCATACGCAATACAAGTATGTTACTTTCAGATAAGTATATTTAAATAAAGGGTATGAGAGCCCAAAAAGGTAGGTTTTTAATTTGGACCTAAATTCTATTCGGCTTGTTATGCATCTTAGTTCCAGAGTTTATTCTAAGCCTTAGCCATTAGTTGTTTTAATTGTTTTGTCTAGTTTGTAGTTTTTCTAGATTTTAGAAATGTATTGTAAGTTTGTGCAGCGCCCTTGAGGTGATTTTTCACAAAAACGGCGCTATATAAATCATCCAATTATTATTATTATTAGGTCCAGATACTCCGAAGGCGCAATCTCCAAACTTTGTATTTGGCTTGCGTTTAGGTTGCATTAGTCTGCCTATAGCTGATGATGTTGCTGATCTAAGGGTTGACTGCCTCGGATCAGTATTTTCCGGGACACATAGGTCAGAGATGTAAGGTGGGGCCATTTTTTGATTGATTTAAACACCGGGTTCATGGGGGGAGGTTTGTCTAGGTCTTGGAGGTGGATGACCAGGTCACACTGAACCCCAGATTCCTACCCACCCCTTAAACCCTTTTACTTCCCAGAACTCTCTTTCCCTTCCTTTTCTTAAAAAAAAACCCTCCACATAGCATCCCCAAAGATGACATAGGCCCTGAGGAAAATTATTTTCCTCAGCGTCTCCTCCTGCGTGGAGCTCATGTAAAAAAAAACATCTAGCACAATTTGTACTGGATTCTTTCAAGGCATTGAGCCAATGAAGGTTACGAGGGTGTTCTGAAATGTGTGAATATTTAGAGACACCGGTTATGAGCCGTGCCGCTGCATTAAGGCGACGCTTCCCGGCCCAAAAAGAATAAGATCGAGAGATTATAATGTAGATGTAATTACGAATGTTGGACAGAGCGCGCCAATATTTTTAATGACAAAATTGATGCGAAAATTGGGAAAATGCTTTATAAAACATGACTCGTTTAAAATAGACCAAAAATCTCGTAAAAGGTATCTTAAGAATCATTTAAAGAAACATTGTGAATTTTTTTACAAATATAACTTTAAATAATAGTTTTAAATAATTTTCGGAGCATATTTTGCGATTTTTTTCTACCGAGGGAATTTCATATAATTTGCGTTTCGGCGTAAAACGAATCTAGATATTATCTTCAAAAATAACATATATTTTTTTAAGAGCTTACAAACTTCAATTGTTTAAGGGAGATATGTAAGAAAACGGTCGAAATTCGGATAGCGGCGGCTTAAACACAGGTACCTAAATAGATAATGAAGTACTTTTACTGTACATAGGGTTGATGTCTGAAATCCTATGGAAGGTCACTTGTCGTCCATAGTTATTCCATCAGTTTGGGCCAGTTCGGTAGCCGCTTGAGCCGGTTCGTCTCCCTGGGTGGTCACCGACAGCGGGCAAAGTGCCTGGCAGCAAGCACACAGCAGCAGCAGCAGCGGGTATCTCCAACGCTAATTGCGTCTGTCATCTTTCAAAGCAAAGCGCGACAACACGCCACAAGGAATTCATCAAATGTTACGGCATTCAGTCGTACCTCAACACTCCACTAATTATAAATAGTTTCAATGAGTAAGGTTAACAAAATAAATTAAAATTGTAGGATTTCGGTATCTATTTAGAGATTCATTTAGATCATTATTTTTATTTGGGAGACAAGAATGGGTACCACCGCCCTGGGATCCATTTATTTGATAATCAAAAAAAAAACTCATGAGGAGAGGTTTTTCTAGGTCTTGGCGGCGGCTGCTTTTGCCCACCTACTGGGTGGCGGGCCGAATCGGGAGGACTGATTGAGGGAGACTTTTTGAACTCTACAGTCGAACTCTCTCGACCAATCGCCTTGCACCAGCGGGAGGAATGAATTCATACGATCGTCACTCTTGAACACATTGATCTCATATTTCTACCACCTCTTATACTCTTTCCATTTCAGAACTTCCACTCCTTTCCTTCCCTAAAAGACTGACACTCCACACACCATCTCCAAAGATGACAAAGGCCCTGAGAGATTTTTTTTCGCTGGGCGTCCTGTGTGGAGATTATGTAACAAAAATAAACGATGATACCTGTTTTATAATGTTTTTATCACTTTAATAAGTTTCAACCAATGTTGTATACAGTTATGGTGAGTTGCTTAAAAAAATTTTAATAAGTCATCAAATATGTTAAATTAATTTTCACTTTTTGTGAATATTTCAGTTTTTATGAAGCAAGGGCCTCTAATGATAAAATAACAGAACTTGAATAGAACTTACACGGAACGTGAAAATATTTGATGAATTGTTCGATTTTTTTGGGACAACTCGTCCTTAAATATTGTTTTTCTCTCTTCTCCCTCTGTTTAAAGTTGCGCACAAGTAGTTCACAATGCGCAATTGGGTGATTTCAACTCTGATGTTTTTTTTTTACATGAATACCGCACAAGAGTCCCAACTGCTCCCGTCTGGAGCCAGTGAGACTATGGCATTCCCAATTGGGGTATCTTGTGAGGCTGAAGGTAGAGGGGAGAGGAAGGAGATGAGGAAGAGAAAGGTGGAAGCCATTTCAGGCAACGTTTCAATTCTGAACGGTGGTCTTACACCAGGGCGATACTGAGTGTATCTTCCACTTTATAATGTATGGCAGTGAGACATGGAGCTGGCATAGAAAGGATGAAAGTACACTGAATGCTGTAGAAATGAGATCCTTAGGGCGAATGTGTTGTAAAACCTTGAACGACAGTGTTAAATGGAGAAATACTGAGTAAAATTAATAAAGTATCCCTTAAACGTTATTTATTATGTAAATACTTAATAAAACTATGAAATAACCACAAAACTACCCAATAACAACGGGTTTTGGTGAGGTTTGTGTAGGTCTCGGAGGCGGATGACCAGGACACATTGAACCCCAGATTCCTACCCACCCCTTAAACCCTTTTCCTTCCCAGAACTCTCCTTCCATTCCTTTCTTTAAAAACCCTCCACACAGCATCCCCAAAGATGACATAGGTCCTGAGGGTAAATTATTTTCCTCAGGGCCTGCTGTGTGGAGCTCACGTAAAAAAAAATAAGATGAACGGCTGCACGGTTTTTTTCATACAAAATTTAATTTTTGATTTGAGGCCAAAATACTTAACTAAGCTACTCCAAAATTTAACAGTGTTTGAAAAAGACCCTACAGCTGTTCCGTTTAATTGCCAAAACAAACCAAAAAGATGCTTACATTTTAGCTCCGCATTTATTTGTCACACAATTATTTGTCCGTAAGAAAAAATATAAAATAAGGTAAGATTTTTGAAAATTATTTGGTAGGTACAGCCTACTCTAGTCACATATATATTTAGCAACCTACTGCTTCCCTTTTTTCACTCTCCTTCTAGGTAACACTTAAGCCGTAGTGCCGTAAGAGCATCGCGACGCACTGGGCGTCCCGACGCCGTGGGTCTAGTCGAGACGAGACGCGCCGAGACGGCATGAGACGCCGCCTCCAATTACACGCCGGCGTCTGAAACCCAAGTGCACACCGAAGATTGAAATGGATTTTAATATTCCGCGACATGCGGAGGTAATTGATGCGCGACAGATGCGAGTGTTCTCAAGTAGAGGCAGAGTGCTGCTCGCTGAATCCTAATCTAACGTGATTTCTGATTTCCTGATAGCTCGAAATGGTGAAAGACCCCACATTTGCTGACGTACGAGCCAAAATGTCTTAGAATGCGTTCAAAAATACTATTAATTAAATAATTATAGATACTTTGTTTTAAAGATATGGTGGTAGAAATGTATGAATCTGTCAAGAGCGATCTGTATTCATAAAGTGCCAATATTTTGTATTCACACGTTGATTAAAGTTTTAAGCGAATTTTTATAATTTTTTTTACATGAGCTCCACACTGGAGGCCCTGAGAAAAATAATTTCTTTCAGGGCCTACGTCATCTTTGGGGATGCTGTGTGAAGGGTTTTTTTAGGGAAAGGGAGGAGATGAGAGTTCTGGGAAGGAAAAGGGTTTAAAGGGTGGGTAGGAATCTAGGATTCAGTGTATCCTGGTTATCCGCCTCCAAGACCTACACAAACCTCACCCCATGAACCTGGGCACCCCTGCTAAATCACCGAACATAGCGAAAATGTGTTTCATTCTTAAGTAGCCAATTTTCACAAGCATTTTCTTTTACTATAATGTTGGAAGTAGAAGGAATTCACATATTTCTAGGGTATTCCTAATCAGGAAATGTTTCTCTTTCTTTTAAACAAAAATAAACAAATAAGTAATGTGGAAAAGATCTAGTAAATACTTATTTATGTATCTTACATTTACAGCATTTAAAAAAAAGAACTTGATCAAATAGGACCATGTGTCAATAAAATTATGCGGTAAACTAAAGTAAAAGATTGATACAAAACGAATAGGTTGTACAAATCAAAACCACATGATTGTTTACTGTATTCATTGGAAATGTGGATAACCTAGATTAAGCATAGTTAAAGCAAAAAAATTGTTTATAATAAGCATCAGATTTAAATAAAGGGTTAATGAAAAAGTAAAAAACCTAGAAACCTAGATTATATTAGACCACACGTAGTGGATCTATTTAAAATTTTACAATAGATAGAAAAAGAAAACTACTTAAATTCAATTTTATTATAATAACTTTTTCAATTACTTTTGAAGGTAATACTCATCAATAATAAAAGAAATTACAATTTGATAATTTTTATAGCGTAATTTTAAAAAGCATTTCAAGGGCTTTATAATGCATCATTGAAGAAGATAATACTAATAAATCTAAACGAAACATGAAACAGAATAAAGGACTTAAGCTGGGTATGTCACACCCCACCCGGTACACGTAGGGTTAATAAAATAATAATTCCCAATCGCGACCGTTGCCTTTTATTTTTCTGTGTCTTGTTCTGTTCCATGTTTAGTTTAGTGTTAAAGTGTTACATTTTTCTTCAATGATATAAAACGATGCAATCAAAATTGAGATAAATATTGATAGAAAAGAGAGACAGTTACGTAAATATTATTCTTGAAAATTAATGATTTTTAATACCACATTACTGCTTGTTTTTCATTTCTAATATTTAATTTAATATTAAAATGTGCATATATAACTTAAGGGGTTATTCTAGTATAGATTTTTTTTTATATTTCGATAGTATAAATTTTCAAAAATATATCATTGAAAAGATTTTTTTAATTCGAATTATTTTAAGAATTATAGCCATTTTAGTGTCGTGGCAATAGACGGAATCTAACTAGAATCTAAATAGAATAAAACTTAAAACGCCTTTTTCTCGAAACTAATTTTTTCGAAACGTTTGTCACAAAATCTCAAGTTCTAATAAACCAATTTTCTCGAAATTTCATTGATTTTTTTATACATTCCATTATGGTAGGAACCGACAAAAAATTAAAATAAAAAATTTAAACTATTTTTAAAAATTAGAAAAATTTAATCCGGAAAACATCAATTATTTTTTTGAGTAGCTGCCCTTTTGTGAGAAATCTTTTTTTTTATTTGGTTTCTAAAGATATTTGTACTAATAAAGAATCTAAATTTTTTATTTTTTAGATGACCAAAAGGGTGGAAATCGTGACAAGATTGACACGCTTTTTTCTCCCTCTACTTCAATGAACTGTAACTTTGTGAAATATATAAACTTATTGAAAAATAAATGTGAATTCTAAAAAAAAAAAAAAATATAAAAAATGTTTACTTAAAATGTTAATATTTTTTTTTGTCGATCGTCAAAAAAGGTCCGAAATTCGGGTTTCTAGACTAGAATACCCTCTTAAAATAATAAAGTGTATAATGTGATTCCAAGGCCTTCAAATTGAAAAACATGTACGTGTATTTACCTACTATCTGTCCAAATATTTTGATAAACCTAATAAACTAAACACGTAAATAGCCAATTAGTCCGCAGACAATGGTCATCAGGTCTGGCTGATTAAAGTGGCGACGAAACTAACAACAAGATATAAAACCAATATAACTGAAGGTACTTGCTCAATGAAGATTTATTGGACCCCTTGGGTTCCAATTAGTTTCAAATAAAAGTCCCGTGGGACACAATTTTGTCCAATATAACCAATTATTTAATTGTAATTAATTGTATTTTGGCCTTTCAAGCTCAGGGCTTATGCAGGAGCACGTACCGGACTAAGTAAAAAACAATAAAGGTACTAGGGGTATAATCTAATTTGTACGGAGGATAATAAAAAATATCTTAAACCTTGAAAGGTAGAAGTAAAGTTTTTGTAGAATAGTTCCAATGAAAATTGTACCTTCTGCCAACTGAGCTCTGACAAAAAAAATAAATTTTATTCTGTACCTTTTTTCTTCAGTAGAATAAATTCTAACCTTTGACATTATGATTTTCTCATAAAATCATGCTTGTGAATTTTATGAATGTTTTAACATAATAAAACAAAGCAATAATTCTTTAAAATTCGACTGATGTGAAAATATAGAAATAGAAAACCGACCATTGTGAGAATATAGATATTTCTTTGAAGTTATTAATATTTCATGTTAGTTATAAATTGTAGAAATGAAGTCAATGGCACACATTAAAATCAGAAAACTAACCTTACTTATCAAAAATACTTGATATGGGTTATCCTTTAAGCTTAATACCTTCGTTTTGTAATTAATATTGCTATGAAAGGGTAACTTTACAAAACAATCCAATTCGCGCCTTGAGGCCTGTTTCCTTTTTGAGTATAAAGAGCCTTTAAATAAGTTAATTAATTGTATGTGACCCTTGCACGATGTTTTTAAAAGCTGACCTTTGCAACCTTTAAATTAAACAACTTTGAAACTTTTCAGAAAAAAATATACCAAATCTAATAGTTGTAATATCACTTGTATTACTGTTAGTACTTATATCAAGCAAACAGTTTTCAATACAGCTTTTCACGTCTTCGGATTGTTGGCAGATGAATAGTGAAGAAATTGACCAAGTTAATTAATTTGGAAGATGGGTATGGATACCGCCATTTCGGGATCCATTTATTGTATAACCAATCTCCCTAAAAGTCACATTGTCACCCAAGTGGTTCTCAAGTTTGGTGACTTAGCGTGGGTGACCGATTTCGTTGTGTGAGGTTTGTCTAAACCTTGGTGGGGAATGCGTTTGCCCATCTACTGCATGATGGAGACTTTTTGACCTATCCTGCCAGACTATATAACTATCCTGTGTGGAGTTAATGCAAAAAAATACTCTCTCGACCCATCGCTACATGCATTCGTCCGTCACACCTTGACATACAAACCTCCAGATTCAAACCCACCATTCATATCATTTTCCTTCCCAGAACTTCCTCTCCTTCCTTTCGTTAAAAATATCCTTCACACATCATCTCCAAAAATGACATATGATATAGAATTAGACCGGTCAGTGGTTGAGTGGGCATCGCGTTTGGGTCCCACCCGGGCGTCCCGTGTTCGATTCCTTGGCTGGCTAAGTACTCCATCACAACACAAACAACATTGTCGGCTTTATGTGGTGGTAGTAGGAGATTTTACAAATATTGTTTGGTTATTCGTTATCCGGAAATGTTTGTCTTTCTTTAAAAAAAATGACATAGAATTGTTTTCAAAGGAGGCCCTCGGTATGCAGACGATGTAAAAAAGATAAAGTAATTAAAATTATTTTAGTAAAGAAACGTAATTTTTTTCCTCGCATTTATAGCACATATCCTACGATGGAGAGACAAATTCTCGTAAAGGGGAATATTCGGAGATTGTCTGTAAGAGTTAAAAGGATAGTGAAGAATTACCTGGTTATTTAAACCGGTCACGAAACACGGCTAAATCCATTACAATCAACGGCTTATTTGTTCATTTTTCGGATCCCATCCCGGCTCTAATAGTACTTTGTACTTTAGTGAGTGTTTTTTTTTCAAAACGGCTGGCGTAGTCCAGCGGTAAGGCTCTTGACTCGCATTCCAAAGGTTGCGGGATCGAATCCCGGCGTGGCAAATAAATTTTATTTGATTAATTTGTGTTATTTCACAATTTATTCATTTAAAATAATATATAGTATATTTTCAGCACGTTCCAAAGTGGAAGATACTCTCAGTATCGCCCTGGTGTAAGAAAAACATTCAGATTGAAACGTTGCTTGAAATGGCATTAGCCGTGTTTTGTGACCAGATCTGAATAGCCAGGTACTTCCCACCCTCCTTTTCCCCTCCCTTTTACCGTCAGCCTCACAAAATACCATTTAAAGATGCCATAGTCTCACTGACCCCAGACGGGAGCAGTTGGGACTCTTATGCGGTATTCAAATATAAAAAAAATTGAAATCTTCCAATATGCAATGAATTATAAAAACACCTGTTGTTTAATTTCATTTAAAAATGCAAATAAGTCAATTTGAACTTAAAATGTTTTTGTTTGCCTTCAGCTGGTTTTGAACCCACGACCTCCACCACGAAGGTCGTCATTATCAATAGTTTCCTTTTAATGAGTTCTCAGGATAAATCGAATGAGAGCCTCCCACCTTGTGTACTCTAGTTGAATGTCCTGATAAGAATGTCGTAAGTAAACACGTTTATATAATTAAAAAACAGCCCACACAAAACTCAACCAACACTCGCAATGTATTTTCGCATAAAGCACAGTAATCGGAGCACGTTTGTAATTAATTATAAGGCTATATCGCTACTGAATTTTAACGCTCACAGTCCATCCCATAAAACCTCCCGATGATGATAGTCTGTACGTAGAACATGGTTTTATAATTATTACAGATGATGGGTAGTATAATAGACTAAAAATGGAAGTAGCTAATTAAATTCGTAACTTATTTACTTATAATACTCGTATATATCTGGGGAATTTATCTGCTGTGCAAGTCGATTCGTGAGAAATAGTTTGGATGCAGGTGAATTCTCTAATTGTTAATACGTATATTCTTGTCAATTGACATCTGTATCTGTATTTTTTCCTTAATAAAAAAAAAAATAATGGAACCAACAATTCTTGTTACCAGTACTAATACTTACAGGTGAATTAATTTAATTATATAAAAAACATTTCATTGTTTGCACAGGCGTGTATAATATTAGGGATGATTTGTAAGTTCTGTAAATGATTTATTTATTATGTTAGTGTTTTGTCAACACCTCACTTGGAAAATATGTGCTGAGGTGTTCGCGAGTTTTTTTTTTATTAAATTAATTTTTTTTTTTTTTTGAATAACTTACAAGAGTGCCAGCTTTTATAAAAGAATCCCGCACATGAGTCCCAACTGTTCCCGTCTGGAGCTACTGAGACCATAGCATCCCCAATTGGGGTATGTTGTGAGGCTTAAGAGGGGGAGGAAATGGGGAAGAGGAAGGTGGGGAAGTATACACATATCGAGCACTTTGGAGAATCAGAGAGGCCCAACAAACACAATATTCTTCTCATTGGTGCATGTCCGGATCTTAATCTAAAAATGATTCTCATTTCCGATCTATTCAAATTAACTTCAGTGAACCATGATCTTTTAAACGGTTCCTTTTGGAGCTTTCTGTACCATATTCCCTTATTAGTAGACAACGTTTCAAAACGATCATTCCACATATTATTACAAATGGATTTATTTTTCGGCAGTAATCTTCAACGTCCAGTCATACATGATTCCATTCACACACGCTTCGTTCATCAACAAATCCGCCTCTTTATTCCCGTTTGTTCCTACATGAGATGGAATCCATTGGAAACATGAACACACCTTTCTACTGTAGCCGCCTTATTTGCTCTAATATATTGTAGGCTATTTTTTTTACAGGCAACTAACTCCCTTCGAAAGACATTTAATATGAAGAAGCTCACTTTTAGATTCACTTAATATTACAAATTGATTCCACTTATGTTTAATTGCATATACCACGTCTTTGATTGCTATCAATTCTGCATTAATAATAGTGCAATTTTTATTCAGTTTTATTTGATGAGAAAAATTGTTTCGCATTGATTGGTCAGGTAAAAAATCATCATACCCTTGATTCGAATGTCTCGTGATTCAACCTTTGGATTTAGATAATGCAAAGATTTAATTTACATTCCTTCACGACTGTTCCCAAGAATCAGCGTCAAGAGTGTCCTATTATTTTTAACTGCCATTCCAATTAAACCCTCCCACGCGCTGCTGTCTGTTGGCTTTGTAAGCCACCTCTTGTTGATTTAGCAAAGTGTCCCAGCCTGCTGCAATACCAACCAACACTGACTATACTCTAGCACAGTATGGATTTAACTCAAGTTATCTCATTTATTCTTGAAGATTGGATAAAAATAGAAAAGGACTATCAGCTATAAGGGTTACTATCGGAAGTTAGTTAAAGGTTCGATTGCAACTTAACCCACGTCTTTTCACAAACAGATTAGCTCCATAACCTTGCTCATAAGCTTTGACAGAATTTCAATACACTTTTTTTCAAATACTGTTTTCATGTCGAAAATTGGAATAAAGTCAACAAAGAAAAATATCGTCGGTCTGCTTGCAAAATCACCAACCACCTCAATTTATATGTTTAGATAATAGTTCAATCCATCATTATTCAATGCCTTTATTAAGATTCTAAGGCTGTTTAAATAAAATGATTGAACATTGATATGAACTTACGACATTTCAAAACACGCCCCCCACCTTTTATATTTTGAAATGTCTTATGATCTTGCTAAAGACAGCCTTCCACTTGAAGCGCATATTGTGGCAGGCTTCGGGATTTGATATAGTTTCAAATCTTCTCGGAACTATGGAACAAATAAATCAATTAATGTAATCATCAAACAAATTATGCTTTGCCTACCGAAAATTTCATAACCGAAAAAGTTCATGCAAGCCGTAAAGCGAAGCTAAAAATGTTAGCGTAAGCTGTATGTATCTAAAAAAACGTATTTTTTCTTTGAATGCTATGAAATTATAACGTATAAAAACTACTACCAATTTGGGATGCGGGTATGGGTACCACCGGGAACCATTTATTGGATGACCAATACCTCTGATCTGGCTCACCCCAAGTGGTTCGCTACGTTCGGTTAGCTGGGGTACCCGGGTGAGGTTTGCCCGGGTCTTGGCAGCAGATGCGTCCGCTCACCAGTTGCATAGCAGGCCGGATCGGGAGAGAATTGTTGAGGGAGTCCCATTGACTTCTCCAGCGGTACTTTCTCTGTAGTGGGAGGGGTGGGTTCATACGTCCTGGATACACTGATCCCCAGATTCCTACCCACCTCTCATGCCCTTTTCCTTCTTAGAACTTTCTCTCCTTCCTTTCCTAAAATGACCCCTCTACATAGCATCCCCAAAGATGACATAGGCGTTGAAAGTAATTATTTTCCTAAGATATTTTTGTCTACTTATATTCGTGATGATATAAGGCACACTAAGTATACATACGCTTTTTGTCTAGTGGCTTCCTCTTAAAAAGAATTGCTACTATTCTCAGTATTGTAGAAAACAACGAATTATTTCACGTCACGAGATTTAAAATGTCTTCAGCCGGTAAGTCGCAAAAAATTAATATATTAAATATCCTTCCGTGGAGGACAATTAGAACAGACTATAAAGGAAATAGTTTTTGTCGCCGAGCTTATTATACAAAGAAACTCTTTGTAAACTGGCTTTTATGCTAAATTAAAACACCGCTCCTTTTTATAATTATTAAGGTCTACTAGTTTTTTAGAAGTGGTTTTGTAATTAGTTTCCTAAAAACGATATTAAAAATTTTGATTTTAAAGTAGGAAAGATCCAAAATTATTTTATGACTTTATGGAACTTCCTTTTATTATATTCAGTTTGTGTAATTTGAATTATTTTGATCTTATTTATTTATTAATTTCTTCAATTTAATGTTTCAAAGACCCAGTCACGTCTGAATACGTCTAAAAAGGGTCGAAATGAACATCTAGTCTCCTTCAACGGAAGAATTCTTCCGATAAGGCCCTCCAGTGATAATATGCTTGGTGTAACTCTAAGTGACCAGCTCCGGTATGGGGGACTCCATCGTAGCCAGAGTTAAATTAGCCCCTGGGAGTTGGGAACTGGGAGTACTGTAGGGCCCACAGATATTTTAATAGTACATAACTGCTAACCCTGTACATCTCGCAAGTGCGCCCAACGGTTGATTTTGGCAGCCACCTCTGGTCTGGTGCCCCAAAATACCTGAAAAAACCCTCGAATCTGTGCCGAAACAGGCGGTCCGTTTGATGGATTCTTCTGTCTTAACAAGCGGATTGCAATCTTTAGAACATAGGCTTCACAGGTGGGAATGCTGTCCTTGTTCTACCAGTATCTCAATGAAAGATGGCCCAGGAACTAGCGTCATTGATCTCCTTGGAATCGGTGCATAGTCAGTAAACAAGACCCATGTTCACTCCTTCCTCACCCCAAAACGACCATCCACACAGTGTTCAAAGATGACATAGGCCCTAAGAGAAATTATTTTCCTCAGGGCCTCCTGTGTGGAGTTATTGTAGAAAAAAATAAATATGTTCTCCATAAAACGGCTGTGCACTAATTTATTACGGAAAATATTAGAAATTTGAGGTACATATGAGTATAAAGTATTTGCATGCGTCTAAAGACAGTTTCTAAACTGTCCATAAAGTGACGTTGACAATGTCGATGGTCCATGCAGAATCCTTACACACTTGAGTCGCTCTGTTACTTGGCGCGCTCTGATAGGTAGAAGTTATATTTCAATATCTTTGGGTATAAGTCTTTGCTTTCGGCCCATAAAAATGTGAATGTTATAAGCTAACCTCTTTCCAAATACCTGGATTATGTTTAATAAAATATTTACCTAATAAATAACAAACGATAAACCACGTAGGTGATGTTATGTTGTATCTAAAATATGTTAAAGTTGTCTCGCGGAATAAAATTGTATTTGTACTTTGTACTCCATATGCATTGTCAATTTTTCACAACGCTGTCTCGATCAGCTACACTCCCCACATATTCCAGATAATTCTCCCCCTATCTGAAGCCTTACCGCCTGGACAGGTCAGGATGTTCAGCCATCACAGGGATTGGCCCGTTCCAGGGTCGATAAAACAGAACTCTGTTTACCGGATCGTCCCTTATTTGTGTGCCGTCAGCGTTTAAAGAACCTCGTTTAAGGCTCTATCGGAATTCTGAATACTTTGCTGTTTTAAAATGTGTACATATTGGGATTATTTTGCAATTCATTAAAAATCTTTTTTTTTATTTTCTTTTTTGAGATTCCACACGCTGTTCTTTTGATTATTTCTCGTACATGTAGATAAAAAGCTTAGTTTGAAATTGGTTGAATACAAATAAAATTCACAGCGGGTACTGACGCACCTATGTGCTTTTCTGAACAATTAAGTTGTTTAGGTTATTTGTCCTCCCTGTTTTGGCATATCAATTTTGTTTTCCAACGTATAAAACATAATTTTTTTTTAAATTTCAATTTGGGAGGCGGGAAAGGGAACCTTTATTGAATAACCAACACCTCTGCCATAGGTAACCCCAAGTAGTTCACTACGTTTGGTAATTTAGCAGGGGTGCCCGGGTTCATGGGGTGAGGTTTGTCTAGGTTTTGGCGGCGGATGACCAGGACACATTGAACCCCAGATTCTTACCAACCCCTTAAACCGTTTTCCTTCCCAGAACCTCATCTCGTTCATTTCCTTAAAAAAAACCCTTCTGAAGAATTAGGTTTTTAGGTTTTTTGTTTTGGCATATCAATTTCCTCCTGTTCTTTCTTTCCTTAAAAAAAACCCTCCTTACTTAAAAAATTCTTAAAAATTTTAAATTGAAAAAGTAATTTCTGATAACCCTAGAAACTTTCAATACTTTCTGCCACTATTTTTGTATTTCTTTTTGAACCGAGTTCAGTCCCAACTGCTCACAACCGCCTGGAGCCAGTGAGACTATGGCACTCCCCATTGGGGTTAGTTGTCAGGCTGAAAGGAGGGAGGGGAAAGAACAAAGTATGAGGAAAGTGGGGAAGTACCTGGCCATTCGGATATAGTCATCGATCACGGCTTAAGCCATTTCAAGCAACGTTTCAATTATGAATGGTTGTTTTACACCAGAGCGATACTGAGAGCATCTTCCACTTCCGAAAATATACCTACCTTAAATTATTTTTAAATTACTCATTATATACTAGACATCTACAGGAAAAATAGTCTCATCAGAAATGGAACCCAAAAAACTCGGATATATTTTTGTACTATACGGAACTACACTGCAAACACTTAATGCAAAGGAGAACGCGTCGATTTTAATCGACTCATTTTCACTTTTTTCATCGTAATACAAACCTTCTAATAATAATAATAATACATTAACTCTCGAGAACACGTAGGGCCTACTGTGAAGTGCTTGCATAACATTTTTTTTGTTAACGACGCTTCAAAAATAAATTTAAATTCAATTAAAACTAATTCACAGGAATACCTCAGGGTCTCTTGAATGGTCTTACTTTATATTTTTTGCTGTTAAACAAAGCTTCATTACGTTTGTTTTAAATTTAGCGTCACTGCTAAAGCATAATTATTCAGACTGTCAATATAAATAATTCCGTTAGATTTCCCCACCAGATAATATACATCAATACGTACATAATGCTCAAAGCGTATCTCGTCAACGAGGTAATAATAATTGAATTTGGTATTTTAATTAGCGCGGTAATAATGAAATAGTTTTGCCCGTATTGGCTGCCAGGAATATCGTCATGTCCCCGGTAATAATATCCAGCGATGAAATAATTATTGAGGATTGGCTACCTCGTCCATTAGTTAACTTTTGCGTTGGCAAAAACGGTGCAATTTAATATTGATAATAATTCCCTGGAAAGTCTGTTTATTTTGATCATTAAATCACTTTGTTTTTTATTCCAATTTTTTTTAGAGTATTGTAACCTATGGGTTTCAATAACCATCTCCAGGATGAAATTTTAAAAGTAGGTACTTATCTCAATAAATAAAAATAAACGTTTCTTTGTTTGTCCCTTTTGCGGTTGAATGGCGGCATTAATTCCTTCATCAAACGTCCTTGTCTCTTTTTGGTGAGGAAAGGCTATTTTTATATTAATTTACAACTCTGCATAACATATTTTGATTTGCATTTTTGTAAATACACAAGTGTAAAAAAAAAAAATTAAAAATGTAAACATTATGTACCTACAACATTTAACAGCCGTAATTGGGCGTAAAAAGAGCGAATGAATAAAAAATATATATTTTCTATCAATATATTTATTTATCTATGTACATTTATCGTGAATCATAAGATATTCCATCTTGAATTATTTAATAACAATATTGCATACTTCAATCCACTGTCTCGAATGTGTCGTCTGTATAATACCATTGAATGTGACCATATAGGTATCTATGGAAACAATCTCACATATTTCAAAAAACAAATGAACAAACTCCTACCATGGCACTTCGTGGATACACTTATGTAGTTGCTTTATTATATCTTTACTTTCTATCTTTCTTTCTCTTTTCTCATTCGTTGCAGGTTATGTGTTATATTTGACACTACTATGTTTTATATTTTATTTTGATTATCTTTAGTTCTGTTATCACTACAAGCATTTCCGTCTAGTAACAATTAAACATTGATTACTCATGCTGTTAACATTTCTAATTGGAGGGTTAATAGCTTCATGCATCCCAACGGCAATTCTAGTATTGTAATAATTGTAAACACTCTGTAAATGTTTCAAACAATAAATAAATAAACGTATATAAAGAAGAGTGTTTCGTTCCGTTGTTATTATGTATATAAAGAAGAGTGGCTCGTTGTCAAAAATCTATAGTTTTATTCCAAGGTTGATGAAATTTTGTGAAAAAAGTCGCACGAGTTTTTTAAAAAACCGTGCCCATCTTCTTTTTCATTTTCTTAAAGCAGACTTTTGATACTGCTTAGTAACAAATTACTGTTTACATATAATTTCTTAAAAAAAAAAAATCATCGCCAGGAACTTCAACTAGTATTGTATATAATATAAAAATACATTTTTAATATCTGTTTTCATAGTTCTCCCTAATTATCTACAGTTTTTCATCCCAGGACTAAATAGACGAACATTAAATTATATCGTGTCTTAGGTTAATTGGAAATTTTGCAGCCAATAAATTGAATTAAGTATGTATTTAATTAAAATATCTCGACGCCCTTAATGGAAATCCTCGTATACATAAATTTGGATTTAATCTCGTCCGCCATCTTATCTTATTTAAAATCAAATTGAATTGTTAATATAAGGCTGCAAGGAGGTTAATGGAAGCTACGAGTATCTGCCGCAGGGTTTCAATTAACAACAATATTTGTTTTTCTTCGCCTTGATTACGCTTGCCATATTCATTGTCATGATTAAAAAATATTTTTTTAAATAGCTTTTGTTTTAATAAATAAAATGTATTTATTTGTTTTATTTTACGTCCAGTGGGCTTTTACACAAATATTGGTAATTTAACTCTCAACGAGCAAAAAATTTGAACATGAGAAATAAATAATAAAAATAAAATAACAAATAAAAGGAACAAATATGAAATAAAAATACAACATTAAATAATTTTAAATACGCTCGGAGAGACAATCGAAGGTTTAAGAAAAGGGTTGGGAAAGGTTTTTAAAATGTTCCTAAAAATTCACCAACTTAACATTAAACATGGCAATGATCACAGGGACTGTGTGATCTTTGGGGATGCTGTGTGGAGGGTTTTTTTAGGAAGAAAGGAAGGAGAGGAAGTTTTAGGAAGGAAAAGGGTATGATGGGTGGTTAGGAATCTGGGGGTCAATGTATTCAGGAGTGACGGATTTTTTTTTTTTTTTTTTTAAAAGAAAGACAAACATTCCCGGGTTACGAATAACCCAACAATATTTGAAAATCTCCTACTACCACCACAGAAAGCCGAAAATGTTGCTTGTGTTGTGATGGAGGACTTGGCCAGCCGAGGAATCGAACACGGGACGCCCGGATGAGACCCAAACGCGATGCCCACTCAACCACTGACCAGTCAAATGTATCCACCCCTCTCACTGCGGTGCAAGGCGATGGGTCGAGAGAGTCCGGCTGGTAAGGTCAAAAAGTCTGCCTTAGATAGTCTCTCCAGAACCCGTCACGCCACATAATAGGTGGGCAAATGCATTCACCGCCAAGACCTGGATAAAGACCTCAGATGAGACCTCAGACCAAATACCAAGACGCAGACTTTACCCTATCAACCCGGGCACCCCTGCACAGTCACAATGTAGCGAACCACTTGGGTGACCTATGGCAAGGGTGTTGGTTATCCAATAAACAGTCACTAAACATGTCAGTATCACCTAAGTATTGGTTTCCCATAGCTGGAAACCACTGTATCGGAGAATGAGCAATGTAATTGAGCTAATTAATGTACACTGCAGTAGAAAAGTGATTATTTTCCCAAATATTAACAATATTAATTAAATAATAAAAATCCCAATATAAATTTGTTTGACAGATTAAAATATTAGGTATACGACAGGTGGAAAGTCAATGTTTCAAAGAACTAACTTGATCTCTTTGGCACTGGCGCCCAACCGGAAGACACCCCGAACTTGTTCTACATTCGTACATGATTGACATTATTTTTTCGCATGCCAACGGGGACTTTTTACGACTTGTTCGTACGTCCAACGGATCAGCGATGTAACTACGTCCTTCCTACAACATGATTCTCTTTCAAGAACCTCTACATGCCATCCCAAAAAAATGTATGTCTAGAAGTTAATAAAACGTTAATGTTTCCGTTTATAACTTTGGACAGTTATACCTTTGACACATTTAATGAAAAGAAGAAGGTATTACTATTAATTCTAAACGAAAAAAAAACAGAGATTTTTTTTTAAAGTAACTGTCACAACTGGAGATTGAACCAAGGGCCTCAGTCTTACCGGGATAATATTCTATTACACAAAGAGGTCAACCTCCATCAAACATAGATTTGATTCTACATGACTGTACTTTATCCAACTGCGAACATACAGAAAGGGTAAAACATACAAAATACCTGGGGGCTATTTTTGATTCACACTTACGCTGGACTGACCACATCAATTTCATCACAAATAAACTGAAACGAGTCATGCACCTAATAAAGTACGTTAAAAACATCTTCCCACTAACTAAGATCGATCTATTTTGCACTCTGTCAATCCATTGTCACATATGGAATACTAGCTTGGGGAAGTGCTACAAACATAGCAATTGACCCAATTCAAAAAATACAAAAAGCAATAATAAAACTCATCCTGCAAGTACCATTCTATACAGATTCTAGCAAAATCTACAAAACATTAGACGTCATGTCAATAAGAAAAACTCTACTCCAAATCTGCTCTCCTACACCTCCTCCATAACAAACTTCATATTCCAATTCAACCAAAAACCATAATAAAGACCAGGTTCTCAACAAATAAAACACTGAACATTCCGAAAACATACACCACACACGGACAAAGACACTTTCTATATTACGCAACCAAACTTTTTAATTGTATGCTCATTTTTTGTTATTGTTTTTGGGGTGTTATGCCGTGTTTCGCTACCTCCTTCTTTAGCCAACGTTTCGGACAGCGTTACAGTGTCCATCATCAGGGCAGATGACGTGGACAGATGATGATGGACACTGTAACGCTGTCCGAAACGTTGGCTAAAGAAGGAGGTAGCGAAACACGGCATAACACCCCAAAAACAATAACAAAAATACTTTTTGGCCGTGAAAACCTAAAAACATACCTGTATGCCCATTACTCTGAAACAATTACTAACTGCAAATGCATCTACACATTCACAAAAAAAATTTTACGGCCTGGATAAAAAATCAAGATATTCACTTTATTCAAAAAATCATAAATCCTAACCAAACTACAAAAAGTAAAAGAAAACAATTAAAGTCTTTCATGAATTTTCCTACTACACACACACTTACATTAATAAATATGTGTAGGTGTGTGTAACTTTATATGTATGTATGTCTATAAATATAAACATGTGCATATATGTGTATATATGGATTTGTATTTTATACATATTTTTTCACTCTAAATATCAGTGTATGCGATAATAAAATGTATAAAAAAAAATAATAATTAAATAACTAATTTTCTACAACAACACATAAATACTTGTCACACTTAATCATAAGCACATCAACACCTCAGCACAGATTCTCCTAGTGAGGTGTTCACGAAACATACAATATTACCCACACACAGTTTTACCTTCTGTTAGCGTCAACGGGCGTGCTGATGCTATCGGCAGGGTTGGAGAAAGCTCCCACATATTTAATACAAATTAGCTGCTGTATCTGCCCCAAATAAAAACTAGCTCAGGATTCGGTGCAAGCAGGATTTCTCGTAACCTCAAGGCTAGTGCTTGTGGTTCGGAACTTCACGCTTCTCCATTCTCCCAGGGCCTCCCTCGTCAAGCAAAACACGGTAGGTTATCACATAAACAGTTTATTCAATTCTAGGAGACACAATAATACATAAAAGGAACGATCCTAGCTGAAAGTTAGTTTGAATGTCCGTCTCTACTCTCTATCACGCGTGGTTTATGGGCTAAAACATTTAATTGCACACAAAGGGTAACATGGTAATTGACTCACGTTTGGTTTATGGGCCAACAGCGTGGACCGGAAGTGCACAAACGGCGAAACTGAACTGGTGTCGCCCATGTTCGCGCGAAACGTGGGCCCTGGAAGCTCGCTTGCTGAAGACTGCCGGGCTGCCGCTCGAGAGTTGGTCTAGCGGCGGCTCGGTTTGTCGCTCGCGGGAGGGGGTAATGCGCGCGCCTCTATATTGGCGCCTTATTCTCCAGTCCGTGGAGAAGTCTATTCTCGAATCCCGCCACGTGACAATTTGTAACGTAACACTTCCCCCCTCGCCGCAATAAAAGCGACGTGGTAATGGAGCTGTAGGACTAATAAATCCTCTTACCTTTTCAGCACTTGGGCCAAAAACATTTAAGAGAAACGAGGAGAGAGAGAGAGAGAGAGATTCCTAGCTGGAGAATAGTTATGAACAGAACACAAAAGAGAAGATACATGGTGTAACAAGGAATTGTCAATAAATGTATATAAAGGCAGTGGCATACATAAATACAGTTGCAAAGAACAAGGATCTGTTGAAGAAAGGTACAAGGGTTATGCAGTGATAGAAAAAAAAACTCTAAAATTGTATCATTGGTCTGTGAGCTAATGTTTGCGAACGTGGTTTGCGTAGGATGTCTGGGGTGGTTGAACGTTTCACTGAAGTTACAAGGTTACTTTGTCACAGTAACCTGGCCCATTTGAGATTACACTCAAGGGACACTAGGGCCTTTAAGAAATTACGAGGAAGAGAACACATGATGAGGCTTCTAGGTGGTGTGGAGAGTTCTACCTGTCACAGAGGTCGAAAGGGTAACTGCTTCCGGATCCTGTGGGTGAGCCAGTACGAAACCATTGAAGTACTGGAGAGTGGAATCGCAATTGGTGGCTGGTACACTGGCTTTTGTATGTAGTGGGATTGTTTTGTGAACAATCGTTGGTATTGTCACTTGCGCAAGGGCACAGGAGCATCAGCACAATGGCAGTAGGGCATTTGCATTATGCAGCAGGAACATTTGCATAATGGCAGCAGAAACATTTGCACAAGGGCAACAGGAACATTTGTATTATGCAGCAGGAATATTTGCATAATGGCAGCAGAGCATTTGCATTATGCAGCAGGAACATTTGCATAATGGCAGCAGAGCATTTGCATTATGCAGCAGGAACATTTGCACAAGGGCAACAGGAACATTTGTATTATGCAGCAGGAATATTTGCATAATGGCAGCAGAGCATTTGCATTATGCAGCAGGAACATTTGCATAATGGCAGCAGAGCATTTGCACAAGGGCAACAGGAACAGGAACCAACCTAGAGCTGGCGTGCTCGGGTTTGTTTTGAGTGTCGGTTCTTTGTGGTGATACAATTCGCAACTACACGCACGACTCACACTAGGTTATGTTAGATGCGGTCGGGTGCTTTTGGTACGCAGGGATTGAAGGCAAGGGACCTCCGTGACGGTAGCGAGGGCAGCATGAAGAGGCGCAGATGTAGATAGGGTGCAGAGCTGCTGGTTTTTTTTTTTTTTAAAATCCGGCAAAAATTATTATTAGAACAAAATTCTTGAAGTTTACCTGCCTAGTAGACCAATGATGAAAAAAGTTTGGAGAGAAACAAGTGTGCATGTTGAGAAAAAGTTGGATTTGTTTGGCGTGTAGAGAGAGAGACGGAGAGAGAGCTAACTAAATGTGGCTAATTCCTAATACATGTTACAAAGGTACGTATTCAAGGACAGGTTCTGTGTAACCCCTTTTGGTTTTTTTTCTTTACCAAATACATTTCCAAGAATACGTGGTTGAGGGATTGTACGTATAACAAAATTCCCCATTCGAAAGAAGTTGGTCTTCCATGACCTATGCTCACGTCTATACGGTAGCATTTTTTCTACTTTCGAAAAACAAAACATTGCGTACAAGATTAGTTATAACAAAGTGGGAAAGGAGTAGGAAGTTGAAAGGATCCGCGTATGATGATTGTCCCATTTGACAAACGAAACGCCAAGTGCGTAACGCATATATCCCCATTCACGGATAATTTCGAGGAAGGGGGAGGGTGATAATTGGGAACATTTGAACGAAGAAAACTGCTGGGGACTCGGCTATTTCCGAAATTCGACCTCTGGGTGGAGGTGAAACAAGGTCTACAGCAGTCATCCTGGCACATTACAATAATGACAACTGGGAAAGGAGTAGGAAGTTGAAAGGATCCGCGTATGAAGATTGTCCCATTTGACAAACGAAACGCCAAGTGCGTAACGCATATATCCCCATTCACGGATAATTTCGAGGAAGGGGAGGGGTGATAGTTGGGAACAATTGAACGAAGAAAAACTGCTGGGGACTCGGCTATTTCCGAAATTCGACCTCTGGGTGGAGGTGAAACAAGGTCTACAGCAGTCATCCTGGCACATTACAATAATATTTGGTAGTGTTGGACAAAAGAATACACTGACATAAAAGTCTAATCCTCTACGTGTATTGGGCAGAAGATTAGGGGTCGTTTTATTCTCCTACTTGTTTGCGAGAAATGACAGACCCTTGCTCAAATCTCACAAACCTGGGGATTTTCTTTGTTCGTCTCCCAGACAACGAGTTAGGTGTTTTTGTGTCCATCAACTTAACTCCCACGACACGATGCCCCATAATCATGAGTGAAGCGTATGATTAGTCCTTTTGAGATAGTAGATAGTTCCTGGGTTCTTGTGACAGGAAGTCCACGGGCATATTAATGATTACAAAAAAGGGGTGTGGACTACATTGAGTAGTTCACACATAAAGGTTTGATATTATTTCGTTCGCACGATTCATGGTGAGTATTATAACGTCTTCACGTATAGCGTACAAGATTGCAAAATCAAAGGATTTGCAAGTAAGTTTTATAACGTCTTCACGGATAACAATGAACGAATTACAACTGGGTTGCCCAGTATTGAAGGGAGGTGCAAAAGACTAGGTATTTATGACATTTCTGACAAAAACCCACAGAGTAATTATAACGGGCTCCCCGTATCGCATTTAGTAGATATTCTGAGATTCCCATCTATGACGGCGGATTTTATAAGGTTCCCACCTATGATGGCAACAAAGGTTAACGTTCATATAAAGGTACCTATTCAATACAGACGGCGAGACATACTGATGTACTTAGTACAACAATACCGTAGCATAATAAATCCATATTAGCGTACGTTAAAAGACTTGCACAAAGGCAAAAACATATTTGAAGATCTGGCCAAGATTTTATACTTCAACAATTAAGGGACAAAAAAAATTTCTGGCGTGCTGATGGAATGTGAATTTCATCTAAGCTTACCGCAAAAGAGATCCTTTGTGGTACAACCCTTTTGGTTACGCACAGAGTATCGTATCGTGATGGTACAACTTTTGTTGTACTTACACGTACGATGGTAGCAACAATACAAGACATGCGCTTATCGTTGTTTGACAAGGCAAATTATTTACATTGGTCCGATTTGAGTGTTTAAGACCTTCTAGGTTTTACTTACTTAAACAGACTGCGATGGACACACCTTGGTGTTATGAAAATTATAATAATGGGATGGGTTGTTCACAGGGTGGTTCACTTGGAGACCTGGCTTCTTGTTGTGACCTCGTACTTTGCACGTGATAAGTCACAACAAGGCAACCCCAAAATTTCAGTTTGAGCAGTTGAGACCCAGGGTGACTCAATGTTGCTGAAATGTTGTAAAAAAATTTATCGTTAATGAAGAGGCACGTTGAAAGTTGTCCCTTTTATAACGATACTTTCCAGACTCCACATTCAGTTCTGGGGAGAGCTAGAGCAATTAGGGTTATTTATTGAGCGCCATTCTATTTTCTTAAAAAACAGAAAAAAAAACTTAGAACGGGTAGCAAACATCTGATACCGCCGTGGGTTTACACAGGTTTGCTTACCTAATTTAACTACATATGACATAAGGGTTAGATGCACTTTGGCGAGGACCCGATATTTAATGTACAAAAAAGATTTTCTAACATTTAGAAAGGGGTGACGAGGTATGACATGATGATGTGAAAATGTGATGCTGCTAGTTGTGACGATGCACAAAACCTTGGGCACGTAGTCTCTGACTACTTGCAGTAAGCCACAGGGAATTCCTTTCTCCGAAGTGATCAATTTCAGGTAGAGGTGTGCATGCTTAGAAAAAAAACGATGTTTCCAAGGTTTGACACCTGGGGCAGCAATTAGAGGCGAATGACTGATGATGACGAGATATTTATACAAACAAAAATAAAATAAAATGAAACGAAACCACAAGGGAGAATTATATTTCTTCCATGACTTTGGCTACAGTTGACAACACTGTGCCAGAGCTAGAAAGGTTTCTAAAAACATTTCCTTTCGTTGTGCTCCGGTTTTATGCCGGACGAAATGCTTGGGCGAAAGTTTTCTTTGGGGAATCTTTCGTTTTTTACAAAACGGGGTGCCAATTTGGCAGAGAAGTACACCGCACCTTGCGACAGAGTGTTGTTTCTTCTCCAGACGTTCTTCCTTGAACGTGACGTGCTTCCTGATGTACTTTTTGTTGTAGAAAGAAGCATATTGAATAAGGCATTTTTTGGATTTATTCCTGGGAGAAATCTTTCTACTTCTCAGGGCCTGTAGTAGTTCTTCCTTTTTTGACGTAGAAATGTGGGGGATTATACCCAGCGTGACTTGAGGGACTTCCATAGTGTATAGGGTCGTGTCAGGGTGACCTTACGTTGGGAGAAAAAACGAGAACTCGACTCTTTATCCGTAATTGGAAAGAAATTTTTGCCAGGGATTGACCACTGGGGACGTATATATATTTTTTTTTTTACAAAATGCTTCTGCGAAAAAACGCGTATTTGTAAGTGTTTGGGTTATTTGAAAATTTGGGCAGAGGTTTGCCTCTGGCCACGTGCTTTTTAGGAAAAATCCAAGCGTTTTGGAAAAAAAAAATTTCGAAAATTAAAAAATCGAAAAAAGGAAAAAATCGGAAAAATTTTCAGAGTCCGAAACTGGAGAAAATTTGGGCAGCGATTTTCCTCTGTCCATGCGTTTTTTAGAAAAACTCCAAGCGTTTTGGAAAAAAAATATTTCGAAAATTTAAAAAAAATCGAAAAAAGGAAAAAATCGGAAAAATTTTCAGAGTCCGAAACTGGAGAAAATTTGGGCAGCGATTTTCCTCTGTCCATGCGTTTTTTAGAAAAACTCCAAGCGTTTTGGAAAAAAAATATTTCGAAAATTAAAAAAATCGAAAAAAGGAAAAATCGAAAAAAAAAATTTTCAGAGTCCGAAACTGGAGAAAATTTGGGCAGCGATTTTCCTCTGGCACTGCGTTTTTAAGAAAAACTCCAAGCGTTTTGGAAAAAAAATATTTCGAAAATTAAAAAAATCGAAAAAAGGAAAAATCGAAAAAAATTTTCAGAGTCCGAAACTGGAGAAAATTTGGGCAGCGATTTTCCTCTGGCACTGCGTTTTTAAGAAAAACTCCAAGCGTTTTGGAAAAAAAAAATTTCGAAAATTAAAAAATCGAAAAAAGGAAAAATCGAAAAAATTTTCAGAGTCCGAAACTGGAGAAAATTTGGGCAGCGATTTTCCTCTGGCACTGCGTTTTTAAGAAAAACTCCAAGCGTTTTGGAAAAAAAAAAAATTTCGAAAATTAAAAAAATCGAAAAAAGGAAAAATCGAAAAAAATTTTCAGAGTCCGAAACTGGAGAAAATTTGGGCAGCGATTTTCCTCTGGCACTGCGTTTTTAAGAAAAACTCCAAGCGTTTTGGAAAAAAAAAATTTCGAAAATTAAAAAATCGAAAAAAGGAAAAATCGAAAAAATTTTCAGAGTCCGAAACTGGAGAAAATTTGGGCAGCGATTTTCCTCTGGCACTGCGTTTTTAAGAAAAACTCCAAGCGTTTTGGAAAAAAAAAATTTCGAAAATTAAAAAAATCGAAAAAAGGAAAAATCGAAAAAATTTTCAGAGTCCGAAACTGGAGAAAATTTGGGCAGCGATTTTCCTCTGGCACTGCGTTTTTAAGAAAAACTCCAAGCGTTTTGGAAAAAAAAAATTTCGAAAATTAAAAAAATCGAAAAAAGGAAAAATCGAAAAAATTTTCAGAGTCCGAAACTGGAGAAAATTTGGGCAGCGATTTTCCTCTGTCCATGCGTTTTTAAGAAAAACTCCAAGCGTTTTGGAAAAAAAATATTTCGAAAATTAAAAAATCGAAAAAAGAAAAAATCGAAAAAAATTTTCACAAGTTTTCGTGGAAGTAATTTGTTTGAGAATTCAACAATATCTTGGGGGCATGGTTTCATTACGCGGCTTCCTATAGCCTGATTTTAAACAGCACCAATTTTTGGTATTTACACGCGAATTCCCTTCGTCTTTTCGACAAGATATTACCTTCTTTGTCAATTGACAAGGTATTATAGTGTCAGATGTCAAGGAATCCACGTCAACGCGAATTTAGTATTTTTTGCATTATTCGAATGTGATTCGGCATGACCCGGTATCATCAGACGACAGAGTCAAAAATACTTAATTGTCAAATGACAGAAAGAATTTAAATCCACTTGTTCCCTAGGTGTCAGCAAGTGTCCGTTTAAGAGACGTACCAGCGTGCTGCAATATAGTATATTATTAAAAATATTTAGCACTTTCGAGACCAAGCGGATGATTTGTTTATCATGTACATGATTTTAATTGTTGAATAAATTCTTCTTTAATTTGTGTTTATTTCCACTATTCACTTGTATTGAAAATAGCAATTTTAATCGGCCGACACTTTGTAATCACTGTATTATTCGCAGCGACAACTTCCTAGGTTGGGCACCTTGCGTTGGAATACCGGTAAATTTTTGTCGAGTGACGAGTCACAAATGATAAAATCGCGCCCGTAATAATTTAAATTGTGATTCGAAATTACGTTCGCGCCGAGATTCCTGTTGGAAGTGCTAGACAATTGGGAATAAACAATACATCATAATAACATTTCAGAGTTTACAATTGTTGCTTGGGAACGAGGCCGTGGTGGAACAGAAAAAAATTTAAATGGCCCCACGTTTAGCGCCAGTGTTAGCGTCAACGGGCGTGCTGATGCTATCGGCAGGGTTGGAGAAAGCTCCCACATATTTAATACAAATTAGCTGCTGTATCTGCCCCAAATAAAAACTAGCTCAGGATTCGGTGCAAGCAGGATTTCTCGTAACCTCAAGGCTAGTGCTTGTGGTTCGGAACTTCACGCTTCTCCATTCTCCCAGGGCCTCCCTCGTCAAGCAAAACACGGTAGGTTATCACATAAACAGTTTATTCAATTCTAGGAGACACAATAATACATAAAAGGAACGATCCTAGCTGAAAGTTAGTTTGAATGTCCGTCTCTACTCTCTATCACGCGTGGTTTATGGGCTAAAACATTTAATTGCACACAAAGGGTAACATGGTAATTGACTCACGTTTGGTTTATGGGCCAACAGCGTGGACCGGAAGTGCACAAACGGCGAAACTGAACTGGTGTCGCCCATGTTCGCGCGAAACGTGGGCCCTGGAAGCTCGCTTGCTGAAGACTGCCGGGCTGCCGCTCGAGAGTTGGTCTAGCGGCGGCTCGGTTTGTCGCTCGCGGGAGGGGGTAATGCGCGCGCCTCTATATTGGCGCCTTATTCTCCAGTCCGTGGAGAAGTCTATTCTCGAATCCCGCCACGTGACAATTTGTAACGTAACACTTCTCAAACCTACCTTACACCCAACATAATACTAAAAAAAAAAATATATATATTTTTGCTTACTGCTACTGAAAATTAACGTTTTGTACTCCTATGTTAACCTCTGTAATCAATTGTAAAATTGTGTATTCAAGAATAGACATAAATATATAAATTAATTCTAACCACCGACATACTGAGACCTGATTATATTCCGTCAATTTTATCGATCTCATATCTCAATTTAAGAATTACCAATATTATTATCGTCAATAAGTTAGTTCCATTTTTGGACGCTATATTTTTTGTACGATTCCAAAGTAATATCAGAATATGTTTGTAAAAATTAGGTCTCAGTATCTCAGTTTTGTCCCGGTGAGAGAGGGGTCTTGGGTTGGATCCCCAGTTGAGACCGTAACCTTTTAATTCTCCGTCTCTTTTACTGGTACGTTTTGTTTAGATTTATTAATAAAATACGCAAATTTTTAAATTTATTGAAAAAATCCGTCATTATAACATTATCCGATTATATTCCGTTTGCATTTCGCAGATCGTGAATATTTTGTTCAACTCTCAAATTTAATTGTGAATACATTCAACAAAAGGTTCGAACTGCCTAGAACCTCTGGGTTTATGGAATCCCCAATTAGGAGTGTGTTGAATGTTTCAAGAAGCGTTTTAATTCTGAAGTAGTCTTTTGCTAGGGCGGCTTACATAGTACCTACCACTCTCGATATTTCTCAATAAACTAGAAAAATATTAGTTGTAAGAATATGTATGTGTGTACTTATGGTGTATCTTGAATATTCAAGTAAGAAAATATCGGAAAATCCGAAAATACCTGCATTTTATTCCATTTGTATCTACGTACCTTTACTTATCGTACCTGTGTCGTGAGGATTCTCAAAACTTATGGCTCAAGTCCCTTGCCAATAAACTCGGTTGACATTTCTCTGTTCAGAATGCATTCCGAGTCATGTCTCCTTTTCAGAGAACTTTTCTATACTACCACTGTGGACTTTTGCAACAGAAACTGTAAAGTCACGATGAAAGGTTTTCTTCAAATTAATAATTAATCTTAACGTAGAATAGAATACATTTTTGTAAGCACGAATTTATTAACCTCAATAATGTTCTATAGCTAATAATTCTACAGTGACGTTACAGATGCAGGCAGATTCACGCATATCAAAAAACAGTTTGCTTGAATATCACTTCAGTTTTTCAACAGTTATTGGAGAATTGACATGATTGGAGAGATATTCAGCAGATTTTGCGTTTCAAATAATATAATTCCTCAGAGGAGGCCCTGACGGAAACGATTTCTCTCAGTTTCCTATGTCGTCTTGGGGACGGGGTATGGAGGGTGTATTTTATATCGGTGGTAGGGTGTAATACGAATTATTAAGAAATAATGCATTATTTATTTTTTCTAAATTTTATTCCAGCAGGGCTGGGTGGATGGTGCACTAAACTAAATCTGACATATTACATGAGGTAATATATATTTTTATTTAATAACTAGCTGGTTCCCGGCATGCCTTGCAATGCCATTTTCAATAATAAAGTGTTTCTCCCTGCATGTCCTTTCCCGTGCGTCTCCATTCCCCCCTCGCCTCCCCTTCCTCTCCCACCACCCTCCCGCTTTCCATATATTCAATCCCAGTACATTTAATTTTCAAACATCTTGCGTGTCACTCATTACATTTTTTTTATTCAAATAATCATTTTTCTTATAGTACAAATATTCATTTTTATACATTATAAAAACAATCAATTAAATTTGGTAACATAGGTAAGTGTTTAAAATAAACTACCGATATTCTTTATTAATTAAATTAATTCTTGATAATTAAATTACATTTCTTGACAATTAAATTATATTATAATTAATATTTAATAACATTACAATTAAAGTTAAATTACAATTACAATTCTCGATAGTTGAAATACCTATAATTTTTGATGAGATTCGAAGAATTCAAATTTGGTAAGTATCATAGGTGAGTAATTCAATTAAATTCATTAATTTAAAGAGTTCATTCGAAAATTGAATTTTGATTAAACAATTGATGGTTTGAAAATGTCATTCGCAAATTGTGACAATTTTGACAGTTTCGTTAGAGTTTTTTTAATGATTAAAAAACTTTTCAGATGTATTAACATGTTGTTGTAATAATCCAGAAACCTTCGCGATGGAAAGAATATATTTTGAAAGTTTCAAACATTTCATATTATGCTTTATAGCAATACATAAACAACAAACAAACAAGCAAGCTAGCAAATCCACGTTCATTTTTATATATATAGAAATCTGCTCTTGTCGATTTTTGATAATATTTCAAATGTTTTCTCACTTTTATCTACTTCTTTAGGGTTTGAAGAGTAAGAAATGATACTACATATATTAATATGAGCTTTTACTCGATTGTGTCTCTATTACTTCTCTATTATATAAAATATTTTCCATGAAACTCCAGTTCTCCTGTGTATCTAATGAAAGCTTTATATAAAAGTAGTTTAATCAGTTCATGTTTAAAGCAGCGAATTAAGTTAAGTCTGAAGGTTTATATGCGAGAAACCGCAAAATTACCAGAATTACCACACTGCTTCCGAAGCTTTTTTCAACAAGAAATGTAAAGGATCGTTCCATCCACTTTCAACGAAGGATATTGCTTTAAAAAGTATTTTCAACAACCACATCCTTATCGGCAACATTCAAGTTAGTTCAAAGATAGAAGCGTTAATTCAACGTCCTTTACCTAAAAATACTTTTCAAACTACGTTGTTGAAATTGATGTCATACAATGATTTAGACTTTTTTACGTATTCACTTTTTTATGAACACTTTTGAAGATTTCGTGTGGTCTGTTTGAGACAACTTTTCTTCTAATTTCCATCGGATAGCTCCTATCGGATGAGCTTTTAAACGCCTGAACTGAGAACAATTTCGACTAGTGAAATTCAGACACCCCATCAAAAAATCTGATCATTTTGAAGAGTGATTGAATATGATTTCGATTGTGATGTGAACTTTTTGTGGGAGCCGGTAATTCTTTCGTGTTATCTTGCTTCGATGAATCCCAGAAGAATTTTAATCCGACCACGTAGATCGTAGATATTATACTATACTGTTAAAAGTTTTCTAAAGCTTTGGCGAGATAAAGAAACTATCTTCGATACAAAACTAATTTTGCTATCAGTAGATTTTGTGATAGAACAGAGCTAAAACTAACGTAATAAAGTTGTTTAAATGGGTTTTTCGTAGATAAACGGTTTAATAAAACATCCTGCTTTGTTTTAACGAATATTCTTAGTCATCTGAGACCCTAAGCTTTAATAAAAGTATCAAAAATTTGTTCTTTCATAGCTTTGTTTGAAATCTGTAGCACAATGGTTTTTTTTTGTATCCAAATACCTACTATTTTCAGATGGCTTTCTCTCTATATTCCACAACAAAATTTCAGGACGCGATAGCAACTGTCACCAAAGATACCTGATTTTAAATTTTTAGACGTACATATCGATCATCCAGTTGGTTAGTCGGATATCTCTTAATATTAAGTTTTGAGATAATGAAGAAAGTAATATTTGAATGCTCACCACACATCAAATATTATTTACACGTTCCTCTGTTTTACATATTAAATATGCTATTCTCGCCCTTGAGTGATTTTTCACAAAAACGGCGCTGTATAAATCAACAAAATATTATATTTAAAAAAATCGGAAGGCTTAACGGTGTACATTCGCACGACACTTTGAAATATCCTACTTGTGACCCAGAAAACATCAACATTTTGTTCAGTTCACAAGTTTTTCTGCGTTATAATTGATTTAGTGGTATTTATGAGTAATCTGAGTATTGTACCGGATAGAAAGCACACTTTTACATACAACTGAATTATATGTAAATGTGTACCCTTATTTTTATGCATGAATGAGTATTATTTATGTATTAGATTTGTTTGTATATCTCAATTTACCTAAAAAACATAATATAAGCTATAAAACTTTATAAAAAAATGTTGTGCAACTAAGAATGTGTACTTCTATGTACTGCCTTAGCCTAGCCATAAAGAATATATCTTATGTGTACTAATATTTATTTAATTATTTAACAAATAATTTTAAAATTATATCTGACAAATTAAAGCAACCATATCAACAATTCAGTTCCATTGTGGTAGTAACTCGTAATTTTATATTAAATATTGGCGATTTTCATTTAGTTGCCACACTGTAACGCATGCACGTTGGACCGCGCTTCTGACAGAGCAGTTTTGAAACCAACCGTTGATCTGTCTCGAATGTCGGTCGTAATAACATGTACTTCTTACATTATTTTTTTTTTTTTTATTTTTTTTTTTATTAATGTCTATTCTTGAATACACAATTTTACAATTGATTGCAGAGGTTTACATAGGAGTACAAAACGTTAATTTTCAGTAGCAGTAAGCAAAAATATATATTTTTTTTTGTATTATGTTGTGTGTAAGGTAGGTTTGAGAAGGTAAAACTGTGTGTGGGTAATATTGTATGTTTCGTGAACACCTCACTAGGAGAACCTGTGCTGAGGTGTTGACGTGCTTATGATTAAGTGTGACAAGTATTTATGTGGTGTTGTAGAAAATTAGTTATTTAATTATTATTTTTTTTTATACATTTTATTATCGCATACACTGATTATTTAGATTATTATTTAGATTATTCTAAACTCCGTGTTTCCAACATTTGTCTGATAACATCGCTTTTATAAATTAGACTGTTTAATAAAAAATGATCCGTTTGAAAATGAAATTTTAAACAGCATCCGCACCCTTTAGCAATCACCAGATCGTTATCGTCTCACCAACTATTTTTTTGTTATTTTTATTTTTTTTATTTAATACAGATATATACGAGTACAGTGATTTTATATGAATTACTTATCGGTACAGAATATATTAAAAATTGCAATCTCACCAAAGAAGAAGGTAGTTCTTGTGCTTGATGAGCAAGTTACACTAATTATAACGGAAATAGAATATCATTAAGCAATAGGTAATTATATAATCGGAACAATTGAAACTTCTGGATCTTCTGTATGTGTAGGTGTACATATATAGGATTCGGTTACATACTAAAATATTGAGCACTTAAGAGAGTATTAGAAAAATCTAAATAAAATATTGAAGAATTATATTTAGTTAATTATTTCTGATGAAGTATAACTTCAGTTTGAGTTTCAGTTTATGGATATCTTTTTTTTTAACTCAATCGGAAGGTTGTTGAAATACTTCATTCCTAAATAGATATAATTGTTTTGCATTAGTTTGGTATTATATTTTGGTATTTTGATTTTGTCTTGATATCATTTTGAAAGATGGGTTTCAAATTTTTTGTTGATATTATCTTTGTAAATTTGCCTAATCGGAAGAGACTTGTTGAGGAAGACCTTTTGAGCTCTCTAGCCGGACTCTATCGACCCATTGCCTTGCACCGCAGTGCGATCGGTGGATTCGTGCATTCGTCACTCCTACACAGATTGACTCCAAGATTCCAACCCGCCCCTCATACCTTTTTCATTCCTGGAACTTCCCCTTCTTCCATTCTCCACACACCCAAAGGTGACATAGGCCTTAAGGTGATTCGATTTTTTTTCATATTACGAGTATTTACAGAATGTTATAAAGTAAGATCAAAGTAAACAACATCGAACAGTATTAATAAAGTGGCGTCTGCGTGGTTGAATTTCGGAACCCGGCTTTGAGTGCATGTCTGACGCCACGCTTACGTACACGTACCCGCCGCGCCACAAATAACATCTGTGTTCGTGAAATTTTAAACAAAATTACCATTGTAATTCGGTTTCGAATTCAATAATTCGTTCTACAAATTGATGAATTTGTAGTATCTCTCCGGATATGGAAAGATTGATTAGGTAATTTATTAGTAATACTCAGTTGTATCAAGCAGCCATTTATTACATCTGACGTCATTGCCTGTCCCGGTGACTAGCTATCACTAGATGGATTGGATCCGAGGATCGGGCTAGCGGATAAATAATTTGGAAACATTTTTCGTTATCGTTTTCACAATATTAATTAATTCAGGCATCAAAGGGTCAAGTGTTTTTTTTATTAATAGTGATCATGTACAATACAAGCAACATCAATAAAAACATTCTAACGTAATTAAGTTAATTAATAAATTAAACCCTTTATGTCGGCTAACGCTTGGTTGGTCGACTAAAGAATTGATTATTTAAATAGGGTGACACATAATATATCACCATAAGACCAGCCCTTCTGGTGCCGGGTACAGTGTGGCCAAAATTTGATGATTCATTTAACCCAATAATATGAAGGATCGGGCGGAGGGTCCTCGCTGACCCTAATCAGGCTATTTTTTACCACCCGTCACGCCGTGTCACAACCAACAACACTCGGTTGGGCGTCTTTTTGGAACTAAATTAAGTATTCAATTTTAAACATTATTACAGTATATGTGAGATGTTATATTCTTAGGACGGGTTGTTTCAAAAAATTTGATGGATTCATCAAATATTTGAAGTTAATTTTCACGTTTTGTGTAAGTTCTATTCAAGTTCTGTGATTATTTCAGTATTGTGAAGCAACTGTCCTATAACTATATAATAACAGAACTTGAAAAGAACTTACACAGAACGTGAAAATCAACTTCAAATATTTGATGAATCCATCAAATTTTTTGAAACAACCCATCCTTAGTGGCGAGTCTTCGATAAAATGTTGCACATATTTTATCTTATTTTTTTGTGGCTATATTTGCCCGAGTTAAAGACAATGTTCCCTCACTTCTGGATATATTTATCAAACATTTTCAAATATTATTTATTTTAATAGGGATTAAATAGCGTATTGTGTTTCAGAATCGCTGGACATTATGTGACGAATATATTTTTGGGTAATGGAGACAATAATAACAGTTTTTATATATATAACGAGTTTTTTTTTGCTTTAACTGTTATTTTTGTTTGTATTGCTAACCTGATTGTTGTATTATGTTTTTTTCTGTTAAGCACTTGCATACTGCTTTCTAACAACGTATGCAGGGACACTGGAGGTCTAGATTCGTTCAAAATAAATATATGTAGCTTCGTTTAACAAAATTAGAATCTTGCGAGAGCCTTGAAGGAGTAACCGTCTGTTACTTATACCAGGGCGGGTAAAAGGTGGATAACATTCAATGTGCCTTTATTATGTAGCCAGTTGTGTATGTGTAACGCGATTGGATGCATAACACCTAGGTCACATCACGGTTGAAAGTAAATCTGTGCGAGACGCGCGCGGGTGAAGACTTGATGATAATGTTGCTGTGGTCAACTGGTGGTGAAAATTATGGATATTCTTCGTCCTCCAGTGAGATGTTCAATACCGTGGTCGGTGAAAATGATGTGGCAAATTCCTCCAGGCCGACGTTCGCCACCATGGTGGTGGAGATAAAGGGTGGCAAATCCTTCAGGCCGATGCTCAACACCGTAGATAGTGGAGTTAAAATGCGATGTAGTCAACCCTCGACACCATGAGGGCTGAGTCTGGAAGGTGCGCTAGGCCGGAGACGCGAGTGAATCTCAAACGGCGGACTCGGCGAAGAGTCACAAGTCATGGTGATTTTTTGAGCAGGCTGCATTTTATATAAGTAATAGATTGAAAATCCTAGCATCGTTCCGAGAAGCCGACGCTGCGTAATACCTACTCGCATAATCAGTGGCGATATATATCGATCTGTTTATCAAAAATCGCCTTGGTGCTGAAAAAAATAAAAGTTGTTAAAGTAAACCCTGAATACATCATAAAATTAAAGTTAATTTGATACATTAATATCCACACAGAAAACGTAAAATTTTGCCGGATACATTCTTAAAAATCTCGATAAATTCTAAACTTAAAGAAAAAATACGTTTTGAAAAATCGTTACTTCCATATTTTTTATCACACTAAAACACGAGTTAAATAGTTATGATAATTACCTGATTTTCTAGATTTCATCATAAAGATTCAGAAAACACAGTAGTTACAGTTGAATTATCACGATGACGTGCACACGTCGACCCGCGGAGAAATCCAAACTCGACAGACATAAAATTACTCGTTCGCGTTTCGAGGTAGTGAGTATTTGCGATGGTGCCATACGTTGCAGGCAGCTAAATTTTTTGTTTTTTTTTTTAATTCTAAAAAGATTAGACATTTAGGAATCCAATAAAAATAAAATGAAATCCAGAAAGAAACCTCGGGTTTTATAATAAAGTTACGCTAGATACCTCAAATTATTAACTGTGCGGCGGCAGGTTAGTTGGGCGTGTTGCATTATTTTAGTAGCGCGTGGCTACACAATGAACAAGAAAAGAACACGGCCGAATGTATCTAAACACATAACATTTTGATATTTTGATAGACAAAAAGTGGAATTTTAATGCATCTTTTATCATCTATCCCGAAGTAAACAGTAGTATCTTATCTATTGTTTTTAATCTATCCTATCTATTATTAAATCTTTAACTGACAACCCTGAAATAACAGAGCTAATTAGCAATACCTGCGTAGTCATTCCAAACAAAATTACTCTATTTGTTTACTTTAAATAGTTGATGTTGATAACTTTTCTAACAAGTCACCGTTAAATAAAATGTTCTCCGTTTTTATAAAATTCTATACCCTAAGAGCTGATATTCTTTTTTTTAGTAACGTAACAATAGTTTAGTAACACATAATTGTATCCTATACCTAATTACTAGCTTTTACCGTACATACTTCGTTAAATGAACATTCTTATTTTGTTATTATTGTAATACTGATTACCTCCTGTAAATCACTGAGTAATTTTATTTATCAGTTGAAAGTAAGGGCCATTTTATGGCGTTTAAATAAATAAATAAATTAATTAATTTAACTGATTGGCAGAGTTATTTAAAAAAAAATGAATTAAGCATGTACCAGCAGCTCTGAAAGATTACCTTAGGTAGTTTTATGTAAATTGGCGATATCAGCTTTCTTTTATACCGCATTCTTTGGGTGACTTTTCACAAAAACGGCGCTCTACAAATTATCCAATTAATACCATTGTTATTATTGTTATTATCAATAAATTTAAAAAAAATGTTGGTGAACCGCAGAAGATTCCCAATTGCCCAGATCCAGAGTGACCATGGGGTATGTTGTGAGGCTGAAAGAAATGGGGTGAAATGGGAAATATGTCAGTAAACCAGCTAAAACAACTTGTAACTTTTCGGCTATTTATTACCAGTCACATAGTTTTTTTTTTTTTAATTTCATCACTCTTTTTACTTTAATGTAGCCTTTTTTGGCTTAACTCTAAACGAAAGGCCCTGAGGAACATAATTTCCCAAAGGGCCTATGTTGATTTTCGGATTGCTGTGTTCAGGGTTTTTTTGTGGAAAAGAAGGAGTGAACCTTGAAGGTCGTGAAGAGACCCATGTCGTGGGAGGGAAGAAACACAGAGGCCGTTATAAAGGCACTACCCGGCTCTGCACAAGTTTCGACTCCCTTTCTTGATTCGCTTTGTCTCATTTTAAACAGAAAAAGAATATTTCAAAATCTTATGACGGAAAATCCGACGTGAAAAACTTATGTACAAACTTAATAACAAAGTTATTATGATGTGATTTTGGGGTATTATGCCGTGTTGCGCTACCTCCCTCTTTAGCTATCGTTGCGGACAGCGTTTCAGTGCCCATCAACACAACATCTGACAAATGTGTCACATCTTCCCAGATGTTGGACACTGTAACGATATCCGAAAAGTTGGCTAAAGAAGGAGGCCCAAAAAAAATCATGATAATAATTTTGGCTGTGAAAATTTCAAATCCTTTCTAATATAAGAAACTTTGCTTACACCACCATTTAATAAAAATTATCAACACTTTTTTTTTCGTTGTTTTTTTTGTGTGTTATACACACTGTAACGCTGTCTAAAACGTTGACTAAATAAGGAGGTAGCGGAACACGTCGTAACACCCCAAAAACAAATAACGAAAATACTTTTGGCCGTGAAATCTAAAATCGTATAATCATCAACATGTTTCACTATCAATGGTTCCTTCCTTCATCAGAATAAAAATTACATTATTATTATTTTTATAAGAATTTCTTTTTTTTAAGAAGAAATAAAACAAATCTGAAGCTTTTAATATTAGGTAGATACGTATTTAAGGTTCTTCACAGCCGCGGCGTAATCCCATTGGACTCGCGTTAAATGAAGCCAAAGGAATCCACAGCCAGCTAAATAATCTGAGTTGACGGCTGGTCGGGCCTGTGACGGGTGACGAGGTTGCTCGGGCTTTAAAGCCATTCAATATCAATGCTCCTTCGTCCTGTTGACGTGAGGAGGATGTTGTGGTGAGAGCCACGGTGAGCATTATACACCTATCTCATTTATATATTTAACATTAAATTATTCATAAAATAACTTTTGTAAACAGTTTTTTACAGGTTTTTCGACTAAATATATATATATAAATATAATAATATATACTAATATATATATATATATATATATATATATATATTATTATACTAAATATAATAATATATATATACATATATATCGAATGTGCTTTTTTTAATTTCTCTTCAAATTGGCCACATTTTGGGCAGCGAATGCTTGAGGGTGTTTGCAAATTGACCAAAATATGTCCAGAAACGCGCCAGTGTCTAAGGTGACACATAAGTAAGAATAAACAATTATCTAAATCAATGGAGTACTCATAAATATCATAAATATTTTGCAGAGAGCAACATTGTGCTTTATTAAAAGAAATGGTTCGGGTTAAAGATTAAGAGAAAGTGTAGAGTATGTCAAAATTCGACATTCTTTAAGATCTAGAAACCAACTAAATCCTTTAAAAAAGGTTGTCAATAGTACTTAAATGTAAGTAGGTTATCTGGATATATATACGGTGTTCGGAAACCCGTAGTACAAGCTAGAAACTGGAGAATCAACATTACTTAATTAAATGAAAACAAACAACATTGTGTAAACATCACTATATAATCTCGACGGTTTCATGCCAACTGAGAATAAAGTCAACTCAAAACCTCCTTGAAAAGTCATTAAAAGCTATGAAAAAAATAATTTTTAATTAGCCGATAACCTTAACATAACGTAGCCTATTTAACCATTTTTTTTATCACTCTAAATGACTTATCTGAGATGGTTCTGAGTTGGTTTCATTCCGAGTTGTCCGGTCACCAATCTCAACATGTTTCGAAAAAGTTTTCTTCGTCAGGAGATTAATAAATGGAGCCGGTCGAATAAAAAAAGTTGGTCGGTAAGGGGTTAATAACTTCAGCTGTTCAATGTATTTTTAAATGTATCGAAACATAGACCTGGCTCAAAAACTCCGGTTTAATTTAAAAATATTAATATTGGTTTAAGTCTGTAACTCCGGTTCAATGAACTCTACAACTTTTGCTGTGAATTTAAGTAACATTTTCAAAATTTGAAGTGTTTTGAGAATTCAGACAACGACAAGGTACCTACCTACCTTTAAAATAATATTTATAAAGAACATTATTTTCATTTCCATTTTTAAAACTGGAACTGATTTGTAGAAAATTCAGATTATAAATCCTTGCTTTTCACAGTGCTATGATAACTTTCTTATAAAACATGTTTATTATAAAAAAAAAAATTATAGTAATTATTTTTATTTTCAAACAAAAATACTGCCTTTGGAATTCGAGTGAGTACTTTCGCGCCACCTTGTTTGTACCTTCTTTAAATTTATTTAATCCTTTTAAAAAGAGATAATTTCCATCGAATATTCTCGCATGCCCGAGCAGATCGACGGTGCCATCATCTGTCGCCAGACCCCAGACGTCTTCACCTTCATATCCAAGTCACCACGTCAAAGTTGTCATGTTCCTCGAGATTAATCCGTCGATCAGGGGGTCCAATGGGCTTTAAAACTTTACCTTTACCTGCCCCGACTGCCCTTGTTATCTGTTTACCTCACCTTCTCCTTTCCCCTCCTGTTGGCCCGGATCATTGTCACTTCTGGCTCACTGGCTGGGTGCAAATTACATAAATGCTCAAACAAGATCAAGTCTGCGATAAGATTCATTTCTGGGCTCGGGTTACTATCTGCTCTTGAGATTACAAACAGTGAAATTTATATGATACCGAGACTGGCCCTGTGGTCGCGGACCAGGGTACTTTGCCGTGTCATCGAGGACTTGAAGAAGTTTTGATGTTGAAATTCAAATTTTTAGGCAAATACCTCACAAGAGCCCCAGCTGCCCCTGTCTGGAGACAGTAAGATTATGGCATCCCGGATTGGGGTATGTTGTGAGGCTGAAGGGAGGGGAAGGAGATGGGGAAGAGAAAGGTGGGAAATTACCTGGCTACTCAGATCTGGTCACCAAGCACGGCTAGAGCCATTTCAAGCAACGTTTCAATTCTGAATGGTGGTCTTACACCAGCGCGATAACGACAGTGTATATATATTTTTTTATATGAATACCGCACAAGAGTCCCAACTGCTCCCGTCTGGAGCCAGTGAGACTATAGCATCCCTAATTGGGGTATGTTTTGAGACTGAAGATAGTGGAGAGGGGAAGGAGATAGGGAAGAGGAAGGTGGGGAAGTATCTGGCTATTCAGATCTGGTCACCAAGCACGGATAAAGCCATTTCAAGCAACGTTTCAATTCTGAATTGTGGTCTTACACCGGGGCGATAATGATAGTATCTTCCACTCTGGAACGTGCTGCAAATATACAACATTTATTGTTTTAAATTAATTAGTTGTGAAATAAAACAAATTATTGAAATAAAATTTATTTGCTCGCGCCGAATTTGATCCCGCAAATTTCGGCTTGCGAGTCAAGAGCCTTATTTCTCGATCGCGCCGGCCGTCAATAGATCACAGAAAATCCGTGAAATAGATCACAGAAAACGCATTTGCTTTTGTTATTTTCCTACGCATAACTACTAATCGAAGTCAATTAGGATGACAAAAGAAAATGACAGCTTAAGGACCTTTGTAGCACAGTGGTAAGATTGGACCTTTGTCGGTTTGACGGATTGCAATTTTTTTGTTTTTTTTTTACACGAGCTCCACACGGGAGGCTATTTAAAAAAAATAATTTCACTCGGGGCCTACATCATATTTGATGAGTGGAGGGTATTTTAAGGTAAAGGAAGGAGAGAAAGTTTTGGGAGGGAAAAAGGTGTCGGTGGTAATCTGAGGGTCAGCGTGTCCAGGAGTAACGGACGAATGAATCCATCCCTCCTACTGTGGTACAAGGCGGAAGGCCGAGGGAGTACGGTTGGATAGGCAAAAAGGATTCCCTCAACCAGTCTCTCTCGATCTGGCCCGCCTAACAGTGGTTGGGAAAACGCATGAGTTGCCAAGATCTGGACAAACATCACCCCATGAACCCATGCACCCCTGCTAAATCACCAAACTTAGAGAAACACTTGAGGTGACCTATAGCAGGAGTGTTGGTTATCCAATAAATGGATCCCGAGGCGGCGGTGCCCGTACTCACCTCTCAGATTGAATTGAAGCATTTTGCTTTCATTTTTTGTGAGGCGGGTTTGCGTATCGCCGCCCCGTGAACCATTTAATGGATAACCATCACCTGTGCCATAGGTCATCCCAAGTGGTTCGCTACGCTTTGTGACTTAGCAGAGCTGCCCGGGTTCATGGGGTGATGTTTGCCTAGGTCTTGACGGCGGATGCATCTGCTACCAATTGCGTGGCAGGCCATACCGGGAGTGACTGGTTGACGGAGACCTTTTTGCTTCTCCAGCAGGGCTTTCTCAGAACATCACCTTACACCGCAGTGGGAGGGATGAAATCATTCATCCGTCACCCCTGGACACACTGATCCTCATACCTTCTTCCTTCCCAGAACATCCTCTCCTTCCTTTCCTAAAAATGCCCCTCCACACAGCAGCCTTAAAGATGATGTATGCCTTGAGAGGAATTATTTTCTTTAGGGCCTCCTGTGCGGAGTTACTGTAAAAAAAAATAATCGGCATAATTTTAATGACTCCGATATGTCAGTTTGTTTGAAAAATGTCCCTCAATTCACTTCTAAAACACAGGTTCGTCACAAATTTATTCATTGCTGAAATGTACAATAATTTATTCCAACAACTTTTTCACCTGCTTTACAAGAAACAATCATTGTAAAAAATCTGTCTTTTAATACCGTCTTGCTCAATGATTCCCCAACCGAAAGAAGTAACTTAAATTAATACGGTGCAGATGGAATCCTTGCAATCTATTTGCGTTTTCTGCAATATCTTCTATTCGCAAAGCTCGAAGCAAATCCATATTTCATTACGAGATATTAATCGTAGAAATGTAATAAAATAATATATATCCCCGAAAATTTTTCTGTAAGTCCAGGAAAAGCTCGATCGTTTTTCGCGGCGGCGGCAAAAATAATAATAAAGTAGTAATCCTTCAGATGCAGTTGGCAAAAGTTTGAAACAATTTCGAGAGCGGGCAATAAATAAAGCTGGGATTTTAATCCGAGAGCCTTCGGAGGATGGGAGGATAGGAGAGGTCGTATTTTACATTCAGGACTTTTTTCATAATCAATAAATGTCGGTGGGATGTGTGCAGTGGGGCGTGGGATTGCTTCCGACTTTATATCTTCGGACTGAGATTTCATAGGGCTGAGGTGAGCGGAAATAAATTTAATTTCACTTTTTATTTTGGGAAGAGTTGGGTTTTTAATGATAATTCGTAATAATGTATGAGTCAGCTAAAAAATTTCAAAGGGTTTCGTAAAATGTATGTACCTGTAACTTAGGAAAGTGACAAATAGTTTATCTCGTTGATTTGAACTGAAAATATGGTTCTGTTTAATAATATTATTTTTATTTATTTTAATTCAATTTGGGAGGCGGGTATGGGTATCGCCGCCCCGGAACCATTTATTGGATAAAAACACCCCTGTCTTTAAGGTCACCCCAAGTGGTTCGCAACGTTTTGTGACTTACCGAGGGTGCCTGAGTTCATGTGGTGAAGTCTTGGCGGCAGATGTATTTGCACACCTACTGCGTGTCGGGTCGGATCGTGGAGTTTTCGGTTGAGGGTGATCTTTTGATCTATCCAGCAGAACTCTCTCGACCCATCGCCTTGCACCGCAGTGGGAGGGATAAATTTATACGTCCGGCACACCTGGACACATTGACTTCCCAGATTCTCACCCACCCCTCATACTGTTTTCGTTTCCAAAACTTCCTTTTTTTATAAATAAGTACCTCTAATTTTGTATACAATACACAAATAATAATTAATGGTCTGTAAGTGGATTCACCAAAGTTTGATAATGCCTTCGGAAGGCGGAAAATCTGTTACGCGTAATAATAAATTGTAACAGCATATCTTGTTTATAAATAAACCGTTTTTTAATTAAATAAAAATATTAATAAAATTTAATTAAAAACATTAATAAAATAGAGTAATGGAGTTTTACGACGCTCTTTTGTTCGTTTTCTGTATTAATTTGTCAAATGGGAAAATAAAATTAATTTTGGAATAGTTTGAGCGCAGTAGGTACCTCATTATATATAATAAAATAACACTTATAATTACATAGTAAAATGAGACAACAGTAGCACCACGTGATACGAAAATGTCGAAGATTTAAGCTGAATTAAAACGAAAATATAAATGGGTTGTTCCATGTCAACAATGGCGAGCTTTTAGTGTAAAGTATCAGCTCGAAAATATTCCTCTGCGTGCTTTTTCACTTCCGTCTGAACGTGGCTTTAGACTTTAGATGGTTTGGGAACGTGTAGCGTACGACGCGGAAGTGAATGAAAAACAGAACGGAAACGACCCTGGGAGAAATAACGTCACAGGATATGGGGGTGGGGTTCCACTATCTCTGCCTAACCCTGCAGCTAAAAAACTGATTTATGTATCAGATATAGATGCTTTCGTGCGAGAAAGTTACTGAAAATTACTATGTTTTTACCTGACGATATCGAGTGCCTAAATTAAATTTACGTTGACGTGAAATTTCGTACACAAAGAACATTTTAAACTACTATTTAAACTCTTCTTCATACACTTCATAAATTTGCTAAACTTATAATATTACTTATATTTATTTACTGAATGTTACGTAATTGTTTATTATTACATATATGTTATTATTAAGCTGTTATTATTTACCTATCTTTATTTTTTTGTTAATAATTTATTTATTATTCGTCACTGTCAGTACGGTTACCCTATGGAGCCATCTGATAAGCCATTACAGGTAACTTGTACTTATTTTATTTACAATAGAATGTTATTGTTGTGAACTATAAATGCACTGCTTAACTGTAATTAATGTTTAAATAACTATATTTAGTTCTTCTTTTGTAGCAGTCTTTTTATATTAAGTTTGAATGAATGTTTTATTTTAATTCCAATATTGTAAAACTGCACATCTCGACACAGGATGCCCTAGTGAGATGTGCAGTTTATGTATTAATGATATATTATTTCATTTTCCAATAAATGAATAATATGCAAGTGAAGCGAACATAAATTAATATAAAATGCGTGAAAGTCAATTTTTTAAAATATTTATTTGCGCCAGCAGGGCGTTGATTCAAATATATGAAATTTTTTATTCACATTAATGTATTAAAATTTGTATGATGGTCTCCGTTGTCGAGGGGCAAGACTTTCGACTAGCAAACCGGAGGTCGCGGGTTCAAGTCAGGCGTGCGCAAGTAAAATTTATTTGATTGATTTGTGTTTTCATAAAATATCATTTAAAATAATATAAGGTATATTTGCGGCACGTTGCAGAACGGAAGATACTCTCAGTTTAGCCCAATGTAAGACCACCATTCAGAATTGAAAAGTTGCTTGTAATAGCTTTAGCTATATTTGGTGACTAGAGCTGATCAGTCAGGTACATCGCTACTTACATCTTTCCCATCTCGCCACTTTCCTTCAGCCTCAGAACATATCTGAAAGAAAAAAAAATATTTTGGATTTTTATATTTTGTACCTACATAATGTGTGGATCAAAGTCGATAATATTTTTACTTTATATTTATTTTGTGCAAGTGTTTTAAACAGTCGTTTCCTGCACTATTTACAAGTATAATTTCGTAAATATTGTTATTTATATGTAAAAGCCTACATAGGCATAAATAACTAAATAAATAAATATCCTAATTGGGGATGCCGTAGTCTTGCTAGCTCCAGTCGGTTGGGAGCAGTTGGGCTCTTGTGCGGTATTCACATTAAAAAAATTAATAATAATAACAACAGTAAAACTAGTAAAAGTGCAATTCCTAGCTACATGAAAGGGATACGCAATTCAATTTATTCATATTGGCACAATAGAAAATAAAATAATAAGTAAGGAACAAAATGTTTCAACATTACCCTCGTCCAACAAACACAATACAAAGAAAAGAGAAAAAATTAATGAATAATTTAAGTTAAAAAAGGGGGGAAAATAAAAGTATTTACAAAATTGTTGCAGAGTTTTAGTTTATGTTTTGTTGATTTTCGATCAAATTTAAGATGTCTATGCTTTCGGGAGAATTTTGTCGCTACCGTAGTTCGTTGACAATTTTACACCTCAAAAAGCCAAATAAACAATAATTTTATTTCCCAATTAATTTTAAAACAAAGATTTATGGCTGCAGACGTCTGGAAATTCGTGGCATCATAATTGAAGTGCCCGTCCAAGTACGACGAGAGCGTGAACCCGGCGATCCGAGATTGAATTACTCTGACGCCCGCAGTGATATCGTGTTTCAATTACAAATAATAAAAGTGATAAATCGATTGGAAACTTATTTTTGATGGGTGATAATCCATGGCTTCGATGTCTCTTTTTTGTATTTTGGTGATAAAAAATATATGAATATGAATAAAAAATCTGATGAGTATCTTCATCGTAGTTCAAGTAAGTACAATAAATCATAAATGACTTAAATAAGTGAATCGGGTAGATACGAGTAAATTATAAAATTCTAAAGTGCAAAAAAATATATCCGGTCGGTGTTTTGTTCAAACAAATGGATGGCCTAATTTTCTCCATGGATTTTGACACAACTGCAAATATTTTTGTATCATGATTAGACCACTAGCGTGTCGGTACGTTTTGTATTTTTTTCAGTTACTTCTTACAGAAGTTAGGACCCTCCAAAAAACGTAAAGATTGCCTGATTTGAACCCCATCAACAGACCTTCAGAACACAGACTAGACTCTCTTTTAAGGCAGTATTCTAGTCTAGAAAGAAAAAAAAATATTTTTTCTTCATTTTTCTAAATTTTAAATATACAAAAATATCTCCTTAAAAAGGTTTTTAGAAATTTGCATTATTTTAAAAGTAATAATCATTTTAATGTCGCGGTTAAGACGAAATCTAACCGGAATTTAAATAGAACAAAATTTTAAACGCATTTTTCTCAAAATCACTTTTTTCGAGTCGGTTGACTCGATATCTCAAGTTCTACGAAACCAATTTGCTTGAAATTTGGTGTGAGCCTTCTATATATATTGTTCTATGGCAGGAACTAAAACTAGAACAAATTTCAATTTTTACTATTTTTAAAAATTTGGAAAGTCAAGAAAAAACTGGTAAAAAAATGTCTTTTTTATTACCCTATTATAACTATCGCATGGTCTGTTCAGACAAGAATTCTGGTTAGAGTTCATCTTACATTATCTTATATTATTTTATCTAATTCCAAATGTTAACGCACTGTATTTAAAATCAACCACCATAACACGGACATGTGCCTAGAATGGTGGTCGAAAAATCCACAAATTATAACCATCAAAGCATCGAATAAAGAAAAATTTAAAAAAAATTGAATAATAATGCTACTGGGATGTATTAGTAGTTCAAGCAGCGCCTGGAAAAACATTGATGTTTATGAATATATATCAAAGAAGCAATTTTACCAATTTTAAATTTTTTAATTCTGAAAATAATTGAAACAAAATAAACCCACTCTGCACCCGAAAAATAAACCCTCAAAAATAACAAAAGGCAGAACGTTCGATCACAAATCGAAATTTGAAAAAAGGCAAATTCGCACAATTCCATATTCAAAATAAATCTGTCAAACAATACATCACGGCAAGATGAGAACCGACGAGTTTTTTTTCAGTTAACGAATGACTGAAGAGCTGCCTGCAAAACTGAAACATGAAAAGTATTGAAATGAAGTTGTACTTTTTTATACAGATAGGGTTCCATCAATGGTGTTTTATTCATCTTTCATTTCTCAATGCCGCTTTTCACTGTGTGATTGACAATATCATGTTGCACGGTATCGATGCGAATATACTATACGACACACTACCCAAACCCGACAAACACGAAAATATCACAATTACTACTAGATAAATTTGCGCACCTCGCCAAAAAGAGTAATTGTTTATTCTGTGATTTTTTTTGTCCTACTTTCGTGTTGGAGCTTTTTTTTGTGGGGTGTGCTACGGTTTTTTTGTGCTTGTCGTATGTAGATGAGGCAATTGGCTGAAACGTTCGAAGTGAAGTGCATTCAGCGAATAAATGCCAATAGCACAATGCTTGAAAGTACAATGCGGACAACGCATGTAATATGATTATTTGAATACAGGCGGGAGGCGGGTAATGGGTACCGCCGCCCCGGGAACTATTTATTGGATAAGCAACACCTCTGTCATAAGTCAACCCAAATGGTTCCCTACGTTTGGTGACTTAGCAGGGGTGCCCGGATTCACGAGGCGAGGTTTGTCCAGGTCTTAGCGGCGGGTGCGTCTTCCCACCTGCTGCGTGGCGGGCTGGATCGAGAGAGACTGTTGAGGGAGACCATTCTTAAATTATCAGATAGAAGAGTGTTAATTTTTATACAAAATTATCGAATCTTTAATCGACAGCCCTAATTTGTTGGAACTAATTTGCACTAATGTAAACTCGTAGTAAAGACGTTTTTAAATGCAATAATAAACTAAACACTAATTACTATATTTACTCACTAATTCCAAGAATCCATAACCTCGCGAATAAACATTGCAAATTTATAGATATATTTAGGGTTGACAGTTTTGCATGTTTCAAAAGTCAACTAATCTCGATTTTATCTAATTTTAGTTAATAATTAACTTTTATTATTTTTTTGTTCTTTTCATAAAATCTTTTCTCATCCAAAACCATACCAGTAAAATACATCATTATTTTATTTTATTTTTCTGTTCTATTTGCAGTAATATACACATATTATAATTGTTTGTTTATTCCCAACAACTAGCTCTTATACATAACACTTTGTTTTATTACAGATCTTATTATTGATAATATGTATATATGTTTTAAGGTAAATAATGTATTAGTTTTTTATAAGTACATCTCATACTATTTCATTTCTTTTAAGCTCTGTTATAATACGAATTACGAATACATTGAATACATACTTTCGAATTAATTGCATTCTTATTTATTCTGTTTTATTGGATTCGTAACACACATAATTAATATTGTGCCCCTTGTATAGGTCGTAAATACATATGAATAAATAAATATTTACATTATATTTACATTTTATATATTTCACTTCAACACATCGTGTTACCTACACAAAACGTAAAATAACAAAATTTGTTTACCCAAATATAAAGTAGGCAATGCACAAACAAACGAAATATTTGAAATTTAATTAGGTCAATGCGAATATGGAACACAGCATTCCTTTGCCAGTGTTTGAATTTCCCGCGCGTATTATTCGCAGCTCCATTCAGGGCGATCGTATCGCGGTTTGCCGCCAAACCCCTCCCGGGCTTACAGGGTAGACCACTCCAAGACCACTCCACTCAATGGCTAATCAGAATTATTATTATTGTTTTATTTTCTCCCCTTTTCTTTTCAATTGACGCACAATGAATTGAAATGCACTTTTGTAAAGACGCGCGTGGTCCCGTGCGCGAGTACGTACGTTACCAGTGCATATTGTGTTCTCGTTCTTGCACGTTTTTTTTGTGGTGACCACACATGGTTTGCAAAGTTGCAACTGCCCGGAAATGGTGAAATTATGGTGCAACTAATGTTGGAGAGTTTTGCAAGGCGAAATTAATAATGGGAGGTAAAAACCATACGTGAAACTTTTGAGAACTTTACTGGTCGGCTTTGGTTACCCAGCAATTTGTTTTGTGTTGAGGAATAAAACTGAAATATTTGATTACTCGAATCCGTAAAATAAACTATAATGTCAGTTAAAAAATCTATCAGATTAGAGTTTCATTTAGAAATATTACCGATTGAAATTAAATTTCGAACATGCGAAAGTTTATGATAAAATTTTAAATTGAAAGAGAAAAAAGATGTTCTCTTTCCAAAACTGTTCATATCTGACCATAACAGAAAAGAACTGTTCATGTCTGACCATAATAGAAAAGAACTGTTCATGTCTGACCATAATAGAAAATAACTATTCATGTCTGAGCATAATATAAAAGAACTGTTCATGTCTGACCATAATAGAAAAGAACTGTTCATATCTGACCATCAGAAAAGAACTGTTCATGTCTGACCATAACAGAAAAGAACTGTTCATGTCTGACCATAATAGAAAAGAAGATGGGACGAGTTTTATCAGGACTGAGGACGTGTCTTTGGTAACAGCGATAGCACAACTTGACTCCACTGGTTTTTGACGCTTCGTGACAAGTATAGCACTGCGTTACTCGAGTGGTCAAACTAGTGGAATTACAATTCGCAAGTTTTATACTTCTTATATATTATAATTTATCAGGCGAAATACAGAAAGGATTTCCGTATTATCGACATTATTATATTGCATGTAACTACGTACTTATTTAATAATGTAAGCCTAATAGGCGTTCATGAATGACAATCTGCTTGTCGTATTATTTCGATATTTGTATGCAGTGGAATCCGTTTATAATGACATCGAAGGGAAATGACAAACAACAAAAACACAAACGTCATACAAAGCGGACGTCATGCATAGCATTTTGTAGAAAATAAACAACCTCCTATTTTAAAAAACTAACTAACCATCACGCCGTTTTCCCGCAGGGGTAGGCAGAGGGGACAGACCTCCTATTTTTGTTAGGTATAAATGTATGTATTTATTTTAATAGAGAGAAACACAGCATATTAAGACTCGTGACGTGAGAAAAGAGCATATTAAGACTCGTGACGAGAGAAACACAGCATATTAACGTCGTCGAGCGTCACGTGACCCTCCCGAACACTGCCGAAAGTGTTAGGATTCCTATCGGTCACTAAAACCGACATAATTTTCCATGAAAATAGAATCTTATTTATTAAAAATGGGTCATAATAAGCGACGTTTCACTGTAAGCGAAGTTATTTTATCCGACTTTGTTATAATTTTTTTTACATAAAAACCAAACTTCGCTGTGTAATTACGTCATATTAAGCGGTGTTATAATAAACGGATTCTACTGTATATGTATTTGTATTTTTTTACATGTAGACATTCAATTCGCAATTTTTTCAAATTCTTAACGAGGAATAACAACTCTTAACGAGGCAATTCTTCGCAATTTCTTTCTCGCACCATCATCGCTTCCATTAGCGTAACTACTAACGAGAGTTGGTGTCTTAACATAAGCTCGTTACTGAATAGTGCATTTAACAAAACTGTCACATTTTGTCGTGTACGGCCAATTTAAAACACGTTAGGTTGTCGCAAAAGATACAGAAACACGAATTGATTTGATCCTTGTGAAAACTGATTATTCCGGTCCATCGGTGATTTTACAAGTAACTAAATAACAGTTGCGTAGAAACTTTATCTAACAAAAGATGCTTATATTATATATAATAAAATGAACCTAGATTAATTATTTATTTAGCGCAATAATTACTTCCAATTCGCACACAATGAACTCCATCAACCAGTCAAGCCAGCCATCACAATAAGGGAATTAGTGCAATAAAAAAACGCCGTACAGTAATGCCCACTGTTCAGTGTATAGTACCGCCTGCATTATGCACCCCGGTAAAGAATGATTCATCGGATCGCCTTTGAGATGCGATATGCCGGCGTTTTGTTCCCAGCCGCGGTCGCCGAAAAGGGAATGCAGAGTATGGAAGCAAGGACCACGGCTCCTTTGGCATTAGCAGCTAGGTGGGCTGAAAGTGGGTTGTTATGCGTAGTTGTTTCGCGGTTACTTTGCATTGAATTAATTTAAGGTACAACAGCTTTAAAAAAATTAACTAAATCAAATTTGGAAGTGTGATTATTTAGTTCTGTAAGTATTTTAGCTTAAATTTTTGACAGCTGTTTCGGCGTTCAAAAGCCATTATAAAATTATATTTACATTACATTATGTGGTTATAAATTTAGAAGACTTATTTATTTGATTTTATTTACTTCTAACGAATTTTTATTAGCGGTGATTTAATTATAATTTTAGTGAAAACCGTTTTGCTTAGAAAATAAATTGTATGTGGCACTTAGCTACCGATATTGACCTTGAATGCCAAAACAGCTGTCACAATATTAAAAATTAAAACACTTCTAGAAATTGATAATTGCACTATTTAATTTAATTTGCTTTAATTTAAATTAAATATATTGTGGTGATCTACGAAATAAATGTAAGATTCTCACGAGACGGGTTTTAACATTGAGCAAATTTCGAGTAATTTTAAGTTAAACGGTTAATCAATAAATTGATTATTTCCATTAACCCTTATTAAAATACCCTTTTAAAAATGATGCACTAAGCGGAAGCTTTCGGGGTTCAAATAACATTAAAAAAACTCCTACTTTGGTAATTATAATAATTTTAATTTGTTGTTTTTAAATTTATGAATATTAACAAAGGAATTGAACCCACGACATCTAGGACACCTGACGCATGTGCCCGCTCAGCTACTAATTGATCATAATAAATGATAATGCTATTTTTTTAAGTTTGTCCTATAAACACAACGTAATAATTTTGAATTATATTATTACGGTGGATACCTCTAAAATATATATTTACAAAACACAATAGCCTTAGGATGGGTTGTTTCAAAAAATTTGACGGATTCATCAAATATTTGAAGTTGATTTTCACGTTCTGTGTAAGTTCTTTTCAAGTTCTGTTATTATATAGTTATAGGACAGTTGCTTCACAATACTGAAATAATCACAGAACTTGAATAGAACTTACACAAAACGTGAAAATTAACTTCAAATATTTGATGAATCCATCAAATTTTTTGAAACAACCCTTCAACCCTTAGTCCTTAAACTCGTTCCCAATACTCATTTTTGCGCATCGTCTTTTGTCGAGCATCTTATTAGAAATATTTTTTTTTATTATTTGATTTTACGATAATAATTTAAGACCACTAAAAAAAGTTAACTAATTGAAATTTTGTGCTTTAATTTAACTTTATATCATCAAAGTTGTCCTTCTAAAGGTTTCTTCTTTTTCTTAGCTAGTTGTACGATAGATTTAAATTATGGTAAATTTTCGTATCCACGCTGAGGTAAAACTGAAACGGTGTACAAAAAAAAATCAACATTTTTTTTTATATCTCCAATTCATCATCGTCATAAATTTAAAAGAAAGCCCGAATACTTTATGGTCGTCAAAAAAGATATAAATCTACAGGAATAAATTAAAATGTGTGACATTTTCAAAAAGCAATTAATTTTGTCGGACACTATCAAAAATCCTTGAACTCTCTACCGTTGTTAAAATGAAGGTTTTGTTAAATGTAAATTCTTTCATATTTTATAATCATCCATTCAATCGCTTTACAAAGTTACAAACCAAAGTGATACAGGTACAATGGCTTATATTTCAATAGAAAAATTAACATGCCTTTTTCAATATTTTAGAACAGAATATTATCATTTTTGTTATTTATTTTTGGGGTGTTATGCCGTGTTGCGCTACCTCCTTCTTTAGCCAACGTTTCGGACAGCGTTACGGTGTCCATCATCAGGGCAGATGAGCTGAGCTGATGATGGACACGGTAAAGCTGTCCAAAACGTTGGCTGAAGAAGGAGATAGCGCAACACGGCATAACACCCCAAAAATAAATAACAAAAATACTTTTGGCTGTGAAAACCTAAAATCATACCAGAGTATTATCAATTTATTAATAATATTTGTTAGTTTTATCAATCATCATGAAATTGTATCTCTATGGATAATCATCAGGGATTCTCAACTTCTTGGTGTTGCAACCCCATTTTACAAAACCCATCTAACTGCGACCCCATTGGGGGGGTTTTCTTCTGGTGATTGGGATTCTGAAACTTATAGCTTGCCCAAACTTTTTTCGAGTTTAGTGATATTTTTGGACGTAAATAAAACACATCGAAAATATATTTTCAAAATAAATGTGGTTTTTAAAGTTTGGTTTTGGTGGAGCCGTCACCTACCGGATACCAAGAAAAAATAAGCTTGGTCCCATTATTAATATAATACTAAACAGGCATATTGAATAAGCTGTCAAAGCTCTTCAAGGGTTGTGAAGTGGTTGATTACGGTTCCGTGATAGTTGATCCCCGACAGTTGGCCATCTGGCATACTTATATACAATACGCAGTCGGTTTAGGGAAAATACGGTTTACCTACTTACAAAAAAACTAACTACGTGTCCCCATCTAACGTTGTGTGCCGAATAACAAAAGTATAAAAAATATTTTCATTCAAATACATCAAGGAAAAATCTGTATATTGTTTATACCAGGGAATAAGTATAAAAAATCTGCACTGTTAAGTAAATCGTTTGTTATCAATACCAACTTATTATTAAAGGCATTTTTAAGTCAATTTTAGTCGAATATAATTGTATAGTAACCAACACCTCTGCCATAGGTCACCCATATGTTTGCTACGTTTGGTGTTTAGCAGGGGTGCCCGGGTTCATGGGGTGAGGTTTGTCTAGGTCTTGGAGGCGGATGACCTGGACACACTGAACCCCAGATTCCTACCTACCCCTTAAACCCTTTTCCTTCCCAGAACTCTCCTCCTCTCCCTTTCCTTAAAAAACCTCCACACAGCATGCCCAAAGATGACATAGGTCCTGAGGGAAATTATTTTCCTGTGTGGAGCTTATGTAAAAAAAATATATATTATTATAATTTCGGGGGGTCAACTGTCGGGGGACCAACTGTCGGGGGATCAACTGTATATAACCGTTGATTAAGTTGTATCCACAAATGTATTGATTTATTAAAACATGTTACTGGAATCATCCAGAATCAATTAAGGCCACACTTATTAAAACAAGATTGGGGCTTCATTTTTATTCGAACGATAATTTATCAACATCACAGTCGATTATCGTTTATTATTTTTGATCAATAATCGTTTTAAAAGTCAAGTTCAATTAATTCTAATTGAGTGAGCACTGTAACAGCAAAAAATAGTTTTAAAAAACTTGAAATATATTGTATTAATAATGGTTAATCTAAGCGCCGTTATTAAAAATATTTGAGGTAAAATAAATTTTTCAAGCAAACACCCTCAAGGTCGAGCTTTTAATGGCAGTCATTTTTTTTAATACTTTGCGTTTTGTAGACAAAGTCAATTTTAATTTGAATGAATTTATTTGTTGAAAATAAAAAAGAAAAATATTTACACAACGTGTCATTCGAAGGTGGGTACATAGTTTTTATGTCATTATAGCTGATGGGATAGTATAACTTACCAGGAATATACCATGCTATAAGGTCACGGGAATCTCTGTATAAAACACTTGATGATAATGATTTGCATTTATTTGTAACTTTAACATATTAGGTATAGGTTAAATTATCAACAGCGACAATTATCAGAAGGATTTAGATTGACAAAATATATGTGTTATCAAAACCGCAATGGCGGGCTTGGTGTTTTCTCGAACATTCTTGGGGCTCAAGTGTGGCCAGCGTACGTGAAACAATGATACCACTACAAAAATAGTCGGTTCGCCATATAATGAGTTTGCGATATTTTTCTAATCTAACACAATCAGTTTTCAATAGAAATTTGCAAGTAAGTGTAAGGTAAGAAAGTGTAATTCAAAAGCTGCAGTTACATACAAGTAATATATTTTGTATAAAAAAGATGAGAATATTGGAAAAGTAAGAATACTGGAAAAGTAGTAATAACAGGAACAGAGAAATAATATTGTATTCACTACGGAAACAATATGAAGAATTCTTCAATGTAGTTGACAGTTATAATATGAGACTGATTATATTTGCGAAATTAATTCAATCCTCTAAAAATATTTACTTGAATTTGAACTCAACGAATTATAAGCAGATATAGTCTGTCTAATAAGAGTAGAAAATATTAAAAATGGAACTACAAGTTTGTAGGCTGGCAACACCAATTTAACTGTCAAATATTATTTTAAAGTGCAATGACACTGAATGTATAGAACAAAGTAAACCACAATTAAAAAAAACATTTTTTGTTCTTAAAAAAAAAAAATTCAAATCGAAGAAGCACTGTTGTTAAGGTACCTACTTAATAATATAAATTTGTTTAAATGGTGTTTTACAAAGGGATTTGCTTTCATTTGATTTAACATAAATTTGAATTTAACGGTAGATAGAGAGGAAGAATCACGAATGGTGAGTATAGTTACACTACTTTTAGATCTGAATGAGTGAAATATATTCAGATCTAAAATAAGAGACATCTAAAGCCAGGGCAACGCCAGGTACTTAAGCTAGTATTAAATAAATTTAAGCATTTTCCAAATTGTGCTTTATATTTTACTAGCTATTTTACGGCTTCGCTCGCATGGAATTAGGGGAAAATTACTGTAGCGTTTGCATATATCAATTATCCCCCCCCTACCTCCCCCACCCTCTCCTCCTCACGCATCCCATATATTCCATCATTCCCGGTATATTCAGTTTTAAAACAGCTCACTTTCCACCTCAATTTCATAATGCCAGAGCTCACCAATAGAAAAAATAATAATTATACAATTTGGTGCAGTCGTTCGGAACAAACATTTCGGAGATTCATTTTTATTTACATGAATAGATATTAACCACGACGCGCGCCTGGAATAAAAAAAATATAACAATATCGTTCCCACGGCAACGATTTGTTTTCTGAGATAAGCAATAGCTCGCTTTTGTTAGCGACAGAAAACGTATAATAAATATCATATGTTAATATTTATAATTTCATAACGCCAGAATTTAGCATTATATACAGCCTATTTAGCTTTCTATTGGTGAAAGAAATTTCAAAATCGTTTTATTGTTTTACGCGTGAAAGCGTAACAAAGAAACATACGCAGTTTCGTATTAATAGTATTAGTATTGATATAGATTGGTGCAGTCGTTCGGAACAAACATTTCGGAGATTCAATTTTATTTACATTACTACGACTTTTAAGTAATTTAGAGAAAGTTAAGTAATTAAATAAATTAATTAATTTCATTATTAACACAATTTTTTGTTCATAAATCTTTTAATAAATAAATAAATAAAATTAAAGAAACATAAGTAATTTTTATTTATCAAGATACTACACGTCAGAAAAGCACACTACAGCTCACTACAGCACAGTGAGACCAAATGTTGGGGTCCACCAAAACCGGTAAAATTTTGAAAGTGGTCCACGAGAAAAAAAAGTTTGGGAACCTCTGCTATAGCACCACACAAGAGGAACGGTGCTATTTGACAAAAATTTTAAAACAGCTGATAATACAGGGTTTTCCAATAAGAGGTGTTATTTTGATATTCAAAGAAAAATGCTTTTTTAAATATAAATGATCGAATGTTTATTTCAATATAAAGACACCATTGTCTTTATATTGATATGCCGTTTATAGCAAAAAATAACATCAGGCAAATAACCACCACGACCACGCTTACAGGACCATATCCTTTTCATGAAATTTTCCATAACCAAATTGCAAAGTGACTGCCCTATGTCCTCGATAGCCTCACAAATTCCACCTTTGAGGTCTTGAATCGACGCTGGGCTGTTGGCGTAGACCTTTTCTTTCACGTGGCTTCAAAGGAAGAAGTCGCAAGGTGTTAAATCACAAGATTTCGGTGGCCAATACTGATCACCTCTTCGAGAGATAACACGTTCCGGAAACTTTTCCCGTAAAAGATCAATTGTTTCGTTGCTTGTGTGGCACGCAGCGCCGTATTGTTGAAAGTAAACGTTGTCCAGATCAATATCATCCAATTCCGGCCACAAAAAATCATTAATCATCTCTCGAGGTGTTATTTTGAATAGCCGGCTATTCAAAATAACACCTCTTATTGGAAAACCCTTTATATTTGATTATCCACTCTTTAAATAACCTTAAAACTTTTTTGTAAAACTATTTGCTTATACCGTAACTGATACATTGGTGGCTTAATATTTTAGTTTTTAAATAGTTTGTAGTAAATAAAAAAATAACACAAAGGTGGCTCAATTTGTTGTTTGATTTATTTCTAATATCAGCTTTCAACGTCAGTCTCAATGCTCAATAGTTAAACTCGTGAAAAACTTCCGCAAGAAAAATAAAGAGAACTTGTGCTCTTGCTAAACTGCAGTATAAAGGAGGAGATGCATATTTTCTTTAGATATTGAAGAGTAATCGAAATGGAATCTTATTCCGCAACAATAATCATACTTGAAGATTGCCATTGTACGAGCAGTCGTCGAGAGGGCTGGCACTTCTCAAAATAATAAAAATAACGTTTCAATATAAAACATTCCTTTACTAGGTACTAGCAGACTTGCTAAAAAAACTTCGTGAATATTTTATTCGAACGGTTAACAACGGTGTAGGTGAAAACCTTACTGATTAACTGACGAAAAATAGTTCGTGAAATTTTTTTTATTTTTTTATTTATTTATTCATTATAAATACAAAGTAATACAATATGAAAACAAAAAATAAAACATTTTACAGAAAAAGAAAAGTCCCAATAAACTACTTTAAAGCAGTTTGTCGATGGGTACTTTTACTTTGAAGATATAAATAAACTTATTTTATTTCTTCAAACGCAGCAAACTTATTTTGTGGGACCATTTTCAATCAAACTTATTTTATTTCTTCAAAATTAGCAAATTCACTTTGTGGCATCATTATTTAATTTAATGAAAACAAATAACTTTGTGTAAACCACTATTTAAATAAAAAATAAAAAAATAAACCACTATTTTATTAAAGAGTGGTTTACACAAAGTTTTTTGTTTTCATTAAATTAAACTTATTTTACTTTGTTATGCAGTTAGAATTTTTGTGTTTGTCTAATGCAATATATTTACTTTTACTATTTCTTTCGGCGAGCCAATTCTTCAACATAATATTTGTTTTACCATTTGTACATTTCGACAGGTAACATATTTAAGCAATTAGGTATCATGTAGTCAAGCGTTCTTTGTCCATATTTGTTTGAATGCTTAGGTACAATTAGTCCTTCATTTTACGTAAAACGAGTATTGTAAGTGTGTTCCAGTTTAATTGTGTATATAGGGCTATTCATTTGCTGAAATATAATTTTATACCACAGAATTGCTCTTACTGGGAAAATTTTGAGATTTTGGTAAAAGTACGGAACATTAAGCCTTTGTTCATATAAACTTTTGTGAGCTAATAATTTAACTAATGAATTTTGAACTGATTGAACACGAATGATGTAAATGAATTATGAAACTGACGAAAAATAACACAAATGATAGTACGAGTACATATATTGAATTACACGAATATAATAATGAATTCGTCGTTAGAAAAGAAATGATGAACAAAAACATGATAAGAATCGTACATCAAATATTACAAATCTAGACTCTTAATTTGCAAGGTAACTGACGCGCATGCGCCGTGATATTTTAGTTCGTGATCACTTTTCAATTAATACATTTATTTATTTAACTTTATTTGGGAGACCAACAGTTTACATTAATATCAGAGCGTAATTGAGTCACAATAATTGTACCATTTACAGGCTTCCACATGTGTATTATATACAAGTGATTCGATAGATGATAAAAATTACATTACAAGAAACATTATTACAAGTAATTTAGGTGGGAATAGGGAGGGGGTAGGACTGGGGGGGGGCGGTTAAGTTGAGGTATAGTAATAAAAATATGCACAGCAAAAATAAAAATTAAAAAAAGAAGAGGTTCATAGGGTGGTGGTTGCATTAGATAGGTATCTATAGTTATATTTATTGTTGTTGAGACCGTCTGTGTGATTTTAAAGAGTGTGGTGCAGAGTTAAAAATGTCAAATTTTGTGCAGTGTGTGTTGAAAGTATTGCATGCACGATAGATGAAGGAATTCTGCTTAGAATTAGTGTTGCACCAAGGGAGGTTAAGTATCATGTCTGATCTGGTTCGTCTGTTGTGAACTCGTAACTGGATTCGTTGCAGGAGTTCTAGGCAATCAACAACGGATCTGGCTATTTTTTGTAGAAAAAGTACATATGCCGAGCTTCTTCGATCTTCCAATGATAGTAAATTGAAATACGCCGCTGAATCTTGGTGATTTAGGTCACTCCCAAATCTTTGACTTCTGTTCTATCTGACATGGGCACAAACATTCCATTAGAGTGGTAGTTACACCCTAAGGTAGGATATCGCTGGTGAAAGATATCTAATAGAAACTTTGCTCAAATAATATTTAAAAACTTTTCAAATATTCGATGAAAAAAACTTCATTCAAAAATTATAACAAACATATCTGAATACTCCACTGGCCAACACGAATACTATATTTACCGGGTCTATAAGTCAAATTATACTGGTTATTCCCAATTTGATTACATCTTTTGGAGAAGGAAATATTAAATTACATGCTGCTTAACTATGAAACACTCTACCAAATCAATGAAAAAATAACAGAAAATAATGTATTTTAAACTTACTGCTGGACTTCGAGCCGAGGAATCGAACATGGAACGGGTGGAACCCAAACGCGATGCCCACTCAACCACCGACCGTTCATCTTTTATAGCTGTGTGTGGCACCGTTAACTTTTTGTAATTATCACTTTTTTTACAATAACTCCACACATGTTGTCGTCGTCTTTGGGGATGCTGTGTAAAGGGTCTTTTTAAGGAAAGGAAAGAGAGGAACTTCTGGGAAGGAAAAAGGTATGAGTGGTGGGTAGAAATCTGGGGACCAATGTGTCCAGGAGTAAGAGACGTACGAATCCGGCTGAAGAGGTCTGAATTATCTCTGCTTCAAGCAGTCTCTCCCAAGCCGGACTGTCACGATTATACACATTCGCAACCAAGACCTAGACAAGACAGACCTCACTCCAAAAACCCGGACACCCCTGCTAAATCACCAAAAGTAGCGAACCACTCGAGATGACCTATGGCAGGGGTGTTGGTTATCCAATAAATAGTTCCCGGGCGGCGGTACCCATACCCGCCTCCCAAAGTGAAAGTTAAGTCATAACCATGTACAAACTGTACCATCTTTCCCATCTCCTTCCCTATCCACTCCTTTCAACCACACTACGTCCCCCAATTGGGGATGCCATATTCCCAATGATCCCTGACAGTTTTTTTTTTTTTTTTACATTAACTCCACACAGGAGGCCCTGAGGAAAATAATTTCCCTCGGGGCCTTTGTTATCTGGGATGCTGTGTGGAGGGTCTTTTTGAGGAGAGGAAGGAATGAACATTGGTCTTGAAGAGACCCATGTTGTAGGAGGGAGGAAACACAGATGCCGGCAAATCGTTCCATAGCCGAGCTATTGAACTAAAGAATGAGTCGAAAAAACTACCCGTTCTCATGTGACAAATGTCAACCGTGTACATATGTTGGGCCGAAGGGATCAATGACGCTAGTTCCTCAGAGCATCTTCCATTGAAAAACCGGTAGAACATGGATAGCATTCCCACCCGACGCCTGTGCTCTAAAGATTGCAATCCGTTCGTTAAGATGGGAGAATCTATCAAACGGACCGCCCTTTTCTGCACAGAGACGAGGGTATTTTTCAAGTATTTTGGAGCTCCAGACCAGAGGTGGCTGCCAAATTCAACCGTGGGGCGCACTTGCGATTTGTACAGGGTTAGCAGTTGTGTACTATTAAAGTTGAAAGTCTTGTACAGTAGGTATAAACACAAAGAGAAAAGCAATAATGAAAGTGCTAATAAACCTTCATGTCAGATATGGGTCAATCTTTCAAAAAATGTTCACAAATGAAGGCAACCTAATAGTACATTAGGTATATTATATTTGTTCATAACACAGAGAAATGACCTAATTTTCAAGATTAATGTTCCTAAGGAATTCCTGGAGATGAGAAAGAGGGTGTGGGTCGCATTTATTTATTTCTATCTCATAAACCAACCCTGAAACCCACCCCCTTCATCACCCTTAATCCTCCCACCACCTTGTCTTCAACAGTTTTTATAGGGTGGGTAACAGAATACAAATAACAGAAAGCAAATAATTTCTTACCTAAAACGTGAAACTTTGAGCGAAACAATTTTTCACGTTTTTAGAAAAGTAGCAAAACGTGATTGTTTTGCTAGTTTTAAAAAAGTTTGTTTTATATATCGTAGGAGTCATGTTATCATTTTTTAAAAAAGTTTTTCTAATTTTGTGTTTTCATGATTGTCTTAAAACTGTTTATCGGAAATTTATTTTTAAGGTTCCAGGTCACAGTCAGTAAAAAAAAAAAAAAAAACAGAGTGTGCAAGTAACACGCTAAATTCACAATTCAGAAGTAAAACCTAAAAAAAACTAAAGTACGCAAGAGTGGGGAGACTACGAAGCACCGCACAAAGAGGAGGCCAATTATAATATCTCATTCTCACGCAGTTTAAATCCTATAGATAAATGTGTTTGTTTCTTTTGAGTGTCGTTTTTTTTTCGTTGCATCAAGTAGGGAGATTACGAAGTACCCCACAAAAAGGAGACCGATTATACTATCTCTTTCTCTTGCGGGCTAAATCCTGTAAATGTATGTGCTTGTCTCTTTTTACTGTCACTTTTTTGTTTGTTTCATCAAGTAGGGAAACTACGAAGGAACCCATAGAGAGGAGACCGATTATTCTATCTCATTCTCTCGCTGGCTAAATCCTGTAAATGTATGTGTTTGTCTCTTTTTAGTGTCGCTTTTTTCGTTTCATCAAGTAGGGAAACTACTACGAAGCAACCCTTAAAGAGGAGACCGATTATACTATCTCATTCTCTAGCAGCCTAAATCCTGTAAATGTAAGTCTTCGTCTCTTTTTAGTGTCGACATTTTTGGTTTCATCAAGTTTCAAATCACAACGGTGCTGAAGAAGTTTTCACTGCGAAAATACTGCGTTTAGACAAGTATTGTAAGCTTATTTTGCAATAACACATTTAGATGATTTCGCACTTCTTATTTGTACTTGACCGGCCGTGTCCCAGTTAGGTTTTTAAGAAACGGCTTTTTCCGCTTGCGAATTAGAAAGAGGAAGGATTCTAGTAATCTTATTGAATTCATAAATGACGGGTTTAAAAAACTAACATAAATGAGAGTAGGTTTTAGTCAAGCTCCGAACCTAATGCTTTTGTGTTTTTACACTACAGAGGAAGGCAATGGTAACTAGTTTCAAGCGTATTGCTTTTTAAACATGTGCGTTTAAAAAAATATCATTGTAACTTTATTCTAATAAAATAAATTGTTGATATAAATTGCATTACATTTGAAAATAACACAATAAAACGAATAATTATAGTTTTTTTTCATCGTGCATACGGCTGACGTGTATAATAACATATTCATAGTGCTTTCGTTCTGGAAAACAATTCCTGAAATCGATTTTTTCCATATGAATACCGAACAAGAGTCCTCACTGTTATTATTACACACTAATTTTCCGGTGCTAGTGGTACTACGGCAGTTCCAATTTGGATAATATGCAATGGATAACAGGAAGGTGGTGAAGTAACTGTACATTTCAAACAAAAACCATTTCAAGTTGCTATTTTGAATGTTGGTCTTTACTGAGAATTGAGCGATACTTAGAGTATCTTCCAACGTGCCGCAAACCACAGATTATTTTAAAATGAATTTACACTTAAAATATCACAAATCATTTTAAATAAAATTTAGTTTTGCGAACGCCGCGATTTGAACCTGTGAACTCCGATTACTAGTCGAAAGTCTTATCCCTCGATCTCGGAGGCCGTTGAAATTACTTAGAATAAATAAAATACAAAATAAATAAATATAATATAAAAAAAAAAATTTAAAAAAATAACATAAAAATATCCCAAACAATGGATCTGTAACATAAGGGAGAAGATTTTTTGATAAGGGTATTTATGGTTGATAAAAATACGAAATATAACACGATCTCTACAGTCAAGTAGTTCGCTACGTTTGGTGATTTAGCAGGGGTGCCCGGGTTCATGGGGTGAGGTTTGTCAAGGTTTTGGAGGCGGATGACCAGGACACACTGAACCCCAGATTCCTACCCACCCCTTAAACACTTTTCCTTCCCCTCCTTTCCTAAAAAAAACCCTACACAGCATCCCCAGAGATGATATAGGCCTTGAGGGAAATTATTTTCCTCAGGGCCTCCTGTGTGAGGCTCATGTAAAAAAAAAGTCCTTAATTAGTCGGATGCTACATGTACTCTCAATCATAACCTCTACCTTTCTTGCACTTCCACTTGCTAAAGTCTACTTTGATTTCTATCATACATGCTTTTCCTGACGCCGTGCTTAGTGACAAGATCTGAATAGCCTTGTACTTCTCAATCTTTCTCCGCTTTCCCTTATCCTTTCCTTCCCACTTCCCGCAACCTCACAACATACCCAAATTGGGGAAGCCAGATTCCCACTGGAGCAGTTGGGTAGTCTTCTGCAGTATTAAAAAAGGAGAAAATATTATTTTGTATTTACAATGATTATAATATAAATCAGCAGTGGTGGCTTGCCCTTAAGGTCATGTAGACATTGACCTCAAAAATACAAGATGATAATTATATGATTAGGAAATCTAATTTAATATAAATCACCTGATAGCAATATTGAGGGGGTATTCTATAGAGGCATGAATTGTAGGTGTTTTTTCAGGTGCAACAAAAAAAACAATAATATTTTTACCAATTTCTATTTTATGAAATATATATTAAACATTAAAGAATCCATTAAAAAAAGAGTCGAACTAAAAAATTAAAAATTCAGAAAGTTACAGGGTGTTGAAGTGGGGGGTCTCAAAAAAATGGCGCGCCCTGGTTGACACGGTTGCAACTCTCCCAGTAATCTAAAAAAAAAAAAATAATAATTTTTAATCCAAACAAATGCGGCTATGGCCCGAACTAAGGAAAAGTAAAAAAAAAAAAAGCTCACACCAATTTTCAAGTAAATTGGTTTAGCAGAACTTGAGATATCGTGTCAACCGCCTAGAAAAAAGTGGTTTGAAGAAAAATGGGTTTAAAAGTTTGTTCTATGTAGATTTTGGTTAGATTCCGTTAAAACCGTGACATTAAAATGGTTATAACTTTTAAAATAATGCAAATTTCGAGAAATCCTTTTAAGGAGATATTTTTGAATATTTAAACTTTGGAAATAAATATGAAGAAAAAATTTTTTTTTTTTTCTAGACTAGAATACCCCCTTAATTGAATTGAAAAATTCAACTGTGATCAGAGATTCATTTTCACTGTGTTGAGGCACGGTCTCTGGAACAAAGTATTGTCATTCCAAAAACGTTACTTTTTTAGGTCCAAAAGTGACTGCCGTAGCGACAGTACCGGTTCGTTTGGCTTTGTACAAATATTCCCCACGTAGTATTTTGATAAATGAAAACGCTCCTACAATCCGCGGACACATCCCGCCGCAATAAATCATACGAGAAAATAAGTACAGCGGTAGAACAATTGCTAAGCCACACGTATAGAAGAAACAAACCGGGTTCGGATACGAATGGGTTGTTTTTCCTATATTTTCCAAGTTTTTCCTACTTTTGACTGGCAACAGGAGACGAGGCTCATTAATTTTCATGTCAGTTTCTTCATACAACCCGTGTGCGTCAGTTTATAGTTAGCATGTTTTTATACGTTTTCCGCATACGGCTCAGGACCAATGGGAGGATTTATTCTTAATCCTCAATGTAGTGAAAATGATTCACCATTCACCGTTGAATTTTTTAGATCAATTAATATTACTGTCTATTGGTTTCTATTAAATTAGATTTTCTATTGATATAATTATTATCTTTTTCAGGTCAATGTCTAGATGACCTTAAGAGCAAGCCGCCACTGATAATTTGAATTACAATTACAATCAGTTTTCAAATCCTGAAGCAGTGATAGCTATGTATAATAATTGCATTATTTGGTCTAAAATTGAATACGCCTCTGCTGTATGGGCCCCATACTAGAAAAAAAAACATTGAGAAAATAGAACAGATTCAAAAAAGTTTCTTAGATATCTCTATATGAGATTGCATTGAGAGTACCCGCGATTCATGCATCACGAAGATTTGCTCGTCGAAATGGGTTGCCAAACTCTACAGTCAGGTGGAACGGCGTACAAAATAATTAATAATTTAATAAATAACCCGTGCCTCCTGGAATCCTATAAGTTGTTTGTACCCAACAACTACAGCCAGGGACGGTACCACGATCTTCTATGTAGCATAGCAGAAAGGACGTACTGGCACGACGTAGCATGACACGAAGTATGGCGCTTTTAAATAATGCTTTCAAAACTGTCGACATCTTTAACAAGAGCCGGGAAGAATTCAAGAGGCATTTAAATGCTACAAATTATCTGCTACTATAATATTTATTTAATGTTTCTACTCTTCTTTTTTTTTAAAATAAACATCTATAAAAGTGTAGCTGGCGTTACATGTGTGTTTTTTCATTTCATGTGAATATCGCAGAAAACTGTCCGTAACCAGTAGGATTATGTCGTCTCCAAGTGGGAAGGAAAGGATAAGGGAAATCGGATAAAGGGTGGAAAGTACCGTGCTCCTCAGACGTATTAAGCACGGCTAAAATCATTCCAATCAACGTTTTGATCGTGAGTAATGGTCAGGGGTCGACAGACTTTTATGTGAGAAGAGCCAAGTTGTCAAGAAAACGGGATAAATATGTATCAGAGAGCCATTGGGGGGAGAGTGGCTAGAAAATTTATGAGAAAAAAGAAACCGGTTCCCAAGAATATTTTCTTTGGGGGAGAAATGCTGACATAAAAATTACGATTTTAGTAAAGGAAAAGCTTTATTCTTACATTTTATCAAAATCATAACGTCATGTTACATGCATTAATTCTGAACCTACATAAAGCGAAAGAATATCTGAAAGAAAAGAGCTAAGAAGTTAGAACTTTTTTTTGGAGCTGACCAAGTTTTAGAGCTAAGTGTACCTCTGAAAGCTGAGTGGGCTACACTAAGAGCTCGTTTACATACAGCTATAAAATATAAAAGATCATCGCACGCCAAATAACGCTCTCCATACAATCCCTTCAGACCGTTCACACCTAAGCGGTTTAAGCGCAGATCAACCATAGACAATACACATCTTACGACGGAACCGCTTCAGAAGCGATATGCTAAAAGATAAGCGCTCCCCTCTCCAACGAAAACAGGAGAGGAGGTCATTGTAATTACGGAGCTGCCTAGACCGGTGGATGACAGGTGTCAAGTTGACAGATTTCAATACAAAAAATGTGCATTTCGTTGCCGCTCCCTAATTCATCTGACCCCCTCTCCTACCCCGGGAAGAAATACTTGATAATTTCGTGTGAAAGTACAAAAGATAAGCGCTCGCGGTTCAACAGATATCTGCTCGCAGTTTTATAGCTGTGTGTGAACGAGCTTTTATGCTGTTCGACTCAACGTTCATTCCATCCAAGCGGCTCCATCTCTCCAGTTGTGTGGAGGTGAAATTTATTGGAGTTGATGTCTATGGGGCCGCAAACGCCAATTCAAAGAGTTGCATGCGGATCGCTAGCCGCGGTCTGCCGACACCTGATCTAGACGTTACTGAGAGTATATCGTTTTTAAATTGTATTATTTTTTATAAAAAAAACCGTCAAGTTTCGTGAGCGATATTCACTTCCACAGGGTTAACTTTAAAATAAAACTAGCTCACAAATCATGACGGTTTTTTATAAACAATAAACGTGGTTTAAACAAAGTAATCTATTAATTTTGAATTAAAATGGAGCGCAAAATAATTTTGCTGTGTTTGAAGAAAATATATATTATTTAACAGCATTTTTGTTATTGTTTTTGGGGTGTTATGCGGTGTTTTGCTACCTCCTTCTTTAGCCACCCCAAAAACAATAACAAAAATACTTGTGGCCGTGAAAACCTAAAAACATACCTATTTAACAGCAGTTTTATAAATTAGATTTAGCAATTGTTATTTAAAATACATGTAAACCCGCGACCAACGGGAGCCGACGGTCTCAACAGCACGACCACAGAGGTCGTTATAATCAGTTTAATATATAATAAAATCTTCTTCAGTGCTTAACTACAAAATAAACGAGTTTCAAATAATTAAGGAAAGCCTAACAGAAATTCCACAACGCATAAAAACACTAAGATCAAAGATCACAAACTTTTCATTAATGCAGCATTAATAAAATTGTTTGCACTTCGTGAAAAAATTACAACTTCCACGGTCATGTTTCCATTAGCAATACCAATATTTACGTACATTATATCTTTATCACTGTTGAATTCCTTAATATTTCTAACAGCGGGATTTCAGTACCTACGTATTAATAATAATTGTGTATCATTGTAAGGATCGTGACTCTGTGAGGGTTTTGACCCTTTGAAAGTTCTGTGATCCTGGTATTTTCCTTCGATTGCGATAATATTTTTAATTCGTACGTGCCCGGAATTTAGCTCGAGGCGTGTGAATGAGGCAGATATGGATGCCGAAAAGTAGATGATGTTGTTATTTTGCTGTTTTATTGCAGAGATCGATTTTATGAGATTAAAGACCCTTTGTTTAGAATTACTTTAATGTTTTATCGTTAAAGGTTCAAATTTGCTTACCCAAAAATCAGTGGTGTATGATTTATTTATATTTTTATTAATGACTATTTAAAGTTTGACAAAGAGAGTAGTTTGTTCACAGTCCTTCTCACTATAGAATCCTGTTCCGAGGCCTGTTGTTGTATGGGTTTTACACCATGGGTAAATATACCATGGGTATTACTTCATATGTATGTCGATTTCGAAGGGCATTATATTTTGTAGCGTAGAAATTAAGGTTTTTCTGGCCAAAAGATGAATTCAATTTTGGGATGTTCATTAAATTTTCCTTTTCGCTTTGTAGTGTAGGTGTATTGGTCAATAAGGTACTAATGTTTTCCTTTCAATTGGAGTGGAGTTTCATAATACTGAAAACATTAAAGTTTTTGATAAAATACATCAACCAATCACAAATGATGATATAACAATGAAGCAACCATTTAAGATAATAAATAAATAATGCATTGAGAAAAATATAGATTTTCATAATTTAAAAGTAAAACAATAACCTTGTAAATTATAATATTACATCAAAAAGCACCTGCTTCACATGAACAAATGGATTTTCATATATAAACAACAGATTTTCAAAAATAACTAAAACATTAAAAGAACTAAATTGGCTAAAGGTGAAACAGACAATAACCTTAAACGCGATTATATTAATGCATCAAAGTAAATGCAATAATGATATTCACAGATATAACACAAGGACGCGCAATAAAATCAAATTACCAAAAAAGTACAAAACCAATACGGAAAAAAGTTTACTCTACGGACAAATCCAAAACGAAAAATAGTTTACTCTACGGACAAATCCAATACGGAAAATAGTTTACTCTACGGACAAATCCAATACGGAAATTAGTTTACTCTACGGACAAATCCAATACGGAAAATAGTTTACTCTACGGACAAATCCAATACGGAAAATAGTTTACTCTACGGACAAATCCAATACGGAAAATAGTTTACTCTACGGACAAATCCAATACGGAAAATAGTTTACTCTACGGACAAATCCAATACGGAAAATAGTTTACTCTACGGACAAATCCAATACGGAAAATAGTTAACTCTACGGACAAAGCCAATACGGAAAATAGTTCAGGTTGAAATATTATAATGCGCTGCTAGAAACTATAGAGTCTTCACCAATTGGTAGATTGAAGATGTACTTTAGGAACAACTTTAAACAAGAGAAAATGTAGTAACTAAAATTAAATTAATAAAGAAAAAAAAATTTCACTATAATTAATAATCTATAATCTTGGGTAAAAGGAGCTTTAACAGGAAGGTACTAAAATTACTTTGTAGAAAGTTCTAATTCATGATAACATTTTTATTTTATGATACAAAAATAACTTATAATTAAGTCAATTCAATACTGATGTATCTGTTTATCCCAATGAAACTAGTTACAATGTGTTGGAAACTTCAAAATAAGTTTGAGGTTAGTTTCGATTACAAGTTGATTTATTTATTATTATCGTAAAGATTATAATGAAAATTAAACTGGACTAGAAGTCCTACAGTTCTGTAATCCTGCATGTGGTATATAGTTCTGTAGTAGGCTCTAACTATTCCTGGACTCCGAGTCGCCAGACTGACGGTGTCTGCTTGACTACCCGATGCCTCCGGCTAGCATCGGAACCGATCGTTAAATAAACACGAACGACGATAGATAATACTGTTCTGACATAATACTACTGGAGGATATTCAAACTACATGACTAATATTTACACTACAAAAGTGTATCTACTTACTCGAGAAAAATGGCATTCAAAACTAAAATGATAGAATTTTTCCACATCACATTTTAAATCTTCTTCAATTTCTTCAATCCGTAATAATTTCCACCCAACAAGAGAGGTTTCAATTACTATTATATTACCCTCTTTATGCAGCGGAGAATATCTTCAGAACAACTGAAACTCCTTAGAAAACTTTCAACACCGACTGTGGCCATCAAATGTTAACAAAAAACATCAAAAGTTACTTTGGGATTCAGAGGCGCATTCGGGGAAATAAACGCCGAACGAATACAGTAAACTCTATTAAAATTCAAGCAGTACCGGCACAGCAGTTTTCCTACGGAATCCATTACAAAAGCCGCTTTGCATACCATTTTCCGGTTAAGGTGGTCTTGGACAAGCATATCCTTTATTCAGATAAGCCCCGCTCGAGAGGATTATGCCAAGTAAAATTTAATATTCGACAATGAAACAGTGCCCGAAATGAACGCAATTTAATAATTTTTCTGCGGAATTTACGAACGGATGCGGAAGATTACGCGTATAAAAGTTTGTAAAAATACGAGCTTAAAAATGTGGGACTTATCAATATTGTTGAGTGTAAGCTGAACAAAATTTAATAAACTTTGTAAACTCACTCCTATTAATAATATTATCCTTGCTTCTGTTTAATATACTTCCTATCCTGTTTAATATACTAGTAAACTCACTCATATTAATAATACTATCAACAAGGCCTTAAAGACTCTTGGCTTTGTTTTGAGAGCTGCAAAAGATTTCAATAATTTAGGAACATTTATTATGTTGTATAAAACCCTTGTCAACTTGAATATAACTCTACGTTATGGTCTCCCTTTTTCAATATTCATTCCGACAACATTGAAAAGATTCAACGGAAGTTTCTAAGGTTTATAAACTATAAATAGCATATTCCTATACAAAACATTGATTGCAATTACCTCCTGGATAAAATGTCCCTTTTGAAACTTTCAGAAAGAAGAATAAGTACAGATTCAATACTATTACATAAAATACTGCATTATAAAATTCACTGTCCTGAATTACTTCAACTTATCAATATCCATGTTCCCAAAATATCATGCCGACATTTATTACCTTTTTACTTCAATAATACTAGGACACTTACTAGCTTCTCAAAATTCTCCGATTCCGAGACTTCAGTCTCGGAAATAAATACTCTGATCTGTGTGATATATTTTATCTTAAAATTAATAAGTATAAATTTTTGTATTTTCTATCAATTTTATTCTTCTAGACACAAAAAGACCTACGAGTATGCATCTATATAATTTCTACGCTTCTATTTTCTTTTGTATAATCTTTTAAATTCAATTAAATGAGTGAGGATTCTTAGTTTGTGTTCACATTTTTATTTATGAATTTTGTTCTGTGTTTTTGTTGCAATATTTTTTGTTATTACGTATCTTAATATTTTTCTTTATTGTTATAATTTTAAAATATTTACTTTGATACAAATAGCTTGTAAAATTTTATAAAAAGCCCACTAGCGCGTGTAATAAATAAATATCCCCGTATAACAGTTTTTTGATCATTTCCGAAAAATTCAATAAAAAAATCCTCTTTCTTTATTCCTTAAAATTGAATTACAAACAAACGAAGTTTTTCCCACAAAGAATTTAATACTTTAAATGAAAGATAACTTTTTTTTACACACTTTATTTATACGCTTAGGTGTTTGAGTCAACTAGTTTCACATGAGTTGGTTGTGGAGAGGTAAAGTGCAGGTATTATACAATGCTTTTTTTTACATTAACTCCACACAGGATGCCCTGAGGAAAATAATATCCATCAGGGCCTATGTCATCTGGGATGCTGGGTGGAGGGTCTTTTTGAGGAGAGGAGGGAATGAACATTGGCCTTGAAGAGACCCATATTGTAGGAGGGAAGAAACACAGAGGCCGGCAAATCGTACCATAGCCAAGCTGTTGAACTCAAGAACGAGTCGAAAAAACGACCCGTTCTCATGTGATAAATGTCAACCGTGTACATATGTTGGGCGCGCATTTGGCGTGTCTGCCAACTATGCACCACCGCCGAAGGGATCAATGACGCTAGTTCCTCAGAGCATATTCCATTGAAATACCGGTAGAACAGGGATAGCATTTCCACTCGACGCCTGTGTTCTAAAGATTGCAATCCGTTCATTAAGGTGGGAGAATCTATCAAACGCACCGCCGTTTCTGCACATAGTCGAGGGTATTTTTCACGTATTATGGAGGTGGCTGCCAAATTCGATCGTGGGGCGCACTTGCGATTTGTACAGGGTTAGCAGTTGTGCAGTATTAAAGTATCTGCGGGCCCTGTACAGTACACCGTGTACTGATGACGGTTGGGAACAACTTAAATTAATTGACACAGAACACAACATACTCACAAATCGAGTCGTTTTATACATAAGCAATGTATTGTTCAACTATGTTAGCAAGCCACAAATCGCTTCTTACTTTGGACAATTTTTTCTTACATTCACATTTGCCTTTGAGTTTGAAGAATTCAACGCAAAAGAGTAATTTATTATCTTATACATCATAATTTCCCCATAAAAAGGTTTTTTATGGATATTGTAAAGCTTTTGAAGACCATTGAAAAATAAAGCTATTAGTTTTGTAACTGAAATTTCTTTTCCAAATTTTCACTGCCTTGACAAACTATTTAGGTAATCTACTAGTAGATATTTGAATGTGTGAACGCTATCCAAAAAAATAATTCAAGTTTTTTATAAATAAACAAGTCTACACTCAAATATAGTTTTTATTATTACCTATTAAAATATGCAAATATAAGGCTTCAAATAATCTTCACATTACAGCTTTTTTATAGCCTTATGGAAATTTAAAATATTGGCCACTAAAAATTCGAACATTTATAAAATCTACCGTCATAAAATTTCGCGGAAAACGTGATTTCTCCGTTCTACTTAACATTACCAAATTACAATTTAAATATTTTACCAAACGCGCGTTGAAATTTGAATTTTAATCGGTCTCTTTTATAAGTAGGCTTTTTTACATGCCTTAAATGTAGAAATCCCTGAAAACCCTTCAATACTTCCCTTAGCTGTTCAGCTTGGTAAAATTTAATCTCGTCACATGAGGCCGGAATATGAAAGCTCTTATATAATATAATAAATTTGAATAAATAAAGAAGGAATATAAAATAGAAAATATTTGCTCTCCAATATAAAAATTCCTCCCCGCCTATTCCTCGCGTCCTTGTTAGTAGGTTCGAGAAGTGCGGTTATATCCGATCCGACGAATTCAGAATTAGTTATAACAATTTTGATTTTACATAACATCGTACGCATGAGATTCCCTTTAAGCAGTTGGTTGGTATTTTTATGTTCAAGGATCTATGTAGATCAGAAGCATTTTTTAGGGTCCCGACATAGATGACTTAAGTTTTAATGTTGTGATTAAGTATTTCAGCTGAGATTAAATAACATAACTAAATACATAAAATCTCTAAATTTATGTACGAGTAGTAGAGGAGTTGAAATCATAAAAACACATGTTTCTTGCAGTGTTATCATTAGTAAAAGTTAAATTGTTTAGATTATTAAATTAGAATTAAATCAGTTAAATCGCAGTGGAGCGAGTGAGACCATGCATTCCCAAATGGGGTATGTTGTCTGAAGGTAGTGGGGAGGAGAAGGAGATGGGAAAAGGATGCTGGGGAAGAACCCGGTTATGCCTGATCACCAAACGCTTCAAAAGCCATTTCAATCAACTTTTCAATTCTGGATGATTGTCTTACACCAAAGCGATACTGAGAATATCTTCCACTGGCAAATACACCTTATATTATTTTAAATGAAAAAAAATTAAAATGACACAATTCAATCTAATAAAATTTAAATGCGGACGTCGGGATTTGAACCCACGGCCTTCGGATTACTAATCGAGAGCCTTATCCCTCTTCCACGGACGCCGTTACTAACTTATAATTAGAAGGCGGATGGCGGAGGCAAAAACATTAGGAATATATGGCGAGCGATATGCTAAAACAGCCCAAAACCAAATGATCTTTTATGGCTAAGTCTGTTGGCCCCATAAAACAAATCAGACCGGTCAAATACCGACAATTTGATTGTGTTGCCTTTAATAATTAGCGGCTCTGGAATTTTCGTTTTGCCTCCGAATTCCGCCTCTTACTTTTAATGCTTGCCTTGAAATTCCGCAAAGAAAAAATTGCGCAAATTTCGTGTCGTCAAATTTATCAAATCGTGCGTTATTTTTTCTCTATAAATGGGATGTGATTATCTTAAAACTACGGCATTAAAAAAAAATCATTTCATTTATTTATTTATTTATTTCTATTCTTCTACATACACTTTACAAATAATTACATAGTTTACAAAGATAATAGGTTAGTGTTAAGAAAAAAACATGTTAAAGATCCGCAACAATAACATTACTTGTGCTTGCTGTCAAATTTTTGCTCTTCCACTATTTTCTATAAAAATAATAAAATTGCAATCAATTTAATAAGTTATAATTATAAAAATTATTACGAGAAGTAACAATGTCTACGCGATCAAACTTTAAGTCTGGCAGTCACCTTAATACGGAACTTCTACAACTTTTGGATAACAAGTTTGAAGACTTCAAAATTCATTTTCTAGAGAAAACATTTGAAGTATTTAAAAACAATATAGTCGAGTCAACATACAAAACGAGTTCAAGGAGGAAATTAACGAGCTAAAAAAAAAGTGTTACACTTGGAAAAACAAATTGAAAGCAACGACCAATTTAATCGTTCTAATAACATCATAATAAGTGGTGTCCCCGAAACCAATAATGAAAATGTGTTTGACATTCTCTCCAAGATCGGAGCCACAGCTGGATGCAATATAACCCGACATGATGTGGATTTCGCCAGCAGAATTGCCCCCAGGACAAACCGTGATGCAAAAAATGGAAAACCAAGGAACATAGTTGTCAAACTAACACGCAGGTATCTTAAGGATGAACTTATAGCTGCAATAAGAAAGAGGAAAGGGATGCTTGCTTCTGAATTACAACTTTCTGGAACCAGTAAAATATACATTAACGACCATCTAACCCCAAAAAACCAATTTCTGCTGAAACAATGTCATGATATAAGAATAGCTGGTAAAATTCACTATTGTTGGGTAAGGAATTGTAAAATTTTCACTCGTATAAGCGATTCAACCCCCATTACACTAATTACTGAACAAGAGGATGTCAACAAGCTTCTAACATTGAAGTCAACACAAAATGTACCTACCGGATCCGCCGCCGTCCTTTTATGAATTTGAAATCACTAATATTACTTAATTACTTCCCTTATACAAGCTACTTAAAAGTTAACCTTTTGGGAAGTTGGAATTACCTTAATTATATGCACTCCATTGTAGTAATTAACGAATCATTAGATTGTTTCAAATATCACAAAAAACTGTCGCAAACTTTTCAACATAATTATTCTGTAAAACAACAACAAAATATGACTTACACGATTTGTCATTATTCAAGTAAACACTCTCACCAATATCATTTACTCATCTGCCCTGATGATGGACACTGTAACGCTGTCCGAAACGTTGGCTAAAGAAGGAGGTAGCGAAACACGGCATAACACCCCAAAAACAATAACAAAAATACTTTTTGGCCGTGAAAACCTTAAAACATACCAAAAATTATGATGTTCATAATTGCCCCTTTCAAAGCATAATTATTTATTTTTCAATAATTGAATTCCACATTAATTATACAAAAAGACGTATTTAATAATGCTTAATACACTTTGAATATTTCCTAACTATTATTATTTATTTTTTGTAATATAAAAAAATATGGTTTACATAAATATATACATATATATTTAAAAAAATATTATATTAAAGGTCGTTTTTGGCCATGTATACCTTATCCGAAAAGAATGAGCTCTTGTGCCTGATAAGGGAGCCACGATTCTTATTGAGGTGTAAGTTATAATATGTTTTGTGTAAAATATTTACTTTTTACTGTAAGTTTTATTTGAAAAATTGGTTTCCATTTCTCATTGGTTTGTAAAATTCTTGATACTTTTTGTTAGTTTTTCTTTACACATTTTTATAATAGAAACTTGCTTGAATATGTCATCGACACTTGGTACTGGAAACAATTTAAAAAATGGTTCTGTTGAGAAGGTGGATTTTTTGTTTTTGTTTTTTTTTAATTTTTATATTACATTTTGATTCTTTACAAAACTTTTACTGAGTTTAGATTGTTTTTGTAAGATCCTCCCCAACCTATAATTCCAAAAATAAGTAAAGAATGAACAAGTGCATAGTACACATTTTTGATTATTGTTACATTTAAAATATTTCTATCTAACAAATAAATATATATATATATATACATTTCCTTATCACTCTCTCCAGGGTGAATTGCCTAAAACAAAAAACATTTCCTTATTCTCTTCACCAGCTCTGAATTGTGGCTATTCCACGTCAGGTTTTGATCAATGATCACACCGAGATATTTAATTTCGAAAGAAGAGTTACTTAGAGGATTATGTTGTTTACAAAGTACATTATCACATTTTTCATCGTGGATTACAAAATTAACTTTATGATCAGGTATTTTTCGTAAGGAAAATAAGTGGTTTTTTTTTGCATTAATTGTGAGTAAGCTATTATCAAACCATGCTTTTAAGATATTAATAATATCTTCATTTGCCAATTTGTTAACTAGTTTATTATGTATTTCAAATTTTCTATTTAAGTTTTTTTTTAAGTTATGTATAAAAATATGTTTTTCATGTGTCAGTGTATATGCAAATGTGATCACTGCAGACACATTAGTCTAGGGATATTTATAATTGTATTTTAATTTGTTTTACATTAACCAAAATAATGCTGTATAAATATCCTGTTTGTGTCTCAAATAAATAAATAAATAAACTGTATGTAAATAGGTTAGTCGTAGTGTTTTGTGAACACCTCACTGGGCGAACCTGTGCTGAGGTGTTCCCATGTTTGGGATTAAGTGCTATTCTGTCGACCTAAGTAGAAACACTGTATCCTCCTTGATATTGTCAAGAAGGGCACTGTGGGTCGACCCATGGTGGCAGTATCCTACACATAAATTAAAAGATTAGTTTCGGTGGGGATCTATATATACAGTTGTTCTTAGAATCTAGATTATGAGTAAGATAAATAATTGTCTTGATAAAGATATATTTTTCTATGGACCACGCGCCAATGGTATAATCACGGATATTGTGGTAATATTTTCTGTCTCGAAACAAATTTTATTTAATTATATTTTTTTATATTTGGGATGGGTTATATTTGGTTAGGTGTTATAATTTTTTGAGTAAATTGAATACCTTGTTGTTTGATCAAGCCTTTTATGTATTTTTTGAGAACTATGGTAGATGAATTTGTAGTTAGTAGTTGCTTCAGTGTGGTGGGCATGCAGTTATATAGTTTGGTTGCGTAGTACTTAAAGTTTCTTTGCCCGTGTGAGGTATGAGTTATCGGTATATTTAGTGTTTTATTTGTAGAGGCCCTGGTTTTAATTGATAATTGGGTTTGCATTGGAACGTGGAGTTTATGTTGGAAGAAGTAAAGTAGAACAGATTTGGCATACAGTTGTCTTATTGTCATGACGTCTAGTGTTTCGTAAATTACATTTGAGCTTGTGTAGCGAGGAACTTGGAGGATAAGTTTGATTGTTGCCTTTTGAATTTTTTCTATTGGGTCAATTGTTGTATTCGTTGCACTTCCCCAAGCCAGTATGCCATAAGAGATAATGGATTGACAAAGTGAAAAGAATATGGTTCTGAGGATTGTTCTTGGACATATGTTTTTAATTGACTTTATGAGATGCATGACTCGTTTCAGTTTGTTTGTGATGTAAGATATGTGGTCAGTCCAGCGTAAGTTGGCATCTATTATAACTCCAAGGTATTTAGTCTGATTAACCCTTTCAATTCGCTCGCATTGACATGTACGAGAAGTTTGACCACAGTTTTGTAAGATAAGGTCTGTGTGCGGTGGAGGTTGGCCTCTTTGTGTGATGCTGTGTGTAATATAATTGGTTTTTGTTGTGTTAAGGGTAAGAATGTTGTTGTTTAGCCAATTTTTGACCACCGATAAATTATTTTCGGCCTTTGTTCTACCTTTTTAAAATGTCGTTTATTTTCTCTTACGCCAAACTGCATTGGTAAAATTTCCACTCAACTAGGTTATGTAGTTATATTATAAGGCCTTACTTGTATATTATAAGTCTATGATCGGATGATATCATCTACTGAATTAATAGTGTTAATGAATCACAAGCCAACTATGGGTATTTTCTTTTGTTCCCGCTCGCGGTGAGATACAACGGCGGAAAATAAATAAGTTGCAATTTAAAAACAAGCCTCCTCTTATTGCAGTTTAAATAACGAGCCCCGTTTAATTGCAAGTGACTGCATGCTGGGAAATAAATCGCCAACAAGGTATTGCTTCACGTGGCTAGCATTGTTCTTGTAATCATTTTCATCTTAAGTACCTGAAGGATTAATTTTCTGATTACAATATAGCTAAGTAAGGTACTTTGAGGAAAATAAGAATTAGCAGCGTTTTGCTGTCGTTTTGTGGGCTTTGAAGAATCCGCTAAAATAATTTCATAATTGACTTACCAGAAATAATAATATCTTATGAATCGGGTAGGTATACGACTTAGGGCATCATTATAGCATCAAGTGTGTCTAATCCGTTTTAAAATCTATGTACTGTTCATTGAAATCCCATTTAAATTCGTATTCTTGTGTAAAAATAATTTTCTTTTAGTTGTATAATGTTTTCCTTCCCGAAATGAATTTTATTTAACTCATTGGGAGTAATGTATTATAAATTTTATGTCATGATTTTGTAAAATATTATCCCTATTAAATAAAATAAAATAATTAGTAGTTGAATCTAAAGTCATTTAATATTTTTTGTAAGCTCCGGAACACACGTAAGAATGGTTTCTTTTTTAAAGACATATTTTAGATCACACATTTTCTGTGATATATTCTATTTAATAAGATAATAACAGTTTTTTTTTTTTATTAAACTAGTTAATAATTATTATTTATTTATTTTATTGTTTGAAACATTTACAGGGTGTTAACAATTATTACAATAATAGAATTGCCGTTGGGATGTACATAGATATTAATACTCCAATTAGAAATGTTCACAGCGTGAGTAATCAATGTTTAGTTGTTACTAGACGAAATTGCTTGTAGTGATAACAGAAAAAATGATAATCAAAATGAAGTATAAAACAAGTGGTGTCAAATATAATATATAAACTACAAAGAAAGGGAAAAAAGAAAGAAAAAAAAAGAAAGACAATAAAGCAGCTACATAACTGTTCTCCACGAAGAGTCATGGTAGGAGTTAGATACTTTGTTTTTTGAAATATGTGAGATTGTTTGCGTAGATATCTAAATGGTCACATTCAATGGTATAATATAGACGATACATTCGAGACAGTGGATTGAAGTACGCAATATTGCTATTAAATAAATCAAGATGGAATATTTTATGAAAATAATAATAATTGGATAATTTGTAGAGCGCCGTTTTTGTGAACAATCATGTGATGCGCCCTGTACAATATACAATTTACTATGAAATCTCAGGCTCTATTTAATTTTATTATTTACAAACAGATACAGAAAACACCTGCAGGTCACTTCCGATGAACACACTTTTATTAGAACATGTATGTTTGGAAAAGATACGACTTTCAAGCAGCGAACGCTATATTTCAAACGGAGACCGGATAACTCAGAACCATGCAACTTCAACACATCCTTTGAAAAATCATTAAAAGTGATTACAAAAAAATATTTAAAAAAGGTTATAAAGGTTAGGTTAGGTTAGGTTGTGGGCTATTTTTAATTCATTTTTTAAAACTTTTAATGACTTTTCAAAGGGGTGTTCAAATTGCATGATTCCGAGTTGTCATGGAATCATGTAAAACACTGGACCTTGCATGATTTTATATTTGCTTCCGTCCATTATTGATATTACCAAAATGAGTTAATTAGATAAATGGTACTTGCATAGAATTTTTAAGTTAGTTTTAATCCTGCTAGTGAATGACACGGTTGAGTCGAAACCGGTCACAGAAAATTTAAAATTTAAGTAACAAATGTACATTGAAAAATAAAACTGTTCAAAAACAAAATGTCTAGAAATTGTTTCATAGTTAATGCCCAAGAAATTAGGTCTCTTTAGGACTGTAAAATTTGAGTTCATCTTCAAGTAAAGTAGATATTTTTGAAGATTTTAGTTTTTTAGTGTAACTTTTGGTAATATTTTATTAGTTATTTTTCAAAATTTGGTGTTTTACAATTCAGATAGGTAATAAAAAACCACACTAATGGAACAAACAATGCATATCTTTGTACCTACCAACGTAGTATAGTTAACAATGCAATCTAATTGTTTTATGATTTAAAAAAAACACATACATAATTGAAGGATTTGTGAAGTTGAAAGTATTAAAATCATTGCCTTTGAAAAGATGATCAGAAATTATCCTTTCGAATGAACGCCGTAACTGAACACAACCTGTTAAAAATTTAAATACAAGAAACACACTTTTCATATATTGAATTCACTTAATATATAAAAATTTATGTTTCTTTGTTTGTCCCTTATGCGTTCCGAAATCATTCATCCGAGTGCGATGAAACTTTGGGGATTTGATGTGCGCATACCCGCGATGGTTTCTATAAATATATCAGTGAGCTCTGGCGTTTTGAAATTATTTCCTTTACTATTCTTCCGATTGTGACGAAACTTTGGTTAATTGTTGTGCACACGCCCGCAAAAGTTTCTATATATTTCTGGTGAGCTCTGGCATTATGAAATTTGTCTAAATAATTTACAATAAGTGGGACGTGAGTAGTTTGAACAATGTGTGTATTTCGTGTATTTTAATGGGAGAGTAATCCGGGAGGGGAGGAAGTACGTGAAGGTGGAATGGGAACGCGGAAGATGGGAGGAGAAAAAGTGAGGGGAGTTCGCGGGACAGGGGAAAGCAAGAAAGGAAAGGGGGGAGGCAGGGAAGGTGGAGAGGGAAAGCGGAAAAGGAAGGGGACACGGAAGAGAAACGGGAGGCGGGGACGAATGTGGAAAGACATGGAGGGAGAAACAATTTATTTATTTAAGTGGCATTGCGACGCACGCCATTAATTCGCTAGCTAATTAATAAAATAATTTTGTTACCTACTTTACCTCTTGTCTGAATTGTGTTCACAATCAGTTGCATTTTTTATAATAAAAGCAAATCGGAGTTCTTGTGTTCATTGAGCTGAAGTTACACACAGACACAGAGGCACTTCATTGAAATTATTATATTTAAATCAAATTTAAAAAGAAAGTTAAAAAAATCATTCGATCCTTTTTTTATCTTTTACCGTTTTTAGTGACCGTTTCCAGCCGCGATCCAATTATTTCGTCTCTAACAGAAGAGTTTGTGTTGAAACATGTCGAACCATTTATCCGAACTTCCATCTTTCAAATATTAGAAATAAACATTTATTTAACAAGTTAGCCAGCAATGTATCTCTTTACTCAGCTTTCTACAAAGCTGCAAACCCGATGCAAGAAGCTTTATGTTGTCAGTCGGACGTCGTTAAATCATAACAAAGTACTGGATAGTACTTCATAACTCCTGGCATCCGTTATACATTATACCTGCAATGTCGTGAGTCGGGCAATCATAGCCTAACGGTTTGCTCTATATAGACCCATTTGCTATCATGATCCCCGGGTATTACTTATTTTATTTTAAAGCATTTCACCTGCAATTGCAAGAAACACGGCCAATAAATCACACCCAGACAATGATCAGGCGCGCATGAATGTGAAGAGTTGAACTTGGCAGACTCGAGAACGAAACAACTCTGATTTATAAACATTTATTTCACCATCACGAAGCTTTTCCGCGAAGGTGATTTCTAAATAATACCGCTTCAAAATCGAAGAAGACATTTTAAAGCCGTTTAGAGAGATTTTATCGATTAAAGACACAATTTTTTTAAATGATGACCTGACAGTTGACCGAAAGTATAACTATTATAAAATAAATAAAAAATTATACATTATTTACCAATTTCTAACATAAAATTGGCTCAAAAATACCTTAAATGATAAATTGGTACGGATATCAAACGAATTTATTTACAGTTTTGATTTCTTGTACTTCTGGTGTACACAGTGTATAGACTAATAGTTTTATCCTTGATGTATTTGAATAAAATATGTTATAATTTTGTTATTCGGCGGAACATCCTCTATGGTCAACTCTTCAGACGGCCGGCGTAGTCCAGCGGTAAGGCTCTTGACTCGCAATCCGAAAGTTGCGGGATCGAATCCCGACGTGGCAAATAAATTTTCTTCAATTAATTTGTGTTATACAACTATTTATTCATTTGAAATAATATTTATTTATTTATTTATTTATTTATAAATAAACGCCCTTTTTCGGGGCTTTTACATATATAGCATAGAAAAAACATTTTATTGTACATAACTGAACTGCCTCAATAACAAACAATATAAAGTATATTTGCGACACGTTCCAGAGTAGTGGATACTATCAGTATCGCCCTGGTGTAAGACAACCATTCAGAATTGAAACGTTGCTTTAAATGGTTTTAGCCGTGTTTGGTGACCAGATCTGAATAGCCAGGTACTTCCCCACCTTCCTCTTCTCTATTTCCTTCCCTTCCCCACTACCTTCAGCCTCACAACATACCCCTATTGGGGATACCATAGTCTCCCTGGCTCCAAACGGGAGTCGTTGCGACTCTTGTGCGGTATTTATATTTAAAAAAATGTTAAAGTACACTTAGTAATATTTTGTTTAGTAAAAGATGACAATAGGAAATAGATTTTTGACAGGTCAGTGGTTTAGTGGGCATCGCGTTCGGGTAACACCTGGCTCCTCCTCTATCTCGACTCACGCAACATTTTCGGCTTACTGTGGTGGTAGTAGAAGATTTTCAAACATTGTTGGGTTATTCATAGCCCGGGAATGTTTGTCTTTCTTTATTTTTAAATAAGAATTAAAAAATAATTTTAAAATAGGTCTGTAGTTTGTTATATTAGTAGGATTTCCGGTCTCAAAAATTGGATAAACTAAAGCAAGTTTGAATTTGTTTGGGAATACACCTTTATTGAGGCTGAGGTTGATATTGTTAATGGTTGATTTATAAAAGTTTGAATTGTTTTAACTATGTTTGAAGTTATTTCATGAATGAGAGGGTTTTAATTTTTTAATAGTTTCTGAAATTTTTAAAGTAAGAGCAGGGTCTAATGTGAGTACCTATATTATCTGTTTCTCAGGTCGATTTATTGATTTAGTATGCCGTACTTTCCCCAAACCGACTGCGTATTGTATATAAGTAAGCCAGGGGACCAACTGTCAGAGGATCAACTGTAATCAACTGTAACTGTCATGGAATCAATTTCTACTTTTGGGAAAATTTTCAATATTTAATTAATATAATGGTATCTAGCGTAACGAAGGTTTAAAAGACACCTACCTAACTAAGACTTCTACGGGATATTCATTACAAATATGTGTTTATCTACTGGGTGTTGGATAACTTATTTTTTTATTTTTTTTTTATTGTAATATAAAAAATATGGGTTACATTTTTTTTCTTTTATATAAAGAAAGCCAAACATTCCCGGGTTACGAATAACCCAACAATGTTTGAAAATCTCCTACTGCTACCACAGAAAACCGAATTTAGTTAATTTAAGCCGAAAGTCTAATTTTCTAAAATGTATAAAAACATTTACATTTTAGAAAATATTATAGTAAAGGTCGTTTTTGGTCATGTATACCTTATCAGAAAAGAGGAGCTCTAATGCCTGATAAGGGAGCCACGATTCTTAATTAGGTTGTAAGTTTTAATATGCTTTGTATAAAATATTTACTTTTTACTGTAAGTTTTTTTGAAAAATTGTTTTTTTTTTTATTTGTTCTGATTGGTTGATGATACAGCGCAATTCAGAAAGGAGGTTATTGTAGTTTTTTTATGGTTTGGTAAATATAATGATTTTGCAATTGAGTTGTTTTAAAATTAGGTGTAATAAATTGGTTTCCATTTCTCAATGGTTTGTAAAATTCTTTATATTCTTTGTCATTTTTTTCTTTACACATTTTTATAATGGAAGCTTGCTTGAATATGTCATCGACATTAGGTACTGGTAACAATTTAAAAATATTATTATTATGTTATACATTGCCCCCGTGAAAGATCACCATTCAAAACAACACGTTGATTGCATGCTTGTACGATTTTAGCCGTATTTGGTGACCAGATCCTAAAAGCCAGATACTTTCCCACCTTTATCTTCTCATTTAAGTCTTCTTTACTCTTGATTGATTACTTTTTACTAATGACTATTCATAATAGTTGAAATCCAGTTTCACCCAAGTTTCGCCTGGGTTACTTTATTCGAAAGTAATTTTCTTATAAACAATTTTAAAATACGGGCTTAACAAAATTGTTCAATCTTTCTTTGTCAATTTAATTACAAATAAAAAAGCTTAATAACTCGTAAAATCAATAGTACAGAAACATATTTTCAGCTTTATTATTCGGCAGGCTTTTCAGATTATTTCAAAAAGAGTAATGCTATTATTTGAATTAAAAAAAAACTATTATCAACAAATTTTCTGAATTCAACATAATATAAACAAACAACACCAAACATGTCAGAATTAGTTGCAACATCTCATGCGCGAAATATTAATATTTAACTACGAAACAAATCGAATACCAGTCGCAATCAATCATATTAATGGTTATATCAAGTCGAACGTAAAATCAATCAAAACAAATCTGGTTGCAAACTATGGTAGAACTGTAATAACAATTTAAAAATCAAATGTATACTTATTATCTACCACTAGGTTTATGTAAAGTCAACTTTAATCATTTGCTTAAAATGCTTTCTAATAATTTTAAATAAATCAAATTTAATTATGTTATTCTTAATTGAAATAATAATAAATAATTTTGTTGGAAACCACGATTTATTTTTTATTTTTTATTCACCACCGAACGGTTTCGCTTAACATATGCATTTTCATAGTATAAAAATTAAATAGATGAAAATATACGTTGTGTGAGCTTATATACATATAGAAAAAGACAAAACATAATATAAGGAAAGAGTGAGAGAGTAAAATCAACATCTTATGTAAATAGTGGTAGAGAGAAAGAGATGGGTTATATCTAATGAATTACAATACTAGAGGGACAAAACGTTACTTAAATAGGTGATTTAGGGATAACTAGTTTATGGGAAATATCTACAATGTACACAAGTCGTTGATTTTACTCTCTCACTCTTTCCTTGTATAATGTCTTTTTCTACAGGCATATAAGCTCACACAATGTATATTTTGATCAGTTTATTTTTATACCCTGAAGATTCTTATGTTAAGCCAAACCGGTCGGTAGTAAATAAAAAAAAAAATAAAAAAATAAGTTGTGGTTTCAAACAAAGTTATTGTATTATTTCAATTAATAATATGTCAAACCACAAAGTGGCTGCTTCCTGACAAAAAATAATGTTATTATTAATTTTAATAATAAATTTATGTATTTACTGTAAAAATATCTTTAGATATAGAGTTAATTTTTTTTTCATAAAAATGGATTACGAAATAATTAAACAGTGAAAACATACAATTTAAATTAAAGTTTTGAAAACAAAATGGGTTTTTGTGTGTTATTTCGGTGTTTATTAAAAATATCTGCTACTTCTGCATATTGGTTTCCTAAGGTGTGTGTGTATGCGTGGGACAGGGGTGTTCGTACAGGAATTGGTATTGACATGATGGTAACCGAACAACACAACGATCTGCAACTTCATCACTCCTTTGAAATCATTAAAAGTTATGAAAATAACTTGGTTGTATAGGTTACGCTAGGTTAGGTTATAGGCTAATTTTATAAAAAAATTTCATCACTTTTGTGATGAGGTGTCATGGAACCGTTTTACTCCTCCACAACACATCAATCTCTTACAGACTGAAGTTCACATTTTCCCTTTCCTAAAAAATCTCTCCTTAATGGCAGACCTAGAGTGGTCCATCGAGTCATTAAGAAAAATTAAATTGAAAACTTCTAACCATAGAATAGAGAAGAATTGCATGAAAGAAATGTTTCATTTAGCCCATTCAGCACGCGTTATGTTTCACTTACACTCTGTATTGCAAATTTAAGACCCGATTAGTCAAATATTTGGATTACGACCTACGTAAGTTATTGCTTTTGGTATTCACAATGTGCCTACCTACAGTTGGTAGCCACTTAATTTTATAAACATCCCTGCAAAAAAAAAACTAAAAATGCAAATATAAAAGGTAGTTGTGAATTATATATAGAATTCTATCGATATCGAAAGTAAAGTCGGAATGGCAGTCCCTTAGTCCTGCAGCGCCCTTGTATAATATGATGGTAGGGCGGGACCACAATCAGATGGCCGGCTAATTGCCGTGAACCCTGAACTCACCCACCTCCATTGTTCCGCAATGCCCATCGGCCCTTGAACCAGATTCAGGGTTACGCACACCTCAAAGCACCCTTAACTGGAGTACCACTTACTAAAATTTGTTACATTTTTTAATCAGATAATTTTCTGGATGCCTTTTCGTATCGGAGGTTAACTATCATCAGGGGATCAATCAAACGGCCTGAAATAACTCTTATCAAATTGCACAAGTCATATTAGTTCTAAAACAATGAGGTGCGGTGAGTTTGCACGTAGTTGTTGCGTTTCACTAAAATTCACCTAATTGTTTAAAAACAAATTATGAAACAATAATATTATGTATTTTTAAACATTGTACGATAATGTTAGCGTCAATGTGTATTTTTCCCTTGCTGAGGCCCCTATTGTAGAAACTTTATCAAATTTGATAAAAAAAAAAAATGAAATAATACAATAATAAAGGCTGTAGCGTAAAAAAATGGCAAACACTATGAGATACTGTTGTATACAATAGAGTATGTACTGTAAAGATGTTTTGTATTACGTATTACACATGTTTTATTCTTTCACGTTATAAAATTTGTTTTAATAAAGTCCTTTTTTTCTTTAATCCATCTTTTAATAACGTTTCATCCATTGACGTGAACAAGATTTAAAAGCTGTATTATTTTTCAAAATTAGTAATAAACTTAGTTTTTAAAACTTTTCTTGTTTACAAAATCGGTTTCCTTTGTAAATTGTTCCCTATTGCCCCTCTTCCCTCTTACCCATTCTTAACTTTCCATTGACTATGTCTATTATTTTTAATTTTGTTGACTTTGTCTATGACCATTGTTTTTATCTATTATTTATAATTAGTAAACCCGGAAGAAGTGAACTTAGCTCATGAAAGATGTTGGTTTTGTAAACAATAAAAGTGGTAAAAACTAAGTTTATTATTAATTTTGAATTAAAATGGTGCCACAAAATAAGTTTGCTGTGTTTGAAGAAATGTTTTATTTTTATCCATAGTAAAATTCCAATCACAATGATTTAAATAGATTTTATTCAATTATATCTAAACTCAACCGTAAAACAACAAATATACTTAATACTGTATACTTGTTGAGTTGAAATTTCACTCAACACTGACATTTTTATTCAACACCAAAAACTACTGGTTTAATACGGTTATTAATAAGATTTTTGATCGACAATTAAATTAATATTTTTTTAATTATAAGTAAATCAATTTTAAAAATGTTGTTATGAAGTTCTGAAAACATTTTAGATGTTTGTATTATTGTGAAATCTGTTTCGGCGTAAATAATGTTGGTAAATTTAATTATAATTGTAAAGAATCCTTTGCAATAAATTTCTCCACGATGGACACAGCACAATAAATGTAGGTGACCCGAAAGATGATCCCCCAACAGTTGGTTCCCCGAAATTATAATAATTATAAAATTAAATATTTCGAGCATTACTTAGCAATTTCAAACCTAAAATTGACATCTAAAATACCTTTAATAATCAGTTGATATGGATATCAAACGAATTTATTTACAGTGTCGATTATTGTACTTATACGCTGGTATATACAGTATATAGACACGTAATTTTATCCTTGATGTATTTGAATGAAAATTTGTCATATTTTTTTTACATTAACTCCACACAGGAGACCCTGAGGAAAATAACTTCCCCCCAGGGCCTATGTCATCTGGGATGCTATGTAGAGGGTTTTTTTGAGGAGAGGAAGGAATGAACATTGGTCTTGAAGAGACCCATGTTGTAGGAGGGAGGAAACACAGAAGCCGGCAAATCGTTCCATAGCCGAGCTGTTGAACTCAAGAATGAGTCGAAAAACGACCCGTTCACATGTGACAAATGTCTGGTCAGTGGTTGAGTGGGCAAAGCGTTTGGGTTCCGCCCGGGGGTCCCGTCTTCGATTCCTCGACTGACTAAGTCCTCCATCACAACACAAGCAACATTTTCGGCTTTCTGTGGTGGTTGTAGGAGATTTTCAAACATTGTTAGGTTATTCGTAGCCCGGGAATGTTTGTCTTTCTTTATTTAAAAAAAAAATGTCAACCGTGTACAAATTTTGGGCGCGCGTTTGGCGTGTCTCCCGACTATGCACCGGTGCAGAAGGCATCAATGACGCTAGTTCCTCAGTGCATCTTTCATTGAAATACCGGTAGAACATGGATAGCATTCCCACCCGACGCCTGTGCTCTAAAGATTGCAATCCGTTCGTTAAGGTGGGAGAATCTATCAGACGGACCGCCCGTTTCTGCACAGAATCTAGGGTATTTTTCAAGTATTTTGGAGCTCCAGACCAGGGGTGGCTTTTGTTATTCGTCGGTACATCCTCTCAGCACATCACATTAGGAATACTTATTTATATTTTATGTAAAAGGTACGTCTTATTTTCCCTAAACCTATTGCAAATTGTATATAATTATATCGGAGGCCAACGATCGGGGGATTAAAAATCATGAAGCCATAAATGCAGATATATTGATATGATTTAACTTTTCTAAGTATCTGTTCATAAAAACAGTATCTTTTCTTGAAGTGGGTAAAGTTGAATAACAATAAGTATTAGGTATTTAAGTATTAAGCAGTCCATTTGCGCCGCAGCCTATTTAGCGGGGCAGCCCTTGGGGCTAGCAGCTATCACCCTGCGCATCTCACGAACCTTGCATCAGTTTCTCATAAGCCCCCGACACGCCCCTCGCAGCTAAATGCCTGAACGCGGGGGTCTGCAGCCCGCTTGCTCCGGATGCGCCGCGGCCGGTCCCTGCCAATGATGCTGTGACTTGTTATGCTCTGGACTCTGGATGGCCTTAAAAGCCTGCACGTTTCAAAGCCTATTCGCAAAAAAATGATAGGCTTGAAATTGTTTGCAAACCTACCTGTATAAATTAAGTTTTATTAGATAGGTGGAGTGAGATGATACATTTCTTTATCACATAGTGTTATTTAACCAATGTTAATATTTTCGCAAAAAATGTATTTTGCTCCATTCTGAAATGTTGTTTTTGAACTTTTTTAATTGTCTTAAAAATCATGGGTAAGGTTTAACCTTTAAATTTCATTCAACATCGTACAAAAAAGTTTTTTTATTAATTAATTAATTAATTACCGCACAAGAGTCTCAACTGACCCCAAGCGTCTGGAGTCAATGAAACTATGGCATCCCCAAATGGGATGTGTTGTAATATTGAAGGCAGTGGGAAGGAGAAGAAGATGGGGAGTACCTGGCTATTCAGATCTGGCCTGGTGATCTATTCAATTCAAGACAAACATGACTAAAGTCATTTCAAGCAACTTTTCAAATCTGATTGGTGGTCTTGCACAAGTGCGATACTGAAAATCTTCCACTCAAGAGCGTGCCGCAAAAATACTAAATTTTATTTTAAATAATAAATTGTGAAATAATTTCAGTACGCAATGTACTTTCTCAAAATCACCTTTTTTACTATTTGTGTGAGAAGAAAGATTATCTATTTTTGTTTTTATGGTTTTTATTTTTAATCCATTTTTTTGTATAATTAACCACATATCCTAAAGTTATGTAGTTTACATATATCATTAAGTTATTATTAACAAAAATGGTTTAGTTATTAACAATAATGTTTTTTTTCAACAAACATTCCCGGGTTACGAATAACGTGACAATATTTGAAAATCTCCTATTACCACCTGAGTAAGCTGAAAATGATGCTTGTATCGTGATGGAGGACTTAGCCAGCCAACGAATTGAACACACGACGTCTGGGTGGGACCAAACGCGGTGCCAACTCTGCCACTGACCAGTCACTAATATAGAACTACAATTATTAATTTAACTTAAAATCGATTCTCGTGATTTAATGTAAACAGAAATACATCACAACATATGCACACACATTTTTCTTTGAATTTTCTTAAAGCACCTACTCTTTTTTATTTCATTATGAATTAAACTATTTGGATTCCTTTAAACACTTAACTAAACCATTTTTTCGTTTGGTTAATTTTTTTTAGTCCTTTCTGTTTTATATGGTGTGTGTGGAAGTCTTTATTGTGTTGTTTATTGTTTCTAAAGTAAACAATAAACAATTAATTAGTGTTTTACTAAAATATCTCGTTTGAAATTAAGCGAACTGATCCTTCAAATCTTCTGTAACAAGAATTTCAACTTTTTTCATTTGATTAACAAATACACGTTTTCAATTCCAATTATGGACGGTAATAAATCGGTATTTTCCAAAGAGAAGTACAAGGTAGATTTGTTAGAATACCAATATAACTTGCGTGCATTCACTAGTATCGGCGGAATTTATGGTACAAAGTAACAAGTATGTAAGGGCAATCGATGCATCTGCGCATGATATCCCTGAGGATATCAGCAGATCGCGGCCGAAATTCAAACCTCATTATTTTTTCGGGATAACAATAATTGAATGACCCCAGGCAGAGTTTAAATCACATTCTATGTATTGTTTTTGTGAGATCTTCCTGGGGCTCATTCCAGATTTTGTATCCCACTGATAGGTAGATGTTTAAAAAAAGGTTTATTTTTTGCTCATCAAGGTTCCTTACAAGAGATTTGATTCATTTTGGGGTGGTGTAATTCTTAATAGAGATCTTGACTGCGTGAAATTATCTTGTATACACATTATTAAATTGATTAGAATATTATCTTACTTCTTCTTCTTCTTTTTGTGCCCTATCAGGTCCCCCCGACGTTGGCGATCTCTCTGGAAAATGTCTCTATCTTGTGCTGTCCGGATTAGCTCCTCCACACTTCTAATGCTGATCCACTCTCGTATATTTTGCAGCCAAAACGTTTGTCTCCTACCAGGCCCTCGGCGACCTTCTATTTTGTCTTTCAATATTAATTGGAGCAAGTGATACTTTTCCCCTTGAAGTATGTGACCCAGATATAAAATTTTCCTGACTTTTATTAATGTGAGCAGTTCTCTATCTGCTCTAGCCCGCCTGAGAGTTTCTGTGTTCGTGATCATGTCGGTCCATAGAACCTTGAGCATTCTCCGGTGAAGCCACATTTCAAAAGCCTCTAACCTGTTCATGGTATTTACTTTCAAGGTCGATGTCTCACATCCATACAGCAAGACCGATCACACCTAACATTTTAACATTCTTTGCCTTAGTTTTAAATTGAGGTTGTCATGGCAGAAGAGAGATTTCATTTTACTGAATGCAGTTCTTGCTGCCTCAATTCTGCATTTAACCTCACATCTGGGTCAAGAGTCTCCGTGAGAATGCTGCCGAGGTATCTAAATCTTTCCACCTTTTCGACATTGCAACCGTTTAACTGTATTATTAATGCAGAGTGATCTAGTCGTCCAAATGTCTTCCATTTTGTTTTATTGACGTTGATTGTTAGACCCAGTTGCTCACCAGAATTATTAAAAATATTTAGTAGGTCTTGGAGGTTATCGATATGGTCAGCTAATAATAAAGTATCATCTGCATATTTTATGTTATTAATGACAACTTCCAACGATCTTCAAACCCTTCTCGGTGTTACTTAGGGCACTTTTAAAGACATAGTTGGAATAGAGATTAAACAATAGTGGCGACAGGATACAACCTTGTCGTACTCCACGCTGAATGGCGATTGCATTAGATCTCTCATTTTTTTTTTTTTTTTTTCCTATATTTTCCCAAATTTTACAATTGATGTATACAATATTATGACATAATAAGAACAATGGGAACCCACTAAGGCGCAGCCTGTGCGTGGGTAATATAGTTCAATATATTTTATTATTGTACCTTGAAGGAACAAACAATGGGCATATAAAGCAAAAACATGATTAGAATTTGTTTAAATAGCTATGCACAAAATGAGCATACAAACAGTGCAACAGTAAGTGTATAGTATAATATTGAGTATAATAGTAATTGCATATTAAGTGAAGTAGTGTAATAATAGTGGAATAGTGGAACAATAAGTGCATAGTGATAGTGATAGCACATTTCCATGTCTTATTTCTTACCTTATGTCTTATATCTTTCCCTGGGTGAAATTGATCAATATTTTCAATGACTGCTCTTTCTTGAACATGTAGTGAATATAATTTGTACAATTTTATGGCCTGTCTAAAACTAAGATGCCTTATATTGGTGACTACAGCTTTCTTTCCAATCAGTAGGTAGGTACTTTTCACCCCTCTATCGGTTTATTTGCTGTACTTAATCAAACGTGTCCCGGTTCATAGGATGAGACTTGTCCGGATTTTGGTGGAAGATGGGTCTGACCACCATCTGTGTGGCAGGCCGACTCGGGAGAGAATTTTTGTGGGAGACATTTTGACCTCCGCAGCAGTACTGTCTCGGAACGTCGCCTTGCACCACAGCGGGAGGGATGGATTCATACATCCGTCACTCTTCACATTACCCCCAGATTGCTACCCACCTCACTTATCTCTTACTTTCCCTTCACCTTCCTCCCCTTTCTTCCCTAAGTAACCCTCCACATAAAATCCCCAAAGATGACACAGGCCCTGAGGGAATTATTTTCCTCGGGGTCTTCCTGCATGTAGTATGCACAAGTAGAATCAAAGTTAGATTCTTCAGTTGTAAATATGCACAACTTCCTGCATGTAGTATGCACAAGTAGAATCAAAGTTAGATTCTTCAGTTGTAAATATGCACAACTTCCTGCATGTAGTATGCACAAGTAGAATCAAAGTTAAATTCTTCAGTTGTAAATATGCACAATTTCCTGCATGTAGTATGCACAAGTAGAATCAAAGTTAAATTCTTCAGTTGTAAATATGCACAACTTCTTGCATGTAGTATGCACAAGTAGAATCAAAGTTAGATTCTTCAGTTGTAAATATGCACAACTTCCTGCACGTAGTATGCACAAGTAGAATCAAAGTTAAATTCTTCAGTTGTAAATATGCACAACTTCTTGCATGTAGTATGCACAAGTAGAATCAAAGTAAAATTCTTCAGTTGTAATGTCATGATTTTCAGTGAGTTAGGTAGACTTTTCCTTGGAGAGTGCTTGCCGCCTCGAGGAGTCATCTCCACCCCGACCAGTCGATGATTTTTAGGAGTTGGACAATGATCACGACTCCGTACTAGTCAGTAACTGCGTTAGCCATTCCGATGCGTAGAGAAATGGCAAAAAATTCACTACGATTACGATTGATTAAATAAAATCAACTAAATAATTACTTCAACTAAAATTATACCTCATATAGTAAAAATAGATTCTCTATCGCCCTCTGATGAACTACGAATAGGCAGCCGCGGATCATCAATTTCTATAAATCAACGTTTTGGCTACCGATGTATTAGATGAAGCTTCTCATGAAGTGGCAATAGTTCATGTGCACAAATACTAGTTTATTGACCTCTTCAACCTTAATGTCCAAGAATTCACTGTTCTTCTCCTTTTATCAGCTTTTTATTAAAAGCCAATTAGGGGTTAGGCTATCTTCCATCCTTGCCTACCGTAGCGGGCCTATCCAATTTTGTAAATCTTATTGAATTTGGCTCTTTGAATAGCTGATATTATCCGTGGTCATACCTAGAGAGCTAACCACAATACATTATACTTAGGTCATCTTTAATTATAGTCGAGTCTTTAATATTATGAATGTATTTGACAGATATATGCAAAAACAATCCCTACTCATATATTCACGCATGCATAAATTCTACGGAAAAAGACTGTACTCGAAACAATAACAAAGACTTACTACAAATTCCTGTAACACATTGGTCATCAAAAAAAAACAACGAAAATTGGTTAATGAAACCGTAGATATCTTGTGATAAGACTATATCGTCCAGATAGAATAGAAAAAATGAGATTCACAAAAAAAAATCAAAGATAACGTATTAATTTGAATCAAAAGTGACGACAGGTTTTCAAAGGTGCACTCGCCCAAAATTGAGGTCATTGATGCAACCAAATTATTGAGTGAATATATTTTAATATAAGTGTAGATATGTTTGTACTGTTCATAAGCATTATAAATTAACTTGCAAAATTACTGCCTCAACACAAGCTAGACTAGAAAGGCTTGTTACGAGAACCTCAACTTATAACTGCATACAACTTATAACTACATACAACCAGATACATTTATATTTTTTACATTTTACCGATTATTTTCTGTTGTTAATTTTTTTCAACCAATATACACTATGTTCAAATAACACCTATTTTTAGTTATTGTTAATTTTTTTAAATATGATTATCTCAAAAGAGTCCCAGCTATGGTGTGTTGTGAGGCTGAAGGTAGTGGAGAGGAAAGTAGCTGAGGGAGAGGAAAGTGGGGAAATAACTGGCTATTCAGATCTGGTCACCAAACATGGCCAAAGCAATTTCAAGCAACTTTTCAATTCTGAATAGTGGTCATACACCAGGGTGATATTGAGAGTATCTTCCATTCTGGGACGTTCCGCAAATACACTATGTATTAGTAAACATAAATGAATTGTGAAATAACACAAATTAATCAAATGAAATCAATTTATGCACGTCGGGATTCGATCCCGTGGCCTTCGGATTCAGTCAAGAGCCTTACACCTCAACCCCAGAGGCCGTCACTTACAATAAAGGTATATTATTATTATGTTGTTGACTTAAAAGATTCTTCAAATAAACTTTTCTCTTAACAATTTGGAATTTGTGAGATATTTTACCATTATATTTAGGCAAACGGATGTTTAAAATAGCAAACAAAACTTTAGTCAAGCCATTATTTTCTCTGTCCGGAGCTTTGTATCTCTTTGTACCAGTAAATAATCTACCAAGATATTAATTATAAATTAATTTCACGGCCCAGGCCTCGACACACCTGAGCAAATTCATAAACCAAACGTAAATAACAAACCATTTTCTGAAATTCGGGGTTACAAATGCTTCAATAATCGTCTATAAATGTAAGCTTTGTACCGAAAATGGGATCTAGCGTCACCCGGGCGTTAAATGCTCTCGCAGCAATCGGCTTTGTTCTTAATTGACAACCATAAATCCTACACAGCGGGTTCAGGGTTTGAAAATTCACAAAAAATACAAATGTATGTGAGTATTTATCCAAAAGAACTTAAGTAAATTACACAATTTATGTTTAAGAAAATTTATAAAATCACACATCACATAACGGCAGTGTTAATTAATAACAACAACAACAAAAAATAACTATTATACAAAACAGATGTAATTTTGGGCCACATAAATCTGAAATCATAATTCGTGATTGTAATTTGTTTGAAATTTAAGTTTAGACTAATAATCTAGTGGTCGCGGGTTCGAATCCCCAATTCCCAATCGTTTGCTTGGTCAGGAGTCTAACTTCACTTCACTTTGTTCTTAAGGCGATGCTTCCCGGCTCAAAAAGAAGAAGATGGAGAGATATGTAATTACGAATGTTGGACAGAGATTATGTAATTACGAATGTTGGACAGAGATGATAAATTTGAAGCGAAAATTGTGAAAATGCTTAATAAAACATGACTCGTTTAAAATAGAGCAAAAATCTCGTGGGGGTTGTCTAAAACAACGTTCCAAGATAAAAAAAGGGGGTTGTATAGATTTTATCTTAAAAAATAACATATATTTTTTTAAGAGCATAAAAACGTCAAATGTTCAATGGAGATACGCAAGAAATCGGTAAAAATTCGGATAGTGCCGCCTTAAAGAAATGTTTAAGACCTTGTAAAATAAATGGAAGCCTTAAAAACTTGATGTCAGAATTTTGTCATACAAGTGTGTAAGGAAATGCAACACAAGAGGCTCTGAAAATTATTTTGGTTTTGGAAATGAGCAAAAGAAATGGTTGTACGTTCAAATATCCTTTTTGAAAAAAATGTCAATTAAAACCTTTTCTAACTGAGGTGATGCAATGTGCCAAATTTTATTAAATGTTATGGAAGCTAATGTCCGTTCTCTCAGAATCTCTCAGTTGTCAGAAACTTAACTGCTAACTCCCTTGGTTCTGAACATGGAGGAGTTAAACCTGTACCCTATATATTGGAGAACCATATAAATTATAATATGAGATACTAGCAAGAGAGCCATCTACGTAACATTACTAGAATTTCATGTTAATCAAAATTCGCAGATTCAATGATAGTTAATATAAAATATTTTATATTTGTGGCATGTCCCAAAGTGGAAAATACTCTCAGTATCGTTCTGCTGAAATACCATAATTCAGAATGGAAATGTTGCTTGAAACCGTATTTGTTTAGACATGAATATCCAGGTAGTTTCCAACAATCCTCTCCCCCATCTACTTGGAAGGTTGGGAAATTCCTGGCTATTCAGGACTTGTCACTAAAAACGGCTACAGCCGTTTGTGTTTAGTCAGAAATATTGAATAGGTTAAAGTAACGCATACGATCGTAAATTAATATATTTATTTTATTTTATTTATTTATTTAAGATTTTACACCAGCAATCCCAGTCTGCCATATTTCATAAATAACTATAATACGTATGATAATATAAAAGAGTAGGTACATTAAAAGATCTAAAAGAAGAAAAAAGAAATAAAATATTAGGTATCTACCTAATTAAAACATAAAATGAAGACAAGGTTCATCGCATAAATAACAAAATAAAAAATTAAAGTAAAATAATTAATTAAAGCAATAAAAACTAAGCATAAAATTAAATTAAACAGAATAAAAATTAAAAATAAATAAATTTTGAGTTTATAATGTATCGGGAGTACCTCCCATCCTTATTCTATATTTTTCTTCCTCTCCCCCTTACCTAAAATTAGTTTTAATACACAATTGACTTAAAATGAATATTTATCTTTTTATTTGTCTACGTGTGAACTGTTTCAATCTTATCATTCGAACTCCACATAGGAGACCTAAGAAAATAACTTTCCTCAGGGCCTATACCATCTTTAGGGATGCTGTGTGGAGAGTCTCTTTGTGGAACGGAAGGAGTTAACGCGGGTCTTCGCTGACAAATCGTCCCACAGCCGAGCTATTGAACTCAAGAACACGTCCCTGAAACGACCCATTCAATTTTTGGGGCGCTTTGAAGCCAGAGAAACAATGCTAATTAGCAATATAAATATTTTTAAGTGAAACTTCTATAGCCCCGTTCGGATGAAACGGAAATGACGCACACAGCACTTGCGAAGCATCAAACTCCTATCAACGCTCCTATTGGTTGAGAAATAAAACGGAAATGACGCGAGGTCTGCTCCGGTCGCCGATAAATCTCTAATGTTATCTGCGTCGATCCGATGACAATTGGTCCCCCAACAGTTAACCCGCCGACAGTTGATCCGGCGACAATCGGCTTCCCGATAGTTGACCCCCGACAGTTGATCCCCCGACAGTTGATCACCCGACAGTTGAGCCCCCAACAGTTGATCCCGACAGTTGATCCCCCAACAGTTGATCCCCTGACAGTTGATCACCCAACAGTTGAGCCCCCGACAGTTGATTCCGACAGTTGATCCCCCGACAGTTGATCACCCGACAGTTGATCCCCCGACAGTTGATTCGGCGGACAGTTGATCCCTCCGACAGTTGATCGCTTAAGAGATTATTTTTTCAAGTAAGTATGCAAAGAGTTTATTTAGAAATTATTTAGTAAATAATGGTTGACAATCTCTGCGTGGAATACCTGAAACAAGTGAGGGCTGCGCCCTGAAGCGAAGCGTGCTAAGTACCGAGTATTTATTTAACCGAATTCTACTCAAAGCCGATTTCCAATTAAAAACGCCCCGTTTGTTTACCACCGATACGGTGCAATCGTTCCAAGAGACCGAATCCTTTCAACGTAATATAATGTAATCGTACCTTCAAGGTAACGCTACGACGAATATCATTCCAACAAAGCCGAATACTAGTTCAGGTCTTGGGGCGCGATGGATTAAAAATGTCACGTGATCAAGTCAGTGCCACCGAACAACAACAGTTTGCAGATGGCGGTGATTGTTGTTGATGCTCGTTGCCACTGCTGATTTGTGTGTTGTTTTACTGCAAGCATATTAAATAAACAGAGTGATTAGTCTATTTTAAGCATTGATTTGTACTTAACAACAGAACTGACTTTGTAATTTGATCGTCGATCCTGTTATTCCAACACAAGTATACGATTAAAAAAAAAAATTCTTAATATTAAGATGACTGTTGACTGTTGAATGTTGACTATTGACTGTTGACTGTTGACTGTTGACTGTTGACTGTTGACTGTTGACTGCTGACTGCTGACTGTTGACTGCTGACTGCTGACTGTTGACTGTTGACTGTTGATTGCTGACTGTTGAATGTTGACTATTGACTGTTGACTGCTGACTGCTGACTGCTGACTGCTGACTGCTGACTGCTGACTGCTGACTGCTGACTGCTGACTGCTGACTGCTGACTGCTGACTGTTGACTGCAGACGGCTGACTGCTGACTGCTGACTGCTGACTGCTGACTGCTGACTGTTGACTGTTGACTGTTGACTGTTGACTGTTGACTGTTGACTGTTGAATGTTGAATGTTGAATGTTGAATTGTACAGAATAAGGCACTCTTCTCTCTATATAGATTGATACATTATTATATCAAAAAGTACCTGCTTCATATAAATGAAAATAAATAAAATATATGTATATATTTTTATGTGTTAATGAGTAAAACCTCAAATTGTAATATTTAATTATTGGAGACAATATTTACTCAATGGAGAATCTGAAACAGAAAAATCAAAACAGAAAAAGATACGGTCACATTTAGGAATCGAACCCAGAACCTTTGCCTTTCCGGGGTGGAGCTTTACCACTGAGCTAACGTGGTAAATAAGCTTATCCGATTCGGTCATATTGAACTGTATCATACTTCGACCAAGAACTACCAACATTATCTTATTTTCTTAACGCTAATTTTTGTTGGCTGCTCTCTATATGTATGATTGCAAGACACAACTCAAACTAAATGATACCTAGATAGTGCCTTGAATAAATTAATCCATTTGCATTTCATTTGTGAGATCTATTGACTTTTCTGGAAGTCTAGGAAAAAAATTTGTTTTTAACTTAATGAGTAAAATTTTTAATAAGAAAAACTCTCTTTTTATAACTTTTGAAGGTTATTCCCATCAACGTAATATATCATTGAAGAAGAAGATAACAATAATAATCTAAACGAAAATATGAAAGAGAACAAGACACAGAAAAATAGAAAAAGACAATGGTCGCAACTGGGACTCGAACCCAGACCTCTCGTCTTTCAAAAGAAAATAGAAAATAATCTCTAAAAATGCTTGAGTTTTTTTCGTTAATTCCTCTCATTTGCAATCAATGCAGTTACTTGCATTTAATTAATATTAAGAATCTGCATACTCGCTCGATAGTTGAGTGAAATCTTAACAGCGCTACGGTGCGTTCGTAATTGCTACTCTATTTATGAACCGTTAAATGTTTGACTTTTAATTGACTCGTTCAAGATTAATGGACACTTGGGGAGAGATACGATCAAATGCGATTGCACTTATTGCGAGAACTTTGCGCAATGTGGTATAGATGGAGTATGTTTATATCGCTTTTCCATTGAACAATAATCGTAAACTTCGACTTAACAAGACGGAATATCTGGCCTGATATGAAAGCGATTCTAATAAATATAACTTAAGCACCTTATTTTTAATTAAGTTGTATAACCTTCCGTGCGCCAGTGGTATTAAGACGTTCCCAATTCACATAAACTTTGAGCACTGACCGCTCTAAGTCTTGTAAGGATTTTAATTAAAAAGAAAGCTTGTTGATAAAGCTTTTTCCATTAATTCGCTCAAGATGGCGGCCCCGCGAGAGGACGGAAGAGTTTATCGGAATCTTTTAAACTCGCACAAAAGGTAACATTTTTAACAATAGATATCAAAACGGGAAACTTTCTTCTTTTATACAAGATGAGCAATATTTCGTTCCAGAAATGTGTTTCAGTACAGCGAAGTATTACGAGATACGGGAGATACAAGATGTAGAATATAGATTAGGGGATTTATTTTGGTCTTACACTTTTACGACGTATTATTTTCGTCTGAAACTTTTGCGTTTCAGTATTTTGAACTTATTTAAGCTTTATTAGTTTTGTCTTTAGACTTATAAATATCTTCAAGGCGAAATCTCTCAGTATTAAACTTGTTTAGGCACCCACTAACATCTTATTGTAATAGTCCTTTTTACTAGGATTGAAAAATGTAATGTCGTAGGTATTTCTTTGTGGTTTTTTAAACTAATTTTATTGTTTCATATTCATACTTGCACTTTAATCTAACTGAATAAATCCGAAATTGAGTTAAACATGTCATTTTCCTCCCTTTTTTCTCTTTCGGTCTACTGCGTCGAAATATTTCTGGGAAAATAAATGTGTCTTTCAAGACATGCATTTTAAGAGGATTTTTTTTCTGAAAAATTAAAAATAAATTTAATACAGTTTTTGAAGAAATTTACAAAAAAATGTAAGCATTCTGAAAGATCTATTCAATTTTATTCTACAGTAAAAAAAATAAAAAACATAACTATAGGTCTACAAAAACAGGAAATATGAAACAATTAACTGAAACTGAACAATTAACATATCGTCCTTTACAGTATTTGCAATTTCTGTGATCGATATATATAATATATTTTTTTAATCTGTTCTTGCGAGCCTTTTCTCAAAAGGACTGATAAATACTTCCAGCGACTTTAATGCAAAAAGGCTTTACAATAAGGATTTGAAATATCGAACAAAGGATGAAATGCTACTTGACAATCTTTACCCTTTTCCAGCATCTTCCATTGGTGATATTACAAGAAATAACCGGATTTCCCTGGAATCCACCGAGGGAAGAGTGCACAGTAGAACTGCGGATCTGTAGAAATGGGGAATTGCCCTATTGCGGTGCATTTGTTCGAATGGAATCCATTGGAAATCTCCTATACAGACCGTTGAGACCAAAAACGACAATTCCACGACACCAATTTCTCAGACTTTTTACAAAAATCTCAGTTTTTAATAAATTGAAATCCTTTTTACATGTAAAAGCCTTAAATTGGATGCAACCCCTGAATTTTCTTAATAAATTAAATTTGAAACCTGCTAAACTATTTATGTCGTTCTATGAAGGTACATAATGACAACTTTTCACGTAATAACATAGTATATTTTCAACGGTTTATATACGGTTTACATAGTAATCATGATGATTTTATTTATTATTTGAAACATTTACAGAATGTTAACAATTATTACAATAATAGAATTGCCGTTGGTATATTATATAGATATTAACACTCCAAATAGAAATGTTCACAGCATGAGAAATCAATGTAAAGTTGTTATAAGACGGAAATGCTTGTAGTGATAACAGAAATAATGATAATGATAAAATGAAATATAAAACATAGTAGTGTCAAATATAATACCCTGCAGAGAAAGAGAAAAAAGAAAGGAAGAAAGGATATGACAATAAAGCAGCTACAACTGTTCTCCGCGAAGTGTCATGGTAGGAGTTTGATAATTTGTTAATGATAATGTTACATGATTTGTTAATCAAGTAGATCAATTGGTTAAATTAACAGCATAGTAAAAATATACGTATGTAAATAGCAGGATGAGTGTTATTCAACAAACAGAACTAACTAGTATATTAAAAAATGTCATAGAAATTTCTGAAAACCTTACACCAACCATAGATGCCGCTGTAAACTTATCCAAAACATCCCCCTCACCACAGGATATCATCAGCAGTTCCATAAATATATGTAAGTACGTGAGGTATTACAAAATTATAAATCGTAATGTGAATACCAATTAGTAATACAATGGTTTCAGTAGGACATCAATATAAATCTTCTGTATCTAATAGCCATTTCCTAAGATTACGTTTGACTTTAGATGTATAAATGGTGTTAGTTTTAATTAAGGCGGTACCGATTACCGCCTCCCAAATTTGATTTTGGTAAAAACTTTCCACACAAATGTGTAAAAATCAAGTACTTACAACCTGACGGCCGGCGTAGTCCAGCGGTGAAGCTCTTGACTCGCATTCCGAAGGTCGCGGGATCGAATCCCGGCGTGGCTTATAAATTTTATTTGATTAATTTGTGTTTATTCATTCATTTAAAATAATATATAGTATATTTGCGGCATGTTCCAGAGTGGAAGATACTCTCAGTATCGCCCTGGTGTAAGACCACCATCCAGAATTGAAACGTTGCTTGAAATGGCTTTAGCCGTGTTTGGTGACCAGATCTGAATAGCTAGGTACTTCCCACCTTCCCTTTTCCCATCTCATTCCCCTCCCCACTACTTTCAGCCTCACAAAATACCCCGATTGGGGATACCATAGTCTCACTGACTCTAGACGGGAGTAGTTGAGACTCTTGTGCGGTAATCATATAAAAAAAATATATATTGTAAATACACCTCCATATTGGTTATTTTTTATCATTTTGCAAAAACAAAAATTGTTCTAGAATCTAAATAAAATAATCTTTCCAATGAGTTTATAATAATTTTATTTCTTAATATTAAAATTTGATATTGAAAATGTGAATTGTCGCTATCGCAACTGAACCGGTATAGGTTTTGGAAATACGCGATCCGGCCTGTCATGCAATACGTGGGATAAACCACGTCCCATAAACTCGGGCACCCCTGCTAAGTCACCAAAGATAGCGAAACATTGGGGTTTCCTATGGCAGGGATCCTGGTTGTCCAATAAACTTGCCACACAAATATGTAAAAACCGAGTACAAACAAGCTCGTGCTTTTTTTAAGAGCGATTTCCCGTGTCCCCTTCTGCTGTATAAAATCCAAAATATGAATTAATCAAACACATTTTACTTAGGGGGTCGTACTCAGTAGAAACTAGTGTGGATTTTTTACAATTAAAAATATCGATTAGATTAAAGAAAGCCCTTTTGGTTAATTCGGATCCACCAAACTATTGCGATTTAACCAAAACTTATTTCTTTTTTCTAATCTGATTAAGTAAGTACTTAAAGAAACTACCTAAGAATCTCGTTGTTCGAAATGTGGCAGCTAAAGTACGGATGTGTAGATAAGATAGGTTAGGGTTTACGTTAAGGGTTGATTTTGGGGTTAAGGGTGTTGGGCGGTGGGTGGCGGATAGGGGCGGGCTAGATCTTATTCCTCAGTAGGATGTATAAGATAGAATCGCTTTCACTTCAAATCCCCGTAAAGAGGTTTGGCGATGGGCAGCGTTCAAGTGACCGGTCAGAGGAGGCGGAATCAGCCGGTATAAAAAATGTTTCGTTTAAAAAGATACATTTAATAAACGTAATACGCACATATAAATAAGCTGCTGACTTGAATGCTATGGTGTATCACACACGTATGAAGAGAAAAAGCGGTTTGTTTAGAGAATCATCATTTTTTAGAAGTCGTATTTTTTTATTTTATTTTATTTGGGATACCAACAGTATAATATAGAAATGAAGCATGATAAATATATACATTTATTTCAAAAATTATAGATTTCTACGTGGATTTTAAATAGAGAAGTGACTTGAGTGATTTGAAAAGGTTAAGTAAGAAAGATTATATAATAAGAAAGATGTTTAAGATGAAGCTATACGTGAAATTCTATTTAGATACTATTTATATTAATATTTACGACAAATTGGTTTCCATTATGAACATCAAAAAATATCTACGGTTAAATTGAAGCTTTTATTAGCTTTTCTATGTATTGGAATTACATTAAAATTATTATTTACATTAAAAAAAAATATAAGCATAAACCACAAAAAAAAAATGGTTTTGCATGACTTAACTACGAAGTAATATAAGATACTTTTTTTTAAATTTATAGCTAAGACTATTTTTGAGGTTTTGTATTTTCTTACTTTTTTTTCATTCTTATACAATTATGCAAAAAATAAATAAAAACCACCTTTTCGCATACTTGCCTAGTGCAAATAAGACGCTCGATTTAAAATTTTTAAAATTGAAAATTTTTGTAATGAACTATTTCTAGCGTTTATATTCCTACAGGAAAAGGGTGGAGGTAGGATGGGGCGGGGGATTTCGGCCTAGTTGAATTCTAATAATAAAGTGCATAACCTAGAAATGAAATTCATCGAATGGTGGTAGGATTCAATCAGTATCTATAGTTACGAAGTATTGAGAGATCGTCTGTGTTTAAGGAGCGTGGTGTGGAATTAAAAATGTCAAAATGTGAATGGTGTGAAAAGAAAGTATGTGATGCATGACAAATGAAGGAGTTTTGCTTTTAATTGGCGTTGCATTGAGGGAGGCTAAGAATTTTGTCTGATCTGGTTCGTTTGTTGGAAAATCGTAATTGGATTCTTTGTAGGAGTTCCGGGCAATCTACGACGGACCTGGATATTTTCTGCAAAAAGAATATATTAGCCGAGCTTCTTCGATCTTCCATTGACATCATTTTGAAGTACGCGGCCGAATCTTGTTGATTTAAGTGGGGACGGTAGCTACGGAAGCCTAAGTATCGCAGGAAACAATTTTGAACACGTTCCAGATTGTGCACATATGATTTGTATTGTGGGTTCCATACTTGTGACGCATATTCAAGTAAACTGCGAACACAAGCAAAATATAGGATTTTCGTTGTTTTAAGGTTATTGAATTTTGTACATGTTCTAAGAATGAACTCTAACATTTTCGAGGCTTTTGATGTTACTGAGTCGATATAAATATCGTATATAAGCTTAAATTCAAAAGTCACTCCCAAATCTTTGACTTCTCTATTAGGTTAGGTTAGGTTAGTACGGGGTTGTTACGTTTCAGAAGACGCGTGAATGGTAATTAAATAAAGAGCACATGCCAAGTGGTGTGATGGTCGGACAGACCATCTCTGCCTTCCCTCCTGGGGAAACGGTGTGATGGTTAGTGAATCAGTTTGGAGGCGGAAATGGGTACCGCAACTCCGAGAACCATTTATTGGATAACCAACATCCCTGTCTTAGGTCACCCCAAGTGGTTCGCTACATTTGGTGACTAGGTCTTGGTCATATACTACGTGGTGGGCCGGGTGGGGAGAAATTGGTTGAGGGATATCTTACCTAGACCTCTTCAGCCGGACTCTCGACTAATCGCCTTGGAATATATAACACAAATGCGAATAGTAGAAGAAGTCGCGGACGCCCGAAGAAGACATGGCACGAGCTAGTGAATCAGATAATGGCGTGATAGATAGTTAGTTGATTTTACATTTTGTAGTACTTTACGTCAACAGAAAATTTAAACAAATTTTCAAAAAGTTCTTACGTGTTAAGACGACAATATACCCTAAAATATATTCAGAATCTTAACGACGTAAGTAAAGAAGCCGTATATACGAATTGCGACTCGCGACCCGTGTATTGGACGGACCTACTGTCGAATTTGCCCTATCAATGTGGGAATCTTAACGACGTAAGTGTAGAAAACGTGTAAACAAATATACGCCCGCGGCACGGCGATTTAGACGAACGTACGGTCGAATTTGCCGTAGCGGGCGTGAAGATTCGACCTTTCCGTCGCGTTCATTTTAATTAATTCCGGAGAACGTGTTACAAATATTAAAGATGTTTTCCGAAGTTAAATTCATCATCTAGAAAAATAAAATCTGGTGCTTACCGCTAACTTTATAGTTGAAAAACTGGTTATAAAGTTTTTAAATAGTTAATTAGAAGACAATATAAGCGAAACTCTATCGGTAATCTGATTTTTCTGTTTTCTATATTAATGGCAAAGTATTGTTTTATTAATTTTAAATATAACGAACTTAGATCCTTAGGTATCGGTTGGAGTGAAAAAGTTATTATAGTTACAAATTCGCCGGAAATGATTAAAATGTGAGTTTTGAGCAAACCAAAATTATTAAGAGTTGTGTACCGCCTTAACTTACGGAAAGACGATTAGATTTCTATAATAAAATATTCTCGATTAAATTCAATAAATATCTCAGAGTTTCAAGATTTATTTCTTACGAGGCGCCAATCTTCAGGGGTGAAATTGAGAAAAATATGTAGGTAGCTCTGCACTTTTAGCGAAATAAATTATTGATGATCAGTTGGAAAGTATTTTCCCAGATACCATTTAAGCATCTCTTATGAGAACTTCTCACCATAAATAGTCCTGAAACGGCGGCATAAATTATTCGACAAACATTTTAATCCGGTCCGAAGCAAATTGGATATTTTATCATAGCCCGAGAAGGTGATGGAATCGGTTCATTTTCATGTTCTAATTACTAAAATGGTCTCAAGGTTTTCGCAGAATATATTTGACTGTTTATTTTATTTATTTCTTTTTCTCTTTCTTTTTTACGCATAAATTATTACTTTTCACGTTAAAAAAATCACAAACCCCACTTGATTAATTAATATTGTTCGCGGAAAATTTCGAGAACGAGGAAAATAGTAGCAGCCGAAAGAGAAATTGTAACATTGCTTGACATTTTTTACAAGGGTATTTACGCCCGCCAGCCGACGTTCCTCATGCTAGCTGTTAACGCAAGTGGCGTCATCTTTTGGTATCATTAGCTACTTGCTTTAATTCGATTCTATTACGATTTATAGCTTAGTCACAAACTAAATTTTCACAGATGGTTTCCATATGGCTCGGAGTTAGAGTTGTACTCGGAGTCGGATTCTCAAATTTCAACCGTAGAGTCGCTAGGGTATTAATACTCAATAAGTTTTTTCAGTAATAGTATAGTAATCACCCATTTTGACTAAATTTTGTTATTTATTTTAAAATATGTTTGGTCATTCGGACATCAGCTTTATCCAATTGCACAATATTTTTGTGAAATGGGACGACATATTTATCCACTTGGACATCAGATTTGTCCATTTGTATATCAGAATTGGACAGAATGGACGATATAGTTGCCATTCGCTTGTCAATTTGGATATTAGGTTTGTACATTTGGACATCTGCTTTGTCCATTCCTACAATATTTGTGTCCATCTAGACCAATAGTTCTTAACCTGGGTTCGATCGAACCCCAAGAGTTCGGTGAGTCAGTCTCGTAGGTTCGGCGGAGGTCAAGACACACCCCCGACTCATATGATTCGGTTTGATCTCCAATTAAGAAGGGTTCGGTGAATGTGCATATTAAACTGGTGGGGGTCAGTACCTCCAACAAAGTTAAAACCACTGATCTAGGTGATATATTTTTTTAGTTTTTACAGATAGTTTACCAATTTTACACAGTTTTTACCAATGACATTATATTACATTTGCATACCATTTTTATTGTTCCGTACATACACATACACATTATTCGACTACGAATGTACATATTTTACAATTTATCAATAACTTAGTAATTAGATACATATATCCAATAACTTTTTTTAATTATTGTTTAATTTAGGGACTATTTATGGAACTATTTTAAACCAAGGAGTTTTTAATAAAAGATTTATTTTTATGTTTTTTTTTTCCATATTACGTACGTATTATTAAGCCAAGTGCGTACAAAATAAACGTTATGGAAATGGGCTCTCTAGTTACATGTTGTTCAATATTCATCACTGATCTAGAGAAAAGTCAATGTTATTATACCTAGTCATATACTTCTTAAGCATTGATAGCTTTTCTCACAAGCCAATACGTAACAAACATTATCTCGAGCTGTATGAAATTCTAAAAGTTTAACTGGATTGTTTGCGGAAGCCGATTCACTTACCTTTTATCGGTTATCCTTACCCCTGTGAATATTTCATACAGCTATAGCTATGAAACGATCTTGGGATACTGCAAAGCAAACCGCGGAGCTTAACTTTATATTATTATGAGTATCTTCCCTAACAAAATAGCTTTCCTGAATATAACGCGGAATACTTCTGAGAAAAATGTATTGGATCGTTTTGCAATTTGTTCTTTTATTATTGCTCATATGTTGGATTTGCACTAAGAAATATCTTGAAAATTGATTAAATAATCTCTGTGTGTTTTTTAAAAGATTTATTTATTTATTTGATTACTACATATCATAATTTGATATTTTAAGAAGATATCGAACAAATTTAAACATAAAAGAGATAGAATATTTTATTAGTCCTTCGCACTAGAAGATACTGTGCTGAGGAGAACTCTTTTTGAATAGAGGGTATTCAGCAACTTCTATCATGGTTTGGGCAAGATTATACAAAGTTATATTAAGAACTTGATGTAGCTATTGTTTGTTTTAATTTGTTTAATACTGGGTTGAAGATTGAATAACTTTACAACAACAAAAAATCTTGTCCAATAGTGGTATTACACTTAAGTAAATTAAGCTTGTTTATATGATTTGCTCTGTTTTTTTTACTGTGTGAGGTGTTTGCTTTTGATTTAATGATTACCCAGAATATTATTGGCATAGATTTTTGGTGCACTTGTACACGGAACGTTGAACTGTTTAAAGAATTTTTTTTCTCGACGTTCGTATCTTTTTTTCTGGACCTTTAATGTGATATTCATGAAGCAGATCAAAGAATTATATCAGACTTAATATTTATGTTCAAAATTGTAATTGGTAGAAAAGAAAGTCCTGATTTAACCAAGCTCATTGAATTTCATATACCCACGAGAGCCACTCGTTCTAAAATCCTGTTTAAATGCTACAATAACCGGACTGAGTATACGAAACACTCGCTTGTACCTAGATTACATGAAGTTACTAATAGATATGCAGATGTGGCAGATCTATTTAACTGCACGGAAGGTAGGTACAAGAGGGCTATACTATCAAATCTTTTCAATCAATATTAATTTTATTTGTTGTATAGATTTTTGTATGTTATCGCATCTCTGGTATCATTTCTCTTTCAAACGCCACAATTATCTGTTATAATCTTTATTTACTGTATCTAATATGTTTCTTATGATTTTGTGACAAGTGTGTTTATGGTATACCGTTGATATTAAATAAATAAATAAATTTCTGAGTTATATTTAGTCATTTTATGTAATTTGATGCTGGTGAACCCCATACTATTATTCCATATTGAATAATGCCTATTCACTTTTCGGATGCAAAGTTGATAAGATATTTCGTAATTTTTTTGAAGAAGTAGATAAGTTTAATTTTTTGCTTTTTGAGGTTCCCAGCATCACGCCCATTTACCTAATAATATATTTTATCGTCTGTACTTTAATGAAATGATTAATGAAAATGAATGAAGATATATTTAAGACGGTAGAAAAATAAAATGTGGTTTTAGGTGTTTAAAAACCTACTTCACCGCCATACATAATGCATGATCGGAGGTTTGTTGAGGTTTCCGGATCGACTAGTATTATGAATCCACCGCGGAACAAGCCCCTGGGAGCCGCTTTCCGATGAATATTTAAACCCTCAGTCTGATGGCTTAGACCGCAGGTTTGGCCCGTCGGATGTAGGGGAATTCGTGGGCCCGATGTTAGAATGTGCCAATAGAGTAGAGCCAAGAACTGGAAGCCAATTTTCGACTAGTCAACGTCGCATCATTTATTCACTAACTAGATTACAGCGGGAAATCGCAAAAGTTCACGAAATCATTTCGTTAAACCCAACTCGGTTCAGTAAAGTAACATGGATTAAAGTGATGTAATCACTGACTGATCAGTAATCGGGATTTTCTATAAACCTTGGCCAGGTAATCCCAAAGGTAACTTCTAATTCAACCTTTCGTTAAAAATTGTATAATGAATCTAGTAAAAAAATCAGGAGAACCTTTTAAAATAAATCATTTTTGTAACGTAATAGATTGGATTATTACTGTTAGGCTCATTTTTTATTGCATATTTTAATATTTCATCCATTGTTTATTTTATTGATATAGGTATCAGTTTATCGAGACTTGTTTACTCAAGCCCAAGGCCTCGAATTTTGCCATTTTTGATGCCAGTAAAAATTTTTTTTAATTGTTCTTACTATTTTCTGAAACTCATATTTTTCTCTGTTCGTGTTTTTGTGTAATTGGACAACAATTCATTTAAGCGCTATTGATTTACCTACAAATGGACAAATGTCAGTGGAAACCTTACTCCTCAATCTGTTTAATGTTGAGCGGTGAATCATTTCAATGCGGTCGAATAAATTCATTTATTTAAGATATCCATACTTTCCTACAAATCCATTAAGATCATTTTTGCCCCCATGCTCTAAAATCATCAACATTAAAAAAAAAAGAATATAATATGTCTAAAATAATATACAAAATCCTCAAACTGCTTCGTTTCACAGCAATAACTTACTTCTATGTTACTTGTTTGTACCTATTCCTGCAGAGTTTTATTTATTGTTTGGTGTTAAATATTATCAGTTATGACTGAAAACTCTGGCAAAACTCGAATCAAGTATTTTTAAATGCACCTATGTTAGTTGTAAATCTCTGAACTTATGTTTCAATTATTGTTAATATGTATGTCATTAAGTTAGTCACAAGTTTTAAGTCAGTAGTTATAAGTCTTAGTCGTAAGTCACTAGCTATACGCGTTAGATATGTCACTAGTTATAATTATAAATCTTAGTTGTAAGCCACTTATATTTGTTTTATTATATATTTATTAAGTTGATTTTTTTATAAAAACGACGCCATATAAATCAGCCAAATGTTATTATCATTAAAACATAAATAAAATCTTTAGTGTTCATACTAAACTTCTTAACGGTTAATAGAAAAACCAAAAACCGTGTGTCTGTGTGTCCATAGTAAGATATCCTTTCTTCTGGTAAAGTCAATTTCAATTGCTCGGCTGTAAGTATGAGTCGAAAGGTGTTATTTTAGACCACAGTTCTCTTATAAATTGGTAGATATTGCTTACACTTCTTGCGATTATAAGTCAGTGGTAATAAATATTTGGGTACAGAAATCTTTCTGTTCAAAAACTCCTAAAAAATCGGGCGTATTTTGTCGTAATGTAAAAATATTTCCGCTTTGTAATAAAATCCATATTAAAGGAAAATTTCTGAACATATCCGAAAACTAAAAACTGATTTTGAAAGTTTATCTAATTTGTCTTCTTCTTCTTCGTGTGCCCTATCGGGTCCCCCCGACGTTGGCGATCACTCTGGAAAATGTTTCTCTACATTGTGCTACCCGGAATAGCTCCTCCGCACTTCTAATGCCGGTCCACTCTCGTATATTTCGTAGTCAAGACATTTGTCTCCTACCAGGCCCTCGGCGACCTTCTATTTTTCCTTTCAATATTAATTGGAGCAAGTGATACTTTTCCCCTCGAAGTGTGTGACCCAGATATGAAATTTTCCTGACTTTTATTAATGTGAGCAGTTCTCTTTCTGCTCTAGCCCGCCTGAGAATTTCTATTTTAGTGATCATGTCGGTCCATGGACCCTTTGGAATTAAATTTAATTATTAGAAATAAAAACATAATTTTTGAAATATTCAACATTCATACAAACATAAAAAAGTTTAAAAAATGACTGATCTTATTTTTTCTATTTAAAATTACTGATTAACGAAAAAAAAAACACACCTATTTTATAAGGTCCTTAGTATAAACTTTCACGTTTCACATCACGTTTTGAACTTTCAAAAAAAAATATTACACATTTTTCTTAAATTGCTATCGGAAACTTTGGTTTCATAGAGATGCACATTTAAATTTTTCTATGGTTAAATTGTAGATTTGAACATAAACCGTGGAGCTTTCTCTTGCTAATACCGTTAAGATCATATTTCTTACCATGACACTAAGAGAGATAGAATGATTTTTTTATGAGGCCCTATGTGAGCTGGGACAAATAATATGTTTTCCCGTGATTAAACCGGTTAAAAAACGAGTATTTGTTAAAAAAATACTTATCAGTTGGCAGTGTGAAGATTAAACTAAATCTGGAATTTGTATTGGAACCAGTGTGATAATTTTTAGCAACAACAGGTTTAAGGTGGGTAAAAGACTGATCCAATTAGCCCGAACAAGAAGTATTCGAGTGGAAAGCCTATACAGTTCCGAGCGCAGGTTTGGTCGCAGCCAGCCGACTGAAAAGGCTAAGTAATTGGATTACGGATTACAATTTGACGGTGTTAAATTGACAGTTTTTAAAGGGATTAGACGAAAAATCACTACGCCTTAAGGTGTCAGGTTTCTTACAGCATGTTTGGAGCCTATTTTGATCTATTTATTGTTATTTTGTTTTTCGCATAATTTAATTTATTTATATTTTTTATATTAAAGAAAATCATTTTTAATAAAATTATTACGAAGTTATGCAAGTATTTTTAGTTTTATTGTTGTGACAGCTGTTTTGGCGTTAAGGCGATAAACAATGTCTTGTAACTTTTGAAATCGGGTCACTAACAATTTCTTACGTAGACGGGGAAAAGGTTAAAATTACTGTTTTAAGCCGCCGCTACCCGAATTTCTACTGATTTCGTGCATATCTCTCTTGACCATATGAAGTTTTTAAGCTCTTAAAAAAATATATATGTTATTTTTAAAGAATATCTATACATTCCCCACGCCGAAACGCAACTTATATAAAATTATCTCCATAGAAAAATATCGCGCCGAAAATTTTTATTTTCATGTCTGTCTCTATTATTTAATAAGTTATATGTATGAAAAAATTCAAAGTGGGTTTTTTTATGTTGTTTTAGACAACGCCCACGAGATTTTTGCTCTATACTAAACAAGTCGTGTTTTATTTAACGTTTTCACAATTTTCGCTTCAATTTCATCGTTTTAAATATTAGCGCGCTCTCTCCGATATTCTTAATTACATATCTCTCCATCTTCTTTTCGAGCGAGGATACGGTGCCTTAAACCAGCCGCCTGTTTTCATTTACACAAAAAAATACATCAACAAAGGACGTATTTTATTTTATTTTGTGAAGTTCAGGCTCAATTATTAAAAATGTATTTTTCTATAAAATGTTGTTCCCCTCTCCAACGTCTCTGGTCTCGATCCAGACGGTTGGGAGCAGCTAGGACTCCAGTGCGGTAATCACATTAAAAAGCAATATTGCAAGAAGGCTTCATTTTTTTTGCAGGCTGATATTTATCCCCACCGAAGTAAATGCAATACGCAATCAATGCATTACCGTTGCATTAAGCCATTGAAGCTTGCAACACACCAAACATGGCGACTTTTATTGTAGGGTTGCACATCCGACCAATCAGCGGCCGTTGCAATTCTCCCCTCACCCCCCTCAGGACATGGTATTGTTTTTCTGCAATAAGCCCCCACTTTTAATCCTCGCATGCAGCGAGATGCATGACGGGGTATGCGGTGGTAGAGGGGAACGAGGGGACGAGTAATCTGCGAGGGTGTCTTGATTGCACTTTGCTTGAATGCATTCCTGGTATATTAGCGCATACTAGAACAGATCCGGAGAGACGTGTGTGCGGCTCGTGATCCGAAATGAATTTAAATTTTTATAAGCCCAAAAAGCCAATTTAAAAAGACGAAAATAAGAAACCATGGAAAGAACCATGTAATGGCGATGTTACACTTTGGTGAAATGGCGTAGAAGTGAAAAGGTGTGTATACACGTGGCCTAAAGAAGTGAACTATTCAATTCACATTGCTGAGGATGTCTTCAAATCAGGTCGTGCGCTTTGTGACCATTTAATATGGAAACAAATTAGTTGAAGATAATATTGTTAATTCTAAATTTGAAATATGAGATCGACAAACATGACGGTTTGACAGAAAGTGGCAATGGCGGAATTGGTAAACGCGCACGTCCCGGTTAGACGAGAGGTTCAGGGTTCGAGTCCCAGTTACGACCACTATCTTTATCTATTTTTCTATGTCTTGTTTTCTTTCATAATTTCGTTTAGATTATTGTTGTTATCTTCTTTTCCAATGATTTAATTAACGCGTTAATTAAATTAAACTCTTCTTTTTAATATTACACTCGCTATGGTACTTTTTGAAAGTTTTAAAACGGAGACGTATGCTCCTCTTTACATTTATAAATCATTTTGACAACGCGACTTTTTGATGGTTTACGGCGCGCACGAATGAAGATCGATTGAATCATTCAATACATTTACATGTTCATTTCTCGTTCAACCGCGGTAAATGTCGAACTTTGAGTTTGTTGATGACATTCAATGACATTGAATCATTCACTTTTATATTTACATGATTCAATTTGGTTGTTTCATCCCAATTGTAATGCAGAAGTGAACCGTTTAAAATCGTTATAAGGTTTCTCTTAGCGAGATTCTTTTAGGGAGCATGACATTAACTTTTACTTGTAGTATTTATCATGGATATTTTCTATAAATTGTTTTGGTGAATGATATCCTCCAGGAAATCATTTTCTGTATAATATTTTTGTCAAGGCCTTTAAATACTACTCAAGAGTCCAATCTCAATGATTCCTCCGCTAATAACTTTTTTTGTATAATTTGTTTATTTGTTCCTTAAGTTTTGTTGCCTTCTTTTTTCAGGTCGTGGTAGGTATATTCAGAACATATTTGTTTTTTTTTTTATTTATTTCGTAGACTCTGATTCCAAGCTGTGATATTTTATTTAAGAATATTTTTTTGATTTGCGATGTCCTCTTCATTTACTATTTGATTTTGAGAAATCTTTTTTCTTGTTCATGTAATATTTTATATTGACGGCAGAAAGGTTTTGTATTTTTGTGTGCTTCTTTTTTTGTAAATGATATTAATGTCTCGATCGCCGTATATGAAATCACTTCTATGATGTTATATACATTTCTTTTACCATTTTTGATTTTGTTTCTTTTGAGAGTGTTGCTTCGTTTGCCTCTATACTTAATTAAGATGAAGTCTGTTATATTTTGTTTAGCCTGTAGTACAAAGACATGTGGATTTTTTTATGCGAATACCTCACAAGTTTATTCATTGTGGTTTTTTCTATGTAAGTACCTCGCAAGAGTCTCAGCTACTCCCGTCTAGAACAAGTGAAACTATGGCATCCCCAATAGGGGTATGTTGTGAGGCTGAAAGTAGTGGGCGGAGGAAGAAGATGGGAAGAGGAAGGTGGTGAAGAACCCGGCTATTCAGATCTGGTCACAAAACACGGCTAAAGCCATTTCAAGCGACATTTGAATTCTGAATGATGTCTCACACTAGGGAGATATTCAGAGGTCTTCCTCTCTGGAACATGCCTCAAACACACTATATATTATTTTTAATGAATTTATTGTGATATAACACACATTAATTCAAATTAAATTTGTTTGCGCACGCTGGGATTCGATCCCACGACTTCGGATTGTGAGTCAAGAGCCTTACCCCTTGACCACCTAGGCCGATCAAACGCTTTCTCCATCTTAAAGGGTTATTTTTTTAATGAATTATTTATTTCATTTTAAATCTGGGCCATTTATCTGGGTTTGTAAGTGCTATTTTTGTTAATCGCTGCTCACTAGAATAATGCTCAAATGGATAAGTAAGCTAAATATAAAAAGTAAGGTAGCCAACTGGGCAGTCAAATGAGGTAGCCAACAACTTCATCACAATTTCCAACCCCAAGTGGAATTCTATTTAGGTACATAATATGACCTTTGGATTCACAGATTCTCAGTATCGGATGGCGTCGTAGGTTGGAAATGTCACCCATAGATAAGAATCTTATCAGAACTGAAGCCTTTTGATGGTCGTGAACTACCAAAGAATCACAATACCTATACCTAGGTTTTGAAATTCATCTAGATTTTGACTATTATCGGCTGTTAATATTTTTTCAATAGTCGTATTAATTTAGGGACTTCTGTATTCTGTCCAATCTGAAAGCGTAGATTTACTGCTATGTTCAAGTTTGTCGAACCCTCAATAAATCTGAACAAATTTATTTATATGCAATTCACAACATGTCTGAAATAGGTTTATAAAATAAAAATAATTTATTGAAAGCCCCTTGGCTCTAACACAATCCCTTAAGCCCCCATAAAGCCTTCGGTACATCAATACTAGTCCGTCGTTCTGCATACATGAATACTTGAGGGGCCATTGGTCACTCCTCCCCTAAGTAACTTGTTAGGATTCAGCCTGAATACTGTGGAATGAGGACACCAACTCTCGGTTGAAGAGCCCTGGAGTGGTTTGTGTGTGTTGGAAATATTATATTAAAAACTTCTGGATGATGATCATTGAAAGTGCGTTAAGTTGCAGTTACTCTGCAGTAATCCTGGATTTAATACTCAATTGAAATTATTAAGCAATTAAATAGTTTTTTAGTTTTATTTTTAGAAGTTGTAGTAGAAATTAGTTTAGTTTTATGTTTTGAAAAAAAATTTGATTCTTTTCAATTATGCATTTCCTTCCTGCCGAAATAAGATTGAAGATTTTTATAAACCTAATTCTTACCTATGTTATTACTGATAAGAAGTGCTAAAATAATTAATATTGAAAGTGTTCACTAGGATGAACGGGAATACGATTATCACGATACGGGTTTGAGCCTAGTTGAACAATCACTTGATCCAAAAAACCACGTAACATTTGGTAAAAAATCGACAATCAACAAAATAATTCCGGATGTGAAGTGAGTATGTAAAATTTTATAACTCAAAAATACATAAAAACTCTTATATTTTCAGCACATTTTATGAAATAATGCCGCTGTTATCAGTGCAGTTGGTAGTGTAATTTATAAATAGTCTTCAGAGTTGCCTGGCAGTTTATCGGAATTCGATTTTGGCGGTGGTTATTTTTTTAAATTATTATTTCATGTGTATGCTTTGCTTTACTTTTATTAAAAAAACACATTTTTAATGTTGTATGTGGTGTTTCTTGAATAAATAATTCTTTTAAAAATAAATAGATCTTACAAAACTTATTTACGCAGCTTAAAAATTAATTTGTAAGAAATCGTTTGGTACTTTTATTTTTTTCCAGGCAGATATTAATTTTTCGGTGATAGGCATAACATGTCGCTTTATTCTTCAAAACATAATTATCTCAAAATCTTCAGGAAACTGTTAATCTGTTCGCCGATTTTTTTAGCGGTGTATATGTTAATGCAAATGTAGATAGCAATATCTCTTGCTCTAATTTAGTTGAGACTCTTGATATATCTGATTGTACTCTAACCATAGATGATATTATATCCAAGCTGAAGAGTCTCGATTCCCGCAAATCCGCAGGACCTGACAAAGTTCCACCCAGATTCTTAGTTAATTGTATGCATAAATTATCGTATCCCATACATAAGTTATTTACAAAGTCACTCTCATCAGGTGTGTTCCCTGACCTTTGGAAGTTTAGTCTTTTGACACCCATTTTTAAAAAAGGAAATAAGAGCGACGTAACAAACTATAGGCCAATATGCACCATCTCTACATTACCCAAACTCTTTGATAGCCTGGTACTAGACAAATTGATATCCCAAATCAATCGCACCATCTCACCGCTTCAACATGGATTTATCAAAGGAAGATCAACCCTGTCCAATTTAATATTATACACGAATGACATTGTTAATGCCCTGACTTCATCACATCAAACTGATTCCATATATACTGATTTCAGTAAGGCATTTGATAAGGTTAACCACAAACTCTTATTACGAAAACTGAAGTTGTTGGGAATGAGAGGGAGTATTTTGGAATGGTTTAAGAGTTATCTGTTGGGAAGGTACTTAGCGGTCAAAGTTGATTCGTTTACTTCTTATACATTTGCAGCCTCGAGTGGGGTACCACAGGGATCTCATTTGGGCCCGATATTATTTTGTTTATTCATAAATGATATAGTTAATATTTTTAGTAATGTTAAAGTCCTTTTATTTGCTGATGATCTGAAGATTTACAGAACAATTAGAAACGATGACGATCGCGCCATTCTGCAGTTAAACCTGAACAAACTATGCGCGTGGTGTTCTGTCAATGATTTACAACTAAATAAATATTGGTAAATGCCAGATTATTAGTTTTTACAAAGGTAAAAATCCTTTTAACTTTTCTTATGATATGAATGGTGTAAATCTTCTTCGTGTATCGCAGATTCGTGATCTTGGTGTTATATTCCACGAGAGTCTACAGTTCAATGTACACATCGATGAAATAACAAGCGATGCAATAAGAATTCTAGGTTTTATCTTGAGAATGGGGGCAAATTTTAAAAGTATGTTAACATTAAAACATCTGTATTGCTCACTAGTACGAAGCAGATTAGAATACAATTCCTCTGTTTGGTCACCATACTACAATGTTCATTCTCAATCATTGGAAAAGGTACAAAACAAATTTCTTCGGTACATCAATTTTAAAATGAAAATTCCAATCGAATTTATAAATTATAATTACTTACGCGCTGAAACCAGACTTCTTAAATTATCAGATAGAAGAGTGTTAATTGATTTATTATTTTTATACAAAATTATAAAATCTTTAATTGACAGCCCTAATTTGTTGGAACTAATTTGCATTAGCATACCCGCTAGACAAACTCGTAGTAAAGATATTTTTAAATGCAACAATAAACTCAACACTAATTACTCTATATACTCACCAATTCCAAGAATCCATAACCTTGCGAATAAATACTGCGAATCTATAGATATATTTAGTATTGACAGTTTTGAATGTTTCAAAAATCAATTAATCTCGATTCTATCTGCTAATAACTAACTTTTATTATTTTTTTGTTTTTCTCATAAAATATTTTCTCATCTAAACCTCACCAGTAAAATGTATACTTACTTTATAATATTTTTGCGGTTCTATTTACACTTTGTTCTATGCCAGGTCTTATTGTTTAAATATTTAAAGCTGAATTGTTTTAGTTTTTTGTAAGTACAACTTGTACTATTTCATTTCTTTTCTTTTTTATGTTGTAATATTCTTTATATAACGAGTCGATTGCATTCATATTTATTCTGTTTTATTGATTATGTAATACATGTAATTAATATTGTTAATTATATATTTGCTTATTTTCTTGTAAAAGCCCACTAGGGCGTTAATAAATATAAAATAAAAATAAAATAAAATATGAGATGGTTCAATGTGAACAGACTTAATGGAAGATATTTAGATACTATTAACATCCTACCGTGATGTTAGGGGTCATATACTCATAAATGAATGTAAGAATTTGTTTTCAAAAGTTTTACTGACACTTAGAGTTTTTCAAGCATTTGAAAAAAAAATTATAATAGCAGTGTCATCTTCAAAGCTCATAATGTTTCCATTGATGGGGAGATTCATAAGGTCATTTATATATATCAGAAATAGTAAAGGTCGTAAAACGCTTCCCTGGGGGACACCGTAATTAATTGGTAGAGTTTTGCTCTTTCTTTCACCAATTTGAAAAAATTGTCCTCTTCCAGTTAAATAACTTCTAAGTAGGTTTAGAGTTGTTTCGATTATTTCATTTTTTTTTTAATGCAGAATTTCACGATCGTATAGAAAACTTTTTGTAGATCAATGAAAACTGCTAAGCATTTCATCCAGTTTTCTATTAATTGCATTTGTTACATTAGCTATAGCGTAACCAATTTGAAAACATCCTTCTAAAATGTTTATGGTAGATGTTGCGTCGGTTAGGTACCTGATTATCGGTTTGGTACCTACTTTTATATTAATTGGTTTGATATTTGTAGTTGAATGACCTGTTCCTTCCGATTTCATTCCAAAAACTCCTAAAAGCACAGATAATGTTATGATAATGTCTATGGATGTTACCCTTGGCTTTACCCATCAATTTATATATTAGGCATGACCAATTACCCCTCCCTAGAGACACGTAGAGGTATTGCTTTGCTTAAATATTTAATGAGATACTGGCCCAATTAAATTTTTTTGTACCAGTCTCACTCTCGAGGACGTCATCACAATCTCCTATATAGTAGAGCAAGCCGCACTAATTTATTTATGAACTCACCTCTGGGGAGAGCTACGTACTTTTTGAATGCGGTGGATAAAAAAATATATTTATTTTTTGTGTCCTATAGCGCATTTGTAAGATTTTTGGAATTGCATATACACTGCATAAATGGTACAATTAAAACGTCTTAGGCTTTGCCTGTAATTGTTATAAATAAATGTGCAACTTATATATAAATAAATAAATAATACTTTAGTATTTGTCGAGCGCCACACAAATATTTTGTGTTCAACAAAAAACCAACGTTCCGCTGTCGAACGTGGTAAATCTTCAAATCACCCGCCGAATAACTTGCAACTCGGACATTATTGTGAATCTGTAATATATGGGAAAGATTGTCAACCCCTACCTACTATAGAAAATATATAAGACTAGACTCTTGCAAAATAAACCTTTCTTGTTTCCAATCAATAAGACGTCTTCGAGAGATATTCATTAAACCTACACAGTTTATATTTGAAGAAATTCTACGAAAAGAGATACCTTCTAAGACCTTTAAGAAGAGAAAAATCTAGGCTTTTCGTGGATTAAGCTTTTATTTCTAAATCTCAAGAATTGAACACTCTCATAGGAATAAAATAGTTATAAATAGATTAAAGTTTTACTGATAAAATGCTTAGAAAACCACAATAAGCTATTTTCACAAACTAAAAATACAGTTAAAATGAGCGTAAGATTTAAAATTTATTTGGCTGATTTTGATAATATTACTAAAATGTTTTCAATATAGTTATTGATTTGAAAAACCACACATTCCGAAACGGTTCCAACTGGCTACAAAGTCATTATGACACAGAAACCGACACTGGCAAGTAAGACGTCTGTCACCAAAGTTGCCCGGCGTGACGTCAACGCCGCCGAATTCACAAATAAAAACGAACATGTCAAATCAAAAATGGCACATTTAAAATCGTTACAGAAAATTTTGGTGACAAATCAAAAATGGCACATTTAAAATCGTTACAGAAAATTTATTAGTCAACGTAAAATAAAGACTATCATTTTCGTAATTTTTTCCGAGAATACAAAAAAATGGTGAAAATGTTCTATTCCGGATTTTGTTCATGATTGTCGTCTTCATTTCAATCACATTTAAATGTTTTAAATGCCTACGATATCATAATAATTCTAAGCTGAAAATAAAAATACATTCCCGCGTACCTACTTTTAAACCTACTTTTTAGGTTAAGGAGGTTCGTTTCCAAGATCCAAGTCTACCTAAAATCGTTACCAATTAAATTTGTTTTGAAATATAGCGCTGGCTTATATTTCAAAAATATTAAATAATAAAAACAAAAATACATTTTAAATTCATGTTTTTTAGTTCAATTTAAAACTTCCGTTCTGCGATATGTAACTTACATAAACGATTACAATTTGAAGGTACCTATTCACATTTGATCTCATCAAATTTGACTTAATTTAAATCAAAGTACTACACTTACAAGCCTTTTTTGTAAAACTTAGGTCAGTTTACTTCATTAAATAACTAAAACATAAAGCAATGTACATGATTGATACAGCCCACCGTGAAAATAAAATCGTCGCATGTCATTTAGTTTATTAATTCCAACATGGCTAAAATACCGATTAACGAATACATCGATCAGATTGCGATTGTTCCCATTCAGAGGGTATCTATCTTAATTACACCGCCCTCTGTCGGTAAACGTAAAAAAGGGGTCTGTGAAGAAGAGAAGGACGAAGGAAAAGATGGACGGTGATATTTGATACGAGGTATAATAACGGGGCGGGAAGTGCTAAGGTTTCACGTGGGTAGGACCCGGCGCCATATAAGGTAATAGAAGCCTCTGCGGACTCCGTTTACTCACTTGAATAAAAATTTAAGTTGCATAAAAGAGTATGGCGAGTACACCTGAGGAGCGTGTACTCCCACTTTGGATGTAAAATTAAATGGAGTGGTTCGTGAGAAAGAATGTATGGTACAAGAATACAAGATTTGACGTGGGAGTGAAATAAATAAGGTAATTAAGCCTACTGGAAATAACCAAAATAATTATATATTTGACAGTCAAAGACAACTTAGTAACAAATGTAAGAAAACTCATATAATTGAATAAAATCCTTGTAGACCAAGAAGCAAAAAACAATATGTTTTTAGTTGTTAGGTGTTATATAATTGTAAGTAATTTATTACTTTCAAACTATTTTACAATAAGAATAATGTATCCAAGAGTACTGTACTTAGTTGTTAATAATAAAACAAAATTTAACTTAATTGAAGAAGGGAATATATATTTTTTTAATTCTTCATTTAAAGCACCCGCTAAACTGCCAAAGCAGTTTGTCAGCAGGTTAATTTAACAATATTAATAAAACACTAGGGCACAATTATAACAAGAAACCACAATACAGAAAATAGATATAGAAGAATAACTTTTAAGAAACTAACAAGATTACAAATAACAAGTGATATCAATAAAAAAAATCTTGATCTATTAGCCATTTTTTTTATTTTTTGTTTGAGATCGGTGGTGCAATTTGATTCGATTTTTATGTTTATTGGCATCTTATTAAATATGGTAGGGACAAGATAAATGAATGTCCGTTGCCCTTATTTATTTATAATTTTCGGAATGGATAAATCCTCATTTTTCATAAATCTAGTGCCATATGCATGATTTACTTTTTCTTGAATTGTTTGATGAAACCTATATTTGTCTTGCACGATTCCCCAAGACGTTATTCCGTATCTGACAGGCTAGTGACACATTTAAGAAAACTGAGGTATTTTTTTAAAAATTTTTTTTTGTACATTAACTCCACACAGGAGGCCCTGAGGAAAATAATTTCCATCAGGTCCAATGTCATCTTTGAAGATGCTGTGTGGAGAGTGTTTTTGAGAAGAGGAAGAAGTGAACATGGGCCTTGAAGAGACCCATGTTCACGACATCCACAGCCGAGCTGTTGAACTCAAGAACGAGTCGTAAAACGACCTGTTCTCGTGTGACAAATGTCAACCGAGTACAAATGTAAGGCGCGTGTTTGGCGTGTTTCCTGACTATGCACCGGTGCCGAGGGGATCAATGACGCTAGTTCCTCGGAGCATCTTCCATTGTAATACCGGTAGAACAAGGACAGCATTCCCACCTGGCGCCTGTGCTCTAAAGATTGCAATCGGTTTGTTAAATTAGGAGAATCTATCAAACGGACCGCCCGTTTCTGCATAGAGTCAAGGGTTTTTTCAGGTATTTTGGGACTCCAGACCAGAGGTGGCTAATAATAAAACCAAAGGAGTTGTTAATAATAAAACAAAATTAAACTTATTTGAAGACGGGAAAATCACTTAGGAGGGAATAACCAGACAAAACCGGAAATATGTCATTTTTAAATCAAATTTAGACGTATTTTCCAAAAAATATAAAATTTGATTTCGAAAAACTTTTTTTTTTATCTATAAAAGCTTTTTTTTAAATTTTGAGAAATTATATTTATTTTCAGTACAATAAGGTTTTACCGTAGGCCATGAGCAGATTTGTTAAATTTTAAAAAAAAGTGTTTTACAACGTACATTTCAAATCATATAATCATGCAGTAAAATAAATCAATAAATTATTTGGGAAAGCTACTTTTCAGAATTTTAATTTTAGTTCAAATAAAATCATAAAAAAAGATCCGCGCCCTTGTTTTGTGACGAAAATACGTCAGTTTGTCGATTTATTTACGGTCTTACAAATTAAAATATAAATTTTTTAAATTTGCATTCTTATTTTTCTTAGACGTCATTGAAAAATTATAAATACTTTCGATCAAAAAATTATTAGAAAAGAACATAATTTTAATTGTTTTATCATCACGAGTTTGAGCATTTTTGAATGCGGGTATTTATCGAAATTTGGAAGAAATAAAATCGATATTGAGTTATTATGTAAAAATTCTGGTATGGAGAATAATTAATCTTTTTCATCGGAATCGCCCTGTACCGTTGCAAGGGTACGATCGCAAGATCATCGTTCGATAAAATTTAAATTCTCGGCCGCTGATTAACGAAACTGAGGTATGAGTTATTCTTAAGATTAAACCAGGCGGAAACTTTTTTTTTAAGATTATCTTTAAAATGCTTTTTACAGTGTTTATTAATTGGATTTTATCATTTATGTTTATGATTTCTTCCGGTAGTTGATTGAAAAAAATTCTTCCTTGATGCAAGAAAATTACTATTTTTTTCTTTGGAGGAAACAAACCTACGTGCTTATTTCATCTTTTGAAAGAACTGCAGTATTATTGTGATACGGAACGTATGTTTTTTGCCTTTTTTGTGCCGTCACGGTACCGTAATCGTGGATCGTCACGGTAATGATAAAAACGCTCAACCAAACAAGAAACTGAAATAGTTATCTCAACAAATTGTTGGGCGTTAACTTAAAGGACTGCTACATTTTTATTAAAGAACGCAAGGATAAAGTCGTTGTTCTCCACCTCTTCAACCAACAAGTTTAAAAATAGAAAAAAAACTTTGTTGTTGCAATCATTCTTAGAAGCCTTAAAATCCAGAATCCAAAAAAGAAAACCTAACAAAATTGTCAACTCTCAAGACAGGAAACACTTTTCTTGCTTTCATCCCAATTACTTCGTTAAAAATAACGTGTTTCCCGGTACAAATTAGGTCGACTCATTTGCATGAACCCAGGGGCGCATAATAGGGAGGCACCGAATTACTCGGGTCCTTTGCGCGTAATAAAGGACTGCCGGTCCGTTACATTTAAAATACATACAGTTACTCAGTGCTTGCCTACCCATCGTACTCCTGCGCTCCTTTCAACGACTAGTACTGTATCAACAGCTGTTGGAAATAACAGATAAATATCGTTAACGCTCAACGCTTAAAAACGCATTAAAATGGAATTCAATTTTTGAAGTTTTTAGCACAGTTGTGAATTGAAACTCGATGAAACGAAAAATAGCGAATAAAAAGATACGAACACATAAGTACATCTACAGGAGTCAGTTCGCGAGAGAATGAAAAAATCAAAATCACAGAACTGCCTAATGTGAAAAAGGACCAAAGATGCATATGATGAAATGCCTGAAAGTAAGAAGAAAGAATGAATGTATTTAAAAAGAAATGTTTTGCTTACTGTAAAAATATTTAAATTTTTCAAATGAAATGTGCTTATTATTTTATATTCATTTTGTACAAACTATTACAATAAATAAATAAAAAATAAAAATATCCGTCAAGAATGCGAGAACCTATCGCCGGAAGTTCTGGAAAGAGTGATGGAAAATACCATAAATCGGGCCTGTATAGTCATCAATTCTGGCGGCGGCCACTTGGCCGATATCATTTTCTCAATTTAATGGGAAAAAAAATTTAGACATTCAATAAACAGAGCGATTCCAGAGGGTAGACGTCCAGTGGGCCGCCTTAGATACAGCTGGACGAGACAACTCCAGAAACTGTGTGAGGAGAGGATGGGACTGCCATGGTCGGAGGCCGAACAGTCAGTTCAAGACAGGGACGTATGGAGGAGCCTTGTCGATGCAATGGGTCCCCGACCCGAATGGGATAAGGAGACGAAGATGATGATGATGATGATAAACACATTCCAAAAGCAGAACCAAAATTTTTCATTCATTAAAAAAATTACAGCCAAAAAACACCGGGCGACAACTTTTGTGCCACCTTGTATCATTAAGATTGTTTTTTTTTTTTAATTAGTGTTCTCGTCAACATCGGCGGTATTTCAAACGGTTATATTCAACGATTGACAATGGCCAACGTAGCGGCGTTGGGGTTTTTGAGAATAGTCGTCAACTCCCAGCACTGGTAGCGACGTAGAACGACACGCGGATTATATCATAAATTCTTTTGACATGTTAATCCACTCCCTGAACCTTCTCCGCCGAAGGCACTCCAGGAAACCCCGTACAATATTTTGTAGGCATGTTAATACATATTTATAAACAAATTTATCCACGTCCGTGCCAAAGCTGAATTCAAGTTGGGTTTTTTTCAGATCTCAGTGAGAAAATAGAATTTATTTACATGCAGATTCTTACCTTGGGGATTATTTAAAAGGGATGAATGGTAATTATTCATCGTAGGTTAAGAAATCTGCTTTAATAATTTTTTATTTTACTTTGTTAAAAAAGTGAAAAAAAAACATCAAAACTCGTGAATACACAAGGTTTGCAGATTTTAATGGAGTGCGGAAAGCAAACCTAACCAGCGATGACTCTTAAATAATATAAACTCAGAGAAATAATATATTACAGTAAAAAAATAAATAACTAAAATTATCTAGAAAAAACCCAAACGATTCCCCCCCCCCCCCCCCCCCCACTTCACTAGTAGTCGAAAAAAGAATTATCCAAATTGGTGCAGTCGTTCGGAAGTTAGGATAGATATTAACTTCCCGCAAATATATCAACATCGTTTCCATGGCCACAATTTGTTTTCTGACGTTAATAACTCGCATTTTTTGGGACAGAAAACGTAAGATAATATAATATATTAATATTTATAATTTCATAACGCCAGAGCTTACCATTATATACAGCCTATAGTGGTCGCATATAATTATGCTTTCTATTAGTGGAAGAATTTTTAAAATCTTTTTATTGTTTTATGCGTGAAGGCGTAACAAACAAACACAGGCAGTTTCGCATTTATAATATTAGTATAGATGTAATTGTGCGTCATTTGGTTTGAAATGAATATTATTTATTTCAAAATTATTATTTCCTTCCTTTTTTTTAATCATTGAATTAACCTAAATTTTTTCATGAGGTACTCGTATCATTGTACGCAAAATTATTTATTTTGTAACGCAATATTGTGAAAATGTTTATTACGTAATTTATCAGCTTCATTGTAAATTAAGTTACACGTGTTAAACACTATCTTCATAATAATGTGAACATTATTTGTCAGCATTTGTCCGAAAAACCAAACAATAAATTCTCATAAGCGTCTCTTAGTCCAAATCTCAGACGTTTTGAAATTTTAATTAGCTCAGCTGAAATGGCGGCACTCTCAGCGCGTGATTTGTCAACAAAACATCTACGAATTATTTTATTACCGTTATAAAATGCAAACCATCCATCCATTCCAGCACGTGGGCCAAGCAAGGACATTATTCGGGTGCTCTAAAAATTTGTTTTTTTCAACTCAGCCAGCTCTAAAACCGACTTATTAAATGGGATAGGAGCCATAAATCTGCCGCAGTCTATCATTTCGTAAGCCGTAAAAATATTTCAGATTTTCCCTAGCGAAGTAAGAATTTGTCTGCGGGCATAAATCACCAGTAAGAATGTCTCCCCGCCTCGCGTATCGCTAATATGTGAGCACAATAATTTTACTTTACTTTTTACGTGGTATTTGAAATCGTGTTTTGTGGATATAAAAATGTCATGTGATGGGACAACTATGGAATAATAATATTAAGGTGATCCAATAGTCCAAGGAAAATCGAAATCGGAATTCACACCCCTTTGTGGGAGGAGTTTAAAAATACTTGAGAAAAAGCTTTTGGAAAGGCTGGAAAAGGTATTTGAGATTGTTTTTACAGGTTGATTTCGTAGCCTGTAAAAAACAAAACTCCTTTTTTACGCACGTTGTAATAACAAGAAAATTTAAAATTGATTTCACGAAACCAAGCGACGCGGAGCCACACGTCTATTCCCCGCTCCGGCCGGGACCGAACTAATACAAAATGGGTGTGGCAAATCGGTAGTTCTTGGGTGGACCGCATAAGGTTCACTTTGAAAATCTAAATCCAACAACACGAAAATACATATTTTATTTTATATTGTGAAGTTCGGACGTAAATATAATTTTTTTTGCGATTATTATAAAAGGAACTGAATGTGCTAATTTAAACAATAGAACCATATCCGAAAAGGCGTTTATAAGTAGGAAAGTTTGCACTTGAGAGTGTTTTTTCGTAGATAATACTTTATTTTTTTCTAGGCTTATTAAAAGACTTATAAAAAAATTACTGATATATTTAAGGGCCAAGATATGTTCTACACGCAGTATTTAATTGAAGCATCTATAATACTTCTAAGCGATCAAATTTTCAGAACAAAGATACATGATTTTGTTTTATTTTGTATTTCGCATGGCTTCATCTTAAGTCGTTTATTTTCATATTAGTAGGTTTGACATCACTGTTAAATTTATTTATCTTATATATATATGGTGGTGTTGCGAAACTGCGGCTCCACTGTATTAATGGTGTTTTAAGGTGCTGCAGAGCCAAGCCAAGCCCTATGTCACACGCTCAAAACTTCATCAACTTCTATGTTTATATTATGGGACGATTAAGTTTTTATGCATTCGCCAAACTTGATAGACAGTTAGTATTAGTCAATGGTTCAAATCTAGGCTTCTGGAACATAAGTTAAGCGCAGGTTGTAGTATAGGAAACAAGGACTCACCCATTGCAGTTGGGGCCATACGTCTAAGTTCTGAATGCTTCACTTCACAATATGAATTCTCCTGAAATGTATAAATTCACAATCTATACTAATATTACAAATTCGAAACTGCGTGTGTTTGTTTGTTACGCTTTCACGCATAAACCAATAGACCGATTTTAAAAATTCATTCACCAATAGAAAGCTACGTTATATGCGAGTATTATAGGTCGTATTTAATGGTAAGCTCTGGCGTTATGAAAATCTAAATATTAATATATTATATTTATTTTACGTTTTCTGTCGCTAACAAAAGCGAGTTATTGCTAACGTCAGAAAACAAATCGTTGTCGTGGAAACGATGTTGACATATTTAAATAAAAATAAACCTCCGGAATGTTTGTACGCGCATAACTTCCGAACGACTGCACCAAATTGGATAATCCTTTTTTTCTTTGAGTTCTGGCATTATGAAATTTAGATGGCGCTCGAGCTGTTTGAAAACTGAATGTATCGGGAATGAATGTTTGGATTGTGGGTGGGGGAGGGGAAGGTAGAGTAGTGGGGTTGGGGAAAGGGGAGGGGGAAGATAATTGATAAGTGCAAGCGTTACAATAATTTCCCCCTAATACCATGCGAGCGAAGCCGCGGGTAAAAGCTAGTTATAGGTATATAAATTGAAATATGAATTCACAATATTCCTTCTATAGATGTTGCTATGGTATAAATAGTTCCGCTCTGTCTTACATATTAATTTCCAATGACGGCTCTCTTCAATGAGCGTACTTTAATAAAGTTAGATATTTTTCTTTCCCCAATCATATCGGTCATGGTGACATTTAAGGATGGGAAGGTTAGGTTAGGTTGCAGGATTTTATTGACATTTTTTTATTATTTTTTTATATGAAATACCGCCCAAAAGTCTTGAGTCTGTTCCCCTCTGGAGCCAGTGAGAATATGGCATCCCCGGTTGGGGTATGTTGTGTGGCTGAAGGTAAGGAGATATGGAAGAGGAAGGTGGGGAAGTACCTGGCTATTCAGATCTGGTCACTAAACACGGCTAATGCCATTTCGAGCAACGTTTCAATTCTGAATGGTGGTCTTACACCAGGGCGATTCTGATAGTATCTTCCACTCTGGAACGTGCCGCAAATTAACTATATATTATTTTAAATGAATAAATTGTGAAATAACACAAATTAATCAAATAAAATTTATTTGCGCACGCCGGGTTCGAACCCGCGACCTTCGGATTGTGAGTCCAGAGTCTTACCTCGGGACCACGGAGGCTGTCATTTGCTCACCACTAAAGTCTTTGCAAATGCATACCTACCAATGTTACACATATTGCGTGAACACAGAGTGCTAAGGTATGTACTTGCTGTATCTAGTAATTCGTGATATTATTCGGAGTGAAAAACGTAAATGAAATTTTAGTTTCCTGTCTTTGGTATGTTATCTTTTTTTTTTTACATTAACTCCACACAGGAGGCCTTGAGGAAAATAATTCCCCTCAGGGCCTATGTCATCTGGGATGCTGTGTGGGGGGTCTTTTTGAGGAGAGTAAGGAATGAACATTAGTCTTGAAGAGACCCATGTTGTAGGAGGGAGGAAACACAGATGCCGGCAAATAGTTTCATAGCCGAGCTGTTGAACTTAAGAACGAGTCGAAAAAACGACCCGTTCTCATGTGACAAATGTCAACCGTGTACATATGTTGGGCGCGCGTTTGGCGTGTCTCCCGACTATGCACCGGTGCCGAAGGGATCAATGACGCTAGTTCCTCAGAGCATCTTCCATTGAAATACCGGTAGAACATGGATAGCATTCCCACCCGACGCCTGTGCTCTAAAGATTGCAACCCGTTCGTTAAGATGGGAGAATCTATCAAACGGACCGCCCGTTTCTGCACAGAGTCGAGGGTATTTTTCAAGTATTTTGGAGCTGAATACTTGCATATACATTACTTTCTTTCACACACACGCGTACAAAACCATCATAAGTTTTGCAACAAGTTTTTAGAACAATAAGTTTATCTATACTAATATTATAAATGCTAAAGGAGTGTGTTTGTGTGTTACCCTTTCACTAATAAAACAATAAATCGATTTTAAAAATTCTTTCACCAATAGAAAGCTAAATTATTTGCTTTAACTAGTACTGCTAAGCAAAACAAATAGCTGCTAAGCAAAACAAATCGTTGCCATGGAAACGATGTTGATATATTTGCGGGAAATTTTATAGGGAGAAACAATTTTTTTATTAAACGGCATAGCAAAGCATGCCGATTACCAGCTGGTAGGTTTATTAGTTTATAGAATAACATAAAAGGGAGCTTTAAATCTTGTTAAGATTTAAAGTAAACGTAAAAAGTTTATAATAAACCATTATAATAATTATGTTGAAACAATTCTAAACTTTTTTTCACTTAGTTTATTTCTACCGTAACCGATTTCTGTCTATTAAGGTCATCTTCAGACCGGTACAAATAGTTCTGAAACTGTGATTTATGTACATAAAATTTGGGGGGGGGGGATTAACAGGGGTGGTAACAAGGATTCTATTAAAATTAGATAGAGAATAAATTCTTTTGGAAAATCGATTTATTTTTAATAAAACACGCCTTAACCCTATCCCCCAATTTAATGTATATAAACCATAGTTGAAGAAATATTTGTACCACCCTGAAGATGGCCTTAATAAGCTGAAACCGATCAGAAATAAATGAAATGGAAAAAAATTTTAAAATTGTTTTAATATATTATTATTAATCAGGGAGAACTCGCGCCTTCAAAACTCACGCAAAACTCTTAGCAAAAAAGTACGTATCATAACATATTTATTTGCATTATTGGCACTATTTTCGCACAGAAAACCATCGTAGGTAATACTTAAAAAACCAATGACTGATACAGCACAAATATTCAACAGGTTTGACGTACTAGATATAATACGCCGATTATACGTTAAAGCACCACTAAACTACATTTTTGAACCAACACAAAGTATCACTAACAGACCAGTTAGACAAACGTACAAAGAAAACATTAAAACTCTGACGGTATACACAAGCTTTGGTCAAAGAATACCACGATACAAAAACATTATATTTCAATTCATTCACTTGAAATACAAAAACGATACGAAAACAAGAATATTTATTTATTTATTTATTTATAAATAAACGCCCTTTTTCGGGGCTTTTACATATATAGCATAGAAAAAACATTTTATTGTACATAACTGAACTGCCTCAAAAACAATATTTTATATTTATTCAAAGATAAATTGAAGATGTCCACTGACTTGGTATAATTGTTTCCCTCCATTAGTATTCTGGGCAAAGAGGAAAACATATGGTAGTTAGTCCCAGAATTTCTGCACTGAAATAAATCCTGACTTCTAGTATTACGAAGGGGAATTCGGAAGCTTATCAATTCAAGTAATACCGGACTATCAACTAAATCATTTAGAATTTTATATAAAAATACCAAGTCAGTGAAAATTCTTCTGTCTGACAATTTTAGCATATTCATATCGTTTAAAATTGTGTTGTAGTTTAACATATTTGCTGGAATACCCATTTTAAAATTTAGAAAACGTAAGAATTTGTTTTGTATTCTTTCAACAGCTTGTACGTGCACATTATAATGAGGATTCCAGACGGGAGAATTGTACTCAAGTTGGCTTCTAACATAAGCAAAATATAACATTTTAATACACTTTATATTGTTAAAGTTTCTAGTTAGCCTAGTTATAAACCCCAACATTTTTAAGCCCTTATTACAGATTTCTGTTATGTGGTTAACAAATGAAAGATTTGATTGAAAAGTGATGCCCAAGTCTTTAATTTGCATTAATGTCTGAAGAGCATTGTTATCAATGTTGTAATTAAATATCACTGGTTTTTTTATTCTAGAAAATCTAACAATTTGACATTTTGAGATATTTAAATAAAGTCTGTTTTCCATACACCAAATTAACAATTTGTTGATATTATCTTGAAGAATGTTGCAATGATAAATATTTTCAATAATTTTAAAAATTTTGAGGTCATCAGCAAAAAGTAAGATAGATACATCATGAAATATTTTTGTAAGATCATTTATAAACAAGATAAATAAGATTGGGCCAAGGTGTGAACCCTGTGGAACTCCACTTGTTGCATTAATTTTTTCTGACAGGGAGGATTTAATTCTAACTATTTGTTGTCTTCCAGTAAGATAGCTTTTAAACCAGGCTAATATATTGCCGCGTATACCAAGCTTTCCTAATTTCCAAATTAAGATTTCATGGGAAACTGTATCAAATGCTTTACTGAAATCAGTATAAACAGTGTACATTGTGATACCAAATTAAAAGATTGTTAAAACAAAAAATAATGTTACCAAAATTTTATAAGAAACGTTTAACATGTTTTACTTCTTTTCTGCATTTTTTCTATTCCGTTTATATTTTATGTATATCTTGTTATTTAATCTAATTTACATATACACACGCAACACACAAAACTATAATAAAACACACATCATTTAACAACACACAACTCATAAAATACGCCGATTTTCATTTTAATTTTTTTTTTTTTTTAACCTCTAAACTTCAAATTATAATATTTAATTAAATGAAGACAATATAAGTGAAACTCAATAGAAAATCTGAAAACAGAAAAATCAGAGATAGATATTGGTACCCCTGAGACTCGAACCCAGGACCTTTCCAGGCAAACTGCGCCAAGGTGTCGATATCCAATTCGGTCAGGTTCGATTAACGCATATTTTATTTGTTGCTGTCTTTATGTATGATTGCAAGATTCAAACCCGAACTAAATGCTATTAAGATAGTGTCTGGGTAAATCTAGATATCGACACTTTGGCGCAGTGGTAGCGCGTTTGCCCGGAAAGCGAGAGGTCCTGGGTTCGGGTCCCAGGAGTGCCAATATCTTTTTCTGATTTTTCTGTTTTCAGATTTTTAATTGAGTTTTGATTATATTGTCTTCATTTAATTTTTTTTAAATTTCATTAACAACTTTATATATTTTATCAAAATGAATAATATTGTTTTCTAGTTAACATATTAATTTTTTGAATTGTAATGTCATCTCATTAAATCTCATCGTTTAAATAAATAACACCATCGTCTCATCTTATTAAATTTGTTTGATGAAATGGAGGCCTCAGCACGGGCCCAAGGACTAAGCCACCCAAGTGAGGCCACATTATTAAATTACGCAATAAAATTTAATCTATTGCATCAAATAAATAAATAAAAAGAACTTTGGTAGCTTTGTCATAAATTATGCTGAAAACTGATATTCAGTCCCTACTTAACGTCAGGCACGTCTCAATGTTCGTTAGAATTCACGAGTTCAAAGTTAGCTATTAAACTAGCTTTTTAACTGGCAAGAGCTTTCCTATGCAAAAGGGAGAATAGCAATAATAATTATTAGAGAGCTTTTCAAAGTAGTGAGTGGAGAGCACTTTACAAAGAATTTAGTTATAAATTTGATACATTACTTTTAAGTTACCTTTGAATCTAAATGTCAAATAAAAATATTTAATATAACTTATGTTCAAAGGATATTTCTACGAAACTTAAAGGAGTTCAAATTCAATTAAGTAATAAACTTCAAATATTCAAAGTACAAATTGAAGGAATAATTCAAAATTAATTCTTTGATAGTAAGTATCATCAATAACTTCTTGAGGCTTGTAGACGCAGATACATTGACTGCGAATCAATAGACTGGATTAAAAATATGTTTTTTCAACGTAATACAGCAGAATTAGGCGGGCGCGATGGCACCACCTTACTTGTGTCAGAGTGAAGCTGAATGTTCACTTTATATGAGCTATGCCTGTGGATCTCGATATGGTATGTTTTCTGAATCAAAATAGCAAAGGTAGGTTCACAAGGATACTTACAATAAGTTGGCAATCTTGCCTGGATTGAGATCCCTCTTGGTCGATTCGGCTATTGTCTGGATGAACCACAGGTAGTCACGGTCAGTTTTATAACGAATAAGATTAATAACGGTGGTTCACCTTGCGAGTCGAGTAGCTTGTCACGATAAAAAACAATAAGATGTTGACAGAAGTGTTCTGTTAGGACGGGTTGTTTCAAAAAAATTGATGAGTTCATCAAATATTTGAAGTTAATTTTCAGGTTCTGTGTAAGTTTTTTTCGAGTTCTGTTTTTTTATCATCATAGGCCAGCTGCTTCACAAAACTGAAATCATCACAGAACTTGAATAGAACTTACACAGAACGTGAAAATTAACGTCAAATATTTGACGACTTCGTCAATTTTTTTGAAACAACCCATCCTTAGTGTAGAAGTGTTACGATGCAAAGACTCAACACTTTTTGTCTCCTTGACGACGGCTGTCAGCCGGCAGTTATCAGCCAGTGTAGGTACCCAGTGTGCGAATTTCACCGATAGTTTTGAATTTTGGCCTTTGCCATGTAAAACAGAACAAACCCATAGAGATTCAATTTAGCGTTACGAAACAACAGCTATGGAAATAACTTGGTGAACAGTGGAAGCTGGGAAGGAATCACTGCGGCACGTTCTTGTAAGATTAGATATTATGGCACCGAGGAATCATTGGGTTGATCGATGCACAAGTTTCCGTAAGAATCGACGTCAAAGTGACCGATATACCAAAGGAGGTGATAATTGCACGAGGTTACTTCAATAGACACCAATGAAACATACTGAGAGACCACTGGATTGGTGATCGTCGCATAGAAGCTTCTTTAGCGTGGTCAATATCAAAGAACTGAGAGATCAATAAAGAGACGATAAGTTATTTTATTTATTTATTTAATCAATTATTTCAAAATAACGTTTGGTTACAGCAATGATGTATTCCCATTACACTAGGTGTGAAACGCCTGTGTTGAGATGGTAATTTACAGAATTGCAATTGCACTGATTACATCAATAGACTGATAAGTTTCTCTGAGTTATTGTTCCAAAAGTTAGATATAGGTAATATTGGCACGTATTGTAAGATTGGAAAGGTATGGAATGTAGGTTGAATGGAGGAAGGTAGATGTACATAGTTGCGTCGACGTGGCTATTTGTACTCTAGCTTTTTCACGCACTTTATAATCTTTATATATAGTCACCTCACTTTGGACACGGTTTTAACTGACCTTTATTGCAAAACTGACATTTGACTGCAATTTCCTCTTACTTGATGTCAGTAGGCTCTATGTATAAGGGAATCGAGTGAAAGAAAGAAAGAGAACGCAATATTGAGTCAGGAACATATAAGAAGCAATAATCCTAAGCCGTTTTTAAAAAAAAGGTAGACTTAGGCAACTACCTATAAAATATACAGATAAATAAAATCATTTTTTGGTGAAAAATTCAAAAATCCGTAAAAAAAATACCATGATTAGCTTCTGGTACAATACAAGAGCCTATCTACGAGTAAAACAGGAACAAGACTTGTTATTTCCTTAAAGTCTGTCTCCTGCACCCTTCGTTAGCGAAGGCGCAAACCCGATGTAACTCAAGTGCATTCACTCAGTGAAAGGGATTCTAATCCCTTCACCGACAAGTATGTTGAAAAACACCCCTCTTGTATTTTTATTTGCACATTTCCAAAAAAAATAACGAATTAAAATTATGTTTTATACGACTCGTTACAAAAAAATATAAAAGCGATGGATTATGTCATTCCATTGACAGTTAACTTTCGTTTGAAGAATTGGTGTAAATATAGAAAATAAATTGTTCTTCTAAAAAGGGAATGTATAGTTGTCCTGAGCAATACATTCTGTGATATAAATAGTTGTATTTTTCTACAAAACAGCTTTATTTTGTCGCCTTTTTTAGAATAGTGTCCTGCAAAGTTTATTGCAGTGTACGAGTAGTATCATGAAGGAATGAACTCTTTAAATGGAATATGCTAGGCTGGCCCTACAATACAAAGTATTTACATTTAAAACTGGAGATAATTCCTATACACTAATAATAATATGACAATTATTTCAGGCAGTTGTTGGGGCAGGTAGATGAAAGCAAAAAACCACGTCATTAATAAGTAATCTGACAATATTAATGGCCTAGCGACTGTACGGTTGAAATTTAAGAACCCGGCTTCGAGTACATCTCTGATGTTCTGATCACGCCTTACTCAAAACCGTTTTCATAGGTGGAGTTTGTTACAAATCGACTTTCATAATAGAACCGAATTACCGCAATGCGAAAAGATGGCGCCACTTACGTTAACAGCTAGCGTGAGGAGCATCGGCTGGCAGGCGTAAGTATTATTGGACTCGTACTATCGTGGATCTCTCCGGTATGGAGGGATGGATGGTAAGATTATTATTGTAACTGGCAGTTATGAAAAATAATACCACGTTGTGATTTTTACACGCGTCTCTATATTATTTATGACGTCATTGCCTGTCGCGGTTACTTTGTACCGGTGACTAGCTGTCACTGGATCCGAGAAACCGGCTATTTTTGGAACCAGTTTCTATCGGATTTATAAAATGATCACCAACACTCAACTAGGCGAAGCCGAAATAAAAATCGCCCACATGGACTAGCAGCAACAACCTGCGGAGCGGATCGTTGCGATCTGTTAGTGTAGCATCAATACGTATTTCTAATCATTCATTGTATTAGTTATAATTTCAGTAATTAATTTCAAATTGGACAAAAACAAACAACAGAACATATCGTGGAAGAATGACCACCCCATCATTCCTGTACTAACCCAGGTGACTCCCGATGCCGTTTAGAGGTGGGTAAGTGCTACATTTTGCCGGAGGCCTCCGAGGAGTGCTTCGTTTTAAAAGCACTCGAGTTCCAGGAGCGGGTCCCGGGTTCGAGTTCTTGGTTGCGGACTGAGTAGATACTGGGCGCTGTTGCGGCGCACCGAGGCGGGACGCACGAGTTCGGACAAGAACTAGAAGGCGGCCCCGGATAAAACCCGCAAAAGAACTTGGACCCGACAGCGCGCAAGGACCCGCACGTGGATTCGGGACTGTCACCCGTCGCTCCCGTCGCGCCGGCCGGTAGAGGCATTTAGTTTCTCGGTCCGGCTCTGAGTTCCGCATTTGGGCCCGATTCCGCGCTCCGGTGCGGGTTCGAGCTTCACATACGGGTGCGAGTTCGCATGCGGGTGTCAAGCGCTGGGAAGAGGCATTCGTTCGAGTTCTCTGGGAGTGGTTGGATTGAAAAAAGAGTGGGAGTACCACTTCCCGCAAAGGACTCGAGTTCAAGAACCCATTCCGGCTGAACTTACTCATCGCTAATGCCGTTCACTGAATAACTGCAGCATCCCACTTTGATTTTCACCAACTTACTCTCTTCTACCGCATGAAAAAACCGATTCAAAATAGTATCATGACCTCAATTTTTTAGCTTAGGAGCCAACCCCGTTTAAAATTGTCCAATGATTGAGCCCCTTATGTAGTCTGGCCGGCAATGCACAAAATTGTAGGGGAGTCGAGGGCTCTTTGTAATGAAAAATTCTGCATCAAATAACAAAGACAACGCGGGGAGAGCGGAGCGGCAGCGTCATTAAAGGAGAGCTTTTTTGTTGGTCGAAAGGATAAAATAAAAGGAACCTAAGATGCAACCAGGACGGATAACTTTGCTTTGTATCCGCATCGAAAACAGTTCTCAGGTCGACCAAAAAGAGTATTCCTCTGAGCAAAGACGTTAACGACTGCAAATAAAATTATATTTCTTTTGAAGTTATTTTCTTGCAGAATCTTGATTTTGCTTAGCGCAGAGACGAATAATTCTGCAAAATGTTTTACAATGGTGTAAAGTAAAACCAACATTTTTTAATGAGTTACTTTTTTCGCATTTTCTCTTGATGGAAAAAATCTTTGCTTTTGTGGGTAAAGAGCCGTGCTGTCATACAATTATTGGAAGTATTTTTGCATTATGGCCATGATACAGTTGCAAACCTCAAATAAAATTATTTGCAAATCGGTCAGGTGATGTTTATTACTAAACGACGCAGTAAAAATTGTCCAATGGTTATTATTATAATCGATATTTAAGAATAATATAATGTCCATCTCATGCGAAGAAATGAAATGTATTAGGCTTATGTACATGTGCAATTGACCTAGTTTATATTGGTAAACTAACTAAAACTAACTAACCATCACGCCATTTATATTGGTATTGTTAAGGCGCGAATGGACTGTATGCGATTTTGATATATCCATACTTTAATATTATAAATGCGAAACTGCTCGAGTTTGTTTATGACCTTTTCACGCATAACACAATATAAAGACTTTAATAATTCTTTCACCAATATAAAGCTAAATTATATGCGCAGACTACAGGTTGTATATGATGGTAAGCTCTGGCGTTATGAAATTATAAATATTAATATATTATATTTGTAATACGTTTTCTGTCGCTAACAAAAGCGAGTTTTTGCTAACGTCAGAAAAAAATCTTTTCCATGGAAACAATGTTGATATATTTTTGGGCTCTATGCTGGTAGGTACTCAGTCTACTGTTCAGCTACTACTGCAGAAAATTCAAATATTAGAATTAGTTTTTTTTTTGGACAAGCTTGGATAAATGTCAGATGAGAGTTCCTATATTAAAAATATTATTCGTAACGATTATAAAGGCTGAATGATAAATAGAGTATTTTTTATTATATTAACGAACTTCCAAATATTTAAATAAAAATAAACATCCGAAATGTTTGTAAGCGCATAAATTCCGAACGAATGAACAAAATTGGATAAATAATTCTTTTTTTCTTTGAGCTATAGCATTATGAAATTTAGGTGGTAGTCGAGATGTTTGAAAACTGAATGTAAGGGAATGAATATATGGAATGCGGGAGGGGATGGGGGTGGGGTGGGGGGGAGATAATTGATAAGTGCAAGCGCTACAGTAATTTCCTTTAATACCATGCGAGCGAAGCCGCGGGGAAAAGCTAGTATTTATTATAATTTCACTTATCAAAAAACTGCTTCCTGCATTCCACTTATTTTTATTCACCAGGAAGGTAAGTGTTAGTTTGAAAAGATTTTGGAAAAGGTTTGGTGATATAATGATGACAAGCGAGATCAGGCGGGCGGCGCGGCAGAAATATTTTTACTTCGCGAATGGTTGCGGATTATGGACTTAGTAAAGCAATGCGGTTTTTAGAACTTGTGTCTTTTGCGGCGAGGTGAGAACAACTGAGCTCAATAAGGCAGAGGGCACAAAAGATAGTTGCCAAAGAGCAACATGCAACAATAAAACCGTCAACAGGTATATCTCAGCAAAAGAGATTCGAACATAACACTTATGTCGATGGATAGTTGATTAGTCAGATCTAAGTTTTGAGATGATGAGAAAAGCAATATGTCAATGCTCGCCATAGATCAATATTATCTACACGTTTTAAATGTTAAATATGCTCTTAAATAACACCGGGAGGAATAACGGTCCGGTCATTAGGAAGACATTTTGAAATATCCTACTAGTGACCCAGAAAATGTGAACATTTTTTAAAATTCATTACAACTTTTTCAGCGTTGTAATTGATTTGGTTGTGTTTATGAGTAATCTGAGGATTGTACCAGATAGAGGGTACAACTTTTACACACTCAATTCAAATTTAGATTTTTCTGAGATATCTGACTAATCAACTGAACGGTAGATTTTTTTTTATTTTTTTTTTTGTACTTTTTATTTTCTTTTATATATTTAATAATATTATTATTCAATTTATAAAAACAGTTAATTAATAAACAAGTTCTGCTAGGTAATTATTATTACACGTGACAGCTGTTTCGCCTTCTGAAGGCATTATCAAACTGATAATCACGTGTAATAATAATTACCTAGCAGAACTTGTTTATAAATAAACTGTTTTTATAAATTGAACAATAATATTATATAATATATAAAAGAAATAAAAAAATTAAAATGGAGTTCTACAAATTAAACTTGATAACAATATTTAAATGAACGGTAGATGTTTGTACTATTTTATTTAAAAAAAAAACTATGTAACATGAGAATTATAAATTGGTAGTTTTGTGATTATTAGCGGAAAACGTCGCATTTGTAATGACAATTACGACTTAGCTAACGAAGGATCAAACCCTTGATGTCTGGGAAAGAAGAGAAAAAAGTGAAGAGAAACAAGAGAAGAGAGAAGAGAGAGAAGAAATATGAAAGACGAAAACGAAAGGACAAGATAGCACATACATACAAAATATTAACGCATAAATAATGAAATATGAACAGTTTTAAAAGTTTTTGGGTGAATTAAGTATTAATTAACGCGTTATTTTACAGATACCCAGTGCTGTCCACGTCCCCTCTCTCCCATGTAGTGACTTGTGAGATTGATCGCACACATGTTGATACGGCCCCCGCTGCTCACTGCTCTCTGCTCAGGGCGTAGCGCTCAGCAATAATGCGCCCTATAATAATATAATATGTTCGTGCCGCCACTGTGGAGATCTAGATAACAGAATTACTTATTCACCTTTCACTAAAACTGCTTTATTGTGAGTGCTTTCCTTTTTAACACTCAATATTCCGAATTTCTCCATCTTAGACCCGATTGTTTGACCGACTGCCAAAGTAAAAAATTGACGATTTTAAAATTTTAACATTTTAAGGGTCCTGTTCGAGACGAAAAAATCAGTGAAATCACTTTTTTCTCTTATAGAAAGTTGTATCTTTACTACAAATTGGTTAACATTATGAAAACCAAAATTTTGCGCTGGATAATTTGAAACAGTTACTATTGTTTTGCTTGAGTAAAATAACGATAAAATTGTTATTTACTTGATGAAAAATTAAAGCGCCAACTACTAAATAAAGCATTTTTGTGACCGTTTTTTGCATTTCGACTTTTTTTCTTTCTTATAAATTTTGTTGACAAAATAAATAATAACCACTTTTGCGTTATCAGGTGGCTTTTATGCGTATTACCTTTATTCGTGGTGATGATGAAGGCACGCGGTGATGGTGAAGACACACTTAGAATAAATATGTTTTTGGTTTGTGCATTCCTCACAACCGCCGATTTTCGACCAGTAAGCATTTGATTAATGCTAAAAGTGATAGATTCTAAGTATCACCGTTCAGAATATAAACGTTATATTTTGAGATGGGTATAACATATAGGTACCGCCGCCATGGAACAATTTATTGGATAACCAACAACTGCTGCCACAGGTCACCCCAAGTGGTTCGCTGCAGTTCCCGGGTTCATGGGGTGAGGTTTGTCCAGGTCTTCACAGCCGACGCCAATCTGTTGCGTGGCAGGCAGGATCGGGAGAGACTGATTGAGGGAGGTTTTTTGACGAAATCTTTTTTCAGCTGAAATTTCTTCAGCCGGAATCCCTCGACAATTCGCCTTACACCGCAGTTGGATTTTCATACGTCCGTCACTCCTGGACACACTGACCTCCAGATACCTACCCACCCCTCATACCTATTTCCTTCCCAAAACTTCCTCTTCTTCGTTTCCTTAAAAAAAACCTCTACAGAGCATCCCAAAAGATGACATAGAAATTATTTTATTCAGGGCCTCCTGCATGGAGCTAATGTAAAAAAAAATTTGGTGACCAGATCTGAATAACTAGATACTTCCCGACCATCCTCTTACACACTCCTTCCCTTCATCATTTTCTTCGACCTTAGAAAATACCCCCAATCGGGGATGCCACAGTATCAATGGCTCCAGTCGGGAGTAGTTGGGAATCTTGTGCTGCATTCGCACAATATATATTTTTTTAACGTATTATTATGCTTGACGACTCAATCAACGACTGATCCAGCTTACAATTTAACCAACTGCTGTCGGGCCAAGAATTGGTGGTTAAAGGGGAATGTATAAATGTGAATTAAAAAAATGGTTCTTATCGTCAATAAAATTTTTGACGATCTGTCAAATAACCGGCTCTAAATATTGAAAATTCTTAACGTTTGTGCGCGGCGTGACGTGAGTGTGCCATTTTGATGGAAGAGATCCATTTGATAAGGACTCGATAGTTTTTTTACGATTGCGGGTTTGGTAAAATAATTTCTTTAGGCGAGTTATAATGCGGTAATAGTCAGGAATCTGAGTTGGTATTACGAGCGTTTTATTTTTTTGGTTTCATAATATCGTTACACAAAAGCAGAAAAACTGATTTAAGTACTACTGCCAGATTAACTTTAAATCCACCATCAGTTTAAAGTTTCAATCCACTTAAATAAATAAAATTCTTAGCTTTAATAAGACTTTAAATCCACTATCAGTTTATAAGCACGACTTCATGTACTATTTATTTAAATAGAAATGGTGTGAAACAAACAATAAACCGTCTTATAAAGATATGTTACTATTCCATGGCAGTTTTTTAAATGTTAAACCCACATAGGAGAGCCTGAAGAAAAACATTCCCTTCTGGCCTACGTAATCTTTGTGGATTCTATCTGGAGAGTATTTGAAGGAAAAGGAAGGAGAGGATGTTCTATGATGGAAAAAGGTACAAGGTGTGGGTAGGATTTTAAGGGTCCGTGTGTCCAGGAATGACGGACGTACGAATCCACTCCTACCATTGCGATGCGAGGTGATGTTCCGAGAGAATCCTTTTGGAGGGGTCAAAGGATCTCCCCCAACTCGCCTGCCCGATCCAGCCTGGCAAGCAGTGGGTGGGCAGGCGCAACTGCCGCCAAAACGCAGACAAACTTCACCCCATGAACACCCCGTGTACCCCTGCTAAGTCACCAAACGTAGCGAACCACCTAGAGTGATCTATGGCAGAGGTGTTGGTTGATGCTATGAGCTAAAAATAGTTGCATTGACTTAAATTTTTTACGTAAAAACATATGGTTTCATGACAACTCAGAATCATGCAATTTCAACACCCATTTGAAAATTCATGAAAAACTATAAAAAAATATATAATAAAAAAAGCCCATAATCTAACTTAGCGCAGCCTACTTAACCAAATTTTGTATTTTTTTCCATTACTTTTAATAACTTTTCAAAAGAGATGTTGACGTTGCATAATTCTGAGTTGTCCGGTCACCAATAGATATTTATATACACAATTTCACGTTTGAAATCGATTTTTTGCGATTTATGGCTCTGATATTCGAATAAATGTTTCCTAAAAAAAAATTATGAACAAAAATTTCCTACACTAAAATTTCCTATTACTATTTCCTATTATTACTAATTTCCTAAACTAATATCCCCCTAAACTTGTACAAGTTTTTGGGGAATATTAACAAATAGGATTATATTTAATAAATGAAGAACGTAGTATTAGGTAGTAACGAACATGAAACATACACTGAAAATAAAAATTTTAAAGTAACGGTTGCAACTGTGGAATGAACCTAGGATCTCTGTAGTATCAGGAAAAGACTCTAACCACTAAGCTGTTATTAGATTATTTGTTGATTATTTTCTCTTTTACTCCTTTTATCATTTAATTTAATATTACATTGATGTGTATGTTTGTGAAAAACCTTAAAATCCAATAAATTGAAAATAAATGTATTATCATTGAAGAAGAAGATGATACTAACAATTATAAACGAAATACGAAATGAAATAAGACACTGAAAAATATAAAGGTAACCGTTGCAACTGGGACTCGAATCCTCTTATCTTACACAGCGCCTTAACCAACTCGACCATACGGACCAATATTTTTTTTGTAATTTTTTGTCTATCTCATATTTCAAATTGAGAATTAACAAAAATATTAACTGACTAGCTTTTCCCCGCGGCTTCGCTCGCATGGTATTACAGGAAATTACTGTAGCGCTTGCACTTATCAATTATCTCCCCCCCACCCCACCCCCATCCCCTCCCGCATTCCATATATTCATTCCCTTACATTCAGTTTTCAAACATCTCGCCTACCACCTAAATTTCATAATGCTATAGCTCAAAGAAAAAAAGAATTACTTATCCAATTTTGTTCATTCGTTCGGAATTTATACGCTAACAAACATTTCGGATGTTTATTTTTATTTAAATATTTGGAAGATCGTTAATATAATAAAAAAATACTCTATTTATCATTCAGTCTTTATAATTGTTACGAATTATATTTTTAATATAGGAACTCTCATCTGACATTTATTCCAAGCTTGTCCAAAAAAAAAACGAATTCTAATATTTGAATTTTCTGCAGTAGTAGCTGACCAGTAGACTGAGTACCTACCAGCATAGAGTCCAAAAATATATCAACATTGTTTCCATGGAAAAGATTTTTTTCTGACGTTAGCAAAAACTCGCTTTTTTTAGCGACAGAAAACGTATAACAAATATAATATATTAATATTTATAATTTCATAACGCCAGAGCTTACCATCATATACAACCTGTAGTCTGCGCATATAATTTAGCTTTATATTGGTGAAAGAATTATTAAAGTCTTTATATTGTGTTATTCGTGAAAAGGTCATAAACAAACTCGAGCAGTTTCGCATTTATAATATTAGTATGGATTTTCCCCACATTTTTGGCAGCTATATTTTTGATGATTACATTGATCGGTACAACTTTCAAAAGTTATCCCAATAAAAATTAAACGTATTATTTCTAATTTTTATTGTTACTTTTTTCCACTTTAATAATTTATCCTTGACTTTAAACTTAGCCATTTTCCTTGTTCTTGTATTTTAGATTTTCTGTGGGTGTCTCTGTAATAATGCTGCAGTGGGAGGTATCTGTGACGAAAGGGTGGGAACATAAAGCGAAAAATCTCAAAGGGGAAAATATGAGTGAATAGTTCATGAAAACTTGTGTAGGCGGCCCTCCTGAACCAAGGGTAGAGTGAGATAGAAGGGGGGGGTATGTACAAGAGAGGTAGGTACATGGCCCAGGGGATCAAGTTAACTTTCCGCAGGTAACTTTATGGAAATGCTCGTCATTGTTGGTATTAAATGTAAAAATCATTTCAGGCTATTTATGGGTCAATCGTGGGTAGAGACAGCATTCTTGATGAATTATTTTGCATAACATTGTTTAAATTTTCAGTTTTTGATGATTAATTTATGAGTATGGTGAATCGTGTATTTTTTAGTTAATAGTCAAAAATAACGAAATTCAGAAAAATTGTTTGGTCGACCTTCGTGGTTTAAGATCTTTTTGTCGATGCAATTCTTTATTTTTTAAATAATTCTTTAGAAATGTACTTGATATTTGCATACATTTTTTAATGTGAAACCGCACTCCCGACTACCTGGAGCCAGTGAAATTTATTTATTTATTTATTAGCAAAAACAGTATTACACCAATATATTGCAAAAACGGTTGTACAAGATACATAATCATTACGTTTACAGAAACATTTATTTAATAAGTGCTTAAAATCATTGCAGGAAATGTGGAAAATATCCACATTTCCTGCAAGGCAGTTAATTAACCTAGTAAGTCTTCCCAGGGGCATCACCATTGGTAAGTTAGTTCTGCACCTGGGAAGAATCAAAAGCCTGTGATGGCGACCTCGCGTGAAATTATCCGGGACATAGAATCCTATTTCAGCCAGAATATCTGGTACCGATATAAAACCATTTAGAAGCTTATATGCCATCAGCAGTAATGCGACATCTCTTCTGGAACTAAGGCTGCAGATACCCAGCATTCCCGAGATAAACGCTGTTGGAAACAGCCATGGGTAAAAACCGAACTCTCTCATTTATAGGTATCGTAAAAATTTTTTTTGTATTTTCTCAACCATAAGTACACAGACGATGTCCTCAGATCCATATCTGAGATCCACTCTCGAGAATGCTACGCATTAAGCTTAAGTAAAGCAGCCTTATTACTGTAAGGTTGGACAAATCCTTAGAATTGTGTATGACAAAACCCAGCATTTTATGGCATCCTCAATTAGAGCATATTGTGTGGCTGAGGGTAATTGGGCAGGGGAAGGAGATGGGAAAAGGAAAGTACCTGGCTACTCAGATCTAGTCACCAAACATGGCTAAAGCCATTTCAAGCAACGTTTCAATTATTAATGGTGGTGTTTCACCAGGATGATACTGAGAGTATTTTCCACTCTGGAACGTGCCGCAATATTATGACAATTGAAAACCACGAAGCCGGGATTTGAACCCGAGACCTACGGACGTATGAAATCTTAGCCTTGGACCACGAAGACCAAGTTGTATTTTGTATAATTCTAATCCTGCCCCTAGAATTATGATGTAAAAAGTTAAAATAATATTTTTTTTAACAAAAATACCACAACCGACTACATCAATTGCATTTAGTATTTTGTAGTTTTTAGGTGTAAAAATTAAAACTTAATAGAATTATAATTGATATATTTGAGATATGGCAATTTGTGATTGGATTCATCAATGAATTATGTCAATTGCATTTAGAATTTTGTAGTTTTTAGCTGTAAAAAGTAAAAATAACAAATTTTCTAACAAAAGTGCCACAATCGGCCACGTCAATTGCATTTAGTATTTTTATACAAGTAATTTAACAACATTAAACTGTAATCTTCATCTGAGTAAAAATACAACATTAACTAAAATCATGATGTTCCGTTGGTAGGTGGTGGATGACAAGTACTCTCAACCCTCGCTGTCACAACCCCAGGCTCCTCCCTGTCACCAAATGCAAGGAGCAGGGTGCAGGATGCACCGCGCACTGTACAATACTCTCTACTGCAATACAGCCTTCAGCCTTCAAGCATGTAGCCTGCAGCCGCTGTTTGACCGAGAGGGAGGGGACTTCCAACAACCCCCGTCCCGCCTTAGCCGCCCTCGAGCACGAGGCTTTCATGATGTACTATGCCTCTGTGCAGTGTTTTGAGAATGCAACCCTTATTTGTGACAGAGCCTTCGGTGGTTGAATCGGTTATAGTGCAAACTGCTAATGATTTTATTTGACAATATTCTAATTAATTGGAAAAAGGCCACCAAAATATTTGAGATCAATTTGCGCACCATGGTGATACAATATTACCTGAATAATGATACAAAATATTTATTTAATCCGACTCGTAAATTACTTTTTTGATGTGATACTACCTTAATTGATTTTTTCATGCATAATGCGGGCTCACCGCAAGTGAACATTTTATAATATTTATCAGTATTTCATGGCCAATTGAAAGAGTTGCCTTGTTTGCGAAAGTTCCCGAAAATAATCACATTTTTCAAGAAACGCAACGTTTGATAAAAAGTAACGTTTTCATTGCCATATTAAAAGATGTATTATTACTACTGATCGACATATCCATTTGAAAATAATACAACAGAATATTTTCTTTTAATAGTGAATGAAAATGTTGACTTTCAAAACTTTAACCTAATTATCATTGAGAACCAAATAATTACGTTACATTATCAATCACTTGAGCCTTGAGCCTATATTTTCGGAAGGTCCAAATATTTCGACTTTGCAATAAAATCCAAATAAATTGCATATTTTAAAACGCATCCAAAAACTAAAAATGGTCTTTGAAAGGTGATAAAATACGTTTTTTTTTATTATTATTTATTAATACAAGAAAAATTTAATACACGTTTTAGTCCCACAAAGCTGTCACACAACGGCTTGTCTGTAGGTTCTATTAAATAATATACATATTTTTAAAATTAATAACACATGGAAATAAAATATTATATACATAAAGCAATGTATCTCAATGTACCTACCTAAATACAAATTGTTTAGGCAGGTACGTTGAGATGTTCAAAGATACATTGAATCGTCATTTATTATCCAACGCTTAATGTTATTGGTGCAGGGTCTCATTATTCTCAGGTTTAAAAAACGTATTAAATTTATTGAAAATCACTGGTATTAAGTATTTAAGCGTTCTGCTTCCATACTTATTTGTTATTCTTGGAGTTATGAGACCCTTATTTTCAGTGAATCTTGTGGTGTGATTTTGCACCAGTTGCAGTTTATATTTGCTTTCTCCCTCATTATCCATTATAATAATGTACCAAAGGAGACCCTTTATTGGAAGTAGGCCCTCAGAACCAAACAGTAGTTTCAGATTACTTCTTTGTTTGTAAATAATGGGTGCTACTATTTTTTTTATTAAAGCAATTTGTGAATTTTGTATATATTTAATATAAGTAATGCTAGTGTGCCCCCAAGTTCGTATTCCAGATCTAAGGATGGATTCGACCATTGAAAAATAAATAATTTTAAGAGTACAGTGGGGCAGAATAAATTTTAATTTATAATTATTACCCGCTAAAGATCGGAGCTGGTTTGAATTTTATAATTTAAAATCAGCATTTAATTTTTGAAATGTAAAATTTTTTAATGCAAACTTAAAAAAAGTTTAAGAAATGGCTCACCTTACGTTTTATCTAACTAAAATTACTGATAGGTATCGAAAAAAAATTATTATGCATACTTATTTTGTTATGCAAATGTATAAACGTTATCGTCAACGAACTTTTTTTTCATGTAAAAATAATTAATGAAAATTCCCGAATTTTAGATGTTAATAAAACGTGGTGTTTTCTCTTTCTAAGACCTTTAAGATTACATTTCTAACCATTATTTAAGGGAGACACGATGATTTTTATAAGATCTTTGTGAGTTGTTCCTAAAACCGAACAAATTAGCCTGAGGGGTTAAAGTAAGCATTTTATAAGGAACTACTTTACATTAACTTCATTGGATCACCGTTAAAATACTGCAAAACAAACAAGTTAAAAACCATATTTCTCCTTTATACTGATATCTTACTCAGACCAAAATATAATAAAAAAGAACACAGTTCGTTTTGCACTAACCAGTCATTTTTTCATTGTAAAATATGACCGTTTTGAGCAGATACTCCAAAACAAAAGCATTCTTTGTCTCAGTAAAAAATATCGTGTTCTGTGTTCAAATAAACTGACGTCTGCTGACAAAACAATGTACTTAACATTTCTATTAAGCATTATATTATGTGTTTTTGCATAGAACAAAGCACTTCAGACAGTGGTTGTAAATGAATAAGCTGATATTATGTAAAATAATCCCATTTAGCTAATACTAAAGTTATTAAAATATAAGAGACGTCAAATTTTTTGTTAAAAAAACTCTCTTTTTATAACTTCTGTAGGTTATTCCCATCAATGTCAGATCTTCAATAATATAAGAGTGCTTTACTAAGTGGGACTGTGCTACCTGGTGTCGCCGTAATAAATTGTTCTTTAGAATTTATGTCCGGGTTAAATCTTCCCCACAGGAAAAACTTAACCATTCCACACACTTTTCCACAAATGATCATCTAGTCAATCCACGCGATGTAATTGCATTGTATAAATATAATAAATACAAAACTATACAAGAACAACACGTCAACCTACCAGAGACCATATGGAAGAATACTTCACCGACTCCAGATATTTTCATATCATTGGGTTCGGCTCGATAGAACTCCTAACTGGACCGATAAATCCAACTGATCCCTCAATATAAAGATTTAAAAAAGCTTTCGTAATCTTACATGTATTTAATATGACTGATAATAATTAATTAATTAATTTATAATTAATATTCTCCTGTGTTGGAGTTCATGTAAAAAAATTTTTTATTATAATTTGGTTTATATGAGTACATACAAACCAAATTTAATGGTTTCTGCGTTTAGTTTTGATGTAGCCATAAATAACTGGATACCAACAATTAGTACCGGATTTTCGTGTATTTCAATTGCCTCCGTAAATAGACGTGCTGTTTTGCTGTTTTGGGTCATCCCAGGAATTCAGGAACAAATCCAAAATTAATGGCCGGTTTCAATTATATGCTCTGCAATTGCAAATTTGTTAAGATGGCCGAGTTTGCTTGCTCGAAAGTGTTCTGATATTTTTTTGGAGATGGTCCGTTCTGTCTGGACAACAAAAACCTTTTACAGTTTATAAACTCCATCTGTCGCAAGAGGAAACTTGGTTTTTGCGGGCCTTAGTTGGTCTAGAATTTTTATTGTAGTTTCGAAGACAGTCTCGATGTTTTCTTTTGTCAGTATTCTGGCAATCGCTACTCTATGATGTGTTCATACACAAGGCAAGAAAGCGCAGCCATTTTACTCTTCTTCAATTCTATCTTCGTTTGGGGTAGATTAGTGTCTTATTATTCGCCTTATCTGTCTCGAGGGGTAACCGGTTTGCTGTAATCAGGGCTGGGCAGTATTTAAATTACTTGTAATTGAAATACCTATTTGAAATACAAATACAAATAGTATTTTGTATTTGTATTTCAATTACTTCCTAAAAATGTATTTTGTAATTGGTATTTCAATTACCTGATGCTGAGGTATTTTGTAATTTGTATTTTAAATACTTTCGGCTTCAAAATACATTTTCAAATACATTTAGCGATCTTAATAATGATAATGAAAAATAAACTGACATAGATAATACATCAACTAAAAACGCTAGAATCCAGAGCAATGTTAATATTTAGAGTTGGCCACACTGTACGTCCAAGCAAGTATCTTGTCAATTTTTATCGTTTCGCGGTATTTATTCATAAAGATATGAGTTAATTGATAATTGATATTATATAGAAAACTATGTACTAAAATATTGATACATTTAATCTATTAGTGAGGATGGCATTTCGTTGCCCTAAATGCCATACCAAATCGAATGATGTATTCAATATACCAAATCATAAATCTTAGTATGCGAAAAATTCGTTAGGAAGCATTTATTTTCTATTCGGTGTTTTTTTTTTCATGCTCTTATTCAAAAGTTTTTATCGTGCGTACATGAACTGACAATATGCGACCAGTAAAGAAAATGCTACCACATCGACGGTCGAGAGATTATATTATGTGTTCATCTGATTTAAGTAATTTGTATATCAAAGTTTAAAAATTACTAATTAATTTTAACTTGTATATTACATCATTTTCTCTTACTTAATGTGGCTCTGACATACACATCTTTAATCTACCAATTGGTGCAGACTTTAAAGTTTCCAACAGAGCATTATTACACTTTATCCCTTTGAAATGTTAAGCATTTTGCGTATTCGCTTTATTATGATCTCTGTTCAAATCGATAACTTGCTAATACATCCTTTTTGGAATAAAATTTATAATAAATATAATATCGGATGAAAATCGTTCGGCGCTTTGCTGAACCCGTGTTGTGTATTCTAGTAACTAACCATCAGGTGGTAAAGTAGAACCTAGCCCAGCTGTTTATATCTCGCTAACAGTTGATTATTTTAACCGTGTTGGTTTCGTTCGCTTGCATTTTTTATAAATACAATTTGCGCTTTTAAACTGCCCCTCTTTTAACCCAAAGCAATCAACGAACCAGGAGTGTCTTAGATCCTCGGGACTGAGCCATTGGAGATTATTTTCCACGTATAGTAAAAAAATAGTGCAAATCATGTGTAACGGTTACGTCGAGAGTGTTTTCTCTTGGGGTAAGAATAACATCGTCGAATTTAATGTTTCAAAGACCCAATCATATCTGATTACGTCTAAAAGGAATCAAAATGAAAATCTAGTCTCCTTCAACGGAAGCAATCTTCCGAACAGGACCTCCATCGATATGCTTGGTGTAACTCTAAGTGACCAGCTCAGTTACGGGGGCTAAATTCTCCTAACTTAACAAACGGATTGCAATCTTAAGAGCACAGGCGTCAGGTGGGAATGCTGTCCTTGTTCTTCTAATATTACAATGGAAAATGCTCCGAGGAACTCGCGTCATTGATTCCCTCGGCACCGGTGCATAGTCGGAAACCACGCCAAACATGCGCTCAACATTTGTACACGTTGACATTTGTACACGGTTGATATTAGTCACATGAGAACAGGTCGTTTCTACGACTCGTTCTTGAATTCAACAGCTCGGCTGTGGAACGATTTGCCGGCCTCGGTGTGTCCTCCCTCCTACAACATGGATATCTTCAAAACCCATTATCACTCCTTCCCACTCCTCTAAAAGACCCTCCACAAAGATGACATAGGCCCCGAAGGAAATTATTTTCCTCGGGGCCTCTTGTGTTTTTTTTTTTATTTTTTATATGAAATACCGCACAAGAGTCCCAACTGCTCCCCTCTGGAGCCAGTGAGACTATGGCATCCCCCATTGGGGTATGTTGTGTGGCTGAAGGTAGTGGGGAGGGGAAGGAGACAGGGAAGAGGAAGGTGGGGAAGTACCTGGCTGTTCAGATCTGGTCACTAAACACGGCTAATGCCATTTCGAGCAACGTTTCAATTCTGAATGGTGGTCTTACACCAGGGCGATACTGATAGTATCTTCCACTCTGGAACGTGGCGTAAATATACTATATATTATTTTAAATGAATAAATTGTGAAATAACACAAATTAATCAAATAAAATATATTTGCGCACGTCGGGTTCGAACCCGCGACCTTCGGATTGTGAGTCCAGAGTCTTACCTCGGGACCACGGAGGCCGTCGTTGTGTGGAGTTAATATAAAAAAACATCAATTTGTGAATAAATTTTCAAGTATTTACTTGAAAACGGAGTGCCTTTTTATTTGAATTGAACAAAAAATTATATCTCCAAACCACGATATTGCCTATGAATATTTAGCTTCCCATCTTCAAAATTAAGCACATATCACTGAACCTTTGCTAAACGAAAATAAGAAGACAACTTTTTTTTATATTCTCTGCAATCTAAGCCTGGTGCATAGACGAATTTTTTCTCGTTTTTCCTTTTTTTCGTTTCAGAGAGCAGTCCCAGAGTTCCTGAAGCATATCTTTTCATGAAGGCTGGGATCCTTTGTGCTGGGTGGTAAATAGCGAGATTTCGGAGTTTTCCGGCGACGGATCCAGCGACATAATGGATCCAGGACTTCTTCAATTTTAATGGCACATAAAAAATGATATTCGTTTTTCATCTTCAGCGTCACTCAGTAACTTCTCTTCAAGTGTTTATCTACCGTAATTGGATGCTTCTTAAAACCCGTACCTTAATGCAAGTTTATGAAAAAATATGTTGTGTAATAAACTTAATTATTTATTTTTGGTAAAAACGTAATTTTGAAGTACATAAAATTATTAATTGAAGGACTACATTCATTATTTCTATTTATACAAAATATTAGCTTTCACCCGCGTCTTCACTCGCATGGTATTAGGGGGAAATTACTGTTAGTATTATCCCTCCCTTCTCTTCCTCCCTCCTTCCCCTACTATCTCCCCCCCCTCCCGCATACATTCCATACATTCATTCCCAGTATATTCTGTTTTCAAACAGCTCGTGTGCCACGTAAATTTCATAATGCCAGAGCTCACCAATAGTTAAAAAAGAATAATCCAATTTGGTGCAGTTGTTCGGAACAAACATTTCGGAGATCCGTTTTTATTTTTAAGGATTGCTTTAACTACGACGCGACGCCTGAAATAAAAAAAAATATCAATATCGTTTCCACAGCAACGATTTGTTTTCTGACATTAGCAATAACTCGCTTTTGTTAGCGACAGAAAACGTATAATAAATATAATATATTAATATTTATAATTTCATAACGCCAGAGCTTACCATTATATACGGTCTATAGTCCTCGCATATAATGAAGCGTTCTATTGGTGAAAGAATTTTAAAAATCTTTTTATTGGTTAATGCGTGAAAGCGTAACAAACAAACTCTTATGGATCTCTTGCATGGTCTTATGGATCTCTTGCAGCGTTATAAGGCATTCGCAACGCGAAACAGTCCAAAGTTGATAATTAATTGATCAAAAATATGCAATATTGTTACTTTGTTTCATGTGGCCACATTTTGGTCAGTTTGCAAACACCTGCGAGCGCCAGCTTGCCAAAATGTGGTCAATTTGAAGAGAAATTTGGAAACAATGTTGTTGTTTTTAAAAAATTTTCCGCGTGCTGCAATATTCGAATAATCACAAGGCTAACATGGTAGTTTCACAGTTTAACAAGAGATGTCTCGCATCTCTTCTTAATTATTTGTTATTGACATTCCGTGAACCAAAATTATAGAAATACTTCTTCTTACATTGATCATGTATTTACATACTAAACAATACATTTAAATTAACATATATGATTATTATCATAGGTCATAGACAACATATAGAAGTCATAATATTTCATATTCTGTAGATGGGTACCGTGGATGTACGGCAGATTTTAAAGTAAATATTACTCTGAATTCACGCGACATTACAGCAGTTTATTTTTTTCCACATTGTAATTTCCTTTTTTTAATGAAAGCGGGAAATTTCCAATCCGAACGCTTAAAACATTTCTAGCGATCAATGCTGAAATTGATCAAATCGCAGAACACTCTTGTGAATAAATTTAGTACGGCTGGTTTGACTCCTCTATCTACTCTGCTCAGGTCTGAATGTACCCAAAACACAAATTAATAGGAATAGAGTTCTAAAGCTTAAGTCACAAATTATTATAATGAATATTAATGAATGTTTAGTTTTTGTTTAAAAGTCCTCTTAATAATTACAAGTCATTTTTAGTGGTTTTCCAAGTGATTTCCACAGAAATCCACATTCTCAGAAATTTGTCAAACATACCATTTTCTTTTGTCCTAAAAACGTTCGCCCAAAATGTATCCCCGTGAAATCAAGAGAGCCTAGACGTCGAAAAAAAGAAATAAAAATCACATCCTCTGGATTTCCACTTCAAAGAAAGTCTCGGTATATTTATAGTAGCGGCACGTGAGGGTTTTTAGACAAGAAGTTGAGTAATTTGCGTGGCTTGCTCATAGTTCGGAGACAAAGATATTTCTCGGCGACCGCTGAGGGCCTGACTTTGGGCTGTGGGCTCTGAGCTCTTGAGACCAACAGACAGTCGGCCCGCAAATGTCCGAATCGAAGTTAAGCTGGTCAAAAATATTTTAGAAATAGTGTAAAAATAGTGACAATGAAATAATTTGATTGCGTTATAAATTTTATCGTTGATATTTATTTATTTATTGTTTGAAACATTTACAGAGTGTTAACAATTATTACAATAATAGAATTTCCGTTGTTATATTACATAGATATTAACACTCCTATTAGAAATGTTCACAGCATGAGTAATAAATGTTAAGTTATTACCAGACGGAAATGCTTGTAGTGATAACAGAAATAATGATAATCAAAATTAAATATAAAACATAGTAGTGTCAAATATAATACCCTGGAGAGATAGAGAAAAAAAGAAAGAAAGAAAGGGTATGGCAATAAATCAGCTACATAACTGTTTTACACGAAGCGTCATGGTAGGAGTTTGATAATTTGTTTTTTTAAATATGTCAGATTGTTTGCGTAGATATCTATATGGTCACATTCAATGGCATTATATAGACGACACATTTGAGACAGGGATTGAATATTGTTATTAAATAATTCAAGAAGGAATATTTTATGACTCATTAAATTACGACTATTAGGAACTTTAATATGAATATTCAACAACAAATATGTTCATATATATATACCGCGCCAGATTTTGGGGGGGCGACATTCATGACAAACTTAAACATTTGTTTAAGTCTAAGGATAAAAAATATAATTTATGATTCGAATTTAGCAATCATTCCATATAGTTTTTGTATCTGGGACAAGTTTAGGTTTTTGTAAGGTATAATTGTACGAATTTCACAAATTTGATGGGCAAAGGGGACTTCAGTACAACTTTTGTTGAATATCTTTCTGTTTTTGTGGATGGTCGAATGTCCTCAACTTCAGCTTTCGCTATGTTTGAAATGGTATTTTCGGCCACCTAAAGTTGGAAAACGAATGATTGTGCAAACCTCCATACTCTGTTTGCTGTACATAATCCTGGGAGACTTTCCAAGATGTGGTTGTTTAGTATTCAAGCTTTAGAACTCGGGCGTTCAGTGTACGCGAAGTCACTAAATTTAATCATGTCATACGATCGAGCACGTAATTCTAACGTGACTTCTTTCATAACGATTTTTTTTTTAAATTCTGGTATGAGAAAGGATTTCTAATTTCTCTATTTCAAATATTACAATTATTAAAAAGAGATAAGCTTTTAGAGAAGGCCCTGAAACAAAATCAAACTACCAAGTGTGTTGTGCCATCCTGCTTGGAGTAATTTACTCTTGTCTACCTGTCATTTTATAATATATAAATTCATCTGCCTTAATTTCCGTCTACGGACTCTTTTACTTTCAATTTAACGCCTGTTTAACATTTTATCTTTATTTTTAAACAACAAAATTGTCTTTGTATCATTTTGTCAACGCTTTCACGCAAAATGAAATCTATTGTGATCAATCCCTGGCAAAAATTCAATCATTTCATTTCTAAAAGCCTTACAACCAGCATCTAATGTCATTTCAGCTTTTTTTTTCAAGTTTATCTGAACTGTTTTATTAGCAATTAACCAATATACAAGTAACCAAAGTATTTCATTCCGAGTAAAATCCTCAATCAATACCGTGCGATAACCCCCTTGTTTGGAAGACGAAAGAATTCAACACCTGAGTTAGATTTACGCCTGACTCCAGACCTCCAGAGACCTTCAAGGGACCGTGCAACCACCAAGAATTAATCAAATAGCAAGCAATTTTTTTAACAAGATGACCACATTCAGCATATTAAAATACGAAATAGGTACTCTCTTTCGGAAAGATGAGGTTTTGCTAAAGAAAATATTTCACGAAGTAGAAAACAAATTTTGTGTGCTTATCTTTTTTCAGGGTATTTGATGTTATTAAGCGCTTTTATTATTACCGTGCGATGCAAGATTACGTGACGGCATAAAAAAAGCATAAAACGTACGTTATTTATCCTAATAATGCTGCAGCTCTTTCTTACATATTGAACAATGGTGTGACAAAAGATGAGTCAAACAATATACGTGTGCCTGTTTCCTCCAGAGTACTTATGTTTCCTTGTGAGGAAACCTATATATTTTATTACATTTTTCATGATTATGATTGCATTTTTCCTTTGGGAGGCAAGAGACTTCATGTAATGAAAATGCACGAAAAATATAAGAAAAATATTCGGTCACAAATTATAAAGTGATAAATTTATAAAAAACTCATTTTTTCCATGAATTCTAAATGTGAACCGAAATTTTATCGAAACAAAGATGTTATGACAATTACGCCAGGAATTTAGATTATAACCAAGAACTGTTGATGTAAATGAAAAATATTTTTGTAATTGCTGCAGCGGCCTCGTTTTAGTTCTACACCAGAATTTCTCGTACAATGTTTGACAAATCCTTTGTCACGAAGCTGCAAGAAATCTCCAGTAAAGTGAAGAGGTTGCATTAAGCTCAGGGCGAGATCTTCAGGTTTCAGACATTCCGTGGGGAGGGGGTGAGGTCCCACCCGCCAGTATAATAGGTGCTCGAAATAGTGAAAAAAATCAGCCCAAAAGGGCGAAATCAGCTTTGAAGCGTAGGATTTTTTAGCTTGTTTAACATGCTAAAGAACGCCTTGAAGAAAAGCACAGTAGAATAAGGGTTATGAATATAATATATAAGACCAAGTAATTTAGCGAGTACCCAAAAAAAAAGTTTCCTACAGTTTACAAGAAAAAGAATAACAAGAATTATAAATTTTTCTAGAATTATTAAGATAATTGTATTAACATTTTTTTCAGTTCTTTGGAATGGTTTTTGAAGGTTATACAATTCACATCAGTTAAATATTTAATCTTTTAAGAAGAAGATAATATTGATAAATCTAAAAGAAAGATTTATTTTTATTTTTCTACGTTGTATCCACACAAGAGGTATTATAAGAGTATAAATAATTTTCCTCGGCTTATGTCATCTTTGGGGATGATGCATAGAAGGTTTTTGTGGAAAGGAAGGAATGAATCTGTTATAGGAAGGAGGGAACAGAGGCCGGCAAATCGTTCCACAGCCGAGTTGTTGAACTCAAGACTGAGTCGTAGAAACGACTGTGCACCGGTACCGAAGGAATCAATGACGCCGGTTCCTCGGAGCATATTCCATTGAAATACCAGCAGAACAAGGATAGCATTCCCGCCCGATACCTGTAATCTAAAGATCGCAATCCGTTGGTCAAGATAGGAGAATCTTTCAAATGGACCGCTCATTTCTGCACAGAGTCAAAGGTTTTATTCAGGTATTTTAGGGCTCCAGATTCTGCTGAGGTGGCTGTCAAATTCAACTGTGAGGCGCACTTGCGATTTGTATAGGGTTAGCAGTTGTACACTATTTAAGTATTTGTGAGCCTTGTACAGTACCCCCAGCTCTCAAAAGACTAATTTAACTCTGGCTTCGATGCAGCTCCCGTGTTTGAGCTGGTCACTTAGAGTTACACAAAGCACATCAATGGAAGGCCTGTTTGGAAGATGAAACAGCTTAAGACACATAAAAAAAGACGATGGACAGGACCCAGGACTTTCGTTTTACCGGGACAATGCTCTAAACACTAAGTTATTGAGACTTGATTATTTCCCATCAATATTTTCGATATCGCATTTTAATTAAAACGTTACCCACATTTTCCACAATTAAGAAAAATCGGTGGTGTTTCAAATCCAACAAATCGGTAGGGAGCTAAAAAAACTAAATTATGTTAATTTCAGTTACTTGAAGAGCACGTACCTAAGCTTCCTAAGTTTTCACCAAGAAAACGGAAACGTTTCCTTTATTTTACCATGCTGTTATTCTATTATAATATTTTGTTAGCCACCAAAACATCTACGAGTGGTCTATGACCGGTAAGCAGCCTAGTGATCAAAAGCGTCGGGTTTCTATTCAATCCTCTGCAAAGTTTTCCGTTAGTACAATGAAAGTAGGTAAAATTTAAATATTGCCAGATAATTTTCTAGTATGAAAATCTTTTCAAAATAAGAAAATTTAACAAAAACATGAAAAAACTTACAATTATTTGATGTCAAAACGAAACGCTCTATTAGCTCTAAAATCGTCTAAAACATAAATACAAAATTCCTTGCAGTACTAAAATATTATTGTTAAAATCCATCAAATATTACCATTTTCGTGTTTTTTTTTTGCAGCCATGCAATCCCAAAGTAAAGATATTTAATAACTTATATACAATGCAGGAGTCAGGAATATTGAACTTACTCTGACACAGGTACGTCAAGTTCCATACAAACTTCCTGAAAATATCGATTTAAAACCTAATTTTTCCAAATCCAACAAAATGACTGGATAGTATTGTTGTCGCAAAATAAAAATCGCTGTATTTCACTCCAAATTATATCGAATAATCTATCGATAAATCAAGCGGCCATCAACAAACCAATATTACATAATTTGTGTTATATGTACATTATTTTTATCTACAACGACAAGTACAGATTGCGGCAGCATAACTTCAGTTTTTAAAATGCGCGCCATTCAGTCGGTTAATGACTTAGCGGAGCGCCGGTGATCTCGTTCGAGAGGCGGAACTATAAAGTTTTGTCCCGACATAGTTTAGTTGCCATCATGCGTTGGAAAAGTGAGGAGCGTGCTTTTGTCGTTGAGGCCTACGTTATGCCGACAAGAGACATGACAAAAGCCAGAAATCGGTTTACTCAGAGAATGGGGACGTCACGTTTGATCTTCAAAAACTAAGTAAAACAAAACTTTAGGTTTGTGCCTACATTATAAAAAAACAAATAAAAAATTTCTGATTCATACAATATGTTTTATAAAGTTTTGAAAAAAGGAAGTTACGCTGCCGCAGAAGTGGGTTGCAATCACAGAACATCCGTTTGAAAAGTAGGCCTCAACGGTAAACGCACGCTCCTCACTGTTCCAACATCATGGAAACTGTGACTATGACATAACTAAACTGTGTCGGGAAAAAAACTTTATAGTTCCGCCTCTCGAACAAGATCACTAGCGCTCCGTCACGACATGAATATGACACTGAATGGCGCGCATTTAAAAAAAGAAAAAGTTATGCTGCCGCACCCTGTATAACGGAGTTTTTATGTTTAATTATCACGGAGTACTTATCACACTATTTTAGTATCACGGCAAATCTCAATAAACGAGGATTTTTTTTTGTTAAATTTAATTTGATAATCAATGTGTTCTCTCCGTAATCGTTGAATTTGGCTGTTAAATTTTTAAACATCAGTTCCTAGCTGTATTTCAATATCTTTGGTTCTTAGTCATCAACTTTGTATTCACCCTTTTCTCTGAAATTATTTAGATAACCATAAATAAAGAGTTTAAACTTAGAATCCTGTAATTAAGCACGTTTCACACTTTGTTTGTTGGTATTTTATACATAATATTTTTCTTTCAGTGAATTCAAGAAGCCAGCCCTTTTAATTGTGCACGTATCGAACTTTTTTTCTCCGAGAAGCTTTAGTTGAATGAAAAATGCTTTATTATTTAACCGTACTAATTGCATTAGGCTTCTTTCATTATAGTTATCAAACCATTTTAATCTCCTTAATATCTATGTACATTTTACGTTCTGTAATAAATTATTTAGTTTTGCAAATAAAGTTAGGTTGTTGTTTTTTTTCACTCCTTCTTTTTATATTATGCTTTTTCTATCTTATGAACATGAAAAAAATAATACCTATTTAAACTCTGTTTTAATGAATCTGTATAAAAGTCATGTAATTGCTTACCCATTGACAAAGTTATAAAAATAAAGTTAAGAAAAACATTTTTTGTTGTAATATTATTTTGTGGTGTGGGGCTCCTAGCAATTTGTTTTCATCACCAACAATAACTAAATATACTTACTTTTTTATCTTAGCTTACTTACTTTTCACCACTGTTTAGAGTGCTTCTTTGTATTAACCCTTAGCAACACTCGCTATTTTCAGCATACACAAATTCACTTGTGGGGTACCTAAGTCCTCCACCAATGTATGCTTCATAAATAGAAATAAGCATTTTTTTGGGATTTATTTATCTAAAATTGACAAAAGACATAATAAATCCAAGAAAACTAATTTATTACATTTTATAAACAAACATGCGACATTTATAGGAATTTCAAGCGGAGTCATTTCATTTTTTGATCGAGCAGGACCACTTAGGCCAGGCAAATTCACAGTAATGTTATGCTCTCGAACTTGTGACCGCGGTGGCAGTGTTTTTCTCCTTTGCCTGACCTGCTTGGTGGGGGGATTCTACTCCCCCGCGAGTGGTGTTAAGGGTTAAAAAAAACATAAAATATATATTATAAGCTTAATATAGATTTGATATTATATTGCTTTGTCAGCAGACATCAGTTTCCTAAATTTATTTTTACAAAGAAAATTATTGTTCAGTTAAGACAATGAATGCTTTTGGTCTGGAGTGTCTGCTGAAAACGGTCATATTTTACAATGGAAAAATGAACTGTGATCTTTTTTTCGAGTTAAGACATCGGTAGAAATAAGAATTATGGTTTTTATTGAGTAATTTCCTTGTATTAAGCGACATTTTAACTTTGTTAGTAATATTTGGGATATTGTGACACAATCTCTAAAGCAAACATGGCTAAATAAATGTGCCTCTGGCAGATATTGTAAGAATATGATCACAAATTTGTGAAGAATTTTCGTCTCTCAATGAAATACAGATTCTACGTCATGTTGGCATTACAACTAGTAGCATCGTAATTATTGTTGGTTTCACAGATACTAGTGCTTTCAGGGCGAAAGCCTACTGAGGTGTAGTTATTTTTCTTGTGCATAACTATGGTGCCAATTCACTACATGTTGCGTGTGCAAAAACGAATGTGTCTTCGATGAAGGTTGTTTATCTCGCACGATTAGAACCTTGAGCTGCATTAATAATTGCTAAATTAATCAATAATTAGTAGAAAAGTAAGAGGTACACCTGAAAATTGATCTATCTTCGCATTTACCGAGTCCACAATAGCTCTCTGTTAGACTAGGTTGTCTCCTCATGGATAGAAGCATTCGTGGTTATTAGAGTAACTAAAATTCAATCTAACGTATCTAATTAACATTCAATGTTTTTATCAAGTCACAGCCACAGATAATACCGCTGATTATCTATCACGTGGGCTTACCCCTAATAAAATAAAATGGGCCGCAATAAAATGATTTGTTGAAATATTGTAGCAGAGATGTGTTATTTTCAGATTTCAATCAATACCCGGAAACAATATTATCAATTTTTAATCTAATTTTGTACCAATATTTAAAATAAAATAATGTGACTTTACTGGGGTCCCCATTCTAGGGTCACATTGTACATAGTTTTGGGTATGAATTATAAATTTGGTAAAGTTTTTTTTGTAAGGATGTTAATTTTTTAAGGAAGTTTTTGTAAGTACGTTAAAATATTATGAGAGGAAAATAATAAAGCAATATCTTAGAATGAAACGTAATATAAGTGTTAATCTTTGTAAGGTTGCAATATTGTATCTATATTCTTACTTCCCGTGTTTTCAAAATTCATATTTTAACTTCAAGTTGGTTTTTATAGCAAAAGGAATATTAAATAATTTTTTAGAAAAGTTTTGCATATTTATTTGTCCAAAAGTCGTTTTAGTTGTAGTTTGGTAGGATGTATGCTATAATCAGGATCTTGTGAATCTTAGTAGAAATAACATATTATTTTTTGATATGAAGTTTTTCGATAAATGTGATCATTTTTGGAAATTTCTGCTACATTGTGACTGCTTTAAGCCACCGACGGAAGCTTTTCAACTGACCATGACCCACTAATGCGGGGTGAAGCCTAGAAACTTCATTTTTGAAGGCGAAAAAAAAAGAAAACATCTGTTCCCATTGTTATCTATGCACCGAGCAACCGATTTCAGAGGCTCCCCTACACGATTCAACAGTTCCACCGAAATTAACGCTAAAGTTATTAAATTGTCCACCAAAATTGCTAAAGTCAATAAATTAAAGTTTCTGTCAAATAAGATTTTTCATTGTGGGTATCTAAAGGCAGAGGATTACAAACACCTACAATCTTGCTTCAACTGAAGAATATTATTAATCTAGAAATATTCTGAATTTCAGTGAACATGTTGGACACTTGCAGCACCATCTATGATTTCATCGGTTTCATGCCAACTGAGAATAAAGTCAACACATTACCTCTTCAAAAAGTCATTAAAAGCTATGAAAAAAATAATTTTAAAATAGCCCATAACCCTAACCTAACGTAACCTATTTAACCAATTTTTTTTTTCATCACTCTTAATGATTTTTCTGAGGTGGTTCTGAGTTGGTTTCATTGTGAGTTGTCCGATCACCAATTTCATCATACTCTTATTCCTTTGTAATATTCTGTTAGTCACATATCAACAATAAATTGTTCAACAATCGCAGCAAAAAGATGTGACTATAAATCTGGAAATAATTTAACTCTCATTATAGCCACCCATACCTAATTTAGTTTGGAAATGCAGCCATCTTGTTCAAAGCCATTAATCTTACTTCTGGAATTAAATTCTGGCTCTTCGTATAAAACCCTTGATGCAAGTTTCAGTGCCGGGTGTCACAACTAACAGCAACAATTTTAATTGAATTAATGAATTTGACTTCTTGCCAGAACTAAAATACATTATATGAAATGGTAATTAAATAACGTAATTATTTTTTTTTTGTACTTGCAAGAAACAAACCTGTATTTTTTTTTGTAGACCAGTTTCGGAACGACCGTTCCTTCCTCAGGGCAAACATACAATGACTTGACAATTACAAAACACTGGGTGGGTGCGATGTATTAGTACTAGGTCTTATGGTAGGAGTGGGGGCGTGGCGTAGCTAGTCTTATGAAGAGTGGTTGGGGGAAAAAAACGGACATTGAATGGAACATCCAAGATTGGGCTATAAGAAAATATTTTTTTGTTTATTGATAATGGACTCATTATGTTTAAAGGATTTTTTAAATTCCAAGGCTTCTAAGTTATTTAAAGTTTTCTTTTATGGTTAATATGAAGAATCCGGTGGTTTTTTTTTCAGAACTATGATTATTTTCAATGATATAGTTAGCCAACTCTGATAATTATTATTAATACACCTGATTAAACCAATTTGACATTTGATTTGAATCAATGAACATTTTAGGTGTTTTAATCTCCTACCACAACACTTAGTAATAATACATTGTACCCACCCACTGTTTTGTAATTGTCAAGTCGGGGAACGGTCGTTCCAAAACCGGTCGGCGTAAATAAAATATATAAGTGGTTCTAATAAAGTTATACTGTTTCATTTACATCTATTTGAATTTTGATTTTGTTTTCTTGACTGAATGCAAATCTTAGAAGTGGAAATTAACCCACTTCCCGACATCCGATCGAGCTGAAACTCGGCAAGTGTTATCTTTGGCAATTTTGCATGACAATGATTAATGTAATTAAATATTTGTAAATTATAATCTTTGTCGACGTTGCATGTCAATGCATTCTGTCAACTTTTGGTGGCACTAACATACAAATACGTGCACAAACACACCTATTTCTTTGAAATTGGTTACCAGCCGGCCAAAGAAGTGGTACGAAAATTAAAAGTAGATGAGTATTGTAATAAAGACTTCTATTATGGGTTAATTTTTTGTATTCTTTGGTGATATTAAAAAAAAATTGTGTTCGATGCTGTGAACATAAAATATTTTAAATAAAATGTATTCGGTGTGATATTTTTGTTTATTTATTTGTTTTTTTTTTTTTTACATTAACTCCACACAGGAGGCCCTGAGGAAAAAATAATTTCCCTCAGGGCCTATGTCATCTTTAGGATGCTGTGTGGAGGGTGTTTTCGAGGAGAGGAAGGAGTGAACATGGGTCTTGAAGAGACCCATATTGTAGGAGGGAGGAAACACAGAGGCCGGCAAATCGTTCCACAGCCGAGCTGTTGAACTCAAGAACGAGTCGTAGAAACGACCCGTTCTCATGTGACTAATGTCAACCGTGAACAAATGTTGAGCGCGCGTTTGGCGTGTTTCCCGACTATGCACCGGTGCCGAGGGGATCAATGACGCTAGTTCCTCGGAGCATCTTCCATTATAATACCGGTAGAACAAGGACAGCATTCCCACCTGGCGCCTGTGCTCTAAAGATTGCAATCCGTTTGTTAAATTAGGAGAATCTATCAAACGGACCGCCCGTTTCTGCACAGAGTCAAGGGTTTTTTTCAGGTATTTTGGGGCTCCAGACCAGAGGTGGCTGCCAAATTCAACCGTGGGGCGCACTTTTATTTATTTGCTTAATCCATTCGTTCTCAGTCGATCCTTTCTTTTATTTCCATTTATTAACAGTTATTATCTTTTATTAAATACCAAAGAACAAAAAATATATTTTTTCCATTTATAAATATTATCATCAAAATAAATATTTTACAAACAAACTAACGTAAACTTGGGCTACACCGTACGCTATGTGGAAAAATGACAAAGTTAGTACAATCCATCACGGAATAGTCATAAAGCAATTCGGGCCGGTCTGACGTCATCAATCATCCCTCGAGAATAAAGCCATCAGGCAGAGATGACGAGAGAGGCAGATCAGTGCGGATCTAGGAAGCTGGCTGAAGTCTGCATCATGAACTCCACTACCGACATCGAGGAAGCAGGAACTTACAAAAAAGTTTAATAGTGAGCGAACGTGAACTTTAACAATTGAAGAATACTTTTTGAAATAAGGTTTTTCTTTAATGATATTATTAATGAATTAAAGTAAAATTGTATATGTGGTGTAAAATTTTTTCCATTAAACAACAAACACTTGTAAGTCAAGGAATAACATTTCATTCATAAATACAAGCAAATTATTTATTATTATAAGAAATACAATTATTACGATTGTTTCCGGAAGATTTTTAAAGCCATTAGAGAAAGTAAGATAGCAAACAATTAAATATGAGGACAACCTATAGTAGGTCATCTCATATAGCATTCCGTTTTAGTAAGCGAGTAAGCGTATCTTGTCATCTCAGTCCCACCCGTTATGTAGTATTTGGCGCAAATAAAAATGCTGCCCGGTCCTACATCTATATCGTTCATTCACACGCATTCTTTGAACTTCTATCTTTATCATACATGAATAACTTTTGTATTAGAATTTACTGAAAAAAAAAAGTTTTTTTATGTGCAATATTGTTGCGAGACAATAGCGAGTCTAGATGTAATAAATAACGTCATTGATTTTCAGGATAAGATTGGAATAAGGGCCGGTGTTCATTTATTACACCAATACAAATTTTTAAAAATCGTTTATATTTAACTCGGTCATATATGTTTCTATATTCTTTATCATGGCTTTAAAGTTATCGAACGACTTGGTGAACAAATGCAAAAAAATCAGAGTGTGTAAATTCACACGCAGTAGACGTGAAACTAGAAAGTCGCTAGATGTCGCTTTCTTTTCTTTTGCCTATTAATTTTAAAGTGGTTTGAATATTGGATATCGATTTCATAAAATAATTTATTTTTTTTTGGATTTCGTAGAATTCGGACCTCCGTTTGGTTGATGTTTGTGTCTCTCTGGCCGCTGAGACTTTTCAGACGCCTTGCCCACTGAGCTGGGAGGCACGCGCCGAGGTGCAAATTTTCCGCATTATATTAGAACGAGTATTTGTGTAGAACTGAGTTGTGACGCATTTCCGTTTCATCCGAATTTCAAATCACTAACAGCGCCAAAAAAGTTTCACTTCAAAAAGTTGGCACGTCTGTTTTATTCGTCTTGTTCTTGTTCTTGTTCTTGTTCTCGTTCTTGTTCTTGTTCTTGTTCTTGTTCTTGTTCTTGTTCTTGTTCTTGTTCTTGTTCTTGTTCTTGTTCTTGTTCTTGTTCTTGTTCTTGTTCTTGTTCTTGTTCTTGTTCTTGTTCTTGTTCTTGTTCTTGTTCTTGTTCTCGTTCTCGTTCTCGTTCTCGTTCTCGTTCTCGTTCTCGTTCTCGTTCTCGTTCTCGTTCTCGTTCTCGTTCTCGTTCTCGTTCTCGTTCTCGTTCTCGTTCTCGTTCTCGTTCTCGTTCTCGTTCTCGTTCTCGTTCTCGTTCTCGATCTCGTTCTCGTTCTCGTTCTCGTTCTCGTTCTCGTTCTCGTTCTCGTTCTCGTTCTCGTTCTCGTTCTCGTTCTCGTTCTCGTTCTCGTTCTCGTTCTCGTTCTCGTTCTCGTTCTCGTTCTCGTTCTCGTTCTCGTTCTCGTTCTCGTTCTCGTTCTCGTTCTCGTTCTCGTTCTCGTTCTCGTTCTCGTTCTCGTTCTCGTTCTCGTTCTCGTTCTCGTTCTCGTTCTCGTTCTCGTTCTCGTTCTCGTTCTCGTTCTCGTTCTCGTTCTCGTTCTCGTTCTCGTTCTCGTTCTCGTTCTCGTTCTCGTTCTCGTTCTCGTTCTCGTTCTTGTTCTTGTTCTTGTTCTTGTTCTTGTTCTTGTTCTTGTTCTTGTTCTTGTTCTTGTTCTTGTTCTTGTTCTTGTTTTATGAGACTTCAAATACAACTCAACTCTTTTCTATCATGCAAGCTTCCACCGAAATTCGTCTAATGTTTTATCCTCTCTCATTACTCCATTTCTCTAACCCTATTCATAACACTTATTCGCTCCTCTGGGAATACTATTCTCTGGTACAAAGTGAAAACTATGTTCTGTAACATTTTACCAACCTGGCGAATGGTATTACTTTTTCAATAGACTCTTTGAAATGTAAAATTACCACATGTTAATGCGACGATAGAAACGCTAAAGTACGTTTTGTACTAAACCTCGAATGTAATACGCTTAATTATTTATGAATCCTTCAAAGAAATCACAACTTTGTAAATTAGTTTATTATTTGAAAGCCAAAATGTTAGCGTGTTGAAATTCCTACGACGTTGGTAAACTAACTAATATAAAGTGAATGTATGATGTGAAACTTTTGCGATTCTGATAAATGTTTCCACCAACAGAATATTTAGTGTAATCTTCATAGTAATACACTTTAAGTAAGATGATAAATTCGATTCTCATTTGAATAATTCTAGGATAAGCCAATTTGACGCCAGAAACTTTGTCTTGTCAGTCGAAAACATAAACAATTTCGAATGTTGCCGTTCTGTAAATCCGTCAAGTTTTTATTGACGCAATAAATTATTTCTAGTGTCCTCACTGAAACTGTTGATACGAGAAATGTAGAAGATGCAACTCGGTAAAAATGATTTTAAAACCAACACGAGTTCCTTGCACAAGGTCTGGAAAATAAAAAAAATATAAAGATATTTTTTTAAAGTGAAAACTTCTTTAGCAACGTTGTCATTTGAAAATCGATGAAATGGAAACGAGTGACACTAAAAAGAAACAAACACGTACATCTATAAGATTTATCCTGCGAGAAAATAAGATAGCAACAACAGTCCCACGCAAGTCTTCTTTGGTGTAGTGGTTTAAAGCGCCTGACGAACCTCTGCAGCCAGATATTTAGTGGACCAAAGATCGACTTCCACGAAATCCAAAAAAAAATATATTTTAAGTTTTGTAAAATCGATATTCAATCTTCAAACAATTCCAAAATGAACCAGAAAATGAAAACACAAAAGAAAGCGACACCTAGCGACTCCGATAAAGAAAACACATATATTAATTAATAAGATGACCAAGTGTATAAAAAAATATGAACTGGAATTTGAGTGCGGTGCCTAGCATATTCAGGAATAATTTAAGCTTAGGAAGAAGATACATGAATATTACAGAAAATGGAAAAAAGTAAAATCATTAAAACGATATCAAATAAACTTAAACGCCTTTCGTCAATTCAAAATGCAAATGTCGAAAGACGAAAACATTCGAAAAACTTTATAAAATTATATTTCGGCTTTAAGGCGGCGCTATTCGGCTGAAAAAGAAGAAGATGGAGAGATGTGTAATTACGAATGTTGGACCGAGCGCGCTTATTTTGTAAGTGATGAAATCGCAGCGAAAATGGCGAAAAAGCTTTATAAAGCATGACTCGTTTAAAATAGAGCAAAAATCTCGTAAAACGTATCTTAAGTATCATTTAAAGAAACATTGTGAATTTTTTCACAAATATAACTTGTAAAATAATAGAAATAGACTTGTTTTAAATAATTTTCGGAGCATACTTTGCGATTTTTTTCTATCGAGGGAATTTCATATAACTTGCGTTTCGGCGTAGAATGTATCTAGATATTATCTTCAAAAATAACATATATTTTTTTAAGAGCTTAAAAACTTCAAATGTTTAAGGGAGATATGTAAGAAATCGGTCGAAATTCGAATAGTGGACCTTTGAACAACAAAAATATTCACTATTGTGACAAATACTCTCAACAAAAATTTCTAAGGTTATTTCATCTTCGACTGAATCCTGAATCCTGAATCATATTTCCAAGTATAATTCGGCCGGAAACAGTTAAATATTACAAATTGAGTATACTGTTGTCGTTTTTACTCCAGATTTTCTTCACGCTAATAAATAAAACATGAAATCTTAGAATCCTTGAATATTATAATATTAAAATCGCGTTATTTTAAACAAAGTTCCTTTATTAAAAAAATCAACATCTTCCTGAAGAATAATTACTTACTAACCTAATAATGAAAGCCTTCTTGTTCTTCAAGAATCTCAATTGCCTAATCTGGGGCAAGGGAGACTTTGGCCTCTCCATTGTGAGATATATATTGTTTAATGGGTTATATTGTGTAAGTATATATTATGGTGACCGAACATCTCAAAATATTGCAACTTCAACACCCCCTTTGAAAAGTCATTAACACTTCCTTACCGGACCGGGGGAACGCACCTACACTAACGAGAGTTTTACGCTGTATCTATGTTGTTTTTTAAACCACGTACTTAATAATTTGAGTAATCTTAGAAAAACTATTTGGTTATCGATTTGCATTAAAAAAAATAATATCGCATTACTACTTTTCTTAAAATTAAATAGTTTATAACAAATTCCGGCGAATAATCTGTGCCACCCGCCCCCCTTCCCCTCTATTCGGGCGTACCCCGTCCCTATCTGCTGAATGTATCGGGATAATTCTAAGCGATAGCAAGTAATTTCTAAGTTGTTAGTGGAAAGGACTAGATCGCGTTCGTTTACACTGCGCATCTCGTTTGCTCTTTTTACAATGCTACAATGTTCGCTTGCCGGTCAAAGATCATTCGGTCTGAGTCGTTTCCGGTGAACGCCAATCGCCAGTCGAGATTCGGAAACAAGGTGTTGTGTTGGCTATCGGCCCGCCTTCTCTGTTTTCTATGGAAAAATACACGTTATGGTCTAAATTCATTAGAATATTAATTATGACTTTATTTATGAAACGATTTTGAAAATGACTACTGAAATATGAGGATTATACTTCCCTCTAATTATTATCATAACAAATTACAAAAAAATATGTCATTAACACCCTTTAATATGCAAAACAAATTGGGGTCCCCGAGTGACCCCCCTTCGGGTCATGTGTGATTTTTTTCGTTCCGGGACGAAAAGGTTAAAAGCGATAATTTTTTTTTTCAATTGAGGGCCTTAGTGGTCGAGTGTGGAGACTCTTGACTCGCAATCCGAAGATCGCGGGATCGAATCCCGGCATGGGCAAATAAATTTCATTGAATTCATTTGTGTTATTTCACAATTCATTAATTTAAAATAATATAAGGAATATTTGTGGCACTTCGCAGAGTGGAAGATACTCTCAGTATCGCCCTGGTGTAAGACCACCATTCAGAATCGGAACGTTGCTTGAAATGGCTTAAGCCGTATTTGGTGACCAGATCTGATTAGGTACTTCCCCACCTTCCGCTACCCCATCTTATTCCCTTTCCCACAATCTACAGCCTCACAACATACCCCAATTGGGGATGCCTTACCGGCTCCAGACAGGAGCAGTTTGGGACCCTCGTGAGGCATTCACTAAAAAATTTAAAATTGTTTATATAGGTTACGTTAGGTTAGGTTATGGACTTTTATCAATTATTTTTTTCATAACTTTTAATGTCTTTTCAAAGGGGTGTTGAAGTTTCACAATTCTGAGTTGTCATGGAACCTACATTGTATATTGGGTAATATTTTACATTGAGGTATATTATATTGGGGTAAATTGTAAATACAGGTAAGTACTTTACATTGGGGCTTATTGTATATACGAGGTAAATTGAGGCTCAGGAAAGTGGGGAGACAAATTAAATGAGGATTATAAAGGCTGGATGTAACACGGTCTAAGATATTTGAAGTAACGTTTCGATGCTGAATTACGTTACCTCACCAGAGCGATACTGAGAGTATGAGCCCCTTTGCAGTACTACGTTTTATTTACATAACAATTTAACCATAACGCTGTTTTGTCACAGGGTATGCAGAGATTAGACTGACACACAACTCTCTCTTGGCTCACCCAACTCGCTTCATATACATCCATAAAGTGTGTCATTTAAACTTTTCTGATATTGAAGAATCTTTATGATCACTTGATCGTACCATATCTTTAACGGGCGTCCTCGACTTCTTGCGATTCACTTTTGCATAACATATTCTCATAAATATTATTGAAAAAAAAAAATTGACGACCCCAGTTTTCGAGCCAGCAACCTCGGTCCGCAAAATACGAACTTACCATTTTACTGCAGAGTTTTTTCGTTATACTTTAAAATTAGCTTCCTGAGATTGAATTATTTGCACGTTTTACCGTACAGTTCAAATTTAATCCTGCTTCAAAAATAAACTGTAAAAAAACTATAAATTCTGCGGTAATTGACAGGTAAGGCAGCCGAAATTTTCCGAATACTTCGGTTAATTTATAGTGCAATAAATGTACCGAGGCGAAAACAGACTGGTCTCTAATATATTAGTGGGGAAATTAATTTTTAGTAGCGGACGAACGCGGCCACGACTAAATCAAGCGGAGCTCACTGTCATAAGTGAATATAATAAACAAGAACCGTCCAGTTACTCACCCAATGTGTTGTGAATAGTTGTTGTTTTACAGCAACATTGGTGATAAATATTAATTTTCAAAAATACGATACATTTTGAACAAGATTTTTGTATTTCACAACATTTAAAACTGACCCCTTTTTGGTTTAAACTAAAGTAGTTTACCATGACAAACATGCAAAATAAAAATATTTTTAAATGAAATATGAGTTTATATTTGAGCATATGTACCAAAGATATTGAAATATATGGAGATATGCTTTGATGTCCGTCTGATGGGAATGGTTTGAATACGGAATTTAGATGATTTTTCGAAGTTTTGCAGTAGTATTGGTTAATAATTTAGTTTGAATAAGGAAAGATTTCGTTCATTTGGTTGATTTTTTGAAGGTGTGCAGTAGTATTGATTAAAAATATCGGCGACACCAGGAAGCACAGTCCCACACAGTAAAAAACTGCCGATAGCCCATCTCCTTATATTTCAATTTCTTTGATATATGCCTAGTTTTTTATAATACACAAAGGCCCAGATTATAATAATTTCCTTCAAGACCTATGTCATCTTTGGGAATGCTGTGAAGCGGATCTTTTCTTGGAAAATAAAGAAAAGAAGTTCCGGGAAGAAAAAACGTACGAGATGTGGTAAGGAATCTGGGGTCACAATGTAAGCGATGGTATGATAGAGTCCTGCTGAAGAGGCCAAATGATCTCCCTCAACCAGTCTCTCGATCCGACCCGCTGGCAGATGCATCCGCCACCAAGATATGGACAAACCTCACCCAATGAACCCGGGAACCCTGCTCCTTCACCAAACGCAGCGAACCACTTGAAGGGACCTATGGCAGGGGTGTTGGTTATCAATAAACGGTTCCCGGGTGGCGTTACCCGCACTCCCCTCACAAAAAATATGTTAATTGTATTAACTTAGGCCTTATATAAGGTGTACATATTTTGTTGAAAATTTTTGCGAAACTGTCAGCTATGTACCTACGTAGCATTCTGAACTGATCAGTCAATTTGACTGTCCTAAAACGGAAATTTCCTAATTAATAAGTTACGCGAATTTTGGATTACACGAATTATGAATGTTAATTAAGCTAGGAGCGTGTCTCAAGAAAAAGTTATAATCCTTCCATAATAAAATCACAAAAAAAATCAACAACATTTCTCTCATGTGACGACTTAATATTTCCTCATTTCTCTTAACATTTGTGACACGCAATTCCATTTATTCACCAAAACGTATAGATTACTGTCAAAATTCCGAAAGCGCCGGGAAAATTTGTCATCGCGCCCAAAAAAGCTCTTAAAGATTTGAAATGCAAAAATCTTGGAAGCAACACTAAGCCGCCATCTCCCTGGAACTTCAAGCAAAGACCTCTCCTGTAGGAGTACTTTATAGCCCGCTACAATCACAATAATACATAATACTAGAAGAGTCCTCTACTTGAAAATGTTCACTAAACAGGGGCCCAATTACGACACAATTTTTGGGACAAAATAATAGTTTAACATGAAGCGTCAAACACGATTTTTTCAAAATTTCTTTCTATTTACTTACGCAAAAAAATACCCAAAGTGAATTTCATTTATTTTGGGAAGTTCGGGAGCTTATATTAAAATGCTTTCCGACCATATTCTTAAGAACTCAATTTCCCATATTATACAATAAAGCTATATCCGAAAAGGCGTTTTTATGTAGGAGATTTTGTTTTTTTTTCAAAGGTCTTTTTTATAGGCCTTTTAATTTTTTTTCTATGATTTTAAAAAATTAGTAGAGACTAGTAAAATAAACTCTTTTTGGCCAAAGGCCAAAATGTATTCTAGTCGGATTATTTAATTAAAGCATCTTTATTATTTCAGGCGATCAAATTTTCAAACAAAAATCACGAGTTATTTTGCAAAATTTTGCATTTTATCAACTTGTTGAAAACGAATTTTTATTGCACAAGTTTAGTTTTCGTCACAAACCATAACTAGAATTTAACATTACTATTGTTGCCCACTAATTATTGTTAAATATGGATCAAACACCAAACGATGTGGTGTCTTGGAACTATTTTTCACTTGAGAAGTAGAAGCCTTTCATAGAAACACAAAATTTCATAACAGCAAAGCTCTCCGTTCGAGAACTTTTCTTCTCTGGAATTAAGATTGGTTTAAAACGAAAGCTTTCTTTGTTTTTAAAAGATAGATAGATAAATGATAAGTTTTCTTTGTTTTTTAGATAGACAGATAAACAATAAATTTTCTTAATTTTTTGGTTAGATAAGCGATAAGCTTTTTCTGTTTTTTTTAAGATAGATAGATAAACGATAAGTTTTCTTTGTTTTTTTTAGACAGACAGATAAATGATAAGTTTTCTTAATTTTTTTAGATGGATAGAGAGATAAACGAAAAACATTCTTTTGTTTTTTAGATACATAGAAGAGCGATAAGTTTTTTTTTGCATACAGGCAGTTAAAAATTAGCGTCTTTTTATGATTTATTATTATTTTCACATAATTTTTTTTTTTTTAATTGCCGGCAACCCGGGCGTTTATTACAGTAACAATATAATACAAGAAAAGTATGTAACCCGTCTCACAAGACGATGTCTGTTCTGAGACGGGTAGATAAATAAGCGTGCATGAACATATTAATACAATTAGCATATAAAAACATATTAATCATATAAACACATACACACAAACATAACATTCATACACACATACATATACAAATGTATACGCATGCATGCAGTATTCAGTTTTATTAAATTTAAGAGTTTAGAAACTATCTAAAAACAATAACATTTCAACAAAATAATATAAAGTATTAAACATGGGTAAAACATAAGGAATATTAATAAGAAAGCATAAATCTCTAAAAATTTAAATATCGTATATATGTAAATAGAGAATCAGGATTAGACTAAGATGGGATTATTAGTAACTTGGTGATGCATTCCCTTTTTTGTGTAGTAACCAAGTGTTGAAATATTTATAGAACCCTTTTAGGTTTTTTTGATTCAAGCAAAAAGTGGTTTCTTTTAGGAATGTGTTGTGATAATGATTATGATTATGATTGTGTTAAAAAAACCACAGAACATCGTCATTTCTTGTATTAAAATTTTTTTTGTCTGTAAAGTCGGTTTACCGACGATAATTTTACGTGATAACGTCATATATTTTTTTATTTATTTATTAGTGATAATATATTACATAACATTTATAATATATTACTCCCAATGAGTTTAATAAAACTCATTTCGGAACTCATATAATAACGATGAACTTTCGGAACTCATATAATAACGACAAAACTCATATAAAAACTCATATAATAACGATGGAGTGGAAGAGAGATAGATGCGTCACAAACCGAGCGCTTACAGGCTTGCTTGCGCGCTCGGTTCAGGCGGAACGTGACAATGAGTCATGCTTTTTCGTGAGTGCAGCCGGCGTTCATCGATTTATAAGACGTTATCACGTTAAAAACAAAAAAAAAAACAAAAAAAAAAAACAAGAAATGCCTTGTGGACTAAAATTTAAGTTTCTAATATAAAACTGTGGTTTGCAATGATTAACAATGATTTCCAAATTTAAATGGGATTGTGATCTACTACATCAGATGAGTGCAAGTGAGAAAGAACGCCTTCTAAACGGACTAAATGGAACAATTGTTTCCATTCAAATTTGTATGGAAGGCACACAATTAGCTTCTGTAATCTATGCTTTCCGCTCTGTTCCTTCATTTAATTTTCAACAAGTATTTAAGATCAACTTGATTCATCGCACGCTCACTGCATTAGAGGCTTCGGCACAAATTTTACGACTCGGTGTGATATAAGCTTTGACAGAACATCTAGCAAATTTCATACCGTAGGCAAGGGAACATTAATATGATGGCGTCAGTATAAATCACCGACGTGGCATCGTAAATCCCGTGGGACGTGTCCGTGGCCAGGGCTTTGTACAGAGGGGCCCAATTGCTACTTGCTACTCGAATTGCACCATCGCTATGGCCCTGCCGCCGAGAGACGCCTTGTAACCTCTCTTTCTGTCACACGCTGCGTTTATGAGAAAGACCCAAAGGTTACAACGAAGCTGAAAGCGGAATACCTATACCTATTTCCTACTATCGTTAGATATTATCTTGAAGAGCGTTTAGACGCCGCGGGTTGGTGATTCCCCAAAGGTAGTCAAATTTAGGAGGAAATTAATTTAATGCTGATATGAGCACGGAAGCTTTAGAATATTCGCCATAAAATAATATGTGAGTTCATGCATCTTGGATAAAGAGCCTACAGATTTAGCAGTGATGTGTTGTGACTTTAATTCAGTTTTGCGTGATTCCCCAAACATTCCAAATATTTTTGTGGTAACTAAAAAGATTGTGAAGTAGGTTGGAATAACTGAAATCTCATTTGAATCGAGAAAATCATTTGAGTCATACAAACCAAATATCTTTAAAAAAAATTTGAAAGTCTGAAAAAATATTCGATAGATGAGTAACAATAAATATTAAATTTACGGCAGTTGTTTTTTGCCAACTTTTCAATAGATCTATTTGAGTCTTGGATCAGCTAAGTGATTTGTTTAGTAAGCTCGATCCGCCTGTTGGACGGAAAGTTGCATTAAGGTTAAGGGGTTACATAAGTCTGGAAAATTTGAAAAAAAAATTCCCTTATCTAATAGTAAAATATGTCTAGAATATTCGCCTAAAGTTTCAAGTCAATCGGAGTAGAATTCTAGGAGAGAGAGCCTTAGCGAACCCCCCGCCCCGTTGGGAAAGATTTTGAAACTTGAAACTTCAATCGCGTTTATCTCAAAATATCATTTTTGAAGTCGGTAGGCAGGATTTCTCAGAAACCAAGGCACCGATCTTATTGAAATTGGCACGCTTCTTCAAAATAGCACTGACCAGTCCCTGAACGAAGGATTTTAATTTTTTTCGGCTACAAATAATTTTACAAGGCTCGTGTTGTAAATTGCACCAAAAATTGAATTATTTTGTAAAATTAATATCAGGTAATGTAATTTATTATTACCGTATGGTCCACGATTGTGGGACAGTGACGGCATATAAAATGCAATAAACATATGTTCCTTATCAAAATACCTACTTTTTCCTCGCCTTCACACACTTGGAAACAAATTCACTTCAAATATCGACGTTTTTAATATGAGTTCACCATTATTTACGAAATACCTGAATGATATTTTTATTTAGCATATTTATTCATTTATCATAGTTTCAAGGATAATATGAGTGAATTCCAAGAATTCAAAAACCTCAAAAATCAACGCGCTGGTGGTTTTGCTTGTGTTCTTAAACATATAATGCTGCAGCTATTTCTTATACACTAAATAACCGCATTTTAAAATGAGACAAACGGTGAAAGTACGTCTGCACCCCTTCAAAGGAAATATACAATATTATCATATATCTCCCTCAAACGTCTAAAGAAAATGAAAGCCAAATCCCACCGCTGCGCCGTAATACGATATATTTGTATCCCCCAAAGGAAAAGAGTAGTATTTTTGTAGAAACAGACACAGGTATATTGTGTGTCTCATCTTTTGTCTCACCATTATTTGACGTGAAAGAAAGAGCTGTAGCTTTATAAGAATAAAGAACTTACGTTATTTTATGCTTTCACGGTACTGTAATCGTGGATCTTCTCGGTAATAATAAAAGCGCTCAATATATATCAAAAAACTCCACGACTCAAAGCGTGTGCGTCGGTATTATGAAAATCATTATCAAATTTCAATGATTTCAGAATTAAAATTAAGAGTAAATAAGTGTTGTTTTTTTAATGTTCTAAATGTGCGTTACGTATATTTTAAATCGAAAGTTAGTGGTAAGGGTGTGATAAGGAAAAGGAGATTGGAAGAGGAAGTTTGGGAAAAACGAAAAAAAATCCTGAACGGTTTATTAAAATTGTCTGTAAACAGAATTTCCATTATTTTCTGACTACCTAAACTACCCTTTAGAGTAGCGGCACATTCCCCATCAATCATACCTGACGCTTACCTTACCTTCGTGATCCGGAAGTATTGGAACCTTGCGATAAGCTCAACTTTAAACTGCTTAAGTTATTATCTAATCTTATTTCCACCCTAACCCTCCAACGGATAAGCTTGAAACTCCAACCCTTATTTTCCGGGCGCAAAGAAAGTCACACAATTAATTATTTTCATGATCGCAGACGGCGGCGAGATATGATATCACATAAAGCAAAGCAATAAAGTGTATTTATAAATTTCATGGTGATTGTTTTAGTTATAAGTTACAAGCACAAGTATGACTCGCGTTTACCCGCAATTATTCTTTATTTTTCTCTATTAATTTTATTACAATTGGTGATGTACTATATCTGTCTCAATAGGAAGTCCTGTAATAAGAGTTGACGCAATTTATAACAAAATATGTGTGGCAAAACAATAGGTTTAAAATAAAAGACAATCAGCATCGAACCATTAGAAATGCGTACTTATAAATTGGTGTTGATAAAATCTTTGATGTTAGATGTAATCAGTCTTGGCTGATGATGCATTATAAATAAATAATGGTGACTGATTTATAATAATTAAAATAAGTAGTGTTCTGTCTAATGGCCGGTGTAAGTGCTTTGTACAACATTGTTGCAAAGTATGTAAAATTTTTTTGGATAAAAAAATTATTTATTGATAAAAGTTTTATTTATAATATTAGCGCCTTCGGTTTTTACATAATATAACATAGTATCAGGTATAACTACAACATGAAAACGACAGCTCTAAAACAGCAAGAAATAGAAAACAGAAGTTGAGTAAGACAAATGTAGATAACAAGTAATTAGTGTAGTATATAACTTATTTGTTATATAAAAGTTACTAGCTTTTACAGGCGGTTTTGCTCGCATGGTATTAGGGGGATATTACTGTAGCGCTTGCACTAATCAATTATCCACCCTCCCCCTCCCTCCTCACTTCCTCAATATTTCGGATATTCATTTTTATTTATATAGATATTAACTACGACATCGTTTCCACGGCAACGTTTTCTTTCTGACGTTAGCAATAACCCGCTTTTGTTAGCGACAGAAAACGTATCATAAATATAATATATTAATATTTATTATTTCATTACGCCAGAACTTACCATTGCATACAGCCTTTATTACTTGCATATAATGTAGCTTTCTATTGGTGAAATTATTTTTAAAATCGGTTTATTGGTTTACGCGTAAAAGCATAACAAACAAACACAAGCAGTTTCGCATTTATAATATTAGTAAAGATATACAGACAGCTATAAAAAATGAATTATAGTTAAAAATAACAACCATATTCACTGTAGACTGAGGAAATGAAAGACTTTAAGAAAAACGAAACCCTTTATCTCTGTATATAAATATAGATTTTAGTAGTAGAGTTAATAAAACAATAAACAATTTTATTTTAATTTAAACTCAACCGTGCTCGGGTGAATGGGGTGAGCTTTGTCTAGGTCTTGGCAGCAGTCGTGTTAGCCCATCAACTGCGTGGCGAGCTGGATCGGGAGAGACTGTGTGAGCAGTGATGAATGGACTCATACAGTCACACTGGCTCCCAGATACCTACCCGCCCTTCATATTTTTTTCCTTCCCAGAACTTCCTCTCCTTTATTTTTCTATAAACCCCCACAAAGCACGCCCAATGATGATCTAGGCCCCGAGGGCAATTTTTTTCCTCACGGCCTTCTGTGGGAAGCTAGTGTAAAAAAAACTACATTTCCGTTGTATAAATTTATGGATTTATATTTGCCTTTTTAGTTTCAGGAAAAGTAAATGTTTTATTGTACGCAAAGTATAAGGTTTAATCCTTTTTCGATAAAGTAATGAAAGGGTTCCATGCCAACTGAGAATAAAGCCAACTAAACACCTCTTTGAAAAGTTATTTAAAGCTATGAAAAAAAAAACTTTAAAATAGCCCTAACCCTAACCTAACATAACCTGTTTAACAAATTTTTTTCACACTTTTAATGACTTATCTGAGGTAGTTCTGAGTTGTTCGGTCATCAACATATGCCACATGAGAATAAAGTCAACTCAACACCTCTTTGAAAGTCTTTGAGAAGAAAAAAAGTGAAATATACTAACACTCATATGGGTTTTCCAACTAAATCCGTTTTATTTTATTTCCATTATGTTTCTCACGTAAATAAAGCAAACCTTCTGACAAATAAAATCGTTCTATTTTAGTGCAAAATCTAAAGACACTTTTCAACTAACATAATAGTATCAGAGTATCAGGAAAACATAAAAGCAAACGTTAAAGTTGGAAGAGGTTAACGAATCAAACATCTCATACGTTCCTTTTATGGAAAGCCGTTTAGTGTCGAGATTACGTGAGGTAACTGCGGAAAAGTGTGAGATTTCCTTGCGTTTTTGAATGCTCGGATGATCTGCTACATTTTCTGTGCTCCTATTATTTACAATCAAATTTATTTTAAAATAAATAATTTCTGGTGATATTTTGCAGTGTTTCATTTTTTTTATTTTATGTGTCTGTTTATGGTTCATATTATTGAGTTGATATTATTTTCAGTAGGTACGTACAATGAAGCGTAAAGCATCATCAATAAGTCAATCCTAATTTAATAAAATAATTCGTATGAAAACAAAATTAACTGACTGCGTAAATTTGCGATGTTGCTCAAATGATTTATTTTGACTTTCGAGGAGCACGAACCAGAAATAATTATTCGATAACATATAATGATAATGGATTTACCCGATGATGGACACCGTAACGCTATCTATTGGCTAAAGAAGAAGGTATAACAACACGGTACAATACCCCAAAAGTAATTTGGGATAATAATTGAGCCCTTGCCCGGAAGAATGTTGTATCCAACAATATTCTAGTTCCGAGAAAAATTTAATAAACGAAACCAGTTAAGTTTCATAAAATTTTATATTTAAACAACATAAAACATACAATTCTTAAGAGTTTTAATTGAAAATTTGTCTAGAAAAGCAATTGAATTAGAGTTTATTACTAGAATTTACGCTGAATTTATGGAAAAATGTTGTACATGAACATATAACACATATAACGTTATTCCACAAAACGTTTTTTTTACTCTTCGTACCTTACAGAAAGCGACATGCTCTTCTAACATAAATTTACACATGTCATTGATGTTTTTGAACTTAAAAAGCAAAAAAAAACGATATGAAAAAATGAAGCCATTTACGTTATAGATATTGTCTTGAGATCAACAAACAACATTATTCCACAAAACTGTGTCTACGGCTAAAAAGGAGGGTTAATAATATTTTTTCTGAAAAAATTCTACTTTCCTACATTCTTCAGTTTCTTGGCTTTGAAGAATTTCTAGTTGAAGCCATAAGATGTTCGTTTCCTCCATTTATTCCCATAAATTAAACCATGCGCCGTAATTTGATAAATGGCGTTATACTACATTCTTCCACAAACCAAACTTTCAAAGGCTGCCATAGATCTAAAAAAAATTCATTAACATAATTCTTACCTTAAAAGATGCTTACTAATATGCCTAATATTATTCAATCAATAGCTCAACACTGATAGTTTGTTGGATACAACATTATTCCGGGCAAGGGCTCAATTGTTGCCGTGAAAATCTCAAATCAAATTGAGATGTCATAAAAGTTTATTGGATGTCCCCAGAGAAGACTGATCTTATTTTATCTCTTCCTAAAAAACGGTAATTTTTTAGCAGTAACATAAGCAAACCGTTGATAGATCAGTTTGTAAATTCTAACTTTAACTAAAAAAGCATAGTTAAATTGATAAAGTGTAATAAACCAATTTTTAATATTATTCCTCTTTTAATTCTCATGACCGGAGCGCTTTCAGATGATCACGTCAATTTTAGATTGATACATTTGTGATTAAAAACTATTGATTAACTTAATTATACATAACTTGTTTACTAGCATTAATTGTCCCTTTCCAATTCTGTCCCGGCCCGGATTGACACCGGTCCGGTCGGAGAGAATAAAAATGTTATAAAGTAGTTAAAAAAATGGTATTATAATGCATTAATAATACGATGGTATTGGCAGTTGAAAACAATCGATGTAATTAAGTGACGTTCCTAACTATTAAAATTATTAATTATATTAAAAACATTTCATTGGATATTCAATGAAATATATAAACATTATTTTTTTATTGGAATAACACTTGTTATAAAAATAATAATACTTGGTTATACCCACATATAATAGTTGTATTCCATTATTTTAATGAAAACAAATAACTTTGTGTACACCACTATTTAATTAACAATATCAACATGTTTCGAAAACTATGTTTTCTTCGTCAGGATAATAAGTTAATAAAAATAACAAAAGACAAACAAGTATATATTGTTAATTAACACTAATTAATACACCACTAGGTGTACACAAAGTTATTTGTTTTCATTAAATTAATAATGACGCCACAAAGTGAATTTGCGAATTTTGAAGAAAAAAAAAGTATCCCTTTATCTTTAGTTAAACCCGTCAATGTAATATGTAATTGGTTAAGGCGTTTGCCCCGGTAAGTTACCTTTTTATTTTTCTTCTAGTTGGCACCCGGCATGCGTTGCAATGCAAAGAAATAAATTGTTTCTCCCCGCATTTCCTTTCTCATGCGTCCCCGTTCCCCTCTCCGCTCCCCTTCTCCCAGCGTTCCCCTTCCGTTTTCCACGCCTTCCCCTCCCTCGTCATCCCTCCTACTAATCCCACCTCCTTCATAACCCTTCTGATCATGCCTTCTCTCCCTGCCACTAAAATATACAAAATACACTCATTTTAATTCTTACAAATTTCATGACGCCAGAGCTTACCATTATATATAGCCTATAACCTTCACAAGCGTGCGCACAACAAATCACCAAAGTTTCATCGCAATCGGATGAACGGTATGGCAGCGCATAACATACGAACAAACAAACAAACCAATATTGATATTTATATACGAGTATAAGAAGATGTCTTGTTCCTTTTTGTATTTTGTTTAGGTTTATCTTTTTCTTCAATGGTTTATAAATATTCCTCTAAAAAACCAGAACATTACGGAACTTCCTTTACTCGTTCATTTTAGAGCCTTTCTATTTAAAAATAGAATAAAAATGGTTTATTTCGTGCCTCCACCGCACCTTATTCGATCCTCACATCATGGCAAGACACTTTTATTTTCAAAATTGCTTTTCGCTCTAAATTTGCATAGAAATGGGAATTCTTTCACATGTAGGAAGTAATTATTATCCTCGGATAGGGGTATTTCACGGCAGAGATGAGACATAGTCAAAGGCGTGCATCAGAGATGGAAAAGAAGATAAGATCTTCAAGATTTCGTAAAAGACGCTTTCAGATGAATATATCGTGAGGAGTTTCTCTACTATTTTAGCGAATAATTACGGCGTTTTCTTGAAGTCTTACTTTTTCACAGAGTTGAAACACTTTTATTAATATTTTGATTGTAAGATTTTTGAATTTTTTTACATTAGCTCCACATATGATAACAATAATTTCCCCAGCGCATATGTCATCTTTGGGGATGCTGTGTAGAGAGTTTTCTTAAGGAAGCGAAAGAAAAAGGTACGAGTGGTGGGTAGGAATCTAGGGGTCAAGGAATTACGAGCGTTTGAATTCATCGCTCCCACTGACTGGAGAGAGAGTACGTCTGGACAAATTCAAAAGTTTCCCTCGATCTGCCTCTCCCGATCTGGCCTGCCACGCATCTGGTGTTCAGATGCAGCCGCCGCAAACAACTAGACAAACCTTACTCCATGAACCCCGACTATATCACCAAACGTAGAGACCCACTTTTTTTATCGATCTGGGCCTTTTTTTAAACTTTTTTCATGTTGAAAACTTAAAATAGTGCAGTTTATAAACGCTAAATTATATTTCAAATACAAAAATCAAAAAGGTAATTTTATTTAGTTTTTTAAAATGGCATTTGTATTTACGACATTTTCAAAAATAAGCAATATACAAGACATTTAAAATACGTTGGAAAAATTCAAAAATTCGTTCAGATATCATCAATACAACAGATAAACAACCCCCTCTAGCTGTGTAAGCAGTGTATATATCTTTCCATGAAAATTTTTTTGTGATTTTTTAATTTGTAATGTTTTGGTGTCCACGTCGAATTCAATAATAATGAATAAAATTTTCACGAGGTTTTTTAGTAAGGCTGTTAGTGGTTTTGAACTATGGTTTCTTCGTTGGCTAGAGACTGATCACAAGTGGCTGACATTATCGATAAAATCTTTATCGATCGACTGTGCTAGATACTCTGGTCTAAAATAAAGTATTTAAGTTGACTGTTAAAAAATTCAGTTATCTTAAATTCATCATATGGTTTCCAGGCTTGAATTTTCGCCTTTGCCTTCTCGGCAACCTTGGCAGCAGTGGTACAGAAAATCAATGAACAATACGAGAAAAGCTTTTATGCCTCAGTGCATCGCCATTTGCTCTAAATGGCCCGAAGCGGTCACCGTCCGAGCTTTAGAGATTTCACTGCATCTGAAGAAGAGTTGAGTGAGTGAGAACCAACGGATAAAGGCAGAATGACCTGAAGAAGAAATTAATTTCATTTTTTTAGTAAAGATTGCCTAAAGTGGCAAAAACTAGGGCATGAAATTTGCATGGCTTTTTGGTGTGAATTTTTTAGGTCAACGAACGTTATTTGCATCGTAAGAATGTTATTAAAATTATTAGGGTTAGAATGTGTAATGAATTCGATGCAAGTTAAAATAGGAACAAAAGAATAATGTTTGGGATTCTTTGTTTGGACAAGAATTAAGGTATAAAAGACACGTCTTGTATGAGAGCCCTCTCTTCACCGTTGACCACCACGCGATAAACGTTACATTAATATATTTTATTATTATGCGAATTATATTATTTTATTTAACGGTCCCGAACAAGGTAAAGTCACGACATCTTAGAATGTATCATTAAATGTTAAATAATTGACATTATGAGTTCGTTGGCACAATCTAGTAACTAGAGCACTTGCCGGTTTATAATGATTCATTGGGAAATACGATACCTTAATCCTTAAGACGCCTAAATCAAACCAGTCTGACATCCCCCAACGCAAGCTAAGTAAACTGGTGCCAAAGCCCAATAAAGCCGAGTAAACCGATTGCGCATGCAGTCATTCATTACGTCAAACGTCACCGAAATCTAAAACCCAAGTTAATGCGTGAAGCTGCGGCAGTGTTGATCGTCATTCGTCATTGTCACATTCAATCCGGCTCTAATCTCCCACTTGACGCCATGGTTCACTGCTGCTAGGAACTCTGTACCTTCTGCTCTCGGCTCTAGTTCTGTGCCCTCTTGTTCCTGTGTGCTCCTGGTGGTTGGTTTGCCCAGCTTTGTGTAGAAGGCAAACAAACTACGCTGAGATTAATGGAAGATGAGGGGATGGCGGAATTAACTCTACGAGTATTGGGGAAATAGTATGCCAAAAATAATTTAAGTTTTTCACCAAATCATATTTACATTTGTACATATTGTCTGTCAAATAAGAGTAAAAATATAAAAATGGAACTACAAAATGTGTAGGCTGGCAACACCAATTTACCTGTCAAATATTATTTTAAAGTGCAATGATACAAATACAGAACACAGTAGAACAATTTAAATCGAAGAAGCACTGTTGTGAAGGTACCTACTTAATGATATAAATTTGATTAAATTGTGTGTTACAAAGTGATTGGCTCTCATTAATTTAATTTAACATACATTTGAATTTAACAGTAGGTAGAAAGGAAGAATTATTAATGGTGAGTTTAGTTACGCTTCTTTTAGATCTGTATGAGTTAAATATATTCAGATCTAAAATTAGAGACATGATCTAAAGCCCGTGCAACGTTAGGTACTTAAGCTAGTATTAAATAAATGAGAGCAATTTTTAAACTGTGCTTTATATTTTATTACAAGATCGTTATTCTTCATTATGTCAACACAAAATTGCAAAGGTGTGATAATAATATACCTATATGCAATTCTAATTTCGAGATCAATGGGTCGCAATATATTGCATAGAAAAAATATTTTTTTCACTTTTATGCCTTTTTAATTTTTAATAAAAATGTAGATTACACAGCTTTAGATTACCACCACGATTATATTATTAGTATTGCCATTTGAACAACAGTGGCGCCCTCCTATGTTTTTTACTCTTATTTGACAAACTGTACATATACCTTTTTTCGCGTTAGCTCCACACAGAAGGTCCTGGGGAAAATAATTTCTCTCAGAGTATCTTTGGGGATGCTGTGTGGAGGGTTTTTTTATGAAAGGAATGAGAAAGATTTGGGACGGAAAAATGCATGAGAGGTATGTAGGAATCTGGGGGTCAGTGTATCCAGCAGCGACGGACGCATGAATCCTTCCCTCTCACTGCATGAAAGGGTCGAGGGTCTTGCTAGAGAGGTAAAAAGGTCCCAAACACTGTCTCCATATCCGGACCGCTACATAGTCGGTGGGGTAGACACATCTGCCGCCGAGACCTAGACAATCAACCCTTGCTGAGTCACCGAACATAGCGAAAAACTTGGTAGTTATCTAAAGCAGATGTTATCCAATAATTGCAGTTGGTTATCCAATACATAGTTCCCGGGGCGGCGATACCCGTAGCCGCCTCCCAAATTGAATTATGAAGTCATAATTTGAATGATCAGCGTAAAAACAATTAAAGACTAAATGCAAAAATATGAACAAACATACCACTCTAAAACAGAAAAACCTAGTGAGGAGGACTGTGTAAACAGTGATATTATTCCAAAATTATACTTTCTACTCACTAACTCACTACCCTATACTAAATTACTACTATACTAAATCACTAACTTTCTACTCACTAACTCACTATGTCACGTAAAAACATTGCTATAGATAATGTTGAGTGTTGTGTTGTCCTATATCTAACATTTAAAATCATTTGTTCCTAACTTACATGTGTGCCTTTTTTACCCGTAACTTTTACGTCTATGTCACCTTTTTCTAAATATGTCTATGCATTTTTTGTCTTTATTCTTATTTGTCTGTGGTGGTACTGTGACTTTCTCTATTTGTTTATAAAAATCTCAATTTCATTTCTCGCAACTCATTCTCCAAATTAAAGCCCTAGTGCTCAGATTAAAATCAAATCACTGTAAAATTACTATTCTTCTTAATAAATTCAAGTTTTACAACAATATCCAGCACACAACACAGGTGTTTATACTAAGAAAGGGATACCTCTCAAACCACATAACCTCTCTCTCTCTGTACGAATTCCTTGGCGTGGAAATGAAGGAAGTCAACAAAGGCTGCTCACCTTACATCTGACGGCAGACTGTCTTGATACTATACCCTGGGACCGTCCAGATAGAAATTAAAATAATAATCTATTGAGGTTTTGGTCAGTTGAGCAGCCATCTGTGGTCAGCAAGTAGAATAAGATTGATCAGCAAATGATGTCACCCCTTAACCTAAAAAACCCATTTTTTCAAAAAATAAATTTCCCCTCTTATTCTAATGAGAATTGAACATTGTTCCGTTTCTTCCCATCTTTTTTAAAATTCACATCCTCTCCAGATTTTACATTCTGTGGTCTAGATGTGAAAGCTTTCTGGTGATGTCTAGAACTTCAGATCACAAAGTTTTAGGTTGTCCCTTTCTAAACAAATATCCTCTTTTCTATCTAAAATTGCCTCCCACCATGTCGTCTCTTCTAAGTCTGAACTAATTAATATATAAATTCACCCCTCCTCTCTCCATAATTTGAAATGATGATGATGACACTCCTGTAGGGTAAAAACTTAAAACATTTGAAAAAAAAATTCTATATTTCTTCTCTGGTGCCCGGGTTCATGGGAAAATTTTTTCTAGATATTAGCTGTGGATATGACTGCCTATCTACCGCGTGACGGGCCGGATTGAAAGAAACTGGTTGAGGTAGTCCTTTTGACCTCTCCAGCCGGACTCTTTCAACCCATCATGTCTCAAAGAATGCATTCATGACGGCCTCCGTGGTCCCGAGGCAAGACTCTCGACTCACAATCCGAAGGTCGCGGGTTCGAACCCGGCGTGCGCAAATAAATTTTATTTGATTAATTTGTGTTATTTCACAATTTATTCATTTAAAATAATATATAGTATATTTGCGGCACGTTCCAGAGTGGAAGATACTATCAGTATCGCCCTGGTGTAAGACCACCATTCAGAATTGAAACGTTGCTTGAAATGGCTTTAGCCGTGTTTAGTGACCAGATCTGAATAGCCAGGTACTTCCTCACCTTCCTCTTCCCTATCTCCTTCCCCTCCCCACTACCTTCAGCCTCACAACATACCCCAATTGGGGATGCCATAGTCTCACTGGCTCCAGACGGGAGCAGTTGGGACTCCTGTGCGGTATTTCATATAAAAAAAAAAAAAAAATTCATACGTTATTCCAGGACACACCTACTTCAGATTCCTACGCACCCCTCAAACCTTTTTTCTTACCAGAACTTCCTCTCCTTCTTTTCCTTAAAAAGATACCTCTACAGACCTCTAAGATGACAGGGAAATTATTTTCCTCCGGGTGAATCACTTTTACGTGTGAGTACATATTTACTCATTTCACCAAAATCTATAATCTTCCCCGATGATGGACGCTGTAACGCTGTTCGAAATGAAGGCTAAAAAAGGAGGAAGCGCAAAACATCCGCGTATAATAAATCAAAAATTTAATCACGATAAAAAAGATTGGCGTTTAAGAACACCAATTAGGTTCAGTATTATTTAATTATGTGTGCAAAATGTTAAAGCTGGCTTTCTGATTGAAATAATCCATTTTCCACATTCCGCGACACTCGTTGTCCAATAAAATAAACATTATGGATCCAGCGCAGCCCAGATATTTCTAGCATCATTTACCATTTCCTGAATGCATCCCTTTGGTATTTTTTGCGTTTGGGGATTTGGCGCATTCAACAGACCTGGTCCAAATATACAGGGGGTTTAGTTAAAAATTACAATGCAACAGAGATGCCCACCCTCCTCCTCCCTTTGCATCCCATCCCCTGCCGGTCCCCGAACAAATAAAAACACCTCCTGCCTGTGGAGGTTCACTCTTTTTCCAATCTCAATAATGGCGTTCTTTTTATATCCAAAAAACATTTTCGTTTGTAAATCTCATCCGTGCCTTTGTTTGTAAATCCATACAGAAAAAACTAAAGCATAATTACCAATATGCTAAAGTGTTAGATTTTGAACAAGGTAAAAATTTTAAATAATTACTGATCGATAAAACCAAGCCAATTAGAGCAAAATCACCAATATTCCTAATTTAAACGTCGCTTAACTCAATGACACAAAATACCTAGAAGGACTTGGCATACTGATCCAAAGGCATATTTGTCCAAACAGTTATACGAAAATGGCGTTAAATTCAAATGGTTTCCATGTTTATTATTAAGTTTATAAAATGAGTAACAAATATTGGTTCCACCTTGGCCGTCATTTTCACGACTGACGATTTGTGATGTTTTATGCCTGTCTCTTTAAGAAATCCTATGTTGAGAGCAGGCGCTTCAAAACATGGGCAGTTTATAATAAAAATACAAATATCAACACAATATTACATTTAAAGTAACAGACAATCATCATCGTACCATTGAAAAAATAAGAACTAATGAGTTGGTTTTGATAATATCTTTGATGTTAGTTCTGTCTTGGCTAGTTATCCAAGACTTGGTGTCTGATTTATATTTAAGATACATTGTGTTTTGTCTAATGGCCAATGGAAGTGCATTGTATAGTTTTGTTGAAAAGTATCTAAAATTTCTTTCGCCAAAAGTTGTTTTAGCAAAAGGGATAAGTAAGATATTATGCCATTTGGTTCTGGTATCTCGAACAGTTTGGACATTTTCAAATGTAGTTCTGTGTTTGAATGGGTGTGCTTTTATGTTTTTGGCATAAAGTTGCCTAATGTCCAAAACACAGATTCTCTTGAAGATTTCCCCAAAGTGTTTGTGATCGATGGTTTTAATATAATATTTGTAGTTAGTTTCTAAGCTTTCAAAATTGAATCAATGGCGGCAGCCTATTACACGGTACGGTATTGCAGCCTTTCTCCCCAGGCTGTAATACCGTACTCGATTAAAGATTGAATAGGTGCATATTATATTACGTTGTGTACTGCAAATTATTGCTTTAACTTTAAAAAGGGCTTCTGTTGATATGGGTTTTACAGTAAATCATATTTTCAAAAACTCTTCAGTATTGATTAATTTCTTTGAAAATTGTGTACTTTATCTACCATTTTGCTTTCAACAAATCTGAGATAATACTTTTTTGTCTACTATTCAAAACCAATGAAAACATCACAAACTTGTAGTAAAAACTCAAAATTTCCACTAAACCAAAAGCCCATGTAATTTGATAAAACTCTTTGAGCGCGCCAACAACCTACTGCAAAATTCCGTGAGATTTTGTCCGAATTCGTTTGTCACAGTTTTCGAAATAATCCGATTTGATTCAAACGTGATTGACAGGTGACTGTGAAATGCGTGACTCACAAATATGATGCAGGGAAATGCAAATCAGTTGATACAAATGAAATTGTTTGCAAGGGGAAAGCTAACATGTATACCCAAACCGAGGTTTATAATTCACTGGGCTTGCTACGGGGCAAGATTTAAAAAATTAAATCTGGAATCATTATTAAATGCAAGTAGAAGCAAGCATAGTTCCTACTTGAAATATTTAACTTCATTTTCTACCTGTTATTTTATATTTAAAATCTCTTGATTCATATGCGTCTATGGACTCTTTTACTTTCAATTTAATGTCTGTGTCACATTTTATTTTCGTTTTTAAATACTTAAACTGTCTTTGAATCATTTTGTTTATCTTTAAAGAGAATCAAAAGGTGTCAAATCATTCGGAAACTATTGTCATCAATTCCTTTCAAAAATTCAATCATTCCATTTCTAAGAGACTTACAGCCAGCATCTACAATCATTTCACCTTTATAGCATATTATCTGAACTATTTATACGCAATTAACAAATAATTTATCACAAATGTTTAATTCCAAGTAATAACCTCAATCCATTACTTTGCAATCAACTCCCTTGATTTGGAAGACGAAAGAATTCAAACAATGAACTCGATGTACGACCGACTCCAGACCTCCGTATATCACTAAGTGAAAGGCCGCTAATATGAATAGAAACGTTGATTGAAAAAGATTTATTCAATTCAATTTTTTATTAATTTTAAAAAACAATACAACAAACAATTGATTCAGGTGAATATTAAGGTGGATCGAAATGCCATAATTGGCTTTTTGACCTAAAACAATCTTTTCTTTAAAATCCTAACAGAAAGAATATTTTCTATCACTGTTTTAAGTTTATTAAAGGTTTTGTATGCTTTCACAGACGTAGAAAATGTTTTAGCAAGAATTCATTTTAATAATTAATTTTGTGCACAAAATAAATATTCTTCCGTAGTCTAACCAGAAAAACAACGCTCTTGCACCTAAGCAACTGTCATCATCAATCCAAATAGGAGATCTACCGTACATTATAAAAAATCTGGATTTTTGTAAAGTACATAAAAATATAAAGTTACGTGGAATTTGAAGTCAAGTAAAAAATGTGAAGTTACGTGGAATAAATTATTATTTCACCTGTACAACTGTTTACAGGGTGGTTACTTTTTGAGTAGTTTGAAAGGGCCGACGCGGCCGGATACTCACAGGCCGGGTTTTATGGAAGGACGGCGGTTTTGGCGCGGATATATGGTGTTAATTTTTGGAACATCCGATACTTATTCATTATATTCATGGCCCAAAATAACAGAACGTGTACTTGAAAATTTACTTTATAAATTCATGACTCAGCAAGTAAATTTATCTCGCTGACAAATTTAGAGGGTCCGGCTGGTGAATGGTAGATGACAATATTAGCCTTCAAAAATCGGGCGTATTTTGTCAGAATTTAAAAATATTTCCGCTTTGCAATAATATCCAAATTAATGGAATGTTTGTAAGCGTATCCATAAATTAAAAATTGTTTTTGAAAGCTGATAAAATGCGCTATGAAATTGTATTATAAGAAATAGCCAAGAAATGTTGTAAATATAGAAATTTTTAATGCAAATTTTGAAAAGCTTTAAAAATAACTTTACGTTTTTTCTACCAAAAATTACTGATTATGAAAAAAGATAAAAACACACACATATTTAATTAGACAAATTAAAAGTCCCTTTCCCTAAAAAACCCTCCACACAACGTCCCCAAGATTTCCCTCAGATTGTTTTGGTACGTTAACCGTTTCTCAAAATGTGATTAAGGATTTATATTTTTACTTGTGTATCCTTAAAAATAAATCTAAAAAATTATAAAACAATAAATTTCAACGATTGACATTATTTTCCGATTTTCTTGATTATGGTTTCATTAAAAAAAATTGTATTTTTATGGTGAGACGAATTATTAAAATGCCTATATTGTACTATTTTATTTATGGGTAAGAAATGTAATGTTTTAAAAAATATATTTTATTTTCATTAATTATTAAAAAAAATACTCAAAACACCGAATACTTACGTCATTTTACCATTACTTCTTCAAGGAAAAAACAATTAAAACAGCGCTTATAGCTTATTACAGCATACGAAAGAAAAACATGAGGCAAGTAAATATTTTTAGAGAAGCCTTGGAAAGCTGCATGCAAGAAAACTGCAATTGAAGAAATTTATGAAATATTTTAAATTTTTTTTACAATTCGTCAAATATTGAGAAATTGTATTACAACTAAAAGATATGTTGTCAGTTTAGGTTTTGCATAAATACTTGTAGGAAATCGTAATTTCCATTGACTTCGATTTGGGGAAACCAGTTGTCATGATGACAAAAACAGCTCTGGACCTCATAAAATTCACCCACACAAACCGCACAACATTTCGACAATTCAATTTCGTCATTTATTTCGCGGTGAACATTCGTTAACCAATTTATCGGCGCTAATATCTGCCCAATAAATTCCAAAACAAAATTTCGTTTTGTAAAGGTGGGCTGGTGACAGTCGCTGTCGTTGTGCAGAACAGGTAGTTTGGATATAGAACGTCAAAATTGCCACAGTATTTCAATATTGTGCTTTATTTAAGGAATATTTCATCAAAAAAAAAATCAGAATCTGCAATTCGCACGCGGTAAAAGTGAAAATAGAAAGTCGCTGTCTTTTCTTTTGCCTTTTTTAAAAGTGGTTTGAATATTGGATATTAATTTCAGAAAAATAAGAATGTTTATTTTTTTTTGATTTCGTAAGATTCGAACTTAGTTCGCTGGATTTCTGTCTCTCTGGCCGCTTGGATTTGGCAGGCGCCTTAGACGCTGCACTACGGGAGGTTTGAGCCAAGGCGCGAATTTAGAGCATTATCTTAGAACCTAGGACCCATCAAATAATACATTTTAGTGACGCACTTCCGTTTCACCCGAATTTTAAATCACCAACGGGGCTATAGAAGTTTCACTTCAAAAACACTGAGGTTCGTAAATAAATTAGCTCTTCGGTAAGTTTTGAGCTTGAAAACGGTGTTGAGATTATTTTACGTATTAATTACGCGGCGAATAAAAGTTTTTTTTTACTGTGTGTTGGAGAATATCTTATGGTAATTGAAAAATTATATTATCAGTTACCTATCGACTCCCATGACCTAAACAGGCCAGAAAAATTGTTTTATTTTATTGTGAGTACTGCGCAGAAGTCTCTACTGGTCCCTACCGCCTGTAGCCGCTTGGACTATGGCATCCCCAATTGGGGTTTGTTATAAGGCTGCAGAAAGAAGGGAGGGGAAGGAGAAAGGGAATGAATGACCTGGCTATGCAGATCTGGTCACAAAAACGGCTATAGTCATTTCAAGCAATGTTTCAATTCCGAATGGTGGTCTTCCTCCAGAGCGATACTGAGAGTATCTTCCAGTCCGGAACATGCTGCAAATACTATGCATAATATATTTTTGATAAATTCGATACTGTACTTTTATAGAATGTGATGGCAAGAGGACTCTTTATGTGTTTGGATGTATCGAAATAAAAGATTGTAAGTTCAAAAGACGAATGAGTTTATTGTAAACTTTATTACACACACGCGGTTTATTATCAGAAGGATAAAACACTGATTTAGATGTAGGGACTAGGAATTTCAACTTTTCGAAACTGGTGGTTGGTACGGAATGATTTGTAAAATTTCACGCTTGACAACAGTGCCCTTTTGATCCAGTGCGCAGGACTAGGCGCAGGTGTTACCATCGAATAAATGCTTACAATATTAAAAACATTATTTAATCAAGTTCCTAATCATAGTTCCTACACTTTCAACCCGTGAACTCCGGATTCGTTTATATTTTTTTATGTGAGTACCACCCAAGAGTCCCAACTCCCAAATCCCAACGTCTGGAACCAGTGAGACTATGGCATCCCCAATTGGGTTATGTTGTGAGGCTGACGGTATTGGGGGAGAGGAAGGAGATGGGGAAGAGAAAGGTGGGAAGTATCTGGCTATTCAGATCTAGTCACCAAACACTGCTAAAGCCATTTCAAGCAACGTTTCAATTCTGAATGGTGGTCTTACACCAGGGCGATACTGAGAGTATCTTCCACTCTGGAACGTGCCGCAAATATACTATATATTATTTTAAATGAATAAATTGTGAAATACCACAAAGTAATCAAATACAATTTATTTGACACGACCTTCGGCATTCGATCCCGCGACCTTCGGATTGCGAGTCAAGGGCCTTACCGCTTGACTGCGCCGGCCATCAACTATCTACCGGAACCTTACCCCTCGACCGCGGGGGTTAACATTTAATATTTATCTACTGCATTGTTTTGTATTATATGTAATTGTACATCTAATTATCAAATTTAGAGGCTTAGAGAAATAACTTTGAGTTTTTCAATATTCTAACAAACCCCAAATAAAATCTAACGTAGCGTCAATAAAATTCAATATCAGCCCCATCCAGAAAAACAAAAGCTCGAAACAAACAAAAGCTGGGCTTTATTACTTCCATATATCGGATAACAGGATATCATAACAGTAAAGAGGTGAATGGTGATCCCTGCTGCTAATACGAGCCCACTACAGTACAAATAATACAAGGTAAAATCGCTGCATTTTAACGAAATCCGCTGGATGGGAATCACTGGAATATTATTAAACCAACGGGCCACTGAACAAAATTTGCCTTTGTTTTTATGACGGGTGTATATTTTTTATTACACGTTGTAACACTGGCCCATTCTGTAGTTGATTTGGTATTGATGGTGTTTGGTTTTGAAATGAGAATATGCATAGTTCCTACCGGGATGTCATTTATCCAGTACCTACTTCCCCCTAACCTATCACCTTGCTGGAAAAGTATTTGAAATTTGGAACAATGAAAATAAAAATAGCAAATTCGAGGGTATTTGTTTTAGAAAAGCAGAAAAAATTAGGATTATCTTGGAAGCACGTTTTTGGTGCATTTTTATGTACATAATTTCTTATTTTAACTAAAACGAAGGTATTCGATAGACATCCAAAAAGTTTTAAAAAGTTTTGTTCGTGTTATTGTGCCGATAATTACCTCGAGGTATCGTGGTTGAACTGCATTGTGATTGTGTTGTGTACTCCTTTGCAAAGGTAAAGTGGTAAGTGATTGGTTATCCTTTTTCCTTGCATCCATTGTTTTTCCTACACATTTTATTGCTCAATTCCAGCAAATACTATTTCGTCTCTTTTTATTTTTATTAATTATTTTCCATTTTCAAGGGCATCTGAAGAGTAATTCGTAAGCAATTTCGATTGCAACAGATGGTACAGATGTAGTACCGACTTAAAAATAGGAACTTAGAGTTTTTAATTTAATATATTAATGCTTTCCAATTTATTTTGCTGGCATCATATCATTTATAAAAATAAATTAAAATTTTGTGTAAAAATTAGTTCAGAATCAAATAATAATAAATAGCTGCATGAATAGCCGTTATACCTATTCTCAAACCCAATTCGACTACAAATTTGGAGATCGCTGGTTGACAACCCGGTTTGCGCACATTTGCGGTACGTTCCAGGATGAAAGATATTTTCAGCATCGTCCTTGTGAAAACTTGAAGATTCAGAATTTAAAAGTTGTTTTAAAATAGCTTTAGATGAATTTGGTGACTAGGTCTGAACAGCCAGGTACTTCCATATCTTCTTCTTGCACATCTCCTTCTCCTTCCCACCACCTTTAACCTCACAACACACAATCGGATGACATAACCTCGGTTCGATGCCAACTCAGAATTAAGTCAACTCGACTTCTCTTTGAAAAGTCATTAAAATCTTTGAAAAAAAATTTGTAAAAAATTTTTTTTTAAATATTCCATAACCTTACCTAGCGTACCTATGTAATCAATTTTTTAAATATTTTTTTTCATCATTTTTGTTTGGGCATTCACACAATACACAGCTACACCTACATACATACATCTACACATCAAAGACCTTGTGCTTGTAGTTAGTATTGTCGCATATCCTTTCTGCCCTTCCCTTTAGACCCATAATTTTTGCGTTACCCACATCTGTCATTAATCGACCCTCACCGCCTAAACATCTCTGCATACCGCTCATATACCGCTTACCGCATATCGCAAACCGAATCCCGCATACCGCGACTAATATAGTCATATAAGTGCCAATAAATCTAGCTAGGATAGAAGAGCAGTAAGTCCTTTTTTCCTTTTCTTGTACATATTGTCTACTTGTACAGTGGTCTTTTACACACATAAAACACGCATCATTCAACATACCCGCAATCATACCACTTATACCGCAATAATACGCTTCAACTTTTAATGACTTTTTAAAGGAGGTGTTGAGTTGATTTCATTCGGAGTTGTCCATAGTCTCACTAGCTACGAACTTTTTGGATTAGTTAGAACTCTTGATACCGCATTCAGATTTAAAAAAAAAGATCGTTTAAAGTTTTATTATTTGTGTTTACTTTTAGTCCAGTTAATTGGTAAAACTTTAGATTGCATACATTAACGAGTTTAAGTCAAACATCGCGTTCTGTTTACGTTAGTTCTAGTTCAAGCAGGAAATTACCTTCGGAAATATGCACAGTACCTTCTCAGGTATATTGTAAATATAGCACCAGTAATTATTATGCAGATTCAATTACGATTTGTGCCCGATACGTTAGACTCCCATCAGGAAAAGCGACCTTTTAAATGAACGGTACAACTAAGCAATATGAATTATTTATATTAAATCAACTAACAATCCCTTATACTCATGTTTGATGGTGGTAGATTTTCACAGTACTGATCTGGTTAAAAACAATTTAGAATCGAAACGACGCTTACAATGGATTTAGCCTAGTTTGGTGACCGATCTGTGTAGTTATGTCCTTCTCAATCTTTGTCTGCCTCTTTTTCTTCCAATCCCACTCTCTATAGCTTCAAAAATGGTCATGGTCAAAATGGGGATGCTATAATTCCACTGACTCCTGACAATTGCGACTCTCGTGCAGAGTTCATAAAAAAAATCAGAGGGTTGTAGGGTTTATTTATTATAATATTGTTACCAAGTTTATAAATTATTTTACATTGATGTATGTGTTTGTTTCTTTTTAGTGTTTCCCTTTCGTCGAGTTTCAAATCTCAACGGTGTTGAAGAAGTTTTCGCTTCAAAACTTTAATATTTTGCATTTATTTAAGTACATACTTATTAAGTAAAATTCTTTTTATTCTAGAAGTTACTTGATGCCAAAGTAATGGGGTTTTACGTTGTGTTTTATCCTTATTTAGCTAACGTTTCGGCCAGGCAAGAGTTTTCATAATCTCATTTGCCGTATGATGGATACTATAACGCTATTCAAAACGTTAGCTAAAAAAGAAGGCAACGCTACACGGCGTAACAACCCAAATATTAATCACGATAGAAATAAACTTTTTTTTTTAAATATTCTTTCACCTTTTACCAACTACTCTTTTTAATTTAATTTTTTTTATAACTACCTTCCCATATTGATAATTCCTCATCCTTGCGATCTCTCTAAGGAAAGCATTCCATTGTTCTGAATGCAATTCTGTTCTCCAAAATGACCTTGAAAGAATCACATCCTTGTGATTCTTTCAAGGACATATAGAAACCAATCATGCTTTCAAAATGTAATTATTGATGTTCTCAAAAGTTGTCTTGATAGAATTTCATTCTTGTGATATCTTGAACAAAACCATTCCTTTGTTAAGAATATTATGAACTTAATGTGCAATTTGGCTGTCCTGAAACGAAAAACCTTCCCAGTGGACAGACAAAGCATCATTTTGTAATGTTTTGTAATGTAACATATAAATAAATGGATTAATTTTAAAAATTAAACAACTGTCTAGAGAACATACGGGAGAACTTACAGGTGGACGGAAGAGCAAGTTGTGAACATCTCAGGAAGACACGGCACGACCAAGTGAATTATATACTTGATTCACATCATTTAGAGTCAGACTAAATAAGTGTACATGTAGATTATTGTAGTTCTTTGTGTTTGAATGAAGAAGAGGCGTTTCACCCTCTCTGCCCACCCCAGCGTAAAGATAACTTAGTTAAAGTAATTCCCTATTCACATACGATAAGCCTGACTTATACTTCCGATCTCCCGTAACAATGCCCCCACATCCCGCTCTATCCCGGGAGGAACCTTAATAACTTCCACCCCGGAGCTTCCGGAAGCATTTTTAAATTAAGAATTTCCAATTACACCGATCGTAAATTTCCCAAATTCCGGTTTTCCCTGGTACAACATTTTTCGATAATCGAATCTTTTAATTATTTAAGTTAAATATTCGGAATATTTGTAGATAGAAGGAGCTTTTTTACATAAATTCTACACAGAAGGCCCTTAGCAAAAAAGTTCTCTCACGGCCTATGTCATCTTTGGGGTGCTGTGTCGAGAAAGGGCGAGTTTTTTGTGAAAGGAAGAAGAAGAAGTTTGGGAAAAAAAAAAGTTAATAATTGTATTTTATGATACATTTAAGTAATTAATCATTACTCCCTATAATATTTTTTATCTTATTTTTGTATACTTCTTTGTCTTTTATTATTTGTAAATGTTATCCTGACGAAACCTTTGGTTTTGAAACATGTAGATAATTTTGATTACAATGTAGTGTTTTACAAAATGATTTGTTTTCATATAATTAATAATGATATTGAAGAAGATATTATAATTTTTTTTTACTTTCTTTCTTCTCTTTCTCTGAACTGTATGCGTACTATGTTTTCTATTTTATTTTGCTAACTATTATTTCTTATTTCACTAGTAACATCTTCATTTTGTAACAACTAAACCTTGATTTACGCATGCTGTGAACATTGATGGCAATTGCATTAATGTAATAATTGTTAAATTGAATTATTTAATTGTAACACTCTGCCAATTTTTCAAACAATAAACAAATAAATAAATTATTAAATAGAACATTAACCTTAGTTATATTCCTTGACTAAAAACAAAGGTTGAGAATCATGGAACCCGATTAGCGACAACATTGTTCAAGTCAAACTTTTAAGCTTACTTTGTTGCACAGTACAACCTTTTTTTATTTTCCTTTAATCCGCCACCAGTTAACTTCTGTGCAAATCCGACTCGTCCTCCGGGTCAAGAGTTCAACTCCCTGGGGACAGCGAAAATAAGCAAATACTCCGCTGCGAGTCCGAGGCACATTGTCCGCTGTCTCACCCGTCAAGTGAACACGGGTTAGCCACCGATAATTACGAGCCTTACCTTGCTCAATAATTAACAGTACACGAATCAATGGCATATTTGTTTAATTATTTAGATAAATAAATAAATATATATCTGCAAATACAGCATTACTAATAATAATAATAAACCTTTTGCAAATAGGTATGTTACAGAGTTATAAAAATTATAATTAATGCTATTTACAATCTTATTGAACAATGTAACATAGGTATCTTAAATTATTCATAAGCAAGAACCCCTCTCAGGCGAAGGTGAAGGCCTCCTTTAAAAAAAAAACGTTCGTGAGTAGATAAAGTTCTGACGTTATAGGTTACTTTGTAAAGCTCATCTTTTGTTTTGTTGGTAGGGTTAAGTATTTCTTTTGTTTGTGTCACTTCTTGTATTTTTGAGAATATTTGAATTTTTTTCTTGAGAAGACTTTGGTCTTGATCTTCCACGGTGACCAGTTGGGTTGGAAGATGAGGAATGGTTTTTAGCATTACTAATAACGTGTGATGGCATTATTTATTTTATTGAAAAGACAAAACTTAGTTTACTTAATTTTATTTATAATATACGCACAATCTACATGTTTCGTGAACAATGTTCATAATTCACTTCATCAGGAGTAAATGTTAACAATAAAATACAAATCACCTGTAGAGTGGAAAGGGTAGAAGGAAAGAGTAGTGTAAGTTTATTAGAATTAGGGTTTACAACGCCATTAGAAGGGAAAGACCGGTTAAGCGATAAAATGTTCAAAAGAGCGTTTTTTTTTCCAAAAAATTTGATCTTGCAAACTTCAAACGCCGTACGTTCCAACTATTTCTACCTATTAGATAAGTTTTTTGATTTTCACGGCCAAAATTATTTTCATTATTTGTTTTTGGGGTGTTATGCCGTGTTGCGCTACCTCCTTCTTTAGCCGACGTTTCGGACAGCGTTAGAGTGTCCATCATCAGGGCAGATGTGTAATTGTTAGTGGTGAAATGTGTGCTTATCTAGGAAGCAATACCGTGTTGCCAGCTCCACTCCACTACGAGCTGGTTTTAAAGTATACTTTACAATAGTTGTAGATTTCACTTGTCTCCGCAATCCGGCGTGGAACTGGTTCCAATAAACTTGTTCCTCGAAACCACTGTCATCTAGTGATCCTTAGTCACCGGTAGAACGTAGCCGTAAATAATTAAAATGTGAGTTTTGAGCAAACAAAAATAATTAGGGTTGTGTACCGCCTTAACCTCCTGTTTTAATCTTTGACTTAGTTGAGAAGCGTAATTCCTTATCGGCTGCGACCTTTCTTCTGTCGGCAGCATTCAAACTAATTCGGTCATTCCACATAGCCAAAGTGTGCCCAAAGTGCTTTCAGCGTGGCATTCACCCATAGCGTCAAAAAATAAGATCCATCATAATTCCGTGATGGCTTTCTGGCCTAACCTCCCCCGAAGCCCTTCGGCTCCTGCGCCGATCCGAAGGATAAGTCCCGGCGGGGGGTGAGAGTGTTTTATAGTTTCCCAGGACTCTCGACGTCATTTTTCAAACCATTATTTAAATTTATTGTTGAACTTGTCGCGCCGTGCCGTTCATTGCGTGTTGTAATGTCTCACTGCGACTGGAAACGGTTTTAACACCGGCCATAAGCGGTGGCACGCTCGTGATAATTATTGCACTGGTTGTTTTTACGACTTATTCCTTTTTTTTACAAATCGCGTACTTATTAACGCGACGCAGTGACTCCGCAATAAAATGCATAAATAATAATACATTTTTATTCCAGTGTAGTTGTTGTACGGGTTGTGCGTTATCCGCCATATCTAGAAAATAAATATTAATAATTACAATTCAATATTTTGTGATGGTGCTTTTAAGCCGCCGCTACCCGAATTTCTACCGATTTCTTGCATATCTCCCTTGAACATTTGAAATTCCCTCGATAGAAAAAAATCGCAACGTACGCTCCAAAAATTTTTATTTTTACGCCTGTCTCTATTATTTAACAAGTTATATGTGTTTTTTTTAATGTTGTTTTAGACAACCCCCACAAGATTTTTGCTCTATTCTAAACGAGTCGTGTTTTTTTAAACATTTTCACAATTTTTGCTTCAATTTTATCATTTTAAATATTAGCGCGTTCTCGCTAACATTCGTAATTACATATCTATCCATCTTTTTATTTTCGAGCGAGGATACGGCGCCTTAATTTCTCTGATTAACAATACAGTTCTGATGATCGGTAGTTTTCAATATTACTTCGGTTCGGCGAGATTACGAGTCTTGTTTATTCTCGAATCGTATTTACAATGAATACCTAACTGGAGTTGACGTCCGTTCTAAAGTGTGCTCTCTGTAAATCTGCCGCGGGGAGCTGCTCACTGAAGATACCCGCCTGTAGATGGAAAGTGATTGGCAATCTTCATAACTATTCGTGTATTAGATCCAAACGTCCGACTGTTGTCTCAATCATGTATTACTACCAACGACACGCTGAATACTACACATAACAACTCTATCTATGTTTAGAGACATTGAAACTACATATATTTACAAACACTACAATATTATGATTACAAGTATAAAAAGTGTCAAACAGTATTTGTCTTATAAACAAATGAAGGATTTTGTCATAAAAAAAACTTTTCCTCTTTACGTAAAAATGAATTTTTAATGAAGAAAATATCTTAAGTTTTTATAAAACAATATTCAAAGAGAGTGCGTTTTTATTATACACGATCCGATTGCCATACGCATTAAAATACAGGGACATTCATTGAAAAACGGGTGAAAAATCACAAATATCAAATTTTAAAAATATGAAAAGAGTTTCTTGGGTCGGTTCGACAGTGGAGCATTGACAGTCGATATTTCAGTGGAGCCTACTCTGAAGAACACGTTGGGTTCCGCTGATTGCATAACCTACGGACAGCGAGGTTTTTGTGAAGTGTGAAAATAATCTTAGTTATTATATTAGCAAACAGCTAAAGACGAATTTTCAATAGAAGAAGAATTTTTAATTTTGAAGAATAACAAAATGGTTTGAAGCTCTTCTTTATGTACAATGGTTTTATTGTTAATGTGATTGATTATCGATTATATTTAATATTTTCTTCTTATTTTCTTCTTTATTAACTTGACGGCCGGCGTGGTAGAGCAGTGAGGCTTTTGACTCGCAATCCGAAGGTAGCAAGATCAAATCCCGGCGTGACCAATAATTTTTTTTTTTTATTAATTTGTGTTATTTCACAATTAATTCATTAAAAATAATATTTACTATATTTGCAGATCTATATATTCATCCCAGACTTGCAGAAGAGTCAATAGATGTCGCACATTAAATAAAATGGATAATAATTTATCCAGACACCATCTAGATTGCATTTAGTTCGAGTTGAATCTTGCAATCATTCATAAAGATGGCAGCCAATTAAAAATATGAGTTAAGAAAAATGAAAGATAATATGGGTGGTTCTTAGTCGAAGTATGGTACAGTTAAAAGTGACCGAATTGGATATCGACACCTTAGCTCAGTGGATAAGAGCGCCCAACCCGGAAAGTAGGGAGGTCCTGGGTTCGAGTCCCAGAGGTGCCAATATCTTTTCTGATTTTTCTGTTTCCAGATTTTCGATTGAGTTTCGCTCATAATGTCTTCATTTAATTAAATATTACAGTTTGAGGTTTTACTCATAAAAGTTAAAATAATAAATAATAAGATAACTAATGACTTACAACAAACGCTTATATAACTAGTGACTTAAATTCAAAGGGTTTATTAGTTTACTCAAATCGTTATAAAACAAAACAGTGAGTAAGGAACAATACTTATTTGAGTATGTTAATTTTTCACGTATAATTAACTAAAATTAAGTAAAACTTTTTACGGTTAACCCAACTGAAAAGTATTTCCCTCTCCGTTTCTACATGCTGCATAATATTTAGACGAGTTTGGTATTTCAGCAAACATTTTGGATATCACTTCTAAAAATATATATTTACGTTTTTATTTTATTCGGAAAATCGCAAAGTTTTCCCGTCCTCTATTGAGAAATATAAAATTTATGGATTTTATTTCCCGAGGGGAGTTTTCTCCTCCGCAAATATGATTTGTCTGTTTAAACAGTTGGCTTTGGCAGATCGTATCTCCATTTCTTTTCCATCCACATCAGTTGAAATATGCAAATTCGTATTTTGCTTTACCTACACATTCGTGGTAACGTAGTACTTAGTTTGCGATATTTTCGATGGTGACTGAATTTTTAAAGCAGCAGTAAAATAAAAATAAACAAATTGGTCAATCGAGTTTCTATCTTCTAATTTAAAAGCTTTGGAGTTGGTAGCCAGTGCAATACAGGTGCTGCAGCCCTAAAATGGATGCTAAAACCTAACCTGTTTGAACATTGCTTAGATTTTTACTTCAATTCGTTCTTATATGAATACACATTTTGAGAGGGCTACCAGTTTTCTTCCTCAGTTTATCAAGACTCATTCTGTCTAGTAGCTGTACGTGTTTCTTAGTTGTACAGACGTACAATCTTTTTTACACAGCCATGGGCAACACTTCTTACACATTGATATTGTGATTATTTATGCAAAAATATGTTTATTTTTTCCGTCCATACGACGCCCGCACAACACGTTCTGCCGCGAGAGCTGGTAAGTCTTGAACATTGATTGGATGGCCCGTACACTTTATTTTCACCTTTTGCAAGTTGGGAGCGGCTCAGCGCGTTATGCGGACTTCATGTGGACGAAATCATTAGATAGTTTATTTTTGGTAGCCTTCACATATTAGATTGAATATCAGCACCATATGTTTTTAGGTTGTCACCTATGTGGAGACAGACGTAGGAGGTACATAAATGTGAACAAAAATACTTTCATAAAAAAATACTCGTACATAAATACTAAGGTTAAACACAAGTTAAAATTCTTTCATTGAGGTTGATAAAGGGAAATTTATGTTAATCTTTGAGAGAATAGAGAAAGTATTATAAATGTAGAAAAAAAAGATGGAATTAAAACAGATAACGTAATAATATTTAAGTTTGACAACATTAAGGTAAAGTTGAATTTAAATAAAAATATTTTTATAATATTTATGAATTACTTTTGCTCCTAAAATTACTATACTAAACAAACTAAACATTTTTACCATAAATGATAGTGTATCTTGGGAATACAGGTTCCGACATAAGGGTATTTATTAATGGATGTACTTTACTTACTTTAATCAGTGATTCCTGACATTATTTGGAGTAAAAAATGTAAATGAAAGTTTGGTCTCCCGTCACTTTTTTTAAGTTTTTTTTTTTTAAATTTATTTTTCCAAATCAAACAGAAGAAAATCTTCCACTTGTCGTCAGTGTTCACTCAGCCGAGTAACCGCATAACCCCTCACCATGCCCCTCACTGTCCAATATGTACTAAATTTTTAGAATTTAGTTGGAAAAAAACATCAAAAATGTCACCTGAGATCAAAATTTGTTTTTCATTTTTTACTCCAATTAATGGCAGAAATCAGTGGTTAAGGTAAGTGAAGTACGTTCCTTGATACCCTGTATGTACAGGCTGAACTTCCGACGTAGTTTTTACAGTATAAGTATCTAATAATTCGCCTAAAGTCTGTGAAAGCCGCAGTAAAATTCAAAACATTCACAACTTTTACGAAGTATGTTCGAAATATTAGGAATATTGGAACACGTGACAAAGCACGCTTTCCCAATTCATTCGGTGCTTGTACATAACACATATCGTACAGAACATTGAAACTATCGCCAAGTCCCGCGCAGTTGCGTTACTTCTCAGTAATACATTTCCCTCTCCGGGAGACACGATCCCACACGTGCACACGTGAGAAGTGGGAGGGGTTGGGAGGCTAGAAAGAATGGAAGAAGCCGTGAAGTATGTCCGGGAACATATTGCCATGACATCAAGGAAAAATTGCCAAAGTTTTAGACACGGCGCGAAGCTTTATAGCCCCCAACTCCTTGAACCAGCTTTCTTTAGTCTTTAGGAAATCTTCACTGTATGCTCACCTACATACGAGAACGTTCTGGCACTTTATTTTGTACTTATTTCGGCATGTAATTTAACGCCAGTCAATCTTTTAAGGTATCTACGACGGTAATATTAAGAATCTACAAAGTGATTTTAACTAAACTCAGGTTTTGTCGGTTTACTCGCCTTTTAAAACTAGAAATCTTTGTTTGCAACTGATACTTCATATTCCCCATAACTGATAAAAGCTTAGCACGCTTTTCGTTGGTCATATTTTTTTATCTAAGTTGATATGGAAGCACAAATATACGGTTTTAGAGAACTTACGTTAAATCAAGAAAAAATTGAACGTCGTTTTAAAAAATTAAATCACGCAACTAAAACTTTGAACTCTTTTGGAAAAGTGTTACTTTATGCGATCTGAAAATGTGTTAAGAAAGAAATGATGAATAAAAAACAAAAACAGAAAATAATTTTTGATGATAAAACTGTTCAGTTTTTAACACCTTTTTAATTATTGAACATGAAACACTAAAATCTTTAATGACCTATATTTTATAATTTAAAGCAAAAATAAATAAAGTCACTCATATCCTTACTAGATATTTGATATACGTTTTGATTACAAAAAAAAATTTTTGATCACAAAAATAATTTTGATCTCAAATCCAAATCTGAGATTTGTATCAAACTGGCCGAAATGGGCCGCGCATACGTTCCTCTTAAGCCGTATTCAAATAAAAAATAATGTTTCGCGCTAGAGGATAGAAACCTTCCATATGATCCAAAAAGTTTACACAACAAGTTGCACACCTCAATTTTTAACAAGTTTAATTCCTGTTCGTCCACTAAAGCAAATTAATCTTCAAATTAAAAAAAAACAGCAAATTAATTTTCGAATTATTATTTCATAGCTTTTAATGACTTTTCAAAGAGAAAATCAAGGCAACTCAACGACTTGATTTTGAGTTGTCAAGATACAAGTTTTTTTACTAATCTTATTGGTCCACGGAATTCCACGAAGGGAATTTTAAGTACTTTTGTTGAAAGTTCTATTTCTACGTTTACATACGACATTTTGACTAAAACCTAATAGAAAACACTATAGACTTAATAATCGGAGTTTTAAAGATTTTCAGGAATTTCGTGCGGCGCTCCCAAAAAGTAAAACACTTTTCGCAAACATTGATAAAAAGGAATGAAAAAAGTGACCAGCTACCATCTACCACAGATTTAATGTCAATTTTGTGTTTTTAGATAGCTTATCTAAGCTCAAAACATAGTTTTTTGTATATTTTATACCACCTTTGGCATAATCTTTAAAAATGAATGCATGAATATGAACTTATCCCCAGTAAAACAAAGGTTACCTCTACCTCTGCGAGAGTTCTTCCTATCGCGTAAGTCAGATGAATTATAAGACATATCAGTTGGAAAAACTTTGATATAATACCCCACTATTTCATCGTTACGTGTTGCTCCGGGTTTGCAACGCAGACCAAACTTTCCTGCTAAGTAAGAAGTGTTACTCCTGATGTGAATATATGGCAACTTAATTACGTTGGATTCATATCTTTCCTCCTTTTTATACCAAGAACCATTTTTTTCGCTTTGTAATAACATGCTTCCCTATTAGCCTGTTTTTTCCCTGTGAAAATTCAATTTCAGTACCCTTCAGTAGGTTGTGTCTTACGATATGTTGTAACCAAACTCAAAGCTTTTGCCACGCAATTTTAAAAATGTGATTTATTTATCATCCTGTAGCTCTAACAGGGCCGGTCTAAGGAAGGTTTTTTTTTAAATATTTTCATTTATTTAAATGTTACATAATTACAATTAGGTCCGGTTAACCTTCCAAGTATCCATTTGTTAATGGGTTCTTAATAACAAAACTACTTAATATTTTTTAACATAGAATCTTATTATTTTTATTTTATATCATAGACCTAATTATAGACCTTACATAGACCTAATCATAGACCTAAGATAAAAAAATAAAAGTAAATTAAAAATCTTATAAAAATTGACGTTTCTTTGTTTGTTCCTTATAATTTACTATACGATTCATCCGCTTGCGATGAAACTTTGGTGAGTTGTTGTGCACAGGCCCGCGAAGGTTTCCATATATATATTGTATATTGGTGAGCTCTGGCCTCATGAACTTTGTATGAAATTTATTTACGCGAGTTATTTGAAAAATGTGTATTTTGTTTAATTCAGCAATAAGGAGAAAACCATGAAAGGGGAAGGGATCCAGGAAGGAAGGGGTGAGGAATCCGTAAAGGTGAGAATGACGGAGGGTGGGGGGTTGCGGGAGGGGAGGGGATGGAGAGGGAAAGGCGGAAAAGGTGAAAGGGGAACGGGGGAGGGGTAGGGGAATGCGGGAGGGGAACAGGGGCGGGGAAAGACACGCAGGAAAAGGGTGATGGAGGAATTACCGTAACCGGTTAGTCTATTATGACCATCTTATGCTGTCATTGGCCGGTCAAAAATAAAATAAGTGAAACAATGTTTAAAACTGTTTTAATATACATATATATTATTTAAACATCCACAATTAGATGATGCTTTCAAAAGAGGCAGTCATGATAACTGTCGAAAGAAAATGTGAAAAATAAGAAAAATGTTTCCCGTTATGTACTCCAAAAAAAATTATTACTTCCTAAGATTTCGGTGGCTTTCCGGCTCTGGACTGGAATGTTAGTAATGATTTTCCTAGTGGATGTAGAGGTAATTTGGGTACATTTTTTTCGAAACACGCTGTGCTAGAAAGTTCAAAAGTCACGTGTGATTTATGTGTATATTATTTTCACATAATGTGTGAAAAATATTATTTTTGACTCGCAATTCCCAAGTAAACATAGCTGTTTATTTAAAATTAAATGAGAATTCAATTGGTTCCCGAAGTTTGTTTCGGAATTTCTTGCATTGGGCAAAATTCGTCGGCGTGAAGTAACAGGGTGCCAGAAATAATGTGAGGGTGTTTGGAAACTATTCGCGTGTGAAGCTTCTCACCAGGAGATAAATCATGGGGGCTGCGAGCTCCCACTGCTGGTACCAGGGGCACATAAAGAGAAAACAATGGATTCTTTCACGAGCGAATTTGACTACTTTTCGCTCTTCGGTATGGATTTTCGTTTTATTATTGAAAGTTTTCAACTTTACAGTAAGCTTATTTAATTATCATAACAGCGAAACTAATAACTACGAAATGCGTCAGATTGGTTGTTATGACGTTTAGTATTAAGTTCTCGTAGATTAAAAAGCATAGGTGGGTTAGGTTTTTTGGAGTGCGGTCTGAAGCAAGGAAATCTTGTGTGCCTTTTTTTAGAATAGCTCCGCAAATGATACCTTGAGGAAATATTTTCCATCAAGGCCTAAGTCATCTTAGAGGATGCTGTGTAGAGGGTATTTTTAAGGAAAGGAAGGAGAGAAAGTACTGGGAAGGAAAAGGATGCGGGGGGATAGGAATCTGGGAGTCAGTGTGTCCAGAAGTGACGGATGTATGAATCCATCCCTCCAACTGCGGTGCAAAGCGTTGGGTCGAGAGAAAGGTTAAGAAGCCTCTATCAACAAATCTCTCGATCCGGCCCGCTATGCAGCAGGTGGGCAGACGCTTCCGCCAATACCAGTGAGGTTTGTCCCAGGTACCCCTGCTAAGTAACGTAGCGGAACGTAGCGAACTACTTTGGGTGACCTATGGCAGTGGTATTGGTTATCCAATACACACAATCCAATATTTACAAACACTCCAATAAGTACCCTTACCGCCTCATAAAAATAATAATGACGCCTAACTAATAACAATAATTTATTTTTTCTTGAAGGAATGCAGGGCTTGCAATGTTAGCGGAATGCAAAACATTCCATAACTCAGAGTAATAAAAAAAAATAAAAAAAAAAATAAAAAAAACTAAAAAAAAAAACAAAACAAAAACAAAAAATCAGTACACAAAATTTGACAAAAAATAGAAAAGAAGTGAAAAATATTAATAACAAATTTTGCCAATTGTCGTACATGGAGGATACTTCACGCCCCACGGCGATCGGGGGTACGAGGAAACGAAGCCCCACGGTAGTCGGGAAATGGTCTACCGTGGGGCGTCAACTACCGTGGGGCGTCAAGAGGGACTCCATCCAAGCAGCCATGCAGGGATGATGGTATTCTGACATTGGCGTAGTCCGCACCATAAACTTCCCATGCAGTAGTGTAAAAATACTCTGAAAGTATATTATAGAGTCCCCCAGGAACATTTTCGTAGCGCTGCAGTATCTAGGTAGGCGGAGTAGGTGGCGATATGCATTATATTAGGTGACTTTTAGATTATGCCATTAGAATACGGTGTAATCTGTAATCTGCCCATAGTTCTGACGTATATTAATTAACTGATGCATTTAAAATATACTCGTCAAATACGTACGTGTATTAAGTAGGTATCCAAATCCAAAGTTTCTAATTTTCCAAAACAATTATTTTCTATCATTTCAGAGCATATAAAAAACCCTACCAACATTAAATAAATCATATTCTATTAATCAAATTCAACTACCTCATTCGTTAAAACTGTCGTTCGATTTCGAAAAATCTCTGGAATCCGAAGCAAGTGTTTTAAGTCATTTTAAATACTAGTTAGGTTAGGCTAGGCTCATTTTAACACTGGTTAGGTGGGTATAAAATAAACTGTTTGTTGAATTCCCATTTTGACATTAAAAAAACCCCCTTACACGAATTCATTTTATTTCCCATTATCTCTAAATATCAACCAGGAGCACATGAGATGTGCGGGGCTAGCGGCTAACACCCGCCACGTACAAGTTATTTCAGGACTTGTTACAGTAGTCCAGTAGCCAGGACATACATTCAACACACAACACAGTTTACAGTATACAGTATAATATAGGCCCCACCTGTCACCCAAGGCAGATATTGGATCGGCTTCACACGTTTTACTTTACTTTTGTTTTAACTTTGGGATGCCAGCCATACTGTTCATCCATCACACCATTGGAACGCCATTTCACGTTTAAACTTCCATTTGGTTCGGTGGAGGGGAATAATTTATAGTTTGGTTGTGCAAAGTCTTTTTAAATTTTTAATTATATTCAGTGGGATTTGGGATGCAAAGTCGTGTGGAGGATGTTTAGAAATTGTGTATTAAATTATTTACCTAAGCCTTAAACTGAAAAATTGAGTTATTATTGTAGAAAGTAATCACTTTGTTGATTCACATATTTAATTAAATTAAAACACTTATTTTATGTAATACCACGAGTTTTCATTAATTTATTTACCGACCGGTTTTTGTGTAACATAATTGTACCCTGATGATGCTTAATTTCAATTTGGGAGGCGGGAATGGGTACCGCCGCCCCGGGAACCTTTATTGGATAACCAACACCTCTGCCATAGGTCACCCCGAGTGGTTCGCTGCGTTTGGTGATTTAGCAGGGGTGCCCGGGTTCATGGGGTGAGGTTTGTCAGGGTTATGAAGACGGATGGCCAGGACACACTGAACCCCAGATTCCTACCCACCCCTTAAACCCTTTCCTTCCCAGAACTCTCCCCCCCTCTCCTTTCCTTAAAAAAAAAATCTCCACACAGCATCCCCAAAGATGACATAGGCCCTGAGGGAAATTATTTTCCTCAGGGCCTCCTGTGTGGAGCTCACGTAAAAAAAAAAAAACCAAAGCGAAACCGGTCTGTAAATTTTTAAAAAAATTCGTGGTTTTACACAAAACAAGTGTTTTATTTTTATTAAAAAAATTTAAAAAACAACAATTTTCCTCTCCCCACCTTCTTTTAGTCTCTTAACACAGCCCAATTTAGTATGCAATAGTCTCACTGGCTCCGGGCAGTTGGGCTTGTATAAATATCTATTAATAATAATAATTAAATAAAATTTGTTTAGCGCAGTTTTTTCACTTCAAGTCGCTTAACTATAATGATAATTTTTAAAATATTTATTTATTATTCAGTGGATTATTTATACACTGGTTCTAAGAGGCTTTACATAACATTAATCAAATAATATGAAACAAGAAATGTATAGTAGGTATATTCAAAACAATGACAAAAGAATAAAATAATAATAGTGCTGTAAGACACGTGACAATAACAATATACAGTACTGCGGCTATTATAGCACAAGTAATGAAGAACATTAAAACTAAAATAAAAGCTCCCTCACTCAAAGTAATTATTTAACAAAGCAGTTATTTTGAAAGTATATAAAAAGTCGCTTTAAAATGTATGTAATAAATATGCACTTCAAAAAAGTTCGCGTTTAGTTGGGCAAAAGAAGTGTTTAGTTTAGGTCATACAAATATACGTTTAAGTCTAGTACGATTTTCAGTTATGAATGAGTATTTATCTTTTCCTTTAAAATTTGTATAGTTGAATTTTTCACAATAAGTTTTTAAATGTAGAAACTTTGAATTCTTCGATTACACAAATTGCACATTTAGATGATGGGCTAGCGGCAATTTTACAGGGTGGGACTGTGCTTCCTGGTGTCGTCAATATTTTTAACCAATACTACTGCACACCTTCAAAAAATCAACTAAATGAACGAATTCTTTCCGTATTCAAACCACATTATTAACTAATACTACTGCACACCTTATTCAAACTATTCCCATTAGGTAGTAGTTTCGCCGACAGTCGGGCGGACATCATAGCATACCTTCTTATATTTGTGTTTTGTTCCTAATTTACAATTGCATCTATCTATCTACATTATTATTTTTTTTATACAACATTTGACATTTCATAGTACAATCCAATAATATTATTTTCTAAATTTGTAAAACAGCTAATCTCCTATGAGCACTGTATACTTATGATTTCGTGTATCCCTTTTATGTAAAAGCCTTTCCAGGCGAATAGGTAAATAAATATATTATTATTATTCCTGCTATTAACAATTAAATTACGAAATGTAACACAAATACATGCAATACATCATTTACAAACAATATGCATCCATTACCAAACTAGTCAAGTACATTACATAGCTACAACAATTCTCCGGGAAATTCCTTGCAATTTATATCATAATATGTTCCTCCAACAGGCGCACTATCGAGTCTACCAGGATCCTACAAGATCCCTTCCTGTTCAAACTTTGCCGAGGTATACAGTATAACTATATAGTAAAGAGGAATAGAGGGGTGGTGTGGAGGAACTAAAGGAACTAAGATAAGCCTCTTGCAGTACTAAACATAGCTTCCCGTTTAGTTTGCAGGGGCTCAGTGTGTTCCTTCACACGCAGCACAGCACAGGCATGATGTATGTAGGCGAAATATGTTATTTTGTTTGCTACATAAAACCTTATTATTATTTTAAGAGTCTCTCCTTAAGGAGCTTTTCGAAATCATAAGACAAATTAAAATTAATAATTAAAAGAATTCATAATCTTCCCTTTCATAGATGGCGCGAGTTTAATTATTGAAAAGTGAATTTTGATGGATTAATTGTTTACGCCCTTATATACGCATTATCAATATGAATAAATAGTATTGGCTAAAAACAAACTCAAATCTTTCAAGAAAGGCTAACAAATACAATACTGTAGCGGTGATTTAATCCAATAATATATATTTGTTAGCTTTTTTGAAAGATTTGGGTTTGTTTATGGACAAAACTATTAATTTATTTTAATATATGTAAGGCGTTTATCCCTAAAATAATTAAACTCGCGCCATCTATGAAAGAGTAGAATATGAATTATTTTAAGAATCACCTTAAGGGGCCATCCATAAATTACGTCACACGAATTTCATGATTTTTTTACCCCCCCCCCCCCCCCTGTCACATTTGTCAAACCCTCGACCCCTAAAATTTCATGATTTTTTACCCCCCCCCCTGTCACATTTGTGAAACCCCCGCCCTCTAGAGTTTCATGATTTTTTGACCCCCCCCCCTGTCACATATGTGAAACCCCCGCCCCCCAGAATTTCATGATTTTTGACCCCCCCCCCTGTCACATTTGTGAAACCTCCGCCCCCTAGAATTTCATAATTTTTTGACCCCCCCATACCCCTTGTTACACTTCTCTACTCCCCCCCCCCCCCCTTAAGGTGTGACGTAATTTATGGATGGCCCCTAATATAACAGAATACAAAATAAATTTGAGCATCGAATTTGCGAGGTAGGACAAAAAAATTGACTGTGAAAAAGTTAGTTCTTAGAGTCTGACAAATAAATATTTTTAAAAAAATCTAAATCTATTTGTATAAAATGCATTAATTGACATTTAAATGATTCAAATGTAAAAGAGTTTAAAATATTAAAAATGCCATTGCATCACTCGTTTGTATTCCTAACCATATTATTTTTCAAGGCGTGTTTTACGAGGACGAAGTCCGTATGAACGCGATATCAATTTTTTGTAAGGGCCTCTTGTGTGGAGCTAATGTAAAAAAAAATCACCCCCAAAAGCACTGCCTTTATTCATTTTTGGGGTAATATGCCGTATTGCGCCACCTCCATCTTGAGCCGACGCGACGGTTCGGACAGCGTTACAGTATCCATAATCCACTTCTTCCCTGATTTAGAAATTGAAATCGCGTTCGCATGAACATCTTAATTTGTACCTTTTGAGAGGAAAACTGGATATTTAATACATAACCAAAAATATTATTTTACATTTCTAGGCAATGTGCAGAAACACCAATTTTTTCAATTAACATCCAATTTTAGGAAAATATCAATTTCAAAGTGTTTTGATCGACGAATAGGTATTTTTTAACATTAACTCCACACAGGAGGTCCCGAGGAAAATAATTCCTCTCGTGACTCTCGAGCGAAAGTTCTGGGAAGGAAAAAGGCATAAGAAGTGGGTAAGAATCTGTGGGTCAGTGTGATGTTCCGAGAGAGTCCTTATGGAGAGGTCAAAAGGTCTCCCTCAACCAGTCTCTCCAGATCTGCCATGCACTTAGTGGGTAGCCGCCAAATGACAAACATCACTCAATAAACCACGCTCCTGCTAAGTCAAACGTAGTCAAACACCTGATGTGGCATACAGCAGAGGTGTTGGTTTTCCAATAAATGGTTCCCGGGGCGGCGGTACCGGTATCCACCCCCCAGATTGTCAGGAGGTCTTTCCTTGAAATAAAAATGAAAATTTATGTACTCGAATAACCTAGTGTTATTATTCTGCAAATTTGTAGGTAATGCATATACATTTTATATAAAAAACTTTCACAGGTAGCAATCACTTTTTGGTTTGATATAATTATAACTCTGATAAAAAATATTTTTTTTGAAAACCACTTTTTGATAACCTTTATACTAGGTATATAATACATGTGTATTTTGTAACCATTATTGAACCAAAAACTTGTTTTATTAATTTTTACAAACTTCTGTTAAAAATCATTTAACTGCACAATTAAACTAAATAACTTTTTTTAATTTGTCTACATCTGGTCACTTTGGTTGGATAGGGTTCTAACTTCACTTTATCTTGTTTGGAGATACGAGGTGCCAACGTTTGCACATACGATTTCTCAAATCTATTCACCAATTTCTGATTTTGAGGTAGAATCGTGTGTTGAGTATTTTAGTTTAACATTAGAGGAAAATAATTAAATGTGACGCATACCTAATACCTACCACTTTAGAATATACATAAATGTGCAGATAGAACCATATACTACCCGCTAAAGTCTAATAATTCATTGCACAAGGTTCTAACTACATTTCCCTACAATCATTCCAAAATAGGTCCACGTCCAATTTAAATATTTTCCTTCCAATATATCTGAACCAAAATACTTTACACAAGATTCAACTCAAAATCAGAAATCGGTAAAAACATTATGAGAAATTGTCTTTGCAAACTTTGACACCTCAAAACGTGGAAATGCGAAGTTAGAACCATAAACCAACCAAAGCAACGAGCTAAAATACGCATCGTAAAAATGATCAACTGTCATATACAAATAAAATGGCTAATGCAAAAGGTTCACAGCGATGTTTACAGGTACTGTAAATAGCCAGCGTGCGCCGGCGCACACGCAAAAATTTTCAGTAATTTTTATTTTTTAATGCGATTTTAAACCTTATGTATAAAGAAACTGTATGAATGACAAGGTAAGAATCGCTTGGGTCATTCTCTTTCTTGGCGTAACAGGTTCCCGAAATACGCCTAGCCACTCGGAATAATTTGTATTAAATTTATCTATGGCGTCGGACCATCATTTTTGTCGCGATTTGAACTGTCAAACTCAGAGCGAGGTAGGTCGCGAAAAACATCGAAAAACCTATCAATTTATTAAATAAATGCATTATTGTGTTAAAGCACAGTTCATTGTTCAAGAAAGTGTTTCGGAAAGTATAATATACGCTAGCACAAAATAAACCCACAAAATATTACGTCAAAGTCAAAACTTTGCGAAATTTACGTGGTTTCCTCCTTGGCCATTGACAATAGATCCTACGTTATTAATGGAATCTTTAAAAGCTTGATTTCAGAACTTCGTCATATCTGTGATAATACAATGTATATGGAAAATTATTTTAGTTATAGAAATGAGCAAAAAAAATTGTTTTGCTGTCAAAGGTCATTTTTGAAAAAAAAAGTCAGTTAGAACCCTGTCCAAACAAGGTGACGATCTGTTAAAAAAACAGATGTTTTCAACCCACAAAAGTTTTCTGTAACCGACAGTTAAAAGCTTTTAAAGCTAGACAATGTTTTAATTGAAAAACACGTCGTGAAATAATCCCTTTTATCCATAAAATAGCATGTTAAATGGTCAATATATACTTTGTAGGTCGATTCAAAGGATTATAGAATATTCCAAAATATGGCATTACCGTAGTTTATGGGGGTCCGCGCCGTTAATAAGGGAGTTAACATTAATGTGTGTATTCCTGAGTTTGAAAACTCTACAACTAAAGGGTAAACTTCTCCGACCAAATAATAGTGCTCTGTTGTATTAATAAATAAGTGAAAACTCTCACTATTAACCATATTGCTAACTGTTACTCTGATGGGTCCAACGCTGGTATTATAAAACGTTAATTCACCTTAACAATTCAAAACTTTTCAATTAGTTCGTTTGTTGAAAATAAATAATGTTCGCATTAGACTTAACCTTGTGGATGCGCCGTATCTTATATGTGGAATAAGCGGCGCACAGTGTGCGAAATGAAAAAAAAACACGAATTAATTGTTTGCTGACTAAATATTAGTGCAATTTTATTATTTTTTTGATCTTGTTAATGAATTATAACTATTTTGACGTAAAAAATTTTTTTTGTTGTTTGTCAAAAAGTTGTTTTTCAAACCTCACAATGCAACTGCGGCTTTTTCTCCGTTTCTTCATAAACTGTAGTGAAAAATTCTTTACGGTTTTGTAAAATCTAGGGCTCAAAATGTTTGTACCTGCTATGTGATATGTTTGTTTTATGTAATTAATTAAAAACTCATTTGATTTCACAGAATTGGCATTTAATATACCCCATTCTTTTAACGCCTCGAATAATTCTCTCCTGGGAATGCATATAAGGCCTTCCTGAAAATAACAAAATTGTTCAAGGGAGGACAAAAGATGATCACAAGTTATATATGATATAAAAGGTGAGACTTTATTCTACAATATGTATATACTCATAAATGGGAGCAAACGATGTTTTGTTTCTAAATGCTAATTGAAATAAGTATTTTAACAGCAAAAAAATACAAAAATAGTGAAACATTAGAGGTTAGTTCAAATCTCACACCACACACATGTAATATTGATATATAGTTTAGTAAATAAAATAAAGAATACCTTGAAGAATGTCATACATAACAAACTTTTGTATATATATCTAAACGTCACTTAATACACAACCGTATCTGCCCACGCGTAGGAGCGAAGTGAAAAATGCGATGACGAACATCAAATTTATGACACACTTTGAGGCGTTGTTATTTAAATAAACACATAAAATGCAGAAACTATTATGCTACTCTAAAAAAAATATTTTAATTAAAAACATTAAAGTTTGCAAAAACCGCTTAATTCTGGTTTTTTCTCAATTTCGTACACTGTGCGGCGTGCACCCTACGCGACTGTCGCAATTATGATACCTTCATAATTTTTCGATTCGGGATATAATATCAGTGCTGCTTTTGCATTCGGGATATAATATCAGTGCTGCTTTTGCATTCGGGATATAATATCAGTGCTGCTTTTCCATACTGGTGACATTTACACTATGTATTGTATGATATTTGTGGCGATACATACTCGTATATGTAAACGCAGTGATATTTTGGGAGCTCAATTGGGAAGGGTATATTTAAGTATTATGATGTTTTTCTCCTTTATTTATTATTTTTATATGGATTCTTACAGCTGTTTTCACTTACGTGAGATCAATTCAGTTATTAAAACTCAGTTACAAAATAGGCACATAAAATTACAAAAACCCATCAGTAATTTTTTTACAAAAAAAATTATATAAAAACTACAAATGACAAACAATACAAATAGAGGGAAGAAACACGAGAGATGCAAGTAGTATACAAGATACAGTGATGCATTATATAATTTGCTCAAAAATATAAATATTGTTACGTATATTTGGCAGGATACTTTTTTGAATCTTAATTACTCATCGACTAAAATGTCTACTTCAGCACATTGGATACATTTAAAAAAGGGGATATTGTATAGCCCTATTTATTTTATCATTTTTAAAGAACGGAAACAATATTTTTCTGTAAAATGGCAAATTCCATGGCAAAGACCCCCAAAAAGACCTTCCACACGGCTTCCCCAAAGACGACTTAGTTTTCCTCAGGGCCACCTAAATGAAGATAATGTAAAAAAAATATTATATTGAATACCTATTTGAATACAAACAGCAATGTTTTAAAATTTATTTACGATAAACTCATTTATTTTATTCTCCGGAGTTGAAAAGGTTGACTACGCCATACATCATTCAGATTTGACGCCTAAATTTTCAGAGATAATGTAGTTAATTATAGATAAGTATTAAAAACTTGGTCTGAAGGGCGTTAAAATTAACCTACTAATAATATTTAACAGAACCATTTATTTTGAAACTATTCTATCAACTTTTCGTAATCTGTACGGGAAATTTAATATTTTCAAAATCTGAACTGATATGTCGAGAATTCAGAATGTTGCAGAGTGTGAAAAGTATTAAGCTTCAAAATGTGAAGTGTAACGAAAGCTTAAAATAAAGGTTTTTTTCCTTGTTGCCAGCGCTGCAACTTTCTGAGCCAGAATATTTCTGAATAACTTAGAAAGGCACTTAATATCTGAGTACCTTAGAAAAAATATAACCTTTTCTCCATTTCTCTAGAAACAATGTTGTTGACAGAAGGATTTTCTTGTTTTGCAGAAATGTTGCTTCGTGAGCAATAATACTGAATGGGTTATTATTGCAATTTCTGTCCGTGGAGTTGCATTGTAAGCGCGCATTGAAGCAGAGGTCGGTGTTTTTAAGGCTTTCTTGAAAATCTTGCAGTTTTGTAAATAATAACAAGACGGCATTTACGTAAAAGCTTTCCATGAAGTCGAGACCATTACTTTTGCATACTTATGACTTAGGTAGTAGATATCTAGTTTTGTACAATTTTTCTGTACCGAAGTATTTAATAACGATGTTGAGAGACGTGCCTGACATTATTGAACCAGTAATTCCTGATGTCATTTGAAGTAAAAAATATGTACAACATTCTAATCTTCGGTGATTTTTTTTTCAACTAAACCATTAAAAAATCAGTAGCTATTGGACGGTTAGGGTCGGGGTTTGAGCGATTACTCGGGCAGAGTGACTAGTGACGAAATGTGAAACAAAAAACGGTTTGATTTGAAAAAAAAAACACAAAAAATGTTACGTCATCGTTCCAGTATCTTCTGTCTTTCGTTTTCATTCAAAACATATGTATGACTCCCTATGGTAGTTACCTACCTAATTATTACACTATTTTTTCAAGAAATCAGTCTTCCTTTTCCGAAGATTTCTCTACTCATAAAGTATCAAACGCGAAACAAATACAATGCAAACGACTACAAGCCATATTAAAAATAATCGTCTTCATTCGACACAAAAAAATGTTCATGGTTGTGTTTTCAATGCTAAATCAAGCGACTACTCGTTTGTGTTAGTGTCAAAAAAGGCAGTGCCTTTCGGTACAAATGTAGCGATTAGTGCCATCTGTTGATTCCTATGTTAATAATTACAACTTTATTAATGATATTATTATCATGTTATGTTGGTTTTTTTTCATGTAATTGTAATTGTGCGGTGGAAAAAAATTGGCACATTTTATATTGATCCAGTTATTGGCCTGTAATATGCATAAATGTAGCAGCTATTTAGATATGTTATATGGCTTAGTTAATCCCATCCAACTACCAGCCATGTGATGAGTTTTTTTTTAATATCGATTATTTCGCTACTTTTCCTACTGCTGATCCTAGATAAAAACGGTTCTTGCCACAAATCAAAAATCACTGCCAATGAATATACCTCTACTTCACGGAGATCATTGATTTTTTTTACTAATAATTAACACAAATTGACTGTTGTAATAAACCATTTTTATTGTGGAATATTTGTTGATTTCAGGCTCTAAGCAATCAATGATTTTAATTAATCAACAAGGGTTCATGTTTTAAAATAATTACAAGGCTGAATAATTAAGTGTGTGTGGCCTACAGTGTTTTCCGTACGCCCTCGGTTAGGGACTTTGTCGCGCAATATTCATTCGTGTAGGTATTAGGACTGCCAAATATATACCTACTCGACCCTTTTTCAGAATGACCAAACAAACGGGTCTCAACGACAATGTTTACAATTGCTTTTTAATGAGACAAACAAAGCGAAAGTCGTACGTAAAAGGACGTGTTAAACTTTGAATGGGTTTAATTTAACAAATACAACCCACGCCGTTCTCGCGCGCATACCAGGAGCACATATGATACGAGGAGGGAATGAAGGGATCGCTAATCCGGAGGTGTTTCAGAAAATCCGGTTTTCCCGTCTCTTGAAACCCAAAATCCGGATATTCGAATAGAATCTGAGTGGAAAAAAATGTTGAATTTTGATCCAAAGCTATTTTTTCATACAGTACACTATGACAGACATAATGAGGGTACCCAACGGAAATCTCAAAAAGTGTCAGTTAACAAGTTTTCTGCATCATGCATAAAATAATATTTATAATAAAACAATTCCAATGATTTTAATACAACATATTTCGGGAAAGACAACATTATACAATAAAAAGGTTATTTTTTAACGTAAGAATACGAATTTAAAATGAAGTTCAATGAAGAGTGTACCAACAAAGGTTAAAGAGTTCCAAAGAAAGAATGAGTCACTGGTTAATAAAGCTGAGAAAACATCATTAAAGAGCTCTTGCCGATGTTTACTGTTCTAAGCCTTTAAAACTTTGTATCCTATGTTATTCACCAAATCACGTTAGAGACGGTTGAAAATAAATTCATAAATTTAAAAAAAAAAGATTTAAAAAAGAACCTAGAGATATTTTGTACTTTTTCTTGTTCATATTATTTTTTTTTCTCCTTTATTTCTATTTGTTTTATTAAGAGGAAACCGGGCGGCCTTTAGTTCATTCAAACATGTGACCCGATTTCCTCTCTGGATTTTGACGCTACTGTAATTTTTTTTAAATAAAATATAGATACCGATTGCTTGTCGGTACTTTTTGCTTTTTTTGTAAAGTTACTTCTTATAATAGTTAGGACCCAACCAAAAATCATTAAAATTGACTGGTTTGAACGCCATCAACAGACAGTTTAGTATACAAATTAGAAAATATATTTTTTTATAAAAGCAAAACGTACAGACATGGAGTATTTTCTTCTAAAAAACACCTCGATTTTCATGACTTTATTTAGGTCTTATCAGCTTGAGGTGCAATTGTCCCTTTCTCTCTGTATTTAGAGAAGTAAGAGCGACAGTGAGAGCAACAGTTTGGTAAAATACTTATTGTTCAAATTTCTCCGCGACCGGGTTTCCTCTTAATCCAAAACCACTCCCTCCTGCATCCAAAGCAAAAGTAATTAGTTGTGTAAGAAACTAATATGTATTTCTGTGATCGAACATTGCCTGGAAAATAACTTTTTTTAAATTTTCAATTTCGGATTTGATTAATTCTACAATTAGGATTTCTGGAAATCCGGATTATCCGGATTGCAATCTCTACCAGGAGCACACGCGATACAAGCAGGTGGGAGTTCTACATAATTATCCTACACGACCGGTAGATCACATTCCAAACTGCCGGGGGTACTGGTCCGTACCGACAGATAGAATGTTCAATTTCGGATTATGTGATTTTTCTGATACATTTTGCGATGCCTAATGAACGCAATTACATCCCACACAGCGCCGAACGAATTGTTTTACTCGATTTTTATGTTCGATAACCGTTTACTTTATGCACGGAGCAATTATTTGAAACCAACTTTTTTTTAAATATTTCCAATGCATTTCCAATTGATTTTTTACTATTTTTACCTTAAATCTCGTATAGTTCGATGAAGGATAAGCGACCTACCTTTGCTCGACTGTTACAAACTCTTGATTGTAATCAATTTAAGAGTACCTACTCGACTCACTAGGCCAGGGGTCGGAATTTGGTCTTAGGCGTCTTCGGCTCTTTGGCTCTACAGACATCAATTGGAAATTCACCTCTACTCAACCTGCCTTATGAGATGGAGCCTCCGAACGATTATTTTTTTTTGCATTCGAACACAAAACTGGTTTTCATATAATAAGGAATCTATGCGCGAGTCTGTTTATAGAAACATTTAAACGGGCAGAAGTGTGATATAACAGTAAGAATGTAGACAACACCCCCCCACATCTTTATAATATGACTCTTTGATGTATTTGTTATCCTGTTTCTTTGACACATTGGCTCTTCTCACTTGACAAACTGCTGACCCCTGCACTATGCCCAAGAACCTTTTTCAATGTCACCGTTCACAAAAAAATTATGCATCAAACTCACCAATTCCTCGCTAACACAGTGTTGTAGCAAACGTTTATACAAATGGTATCGACATTTTTAATGTTAAAAAAGTCGATGTTTAAAGCATACCTAACCAGTTTATTTATACATTTTGAATCAATTTCTGATAATTTCAGTTCATTATTACGGTATCGCAACACGGCGTAAGACCCCAAAAACAAATAACCATTATTAATAGTTTTCTTTTCAATTTTATGTAAACTACTGTAATGTACGAAATTATTTATTGCAAACCTATTGTTCATTATTAAATCCTCTGTAAAAACAATTTTAATATTATAAATACATCCAATGTAATAGCCCCATTGGCGTATAAAAGAGTAAATAAATAAATACCGCTTGATTTATTCGCATTCATAAATCATTCAAATATCTATTTTGATTTTTCAGTTTTTGACTTATTTCGACTAAAATATTGTATTTTCTTTATCATGCCGTACATTCCAGAGCGTCTTCAATCTTCAATCAAATAACACGTAGATATTACAAAAAAATAATATTCAATGAAATTCATGACAGAATCAGAACTTTAAAAAAATCCTAGTAAGTAAGTTTATACTTAGTATTAAAGTGGTGTTCTTTGGCTTTGCTGGATTTGATATACCTTCTTTCAACAGCCAGCCGGGGTCACAAAACCCATCTCAATATCGACCACCATAATGAATACATTATTGAAAAATGTCTTTAAACCCGTACGTATAACAAAAACCGTAGATAAAAGCACACGTGCTATGTCTGTCTGAAACCGAATGCATTCAAAAATCATAAATACATGTGGTTTCTTTGCACAAATCCCAAACATAAACCTGGACAAAACATCGAAGAGAACCGCAAAAATTCAATAAAAATATCAGTTAAGGTTTCGCGATGGTCCAACAGCCAAAAATTTCCGTTCGAAATTACCCAAATAATTTAAACATGCGGTTTGTCCGGAATGTTTTGCCATGTGACGCTGGTGAACTTTTATGTTCTGATTGTAAAGTGTTGATCGAACTCTGAGGACTCATTGTCTCGATAAAACTGTCTTTGGTGGTCCAGAATTTAATTGTTTGTGTCCACCTGAGTAATGTTCTTTAAAAAGGAAATTTTTACAAATTGTACAACGTCTTGAATATTTAGGAAAAAAACAGTTTGGCTACGGATTTTTTAAAAATTCTAAGTTTCATGCCTTGGTTATTAAGGTCTCTTAGAAACATAGGACTACGTTTTTTTCCTGTTTTAAATGTAAATACACATATTAATTATCCTAGACAGAATCCTAGATTCATATCTTATGTCATTTTATTGATTTTTTTTATTTTTTATTTATTATAAATACAAAGTAATACAATATGACAGCAAAAAAAAAATTAAAAAATTATACAGAAAAAAGAAAAGTCCCAATAAACTACTTTTTAAATTTTTGTGTTAATCTAATACAAATTATTTCTTTAGTATTATAATTGATATCTTTTGTCTTATTTCAGATTAAGTCATTTTTCTAATAAAATCTTAATTCCCTTATTGGCAGCCCTGCATTATTGATTTCATTTCATGTTCCTTTTTTTTCATGTTTTGTTTCCAAAGTGAAAACTTTAGTGAATTTATAGTATAAACGTTTACACTGTTTAATTGTTTTGTAATTCATTTTACTTTTTAAAAAAAGGTTTATTTTTTATATAAAGGTTTTGTACCGTAAATAAATATGCCTAAGATTCGCAACTGCTTCCAACTAGTGTCCCCCATATGAAAATGCCATATTCCAACCAGATGGAATATGGTATCCCCAATTGAGGTAATTATTTATTTAATTATTAACAGTCTTTTAAGGGGTGTATACATAGGAATAGCAGAATTATTCTTTTTCCTTCTTTTTATAGATAATTTGACAGCTTCAGCGCGAATATTTTGAATCTATTTAGTAATAAGTTTTATTAAATGTACATTTGTTACTTAAATTTAATTTTTCCGCGACCGGTTTCGATACAACCGTATCATTCACGAGCAGAATTAAAACTAAATTAAAAATTAAATGCAAGTACCAAAGATTAATTAGGGGGGTACGGGATATACACTTTAGAATTAACGATTGTGACGCACAGTATGTAGGTATGACAACTAGAAATTTCAAAACTAGAATCAGGGAACATGAACTTTGTTTACGAAATAATAATTACTCCGAATTTGCGAATCATTTAATAGAGTCAGGCCATAGCTTCAATAAAGAAAAAACAAAATTTAAACATTGCAATATAAATTCATACTTTAATCTTTGCGCTTTAGAAACGCTCGAAATAAACAAAAAAATTAAATCTAAAATTAATTTAGTGAATAAAATAATAGCGCCTTGCAAATCTCCTTTACTAACCATGTTTCCGTATAATATTGACTCCTCCCACCGCTTTCCCCCTCCCCCCAAAATCATCCCTCCCACTACTCCCACCTAATTAATCTTTGGTACTTGCATTTAATTTTTAAGTTAGTTTTAATTCTGCTCGTGAATGATACGGTTGTATCGAAACCGGTCGCGGAAAAATTAAATTTAAGTTACAAATGTACATTTAATAAAACTCTTCAAAAAACAAAATGTCGAGAAATTGTTACATAGTTAATGCCCAAGAAATTGAAAAAATAGTAATAAGTTCACTGACTCGGCATAATTATTTCTCTCCTTTAGTATTTTGGGAATAAGGAGTATATATGAGGCTGAAGAGCTTGGCTTAGTGGGCAAGGAGATACGGTAGAGATTTGTTGGAAATTACCAGATAATTCCGATCTAGTACAAAAAAATATCTAAAGCCATTTCAAGCCACCTTGTGACTCTGTATGGTGGTCTTTCTGAGAGTATTGTATCTACTAATTACGCTACACGAAAGCTATGCTCTCTGAATTTTTAAGATTCATTAATTTCAAACTCTCTATACCTATTGAACAAATCAATAAATGATAATTTAATGAAACTACTTAATTTAACTAACTTATCGTGTAGAAGAACCAAGAGCGATCTGGTCATTTTATTCAAATTAGTTAATGGATCACTTGACGCACTTGACTTAACAAAACTAACAACATTCCGAGTACCAAATCATGAAACGAGACTTCCAGAACTGTTCTTTGTTTATCCGCCGAAAACTAACTATTTCATTAACTCCCCATTCCAAAGACTACATAGGCTTGGAAATAAATTCAGTTCCGTTGATATTTTAATTTATTCTTTATCGAAATTTATTTGTTCTCTAGATTTTATGTTGGGGTTAAATCTTCCTCACAGGAAAAACTTAATCCTTCCACACACTTTTCCACAAATGCTAATCTAGTCAATTCACGCGATGTAATTGCATTGTATAAGTATACTAAATACAAAACTATACAAGAACAACACGTCAACCTACCAGAGACCATATGGGAAAATACTTCACCGACTCCAGATATTTTCATATCAGAGGGTTCGGCTCGATAGAACTCCTAACTGAACCGATAAATCCTACCGATCCCTCAATATAAATATTTAAAAAATCTTTCGTAATCCTACATGTATTTAATATGACTGATTTTTGCATTTTTATATAAAGATTCTTTGACAAATCTAATAAGCCTAAATTTTTAATTAGAGAGCTAGGTATAATGCCAGTAGCCGAAATAACAAATGGTAATATTTTTATTGTCCGAGAATGCCAAATTCTTTTAATCTCATTTCCTAAATCTGTATATTTTCTAATTTTTTCAGAAACAGATTTTTGAATATTACAGAAATTTCTAAAATTCTGACTAATTCTATTTGTCAGAAATTTCTAAAATTCATACATAATTTTTATTATTATTATTCTAATATTGTCATTTCTTTTTAATTCTGCCAATAATTTTTTTAATACAATATTATATACTATACGCTTATTTTTACTCCTGAATAACTTATGTATCTATAATAACGTGTACATGTAAAAACCTTCAAGGCGTGAATAAATAAATAAATAATATAACAGCTAAAATAGCTATTTGGTTTATTTGTTTTGCATACTTCAAAGTTATCTAAAAATATTACGATTTAGGTCTTTTATATCCACATGAATTATTATTGATACTAATACTTTACGCGGTAAAAGTTTAATCTATTAAAAGTCTCGCTCATATTTGAGTCGTAAATTTTTCAATACAAAGTGCTTTTTCGCGGTCTCCGAAACCACAAATTCTCGCAGGCGATTTTTGGACAAAGTTTCAATTGTCAATTTTTTAGTTCGAAGGACAACTTTGTTCACTTGTTCCTTTTAACTGGATTCAGGTGTATTATAATATGGCTGACACACGTGTAAAAATAAAATTGTTCCATACTCCTTTCGGCCACGTTGTGAGGCTAAGAATATGGCTACCCCAACAATTAGGATGCCTTAATCCCACTGGGTTTGGACAGTATTTGAAGTGAAAACTTCTTTAGACCGTTGTGCTAAAATAATAAAAAAATAGCGACACTAAAAAGAGACATAAACATACATCTATAAGATTTAGTTGTAGAGAATGAGATAGTATAATTGGTCTCCTCTGTACGGTGCTTCGTAATCTCCCCACTCTTGTCCACTTTAGTTTTCTGAAGGTTTTACTTCTACCGCGTGTGAATTGCACACTCTGAAAAAATAAATTCCTGCTTTGTGAGGAGTATTTTTAGGAAAGGAAGTTCTGGGAAGGAAAAAGGTATGAGGGGTGGGTAGAAATCTGTGAGTCAATATGTCCAAGAGTGACGGATCTATGATGAATGTAGTGATGAATCCATCCTTCCCACTGCGGCACAAGGTGATATTCAGAAAGAGTCCTAATGGAGATGTCAAAAGTTCTCTCTCAGCCAGTCTCTCCTGATCCGGCCATCTCACTCCATGAATCCGGGCACCCCTGGTAAATCACCAATCGCAGCGAACCACTTGGGGTGACCTACGTCAGAGGTGTTGGTAATTCAAGAAATGGTTCCCGAGGCTACGGTAAGAGTTGAGACTCTTGTGCGGCATTGATATAAAAAAGATGAAATATCGGTTTAAAACATGCATTAAGTAAATTTAACTTACGTACGATTAGTAAATAATACGTATTTTATTAGAGGCCTATAATATCAATAACTTGCTATCAATACTCTTTGGAACAAAATTCATAATAAATATAATATTGTATTAAAATGGTTCGGCGCTTGGCTGAACCCCTGTTGTGCATTCTAGTAACTAATCATCAGTTGGTAAAGTAGATACCTAACCTAGAAATACTCGTATTGTGGGTGGTTTGGTATATTTGTGCTCGTATTATGTCTCGTTGACAGTTGTTGTGTGTTGTTTATTTTGATTGTGTGGGTTTCTATTGCTAGCATTTTTTATAAATACAATGTACGACTTTACTTTTCCCTCTTTTTACCCAAAGCAATGAACAAACTAGGAGTGTCTTAGATCCCCGGTACCGAGCCGTCGTGGATCATATCACATGTACAGTCAAAGAATGTTGCAAATACGAGTAAGTCTAAAGTGAAACTGTAAATAAATTGTCTAATACTTATTTGAAACAAGGTGTCTCTCAATTGAATTTGAGACCTTAAGAAATTATTAAGTAAATATATTATTTTTACACGATTTTTAAAAACGATTCGTCATTATATTGAAGCAATTTATATTTTCCAACTTCTGGCAGTTTATCTGGCCTTGTAGTGAAACGTTGATCCCAATATCCATATCAAAGTTGTGGTTTTTGGTGAAAGTGAGTGATGGACGATTCCAGAGAAATCTCGGTTGTTTTCCAATCTACGAAACGTTGGGAAATAATAATTTGAACAATATAAGCAACCCTTAGACTAATTTATGTACCCCTCAAAATATTCCAATAAGTCTTCATTTTCAGTAAAGTTTATATCCGAATGAAGGAACCTTTGGTTCTGACAAATATTTTTATTAAAATACTGGTCAGCAAAGTTTGATATTTTCATTTAATATTGCAAAAGAGACTCTTCGCTCTCTACGCAAGCAAATCAATTTGGACCTTGGTTTTGCAGGTTTTGATGTTTATTCTTTGTATTTCTTGGGAATTAACTATGTAATAATTTCTGGACATTTTGTTCTGTTTTATTTCCATGTACATTTGTTACTTAAATCATTTTTATTTTGCTATCGGTTTCGACACATCCGTGTCATTCACTAGCAAACTTAAAATTTTCTTTAAAATTCTATACAAGTAAAAAATTATTAGATTTTAATTATGTGAGGGTACTTTGAGGTGTAATTTTGGGGGAGTGGAAGAACGGTGGGAGGAGTCGATATCACATGGAAACATAGTTAATAAGGGTGATTTACATGGTGCATATTATTTTTATTAACTAAATTTTTATTATTATAATTTATTTCTAAGGTTTCCAAGGAACTTTTTTCTAGGGAGATTTTATAACATTATTTCTATCCCAATTTTTTTTTATTATTTGGTTTTTGAAAATTAAAATCAAAGATAAAATATTAAGTATGTAGAAAAAATATTTATTTTGAGTCTTACTGGGGAGCTAGTTTATTTATTAATACATACTTAAAAATTGGTAGGATCTTTAATTCACTATTTGGAAAATCTCTTGCTTTTCTAAGAAGATTTTTAATCATTATTTTTTTTATTATTACTATCAGATAAAAGTAAATCTTATAAATGTTTTTACGTGCAATTATACCGTGCTGCAACACCGACTTTACCAGAGAAAATTATATGTGAAAATAGTAAATATCTTTTGAGGTCCCCAGACAGTTGATCCCTTCGCCAATTGATCCCTCGGACAGTTGATCCCCTAAAAAAATATTTCTGCTATTTGTAAAGTAAGAGAGCAGAAAGGAAAATGTTGGTAAATTAAATCTGCAGGCGTTTCGCGTGGAAATCAGCTACACATATATTTTTATTAACAATAGTGCCGTGAGGATATAGGGCCAAATAACAAAATACCAGTCAGCTTAGGCAAATACGCTACGACTCCTTACATGTATTGTAAAGTTACAAATGTCCTCGAAATGGTTTACAAAGACGACCTCCGTGGTCCCGAGGTAAGACTCTGGACTCACAATCCGAAGGTCGCGGGTTCGAACCCGGCGTGCGTAAATAAATTTTATTTAATATTTGTGTTATTTCACAATTTATTCATTAAAAATAATATATAGTATATTTGCGGCACGTTCTAGAGTGGAAGATACTATCAGTATCGCCCTGGTGTAAGACCACCATTCAGAATTGAAACGTTTCTTGAAAATGGCTTTAGCCGTGTTTAGTGACCAGATCTGAATAGCCAGGTACTTCCCCACCTTCTTCTTCCCTATCTCCTTCCCCTCCCCACTACCTCCCCAGCCTCACAACATACCCCGATTGGAGATGCCATAGTCTCACTGGCTCCAGACGGGAGCAGTTGGGACTCTTGTGCGGTATCAACTGTAAAAAAAAAAGAGAATACCGACTTTGGCGTAACAAAAATCAATTTACTTACATATGCAAAAACATTTTTAAAGCGGATTTCCACTTAAGACGACAGCAGATTTAACTCGATAAATTTTGGTTATACGACTTCTCTGCACGATAACTTTACGAAGGATGACCTACAGCAAAAATTATCCTTAAGGGGGCAACTGTCGTGGATTCGTATTTTGATAGTTTACCGTATTACTCCTTGCGACAAGGAGATCCTTTCAGATGTGATTTCTTATAATACATTTACGATCAATTTATTAAAAATATTTTAGGTTTTTTTGTGCGCAGATACATAGAAACCACCTGCACTTTTAAAATTCAACATTTTTACAAATACAATATGCCGTGCGTTTGTTGGTACAGAGTGCCACAAGACACATTGCCACTCTATTTCAATATGTTTATGTGATGAGAGTTCTCACCTCTATTTTCCGCCCATTCAGTTGGCTCCCCTGTACCACTGAGCTCCGAGGAAGCTGTTATGTGGAATCCATTTGTTTATGTGCACGTCATCGTGTAATATTCATGCAATATCTCAAGTATCGTGGAAAGTATGAAGATGTTGCATCTGGTAAGATATTTGTTTATATTTTATGCAGGTTTAATGATGATTCGACTTGTATCTTGCACAAAATATTGACACTTCTTGCAGTAAAAGTTTTAAAATACCGGAATGAAATAAAAGATTAAAGGGAAGTAATAATATATTGAAATAATTATAACTTATATTTTTTTTAGATACCATTCATTAGATACCACCCGTCTCTTTTTCTCCCATCACTGTGTACATAAGATGTTGATTTTACCCTCTCACTCTTTTCTTATATTATGAGTTGTCCTTTTCTATATGTATATTTAAACTCACACAATGTATATTTTTGATCAGTTTAATTTTTATATCCTTAAGATGCTGATGTAAAGCGAAACCGGTCGGTAGTAGAAAAGGTAAATAAATCGTGGTAACAATCAAAATTATTGCGCTTTTTTAATTATAAACTATTTTTTCCACTTTTTATTTGTGACCGTAACCGATTTTAGCCTATTAACGCCATCTTTAGACTGGTACAATTATTCCTTAAACTTATTGTTAATAGTCATGAAATTTGGGGAAAAGGAGTTAACAGTGGTTTATAGAAGGATTTCATTCATAAAATATGGATTCTCCCATATTTGTTGCTGTTTAAATTGTTTTAGTATATTATTATAATGGGATACAACCACGAATTGTCAGTATGAAAAATATAATTTTTTTACATTAGCTCCACACAGGAGTCCTTGAGGAAAATAATTCCCCTCATGGCCTATGTCATCTTTGGGGATACCAGCTGTGTTGAGGGTATTTTTAGGGGGAGGAAAAAAATTATATGTATATTATCTAACACATGTAACTTAATTTTAGTAGAGTTCTGTACTGCCCTGAAGAAGCTACGGTGGTAGCGAAACCCGGTCGGCATTAAGTTCATAAAAAATAAAAAGTGGTGTTTACAAAGTTATTGTTTTATTTTAAATTATAATGTCACATCACAAAGTATCTGCTTCATATGAACAAAAAGAAAAAAATTATGTTCTGGGAAGGAAAAAAATCTGAGGGGTGGGTAGGAATCTGGGGGACAATGCGTCCAGGAGTGACGGAAATATGAATCTATCCTTCCCACTGTGGTACAAGGCGATGGGTCGAGAAAGTCCGGCTGGAGAGGTAAAACGTCTCCATCAACCAGTCTCTTCTGATCCAGTCCGCTACGGAGTAGGTGGATAAACGCATTCGTAACCGAAATCTATACAAATCTCACCCCATGAACCCGGGCACCCCTGCTAAGTCACCTAACTAAGCGAACCACATGGGGTGACTTATGGTAGTGGTGTTGGTTGTCCAATAAGTGGTTACCAGGGCGGCGATACCCACACCCGCCTCACAAAGTGAATAATAATAATGAGAATTTTGCTTTCACATCTCTCTCTTTCCTAACTCCCATCCCCATGCACCCTTCAGTCTAACAACATATCCCAATTGAGGATGCCATAGTCTCACTGACTAGTTAGCAGGGAGTAATTGAAACTTTAGTACGATATTCAGATTTTAAAACATGTATATGAGGTGATTTGACCAAACCGGACCCTTAATTTTATTTGGACATTGACTATTACCACTGTACTCAAAACATTTCACAAAAATGCATTTAACGCTTGTTTTCTTCATATTTAACTAATATTAAATTCTGTAGTTATAGAGTTTATTTGTGGTTTGTATTATTTTATACTAGCTTTTCCCCGCGGCTTCGTTCGCATGGTATTACGGGAAATTACTGTAGCGCTTGTACTTATCAATTACCCACCTCCCCCCCACCCCCACCCCCTCCCGCATTCCATACATTCATTCCATTACATTCAGTTTTCAAACATCTCGCCTGCCACCTAAATTTCATAATGCTGTAGCTCAAAGAAAAAAAAAGAATTATCCAATTTTGTTCATTCGTCCGGAATTTATGCGCTTACAAACATTTCGGATGTTTATTTTTATTTAAATATTTGGAAGTTTGTAAATATAATAAAAAATAACACTATTTATTATTCAGTCTTTATAATCGTTACGAATTATATTTTTAATGTAGGAACTCTCATCTGACATTTAATATTTGAATGGAGCAGTAGCCGACCAGTAGGTAGGGGGCTGAGTACCTACCAGCATAGAGCCCACAAATATAATATCAACATCGTTTCTATGGAAATTATTTTTTTCTGACGTTAGCAAAAACTCGCTTTTGTTAGCGACAGAAAATGTATAACAAATATAATATATTAATATTTATAATTTCATAACGCCAGAGCTAACCATTATATATAGCCTATAAGTCTTCGCATATAATTTAGCTTTCTATTGGTGAAAGAATTTTTAAAGTCTTTTTATTGGTTAATGCGTGAAAGCGTAGTAAACAAACTCGAGCAGTTTCGCATTTATAATATTAGTATAGAATTTCATATTTCTCTTATTTAATGCAATTTAATTTTGTTTATTTATTATCATAGAATAATAGAAGAAAAGAAAAGATTTATTATCACACAAAAGAAGATTTCTTATTTTAATATTCTTAAAAATTTGAGAACACGGGCATACAAAAAAAGATATAAGGTTATTTATAGAGTAATTAAATATGTCTAATGTTTTAGAATATATTATTATACAAGCACTATATTAAAGCTAACTGTTGGTGAATTTGGGAGGCAGGTATGGGTACCGCCGCCCCGGGAACCATTTATTGGATAACCAACACCTCTGCCATAGATCGTCTCAAGTGATTCGCTACATATGGTGACTTGGCAAGGGTGCCCGGGGTGCTGCGTGGCAGGCTGGATTGGGAGGGACTGGTTGAGGGAGATCTTTTGACTTCTCTAACAGGACTCTCTCGGAACATCGCCTTGTAGCGCAGTAGAAGGGATAGCTGCATACATATGTCACTCTGGTAACACTGACCCCCCATACCTTTTTTCTTCCCAAAACTTCCTATCTTTCCTTAGTTAAATAGCCCCTAGACACGCATCCCCAAATATGACATAGGCCCTGAGGAGAATCATTTTTCATTTCTTTAAGGGAAAACTTCTTTAGCACCTTTGTGATTTGAAACTCTATGAAACGAAAAATAGCGACACTAAAAAGAGATTAACACAAACATCTACAGGTTTTAGCCTACGATAGAAAGAGATAGTAAAATCGGTCTCCACTCTGTGCGGTGCTTCCTAGCCTTCGCACTCTTGTCCACTTTAGTTTTGTGAAGGTTTCACTTCTACCGCGTGTGAATTGCACAATCTTATTTTTTAAACGCTCTTTGTATTTAGCCACATTCGAAAATTCTCTTATTCGCCCCCAGTACACAGTCCTTCCTGACGGGATCCATTCCTCTTCTACGCAGTGAAAGTGGAAAACATTTACATAAATACATTTTCTTTTTTAGAATGTCCCGAATATCTCATTATGTTTATCTTCACAAACAGTCACAAAAACCTGTGAATTCCATCTCCACACTCGCGTAATATTTTTTTTTAATATTTAACGTAAAAGGTTATCATGAAAGGTTTGGCGGGAAAGTTTGAATGGGAAACCATCAAACGCGGAATTAGCATTATCGAGGGCACGCAGAATCAGTTGGTTTGCTGTAGGCAGGAACTGCCAACAATAACATGTGACATGGAACCACGGAACTTGGAGAGCGGAAAAAGCAATAATTTCTGTACCCTAAAGGATAAACCACGTAAGTCCATGTAAGTGTGGTTTATCCTTAATGCTTAGTTCACACTGAGCTAAATATCTGCGAGCAGATATCTGTTGATTCGCTAGCGCTTATCTTTTGCCCTTTCACACGAGGCTATCAAATATTTCTTCCTGTGGTAGGAGAGGGGGTCAGTCGAATTAGGGAGTGGCAACGGAATGCATATTTTTTGTACTGAAATCTGTCAACTTGACATCTGTCATCCACGGGTCTAGACAGCTCCATAATTACAACAACCCCCTCTTCTGCTTTAGTCGGAGTAGGGGAGAGTTATCTTCTGGGATATCGCGTCTGGAGCGGTTACGTCTGAGATGTGTATTGTCTATGATTAATCTGCGCTTAAAAACGCTTAGGTGTGAACGGTCTGAAGGGATTGTATGGAGAGCGTTATTTGGCGTGCTATGATCTTTTATATTTGATAGCTGAGTGTGAACCAGCTCTTAAGGTGCAGATTTGTATAATATACCATACTAGCGAGTTCGCGGCATGTGTTGCAATACCACTCAAATAAAGAAATGGTGTCTCCTTACGTGGCCTTTCCCATTTGTCCCCATTCCGCCTTCCTTTACCCTCCCCTCCCACCTCCCTTCCTGCTGCTAATCTATACAAAATACACTCATTTTTTCAAACATCTCGCGCGCTACCTTTTGAAATTTTTTGACGTGATAACGTCTTATAAATCGATATGAACGCCCGCTGCATGCACGAAAAAGTATGACTCATTGTCACGTTCCGCCAGAGCCGAGCGTACAAGCGAGAACGCGGAACAAGCATTCGGCCTAAGCGTTCGGCTTATGACACATCTATCTCTCTTCCACTCCCTCGTTATTATATGACGTTATCACGTAAAATTATCGTCCCCCATTTTTTATAAGAATTTCATATTGCCAGAGCTCACCAGTATATATAGAAACCTTCACGGACGTGCGCACAACAACTCACCAAAGATTCAGTGCCATCGAATGAATAGTATGGGAAATCATTTCATAACGTCAGAGCTCACTATTATATATTAAAACCATGTCTGGCATGCGCACGTCAAATCCCAAAAGTTTCATCGCAATCGGATAAATTAACAGAAAAAAATTCACAGACCCAGAGCTCACTATTGTATAAAATATATAGTAACCATCCCGGGCATACACACATCAAATCCACAATAATTTCGACATTGTGTTGTTACAGTTGTGACGATTGTTGTTACATAAGAAATAATAAATTAGTCAAAATAAAATCAACGATCTTTCCACCAATTCTTCGGTTTAGCTCTGGGTCGCTTCCACTGTCACCCACATAGTCATAATTATTGGTGTCTTGGAAATAGCTGATTAATGAAGAAATAATATTAAAAATAATTAAAAGCTTTCCTGTTTCCATTCTAGGATTGGTAATATCCCATGCCTCAAATGGAGTATTTTAAGAACCCTATTATTATTTGTTATCAGCCCAACACATTCGTCCTTCTTGTCTCCGCCGCGGAGGGCACAACACCGGGCGCGCTGGTTAGGGGGGCGCTAGCTGTGCCTAACAACACTGGGCGCGCAAGAGAGGGGGGCGCTGGAAGAGCCCACAACACCGGGCGCGCAAGGGTAGGGGGCGTCAGGCGGGCGGGCGCGACAATCGCGGTGACGTCTTTAATTTCGGTAATGGATGTTTTCGCATTTCTGAAATTTGTCAAGAAACGAGTATTCCCCAAGTATCTACGTAATATTTGAATATTGAAGAACTTTCAATGGATTTTTCACGGAGGTGATGATTATAAAGATGTTCGATTTAATCACGCAGATTGGTTTTCATTGATGTTTTCATCTTTTGAAATAACCTTAGAATATTTTTAATTTTAACGAAAAACGACAAAACAATACCGTAACGTATTTTAATCTCAGTGATTGAGATTACTTGAAAAGTTTTCAGCAAAACTCCAAATAAAATCGAGGTTTGTCGAAATTATAATTGCTTTATTTACATTATAAAATTTAAAACAACTATTTAACTGAACCAGACGTCCATATTTTAGCGGGCTCTAAGTTACTCTGAAGCTGGGAGACCAGTCACACTGGGAGCTCTGCTGTCTTATCATACCGTCGTCTCAGTTCTTATTTGTCCAATAGACCATTTTAGTTTTTGTTCAATCTCCACTTTAAAATTAAAAATAAAGTTAAATGATAGTTAATTACTTCACTAAGAATTATTTAAGCTATTGAGACCTCTACCTTAACGAAAATAACTTTATCTTAAACATCCATCATAATGTTTCATTGAAATAATTAAAGAAAACCTTCTCCTCCTATAAAATTTTCTAATGGTCTGTTGGACAAATAATAACTAAGGTGGCGATATGCCATTTCCGTAACCTTTTGTGCTTTAGGCACGAACTACGTTATGTGGTACTCTTCTAAGGTGCTACTTAATTGACATATTTTGGGATACCTCAAAACTACATATAACTATATTTACTGAATGTACATGTGAAATAAAACTCTCAAAACAAAATTCCTAGAAATTGTTACATATGTAGTTAAGGCGCGGTGTACCCGCTCAAAAAGAAGAAGATGGAGAGATATGTAAATACGAATGTTAGAGAAAGCGCGCTAATATTTAAAACGATAATATTTAAGCGAAAATTGTGAAAATGTTTAATAAAATACGACTCGATTTTAGATTTTCATGGCCAAAAGTATTTTTGTTATTTGTTTACGGGGTGTTAATTACGCCGTGTTGCGCTATGTGTAATGATGATGGACACTGTAACGCTGTCCAAAACGTTGACTAAAGAAAGAGGTAGCTCAACACGGCACAACACCCCAAAAATGAAGATGAAGAAGAATGAAAAAATGCGGGAAGCCGAACCTTAATACCCAAGAAATACTTTCAATTGATTATTTTATGCGTCTTCTAGCTTTAGATCGAAATAAACGGACATTTCTCTGAATAAACATTTTAGGGGAAGTTTTTTCAAGATTTTCCAGTCAACTGTGAAACTTATTTGAATCTCCGAGGCATTTTCTATTGTTAATTTTAAAGTAACAAGTTTTCATCTCACAATAACCTTTCGTTTTGTTTCTCAGGTAAATAAAAATAAAGTTTTGTTCCTTTCCTTTTAAAAACGACGAACATCGAAGACAAAGGAACGGGAAGTGTATTAAAAGAAGTTAGAATTTAATCTGAAAGTTATTCTTCAGGAAACAAAGAAGTTTTGATGTGTTTTTACATCGTACGAGGCAAGCGTCCTCGTGTGATAACTTTGATTTTATTAACGCGAATAAATGGGAACTTACAAAACTTATTATTTATTACATCACTTTATTTGTTTATTAAGACATACACATTGTATAATTACAAAAGTAATAAGAGTTATTAAATTATACATACATGTTTATGTTATATAAAACGGCAAAGTATTAAAAGGCATACATATCTGGGACCGAAATTATATAATAAAATCCCCTCAGAATTAAATATTAAAACATGCAAATGTCCTTCTTCGGTTAAATAGGAACTAAATGGTTGGTTGGCTTTGGTAGGGCGGAGTCTTAAAAATTATTAAGTAATGTAACTTAAAATTTTCAACGGTTATCTATTAATGGCACATTTAGTAAAAACTTGGTACATATTTAATTTAAAAAAAAAACAAAACAGCAACATTTTTTCACAGAATGAATTTTTAGCATTTTCACCAGCATTTGGTTCCTTAGAACGGACAATTTGCCTAGCTAGAAACTAATATTATCCTACAAGACAAAATAACCCTTCTACACATTCTTAAATATTTTCAGTTATTATGCAATATTATTCCTGCGTTATTTTTGCTATAAAAAAGTATCTAATGTAAATAAATAAAATAATAAAAAATAAAAATAACAATGATAAATGAGGGATATTTGTACGAAAAAAGAGAAATAACAACAAATTGTCAAGAGTTGAAATTACTCATTATATCATCAGTTCATATCATATTCAATAACAGAGATAATCAAAAAATGTACACCTATATTTATCAGAAAAAATATTATTCAAAATTAACACTATTAAAATAAAGATTAATAAGTACCTTCGAAAAAATATTATTCAAAATTAACACTATTAAAATAAAGATTAATAAGTACCTTCGTTATTAATAAGTACGTGTCTCGTGAATGAATTTTCATAATAACTGATAATTAAGTATGTAGTTAGAAATCAAATTAAATGACGCGCCTAGATCATAAAATAAAACGACGGAGCTTTGAATTCAATTGTTGAATTATAATACTAATCGGTGCTTAAACAAATTGTTTGGTCCTGAAAACCGTCGGAAAAATACCATAAACGAAGAAAAGCTGTTAAAATATCAAAGAACTGATTTTTTTATGTTTTCGTTTATGATTTTGAGATCTACTTATTCCTACTTAAGCTAACGCTCTGTCATATCTTTCCACTGAAGACGCGAATCAACAGAAGTGTGTTGTGGGCGTGTGAGTGTTACCGAACTAAGTCTAATGTTCGTATACTTCTGGAGAAGTTGGCCGTACATTTTCAGATGTAAAAATTATTTTTTTCATGAGAAAATCAGTTTCATCGCCCTGTCTGGAATCAAAGGGTCTTAAAAAAGTACATTAGTGAGGTGTACTGTGATATTCGGTTAATTTATTTTGTGGTTACTTAGAGTTTCAATGGTCGGTTCTTCAGATTACAAGTCGTGTATATTATTGTCTTATTTACAATTAATATTTAACTGCACTTAATGCCCGTTCTAATGGATGATCTGCGTTCATCTGCGGCAGGGGAAATGGTCACTAAAGATGCCCAACTGTCGATCGGATATTATCGGCTATCTTTGTAACCGTTCAGGTTTTACACCAAGTTCCCAGTACCCAAAACAACTTTATTGATCTCTGATGAGTCAACTTTATTAGAACAAGTATTTTTTTATAACTTTGAAGGTGATTCCTATCAACGTAATATATTATTGAAGAAGAAGATAACAATTAATAATAATCTAAACGAAAATATGAAAGAGAACAAAAAATAAACATATAACGGTCGCAACTGAGGCTCGAATCCAGAACTTTTCATTTTACCGGGATGAACGCCTTATCCAATAGAGAAAAAAAAATTGTCGAAGATAATAATGTTAGTTCTAAAATATTCTATATGAGATTGACAAATATGACGGTTTGATAAAAGGTGGCAGCAGTCAGCCTAATTGGTTAAGAGGGCATCCATTAATTACGTGAGCTGTTTTTTTTTCAATTTAGACTTCTTCTCCCTCCCCCTCCCCCCTTTGGTGAGGTTAAGTGAGATTGGGGCCATCCCCCTCCCCCTCACATGAGATTTACACTACAGTTATTAAAAAACTACACTTATTAGAAAATTCATTTAAATTTAACAAAATTAATATTAAAAACAGACCAGAGCACCACCTTTTTATTATCTCGATAATAATATATATTCAAGTTGGCGTGAGATTTTATTGACCCCCCCCCCCCCCCTCACCCATCAGTTTAAATGAGATTTTACTGGACCCTTTCCCCATTTTGAGCTCACGTAATTAATGTTTGCCCCCTAAGGACTCATCCCGGTAAGACGAGAGGTTCTGAGCTCGAGTTCCAGTTGCCTCCGTAATCTTTTTTATTTTTCTGTGACTTGTTCTCTTTCATATTTTCATTTAGATTATTAGTGTTATCTTTTTCTTCAATGATAAATTACTCTGATGAGTCACATCAAAACAATATATAACTACCTATTAATGACATCTGTTGAGAGATATTGAAACTACGTACATTAAATTCAGGGTCACAATTCTAGGAGATTTCTATTCAGAGTCTCTTTCCCTTTCGATGATAATAATATTTACTTTCATATTATTAGGGTTTATGTTAACCGTCGTACGGCAAACTTAATGGCAGTTGTTAAACGAAAAAGTTAAACGATTTAACTGAATTTTCCACTACGAAGACACTATAGGCTGAACCGGCAGTAAATACGTAAGTTTTACTACGGCTTTTACGATTACGCGGGGCAAAAAAATAATTTCAAGGGACGTTAACTTTGCGGTAACTCGTTTGTTGTCCACTGCGGATTCAGAAGAATGTTGACTTCTTTTAATATAATAATAATAAATCTCATCGGAATACAATTTGCGATACATAATTGTAGTATATGTAATTATCCATGTATCGGATCATTCGGAAACGTTCGGGTTCCGACGAAGATTGTCGAGCGGCCGCGGTACCCTCGGTGCCGAGGCAGCCGTCGGCGCGGTCAGAACCATTTTAGTAGTCTTAGTTATCACTCGCTACGTTATCCATACTAATATTATAAATGCGAAACTGCTCGAGTTTGTTTATGACCTTTTCACGCATAACACAATATAAAGACTTTAAAAATTCATTCACCAATAGAAAGCTAAATTATATGCGCAGACTATATTTTGTATATGATGGTAAGCTCTGGCGTAATGAAATTATAAATATTAATATATTATATTTGTTATACGTTTTCTGTCGCTAACTAAAGCAAATTTTTGCTAACGTCAGAAAAAAATCGTTTCCATGGAAACGATTGCTACTGCTTCTGAAAATTCAAATATTAGAATATGTTTTATTTTTTTGGACAAGCTTCTGTTTTGGAATAAATGTCAGTTCCTACATTAAAAATATAATTCGTAACGATTATAAAGACTGAATAAATGAACTGAATAAATAGTGTAATTTTTTATTATATTCACAAAATTTCAAATATTTAATTAAAAATAAACATCCGAAATGTTTGTAAGCGCATAAATTCCGAACGAATGAACAAAATTGGATAATTCTTTTTTTCTTTGAGCTATAGCTTTATGAAATTTAGGTGGCAGGCGAGATGTTTGAAAACTGAATGTAAGGGAATGAATGTATGGAATTCGGGAGGGGGTGGGGGTGGGGAGGAGGGGGTATAATTGATAAGTTCAACCGCTACAGTAATTTCCCGTAATACCATGCGAGCGAAGCCGCGGGGAAAAGCTAGTAGACAATAAAACAGTACTATCGAATCCATTGTACATTGCAATAAAACAAGAAAGAACTTACGTGTACAGTTTATTATTTGTGGGCTAGTAAGGCCACAATAAAAGAACATTGCAATAACGATTAAACTAATTTGTTTTTTGTTGAGGCCTTCTGATTTTGAAAACTGGGTTGTTCTTCTGAACCTAGATACCTTTTACCACTCTGTCACATTTCTACCTAAAGTGAGGAATTTTTTTACAACAAGTGAATTCTCTCTGAATCTCAAAGGGGAAATTGTGGCAAGGGGGGAAGGAGGCCTCAAACGCCTATCGAGGGTGAAAAACACAAGCTGCGTGTATATTTATTTCGAATGACAACCCGCGTGACAGGATTAACGTTTTAAACATCAGTTGTAGAAAGAAGACAGGTTGTAGAGATTTTTAAAAATATTTTATGAAACATCATAAAAAAGAATAATCGCTGTTACTTCATAGGTGATACCTTTTGGAGTTTAAAAATAGTTTTATATTTTATGTCGTCATATCAGTCTTTTGTAACATTATAGAATACACGCAAGTCGAGGTAGCGGAAGACAACTGTGATTTATATGAAGTACACTTCTATCACGAAGATTTACAACTCTATAACGTAATTTTTACTATAAAAATATAAACACATATATTTTTTTTTTAAACGCAAACAGTCGTTATGTCTTTAGTACAGTAGATTTTAAAGTAATTATAAAATAATAATATTGGTTATTCTGTTTAATTTTTCTCCACTAACTGGTGGAGACAACTTTATGTAGGGTAAAAAGAAGAACAACCCAACTATGCGTGGATTCTTCAAGACGGACGCAAATAAATAAATAAAATTGGGTGTTAATATTTTTTTACATTACCTCCATTTTGTGAAAGGAAGGAAAAAAGCTCTGGGAAGGAAAAATAAGAAGAAGGTTATCATTATAACATCTGCATGGTACGTTATAATTGTTATGTAGAAGAATTAGTAGTAATAATGAAGGCGTGGGAAAAATCATATTATTGAAGGACATGTTTTTTATGAGGGCCAAACCCTTAAGAAAACTGGGCGTTGGGGGGGGGGGTGCTAACCAAGGGGTCAATAAAAATCTCACGTCAACTTTAAAAGAATATATATATTAATATGTAGAGATAATAAAAAAAATATTAAATTGTTTCACTTCTTTTGAAGTGTCCCATTTTGCCCGCTGAAAAATCTAATGGCTATTATGAAAAACATTTATTTCGATAGTAAGAAAAAAAGTAAAGCAGAAACGTTGAGAGTTTTTAAAAGAAAGAAAAAAATAATTGAGACAATATTGGTTATTTTCTTTGCCCGGAATCGCCCGAATTGGTAAAAGTGCCGAACAAGTGTCATTTTATAACAACTGTAGTGTAAATCTCAAGTGAGGGGGGGGGGGATTCCTCCAAATCTCACTTAATCTCACCGAGGGGGGGAGCCCCCTTATTTATATTGTGTTGTTAAAAGGATAGAGTGATGGACGTTTCAAATCCTCATAAGAAAGCTGTATCGGGATTATTATGTTTTTTTTTGTGCCTTGCTTTACATGATTATTATTACTATTTTATTTATTTATTACTGTATATATATATATTTTTTATAATTATTTTATATTTGTATTTTTTACAATGAATATAAATTTCATTATGCCTATATTTTATATTCGTGACAATATAAAAGCATTAAGAATACATACAATTTTTGCTTGTGGCTTTCTTTTAATTTATTGAAGGTGTAGTAATAATTTTTGTAAGTGTTATAAATAAAAGAAAAGCAACCCGAGAGCGCACGCAAAATGAAACTAATTACCCCTGAACATAAACATACTCACGGGAGTTACAAGCAGAAGGTAACGATTGTGTCTTTAATTAATTTATGATCTGTTCAATGGACCTGGTGAGCCTACGTTGCCTACCTAATCTGCGTGCGCAGTGTCCAATTGCAGATTAGGGGTCGTCAACCAAATCACAATTTTTCATCAATCTTTACCATACATCAAGGAGTAATTATTTGTGTGTCACACTAAAAACTCTCGAACCCACCTCTGTTGTCATTGCAAATGAAATCAAATTTGCAATCCTTTTTTAACCTAAAAACTCCAACACCTCTGCCGTAGGTCACCCCAAGTGGTTCACTATGTTTGTGACTTAGCAGGGGCGCCCAGGTTCATGGGGTGAGGTTTTTCCAGGTCTTGGTGGCAGATGCGTCTGCCTGCTGCGTGGCGGGCGTGATCGACAGAGATTGGTTGAGGGAGGCCTTTTGACCTTTTCAGCCCATCGCCTTGCACCGCAGTTGGAGGAATGGATTTTTACGTCCGTCACTCCTAAACACACTGACCCCCAGATTCCTAACCGCTTCTCATACCTTTTTCTTCCCAGAACTTGATATCCTTCCCTTCCTTAAAAATACCCTCCACACAGCATTCCCTAAGATGACATAGGCCCTGAGGGAAATTATTTTTCTCAGGGCCTCCTGTGTTGAACTAATGTAAAAAAAAAATCCAGGTTAACGGAACTATTTTCAACGTGATTTCACAGTTTAAGAGTGTCGGCGACCAAAGTGGCTTAGTGGTAGGAGTCTTCTTTGGAACGGGAAATTAAGCGATATGGGTATCAAAATACGCGTATCAACCTACAATCTCAAGGTCTCTGTGAAAAAATTGAGCAGTAAACTCCTAGGCCCTTTTTTGTTAGATAAGACACTGTTGGTTTTCCAAATAAAATAAAATACTGAACGCATTAGTCCGTTTAATCAAACCACCACATAGCGTTTCAAAGATGGCACTAATTGTAACAATAATAAAGACCCGAGTCATTCAGATCCCGTTTTTACCTAGATTGTATGCGGTTGGAAATGCTTTCTCAGAGGTAGGAGATGTGTTCAACTGCACGAAATAGTTACAAACAGACTGTATGGTATATTAGCGGCACGTTTCAGAAGATATTTTCAGTATCGCCCTGGTATAAGACGGCCGTGTTCAGAATTGAAACATTGCTTGAAATGGCTTCAGCTGTGTTTTATTACCAGATTCGAATAGCCAGGTACTTTCTTACCTTCCTCTTCCCATCTCCTTCTCCTCCCCACTACCTTCAGCCTCACAACAAACCCCAATTGGGGATGCCATAGTCTCTCTAGCTCCCGTTGGAAATCTTTCACAATCAATTTACATAATTTTTTTTAAAAAACATCGTCACAATTCATTAATTATTAGATATTTTTATCTTTGAATTACATACTAACATCCTTATGGGCTTTTACATTATATTTTGCATGACTTAGTGTTTTATAAACAAAACTAAAAAAAATAAGTAGATAACGATAAAAACCAAACAAAATAACCCAATACGTAGTATACAAGTGCATATAATTGGAGGAAACGTGGAATGGCATAAAATTGACGTGACCTCTGCAGGATAATGGTGACGTGACCTCTGGAGGATAATGGTGACGTGACCTCTGGAGGATAATGGTGACGTGACCTCAGCAGGATAATAGACATTTGGTACTCGGTACATTTAGATAGTTTTCAATTTAATAAATCACAAAAACTCGTATATTATTTGCGTAAAATCTTTGATTGAAAAATTGTTGACGATCCCTTCAATAATTATGTACCTTTCCAAATTGACCTCCGGAGGTGTAGCGAGGTGGTGATTAATACACATAAAATCCTCGCCACTGTTTATTCGGGCAACCAATGAGATTTATACACTCAATTACAGGGGCATTGAACCTTTCATGCATTTAATTATCGTCGTTGACATCGAATTTTATTTCTATCCTTCCCAATTTTTTTTTAATTCTTCACGGTGGTCTTATTCAAAAGAGAGGATGTTGTAACTGGAAGTTGTTTATTTCTAAATCTAATACGAAAATGTACCTAGTTCTCTTTTTATTTAGGATTATTTATGTAGTTTCGACGTCCTTCAACAGATGTGTATAGTTTTTAGGTGTCTCAACATATTTATTTATTTCATTTACAAAGATACGTGAACAAGTAATACAGTTGTGTTAGGTACATAGTATACAATAAATAATGATTTATGATTAAATTAAGGCAAATTAAAATTAGTAGTATGTAGTATGCAAAGCGAAATATGTATAAAGAAACATAAACTTAACTAAAAAAAATTTAAATAAAACAAATAAATTAATCTAAAAAATTATAATTAAATTTTTTTTTTAAATATCTTATTCTTTATACAAAATAAATTTTTAAAAAAATTTCAAAAATAATAATAATTCACTACTAACCTGGAATTGAAATTAGTTAATTAAGATTGTTATGTATTATTTAATTATATCGTATCTTTTATTACTCAATAAAAAATAAAAATTAAAAGTGTATTCACCACGGAGTCGTGAAATTATACGTCTCAGTAAAGTGATTATAAAAACTTTGTTTTATAACAAATACGAATCTTTAAACATGTCTACAATATTCCCAAATTTATTGCCAAAATGATGTAGTCTATTTATAGGTGTATGAGCTTCATAGTTTGTTTTAAAATTGTCACAGAAAAAGGTAGCACTTTGCCTATTATTTCTGGTCGGTACGTAAAATTTTATTTTAGCGAGAATTTCAGGGTTGTAAATGCAATTATTAATAATTTTATTTAATAGTTCAAGGTCAAAGATGATCCGCCTATCTGACAGCGTAATTAAGTTGAGTTGTTTCATCAAAAGGACATAGTTAATATTTTGAATTGGAATATGTCAGTTTAAAGTTAATAAATCTTAGAAATTTGTGATGTGCCCTTTCTATATTGTCGGAATGTATTTTATACAATCGGGATCAAATAGGCAATTTATATTCTAACCGGCTTCTTACTAAAGAAGTGTACAATGTTTTAAAACATTCTAGTGACTTCAAATCACTTGTTGTTCTGCATATGAAACCAAGCATTTTTATGGCTTTCTTTGTTATTTCATTTAAGAAGTACCTTTGAAGAGTGACGATTATCGTCGTTCATGTATGAACAGTTACGGAAATGGCCGATGATACGAGATAGACAGCTGGACTCAACAGTACCGGGTTCTCTGACTTCAGAATTACTTAGAGCATCCAATAGGTTGGACGTCTGATCCAGATACATATTGATTGAAAATCTTATGATAACAAAAATTAAGTAACTTCTAGGAGAACCTCGATCTTTATCGGAGTTTTCCCATTCCCATTTCAAGTACTCTCAATCACTGGGATTGAAGAACATTACAAATTTAATTATATTTTCAAAATCTAAATGGAGAAAATTGTGTTTTCGAAAAATTTGTCAAGTATATCGTAATCAATGTCACCGCCATCGGCACTCCAATCTTTATAATAAAGTTATGGCTGCCTCTAAGAAGTGTTTCTTCTCCCGTTGGTCTTCTGCTAACTCCCTCCAGTTAAATTAAAGTTCGCGATGTTCACTTCCACTCCATCCACTCCATCAATTTGGGAGGCGGGAATGGCCGCCCCGGGAACCTTTATTGGATAACCAACACCTCTGCCATAGGTCACCCCAAGTGGTTCGCTAGGTTTGGTGATTTAGCAGGGGTGCCCGGGTTCATGGGGTGAGGTTTTTCTAGGTCTTGGAGGCGGATGACCTGGACATACTGAACCCCAGATTTCTACCCACCCCTTAAACCCTTTTCCTTCCCAGAACTCTCCTCTCCTTCCCTTCCTTAAAAAAAACCCTCCACACAGCATCCTCAAAGCTGACAAATGCCCTGAGGGAAATTATTTTCCTCAGAGCCTCCTGTGTGGAGCTAATATAAAAAAAACCTCGAACATTTTATTCAGAAATCTTTTTAGTAGGCTTTATGGTTGGAGATTGATTTCTGAGATTTTGTTTAGTTGAGGAGCATGTCGAAATTTTGGTTAACGGGATGAAAATGAGCAACCAAAAATTTCCGTCAAAGTTTCATCCTGCACCCTCAAGAGCCTCGGCAGGAACTGGATGGAGTGAATTCGAAACATAAAGATCACCAAATTGTTTCTAACTTTGATTTATAAAATAGGCAACGGTACTGGAAGAACGAAAAATGAAGTCAGCTGTTCCTTATTAAGTTATCTTTCTTCACCATCTGTGATTTTACTGTTTCCTTTCATATTCATACATTGTCGTCATCATGTTTTACGAGTCAACAAAACATACTCATAAAATATTCAATTTGCAAGTCGTAAACTGGCTCGGTTTGGTCAAGACTCAGGGGTTTGTTGAAGTGCATAATTGAGGCGCCGAAACTCGCGACTTTCTGCAAAAACCAACAGCCGGCAACCGTTACGGAGACTTATTAATGGCGGATGAGCGGCCTTATTTATGTATTCACGCAGAAAGCATTGAAAGTGTTGCAAACTCTTCTGACAACAGGGGAGGACCAGCCTGCGGGCCCTGCGGAATACCCAAAATCTTCCCCGTGGGCACGGAAGAGTGCCGTGGGCTGCCATTCAATGAGACTGATTTTTTACGAATGAAAGGTAAGATGTATTGTATAGGATCCAAACCTAGTTACAATTTTTAGTTATTATACTTGAAATCACTCGTACCTGCGCGGCGTAGAATGCTATTAAAATAATAAAAAAAAAATGTGTTAAATTATACAAAACACACGAGCAAAAAGGTTTCGCAGTAACTTTGTTTCGAACTTTAGACTTTTTTCAAATAAGAAAGTAAATTTAAAGTTGGAAACATTTCTATTTAATTATTTTAAAATAAACTTCACAAAAAAAGTTTTCATCGACCATTTCGTAATACTCCTAAATTATTTTTTTCTTGCGGATACCACAAGTTACACTTTTTTTAATTTCATTCGTTTTGAGTTGTACTTGCTCACTTAACTAGTTCAATACACCTGTCTTTTCAATAGTTCTAACCTATTCAAAAAAATCTGAATTGAGTTTCTGGGAAAACGACAAACACTTAACACCCTTAAATTGCCTTCATTGCAAACGAATTTACACAAGGCGAAAACTATATATAATACTTACATCTTTTTATGACGTCAATAACTGATTTCGTAACCCCAGTGGTCCGATGTTAGTCGCATTTAATTTACTTTTATTTTACCTTTAGCTGTGCCTGACTTTACTAGATACTCATGTGTTGAGAGAGTAGATGCAGTTTACAACAAAAACAGTTTGAACAAAAATAAAAATAACAACTCATTAATATTGAGTAGAACATTCTTAAAAATAGGTTTAAATAAAATCTTAGATATTTTATCTGTCTTAGCTGATGATCCGAGACTTGGTGTCTGATTTATATTTTAAATAATGTATGTTCTGTCTAATAGCCAGTAGACATGCATTACATATATAACTCTGTTGCAAAGTAGATATCTAAAATGTTTTTGACCAAAAGGGATAACCGATTATGCCCTATGTAATTCTAGTATCACGAGCAGTTTGGATATTGTCAAAAAATCTTTGTTTGAAGAGGTACGCTAGTAGTATGTTTTTGGAATAAAATTGACTAATATCCATAACACAGATTCTTAAAGATTTCATCCGAACTGCTTGTGATCGGTAGTTTTATAAAATGTAATATATTAGTTTCTGAGCTTTAACGATCCGATGAATGGCGGCAGCGCTTGTTCCTCCCCAGACTATAATACCGTACGTACGCGAGATTGGCATAGTGCATGGTAAATTGTTTTGAATTCATGTCTTGAGAAGTACACGGATTTTCTAAGTCTGTTTGCTGTGGTGATAATATGTTCTTTCCCCATTAATTATTTATTTATTAATGAATCCAGGATCACCTACACAGGATACAATTTTTTTGTAAAACCCTGCTCAAATTTGATAAGCATATTTGAAACTCCGGCCCCGTACTGGAAAGTATTCAAAGTGTTGATTCCCCCTCAGATTGCAGACCTGAGGCTGGACACTGTACAAGTACAACAGGTACCCACAGGTACAGTGTACACGGCTGGACGCGGAAGGGCCGGACTTGCAAACGGATAAAAGATTATCTTTTTAATAAAACGCGGACAACATTCGCAGCACGGCTTCAAAACGCTGATTATCTCGCCGTGTTCGTCCATCTTGGCGGTAATTAGCGTGGGTATTCAATTCCCGACACCCTTCGTCTTTCTGGGAGCCTGTTTCTTTAACGTTTCATTGTTAAATAAATTACACTTTCTTTTTAAAACCACGGGTAGCAACACTTCAGCATTGCAAGAAAAAACAAGCATGAAATTTATCCACGCATAACAAGAAAAATAATTCTTTCGCAAAATATCCAGCCTTTTGTTCATTAAGCTTTTGAGTCATTTTTTCTTTATTTATCTACTGGACATTTATATTTATTTGCTGTAGTCGGAGACATATTTTTAAATCTTCACTAGAACCGTAAACTTTGAATCCGCGGGAGAAACGTTCCAATCAACACCCTGCCATGGACCCCAAGTGATTCGCTACGCTTGGTTACTTAGCAGGGGTTGGGTCTCAATTTGGGAGGCGGGAATGGGTACTGCCGCCCCGGGAACCATTATTGGATAACCAACACCTCTGCCGTAGGTCACCCCAAGTGGTTCGTTACGTTTGGTGATTTAGCAGGGGTGCCCGGGTTCATGGGGTGAGGTTTGTCTGGGTCTTGGAGGCGGATGACCAGGACACACTGAACCCCAGATTCCTACCCACCTCTTAAACCCTTTTCCTTCCCAGAACTCTCCTCCATTTCCTTTCCTTAAAAAAACCCTCCACACAGCATCCCCAAAAATGTCATAGGCCTCCTGTGTGGAGCTAATGTAAAAAAATAATAAAAAGTGGTGCCCGGGTTTGTCTAGGTCTTGGCGGCGGATGCGTTTGCCCACCTTCTACGTGGAGAGCCAGGAGATACCGGTTAACTCCGAACTCTCCAGCCGGACTCTCACGACCTATCGCCTTGCACCGCAGTGGAAAGGATGGATTTATACGTCCGTCACTCCTTGACACATTGATCCCTAGATTCCTACCCAACCCTCGCAGATTTTTTTCTTTTTCTTGTTTTTCTTTTTTCGCAGATGATATAGGCCATGAGGAATGTTTTTCCTCCTTAGAGGTAATGAAAAAAAAAGTCAGTGTTCAGTTGGTAATCAAAACATTAAATCGGGTATGTTTTTAGGTTTTCACGGCCAAAAAGTATTTTTGTTATTGTTTTTGGGGTGTTATGCCGTGTTTCGCTAACTCCTTCTTTAGCCAACGTTTTGGACAGCGTTACAGTGTCCATCATCAGGGCAGATGAGCTCATCTGCCCTGATGATGGACACTGTAACGCTGTCCGAAACGTTGGCTAAAGAAGGAGTTAGCGAAACACGGCATAACACCCCAAAAACAATAACAAAAAAAACATTAAATCGTTTATATCCATTATAAAATTAAAAAAAAGATCAGTAGATATCTGACCTAACCTAATCTAACTTTGTGCTACAAAGATGGGTAAAATAGTAATGAAAATCAAATAAATTGAACTTTTTATTATCTAGAGTCAGTGACATTTATGCATGCGTTACAGTGATACTTATATTACATGGGAAATTTGATCACACGTGAGATTTGAACTCGACCTATCCGGCTAACAGCCGAGCACTTTACCTATCACAATATCTACGACCTCCAACGTTCAAATTGTAGTTGCTCTTCAATGGTGTGCCTGCTTTGTAAATTTACGATCAATTTCCGGTGAAACACAAAATACATTTAGCAATAACGAGAATTAAACGCCACTCATTTGGCTTTACCTGTGTTTGATTGTTAAGGGGATATTCTAGTCTAGAAAAAAATATTTATTTCCATAGTTTAGATATTCAAAATTATCTCCTTTAAAGAATTTTTTGAAATTCGAATTATTTTTTAAGTTATATCCTTTTAGTGTCACTGTTTAAATGGAATCTAGCTAGAATCTAAAAAGAATAAAACTTTAAACGCATTTTTCCCGAAACTACTTTTTTCGAGACGTTTGACATGATATCTCAAGTTTTACTGAACCAATTTACTTGAAATTTGGTGTCAGCTCTCTCTATACATTACTCTATCGCCCCTATCAAAACTATATAATAATTAAAATTTTAACTTTTTTTTAAATTTGGAAAATCGAAGAAACTGAAAAAAAAATCTTTTTATTTCAGACAACCGCCATTCTGCGAAAAAAAATGACTGTTCCTTGGTACGGGCCAAAGCAGCATTTGTTTGCATTAAGAATTAATTAGGTTTTTTCTGGTTATTAGGAGGGTTGCAATCGTGTCAACCAGGGCGCGTCTTTTCTGAGACCCCCCACATAAACACCCTGTAACTTTTTGAATTTGAAATTTTCTTTTGATTTTTTTTATGTATTCTTCAAACATTAATAAATATTTGGTAAAATAATGGCTACTAAAAATATATACATTTTTTTTATTGCACCTGAAAAAATAACTACAATTCATGCATTCTACAATTCTACAATTCTACATTCATTTAGACTAGAAAACCCCTTTAAGTTAATCAATCTCACAAAGATATGTAAACACAAAATCGTACTCCATCCTAGCCGTCGTAAAAAGCATTGATAAATAATTACTAAAATGAATTTGGATGGTGTACAACTACACCAAAATCAATCAAATTCTACAGTTAAACTACGAATAAGATTCAATCGGTAAACCAAAATAAACCTACACAAAAAACCATCCCACATTGTAATTCATTGACGCTGAAACATAACAGTTCCACAAATCAGATGTAGACACCAATAATAACAATGTAAATAAATGATCCTGTCTTTAAACGAGACAAGTCCGTATTTGAAGCTTTCCAGTTAGTTAATTTTATTTACGACAGATGGCACTTGATGTCACGGCGGCGCTCGTTCCCGCCGAAATTCTCGAACACTTTTGAATTCGGAATTTTCGAATATGTTGTTAGCCGTCACGGAAATGGCGCGAAACCATTCTTTTCCGCACAGCTGGAGACGGAACTTGCAAAAGTACACACGATAAATAAAGATAAAATATAGGTACACATTCACCAGGGATATGTATCTTACACGAGTGTGAACAACTGTACAATGTAAAATAATTATTGTAAATCGGTTCTCACCGCGAACATGATTTTCGGCAATGTGCATCCTTGTTTTAGTGACGTCATTTAAAAAAAACACATTAGTTTTCTATGCTATACAAACAATTAATTTGTTTATTTGTACGTACAGTTTACAGGTAAATAAATAATGAGGTGCAAGTAGCACAAAAATTTTAATTTAAATACGGTATTACGTAGATTTTGAAATAATCAGTATTCCAGATTATGGTTAAGTAGTAATATTTTGTGAACACCTTACTTGAAGATCCTGTGCTGAGGTATTCGCATGTTTTAGATAAAATGTCGTTGCATATTAGGTTAGTAGCAGTTAAAGTACACCATGATAGTACATAGACATTGTAAAAACAGTAACAATGTAGTGAAAAGAAAGGAAAATGATGCTATGTAAAGTGAACATAACCCTTTCAGTCTTGAATTAAAACTGGCAGTTATGATGAATACTTTTGATGCTTGATGACTTTTGGTAGAGTTATTTGATTTTTTAAATGTATTCTTTATTCTATAGTTTAGAAGTTATTGCCACTTTCATAAGAAAGGACGTGAGGTCTCGTAGGGCGTATTTCTCAAAAATTTGACAAATCGTGCACTGTAAACCATAAATAAAACAGTATATTTTTTAAAGGTCTGAATGTCTGAATAGTAACTTATAGAAAAATATGGTTACTTACAGAAATAAGCATTCATAAAATGCCTTCAAAACTGACTTTTTAAAAAAATTGGGAAAAAATAAAGAACAGATTTAAAATAAAAATCACCGTTCAACGTGTAAAAATGGCTACAGCCTGAACTGCTAACTTAAATCCAATTAAAAATAATGTGCCAAAGCAATTATATCAGAAATCTGAAAACGAAAACCGACAATTTTTATTAGCTATTAGATAATGAAGGATATTTTTAAAGGTTATTTTTTTACATTATCTCCACACAAGATGACCTGAGGAAAAAAACTCTCTCAGGGCTTTTTTTCAGGGCGGTATCAGGCAAATGAATGAGACGGAGTAATAAAAAAATTCAAATAAACAAAAAAAATACTTACGTACATGAAATAAAAATACAAGAAACGAAAATTTCAAAAACACAGTGATGAGATAGGTTTTACATTAAACATGTTAATATGAAGTATTGTTTTCCCATGGCGTGAATATAAAATAATATCAAATTAATGTTTTCAGTCTTTATCTAAAAAAAATAAATCCTTGTAAAGTATAATGTTTTTATGTTGTTACACACATTCAGAATTTTTTTATCTTTAAACAAAATAAAAATCAAATAAATAAATTATTCAATTTCTTCTAAATTTTAGATTTCCTCTAAAGATTTACCATAATAAAAGTAACGTTATCAAATAAATAAAAAGTCATGTATGTATATATATATTAAGTTAGTGTTTGTCATCCAGATATTATTCAAATGGCATCATTAGGTACCTTTGTATAACGTAATATCCTTCCAATTAATGGCATTATTCTAAGCATAACACCATCTCTGACTATCCGTGAAGCATTGCTGAACCCAAGTAATGAACGTGTTCTTCGTATTCCCGGTAATGGTAATGAAGACATCTTTCTCGCGGTTGATCCGGACCATTTGAATGCCAGAAATTCGGGAGATTGATGTTGCGCATTATTCTCCGCTTGACACCTGCAGTGCGCAGGTCTGCGAGATTCCTTTCTTGTGACTGCATGTTTCGTGTTTGCGCTTAACTGAGAATCGTGGGTTATTTTGGATAAAGGCGAGATCTCAATCAATACTTCTTTTTCGCCTCAGTTATATTTCAGTGTTGATTTCTGTGTTGAATAATATATCGCACTCTATTCTTAACTGCGTTTAAAGTAAACAATTATTTCCAACTGGAATAATGAACTTTAATGTAGTTTAAAACGGAATCTTTCATAAGGTATGCCTAATTGTCATAGTGAACTAAATTGTTTAGAATTTTATTTAAAATCATTAAAATATACTAAACATCATTATATAAAACAAAAGGAATATTACTGTCCGCGTGAGATTTCTAAAAACCACCCCTATCATCTTTTCCCATCCCTCGAGGCAGAATTTTGATACTTCTTGATGAAATTTTGCACACAGTAGTTTGATTGCAAAAAACTATATTAAATTAAATTGCAAAAAACTTCAGCTAGTTTTTTTTTATATATTTCACATACAATTTTTTACCTTTATAAGACCAAATACATAAAATAATTTAGTTAAGCAACAAAAAAAGTCCTATTTTGGCGTATGACTTAAGGGGGGTTTCTAGTCTGAATTAATGTCTAGCATGAATCGTAGGTATTTTTTCAGGTGCAATAAAAAAAACATAATATTTTTACAAGCCATTATTTAACCAAATATTGATTAAGCATTAAAGAATACATAAAAAAAATCAAACGAAAAAATTCAAAATTCAAAGAGTTACGGCGTGTTAAAGTGGGAGGTCAAAAAAATGGCGCACTTTGGTTGACACGATTGCAACCCTCCTAGTAATCTAAAAAAAAAAATAATTCTTAATCCAAACAAATGCGGCTATAGCCCGATCTAAGAAAAAGTAAAAAAAATATTTTTTGCAAAATGGCAGCTGTCTGAAATAAAAAAGACACTTTTTACCAGTTTTTTAATTTTTTTTTAAATATTAAAAATTAAATAATTAAGTTTTAGTTCCCGCCATAGAGTAATGTATAGAGAAGGCTCACATCAAATTTCAAGCAAATTGGTTCTGTAGAACTTGAGATGTCGTGTCAACCGTCTCGAAAAGAGTGATTTTGAAAAAAATGCGTTTAAAATTTTGTTCTATTCAGATTCTGGTTAGATTCCGTCTTAACCGGGACATTAAAATGGTTATAACTTTTAAAATAATACGAATTTATAAAAATCCTTTTAAGGTGTTATTTTTTTATTGTTTAAACTTTGGAAATATGAAGAAAAAAAATGTTTTTTTTTTCTTAGACTCCTAAATAGAAACGGGAGTGCATTAAGAGATGCTAAAGAATTGAAAAATCCGAGGATTCCCAGCAACCGAGTCAATCGATCTTTTGGATCGGATAATATCTAAAGCCGAAATAACAGAAATATATTTTTTGAAATTTTAATTGCCGGCAACCCGGGCGTTTATTACAGTAACAATCTAATACAAGAAAAGTCTGTAACCCGTCTCACTAGACGATGTCTGTTCTGAGACGGATACATAAATATGCGTGCATGAACATATTAATACAAAATTAGCATATAAAAACATATTAATCCTATGAACACATACACACAAACATAACATACATACACAAACGTATACGCATGCATGCAGTATTCAGTTTTATTAAATTTAAGAGTTTAGCTAGCATCTAAAAACAATAGCATTTCAACAAAATAATATAAAGTATTAAACTAGACATGGGTAAAACATAAGCAATATTAATAAGAAAGCATAAATCTCTAAAAATTTAAATATCGCATATATGTAAATAGAGAGTCAGGATTAGACTACGATGGGATTATTAGTAACTGAATATATGAATAGGGGAGTCTGAAATGGGTAGGACTCATTTTTTCAAATACAATAATTGTATACGAAATAAAATAAAACACCCACAATTGCCCACTGCTCAATGTACAGCACAACCTTTATAGGAAATCTACTGCCCGTACCCAGAATTGTATGAATATTGAATAGTATACCTACACTACCGAATACCTGCCTAACCTACCCGTACCTGGAAGCTCCCGCGGCCAGGAAATTAATCAATTACTCTGCGTTCCTCTATTCATTCATCGGTCCAATAAGATGAAAAAACTGACGCTGTTAGCAACTCTTGAATTTCTAAGCTTTTAAAAAATTAAAAAATGTTTGTTGATATTGACGTATTTTTAATTGGTATTTACCAACTTTGTTTAGACATTGTTTATACCTCATTTATATTTTGTTTGCATATTGTTTATACGTTTTAATACTTCATTTATATATTGTTCATAGTTTGTTTAAGCTTTAATTTTACTTTGTTTGTGCTTTTTTATACTTTATGGCTCGATTAGCTGTATTTTTAGATTTGCTGTGAAAGCTGTTGAAAAAATTGATCCCGGAGCCAAAAGTTTGATTGTTTTCAATATTTCGTACTGTAGTCGCAATGTGAATAACTTGGTGAACAGTGGAGACTGGAAAGGAATCTGACTTATCTTCATTCTTCACACAGCACGTTCTTGTGAGATTTGATATTATTGCACCGATGAATCACTGAGTTGCAATCATTGTACAAGTTTCTGTAACAGAATCGATATTAAAGTCACCGAGATATCTTAGGAGGTGAAAATTGCACGGGTTACTTCAATAGACTCCAATTAAACACATTGAGAGATCACTATGGAAGGTAATTATTGCACAAAGGTTTGTTTAGCATGGCCGATATTAAATAACTGGGAGATCATTTGACCATTGCACTGCTTATTTCAATAGACTGATTAGTTCTTTAAATTACTGTTCCAAATGTCACTTGTAGGTAATATTGACAAACATTTTCTGTTAGGATAGATATGGAAAATAGATTGGATATTTGTATATTTACGGATTGGGTGGAGGAAGGTTGATGTATTTATATAGTTGCGTCAACACATTCAATCAGATTGATGGTTCAATTGATTTATTCTAAATCATCATTGCTATTAATTTATTTATTTATTTATTCACGGCGGCTTTTACATGTTTTATAGTTACATAAGTAATTATAATTACTTAAGTTATTTAACATTGTATTAAAATTATTAGTAGTGTTTGGTTTTATGATAGGTTAGTACCAAACCAAGTAGGAACGATTTGATTAGTATTATGGAAGGCCAGTAGGTACTTATTTTCAAGCATTTCAAATGCATTATTTGTTCTATTCAAACAAAACAAATGAATAGAGTTTTTTCATTTGTTTTTGTAAAAGTAAAATTTTCAGCGTCTTCTATTGTTTTACCTCGCAATGAGAACAACCATATTTTTGTGTGATATAATTTGCCCGTTTTATCTGAAATACTCATAGTTGTCGGTGGTGATTTTTTTATTGAAAATAGTATAATAAATCGATAGATAATCGAAAAATACTTTTAATTGCCCTAGTCCTAAAATTTTTACAAGTAGAATTAAACTATTATTAGCATAATAATTATAAAATTTATGTCAGGAATTTTAAAAATTTCTGATATAAATTTTGGTAAAGAATAAATGAAAATATCAACGGAACTGAATTTATTACCAAGCCTATGTAGTCTTTGGATTGGGGAGTTAATGAAAAAGTTAGCTTTTGGCGGATAAACAGAGAAGTCTCGTGTCACGATTTGGTACTTGGAATGTTATTAGTTTTTTTAAGTCAGGTGCGTCAAGTGACCCATTAACTAATTAGAATAAAAGTACCAGATCGTTCTTGGTTCTTCTACAAGATAAGTCAGTTAAATTAAGTAGTTTCATTAAATTATCATAATTAATTTGTTCAATGGGTATAGAGAGTTTGAAATTAATGAATCTTAAAAGTTTATGTTGAACTCTCTCAATTTTTAATTGATGTGTTTTATAGTATGGGGACCAAATAGTTGAATTGTATTCCAAATTACTTCTAACTAAGGCAGTGAAGAGAATTTTAAATGAATAAAGTGACGTAAAATCTTTAACTGTTCTTAAAATTTCATTATTAAAATTTTAATATTTTATTCAGGATACTACTACCTTCTTTTAAAAGTTGTTTAAGAAAGCAAAGGCAATTTCGATTACGTCACGACCATCAATCATTCAGTTACAAATTTGAGCATACAAATTTATTGAAAACAAACACTTGCTGGTATCCATCTATTTGTTTAAATATTTGATTGAACCCAGCAGCGGGGGACTGTCCCACCCGACTGCGATTCTCTGGTTATTAATTATCATCAACTGACAAATAATAATGGTCGCTTAATGTTTCCTTTTTCGATTTCAATTTATGGTGGCTTGGAATTTTACAGTTTTTATTTGAAGATGTTATCTTGGAAAGTGATTGATTTCTGAATTATTCGTGGACAAGCTTCGTTTGATACATAATACCTATTGTAAAGATTTTTTATTTACATTGCTTTTAGTGGTGCCGTGACCAGGAGAGGGATGTTATCTAATTGACGAGTAGATGGACCCACAAAAGAGAAATATCTGCGTTCCTCGCACAACCAAAAGGTTTGAAAAGGGTGTTTTTTTAACATCACGACATCGATATTTAATATATTTTTAAAGTGTGCCGATTTTTTTAAGAAAGGTATGTACTACAAAAGAATTTCATCTGCCCGAAACCAGTGGAACTAAGGCATTTCCATTTTTAAAGGATTGCTAAGGCGAAATTAAAGGAAAGGTTTCCACATAATTTCAAATTCATGGAGTAAATTTTTTTAACGCTTGTAATTTTTTTAATAACAAAAGATTATAATTTTTGTAAATGTTCCAAATGAGGCATTTGATTTAAAAATGGTTCTGAATTATTATGGTGTGTAAAACTTGGTTGCGTTGTTGTTTTTCATACTCTTCGTGAACTTAATGACGCCATCCATTTTTTAGGGAATACCGCTTTAGAGTCTCAAATGCTCTCGCTAACCGGAGTTGGTGAAACTATAGCATCTTCAATTGGGATATGTAGCGAGGCTTAAGAGTTTCAGAAAGGAAGGAGATGGATGAGGAAGGTAGAGCTGTAAATATAGGTCATCCTCAAATCCCATCCTAAAAAACGGAAACATAAATTTTTTATTTAAATTTATGTACTCCAAATGAATTTATCCATCTACTGTAAAATATTTTTTATTCAACATTCTTAACATTTGGAAAGATAGATACGTGAAAAAATATTCTTGTGCGAGTAGATTTCTAGCGTGGGCTAACATTCAAATTGAAAAAAAACACTATTCATCAATCTGCGTATCAATGAATCTATTCCCTGTTCTCGCAATAAATCAGCTTGATTGCATGTAGTTGAATGCAATGAATGCAATGATTTCACAAAAAATATTTACAACCAAATTTTTGTTGTGCGATAAGACACGAGTTCTAACTGCTTGAAGACAGTGGAACCATGGCATCACCCATTTGGATTTCTTGTGAGACTTTTAGGAGCGGGGAGAAGAAGGAAATGACAGAGGTGAAAGTTGGGATGTGTCCGACTATTCAGATCACTAAACACGACCAAAGCTGTGGTTTCCTAAGAAAGCTGTGTTGCTCTAGCTGCCGTGAACAAGAAATATCTAGTTTAAACGAACTGCAGTAGAGGATCAATGACGATCTAGATTTCAGATAATCTATACTAATATTATAAATGCGAAAGTGAGTGTGTTTGTTTGTTATGCTTTCACGCCTAAATCACCAAGCCGATTTTAAATATTCTTTCACCAATAGAAATCTACTTTATCAGCAAGTAACATAGGCTATATAATGTATATAATGGTAAGCTCTGGCGTTATGAAATTTGTATAAATGAAAATGTGTGTATTTCATATATTTTAGCGGCAGGGAAGAGAGACAGGGGGAAGATAGGGTTCGTGGAGAGGGAAGAGACAAGGAAGGGTGAAGGCGGGAAGGTGGAAGGGAACGGGGACGCACGGGAAAGGACACGCAGGGAGAATCAATTTATTTCTTTGAATGGCACTGAGTGAATGAATGAGTTAGTAAGTGAGTGAATGAGTGAGTGGGTGAGTGAATGAAGGAATGAATCAATGAAACAGTCGTATTTCAACATAATACTATGCGAGCGAAGCCGCGGGTAAAAGCTAAAGATAACTTGTCACCGCTATGAGAAAAAACGTTCCACAATATTGATTGTCATCTATTTGAGATTTCACCTATTTCGCCCACTATCAATGCTCTCTAGGAAACCAACGAAGAATAGACAACGTTTAAATTGTCTATTCTTCGTTCCATTACTTTTGATGGTAGCACCGCTTTCTTAGGAAAACATAGTTTAAGGCAATTTCAAGGAACGCTTCGAATCTAAGCAGTTGTCTTTCACCAAAGAACTTCCTTTGTTGGTATACTAAGAAAGGGGTCAGTTGAATTAATGAGTTATCCTTTTTTAAATTTAATTTAAAAGCAATGTTTTACCAAACTGCTGAATTCCTTAAGATCCATTGACAAAAATGTAAGGCGATAAAGATCTGGTAGCTTATCTCAGAACACCACCCACCGCTGTTGGAATAGTGAAAGGATTATTAATTATACTTTTAATCCAGTCGAATAAACGGAACGCTTCACACAAGAGGGCCACCTCCTCATTGGGACAACATTTAATTTAATTTGGTGGCAAGAATCGGTGGCATAACCAGTCATCCAACAGAAATATTAATGACCCGTAGGACTCAGGCGACACTTACATGCTTTGGTGGCATATTCATTGAGTATAGTATTCTGGCAAGGATTGGCAACCTTTTGGCCGCGAGCATATAAATATGTGAGTAGTAAGTTGAAATTTTGATCTTACTAAAAAGTATGGTCTGAGGAGGAATCATTGACACAATTTAAAATCTCTCGAATTTCGAAAGTCGTTTTCTCAGGATCATGGCACCAAATCGACTAAAAATTTGGAATCTTTTAAAAATTATTATCTTAAAATGGAAACTTCTTCATTTTCATTTCAATCCTTATCAAAAAGATATTTTCAATTTTACTAAAAATTCTTATCTATCGACGAATCAAAGACAAAATTTGCTAAAAAATGCTTTTTTATCATTGAAGAAGAAGATGACACTTATAATCTAAACAAAAATATGAAAGAGAAGAGAAAAATAGATTAAGATAATGGTCGCAACTGGGATTTGAACCCAGAACCTCTCGTCTAACCGGGACGTGCGCTTTTACCAATTCAGCCATTGCCACATTCAACAAACCGTCATAATTGTCAATCTCATGTTATCCAATTTTAGAATTAACAATATTATCTTATAATAAACACAATAATATAACTTTGTTTAATTCCACTTTATTATTTCCCTATCCAACCGGTTTCGGTTCGATCTGAACCTCATCATCAGGGAAGAATAAAAATATTAGCTTAGACTATTTTTTTTTCATATTATGATTTATTTCATATTAAAAAAAGAGAGTTGTTCTTATAAAAAAATGTTTTTTTTTTTAATTACCATTCTTACAGGGCGAAATGCAAAGTTGATTTCGAACTTTGAAAGCCGTTTTCGCAGGCTCCAAGGCGTCGAACATACTGAAATTTAGGATACTAAATACAAAATCATGATCTTAAGAGGAACGTATGCGCGGCCCATTTTGGCCAGTTTCATACAAATCTAAAATTTGGATTTAAGATCAAAATACCCAACCAAACTGAAATTTTTTTTTAATCAAATGGTTTATCAAATATTTAGTACGGATGTGAGCTACTTTATTTATTTTTGCTTTAAATTGTAAGATATACGCCAATAAAAATGTTAGTGTTTCATGATTTTAGAGGCAACTTGGGAAATTATTCGAGTAAATGAAGAACATTAAAAAATTATTTTACTTTTTTTATTTTACGAATACAATAAAAAATAAAACATTGTTAGAAATGCATTTTTTGGGTTATAATTTTTATATCATTGAAGAAGAAGATAACACTTATAATCTAAATGAAAATATGAAAGAAAACAAGACACAGAAAAACAGAAAAAAAACAATGGTCGCAACTGGGACTCGAACCCAGACCTCTCGTCTAACCGGGACGGCGCGTTTTCCAATTTCGCTATTGCCACCTTCTGTCAAACCGTCATATTTGTCAATCTCATATTTCAAATATTTAGAATCATTAATATTATCTTCAACTAGTTCTTTTTCCATATTATAGCCAACTACTCTTTTTATTGGAAACAATCATTCAAAGAATTGGTTTGTAACCTGAATAGCGTCTCGGATAAATGTATCCGAATTTATTCATATGGAACTATTGACTTTATGAAAGTCTAAATGAATATTCAATTTTTTTTTTTTTTATGAGAAAAACTCTCTTTTTATAACTTTTGAAGGTTATTCCCATCAACGTAATATATCATTGAAGAAGAAGATAACACTTATAATCTAAATGAAAATATGAAAGAAAACAAGACACAGAAAAACAGAAAAATACAAAGGTCGCAACTGGGACTCGAACCCAGACCTCTCGTCTAACCGGGACGGCGCGTTTTCCAATTTCGCTATTGCCACCTTCTGTCAAACCGTCATATTTGTCAATCTCATATTTCAAATATTTAGAATCATTAATATTATCTTCAACTAGTTCTTTTTCCATATTATAGCCAACTACTCTTTTTATTGGAAACAATCATTCAAAGAATTGGTTTGTAACCTGAATAGCGTCTCGGATAAATGTATCCGAATTTATTCATATGGAACTATTGACTTTATGAAAGTCTAAATGAATATTCAATTTTTTTTTTTTTATGAGAAAAACTCTCTTTTTATAACTTTTGAAGGTTATTACGTAAAATATCATTGAAGAAGAAGATAACACTTATAATCTAAATGAAAATATGAAAGAAAACAAGACACAGAAAAACAGAAAAAAAAACAATGGTCGCAACTGGGACACGAACCCAGACCTCTCGTCTAACCGGGACGGCGCGTTTTCCAATTTCGCTATTGCCACCTTCTGTCAAACCGTCATATTTGTCAATCTCATATTTCAAATATTTAGAATCATTAATATTATCTTCAACTAGTTCTTTTTCCATATTATAGCCAACTACTCTTTTTATTGGAAACAATCATTCAAAGAATTGGTTTGTAACCTGAATAGCGTCTCGGATAAATGTATCCGAATTTATTCATATGGAACTATTGACTTTATGAAAGTCTAAATGAATATTCAATTTTTTTTTTTTTTTTATGAGAAAAACTCTCTTTTTATAACTTTTGAAGGTTATTCCCATCAACGTAATATATCATTGAAGAAGAAGATAACACTTATAATCTAAATGAAAATATGAAAGAAAACAAGACACAGAAAAACAGAAAAATACAAAGGTCGCAACTGGGACTCGAACCCAGACCTCTCGTCTAACCGGGACGGCGCGTTTTCCAATTTCGCTATTGCCACCTTCTGTCAAACCGTCATATTTGTCAATCTCATATTTCAAATATTTAGAATCATTAATATTATCTTCAACTAGTTCTTTTTCCATATTATAGGCAACTACTCTTTTTATTGGAAACAATCATTCAAAGAATTGGTTTGTAACCTGAATAGCGTCTCGGATAAATGTATCCGAATTTATTCATATGGAACTATTGACTTTATGAAAGTCTAAATGAATATTCAATTTTTTTTTTTTTATGAGAAAAACCCTCTTTTTATAACTTTTGAAGGTTATTCCCATCAACGTAATATATCATTGAAGAAGAAGATAACACTTATAATCTAAATGAAAATATGAAAGAAAACAAGACACAGAAAAACAGAAAAAAACAATGGTCGCAACTGGGACTCGAACCCAGACCTCTCGTCTAACCGGGACGGCGCGTTTTCCAATTTCGCTATTGCCACCTTCTGTCAAACCGTCATATTTGTCAATCTCATATTTCAAATATTTAGAATCATTAATATTATCTTCAACTAGTTCTTTTTCCATATTATAGCCAACTACTCTTTTTATTGGAAACAATCATTCAAAGAATTGGTTTGTAACCTGAATAGCGTCTCGGATAAATGTATCCGAATTTATTCATATGGAACTATTGACTTTATGAAAGTCTAAATGAATATTCAATTTTTTTTTTTTTATGAGAAAAACTCTCTTTTTATAACTTTTGAAGGTTATTACGTAAAATATCATTGAAGAAGAAGATAACACTTATAATCTAAATGAAAATATGAAAGAAAACAAGACACAGAAAAACAGAAAAAAAAACAATGGTCGCAACTGGGACACGAACCCAGACCTCTCGTCTAACCGGGACGGCGCGTTTTCCAATTTCGCTATTGCCACCTTCTGTCAAACCGTCATATTTGTCAATCTCATATTTCAAATATTTAGAATCATTAATATTATCTTCAACTATTTTTGTTATTGTTTTTGGGGTGTTATGCCGTGTTTCGCTATCTCCTTCTTTAGCCAACGTTTCGGACAGCGTTACAGTGTCCATCATCAGGGCAGATGAGTAAATGATATTGGTGAGAGTGTTTACTTATGTGTGTCGAAGCGATACCGTGCTGCCAGCTCCATTTCTCTACGAGCTGGTGTTGGAAAAAAATCAGCATGGTTTTTTGCGTTTAGCTTTGGTGTAGCCGTCAATTACTGGATACCAAGAACTATTGAGCTTAGCTCCGTCGTCTCTGTTAATATTGATGGGGTTTTTATGGATTTCAATTGCCTCCGTAATTAGGCGTGCTCTGTAAGTTTTGGGTCTTCCCAGGACTTCAGGAACAAATCCAAAGTAATGGCCGGTTTCGATTAAGTGCTCGGCGATTGCCGATTTGTCCTTACCTTGAAACCTTAAAACATACCTTATCTTCAACTAGTTCTTTTTCCATATTATAGGCAACTACTCTTTTTATTGGAAACAATCATTCAAAGAATTGGTTTGTATCCTGAATAGCGTCTCGGATAAATGTATCCGAATTTATTCATATGGAACTATTGACTTTATGAAAGTCTAAATGAATATTCAATTTTTTTTTTTTTTATGAGAAAAACTCTCTTTTTATAACTTTTGAAGGTTATTCCCATCAACGTAATATATCATTGAAGAAGAAGATAACACTTAAAATCTAAATGAAAATATGAAAGAAAACAAGACACAGAAAAACAGAAAAAAACAATGGTCGCAACTGGGACTCGAACCCAGACCTCTCGTCTAACCGGGACGGCGCGTTTTCCAATTTCGCTATTGCCACCTTCTGTCAAACCGTCATATTTGTCAATCTCATATTTCAAATATTTAGAATCATTAATATTATCTTCAACTAGTTCTTTTTCCATATTATAGCCAACTACTCTTTTTATTGGAAACAATCATTCAAAGAATTGGTTTGTAACCTGAATAGCGTCTCGGATAAATGTATCCGAATTTATTCATATGGAACTATTGACTTTATGAAAGTCTAAATGAATATTCAATTTTTTTTTTTTTATGAGAAAAACCCTCTTTTTATAACTTTTGAAGGTTATTCCCATCAACGTGATATATCATTGAAGAAGAAGATAACACTTATAATCTAAATGAAAATATGAAAGAAAACAAGACACAGAAAAACAGAAAAAAACAATGGTCGCAACTGGGACACGAACCCAGACCTCTCGTCTAACCGGGACGGCGCGTTTTCCAATTTCGCTATTGCCACCTTCTGTCAAACCGTCATATTTGTAAATCTCATATTTCAAATATTTAGAATCATTAATATTATCTTCAACTAGTTCTTTTTCCATATTATAGGCAACTACTCTTTTTATTGGAAACAATCATTCAAAGAATTGGTTTGTAACCTGAATAGCGTCTCGGATAAATGTATCCGAATTTATTCATATGGAACTATTGACTTTATGAAAGTCTAAATGAATATTCAATTTTTTTTTTTTATGAGAAAAACTCTCTTTTTATAACTTTTGAAGGTTATTCCCATCAACGTAAAATATCATTGAAGAAGAAGATAACACTTATAATCTAAATGAAAATATGAAAGAAAACAAGACACAGAAAAACAGAAAAAAAACAATGGTCGCAACTGGGACACGAACCCAGACCTCTCGTCTAACCGGGACGGCGCGTTTTCCAATTTCGCTATTGCCACCTTCTGTCAAACCGTCATAATATGGAAAAAGAACTAGTTGAAGATAATATTAATGATTCTAAATATTTGAAATATGAGATTGACAAATATGACGGTTTGACAGAAGGTGGCAATAGCGAAATTGGAAAACGCGCCGTCCCGGTTAGACGAGAGGTCTGGGTTCGAGTCCCAGTTGCGACCATTGTTTTTTTCTGTTTTTCTGTGTCTTGTTTTCTTTCATATTTTCATTTAGATTATAAGTGTTATCATCTTCTCCAATGATATATTACGTTGATGGGAATAACCTTCAAAAGTTGTAAAAAGAGAGTTTTTCTCATAAAAAAAAAAAAAAATTATAATTTTTATGTTTAAACGACAAATTTTTGTTCCGCCGTAAATAAGCAATTTGTATTTTAAATTTACACCTATCAAAACGATTTTTTTTTTTTTTTTTTTTTTTTTTTTTTTTATTTAATTAAATGAAGACATTATGAGCGAAACTCAATCGAAAATCTGGAAACAGAAAAATCAGAAAAAGATATTGGCACCTCTGGGACACGAACCCAGGACCTCCCTACTTTCCGGGTTGGAAAGATTTTTTTTTTCTTAATTTTTATATTGAATTTTATATTTCAACATATTTCTATGATAAATATAGTAAAATAATTTTTTTATTGTTTTTCATTTTCTCACAAATAATTGCCCAAGTTGCCTCTAAAATCTTTAATGGCCTGTATCTTATAATTTAAAGCAAAAATAAATAAAGTAGCTTACATCCGTACTAAATGTTTGATAAACCTTTTGATCAAAAAAAAAAATTCATTTAATGAAAAACAAATACCTTTGTATAACACCACTATTTTATTAACAATATCAACATGTTTCGAAAACTATGTTTTCTTCGTCAGGATAATAAGCCAATAATTAATAATTGACTTATTATCAATAATTGATAATTATTGACTTATTATCCTGACGAAGAAAACATAGTTTTCGAAACATGTTGATATTGTTAATAAAATAGTGGTGTTATACAAAGGTATTTGTTTTTCATTAAATTAATGATGACACCCCAAAGTAAATATGCCTATTTTGAAGAAATAAAAAAAATTCAGTTTGGTGGGGTATTTTGATCTCAAATCCAAATTTAAGATTCACGCGACCTTATAACACGGTATATCCCTGGGAAGTTAAACTATTCCAATCGGCTATAAATGGTGAACACGACTATTATTCAATTGAATTGATATTGAATTGGATATTTAAACAGTTTATAGAGATCTGCAAAATCTCAACAACAAATGTTGAATATCCCATCTCACCATCCACTGACTACCGTGTACCGTATTCCGTCTTGCGATTGCCATGTTCAAGGTAGAAACACGGAAACTGAATTACCTCGGCGTTAGCAGATACCATTGTCCCCATCCAAACAAGTCTCTTGAAATATAAAAAGACTTTTTCACCGTGATTAATTGTGCATTCATATCTCGTGTGTTTACCATTTGAATGTTTTATTATTTCTTTGGATCTGAAAATTCCACAAGTTATATTTTAAATATTTTTTTATTTATTTTATCTAATTCCTCCATATCAATGGCGTGGCGACATCCTGGATGTCCAAATAAACCGCCCACGCAGCTCCAAGAGTCTACTATAATATAATTTTTTAGTACTTATTTAAAAGTAAAACTCACCTTTTCTGACAGTCGTATTCATAAAGTTAAGAACCTTTCATCCTCACCTTTGTATTGTAATTTACGCGTCTGGAGCATGTAAATAGCCTAGAACTCTCTCTGAGCGTGAAATTATGATTGTGATTCTACCTTGCACGAGCCATAATATTACAAAAAAATGGCGACCTGACAAATCTCAAAGGAAAAACAGAAACACTGACCTTAATTGTCGATCTCAGCAACAAATGTGGGATCTCTGCAACATGTGGGAGGCCTCCCAAATAAATTCCATCCACTTAAATTAATCTCACTGTATTTTTTTTGTAATTTTTAAATATGCACAAGTCAGCTGTCAACTTAACATGACTAAAGGAGGAACCACAATGATTAGCAAAAATATTCAAATCAAAAGATGATATGAATTATTCAAAATGTCACAATACCACCCAATTTCAAAACTGCATTATCTCTTCAAATGGACAAGGGGGCGACATCTCTGTTCATTTGGTCAAACATAATGATATAGCAGTTTTGTCGAACAATATATTTAGTGCTTCTTGTCATCCAAAGAGCCGCCATAATCACCATTTTTGTAATAAAAATATATTAATTATTTTTTTCGAATAAACACATAAAAACATATTACAATTAACCAACCTTCACTGCCCGTGACATTGTAAATAACTGATTAAGTAAAAATTTAAAAAATCTTATTTGTAAGCTTTTTCGAAGGTCATTTCGTAAAAATTCTCCAGCCCTAAAAATTCCTAAATTCTCCAGTATTTCAAAATAAATAACAATTCTACTTTTGCCACTAATCTTTTCATGAATCCGAGCACCCCTTCTGAGTTACTTAACGTAGCGAACCATTTGGGGTGACCTATGGCAGAGGTGTTGGTTATCCAATAAATGGATCCCAAATCCTTAATCAGTGTGACATTAAAACTATCTTCAAGTTAAAAGATTGAGATTACTCAAAACTTAAAACCGATAAAATTAGTGCCAGTATTTATATCCTAAAAGGATTGCTTTGATATCTGTTTCGATTTCATACAAGCTTGAAATCACGAGACTACACGCATTCCGCGAGTACTCGCCGTAAACCTATGTAACTACCACAGATATCTTGAATAGTTAGTTGTTCACGGTAAGCATGATTCCATTTCACCCAGAGTCGTGATCTTGCTGAAAACATTGCTTCCATTTGTTCCGTCTTCACTTTAACTGCGGTATTTGATTCCAAAACGAACCTAGATTAGATGGTTGGCAATTTGGTTCAATCGAAGAAATATCAAATGTAGATCAAAAGTATTAACTGTAAGTCAGTAAAACAACATTGACGTACTTATCTCGGCAGGCGGCTAAAAGTGAAATTAAAACCAAGCATTTTTTTTAATTAATACATTTTTTTTTTATGTCAGTGGAAGATACTCTTCGAATCGCCTTAGTGAAACACTTTATTAACTGTTTTTGTGTTTAATTCGTAGAACTCCATTTATATATATTTTTTTTGTATTTAATTAAAATTAAATTTGTTATTTTATTATCAAGTTCTGCAAGTATTTTAATACGTATTTTTGTTACAGCTATTTTGGTTTACAAGACCACTATCAAACTGTGGTTAAATCCACTGTTAGGCGACTTATTTATAAGATTTTAAAGGTCAATTTTCGAAGTTGTATATATTGATTTATTACCGGTTAAACCAATTTGCTGATACACTAATTGAGAGTGTATTATGTGGGGTTCGGAATCTGTTTCCCCAATTAAGTATTAGGTTTTCTTAATTGTTTTATAATGACGTTATTGCTATGATTCATTTAAATGCGTTTTATTTTTTAGGTTTTGTAAACATACAAGGTAACGGGGAATAAATAGTTTTCCTTACTTTATTAATAAGCGTTACATTGGGGTCATTCATTCGTTTATTGATTTTTAATTGTTCAACAAAGGTAATCTAAGACCCTTCCTTTCTATATGTAATGGTTTCGGCTTATTGTTTTTGAGTGGAACGTGATTATTCACTAAGAGATGCTCTATGAATTTTGAAGAAGTATTTTCATTGTTATGATATCTTTTATCTTCTTTTGTAAGCTGTAGCAAAAATACATACTAAAATACTTGCAGAACTTGGTAATAAAACTATCAAATTTAATTTTAATTGCATATAAAAAAATTGATGAAACACCACCATCGAGAATTGATATGTTGCGTGAAATAGCTTTTGTGACCAGATCTGAATAATCGAGTACTTTCCCACCTTCTTCCGTAAAATCTACTCTAGCGTCGCAGATATAAGGTAATGTTGATGATATTTATACCTTAAATCTAATCTCATCCACTCTCACATGATGTGTTTCGACTCAAGTATTTGCTTCACTTGATCGTGCTATGTCTTTCTCGGTCGCCCGGTTTCCGGGCAATGGGTTCCGGTTGTTTCAATTATGAATCAAGCTTTTCCGGAAATCTTTGGAAACCTGTCAGGTTAGAATATTAATATTTTAAAAACAACCAACAATTTGTTGGCAAAGTTGTACGTATTATAAAGAAAATAACAGTTTAACCTTTTACATTGTGTGGATCAAACGAAGCATTCCACGCAATAGAAGCTTTAAAAAGTATGAAATTTAATATTGTTAAAAAAAGTCTATTGTCTGCATCAAAACCTTAAGAGGAACGGGTGCTCGACCTTTTTCATACAAAACATACTTTTGAATTTGAGGCCAAAATAACCAACCAAAATGATTTTTTAATCCAAAAAATGGTACGGATGCGAACTGTTTTATTCATCAGTGTTTTAAATAAAAAGTTATCGGCCAAAATAATTCGATGTTTAATGGTTTTATGGGCAACTTTGGCAACTTTTGTGAATCAAAAGTACTTGAGGCGAGTATGGGTACCGCCGCCCCGGGAACCATTTGTTGGACAACCAACACTTCTGCCATAGGTCAATCCAAGTGGTTCGCTAAGTTTGATACTTCCCTTATCCAATTAGACCACAGCCACCTTTTCTTTAAACGTCATATTTGTCAATCACATATTTCAATATAATATTATTATTTCTGAATGACGTTTGAATAAGAGTTGACAGTGTCCCAATTGGATAAGGCGTTCATCCCGGTAAGACGAGAGGTTCTGGGTTCGAGTCTCAGCTGTGACCAGTTGTGTGATATTTAATTAACGGCCGGCGTGGTCTAGCGGTAAGGCTCTTGACTTGCAATCCGAAGGTTGCGGGATCGAATCGCGGCGTGGCAAATAAATTTTATTTGATTAGTTTGTCTTATTTCACAAGTAATTAATTTTTTTTATTTTTTTTTTTTATTTCATTTTTATTTAGTAAAATATTTACACATTTATGTACATTATTTATAAAATGTTTTGACTGTCCAACTAGGATGATCCCCGTTTTAGGACAGTCAAATTAGGATAAGTGTGAATATATATGGACCATGATTTATACAAAAAGAGGGAAAATTGAGGAAATGAAAAGAAGCGAAAGAATAAAACATAAAATTGGAAAGTTAAAAGCGTATTAACGTATTACTTAAAAAAAAAAGTTTATATGTATAGGTTCTTGAAAAAAAAGAGCTTAAACATATAATTCACTTGTGTATGCATGGCATACAACAGTTATTAAAATGATAGTAATAATAAATAAAAGGAATAAAAATATTTTTACACTTAAACATAAAGGGAACTAGTGTTTGCATTTCATAATGTAGTCCTATTAATGAGAACTATAAAGAGAACGGAAACAATAAAATAAAATAAACAATTAAGGTATGATTATTACTGTTGTATGCTTTGCATAGTTATCAAAATAATAATAAAATAAGTTTACTTATAAATGGCGTTTGCATTACAAAATAATAGGCTTACATATACATTTTGTATGAGATTATTTAAAATAATGTTTAGTATATTTTCGGCACGTTCCAGAGTGGAAGGTACTCTCAGTATCGCCCTAGTGTAAGACCACCATTCAGAATTGAAAAGTTGCTTGAAATGGCTTTAGCCGTGTTTGGTGACTAGATCTGGATAGCCAGGTTAGCCAGGCTTAAAATTTAAAAAATTAAAATTAAAATAATATATATGTTTTTTAAATTGCCTATCTTATTTTTCAATTTAATTTATTTGAACTATATGTACAAATTTAACCCTTTATTTATCTGAAAAGATTGATTTATTTCCAAAACGTGGTTGTCAAATTCAGAATAATTATTATAATTCACACATCTTATGTGCTTGAAAAATTTCAGTTAAGTTTGATATTTCGGCCTCAAATCCAAAATAAGTTTTGAATGAAAAAGGCTGCTCAGCCTCTTTCAGCTCTTAAAACAATTTAATAAAAAAAAAATTCCTACAGTAATTATTTCCCATTGCATTCGTATCTCCCGGCGTATCTGTTTGCAATTATGCGGTCTACTCTCGTTGGAACACGAGAACCAATAGCTCATGTTAAACAGTAAAGTATCATCCGCTGCCTGGTCGAGTGTGGGTAAGGTACGAGTATTATGACTGGTGTGGGTACCCGACGGGCCGGGTTTCGCGCTTAGCTCGTGCGCGTTCATCTCTATCGTCCTGTGCAGTCCCTATAAATAATACGATACGGTTGTGTGGGGAGAATAGAGACCAAAATAATTTGTTTATAGTTTGGTACGTTGATTTTTCAACATTAAAATGCATTCCATACATCGTGTCATGAAGTTTCTATCTGCAATTTTGGTCAAAATTTGCTTTTGAACAATATTTTTTAGATTTTTGTATAACATTATCTAAATGTTTACAACTTCTATAAGTTAACATCAACGTTCCGTTTTGAAATTTAGGTGCCACTTGGTTCCATCTGTTTCACTGGCATTGTGTTAGCACCATTACATTCGCTTGGAAAAACTAGGTTCCATGTTCCAATTGTGTGAAACATTATCTTTAGGCTTTATAACATTCTACGCAAAATGTGGCAATTTGCAAAAAAAAAATCCTTTTCTTTTTTATGTTAATGTCTATATATCAGTGACCAGACAATTCAAAATGAAATCAACTCTGTTCCCTTTATTTTCTTATTAGTTTTTAGAAACTTTTTAATTAGCCTATATATTTATCTTTAAATTAGCATACCCGGCATGCGTTGCGATGCCACTCATAGAAAGAAATTTTCTCCCTACGTGTCTTTTTCCGTGCGTCCCCATTCCAGCCCCCGTTCCTCTCCCGCGTCCCCTTCGTCTCAGGATTTCCCTTCTACCTTCCGCCCTCCCGTCCCCTTCACCCGGGTGTTCTGCGTCCCACGTTCCCTCCCCCTACTTTGTTCCCACCCCCCCCTCCCGGATTTTCCTTAACCTCCCACTATCCCTCCCTGCCGCTAAATTATAGGAAATACACACTTTTTTCAAACAAATCACGCACCACCAATTGTAAAAATTCTATACAAATTTCATAACGCCAGAGCTCACCATTGTACATAAAAACCTTCGTAGGTGTGCGTACAAGTAACCAAAGTTTCATCACAATCGGATGAACAGTATAGGAAACGATTTCATAACGCCAGAGCTCACTATTGTATATAGAAACCATCGTGGGCATTTACAAATCAAATCCCTAAAGTTTCATCGCAATTGGATGGATAGTATAAGAACGCATAAGAGACAAACAAAAAAACGTTCATTTGTATGTATTAAGTTACGAGTATAAATGAAAGCTGTTTGTTTCTTACTGAAAAAAAGGAATTAACTAAAACCATAAAAGTACTTGTGCCAGGTACATTAACGCTTGAATACAATGGATTGTAGACCAAGATCGTGGATATATTATTAACACATATTTTCAAAAACTGTAACTTTTTTATTTATTTTCAACAATCTTAATATTTTGTTTCAAGTTACCATTCTCTTCGCAAAGTTATCGCCTTCTCCGTCAACGTGCACACGTCTCCCTCTTGCGGTGTGTAATTTTTCACAGCCAACATATAATTCAACGCTCGTGTCTGACCGAGCTTTAATTTGGCGGTAAAGGCCGATTCATAATATTGAATTTACCAATGATGGAGATTTATCGTGGTCTAAGTGCCGCCTTTTAGACCGTATTAGGACACTTTGATGTTCCGTTTGTGCGTTTTTATTGATTGTGATGGCTCTATGTTTATCTTTTATTGTTCTCTCAGGGCAAGAATGAAATCGAAACTCTTTACAGCGCAATTTGAAGACACGCCTGTGAAGTTTCTTAAAGAGATTTGTAGCTCTGGTTCATATCGGCTACGAGTATGATCTGAACCTGTTGCTATGATCGGATGAAAAATTCGTTTTAACCAATTTTTTCTAAATTATGTTAAATTTTTAGCTTTATTATGTACTAGCTTTTCCCCGCGGCTTCGCTCGCATGGTATTACGGGAAATTACTGTAGCGGTTGAACTTATCAATTATCCCCCTCCTCCCCACCCCATCCCCTCCCGCATTCCATACATTCATTCCCTTACATTCAGTTTTCAAACATCTAGCCTGCCACCTAAATTTCACAAAGAAAAAAAGAATTATCCAATTTTGTTCATTCGTTCGGAATTTATGCGCTTACAAACATTTCGGATGTTTATTTTCAATCAAATATTTGGAAGTTTGTTAACATAATACAAAATTACACTATTTATTATTCAGTCTTTATAATCGTTACGAATTATATTTTTAATGTAGGAACTCTTATCTGACATTTATTGCAGCTTGTCCAAAAAAAAAACAAAACATATTCTAATATTTTAATTTTCTGGGGCAGTAGCTGACCAGGGGGCTGAGTACCTACCAGCTTAGAGCCCACAAATATATCAACATCGTTTCCATGGGAATGATTTTTTTCTGACATTTTCAATTAACTCGCTTTTGTTAGCGACAGAAAACGTATAACAAATATAATATAATAATATTTATAATTTCATAACGCCAGAGCTTACCATCATATACAACATATAGTCTGCGCATATAATTTAGCTTTCTATTGGTGAATGAATTTTTAAAGGCTTTTTATTGGTTAATGCCTGAAAAGGTCATAAACAAACTCGAGCAGTTTCGCATTTATAATATTAGTAGGATAATATTTTCTTAAAATTAATAAAATTTTCAAAATTCATATGGGGGACCATATCATAAGAATAAATTTGATCTAATGAAAAAAATAACTTAGTAAGCACTACTATATTGATAACATTATCGACATGCTTATAAAATTAAATACAAAAATTATTTTGGCATATGAAAATTTGCATTTACAAATTAAAAATCTTTTAAAGCAAACAAAAAGAACATGAAGTCTAAATAACATGATAAATAATTATAATTTTAAGTATTAATAAGAAAATAAATTTCAGAGATGGCTATTTAAAAAAAATGTTTATTAATTTATGATATATAATTGACTTTTAACACTTTTCCTAATTTCTAAAATATCTTAATTATCTAATTTTTTACCCATTGTGTTAGTGTGCAAAATTTTTAGACTTTTATTAAAATCAAAAGAATGAATTGTTTCAAAAATACATAACAATATACAGAATATAAACAATTTTGATAAAGTGCATCTTCTTACTTAAATCTACAAAATGTGTTTTATGAAATATTCCTAGGGTTTATATTAAAACTTAAATGTATTTCAATAATAGCTTTGGGGAAGTGATTTCATTCAAATTCTAACTGCTGAAAGCAAGAGAGAAATGCGTGTGAAAAGTTTTCGATTAAACATTTCCGATCAAACGATATTTTTTACGATTTTTTTTTTTAATATGAATACCGCACAAGAGTCCCTGGAGTCATCTGGAGCCAGTGAGACTATGGCATCCCGATTGGGTTATGTTGTGAGGCTGAAGGTATTGGGGAGGGGAAGAAGATGGGAAAGAGGAAGAAGTGGAAGAACCTGGCTATTCAGATCTGGTCACCAAACACGGCTAAAGCTATTTCAAACAATGTTTCAATTTTGAATGGTGGTCTAACACCAGGGCGATACTGAGAGTATCTTCCACTCTGGAACGAATGTTGTGAATTTAGTGAGGTTCGTGTTAAACACATTAATATCATGGTATAATCTATTAAATTTGCTACAGTTTTTTCTTATAAATACATTTTTATAATATAAAACATATTTTAAAATATAAAACAATTGTTAAACTCCAAAAGGCATAACCTATCAATTAACAGCAATTATTATTTTTTATGATATTTAATAAAATATTTTAAAATTCTCAAAAACTTGTATCTTACAACTGATGTTTTCACAAAGCACTCTTTTCAGGGTGAATTGCCAAAAACCTTAAAAAAAAACTGATGTTTTAGTACGTTAATTCTATCACTTGGGTTATCATTTGAAATAGGTATACACGCAGCTCGTGTTTGTCATCCCCAATAGGCATTTTAAGCCTCCTTCCCCTCTTGCTACAATCTATAGAGAATTTAAAATTAAAAATAATTCCTCATTTTAGGTGGAAATATGACAGAATGGTATAAGTTATGTAGGTTAAAAAGAAGAACAAACCTGTCACAGATCGCAGCTGTCGATATTGATTGCTTTTAGCAGTTCGTGTTGTGAATGAATCTTGTGAATAATAACTCCTTTTTCGAAACACAATACTGTGTCTTTCATTCCGACTAAAAATTTTCATAATTAGGTACGAGAGTATAAGGTGGCCTGAGGACCAGGTCTTCACTAGTATACTCTTAAATTCTCTTTTGCTAGAAACCCAATATTGCTAGCCCACCCCGGTTCTGAACTAAATATGAAGGTACAAACCTATATATTGCCGACATCTGTTGGATAAATCTATAACCTCTTAGATGTATCTAAACTAGAGCCATCCATGTTTTGAACCTCGAACTATCACAGTGTTTTCGCAATATAAAGGAAACCTCTTAGCAGCATTTCGTCACCTTAGTTGGACAGCGTTCTAACTTTACTTGGTGACCCGACAGTTGATCTGCCAACAATAATTGCCCCCCGGAACCGATATTAACTAAAAAAAAATTGCTAATTATTTACCAATTTCAAACGTAAAAACGACTTCAAAAATACTGTAGGGGCATGTAAATAGCCCCAGACACGAGGGAGTACTACCCTATGTAAATTAAGGAAGGTTGAACTCTTCCCTATGTGACACAAAACAGTTTACACAGCAATTCCAAAATCCTAAGTGAAAACAAAACAATACTCACTCAGAGAATGCAGCTCTTGCACGAGGTCCAGCACAAAAGGACACTAGTTTTCATTCAAAATATTGATTCTTTGCCAAGGCGGTAAGTGCACAATCTCATGTTTATCACAAGAAGGAAGTTCAAGCAATGAAAAATATAGATTTGCAAATTAATAATAATACGTGCCGAAATCTTAGATACAACAATAATTCAATTATGGGTGAATTATTTGTTATGATTTGACTAGGACTGACATCTCTTGGCTTTCACTAACACTCACGTCGGAAGTAATTGCCTGCTTCACAGAGGTAAGAAAATGCATGAATACACTGAATTTTAATGTCACAGGTAAATTCAATATAATACAACCACCATAGATGGCGCGTATCCAAATACCCTTAAAAATAAGTTGGTATTAATATCAAACGAATTTATACACAGTGTCCATTTTTTGTGCTTGTGCGCTGGAATATACAATATTATAGAGAAGTAGATTTTTCCAAAAAGAACCATATACAACTCAGCTAGGGCCTGACAATTCATTGCATATGTTTCTAACTAAATTTCCCTAATACCATTCCAAGATTTTTTTAATTTTTTTTTTTGAGCTCCACACAGGAGGCATTGAGGAAAATAATTTCTCTCAGGGCCTATATCATCTTTAGGGATGCTGAGTGGGGGTTTTTTAAAAAGGAAAAGCAGGAGAGGAGAGTTCTGGCAAGGAAAGGGGATTAAGGGGTGGGTAGGAATCTGGGGTTCAGTGTATTCTGGTCATCCACTTCCAAGACATAGACAAACCTCACCCCATGAATCCGGGCACCCCTGCTAAACCAACAAACGTAGCGATCAACTTGGGGTAACCTATGACAGAGGTGCTGGTTATTATATATTATGTTCTGATTCAATAGATTCAATATATTTAAAATATGTAAAACTAAAAAAACTTTACATAAGATTGTACCTCAAAATCGGATTACTGTATATGAAAAATATTTTGGTTATAGAAAAGAGCAAACAAAATGGTTTGGCATTCAAAGGTCATTTAAAAAAAAAATTTCAATGAGAACCTTGTCCAAATAAGATGTAGATTTGTAGAACTTATATTAAAAAATCATCACAACGTGATGATTTTTTACTCGTTGAAATTGAAACTGAAAGTAATCAGGAAAGCATGGCAGGATATTATCTCTTGCAAAGCCGAATAAAAAGGAGTCAGTTTATAATCCCACAGCAAGAATTTCGTAACTCGAAAGGACTTGATCACGGCAAATGGCTATCGAGTTGTGATAATTACCTCGGGGTCTTGATTTACTCGCCCTGCGTAGAAAAATTCCAATAAAAGCTCTGCTTATAACCCGGGGATTCATTTGAGCTTTATCGCCCATCCGGATCCGTAAATAAAGCCAGGTTGATACTGGCCGACACGACCCGATGATACATCGCCCGCGCCGGGCAGCCTTATCACGCTCAAACATCGGCCGAGGCGGTTCGTAGGGCGAACAGTCGCAACTCCGCGTCCGAACTCTTGGCCGGCCCGACTCATCAACCAGCCTCTACCTCTACGTCTTTACCTGCTACGTACCTCTGCTTGCATTGTGTACTCGTGTAATTAAAACTTGACCAGAGATAACTTTTAAGAAAACTGCAAGGTTTCTGGTTTTTCAAACTCGATAGTTCTACGTAAGCGAGTATGCGAAATGCGTAAAGAGCATGCGAATTGCGATTAGCATTAAAGAAACAGCGTGGTAAAGTGTGATATTTAGAATTATACGTGTAGTTTTAACATCCTTCAACAGATGTCGTTATTATAGATAGTTATTACAAGATTTACAAGATCCAAAGATACTATTAATTTCTATTCCCTTACCACATTAATAAAATTATATTAACATGCAAAAGCGAAATTCGAGACCTTGGCGTGATTTTTTCATCAAATTTCTCTTTCGAATCCCATATCATCTGATATTGTCTCCCATGCCAACAAAATTATTGGATTTATTCTTAGTAATGCGAGATCATTTACTAATGGAATTGCAATACGGAGAGTATATGAAGCATCCTGGAATATAGCTCAATTATTTGGGCTCCCTCTGAACAAACCATATCCGAGAAATAGAAAGTGTTGAGGGAATATGCATACTATCCATTCCTGTATCTATCGTTGTTCTTGTTCGATCTTATTACATTAGAAGAATATTTTTGGGTAATCACTTTTTTAAGCTAATGTCCGGCATTATAGTGTATCCGCCTATGTTGAAGGAGATTAACTTATATGTCCCTAACGCGTACATTCGTGGGAGATCCTGCGCACTTTTTTATGCTCCAAAAGCGAGAACTTCTTCCTATCAGAATTCGCCATCAAACAGAGCAATTCAACTTCTAAATGAATCTGTATTGAGCATCGACATCTTCAATGTCACCTACAGAGTGTTCAGTAACTATCTTCTGACATACGTCACAACATAATGAAACTGCCCCCATACACTTTTTTCTTTAAATTTTGTAATCTTCTCCATAATATTCTGGTGTATGTATATAACTGTTTTATGGAGAACCTGCAAAAATAAATAAATAAATTATGTATTTGAGATGTCTGAACAGATGTCAGTTAAGTAGTATATCAGGAGAGATAGAAGATAGTTGGGCTCTCCTGTTTCAAAATTACTTAGAGCATCCAATAAGACGGACATCTGGCCCAGTTAAATATTCATAATATCGCAAATAAAGTAACTTGTATCTCGACGAACCTCTATCTTTATTGGATATTCCTGAACACATTTCAAGGGACCCGAATCATTGGAATTGAAGAACAATATAGAAAGCGAAAAGAAAAACTACCTATAAAATATTGTGATCGATTGTCTAGTCGTCTAGTGCATCTCCTTCATCACGTTTCTAGTTTTCAAAACTCGATGAATTTTAGTAGTTGAGCATAGAGCCTCGATGACACTGAGCGAGTTTACAAGCTACTAGCTGGGAAATTTACTATCTGCTAGTAAACTCGTTCAGTGTAATCGTATTACTATCTAACTAGCTGATTATGGACAATCTACGAAAACAGTTGAAAGATGGTCAACTTTGCACGCTACTCGCCAGCGTGTGCTTTCACAAAAATGTATCTGTATCCATTGACACAACCATGCTAGAAGTGTGTCGTATGATGATTTTGTTTTGTAATGTTTATAACAGATAAATATATTCCTATTACAATGAAAATGACATAATTTACATTATTTAAAATAAATAAGTGAAAAATTTAATAATTATAATATTTTAGAGTTCTTGATTAAAATTACTCTGTTGAAAATGTCAAGATACCCACATACATCATTTTTAACTTATCATGCCTTGCTGGGCCAGAACGTCCATTCAGCCATGTGGAATTTATTTATTTATTTAAGGAACACAAACAGTCTTAGTAATATAATAAACATGAGAGGATGATAAAAAACAGACCAATTATTAATGTTCATAGATAGGTATTTAGAAACAAGACTTACTAAATGTAAACTAGAATATTTTAGAAAAATTAAGAAAAGAAAACAGAACTAAGCAGCAATTAAAAAAATAATAATAATAGTACAAATCTGAATTCAACAAATCAAATAAGTGTGATTATAACTAAAACAATAGGTTTAATGAAAAACAAATACCTTTGTATAACACCACTATTTTATTAACTATATCAACATGTTTCGAAAACTATGTTTTCTTCGTCAGGATAATAAGTCAATAATAAATAACAAAAGACAAACAAGTATAGACTAATTAGAACATAGACAAAATATTAGAAAGGAGAGGTGATTAATTACCTAAAATATATCATAAAAAACAATTATATAAAATAAAATATAAAAATTATTTTAGAATGGGTAAAAAATTACATTAACATAATGAAAAATCTTTTAAAAGGAAAACAAGAAGTCTAAATAACAAAATAAATTATTATAAATATAAGTATTAATACGAAAATAAATTTAAAAGATGGCTATTTTTAAAAAACGTTTGGTTATTTATAATATTTAATTTACTATTAACACTTTTTCTAATTTCTAAAATTTCTAAATTATCTAATTGTATACCCGTTGTGTTAGTGTGTAAAATTTTTAAACCTTTATTAATATCAAAAGAATGACCTGTTTCCAAAATGTGGTTTGCAAATTCTGAATAATTATTATTATTTAAACATCTTAGATGTTCCTTAACTCTAATGTTAAAATTTCTAGAAGTCTTCCCAATATAAAAAAAAAGTTACAATCATTACAAATTAATTTATAAACCCCAGATTTGTTCAAAAACACACCTTTGCCCTTGTTATTTAATATATAATTTTTTAATTTGTTATTGGCGTAAAAAGCTGGTTGGATATTATCTGGCATGTTTTTAATTATAATTTTTGTAATTTTTTACCCATTCTAAAATAATTTTTATATTTTATTTTATATAATTGTTTTTTATGATATATTTTAGGTAATTAATCACCTCTCCTTTCTAATATTTTGTCTATGTTCTAATTAGTCTATACTTGTTTGTCTTTTGTTATTTATTATTGACTTATTATCCTGACGAAGAAAACATAGTTTTCGAAACATGTTGATATAGTTAATAAAATAGTGGTGTTATACAAAGGTATTTGTTTTTCATTAAATTAATGATGACACCCCAAAGTAAATATGCCTATTTTGAAGAAATAAAACAATAGGTATTTGGTTTGGAAAGGGTAAGGGGAGGAGAGGGATAAGGGAAAGTTAAGGGAAAGTTGCCACGCAAGTAGTATAAAAATATTAGATACAATTAATTAATATTCATGAATATGTGTTATTCGCACCTAGAATGTTATACAGTCTAGTTCTGTAGCGACAGTAACTAGCAGTAAATAATGAGAAAATCGAATAGAGAGAAAAACGTGGAGTCGAAACATTTATCAAACAAAATATGAAACATTTATCAAACAAAAATGAATCGTGGCAATAGTTGTTAGCTTCGAATAATTTATAGAATTACAGGAGGTATGGGCTGTCAATAAAATAGTTTATTATTTTAAAAGCTTTTACGGTAAGGAACCTATTTTTCCTAGATTTGGGACTTTTGTAGCGCGTTTCATAGAGCTTATCCATGTGATGCATTCTCCAGCAATTTTATAGGGCCCAAACAGCAATAGCGTATTCTAGGTATTCTTGGAAATTTAGTTAATTATTCTTATCACAAATCCAAAAAGTTAGTGATCTGAAAAGGTAAGTTTGGGATCAAATGTGACCCCGAGATTCCTCATGGATTTCTTTCATGACACTTTTCATTTTTTCATAATTTAAAGGAAAATAGCTGCCAAAAATGTAAGCATAAATCTGGGCCTCGGGAAAGCCATTGAAATTGATCTGTGTCCAAGAAAGAATTTCGATTCATAAAAATGATTGATCTGTTACGTATCAGAAATAAGGTAAAAAATTTAGTTCTTCGGGCACACTATAATGAATATTTCAAGATGATTTATTGTGATGATTGTCACTTTTGAACAAGAAAAATCTTTGAATTTAGCTACTCGTGTGGATTGAGTTTACTGGTTATAATTTATGCTACATGTTCGGCTTCACGAAGGTAGAGCAAGCAGTATGACAAAAAACACAAAAGTCATGTTTTTGACACAATTATTTTATGTGTGGTAGCATAAAGCTTTTTTTAATAATTTTATTTTATTTTATTTGAGTATTTCATTTTATTTTATTTCATTTCATTTCATTTCGATTCATCTCATCTCATATCTCAACTCATCTCATCTCATCTCATCTCATCTTATCTCATCTCATCTCATCTCATCTCATCTCATCTCATCTCATCTCATCTCATTACATCTCATCTCATATCATATCATCTCATCTCACCTCACCTCACATCATCTCATCTCATCTCATCTCATCTCATCTCATCTCATCTCATCTCATCTCATCTCATCTCATCTCATCTCATCTCATATCATATCATCTCATCTCATCTCAACTCATCACATCTTATCTCATCTCATCTCATCTCATCTCATTCCATCTCATCTCATCTCATCTCATCTCATCTCATCTAATCATATCTCATCTCATCTCATCTCATCTAATCATATCTCATCTCATCTTATCTCTATTCATCTCATCTCTTCTCAGCTCTTCTCATCTCATATCATCTCATCTCTATTCATCTCATCTCTTCTCAACTCTTTTCATCTTGTCTCATCTCATCTCATCTCATCTTTTTAAATCTCATATCATCTCCCCTTTCATCTCAATTCAACTCATCTCATTTCATCTTATCTCATCTTACCTCACCTCATCTCATCTCATCACATCTCATATCATCTCATCTCATATCATCTCATCTCATCTCTCTCATCTCTTTTCATCTCATCTCATCTCATCTCATAACATCTTTTCTCATCGTATCCCCTTTCATCTCAATTCAACTCATCTCAACTCACCTCATCTCATCTCACTTCACCTCATCTCATCTCATCTCATCTCATCTCATCTCATCTCAATTCATCTCATCTCATCTCCTCTCAGCTTTTCTCATCTCTTCTCATCTCTTCTCATCTCAACTCACCTCATCTCATCTTATCTCATCTCATATCATATCATCTCATAACATTACATCTCATCTCATATCATCTCATCTCATCTCGTCTCATCTCATCTCATCTCATCACATCTCATTTCATCTCATCTTATTTCATCTTATCTCATTTCATGTTATTTACTCTCATCTCATCTCATCTCTTCTAATTTCGAATCGAATTTCCTCTCATCTCATCTCATTTCATATCATTTCATCTCATCTCATCTCATCTCTCTCATCTCGTCTCATCTCATCTCATCTCATCTCACCTCATCTCACCTCATCTCATCTCATCTCATTTCATCTCATCTCATCTCATATCATCTCATCTCATCTCATCTCATCTCATCTCATCTCTCACATCTCGTCTCATCTCATCTCATCTCATCTCGACTCATCTCTTCTCAGCTCTTATCATCTCTTCTTATATCTTCTCATCTCTTTTCATCTCATCTTATTTCATCTCATCTCATCTCATCTCATCTCATCTCATCTCATATCATCTCATCACACTTCTGATGAGATTCATAATTTTCTGTTATGTTAAAATCTCATTTCATCTCATCTCACTTTACAAAATAAAAATAAAAACATCATTATTGGTTGTACATTGCACATATCAAAACAGGCTTCTGGTGTTAAGCAGAAATCTCAACGTTATTGCTATCTAAAGATTGTGTAATTTCGACCGTTTATGAATGTACTACGCATTTTAAATCTGCGCTGAAGAAAAATGTTACTCAAAAATTGCTCAAGAACGTAGTATGAATGTGGGTAAACGCTAGAGATTATGATCCTCTCTCCCAACAGCGCAACATTTGTTAATTAAATTACCAGGCTATGCAGTTTTTTCATCAGGATAACTTTATATCTGCAGTCATCAGGATAACTTTGTTTATCTGTAGTCAATCTAAATAACGATTTTCTCACCTATTCTCATTCTATTACATGCCTTCCCACCAGAAGACTTGAAATATAATTTCTTATTAAATATTCTAAAATACATACATCAGAAAACAGATGTTAAATAAACAATTTAACCTATTATTCAAAATACTAAACCCTAAATGCATAACTGCAATTCATAAACTTACGAATATCCACAGTAACAACACGACACAATACACTATTCTTATTCTAACTGCAGCATTCATAAGCGTAACTACATTGCCCACTCTCCGATACAACTATGGAAAATCAATACTTACGTGATGTTGACATATTTAATACCAATTTGGCGAGTATTATGGATCATGTAAAATATTTATTCCAACACCATTCTTATGCACATCTTGTATTTTTATAAACCTAACTAATCGCTGTATTTTTCAGTTTTTGTTTCTTGTATTTTTATGACTTATGAGTATTTCTTTCTTTATTTTCAAAATTTTCTGTCATGTTAAAATTGTACTACCAACATTTGAAAACCCTTTGGGTGTAAAATAAATAAATGCATTTCCTTCTTGCCTGTGCTACTTAGTGTTTATCGCCTACTTAGGCAATATCTTCACACTCCTGCAGAAGTTGTTATTTATTCCAGGGAATACGAGAAGCGGCCGCGGCAGCTCAGCTCAGCTCATTCAATGCGGTTTATCTGATTGCAGATGAGGGTCGCAACAGGTGGCTGAGGAGGTGTTGAAATTAAAAAGGGTAGGTACTTGCTATTTATTTGTGCGGCGTCTATTTAGCAGTCGAGCTCTGCGAGCGATAGCCATCTTAGGTTAGGCTCATAGTTGGCGTGAATTGCACCGGTGTTTGTGTTACTATCATGCCGACAATGGTATTCGTAAATCAATGGAAGCTTTCTTTATAAGGAGAAACTCCGTTGTTTTCTATTCAACCAGGAAACGACAAAGTTCACTTTTTTGATGATTTTTTATTTTTTATTCTCTATTTTAATAGTTTATTCACGTCCTTCTGACGGTGCGGACTGTGGGTAGTCAGGCTGGTGTTACGTCATAATTTCTTCATCCTTAGAATCCCGGCGTGGGCAAACAAATTTTATTTGATTAATTTGCGTTATTTCATAATACGCGCTGCGCCACATAAACATATGTGTACGTGAAATTTCAAACAAAACTGCCATTGTATTAGTACGTTTGCGTCTGCGTGGTTGAATTTCAGAAACCGACTTCGAGTGCATGTCTGCCACCGCGTCCTACGCGCTGCGCCACATAAAAATATGTGTGCGTGAAATTTCAAACAAAACTATCATTTTAATTTGGTTTCGAATTCAAGAATTCGTCAAAAGATGTCGCCATTTCCGTCAGCAGTAAAAAATAAAAATATCTTTTTTTATCTTTTTTTTTTAAAGAAAGACAAACATTCCCAGGTTACGAATAACCCAACAATGTTTGAAAATCAAACATAATTTTAACATAATTTTTTTAATTGTTCAAATATTTAATTTATGACAATTTGTAGTTTTGTGATATCCCTTGACTGAAGAAGTATTTCATTTTTTTTGTAAGTAAGTAATAAATAATTAATTTTAAAAATCAAAGAGATATTCTCGTATGAAATCATAAAGCCGATTTTCAGTCATACTCAGGAATCAAAGACCTCAACTGCAGTTCTAAAGATGTATCCATTGACCTTGGTCAAACAGGAGATCTTTCAAACTTGTGATAGGTACTAGGTGTTAAATAATCAAATAGGAAATAATCTCTAACTTTTACCGCAGTGCGTAAATAACAAGCGAAAACACCAAAAACATATTTGTCTGCACGACGGCAAACAGCCCGGTCGTTCATATTGGATTATTCGAAGGCTGCTTCCAAACTTCGCCAATTTGCACCAGCCGGGACCGCATGTAGGCAATAAAACTATTTGGGTACACCACACAGGAGCACCTCACGGCGTGTACTCTCCTCAAAGACTAGACTCGTCAGACTATAAGAAACGTAATTATTCAGAGCTCTACCTTAATATTCCAGCTACAAACACCTCTCTTAGTTTAGAGTTTGAGCTAAACACAGACGTCAACTTGGCTATGTTAAAACCTCATTTGCATAGAAATTCGATTTCTGTATGCACGCCATCCAGACTTGTCTTCGGCAAACTGTTTGCACTGTAGAGGGCGTCGAAATGGCAACGAAATATAACAAGGGACACACAACAATATTATATTATTGTGGGGATGGTAGAACGGCAAGGGGGTGATTGTTGAAGGCTTCTTTACTTCACCTTAAAAATTATAGGTCAAAGCACTAATGGCCACTTTACACACAGAGTTCGGGGCGGGACGTGCCCCGCGCCACTTCAGGCCGCCGCGCCGCGCAGAAAAGTAAAGACCGAAAGTAAGATAACGGTTTACAGCGCAGTTCACTATGACACGTTTTTCGTTCATTTAGTTGATTTTTTTAAGGTGTGCAGTAGGTAGTATGGGTTAACAATATCGGCGACACCAGGAAGAACAAACCCACCCAATAAAAACTTCAGATAACCCATCTCTTATATTTCAATATCTTTGGTGCTGTACACGATTTTCGAAGTGAAACTTCCTTAGTCCCGTTGTGATTTGAAATTTGGATGAAACGGAAATGACGTATTACAGTACCTCTGAAGCATCAAACTGCGCTCATTGGCCGCATTGGTTGTGACATCACTTTTAACTCCTATTGGTTGAGATTGTTTTTGTGAAGTTTCGCTTCCTCCACGTGTGAATTGTACTTGATTTTTTTTAAACATTGTGTTGACATGACAGTTTTAAGGTTATGTTTGTACTACTTAATTTTAACCCAAATTAAGATCCTAAAAACTTAAAAAATAAAATAATTTTTAAAATATTCGTTGATGTTCCATGTGCCGATCCGTAGCTTTGATGCTTTAGGTTTGGTCAGATACTATGTGCGATTCTAGAGGGTAGACGTCCAGTGGGCCGCCCCAGCCACAGCTGGGCGAGGCAACTCCAGAAACGGTGTGAGGAGAGGATGCGACTGCCATGGACGGAGGCCGAACAGTCACCTCAAGACAGGGACGTATGGAGGAGCCTTGTCGAAGCAGTGGGTCCCCAACCCGAATAGGATAAGGGGACGAAGATGATGATGATGAAAAATTCGTTTAAGCTATATGTCCAATAATTCTGGATATTTACCTAAGAATTAACTCTTGTTTATTTTGACATTTACAAATAAACTTTTGCAACATCACCCGTTCTCCTCATAATTTAATAGTTGGTAAGTGTTTTGAGAACATAATATTATTATTATGGTCCTTTGACATTCCCATAACAGACAAATAATTTTCGTCACACATTAAATTGCTCAAACAAATAAATGTTGCTTATGAATAGATCATTTAGATAATATAATTACTATTAGAATTGAATGTGTTAAACAAAACTTCTCTGGGAGCGATGAGGGCTAACTGTGGGTGGCAATGATGAACGAATCGTGGAGAATATGTTACAGCGAAACTGTGAACGAATGTGTTAAACTAGCGAATACCTGGCATACGTTGCATTACAATGCCGCTCAAAGAAAGAAAGTGCTGAATTTTAATTCTATTTTTTTAAGTGTTTTGGATATACAATATTTTTTTGTTTTTCCGTCTGGTGATTATCAAATCAGAAGGTTTTCTAACGCTTAAGTAGGCACGTATGAGAAACAAGGATTTTCCAAATTTACCCCCCCTGCTGTCCCCTTCCGCTATTATACCCTACTATTCTTCTTTGCATTCCGTCCATCTGCCTCTCCTTCGTCACCCCTCCCCTGCCTGATTTTCCCGATGCAGGGGAGGGGTGCCTGGCCCCGGTCTCCTACCGTGACACCTTCCTCTCCCGCATTCCTTTTCCCCGCCTTCCGCCCTCCTTGGACCCCCACTCTTCCCGCGCTCCCTCAGGAAGACTAAGGAAGACTACATGCTTTATGCGCCCTTTATTCAACACTACTCTATCTTCTTCTGCCGGTGCCCTCTTTAATAATAATAATAATAAAGTTTTATTCCAGGATGTGGGGAGGATAGTGCAATCCCACACGTCCTATATAATTGTTTATATTTATATAATTATACATATTTTAATACAACAGAATTTTTTAGAACATGGAATAGGAAAAAACAAAATTTAAAAAAAAAAAAAAAATCATCAATTCTATGTAGAGCGTGGTCTGGGGTGACCTCGGGCCCAGCATTCACTCAGGAGTGGGGTTTGGTGCTGGAACGCTGCGGTCACCACTGCATTGTCGGAAGCCATTAGCCGCATCCTGGCTCCAGTGACCCGATGTCTCATTAGACCGGCGAATCCGTGCAATCCTAGTTCGGTGAACATTATTGATGCAATGCTATATCTTCTGCATCCAAATATATCTCAACGTGCATCATTATATTGGATCCGGAGTCGTTCCATCGAGGTGGTTCGGTATTTACACCATGTTTTGCATGTATATAGATTAGTTGAAGCATTGAACAATGTTTTTTTTACATGGTTGCTGCATTGGAAAAATCTTCTTTAATTCGGAATTGCACTAGTACCGGTCACATAGGCTTCGAAATCAAAGTGCAGCGTCTTCCTGTATCGCGTCTTCCACCCGACTGTTTTGTAATCCTGGGTAAACGGGCGTTGATTCATTTCCCACGTAGTACAAAACTAGAGACAGAGGACAATATCCACAGCCGCCTAATGAACTGAACGTATGCAAATGAAATATTCAGCGGCAGATGGGTGTATTTATTAAACAAGTTAACATTAATTCGTTCCAGAACAGTCTACAGTCTAGGAGTTCCCTTCTCCCGCTCCGGTCTCCTGTTTCCCCGTGACTAATTCACGTGTCGCGTTACTCAGGCGAAGTTTCCACTGAATGTTTGAATCTATTATGAAAATTATGCTCAATAAGTTAGAAGCAAGCGTAGGTATCGACGGCCTCCGATGTCTATGCTTTGCTTAACTATGATATCGGAGATAGCGGGTTCAATTCCCGATGTGTGCAAGTAAATTTGATTCAATTGATTTATCCATTAAATTATTTATTTATTTACGCCTATTTAGGCTTTTACATATACAAAACAATATTTATGAAATTATACTTGTAAATAGTGCAGGAAACAACTGTAGAAGACACTTGCACAAAAATAATTATAAGGAAAAAACATTATTGAATTTCATCCACGCAGTATGTAGGTACAAAATATTTAAAAAAATATTTAATACATAAAAATATTTAAAATATAAAAAATCCAAAATAGCTACTTTTCTTACAGCAGACAGAATACAATTTAAATAGCTTTATCAAAATATTCCCCTGCTTGATGAAAAAAACTTCAATAAGATACGCTTATATATTAAAATTGATGTACTAAATATATCAACAACATCAGAGTATTTGTTTCCTAGCTGTTGAATCCGTCGCATAGTGACATCGCGACGTTGATGTAGAATTGTCACAATAATATGGTAGGTACTGTCTTGTAACTGACCTGCCTGGAGTATGAAAAGAGATTACATACAATAAATCAGGGGTATCAAACATTTGCGTCATTTCACAATTCATTCATTTCAAAAAAAAAAAATTATATGAAATACCGCACAAAAGTCCCAACTGCTCCCGTCTGGAGCCAGTGAGACTATGGCATCCCCAATTGGGGTATGTTGTGAAGCTGAATGTAGTGGGGAGGGGAAGGAGATAGGGAAGAGGAAGGTGGGAAAGTGCCTGGCTATTCAGATCTGGTCACTAAATACGGCTAGAGCCATTTCAAGCAACGTTTCAATTCTGAATGGTGGTCTTACACCAGGGCAATACTGATAGTATCTTCCACTCTGGAACGTGCCGCAAATATTATATAACATAGTATTTTTGTGGCAAATTCCAGAGCGGAAGACACTCTCAATATCTCCCAGGTGGAAGACCATCATGCATAAGATGCTTGAAATGGCTTTAGCCGTATTTGTAGACCAGATGTAAATAGGTTTTTTTTATATAATGTAAAATGAATAATCAGTTAATTAGTCACCTTCCTATTCCCCTCCCCACTCCCCTCTACCGGTTGGATGCAGTTGAGTTATGCGATATGTATTTTTTTGGTGACCGGATAACTCAGAATGAAATCAACTCAGAACCTCCTTAGAAAAGTCAACAAAAGTAATGAAAAAAATTTATAAAAAATTGGTTAAATAGGTTACGTTAGGTTAGGGTTATTGGCTATTTAAAAAAAAAAATCGTAGCTTTTAATGACTTTTCAAAGAGGTGTTGAGTTGGCTTGATTTTGAGTAACGGTCGTGACGTTATCGTTCTAGTATCTTGTCGTTTTCATACAAGACGTCTGAGAAGAAATATGACGATCGCCGATGACGTACGTATGCTCTCTCCCTAGTCCACTTAAAGCAATAGTTGTGTGACACCTCTCTTAATTAAACGTGATTCAGAAAAAATGGTTGTCTGTAAAGTGGGTTTACGGACGATAATTTTAGGTGATAACGTCATATAATAACGAAGGAGTGGAAGAGAGATAGATGCGTCACAAGCCGAACGCTTAGGCCAAACGCTTGTTTGCTTGCACGCTCGGCTCAGGCGGAACGTGACAATGAGTCATGCTTTTTCGTGAGTTTTTTTTCGTGAGTTTTCGTGAGTCAAAAAACACAAATTTTATTTTTGTATAAGCCAATTCTTGCGTTTTACGTTCACAGTTTCGTTTTGAAGCAACTTTGGGAAAATGTACTACCAATAATGCATGATTAATTTATGTGATTATGAATAATTTATCAGAAGTTTCTAAAGAAAAACATATTTTTCAAAGCATTTTCGGTCTACTCGGCAATAGTACTACAAATTCGGACAGGTTGGCAGACGGTATTCTATCTTTCTGTTCGTAGCGACGTACATGGCTTTATTGAAAAAAAAACTTGTTCAAAGGGTTTGTTCGGTCGCCATTGGAAATTTTGATAAAGCAGCTCTCAGCTGATTGCTCACGGTAATATTTATACCGGAATTCCCCCGCCTCCCCGCCCCTAACCAACCGGCTGAATGGGGCGGCAGACACAAAGAAAAATACGAAAAACGTGAATCTCGACCGAATCAGGATTAGAGGATTTTTTTAAGGTTATGTTTATGACTATCTACATCTATGTACTTAGGAGTGTGATGTACAGCGAGACGAATGAGAGAGGTTAGTGGAGCGAAAAATCCTGAAATTAGGTTCGATGTTAACTATGAACCAAAACTGTTATTTGTGGAATTTCTCCTTCACCGCATCTGTACATCGTCGCCTTAGTTCGTATTTGTCCAACAGACCACTAGAAAAATTTATAGGGGAGAAGGTTTTCTTTCTTTATTTCAATGAAACATAATGAAAGGTGTTTAAGATAAAGCTATTTCCGTAAAAGTAAAGGTCCCATTAGTTTAAATAATTCTGAATTAAATGATTAACTTTACTTTTTTATACTCTATTTTTAATTTTAAAGTGGAGATTGAACAAAAACTAAAATGGTCAAATATGAACTGAGGCGACGACATCGCACATACGAGTACCGTAGAAAGGGGATGATGATTAATGAAACAAGCGGTTCCGTCGAAAAGAGACACTAGTGTCATCTTGCAGAGATAGAGTGATTTAGCTTAAATACGGTTTTTGTGGGGCATAGATAATCACAATCACTTTACTATTCAGATATAAAAATAAAGTTTTATAGAACAGAAATTTTTTACTTAAGACCCTTTTCTATGGGAGGTGCGGTATTATCTTTAATTAGCAATTTCGTTTGCTATATATTATGAATTCCACGTTGTTCAAAATTTAAAAATGGAAAAATGAAATTCAAGTGAAGTTGGGTAATTAACCACTGGAGCGCTTTTTGACACAATATGGCACTATTTAAAACACCTCGGATTGCTTTGCTGTCAATTTTGGCAAATTTTCCCTTATTTGTAAGTAATTAATTAGAATATAGTTTTTTTTTTATAAATCCTACGAATATGTGAAAATCGACAAGAGATTGGTGAATTTGTTGGCTAAATAGGTCTATAAACAGTTTGTATGCCTCCATATTAAAATTTGGGGTTATGATTTTTTTTAATTTGGGCGGAAAAAATTCAAAATGATCACCAAAAAATATCGCGCAATCGGAGGTTACCTCTGTCGGACAAGGTTCTAACTGACATTTAAATGCAAAACCATTTCTGCTGCTGTAACCAAAATAATTGTTGTATTTTCGTAGATACCTCCTGCATGAAGAAATTCTAAAACCAAGCTCCGTTTATTTTACAAGATTCTGATATCATTTACACTCTCTTTTTTATTTTTATCTGACGTTGTTCAATGTAGTTCGTCACTTTAGTCGAATAAAGTTCTAACTTCGCCTCACTATGTTCTGAAGCCTCAAAGTTTGCAAAAACGAATTTTCGTAAACTATTAATAATGTTTTGCTTTCAGGGTTCAATCGTGTGTAAAATATTTTAGTTTATCATATTTTAACGGTAAATATTTAAATAGGACGTGTCCTTCGCTTGGTACTGAAAATTAGAGAAATGTAGTTAGAACTTTATGCTTTAAATTATTATGCTATAGTTACAGTTGCACATGGTTCTGTCTGCAGGTTTAGGTAAGTTATGAAATGGTAAGTATACGTCCTTTTTAAATATTTACCTTTAAAATATGTTCATTTGAAATGCTTTACACAAGACTCGACCTCATGAATTGATAAGCTTCCGAATTCCACTTCGTAATACTAGAAGTCAGGATTTATTTCAGTGCAGAAATTCTGGGACTAACTATCATATGTATTCCTCTTTGCCCAGAATACTAATGGAGGGAAACAATTATACCAAGTCAGTGGACATCTTCAATTTATCTTTGAATAAATTTAAAATATTGTTATTGAGGCAGTTCAGTTATGTACAATAAAATGTTTTTTCTATGCTATATATGTAAAAGCCCCGAAAAAGGGCGTTTATTTATAAATAAATAAATAAACATCAGAAATTGGAAAATAGATAATGAGAAATCGTCTTTGCAAACTTTAACTTCTTATATCTCAGAATTAGGTAAATTGAAGTTAGTGCCTTATCCAACAGAAGAAACTGAAGTGACGATTTGTCACATGAAAACGGGGGGTCCTACGACTCTTGAGTTAAACAGCTCGGCTGTGGAACGATTTGCCGGCTTCTGTGGTTCATCCTTCCTACATCATGGGTCCCTTCGAGACCCAGGTTCACTCTTTTCTTTCCACATAAAGACCCTCCACACAGCATCCCAGGGAAATTCTTTTCCTGAGGGCCTCCTGTGTGGAGTTAAAATAGGAGTTACGATTACGAGTTACGTTCGTCGCGAATTTAGATTCAATTGTACGATGAGTACACCAAAACAATAGTAATTTTTGTTTTGTTTTTGGCGATATCATTATTTTTATTATCACGTTCGCAATTTTCCAAAAAAATACAGAAGTATGTATGTTGTCATCGATTACAATAAGTTAGCAATTTTTTTTTTCTACCATCTATCGACGATAAGTCAAACTAGACGTGGGCAAAATTGAATGAATGAATTAAATGAATAAATTCAATCTTGTGACATACTCGATCTGATTCTCTTTTTCAAAAGGAATTAAATCTTAATTCCTTACCATTGGCCTTGCATCCTACGATTTTTTAACAGCACCATATTTCTTTTTATTTCTATTTATTTATTTTACAGTTAAATTATTTCATGTTATATTGAGGTAAGAAAATAATAATGTAAATATTGTAGTATTTTGTAGGAATTTAGTTAAATATTATTCTGGTTATTTGCTGCGCGGATAGGCAGGTAGGTAGAGGCAGGCAGATAGGCGGCGCGCCGCGAAATGCCTGTCACGTGTAGTATCCCGCGCAGTAAATCCATAAAAAATAAACCCGTAGGCCAGAGAGTCAAGTCCCCCAGCCCAAGCGACAAAACCGCCAACCGACAAAGTCACGACGAGTCAGTCAAGAACCAAGTAATTCCGAATTCCGGTGTCGCGTCTTTTTCACAGTCGTCCCGCAGCTCCCACTTATTCAAGGAATTAATAATTTTATTCCTCATTCATTTGTGTCGTCATATTCCTAAATGTCTGTGCGGACCGTAGCGCTCAATCCCAATCTCTGTTTCACTTACTCAAGGAATCAAAACATTTGTTTCTAATTCAGTTGTGACGTCTTTGTCTCAAATCCTATGTCCCACGTGTCGAGTCGATCTGACCGGACAACTCAAGTCCGTTGAAGATTAACTAGGTCCGCGGAATGCAAGTTATTCAAGTCACTGCAAGACAAAAGACACCTATTAGTCAGAAGTTCCTAATTCATCCCTTAATGCTGGCAGAGATTGGGTTCGTCGTTAGTTCCCGCGCGGCCAAGCCGTCAACTTAGGGCGAAACTTCCCACTTCCTGACCCCGAACTCCTGCTAAAAAAAGCGAAATTAAGTTCTATGTTTTTTCTCCCTCCCACCTGCGATAAATATGCAATGCGTTTAGAAACAAAACGATGTTCATTTATATTATTGTTTTTTATGGTATCTGCCTATCTATCCGTAAACAAAACATCAGTCAGCTGTCGAGTGTCGAACCGTGATAAATAATAATCGAGTGATTATTTGTTCCGTTATTTTTGTAAGAAATTGTACGACGCGTGTCGCTTAGATTTCAATCAGTTTTTATTTGGCGCAAGGTTTTAACTTTACCAGTGAGGTAGGTACCTACATGCATTTAAAAATATATATTTGGGTAAAGCTTATTCCAGGTGACCGGATCGGATATATGAAAGCGCGATAATAATATATATTTTTTTTATGTGAATACCGCACAAGTCCCAACCGCTCCCATCTGTAGCTAATGAGACTATGGCATCCCCGATTGGGATATTTTGTGAAGAAGATGTGGGCAAATTATGTGTATTTTCTCTTTCTTTCTTGATATATGTATAATTTTTATGTAAAGGCAATTGGAGTGTGTATGTTTTTTTTTTAATAATTTTAAATTTTAATCTGGTTTTGAGTACTCTTTATTTTTTATCTAAGTGAAAAAAAAAATAATGGCTTCGTCATTAGTTTGTACTTACTGAATTTGGGGTTTATGTAATATTAAGTATGGATGCTATGTATCTGGTGTATAAGTTTTTGTTTTAACGTTTTTTGTTGAAAATGGTGGTGTTTTGTTTACTGTTCGTGCATATATATATTTTCATCACGATTTTTTTTGTGACTTGATTTTGAGGCTCCATGTTAATTAATCATCCTAATTGTTACACACATATAAAAAAGCCGTCGTTGTTTTTTTTTTTTTTGAATTCATTGAATTAAAAGAATGAATTAAACGAATCAATTCAAAAGGCCGGGAGAATCAGACTGAATCGATTCAGTCCTGGGAATAAATCTGCCCATGTCTAAGTCAAACTACATAAGATTTTCATAGACCTTCTGCAGTTACGACTGAAAACAGCTTTCAATAATATTGAAAGCTTTAAGTTGATTCAGAATTTCACCAATAGATGTCACACGTGGTTATTTTTTACTATGGGAAACTGATTCGATTGTTTATTCGTACTTTATTTGCTTTTTTCGGTTAAACAGAAATGAATATACAAAAAATATATGTAAAAATTAGCGTATATTTTAGCACACCTATTTCTACATATTATACGTACAGACACAACACGCTTTGGTGTATTATAATTTTAACCGTGTATATTTTATACAACCATGTTTTCCCGATTTTTTTCGCCGATATTTTTGGGAATAAGTTTATACGTCCGGCACATACATTTGTATGTCCCGCAGAGATTCAAGTTTAATGCACTCGATTAACGGATCCTAAAAATAAATAAATACAAAGATTAAACAGTGATGCACAAAAAGACAATACGTAAATAATAATTTTTATTAACCAGAATTTATTGAGATATTCTGTAGAATTTATGAAAATAAAAAATAATATAATTGTCTACTTAATTACTAATATTATTTTACTACTGGTAATTAATTTATTAATTCCACGATAATACCTAATCCACTAATCTATTACTTTATGTATTGGAGCAAAATTATGAGACAAGTTAGTGTATAAGGTGATATGTGTTTCGTTAACATCCTCATAACTGGGGAAATTCTTCGTAAATTAAATTAAATGAAAATAAAAAAATAAAATGATTTTAATTTTAACATAGAATAGGTATATTGCTAACCAATAGTTTTCTAAGGGCCAATTGTTTCCCAAACTTTTAACAAATCATCAAAATGCAAAGTAAGTAATTTAAAAGTTATGTTCAATTTCTGTTATTATTTCAGTTACATGGAACAACTGGTCAAAAAAATTTTTTTACAATAGCTCCACGCAGGAGGCCCTGAGGGAATAATCCTTCAAGGTGATTTGGGGATGCCATGTGGAGGGTCTTTTCAGGGAAAGGAAGAAGAGGAAGTTCTGAGAAGGAAAAAGGTGTGAGGGATGGGTGGGAATCTGGGAAACAATGTGTCCAGGAGTGCCGGATGTATGAATCGATTCCTCCCTCTGCGGTGCAAGGCGATGGATCGAGAAAATCTGGCTGGAGAGGTCTAGTTTAGGTCTCCCTCAAACAGTCTAGTAGGTGAGCAAACGCATTCGCCACCAATACCTAGACAAACCTCACATTATCAATCGAGGTACCCATGTTAAGTCACCAAACGTAGCGAACCACTTGGGGTGACCTATGGCAGGGTGTTGGTTATCCAATAAATGGTTCCCGGGGCGGCGGTACCCATACCTGCCTCCCAAATTGAAATAAAATATATAGCAGAGCTTGAATAGAACATTTTTGAAAATTTACTTTTAATGAATCGTTTAAATTTTGTGAAACAACTGGCCCTTAGAAGTCGTATTTTAAGTGGAATATCTGCGCGGCCGCTCATACAAATATCAAAATACTCTGAATACGAACTGAATAATTTATTTTGGTAGTTGTACAGCATATGTCTAGTGCGGATATGAGGCATTCTTTTATTTATGTTTTAAATTATAAAACTTAGGACATTATAGAATTCGATATTTCATGATTCTTTAGGTAAGTTTGGCAATTTTTTGTGACCTACTACATTATATTCTTTAGTCACAGAAATTTCAATGAATCATCGATACTGTTGTTACTATGGAAAACACCCAGAATTTTTTCCAAATACTCATCTGAGGGAATTTTTTCTCCCATTTTAATCTCCGATTTAACTCCCAATCAGACAGCCCACGAACCGCCCCTGTTCAAGGCTAAGCGTATACTACGTTTTAATGGTATTGAAATGTAGTATTTGCTTATTGGGTATGGTATTTTACCATCCTCCTGATAGCTTATGCATAAGATAACAAATATTAATACATAAACAAATAAATTCTCGCGACAGGTAAAAAGCTTGGATAACGTATCCTATATACAGACACTATTCACAGGTTATTTACTTTATAAAATTAATAATCTCAACAAAAGCTTATCCTATTGAGGTTAAAATATGAATTGTAAACAAGAATTCTTTACACGTAAAGAAAAAAAATAAATATCATGTCGTAAAAAAATACTCCTTTTTTGCTATTGAAAATTAACAAAATTTTCAGAAAGACATAAAACAAATTATTTTTCTAAAATTTGAGATTATTTTTAAGGCAGATCATATTTTATAGCGTTTTCTATTTCACTTCCAATCGATGTTGGATAGGAACCCACCTCTTGGGATCCTGTGATGATTGGACCGATATCACCCAGAGGTTTTTTGTACAGACTTCTAGACCAGTAAGCCAATATGAATATCACCGTCAGCATTGTACTGTTGTAGATCACTGAAAAGGGAAAAATTGGCAATTTTTATTAATGAATATTTAGTACTGAACAAACATTTGTAGGTAATACCTAAACTCTCTCAATCATTTACTTTAATAACCAGTATGTGGTGAAAGCATGACTGATTAGTGATTACCAAGGGATACTTAAGCCCGGTTTAAGACTGGCTTAAGACGACAATATACCCTAAAACATATTCAGAATCTTAACGACGTAAGTAAAGAAGCCGTGTATACAAATTGCGACTCGCGATCCATGTAGTGGACGAACCTAGATACTGTCGAATTTGCCTTATCAAAGAAAAGAAGAAGAAGACAAATAATGTGGGAATCTTAACGACGTAAGTAAAGAAAGCGTGTAAACAAATATACGTCTATTAGATGAACGTCCGGTCGAGTTCGTCCTAGCGGGCTTGGAGATTCGACCTTTCCGCCGCGTTCATTTTAATTAATTCTGAAGAACGTGTTACAGATATTTAATATGTTTCCAAATGAATACCTCCCGAAGTTATTAATTCATCTTCTAGAAAAATAAAATCTGGTGCTTTCCGCTAACTTTATAGTTGAAAAACTGGTATATAAATTTTTAAAATAGTTGTACGTAAAATATATTAAAGTAAGGTATTGTTTTTATTAATTTTAAATATAAATAACTTACATCTCCAGGTATCTGTTGGAGTAAAAAAGTTATTTTAGTTTTGAATTCGCCGGAAATGATTAAAATGTGAGTTTTGAGCAAACAAAAATTATTAGGGTTGTGTACCGCTTTAACTATACCAACGCTGAACAGTTGTGCGGGAAGTAACATGGTCTGTTACTTCCCGCTAACATGTTTGAACGGACGAGTATTGACGTCATTGGAACCCAACCCACACGACTAGCAACAACGCTACGCCACTCGGATTCGGACGTTATTAACTCCAACCTCTCTTTTTGGAGTGCCTTGCGACAGTTCTAGAAGAATTGAATTGATTTATTGCGATCTTGATGTGTCTAATGTGATGATTCATTTGTTATCCACTAAAACTAGCTAATCAGCAGAACAAAACTAAAAAAAAACAACAACATAAGATGATAATCATTGGACATTGACCAACCCGCAGCGCCATATACAGGAACTCTAAGAGATATTGGAATGGTAATCATTTTTCTCATTTTCTGTTTTTTCCGGCCTGTCGATATCTTCATCAGACTGATTTAATCTATTAATTAATGTGGTGCAAATGAACCAGATGGCAGTTTCTATTTGCGATAAGCTGGGATTCTCAGCTAAAATATATGTCCGAAAAATGTTGAGGACCAGATCGTGGTTAACAATATTCACCAGATCGTGGTTATTAGACCAAGACAAAGAAAATCCAAATCCAAAAAAAAATGTCTTTAGATAGTCATAGATAGGAGAAGGACTTTTATTCTTTTCTGGCAGTCCCTTTGAGGAATTCCATTCATCATTGAGGAACCTGGAGTACGCTATCTTCTCGGTGTAAAATAGTTCCTATTCCTAATGGTTCCTAATATTTCTAATGGTTTCTGTTGTTTCTTGAAGTTCCTATAAGGAAAACTGGTAAATCAACATTAATTTTCAAGTCGATTCTGTGGTTTAACCTTTCTTCGTCTTAGTCCAAAGAATTTGTTTTATTATCAGCTATTAATTGTGATTAAAAAATACTTCCCAAGCCTGGTTCTAAAATATTTTTTGAACAATTTAATTAAATGTAAATAAACAATTGGAATGTTCTGATCAAAAAGAGTTGAGTTCTCTACGTGATGTTGTTTCACCATTTTGTCGCTTGTACCAATAGTTTCAGTGACAATGTTCCTTTATTGTGTATCTCTGGTCGATCTCCAATAGGTATTCATAGTACGAATATGTACCTATGAACATCTGAAAATCTCAAATTTTATAATTTTACTTACAACTTGCGCATACTCAAACATACAATAGCACGGTATCACTCTTAATATGGCCGGAATCCTGATTTGCAAGCTTAGCTGCACTTGAGACAGCAAGTTGGCTCACTGAAGTGATAACTTATTGCCCCTCCCAACATGAAATATCAAACTTTGTTGTGGTGAATTACTTTGATGTCTCACTGGACGATCTCTAGTACCTGGTATACTATGTCAAGTAATTATGAATTTTGGGTACTTACAACTCGCGCATAGTCCCACAGTAAGAGGAGGTTCGCACGGAATCACATTTGATATGAGCAGAATCCTGAGCAGCAAACTCAACACCTGAGATAGCAGGTTGACCAGCTGCAGGGAGTACATCTTGCCCAAGAGCCGGTGGTCAGGCAGGATGTTACCCAGAACCTTAGTCACCATCTTCATGGCCCAGATGCCAAACATTATAGTGATGATGATGAAAGGTTGGACGAAGGCAAAGTTCACGCGGTAGGATTCCTGAAACAATCGTCAGTTTCATTCGACGGAGTGTTTAAAAATCTGGTTTTCACTGAAATAAGTCTAGAATTTCTACTGGTTTGTTTTTCTTTGTTTCAGTAACCTTCTTTAATTTTTTCATCGTGCGGTGACATTTCACATGCCATCATATCAAGCCATCTAGGTTTCATTAAGGTGGTAGATTTTTCAATTTATTAAAAACCTTACCTGTCTCTCAGCCCAAAAAGTGAGATGAATCATGTAAAGAACCCCTTGGACCACTGGCAACTGGATCACGAGCACTCTCAATAAAGTCATGTTTTTTCTGAAAACCGACAATGTTACATTATTTAAAAAAAAACTACCAGTGTTATCATATATATAGATAATTTTAAGACACCGCATTTCGTCGTTGTAGAGTGCTTAAAGATTGTGTGCTTTGGAATAAAGCATTAAAGGTATTTTATGTGTACATCGTTATGAGTATATTATTCTTACTTATTGACTGCCAGCCTTGGTAAGAAAAAACAGCAAGGCCAACAGCAGCATGGTCCCACTTGTGGATTAAATCTGTCCGGTTCCACTCTCCTTAAAAAAATCATGAAATTTATTAAAAATTTTCTTTTCCATCTAGCTTTTTCTATTCGTGCAATTAAAAAAATTATCATGTCATTGCAAGATTATACAATATGTTGACACTTGATGGGGTGTTTAAGTACTAGCGAATCCTGGTTGACGTTTTTGAATACGATCATGCATCAATGTCACCGCGCAAAGAGAAATTATTTTTGTAGCTTTAAGAAATTAGTTTTTCATTCATCAATGAAAGAAATTAAGAAAGCTTTTTGCAATGTGCAAGTTTAAAAACAACATCAAAGTATGGCTAATTAAACGTAAAGATGAAGGAAGCATAAAAATTATGAAGTTACTTCAACACAACAACCTACAGTCAAAGAGCATGAGGATGAGGATATCGACAAACATGGAGATGAGGTCCACAAATATGAAGATGAGTTAATCAAAAAACATGAAGATGAGGAAATCAACAAACTTGAACATGAGTTCTGCAGAAAGGAAGATGAGGTAATCATAAAAAATATGATTTATACCAACTCAAGAACGTGCAGCCCACCTGTGAATATACCATTATACCACCTATCTTTGAATGTACTATTATACTACCTATGAGTAACTTACTTAATGAGTTCAGCTTCTCCCCCTATATAAGCAATGTACAGCCGGAATTGTTGGTACATCGCGCACATAAATACCAGATGTGTGGTAGTCTCGGCCAAGATGTACGCTCTGGGAACAAGAATTGCGCAGTATGTCACTGAAGCAGCTACCTGAAACCAGTAAAAAATATTTAGTTTTCTCGTTTGTAAGTTATTGCATACATTTCACATTTCAGCGAAAGCGGGACAGAATGAGACCCAGGTCTTATTAATATCAAATCGAGACTTCTAGATTTGTCTTCTGTTTAATCATCGAAAATTATTTCATTAATTTCCTAGTCCAAAGGCTACAAATTTTCGTTTATTCTATTTTAAAATTTACTTTTAGAAATTTCTAATATATTTTTTTAAATGTATAACGAACTGTCTTAATTTTTTTTTGTTGATTTTTACCCTTTATCTAACTTTTTCTTAATGTCCATTTTTCTATTTACTGTAGGCAGGTATCCATTTCTTTTTCCTTCATTTTTATTTGCCGTACCTAAAGAGTATTACGTTAATTAATTCTGTTCCTTTCCTATTTTTTACATTCTATTATTTGCAATAGTGCCAATATGAATAAACCATGTACCTGGCAACAAAACTATAATTATTTTCATTATTACTATGTTTAACACAAATTTAAGGGAGTTTAAATAAATTGCTCAATTGAACTGTCGATAATAATACACATTGTTTTAAAAGGCAATGACGGAAATATTTGACGACGGGAAACAATATACCAAACAGCACTTTCATTCAATCCATAATACTTTGCAATTATTTACTATTCTATTAATAAGTTGTTTAGCCATGTAACCACATGCACCTACATTTTACACGATGCTTCATTTGGTAAAAAGTCCAGTACAAATCGAACTTTGAAAATGTTTAAGTACCTAAACATCTGAATCCTCCAATTATCTAATGATAGAATTATTTTTGAGTTTTTTTGGAACTCACTCACTTGATTTGGAATAACTGATAATTTAAGCGTATCCTCCGTCAAAGCATAATTTTTCATTTCGGGGGAATTATTCGTTTCAATCCACTAACTTAATCTACGCTTTTATAACACCGTTTTAGTGACTTACCGGATACACGCAGAGGATGATGGCTGTGGGTGTTTTGTACCTGGAGTGAGAATGTGTCATTATGTACTTCGCTGTGTCGAAAAATATGACGAGTACAAATAGAACTATTCCACCTCCATAAGCGAATAGTATTCTTCCATAAACTCCCATTGCTAGAATTAGATATTTTGGAAATATTAGTTTACACAAAGATCTGACAGTTTTCCCTATTGTTCATAACGGCTACCAGCAGTCAAGGTGTCAATGCAGTCAAATATGTCTGTTATGAGTTGGAATTGTCTTTGGAGACTCAAATTGTTCTGCGTTTATATCATGTTACCGCCAAACTTTGAACAATGATCTGATTACCATAATTGGGAGGTCGTTTTGCAGATAATTAATAAAAGAGGTTCAAGAATGCTTGCTTGTAGAATACCTTCGTCATCATTCGTCATTCAGCTTTAATGTACTTTTTACCCTCACAATGTCTGAGCTTTTCTTAAAATTATGAAAAACTTTCATATCAGTGATACGTTTTAAGCAATGATCAAGTTTGATTTTTTTTTCGAAGAGGTTTGAATCGTGTCGTTTTGGACTCCAAATTATTCATCTGATTTGAACTTTTTGTTTTCTGTTGGAGTTTGGCGCAATTTTCGATTATGGTTCGCTCCTTGAACATTAGGTACCTATCTCAGAAATTGTTTGGTTGGGTGGTTATATTTTTGAAAACTTAAAATTTATGTAATTTATTAATTATTTGTTCCCATGTTTCAAATGTTTTTTTTGCATTAGCTTCACTAAATTCCTTCAGGGCCTAAGTCAACTTTGGGGATGCTTTGTGGAGGGTATTTTTAGGAAATGGAAGGGAAGAAAGTTTTGGAAAGGAAAACGGTTTGAGGGATGGGTAGAAATCTGAGGGTCAATTTGTCTAGGAGTGACGGACGTGTGAATCCATCCCATCCACTGCATTGCAAGGTGATGGGTCGAGAGAGCCCAGCTGGAAAGGTTAAGGTTAGGTATCCCTTAACCAATTTCTCCCAATCCGGCCCGCCACGCAGTAGGTGGGCACACGCATTGGCCTCCACGACAAACCTCATCCCATGAACCTCTGCACCCCTGCCACCAAACATGAAAACGTTAACCACTCACTGGGGGTGACCCATGACTGGGGTATTGGTTATCCAATGGTTCTTGGGGCGATGGTTCCCAAATCCGGTTAATGTTCATAATAAACTTTTTTTTTTTCAGAATATATGTTTTTAGTTTTTCGATGATCCAGAATTAGACGAACAGCGTCGTTTAACCAAACACTTTACCAAGGATTGCCATAAATTAAATATTTTCCCTAAAAATATCCTTCATTTGTCCACTCGATAAAAATGTCAAATTAATATCGAGCAAGCACCTCATCGCTCAACATGTTCATTCTTTTCCAATATTATTATTCATAACAGCCATGGCAAAGTGGCTTTATCTTCATTAATCTTATCAGTGTGACATGTGAAAACGATTCAATTAAATATGTCTGTATACCTGCTCACTAAACACTTAACTGACAGTACATAATAGATTCGGTTTTGGCACGATATTTTTGTCAGCAATCTATTACCATGATGTAAATGTATTGCTTCCTTGCTCTTCCCGTAAAATTTTTGTTTCTGTTTTCTAAATCATCTTCATCACCATCCAATGTATCCAAAACAATACTACCTAAGATGGGAATTGGCCTTCTGCATAAATGCTCTCCACTGGCTGTCCTAACCATTCTTCTATGTTTTATATCCTGTCATCTGGCATTTTTTTAACACGTCCAGGCCATCACAGTCTTTGAGACGATGTTCAATTAGTTATTCGAGTTCATCTTCAGACAGTCTTCCAGTACCTTCTGTGTTTTCCAGGTTCCATCGTTTAGCCATTTGTACCTTTTTCAATCGTCACTCTATCTCTGAAGCGGACTCCATGATGCTCATCATACTTTCAATTAGTTAAGGAGGGTATTGCGAGAACCATATATTTTCTTGCAGTAAGCTACTACCAATCCAGTTTTTTTATTATCAAACGCGGTAACTAGCTAAATGTCGTGTTATTTTTGTTATTACACTTACGCCTACCACATGACTATACTTTGCATAATGGATTTTTGTATCATATCAGAAGCATACGTTTAAGTACCATTCTCAAATGCAATATCTTTACAAAATTGACTACAACACTTTTCAAACACTAAACTCATTTTTATGAATACCGTCAGTTTTTTTGATTTCTCAATTTTGGTAGACAAGCAATATTTTTGTACCACCAAAACAACTCGTAACAATTACCATTAATTTTTTATTTTTTATTTTTTATTTTTTTATTTTAACTTTATGAGTAAAACCCCAAATTGTAATATTTCATTAAATGAAGACAGTAAAAGCAAAACTCAATCAAAAATCTGAAAACAGAAAAATCAGAAAAAGTTATTGACACCTCTGGGACTCGAACCCAGGACCTCTCTATTTTTTTATTTTTTTTACACGACATTTTGTTTAATCTCAACACTTAGTTGTTAGATCAAATGTTATTTTTCCTACAAATTTCGTTCGTTTATCATTGTTATTTTTATGTTTTATTATCTTGTATTTACATAACTGTTTTATTATTCTCGTTATGTATTTATGTTACTTTTGTTCAGTTGTGAAATTATTAACCTGGATAAAAGCAAAACCGAGTGGGGGTTAATAAGAAAAAATATATGCTACCCAATACATTTTAATTGTGAAGAAACAATAAATAAATAAATTCACTTTACAATCCTCCATTCCAATAAAGTAGTATTCCGTGCACATCAACTTAAAATAACCTTTGACAATTTTCTTAATCTCGCAAAATAATTTCCCTTTATCCATTATATATCTAAAAATATCGCGTCACGATGTTTGTTCGAGATAAACTCCGAAACCACTTAACCGATTTTGATGAGATTTAGTTTACTGTGTGTAATTTGGTCCAACTTAAAAGAAATGAGAGTTTTTATCTCGATTATTGAACTCAATATTTATAATTGCGAATTAAATTTTCATTAAATGTTTGTTATAGGACAATGCTTTGTAATTATTTGTAAGTTCCATAAATTTCTAACAGATTGCGGTGTGAATTAATTTATTGACACAACACTCGGTTATCTAGGTTGGGTAATCATCCAGTAAATGGCGTTGTGTTTCGATTTCACGTCACAACAACGAGTGGCTGGGTCAGCTAGTAATATAAATATTATTTAAACAATTATTACGAATGAAGAACAAAAAATAAAAAGATAATACCTTTTGTGTACGTATAAAAATCCGGCATACTTTCTACAGCACATAAATCCTCAACTATTGGAAAACTAGTGATATTTTCCACTCTGCTTAAAGTGGTCATTTCACTAAAAACATCACTACTCTTCGCCATTATCACAGTTCACTTTTTATTAACTTATATTATCATATCATTTTTCACTAGCAATCACAGTCCAACCATCGCATAACGATTTAGAGATTTTTGATGAACGATTTTTTTTTTGGACAAACCAATTTCTTTAATTAGTCAGATGCACCTTTTAAATTTGATTTTATTGTTTTTTTCAATACTAACAAATATATGTTTCCAGTAATATTATTCCTAGCGTTTTCACTTGACTGACATTAAATTTTGTAAAACAACTGAACGATTTTTTTTATAATCTTGATCGAGTGTATTTTTATCAATATTCGGATAGATAACCGAACAGGGCAAGTGATTTTTTCTATATGGCGTTATATTATTCGTGTGATTAACTGAGGTATCTATAGGAAGTTATTTGTACGGTTTCTACTTTTATATACAGCTGGCCAAAAGTAACGTGTGGCCTTTTTAAACACATCTATTTGACAATAAAAACACATAAATTTGTTGTAGACCACTTTTATTTTATTACACTCTACCGGTTTCGGTAGCGCCCTTCCTTCGTTAGGAGAATATTGTAACTGATCTACGACATAGAATATTGTCAGACATATAAATTTTAGGTGCGTGAGTGGGAGGTAAGCAAGGGGGTAGTGGTAATTGCGGGATTTCCGGGAAGAACAGAGCGTTTCACTGGAAATATATTTAAAATGGGACTAAAAGATAATGTAGAAAAGATGTTCTGAGACGAAAGACGAAGGAAGGGCGCTTCCGAAACCGGTAGAGTGAAGTAAAATAAAAGTGGTCTACAACAAATTTATATGTTTTTATTGTTAATTATGGCGATCCACAAAGTTAATGCTTTTTAAAATACATCTATTTGAATTTCGATTTTGTTTTCTTCAATGATTGAATGAAGTGGAATTTTGGAAGAAGAAATAAACCCACTTCCCGACATCCAATCGAGATGAAACTCGGCAGATAGACTCGTTGGCGATGACAAGGCAACTTTTGGTGGCAATCACGCATGCACACGAAGACATATTATTACTACGCATTTCTCTGATATTTGATGACGATTCAGCAGTTAATAAACGAAATAAAAGCTGGTTGTTTGGGGTTTGGCTCAGTTGTTAGCGATGCAGTCAACTGCAGTCCCTGGGGAGAAAAATCAATCCTCAATCAAACCAAAAAAAATGTTTCATATTTATTTTTTTTAATACATAAAATATATTTTATTTAAAAGTTCACAAAACATTTTAAAAGTACACAATAGTTTAAGAGCCAGTCCCTGTGGAGGAAAATTCAATCTTAAGCCAAAAAACAGTCTTTGAAATTGGCTACTAGCCGACCCAAGAGATGCCGCAACTAGGTCGAAAAATGAAAATAGATTTATAACAGTAAAAAATTTTCGTTTTTTATGGGTTGGATTTTCAATCCGTTCTAATCTTTATTATATCTTGAAATAATCGACGAGCATTTAATTTCGTTCGGTTTACTCTTTCATATCAATTTACACAACAAATATTGACATAATTTTCATTTAAAAATGGACTCGATAGTATAAGATATTTTTCAAGGTTTTAAAATTTGATCATTAGCCTACTGTGGTTTGCAAACCTTTATTCCAATACTTAATACTTAAACTTAAGTTTCAATAATGAAGCCTTATCTTATCTGGGCGATTTCTCAGCCAAACAAATATACACTATGTGGTATAAATACCTCTACATATTTGGATTTTATATTACATTTTTTAAAATGTCTCAAATGTTCCTGGGACATATCCTTACTATGTTGATATTATTATAATATTAGGATTTTAGAATGTTAAATAATTACCTAGTTTGACGGTCGGCGTGGTCGAGCAGTAGGGCTCTTGAATCGCAATCCGAAGGGCGTGGTAAATAAATTTTATTTTATAAATTTGTGTCATTTCACAATTAATTCATTTAAAATAATATGTAATATATTTACGGCACGTTCCAGAATGGAAGATACTCTCAGTATCGCCCTGGTGTAAGACCACCATTCAGAATTAAAACTTTGCTTGAAATGCTTTAGCCGTGTTTGGTGACCAGATCTGAATAGCCAGATAATACCCCAACTGGGGATGCCGTAGACTCCCTGGCCCCAAACGGGAGCAGTTGGGACTCTTGTGCGGTAATCATATCAAAATATTTTTTTTTAAATAGTAGGTATTAAGTCTGTGCAAAGAAGTTTTACAACGTGTATAAAAAGATTGAAAAAATATTTAAACACACCAAAAATCTATTTTTCAACTCTAGTAGTTTTCAAGTTTAGTAATTCTAAATCAAAAATTTGTTCAAAATTGACGTGTTCATATTTACTTTTAAATATATGTGCAAAAAAATTCTATCTACAATTAAAACACTCGCTATCATAGACATAATATTCATATGTCTATGTTCGCTATCAATTTATTTTATTTTTTTTATTTTATATTTATTAACGCCCTAGTGGGCTTTTACAAGAAAAGAAGCAAATATATAATTAACAATATTAATTACATGTATTACATAATCAATAAAACAGAATAAATATGAATGCAATTGACTCATTAGGTAAAGAATATTACAACATAAAAAAGAAATGAAATGAAATAGTACAAGTTGTACTTACAAAAAACTAAAACAATTCAGCTTTAAATATTTATACATATTATTAATAATAAGACCTGACATAGAACAAAGTGTAAATAGAACCGCAAGAATATTATAAAGTAAGTATACATTTTACTGGTGAGGTTTTGGATGAGAAAATATTTTATGAGAAAAACAAAAAAATAATAAGTTAATTATTAGCAGATAGAATCGAGATTAATTGATTTTTGAAACATTCAAAACTCTCAATACTAAATATATCTATAGATTCGCAGTATTTATTCGCAAGGTTATGGATTCTTGGAATTGGTGAGTATATAGAGTAATTAGTGTTGATTTTATTGTTGCATTTAAAAATATCCTTACTACGAGTTTGTCTAGCGGGTATGCTAATGCAAATTAGTTCCAACAAATTAGGGCTGTCAATTAAAGATTTTATAATTTTGTATAAAAATAATAAATCAATTAACACTCTTCTATCTGATAATTTAAGAAGTCTGGTTTCAGCGCGCAAGTAATTATAATTTATAAATTCGATTGGAATTTTCATTTTAAAATTGATGTACCGAAGAAATTTGTTTTGAACCTTTTCCAATGATTGAGAATGAACATTGTAGTATGGTGACCATACAGAGGTATTGTATTCTAATCTGCTTCGTACTAGTGAGCAATACAGATGTTTTAATGTTAACATACTTTTAAAATTTGCCCCCATTCTCAAGATAAAACCTAGTATTCTCATTGCATCACTTGTTATTTCATCGATGTGTACATTGAACTGTAGACTCTCGTGGAATATAACACCAAGATCACGAATCTGCGATACACGAAGAAGATTAACACCATTCATATCATAAGAAAAGTTAAAAGGATTTTTACCTTTGTAAAAACTAATAATCTGGCATTTACCAATATTTAGTTGTAAATCATTGACAGAACACCACGCGCATAGTTTGTTCAGGTTTAACTGCAGAATGGCGCGATCGTCATCATTTCTAATTGTTCTGTAAATCTTCAGATCATCAGCAAATAATAGGACTTTAACATTACTAAAAATATTAACTATGTCATTTATGAATAAGCAAAATAATATCGGGCCCAAATGAGATCCCTGTGGTACCCCACTCGAGGCAGCAAATGTATAAGAAGTAAACGAATCAACTTTGACCGCTAAGTACCTTCCCAATAGATAACTCTTAAACCATTCCAAAATACTCCCTCTCATTCCCAACAACTTCAGTTTTCGTAATAAGAGTCTGTGGTTAACCTTATCAAATGCCTTACTGAAATCAGTATATATGGAATCAGTTTGATGTGATGAAGTCAGGGCATTAACAATGTCATTCGTGTATAATATTAAATTGGACAGGGTTGATCTTCCTTTGATAAATCCATGTTGAAGCGGTGAGATGGTGTGATTGATTTGGGATATTAATTTGTCTAGTACCAGGCTTTCAAAGAGTTTGGGTAATGTAGACATGGTGCATATTGGCCTATAGTTTGTTACGTCGCTCTTATTTCCTTTTTTAAAAATGGGTGTCAAAAGACTAAACTTCCAGAGGTCAGGGAACACACCTGATGAGAGTGACTTTGTAAATAACTTATGTATGGGATACGATAATGTATGCATACAATTAACTAAGAATCTGGGTGGAACTTTGTCAGGTCCTGCGGATTTGCGGGAATCGAGACTCTTTAGCTTGGATATAATATCATCTATGGTTAGAGTACAATCAGATATATCAAGAGTTTCTACTAAATTAGAGCAAGAGATATTGCTATCTACATGTGCATTAACATATACACTGCTAAAAAAATCGGCGAACAGATTAACAGTTTCCTGAAGATTTTGGGATAGTTTAGAATCGAATGACATAATACTAGGTATACAAGTACCGTTTTCTTTTTGAGATTTAACATATTTCCAAAAGAAATTTGAGTCGTTCATGATATTTAACGACTTAAGAGGTTATAAGGGTCTGAAAAATTTGAAAAAAATATTCTCCTGAAGTTTCAAGTCAATCGGAGTGAAAGTCAAGTAGGAGAGAGAGCCTTTGCAAATCCTCCACCCGTTGGGAAAGACCTTGAAACTTGAAACTTCAATCGCGTTTATCTCGAAACACCATTTTTGAAGTCGGTAGGCAAGATTTCTCAGAAACCAATGAACCGATCTCAATGAAATTTGGCACACTTCTTCAAATAGCACTTACCAGTCTCTGAACGAAGGTTTTTTTTTTCTTCGACTACAAATAATTTTACAAGGCTATACGTAATTGTACCAAAATTGAATTATTTTGCATACAACTCTGCCAAAAATTCAAATTTAATTTTTTTGAGAAATCCTTTGTTCAAGGATAGCTTATACTTATCTACTAACAGAAAAAAATGTTTTTATTTATTTAAGATGAAGCTATCATGAGTTATCCTGCCTACCGCGAGGACAATTTTTTTAGGGGTCTTCGGAAACCAGGCCCCACCGGCTGAATTTTCCAAATTTTTTTATGACAATTTTTTTCAATATCATCTGTTCTTTCATATGCTTAACACTTCGAATAACATTTTTGAAAAATCGAGAGAATATGCTTTATTTCTTGGCTGTGAGACCCATGTACTTTAGGAGACTTTTTTTTTAGACCCTTCACGCGACGCCGTAAGAACGAATAATGGAACATACGCCGTAAGAACGAAAATGATACAAACATATGTTTTATTATTTATAAGTTAATTATTATGGCATATGTTTGGCCGTATATGTGAAAAAAAATATATATTATATAAATATTTTACTCCAAATCAGCCAAGGAATCGTTAGTTAAAGCCTGTCGGGTACATATTAATAAACCATGTATATGTTTTTAAGTTTTTTTTTTTCATTTTTATTATTCTTCTTCTTAATTCGATTCCTCGCTGAGGATTGTGCCCCTAATCCAATATTGATACATTCCCCTACTTATTTTCATGGTGGACAAGTTCTCTACTCCTCGTGGTTCAGCTCTGTGTGGAGAACTGAGGACACCGAGTACCGGACGTCAGTGATTTTTTTTTTTTTTTACATTAACTCCACACAGGAGGCCTTGAGGAAAATAATTCCCCTCAGGGCCTATGTCATCTGGGATGCTGTGTGGAGGGTCTTTTTGAGGAGAGGAAGGAATGAACATTGGTCTTGAAGAGACCCGTGTTGTAGGAGGAAGGAAACACAGATGCCGGCAAATCGTTCCATAGCCGAGCTGTTGAACTCAAGAACGAGTCGAAAAAACGACCCGTTCTCATGTGACATATGTCAACCGTGTACATATGTTGGGCGCGCGTTTGGCGTGTCTCCCGACTATGCACCGGTGCCGAAGGGATCAATGACGCTAGTTCCTCAGAGCATCTTCCATTGAAATACCGGTAGAATATGGATAGCATTCCCACCCGATGCCTGTGCTCTAAAGATTGCAACCCGTTCGTTAAGATGGGAGAATCTATCAAACGGACCGCCCGTTTCTGCACAGAGTCGAGGGTATTTTTCAAGTATTTTGGTTTTGATAGTCGTTCCAGTGCATTGGTGACCTTCAATTTCTTCTGCCAAACACTTTGCCAGTGACCTTGAGTTTCTCCAATAAATTGAAGTTCTAGCAACTTGTCCAAAGTAAGTTAAAATAACATTATGCCTAGTTCTTCCAAAATGGACACGTTTGTGCGTCTAGCTGTCCATGGAATCCTGAGCAATTTTATTATATGTATATTTTAAATAATATAAATTTACTTACCATTTTCTCTCTTTATCCTTCTCACTAACGCGTATATAATCTACTACTTTTCTTTTGCATCTTCCTTGATTTATTTATTTAGCTTCATTACAAAACACATAAATAGATAATAAAACACATAATAAATTATACAGCGTCATTTAGGTGATTTTTCACAAAACGGCGCTCTACAAATTATATTTTAAGCCTAACCGGCATTCGTAAATGACTCCGTTTGTCTTTTTATTTTGATATTTTCCCGCGATCGACACCTCTTAACGAGGATTACGTGGCAAAACGTGCCTTCATCTCTGGCGTTAGGGTTACTTTTAAGAGTTGGTTTCTTAACACAAGCTCTATGATTAGCTCGTTATAGCGATTTGTAATGCTGCATTTAAGAAAACTGTCAAAATGTGTCGTATAAGGCCGATTTAACAGGCGTTACGCTATCGCAAAGGGTACAGAATCACCTTTCAGCAGCTTTCATTTCAAAACAATTGTTCTCATCAAATAAAACTGAATAAAAATTGCACAAAAAAGCGGTGGAATATGCAATTAAAAATAAGTGGAATCAAATTGAAATATTAAGTGATTCTAAAAGTGAGCTTCAACTTATTAAAAGTATTTCGAAGGGTGTTGCCTGTGGGGAAATAGCCTACAATATATCATTGAACAAATAATGCGGCTACAGCAGAAAGGTGTATTAATATGTTTACAATGAATTCCATCTCATGTAAGAATACAGGGGGATGAAGAGGCGGATCTGTTGACAAACGAAGCATGTAGGAATTGAATCATGTATGACTGGACGCCAGATGCTTTTAGTAAACTCCAAGAATTATAAGGCTGTAATAAATTATATTTAGCAGAAGACATTTTCATCTTTATGCTTCGATGACATGTAACTACTGGCTTGGTGTTTTAATGTATTTCTAAATGTAGAAAGAAAGACAAAATTACTCTCTCTTGTAATTTTTGTTTCTTTATATTCATTAATATTCTGATGAGAAAGTATGAGTATGGGGGAATGAATTACTTTAATTTTAATTAACACAAAATTATTTTAACAAAGTTAAAATTATGTAAATAAATATCAAGTATTACACAGCCAATAGAGGAATAAAATATTCATTTATTTAATCTTCAAATTTCAATGGTAGGAGTATTTGTAGATCCTTAAAATATGGATGGATTTCAATATCATAAGCTGGTTTCATAGATTTCTTCTTTTGGGATTCCGTTGCATAGGTCGCCATTCTATTGGAAAGCAATATAATACATATATTAATATAAATACAATAATACTAAATTTGCTTAATTTTATTAATTTTTTGTTATATAAATTTAATTTGTGGATATATATTACATAATAAGGTTTTTTTATAAACAGTGAATAAAAATAAAAACAGTAAAATTATAAAGATAAAGGAAAAAAGCAGATGTAAGAGTAATGAAAGAAAAAAAGTCTCCCTTAACCAGCCTCTCCCGATCCGGCCTGCCGCGCAGTTCATGGACAGGCGCAACCGCCGTGAACCTTACCCCATGAACCCGGGCAACCCCACTAAGTCACAAAACATAGCGAACCACTTGGGGTGATGTATGGCAGAGATGTTGTTTACCAAATAAATGGTTCCCCCGTAGTGGTACCCACACCGCCTCCCAATAAGGAACTCCAGTGAAAAATATTATGGCTTTAAAAAAATATGTTCATATAGACCAATAAACGCTGATTCTGAATATATAAGTTTTATTAAATAATATTAAACGTAGAATTTTAAAAAATATATTAAAAAGTCCATTTTAAAACGTGTCATTAAAACACCCTGTCAAGTTGGTATTGCTGGATTTTGGCGGCGTGACGTCACCGCGCCGCGTCACCTGGGTCAAAGTTCGACATTCCGTGTTATTGGTATAAACCTCTATAAAGAGATTTGGACATATAATAGTTTTTGTTTTTATTGAAACATTATTTAGGCCTAAATAATTCAGTATCAAAAATAAAGTATCTCTATTAGGTTATCTATATTATTTAAAATATTCAAAAACTCTAACTGTACAAAAAACGACCATAAGGCCCAGTAAAACGCTCCAATGCTGAAATTCAAAATGGCGGGAGTCGAACAGCTGATTCCAGTTCCATACAAAATTCATACTTCGGTTGATCATGATGACGTCACACTAGATTCGGTGGTTTTCGGGGATCTTGAAAATTTAAAACTTTGAAATTTATTTTAACTATTAAAACTAACTATAAAAATAAAAATAAATATGCAGTTATTTAAGTTAGAAGGTTATTCATAAAAAATTTTAAAAAATTGGACTGGAGTTCTCTATTGAAAGAAATATTGAATGATAATATAATGCATGTGTATGATATCAAAAAAGCCCACACAGGCAAAACCCTGTTCGTGGGTTTACTATTGATTTTTTTATAAAGCAGTCAAAAGTTACCTAGATGCGTATTGCTTTTATTTAAATATACATACAAATATTTGTTTATTTTTTTTTAAATTTAACAAATAAATTCGTATTTACAGATTTTCCATTCGAAAAACAAGTCAATTGAGTAAAAAAATGTGCCAAAGTTACAGTATTTATGTCAAGTTCATTAATTTTAATATTTATTTATTTTATTAATTTATTTTATTTAGTAACATATTTACACATTTATGTACATTATTTATGAAATGTTTTGACTGTCCAACTAGGATGGTTCCCGTTTTAGGACAGTCAAATTAGGATAAGTGTGAATATATATGGACCTTGATTTATACAAAAGAGAGGGAAAATTGAGGAAATAAAAATAAGAGAAAGAATAAAAAATAAAATTGGAAAATTTAAAACGTATTAACATATTAACTGTTATTTGTTTAGCCTAGTTATTGGAATAATATTACTTAAAAAAAAAAAGATTTATATGTATAGGTTCTTGAAAAATTTATTTTTCATGTTCTACGTAAAACGGTTGTACACCATTTGTGTCATTGGTTGTGCTTCTATTAGACATTGTTCGTAATAATTATTAATGAAATGTGTGGTGAGTTTCTCATTGCAAACATACAACTTTTACAAAAGATATTTTTTGACTCTATACTAAGATACTTTTTTTGTCTGCTGCGCTTTTCCCTTTAATGCTAAAATCTTTTTTTTCTTTGAGTAGGGTCATGAAATTTTTTGAAGCGTCGAAGTGGGGCTCGATGCAAGGCACAAATGAGGTTGAGAAACACTGGATTAGTGTTGTTTGTTTGTTGCATGCAGATAATTAATCTCCTACATTTATCACGAGTATTTATTTAATCATTTGTAAAACACTCAATATTAAGTGCCTTTATTTCTTTACAATTCGAGATACGAAATTCCAAGATAATACACTTGCCAATCGGTACTTTCGAGAACGGCTACATTTTCGAAAGGCGACATATTCTAATAAGTCATCACTAGGAGGCGGAATGCGGAGGCAAAACCAAAATTCCAGAACCGCTAATTATTAAAGACAAAACAATTAAACTATCTTTATTTGACCGGTCTAATTTGTTTTATGAGGCCAACAGACTTAGCTATAAAGGATAAAAGATCATTTGGTTTTGGCGTATTTCAGCATATCGCTCGCCATACATTCCCAGTATTTTTGCCTGCGCATTTCGCCTCCTAGTCATCACCTTAGTTGAACAAGGTTCTAACCAACATTTTTTTAATGCAAAACCATTTATTTTGTTCATTTCTATAACCAAAATAATTTTCAGAATCATCTGTGTTGTATTTCCGTACATACTTGTATGACGAAGTTCTTACATCAAGCTCTATTTATTTTACAAGTTTCTAACATCAATTTGAAACTTTTGCAATCTCCATTTTGTTTGTATCTGACAGTAGATCGACGTTATGAGGCGCATTGTAGTTCGTCTCTTTGGTTGGGTATGGTTTTAACTTCGCATTACCATGTTCTGAGGTGTTAAATTTTTCAAAGACGAATTTTCGTAATCTATTTAACAATTTTTGATTATGAGGTTCAATATTGTGTAAATTATTTTAGTTAATCATATTTTAATAATTCTTCTTCTCGTGCCCTGTCCGTTAAACGGAATTTGGCTATGCGGACTTTATTAATTGCTTTTGGGTTTAATTTGTAGAATTCCATTTAATTTTTTTACATTTAATAAAATTAAATTTTATAGTTTTATTATCAAGTTTTGCAAGTATTTTAGGATATATTTTTGTTAACCCTTCAAAATTTTGGCGTATTTTTCAGATGGTCAAAATATTTCCGCTTTAAAATAAAATGCAAATAAGTGGAATATTTCTGATGATATTCCAAAATTAAAAACTGTTTTTGAAAGGGGATAAAATACGCTTTCAAATTTTATAATTTAAAATAAACATATAATTCTCAAAATATAAAAATTTTGCGTGCAAACCTAAAAAAGTTTTAAAAATGGCTCACCTCACGTTTTTTCTAACTAAAATTACTGATAACAAAAAAAATAAAAACACCTAAACACTTTATTAGAAAAATGTATTTCAAATATAACTGTCACCTCACTTTTTGTCTTTTTGTAAAAAAATAATTACAAAAAATTATCAAAGTTTGAATTTTTATTTTCAAATTGCGATTCAAAACTTTGGTTTCATAAAGGTGTACATTTTACTTTTATGGTCGTAATTCGACTATAAAGCGTGGTGTTTTGCCTTTCTAATACAGTATAGAACATAGTTCTTACTTTGATAACAAGGGAGTTACGGCGATTTACATGTGACGCATGTGAGCTGGGACAAATATGGTCTCCTGCCATTCAAGGGGTTAAGTACAGTTGTTTCGGTTTACAAGACCATTTTCAAACTGTGGTTAAATCTACTGTTAGGCGACTTATTCATAAAATTTTAAATGTCAATTTAAAATCTTATAAATAACCACCTACACAGACACCTTCGAAAATTGACATTTAAAATCTTATAAATAAGTCGTCTAACAGTGGATTTAACCACAGTTTGAAAATAGTCTTGTAAACCGAAACAGCTGTAACAAAAATACATCCTTAAATACTTGCATAACTCGATAATAAAACTATCAAATTTAATTTTAATTAAATATGCGGACTTTTTTATCGCGGCCCGGAACAGCTCTACGGTAGACTGGCCAAACCACTGTGCAAAATATTTAAATCGGAAGTGGTCCTAGCTTGGAATGGCATCAGGGAAACATAGTTAGAACCTTATGCAATGAAATATTGCTCTAGTTAGCTGCACATGGTTATATCTGCATATTTACCTGGGTGTGTTCTAAAATGGTAAATAGACTAAAGGAAAGTATCTAAAAGGAAAATATTCCTTTAAAATATGTTCAACTAAAATACTTAACTTTAAAACCAGATAATGTTGAATAGATACTGAGAAATCGTCTTTGTAATCTTTGACATCTCATATCTCAGAACAAGGAAAAGTGAAGGTAGACCTTGTACAACCAAAGTTTCGAAGTGATTAAAAATGAAACAATGAAATATGGGGGCCTATCTAAGACCAGTGCTGTTAGTTTATTAATAACACAAAATTGTAAAAGGGTATAAATGCGTGCTTTAAATCAGTCAATGTTAATATGTTAAAAGCGATTGTATGTAGTGGATTTTTCATCGTAAATTAGTTGGTAGTTCGCTGTACATTTGCGGCAAAGGACCCACCTGAGTTCCTGCAGAATCATTGTCTGGGAGACGTCTTTTGTATAAAGTCCTAGTCCATACGCTTAGTACCATCATCTCCGTGATAAGAAGGCTGTTGTAGAGCACTGGAAAAAGTGAAGAGATAATAATACACCGAAAAAGCAAAACTCTTATTGCTGTTGCATTTTTCTACCCTGCTTTATCATAATTGGTCTATGATTAGTTCCATGGTTGCTTTAGTTGTCTATGGATTTAGTTGTCTATTCGGATCACACGGTCTCGTTTACGAGATATGCCGAAAGTAACCGAAGGCAGGTGTGCACAGTCATTATAATACGAGAGACCACCAGACAAAACCTATCTTCCAGTTGGTAAAGACGTCGGTCCTCTTAAACTGTATTTGCAAATTGCGAAATATCAATGAACAGTCGCTGTGATCTCAAAAACCTTAAATTTTTTAATAAGCATATTGTAGACTGGAGAATACTGGTCCTAGTACTAATAAAAAAATAATTAATATCTTCGGAGTGGACTTCAAGATATATTACAATTAATATTGTATACAAAAAATACAAGAGAAAGTAAATTCGGTCTTCTAGTTACATATTTCATAAAGACTGTACAATCTCTATTTTGAATTCTTACTACTAAAAATGTATTTTATTGTGCTTCGAAAGAGCTGGCAACTGGCAACGTCCCATTTTGACAGACTGACGCATTGAGATTGCCGTCTTGAAAAAGGGGAGGTTATTTCTGACATATAATTTTTTAACTGACTGTTACAACATGAATTTAATAAGAATTCTGAGTGATTATTTTAATAGCGTAAATGCCTTATGCATGTTTAGGTAAATAATAGAAATCCAAGAAATTAATTTACATTGTCCTCTGAGAATTTTTTTAAATTTTATACCAGACACAGTTTTCTTGCAGATTCCCTAAATAAAAGGAATGTGTTTTCTAAATTACGAATTCTCTATAAGTTTTCGACCCCCGATCCCAAGGTTGGAGCCCTAGGCCAGGGCCTCTGAGTAGGCGGAGGCCTGGTCCTGACCAAGACGACGCGTTACGTCAAAAACTAGCACTGAACGTGTCACACTTATCAGAAAAAATAACAGATTTGTGGTAACTCATGCTCCAGGATTCATACGTTATTTGTATTGCGATCCAATAGTAAATAATCTCGTATTAAAAAAATCCAGTACATGACACGTTGAGTCACTCAATCCTTCCATTTCTTTGTTAAACATACGTTAAAGGCAGTTCTTACAGCTTGCAAAAACAGTTTGCGTGATGGGCGGATTGCATGGCAAGACGTCAGCCATAACCAGAATCCTGGTAACGAGACCTAGCAGCTGAGCTGATATAGGCACCAGTTGCAGGGCTATGAACTTCCCGTTCAGTGCGTACCCTTGTGGACCCAAGACCTTCTGCATTAAGTTGATCAATATCGTCAAGGACCATATTCCTGTGAATATGGAGGTGAGAGTGATAAGTTGGAAGTATGCCACGTTCACTTGGTAAGGATTCTGAAAGGAAAATACATCTTCATGAGAATAAGGATAGTTGATGGCAGAAAGATAATAGAAGCAAACGGAGATATAGATACGAAATGAAAGCCCGCCAACTATCACCGAGCTACGTCCAAACTGCAAGAACTATATATTAAATTACACGTTTGTCGTTTTTATATTGAAAAATTGATGTTTTTTTTTAGCCCTGATACAGAAAAGCCTAGTGCTTCCGACACAGGTCAATGGTTTGAAATAATTTCGTCCTTAAAATGTACGTTTGCACGCATACATATAAGAATAAATATAATATTTAAAATAAAGTTATGTACATTTTTCGTATGATGTGTGCGGGTATAAGGGATGCTGGAGTATATACCTTAATATCAAAAAGTCAAATATAAATAAGAGAAAAATAGAAATAAACCTCTGTGGGTGCGAGGTCCACACAGGAGGTCTACGAGGTCTACGAGGTTCACAGAACTTAATTATAGATAAGTATCAATAAAGAAGTGGATAATTCGTTATCATATGCACATATTTTAAATATAAAAATAATCAAAATGTGTACTATGCCCTTGTTCATTCTTCACTTATCTACAGAATTATAGGTTGGGGAGGATCTTACAAAAACAATTTAAACTCAGTAAAAGTTTAGGTACAGAAATTATCACCTACCTGATACTCGGCCCACACCACAAGAAGAAACAAGTAGAAGATCCCATGGACTATTGGAAGCTGTAAAACCATCAGTCTAAGTATTCTTAGATTTTTCCTGAAAAAAAAGTGATATTTTTTAAACCGTTTAATCTTAGAATGAAAAATTTAAGATAAATGTCTGGGAGTAGCCCATAAGAATCATCATTGATTACTGTGAAATGTTGTGATGGAGAAGATGGAAATTGGTTAAGCGTCATTATATACATCATTGAAGAAGAAGATAATAATATTCTAAAAGAAAGTCACAGAAAAATAGAAAAAGATAATGGTCGCAACTGGGACTCGAAACCAAAATCTCTAGTCTAACCGGGACGTGCGCGTTTACCAATTCCGCCATTGCCACCTTCTGCCAAACCGTCATATTAGTCAATCTCATATTTCAAATTTTTGAATTAACAATATTATATTTAACAATTTTCTTTCTCTATTAAAGCCTTTTTATTGAAAACAATCATTCTTATTACATTGATGGGAATAACCTTCAGAGTAGTAAAAAAAGAGTAACTAACTAACCCTCACGCGTTTCCCCGCAGGGATAGGCAGAAAGGACGGACCACCACACAACTCGGTCTTGGCACACACTCCTTGCCTTGTTCACATTCATACATCGTCTCATACATGGACTCTTGACATGGCCCGTCTCAAGTATTTGATTCACTTGGTCGTGCAATGTCTTTCTCGGGTGGTAAAAAGAGAGTTTTTCTTATAAAAAAATCATAACATAATTAATTTTTGTTATGGTTAGTTTATAATTACGTGTGAGTTTTAAATAAGTGCCTCAAAAAAAATTCTTCGTGCTTCTATGTGTTTATAATGTTCACTAATCTGGTAGGTACGAGTACTTACCGAATGCACCGAAAATGGCAGTTAGTCGATTTTGGATGTAAAATAACACAAAATATGCATCATGTTATTGAAAAATTGGTATTCTGTTTAAAAAGAATTAAGCTTCAAAATTCTTCGTTCACAAAATAATTAATTGATTAAATGCGCCACCTGATGGATGAATAATTTGGCCTGCCAAGGACAGACATGAGAGATAGTTGCCTTACATAGATGGACGTGGATTTACATTGCCTCTACTGCTGCAGAAAGGAATTTCCTTCAGATGAGTGCACATTTCATTATACGTTTAGGCAAATCTTGACCATAATTTTTGAGGTGAGAACTTAACTAATAAATCAATTATATTTCTAAGGAGAAAATAAATCCCGCCTTTGTTGTATTTAAATGCTCCACCAGAAATTAAGGAAAATGGAAAATGTAATGATAGTATAGAACCTAGAAATTCGGGCTTATGGCCGTTTTATGCAACGTTTCAAAACTTCGTTAATGCGAAAGCATCATGAAACAATGATCAAATCACATGTTCACTCCTTTCTTTCCTCGAAAATACCCTCTACACAGCAAGCATCGATCTGGAAAAAAAATAAAATGTTCACACGTATTGATTTGTGGTCTTAAATCTCTTACTTGCTTACTGCCAACCTTGGCAGAATAACACAGCACGGCCAACAGCAACATGGCTGAGCTTTCAATTCCAGGGTCTCAACACCTGCCTTCCTGCAAAAGAAAAAAATTATATCATCAATAGGAATATGATTTAGCTATGCTAGCATTGTTCGATGGCATACTGAGAAGTATGCTGGAGTATGCGAGTGATGTTTGGGCACCATTGATATGTTGGAAGTACGTTTATATGTTTTAGCAAATCCAGAAGAAACACCTTAGATACGTCGTCTACATGCGAACGCTTATATGGAACGTCTATATGGAACCTATCCAAGGTTCATGAATTTTGTTTTACTTGAGGAATCTGATTCTGTGAGTCTGAAAACTAGACGGAAAGCAAGTCCGGAAATTTAAAAAAATGTATCGATAGCTCATTCCTCTTGGGATGCTATGATTTATACGTACCAGACCAATACAGCCGGAGTCGATACCACGACTTGTTCAGAGTACCGAACGACAGAACCGACGTCCTGGCATAGCACGGCATGGCGAGGAGAGTGGTACTGTTAAATGAACTTGCAAACCAACTGGATATGGGTGACTATTCTCCATATGCCTAAACTATTTTTAAAGCCTTAATGCTGGAATAGTAATTGAAACAATATTCTGCTGTAAAATAATTTAAAAAAAAAAAATACTAATATATTTTTTAAAATGATATCAGCTTTGATTCGGATAAACATAATATTCCTAAAAACGACTTACAGAATAACTATTAAATGTTTGTTTACTCTTATTTGTTTTACATTGAATGTAGAATGAAGCTGATATCATTTTAAAAATATATTAGTATTTTTTTTTTAATTATTTTACAGCAGAATATTGTTTCAAGTACTATTCCAGCATTTAGGCTTTAAAAATAGTTTAGGCATATGGAGAATAGTCACCCATATCCAGATACATTCTGCAGGTAAATTATTATAATTCTTTCCTCACTTTTGTTATCTATGTACACAGTTTCTTTCCAATCTATGTACAAAGTTAAACTGGACAGTCATGATGTCACGATGGCGTCATAAATAATTTTAAATGAATCATATTTTAACTGTTCAAATATTACTGGGTTGTGGACTATTACAAAGCAAAATTAAGTATTTACATAACATTAAAGGAAAGAACAAGTATCAATTTCTAACCGAAAACCGTACTAGGCTTCGACCAAGTATATCAAGACATGCCCTGTGAAATTAAAAATGACGCCAGAAACCAAATAAAACTGGCTCAAGGCCCATTTATGAAAAAGTGCGAGCATTGTTTCGTACTATTTGGATCGCATAGTGCTTTGTGTTTTAGCTTTTATCGGTCCACACTGAAACTAATTGCTGTCCCAGCCATCCTGACAGAATTAATTTTTTCAAACACAAAAATATCCTACTTCCGAATGTTGTACAAGGTACAGTCCGCGGACTTTATTTTCGATAATGTAACCAGCTATCTGAATACATAAAAAAAATTATGCCTTACCGATAGCTTTAAGGCAGCGTTTTAATAAATGTAATAATATTGACGTATTATTTTTTTGGCAAGCAAAGTTTCTGACGTCACTTAATCACCCAAATGCTTGTGACGTCACCACACACCGATACTAACACATAGACGAAAGGCTGGCATCACGAAATGGCAGTGGTTTTTAAACTTTTTAAAAACGCGACCCGGGTTGTATAAAACGGAAAACTTTAAAATACATTAAACGCAGATCTTAACAAAAAACCGCTGCACTATTCTTCAATTAAGGTCGAAAGTTAACCTATCTTAAGCCATAGCATTCCGAATTTCTACCGTTTTACAACATATTTCTCTAAAACACTTTAAGTTTTTAAGTTTCTAAAAAAATATATGTTGTTTTTGACGATAATATCTATACATTTGCCACGCCGAAACGGTAATTGAATGAAATTCTTCCGATAGAAGAAAATCGTATATTTCGAAAATTATTATAAGCACTTTATTTTTGTTACATTACAAGTTATATATATGAAAAAAATCAAAATTCATTTTTTTCTTTAAAGCTATGACATTTCCCGCGAGATTTTGGTTTTATTTTAAAATAGTTTAAACGAGTCATGTTTTATTAAACACTTTCACAATTTTCGCTTAAATATTATCGTTTTCGCGCTCCCTCTAACATTCGTATTTACATATCTCACCTTCCTCTTCTTTTTGAGCGCTTACTAACGGGCTTTAATTAACTACGAATTTCTGTCATTTTTTAATTACTACCTATACACAACAAAAAACTTAATGATTGAGCAGCTGATTCAAAACTTTTAAGAAAGATTATAGTTTTCGGCTAAGACATTTTGCAAAACAGAACAGAAGCCTTTGAATATTTTTTAGCGCAATTTTTTTGATATTTTTTGTCGTCAAAAGTCCGGAAAGCAGTAAAAGGGCTTGCGGGCTGCTGGTTGCTCATCACTGTGTTAATGATAAGCGACCAACCTGGGCAGCCCACGGTGCGTGGGCGGTAAAAGGGTCAATTTTTCGTAATTATTTTCAAGCAAACGATGAATGGATTTTTTTTAATTTAAAACTCATGATCAATATATACATATACGGGACTGTGTACAAGTTTTTGTACACGAATCTAAAGTATGGTTAATCTAAAGAGTGTACACCGCTTTCAACAGGACACTTCGACGTAATTGCTGCTTGGTGGTTGACAACGAGCCATACGATTCATCAGAAAAATAAAATTAAAAAAACTATCAGACGCATCCGCCGCCAAGACCCGGATAAACCTCAATCCATGAACCCGGGCACCCCTGCATAGTCACCAAACGTAGCGAACCACTTGGGGTGACCTATGGCAGAGGCGTTGGTTATCCAATAAATGATTCCCGAGGCGGTGGTACCCATACTCGCCTCCGAAATTGAATCGCTTGTCATAATAAAGTAAAAAAATATTTTTGTCTAATTAAATTTATGAATGTCTCGCGATCCCCACTTTGAAAACCATTTATATACAACACAGCTTGTCGAAACATCACGCATGCAACACGTGTTCACCTTTTGAAGTGTTAGTTCGACAAATCACACAATGGAATTAGACGGTGCTCAGTTTTATATTGCCGAGAATTCGCATGCAAGACGGCGGAATTCGAATGAGAGTTGTATTGCGAAATTACTTATACTTGGGGTTATTTTTTTCTGATTTTTACTATGAGACGGCTTGTCTAGGGTATACTTGGTCAATAGTACTAAGCATGAATATATTTTTCCATACCCAAAATTAAACACTCCCTTTGCACAAAATTACTATACTTACCAACGAAGAATTTTTTTCAATCAATCCCGGAAAAAATTAGAAACATAAATGATAAAATCTAATTAATAAAACTGTTAAAAAAATATTTTAAATATAATCTTACAAAAAAAAAGTTTCCGCCTGATTTAATTTTAAAAATAACTCATACCTTAATTTTCTTAAGTGATATTCCCTTCGTCAAATAAGTTAAATTTTGTTTTATTATTAACAACTAATAACAGTTTTCTTGGATACGTTATTCTAATAGTGAAATAGTTTGATAGTAGTAAAATACTTACGATATTTAACAACTTTCAACTTATTTTTTTCTACTTTCGTATTGTAACTTACTTAATAAAGCATGTAGAATACATGTATGTAACAAGGTTACATAATGTAACCTTATTATTGTTGACGACAGTTAGTGAAATGTCATCTATAAAGAAACTATGTACACTACACTTGCAGCCACAAGCTAATGCTTCCATGGAAGAGTATGTAGTATTGGAATATTTGAACATGTACTTAAATAGATAAATAATAAAAATAAATAAAAATATGTTTAACAAGAAAAAAGAAATTAACAATAAAAAAAATCTTGGTACATATGAAACTGTAACTTTGTGTGTAAATCTCTTAAATTATGCGAATGTACCATCCGGTTTCGACATAACTGTGTATTTTGTTATATGAATTCACAACTGCTCCCAACAGTCCGGAGTCATTGTCTATGGCATTCCCTTGTGGGGTATGTTGGGAAGCTGAAAACTTGTAGAGGAGAAGTAAATGAGAAATAAGATGATTGGGAAGGATCTGTCTTTTAGCACTTCAAGCAACATTTCTATTCTGAATGGTAATCTATCACCACAGAATGATTATTTATTGAGAATGACTATTCAACAGAGAATGATTATTCACTTTTGATTACGGTAAATAAAAACCAAAACAATATAGATATTATATCACGATACGATGTAAAAATAATTATTAGTTGATTTTTGTAGGTGCAGGAGAAAAAGAAGAAACAACTGAAACGGAGATAGGCAGGGGGAAGGAGGGAATGGAAAGTCACGCGTTTTTTATGGTAACATAGCTGGATGCTATAAGTGGTTTTATGGTAACGTGTTGAGTATGATGATATTTGTAGTTTTATGGATCCATGTTAATTATGATGATATTCGTGGTTTTTATGGTAACACGTTAAGCTTGATGCTATAAGTGGTTTTATGGTAACAGCTTGATGCTATGTATGATTTTTATGGATGAGTCATGTTAACTATGATGTTATTCGTGGTTTTTATGTTAACATGTTAAATATGATGCGTAACATGGTTTTTACAGTAACGTGTTAGGTATAAAGCTATACATCACATTAAATTAATTTATTAATGATTCCATCGAAACCGTTTAGCGTGTTTTAATGATATTAGTCGGTGTTCATAATTTGGTAATTTCTAAAATGATATGAGTAATATTTGTATTGTACCTTATAAGCTCTGCCTCTCCTCCGCAGTAGGCAATGAACATGCAGAACAGGTGATACATGGCGCACATAAACATAGCCTGGGCTGCAGTTTCGGACAGAAGATGAGCACGTGGAACGAGGATTGCGCAGAAGGTTACCAGTGCTACTACCTGCAAATTACAATATTATTAATTGAGAAATACAAATGAGAGAAAGAGATCTATGGAAGAGGTGGTGGAAGGTCGGAACACGCTGTTTCATCCACGTGTAGAATCTTATTCGACTCTTTACTGAAAACTTTGTTTTCCTTGATTTTTTATTTTCTTATATTAACTCCACACAGGTGGCCCTGAGGAAAATAATTTCCCTCAGGGCCTTTTTTATGAGAGGAAGGAATGAACATTGATCTTGAAAAGACCCATGTTGTAGGAGGGAGGAAACACAGAGTCACAGAGGCCGGCAAATCGTTTCATAGCCGAGCTGTTGAACTCAAGAACGAGTCGTAAAAACGACCCGTTCTCATGTGACAAATGTCAACCGTCTACATATGTTGGGCGCGTGTTTGGCGTGTCTCCCGACTATGCACCGGTGCCGAACGGATCAATGACGATAGTTCCTCAAGAGCATTTTCGATTGTAATACCGGTAGAACAGGGATAGCATTCCCATCCTACGCCTGTGCTCTTAAGATTGCAATCCGTTCGTTAAGGTGGGAGAATCTATCAAACGGACCGCCTGTTTCTGCACAGAGTCGAGGGTACTTTTCAAGTATTTTGGAGCTCCAGACCAGAGGTGTCTGCTAAATTCAACCGTGCGGCGCACTTGCAACTTGTACAGGGTTAGCAGGTTGTGTACTATTAAAGTATCTGCGGGCCCTGTACAGTACGCCCAGTTTTTGAGAGGCTAACTTTACTCAGGCTTCGATGGAGCCCCCATACTCGAGCTGGTCACTTATAGTTACACCAAGCATATCAATGGAGGGTCTGTTCGGAAGATTACTTCCGTTGAAGGAGACTAGATTTTCATTTCGATTGCGCCATATCTTCCTGGAATGTCCCTGGCTTTTTTTCCATCCACAGCCGTTAAATATTATCTTTTCTTCATTGTTCCCCTCACCACACGCCAATATTTTCGTGGACCTCCTTTCAGTTTACACTATATTTGACCTCTTCAGTGAATTTTACAAAAAATTCCCAATGATTGCAAAAGGTCTTACCGGATATACGCTGATGATGATGGAAGTAGGAGTCTTGGCTCTCGAAGTAGTATTCTTCAGGACATGTCTCAGTGTATCAAAAAACATAAACATGATGACCAACAAAAATAGTCCAGCCATTGCAATGAGCGCACACCCAAATATGTCGATCGCTAGAAAAAAAAAACGAAATATTGTAATAAATTTATAAAAAATATAATTAGGATAGTTTATTTATTTAAGGAACATTAACAGTCTTCGTAATATAATAAACATGAGAGGATGATTAAAAACAGACCAATTATTAATGTTCACAGATAGGTATTTAGAAACAAGACTTACTAAATGTAAACTAGAATATTTAAGAAAAATTAAGAAAAGAAAACAGAACTAAGCAGCAATTAAAAAAATAATAATAATAGTACAAATCTGAATTTAACAAATCAATACACAACAATAAAATAAGTGTGATTATAACTAAAACAATAAGTATTTGGTTTGGGAAGGGTAAGGGGAGGAGAGGGATAAGGGAAAGTTAAGGAAAAGTTGCCATGCAAGTAATATAAAAATATTAGATACAATTAATTTTTTTTTTTTTTTTTCTCATCTGCCCTGATGATGGACACTGTAACGCTGTCCGAAACGTTGGCTAAAGAAGGAGGTAGCGAAACACGGCATAACACCCCAAAAACAATAACAAAAATACTTTTTGGCCGCGAAAACCTAAAAACATACCTCACAATTAATTAATATTCATGAATATGTGTTATTCGCACCTAGAATGTTATACATTGAAGTTCTGTAGCGACAGTAACAAGCAGTATATACGTCAGCACGTGTGTCTATATTTGCAAATTTGTTGTTATAATTATTACAGGTCTTCAAGTGAAAAGGGGATCAAAAAGAAACTAACTGACGATGGACCTATTTTTTAATCTACAATATTATTATCGTCGTTCCCAACTATATGGAAGTATACTATTTCTCGTATGTACAGTTTGTTAAATACTAAACGACACTAAAAATAAAACTCATGGTGGAATTATAAAGCTGTGTAAGCTACATTTTTGTAAAAAATTAAAAAGGCATAAAAGTGAAAAAAATATATTTTTTTATATGAATACCACACAAGAGTCCCAACTGCCCCCGTCTGGAGTCAGTGAGACTATGGCATCCCCAATCGGGGTATGTTGTGAGGCTGAAGGTAGTGGGGAGGGGAAGGAAATGGGGAAGAGGAAGGTAGGAAGTACCTGGCTATTCAGATCTGGTCACCAAACACGGCTAAAGACATTTGAAGCAACGTTTCGATTCTGAATGGTGGTCTTACACCAGAGCGATCCTGAGAGTATCTTCCACTCTGGAACGTGCCGCAAATATACTATATATTATTTTAAATTAATAAATTGTGAAATAACACAAATTAATCGGAATGCGAGTCAAGAGCCTTACCACTGGACTACGCCGGCCGTCATTGCACTGATCTCAAAATTAGAATTGCATATAGGTATATTTATATCCTCGCAATTTTGTGTTGACAAAATGAAGAATAACGAAGATTAGACTTCATTAGTTATTATTCCGATACGATAAATGTCAAAAAAGCTCCAAAACTTAGAAACAAAGATGTTTTATAAAATCATGGGATTTCATACTCGAAAAACATCGCCATTCCACACAAATGAAGATTTGTTTCATATACTACTATAACATCCGAAATATAAAGAAAACATCCCGATGTCTTACTCAGTGATATCTTAAAATTATTTTAGATTTCAGAAGTGCCAACGAAGAAACTGCAAAAGTCTGTTGAGAGTGCCATTATAGGAACATTTAATAATAGTGACGATTAATATCATTTGTTTTTATGCCTTTATCATGTTATAAATAATATTTTTAAGCTAATTACTTATAATAAGCACACCGTTGACTTATGTGAACCATTGTACTATAAGCGTTGTTTTAATATTTTTATTTTGACTTGAAAATTCTGTGACAGTGATTAAAATAAATGTATAGTTTTTAAGCATTTTTTATGTATTATATTGTGACCCTTTTGCAACATACACCTTAGAAGAATATTTTTGTCTAGCTAGATTGGGTTTTGAGAGCACTGTGCGCCGGGTTCACAGTTCACAGCTCACCACGCAACGCATGACCGCTTGTGGAGAAGTTATAAATTGGCGTACGGTTAAGGTTAAACCCTCGTTTACTACTTCGTAATATAAAAGATAAGATAATAATAACTAGTAACAGCTAACAACATAATATAATGAGTCAGGGTTGCGATAGCAGTCGGCATCAATCTTCGCATACAGAATGCCAGCATACTGTTTTATTATTCATAAACAACAACAAAAATACTTGAGAAAATTAGTAGGCAGGAGTAGAGGGGTATCTATAGTAATTTTAAAAAGTTCAGGAATCTTCGTTTCAACAAGAAAAAAAATGTAAGGAAATAGACCGCCTTGTACATATTGTTATCATTTTTTTTTATTTATTTATTAATCTTAATGGTTTACTAGTCCCAGCAAGAGATCGTACCTATATGTCGTCATCCTTTTAGTATAGTCCATAGTTTTCAAACAAGACGCTTTAGAAGGAAAAGGACGAATGTTGTTGACATCAGTACGAGCTCTCGCCGGGACTAGTTTACATGTTATTTGTAAACTAGTCCCGGCGAGAGCTCGTACTGATGCTCGTGTTAAAAAAGGCAAGAAACGCGTGTAAATAACAATTTAACACACAATTTTCAGAAAGATTAAGAGAACGAGAAAAAATAAGAAATATGAAAAATATATTATATGAAAGAGAACAGAAAAAAGAGATAAAAAGGTTATCTAATATTATCATTGAGAAATATGATATTATATTACCAAGTACAATAATTGAGTAAATCATTGAAAGTGTTTTTTATTGGACATATAAGTTTTTGTATAATTCGCTTCCATTCTCCATCCACTCACCATCTCACTTTTTTTTTCTTTTTTTTTTAGTTTTCTTTATTCAATCCTTTGATGGTTATAATTTGTGGATTTTTGACCACCATGCTAGGCACATGCCCGTGTTATGATGGTCACACTGCAATATATTTATAAAAATGTTGGGCTGTGGTGGTGTTGCAGCACGGAATAGTTATAGAGTCAAGAACACTTGGTCTAAGGCTTCGAAAAAAGTGTCAAGTTTTCATTGAAGAAACAACCTTTGTGAATTTGTAAAAGGGTTGTTTTTTTAAATAATTTGCAGTGAAGAGACTTTAAACTCTTGAAACAATGTGATGGTGGGGTAATCATATGGCTTTTAAAATTATATGGACCTCCCCAGCCAACAATTTCATATTGCAATACAGATTGAATTGGGGAAAAATAGACGGTTCATAGTCTAAGATTTAAAATGATTCGTATTTTAATAAAAATCTACAATAGTTTTTTTTAACTTTTCCACTGTTACATTGATTTTTAATTACCCTCTTTATGTTATTTCCGATATTATTATATGCTTTACGCTGATTTTACAAACCTTCAGCGTATGACATAAAATCGGGCATTTCTTCATCTTTACAGAGATCTACATCAGTGACATTATCAAAAACATCTGAATCATTGTGCAATATCAGGTCTTTCACCAAATCTGGCCGGCCCTGGGTAGAGTTGTAACTTATAGTTGTGGTCATTTTGAACACTTTAGTAAACTCAGCAACGACTCTTTTCACTTTAAATGTTGCTCGACATCCACGACACTGATAGCACTCGAATTATTAAAACTTTTCGCAATGATCATTAATCAGGGAATCCTACAAATTACGAACTTCCTGATTGGGATCACAATTAAAATCGTCAATCACACCATGATATTAATTATAGTCTTTGATTGACTTATCGCCAATAAAGTAAGCGATACACTTTTTAATTTGATGTATTTATTAATAATTTGTGGGCCTCTGAACACCGTGAGTATTAATTACAATTATGTCTGTAATGTTACACATTCATTTTACGAAGATAATACTTTCGATGTTTTATATTTTGGTGACTGAACCATAATCGTAAAGAAAGAGCATCGCGACGCGCGTTGCTCTAAGCGCGGAAGATAACTGAGTTTTTCTTTCAAAATAATCATTTATCTACTGTCATTTCCCGTAACTGCTGTAGCGCACCTGAGTTCTAAGATAATTTTTTATTAATAACATTGTGTATAGCGTACACATACATACAGGCGAAACAAAACTCAAGAACATCTACTTATATTTATATTTTTTTACATTAGCTTCACACAGGAGACCGTGAGGAAAATAATTCCTCTCGAGGCCTGTCATCCTTAGGGATGCTGTGTGGAGGATCTTTTTAGAAAAAGAAGGATAAAAATTCTGAAAAGGTAACATATATGGGAGTCAGTGAGTCCAGGAGAGAGTTCTGCTGGAGAGGTCAAAAGGTCTCCCTCAACCGGTCTCTCCTTATCCGGCCTGCCATCATCCGCAGCCAAACCTCACTCATGAACTTGGGCACCCCTGCTAAATCAGCAAACATAGCGAACCCTTGAAATGATTCTCGAGGCGGCGGTAACCATACCCACCCTCCAAATTGAAATTATTGTAGTTATTTATTTATGTGAAGTTTATTTATGCAATCTAGATCTAGATTTTCAATTACTCCCGCATCTGCCAAAGTTATAAAAAGAAAGTAAAAGGTCAAAGAAAGAGAACACTATAAAAAAGTCATTGGAAAGCATTTCAAGGTAAATATATTGATATATATTTCCACGATAAGGCGTTTTTTTGATGAAATACACTACCCTACAAGGGGGAAATTTCGTATTACCTACCGTCCGTAACCTAATTCAGTTGCCCAGTTTCGAAACATTATGTAACCACGACTTCAGCATGATATTTTTTAGAGGATACCATTGTGAAATTTGTATTTTAAGTTAGGTAACGATAACTAATCGTCACAAAATCGCCAAAATTTGTAAATTTGATTTTCTCATTCGAACGGATGTGAAAAAGTATTTGTAACAAGGTGTGTGCACCCCCTTATACACACTTTATTTATGGTCTCGGTTTGTGGCACCTCTAGTGCTTGCCCATTATATGTCAATGGGCGAGCACTAGAGGTGCCACAAACCGAGACCACAAATAAAGTTTGCGATAATAACCGAATTGGTTATTATCGCAAAATAACCAATTTGAGAATTGGTTATTTTGCGAGCCCTTCAATCCTTGTTGTTAATCCTGCACAGATTCAAATCAGCAGATTTGAAAAGAAAGCCAGGATTCTTTGTGGAACAGCCGAAAGCTTTAGGTGATCCTCTCGACCGCAACACGGATCCTTTTTTTGAAGATCGCTACAATTCTAATCATTAGACATCGGATTTTACACATTTGCATATTTGCATATGCAAATGCATATATCTCTATAATTACGGCGTTATTGCATATTTTAGCCTTTTTCCCCAATCGTTCATATTTCGTAAGAAGCGGGAGGTACATATTTGTTTCTGATGCCGTTGAAAAGCTGGCCAAGCCCTGCAACCTTTTTATCCAAATTTACGGCACATTACCTGCTTAGCTCACGGGTTTCATCGCCTTGTGAAGAGATAAGGCAAGAGTATGGGAATGTTGACAAATTGATTTCCTCTACAAAAAAGTGTTTTTAAAAGCACCGTCGCGTGGGCAATCTTGCAAAGAAGAGCAATTCCCAAATCTTACAATGCCGCCAGAACCTATAATAACTTGATGGGGTACTAGAATAAATATTCTATGCTGAAAATTTTGAGACCGTAAAACAAGTAGTTGGTCAATTTGACAGTTCTGAGGCCATTGCAATTCAGTCAAGCAAGCAAGAATTTGAAGACGCATCACTCAACACATTTCCACAAGTTACCAGATGCTGCAGAAAAAATTGGAAACAAAAAACCTTCCTCTATTTAAATCAATAGAAATACTGGAAACAATGATCGAACTCGCCAATGCCCTTCCTAATCCAATATCAGAAAAGATTCGTAAAAAGTTGGACGCTAATTAAAATTTTATTTTAAGAACCCGAGTCTTGAAGACATGAAGAACATTAATGCCTACAGCAACGGCACAAGTCATACCCTGCCTAAACCGGTATCTCCAGAAATGGCGCCAATTTTTAATTTTTGTCCAATGACGTCAGCTGACTTAGAGAGGTCGTTTTCGGCGTACAAATTAATACTGGGTGACAAACGTCACAAATTTGTGCTCGAAATTTGGAAAAATACTTGATTGTATATTGTCACCTAAACTAAGCGTAATTTTAAGAATATTTCACTGTTTTTGTAGCGTCTTTCATTAAAACATATACAAATTAAAATAGTTTTTTTGATTTTGCATTGTGCATATTTTGGGCACATCGCGAATTTTTAGTGCATATTTCAGCCTTTTTTGGTGCATATTTTGGCACTTTGTTAGTGCATATAATCCGATGTCTACTAATCATCATACTCGCCATCTTGGAAGCTGATTGGAAATCATCCGCCTCTACTGCTTCTGGACTACTTTATCTGGAGGGTCCTTTTGGCTGGAGCCAATTCTCTGGACTCCTACCCTTCTCACGATCAGGCGCGGCCGGTGTATTAAATTTTTGGCGGTTCACCAAGTACTTAATTCATAAAAAACTTAAAACAAAAGTAGGTAAAAAAATAAAAATAAACAGAGCCTAGTAACTAGTACAGTGCCCTTTGAGGTGATTATTCACAAAAAAGGGCGCTGTACAAATTATCCATTTATTATTATTACAATTTTGTGTAAAAGTTTTCTTTGCGGATTTACAATCTTGGTTGATAATTAAATGTTGTTTTGGCGGGCCAGCTGCTCTAATTCTGCTTTTATTTTCACGGTTCATATGGTTATTTTTAATATCGGTAGTTTATGTCTATTACTACATCGCTAATTTTAAAAAGGCAAGGAAATTCATTTATATCTATAAACAGCAATATCAGAATATTTCTATATAGTGAATAATAACACCATAACAACACACAGTAAACGATTCTCTTTGTGGCGCGGGATTTGCTGAGTAATCATCAGTTTTGCAATATGTGACAAAAATGCACACAAACAAAAGGTCACTAAAACTAATAACGACAATGTCAAATCGGTTCCGTCTCCATCGAGATAATATCGCACCCGCTGACCCGTTGACTCATCGTTACATTTTACAGGAGAAACAATGGATTTACTATCTTATTCAAACCCTACGTAAGAACAGTCGTTTCGTCGGAACAATTTCTTCGGAATTCTTCGGGCGTTTCCGTCATCTTCGCGCGCCGCGCGGTAGGAGCAATTTTTTCGATACGATTGTCTATTTTGACGGTCTGGACATGTTGAGGAGGGCTTCATACTCCCAAACGGGGCGCTTCACTGAAACGCGCGGAATAGTATGTACCTCGGTTCTTTGCCGATATAAATTGCGCGCGGGAAGCAAATGCCTTTGGCCGCGATAGTTATTCTCTGCAATATAATATTATTGATCTTTTAAATGCAAATTCATGTGTATTTAGATTGAAAGTAATTTTTTTTTTAAATTTTGAAAGAATATTCGCAATTTTATAATTAAAAATATTACGTAGGAATGCGATGGGCTGCGATGTTGTTCAATTTTGTTGGCGGTTCGGCGCACGATTGCACGTTAGGACGAGCCGCGCCTGCTCACGATGTGAGATTCGTTTCACAAAAGAAGATTTCATCATGCGTCATCTCAACTTACCACGGTATCAACTTAAACTATTTAAACCTAAGCAAGCCCTTTGACAGACAGCCTTAATTTTTGTTAGGATGTCATTTTTGTTTTAATATATTTTTGTAGGTATTTAAAATACCTTACTTTCTTTGAAAATCATTAACCTACTCCTTACATCTGCCATGCGAGTCATTTTTGCTGATAGTAATACCTTGTACATTGTTGCCACCTCATCCCAGGTAACAAGCAGCCAGGTCTTTTTTTCTATTCGATGATAGAAATCATCGATAAACTGACATTATTTATGCAAGGCGTTACAAAATCAACCCTGATTTGATATAGAATCTTGCAGAAAAGTTGAGCTCACACTGCTGGTTACAAAATGAACTTCGAATTCAAATTTGATCATTTTTCCAGCCAAATAAGACGCTCAAAATTTTTCAAAATGGAATTTAGTTCGAACCGGATTCTTTTTACTTTGTACACCTGTCCTTGGGTGACATTTTTTCTAGAGAGTAATAAAAACAACTTACTTCATCCCCAGACAATTGGCCCCCCGGCACACTTATATAAAATATATAGTCGGTTTAGAGAAAATACAGCATACTTACACAAAATAAAAGCCCGAAGGGGTGTGCAAAGAGAATGTACCGCCGAATAACAAAAACATAATATTTTCATTCAAATGCATCAAGGAAAAAACTACTTCTGTATGTACTTTTAACATCGAATAAGTTCAAAAATCGTCAAGCTAAATAAATTCGTTTGATATCCATATAAACTTATTACGATAGTACGAAATCCATACTTCCATACTAATATTATAAATGCGAAACTGCTCGAGTTTGTTTATGACCTTTTCACGCATAACACAATAAAAAGACTTTAATAATTCTTTCACCAATATAAAGCTAAATTATATGCGCAGACTACAGGTTGTATATAATGGTAAGCTCCGGCGTTATGAAATTATAAATATTAATATATTAAATTTGTTATACGTTTTCTGTCGCTAACAAAAGCGAGTTTTTGCTAACGTCAGAAAAAAATCTTTTCCATGGAAACAATGTTGATATATTTTTGGGCTCTATGCTGGTAGGTACTCAGTCTACTGGTCAGCTACTACTGCAGAAAATTCAAATATTAGAATTCCTTTTTTTTTGGACAAGCTTGGAATAAATGTCAGATGAGAGTTCCAATATTAAAAATATAATTCGTAACGATTATAAAGACTGAATGATAAATAGAGTATTTTTTATTATATTTACGAACTTCCAAATATTTAAATAAAAATAAACTTCCGAAATGTTTGTAAGCGCATAAATTCCGAACGAATGAACAAAATTGGATAAATAATTCTTTATTTCTTTGAGCTATAGCATTATGAAATTTAGGTGGTAGGCGAGATGTTTGAAAACTGAATGTAAGGGAATGAATATATGGAATGCGGGAGGGGATGGGGGTGGGGGTGGGGGTGGTGGGGGGGAGATAATTGAAAAGCGCAAGCGCTACAGTAATTTCCCGTAATACCATGCGAGCGAAGCCGCGGGGAAAAGCTAGTTGACAAATAATGGACAAAAAATTATAATCAACGTATCTAAAACGGAAACGTGTCCCGGTAGCGTATTTCCAAAACCTATACCGGTCCAGTCTATAGCGGTAGCGAAAATTTACATTTTTAATTTCAAAATTTTAATACTAAGAAATATTTTTTTTTGTTTTTGTTTGTCTGATATAGATACACATTGGAAAGATTATTTTATCTAGATTCTAGAACAATTTTTTTTTTGCAAAGTGATAAAAAATAACCAATATAGAGATGTATTTACAATGTAAAATGTCGCTACCGCGACTGAACCGGTATAGGGGTTGGAAATACGCGTCCCGGTAACCCAAGAGTTATATGGTGTGGTAGCCCTCTATCCCCCATTCATGAGGAACGTTCGCGTTTTTACTTGAAGGGCGTGCTTTTGAAGATATAAAGGCTGTAAGTTTGGCCCTCTAGAAATTTCTAGAACAGTCCAGAACATTTGAGAGCATTCCACAACATTCCAGAATATCCCGGAACATTCTGGAATATTGTGGAATGTTCTGGAATAGTCTGGAATTTTCGGGAACATTCAGGAACATCCCAGATTATTTTGGAACATTCCAAAACATTCTCGAATGTTGTCGAATGTTTTGGAACATTGTGGACCATTCGAAGCCTTTTTTGTATGGGGGGGGTTTATAAAGCAAGATCTGTCGTGGGTTCAAACATCAGTTCAATCCATGGTTCAATATCATATAAACTCCCTGAGGGAAGCCGGGTACCCCAGCTAGTTTTATAATAATTATAATTTCGGGGGACCAACTGTCGAGGAATCAACTATCATTGGTTTGAAAAAGACGCCAGGATTTTCCCCCAATGTGAACAGGGCGTCTTTTTCGATGGCACTGGAACTACGAGGTTTCGCTTTGGGATCAAAATATTTTAAATAATAATTAACGCGATTATTGATGCATTTTATTTTGCTTAAAACAATGTTTTAATAGTCTTTCAATCAGCCGAGGATTTCAGTGTCACATAATTATTATGAAAGGAAATTATTTTATTGTAACTTTTAAACAAACTGTTATATCATCAACAATATAACTATATAACAATTACGAAGAATCATTGCATTACTTGGTAGGTACTCTTAAAGAAAAACAGAATGGTTATCTAAAATAATCGCAATAATGTTTGTTATCTTATCAGGCTCTGTTTTTTTTTTACTTGAAAAAAAAATTATATCACAGCAGGTGCGTGAGGCTAAGTGGGTAACGAACAGTGTTGCCAGGTTACCAGATGCACGGTTTTTCCCATGTTTTCATGGATTTTATACCATCTTGGTTTTTGTGAAAAAGCCGAACAAGATGTGTTGTTTTACCTGTCACCAACAATATGTGCTTTCGAATACTTTTGATTGAGATGCGATTTTTTAGCGTGGGGGAAATCATGTGGTTCTTGAACTTCAGTATGCGTTCACAATGTATCTTTATCTAATTATTATCTTTGTCAATTAATAATATGAATTTCCCTGAATGGCACTCATACGCATGGATACCCATTAGCACCCCCCACACATAGACTTCAGAGCGACCGTGTCCCGCGCTACTTCAGGCCGCCGCGCAGAAAAGTCTCACAGTGAACTTCGTTGTAAACCGTTATCTTATTTTCGGTCTTTACTTTTCTGCGCGGCGGCCTAAAGTGAGTTGCTCCGAAAAGTCCGTGTGGAGGGTGCTATTTCTCTGAAATTGGCTACAATTTTAAGGGATGGCGCAATCAGGTCATTCCGTTCAATGCGTAGGATGTAGGACTGTGTCGAAACTATTTCATTACATTATTTTTCTAATTAAAAAATATTATTATATTATCAGTGATATTACTGTGAGTTGCGCCATCTGTTCATATCTTTTCAAACTAATTATGAAAATCTCAAACTTCGTGTCCGTCGGTAAAGAACACGAAGAAATCTGCTTTCGATATTTTCTACCGCCAGAGGTCGAAACGCTCGCCGGAATTTGGCATTGTCATTTGTCAGAAACAAACCGAAAGCAGAGAAATAATTTTGCTATTTCATTTGCTGAATTTGCTCATAGCATTAATATAACTGTAATAAATAGTTCAAGTTGATTAAATAATTGCAAATCACAATGAGTTCAATCGGTACCGGCGTAAGTACAACATGAGTATTGCTTTTTTCGAGTTAATCTTTTTTGTTTTGCAGGTTATAAATTGCACATATCCAATCCTCAGGTGATGTTTTATGTCGTACAATGAATCCTAATATTAAATACCTTTCATGGACTCTTATTTGTCTAAATTACTGCATCTCTGACCTTTTCCCGATAGTGATGAGTATATTTACCAATCGAATTATTTGCTAGTCATTATTTTTTTGGTTATGTTTGGTAAAACAATTATTTTAACGATTTGTTAATTCTATGTTTACAGTATGATCTCTCAGCCTCCCAGTTTTCTCCGGATGGCCGCGTATTTCAAGTTGAATATGCTGGAAAAGCTGTAGAAAATTCTGGAACTGTCATCGGACTTAGGGGAAAGGATGGAGTTGTATTTGCTGTAGAAAAACTTATCACTTCCAAGCTGTATGAGCCCAAAGCTAATAAGAGAATATTCGACGTTGATCAACACATAGGAATGGTAAGTAATAGAATATTAATATGTGTATCATCTTTACTTTGTTATTACATTTGTAATGTTGTGTGAATACGCCATGGCACCGGCTTATCGTGAATGTGTAATCCTGAAAGCGCCAATTCACACATCATCTCGGTTTTATCTGCTTTCAGAAGATTGAACAAATCAAAGCTTTAGGATTCTAAGATTTGATATGTTCACATAAAAGTATTTGAAATTCATCGAAAGAAAACATAGTAGGTACTTTTTTTTTTTGCTAAATATCAATAGAATAATGTTCACTTATTATTAAGAGGCGGAATGCGGAGGCAAAACGAAACTTCCAGAGCCGCTAATTATTAAAGGCAAAACAATTAAACTATCGTTATTCGACCGGTCTAATTTGTTTTATGGGACCAACAGACTTAGCTATAAAAGATAAAAGTTCATTTTATTTTGGGCAATTTCAGCATGTTGCTCGCCATACATTTCCAACGTTTTTGCCTCCGCATTCCACCTCTTACTTATTATTTACTTACGTAGCATAAAATTAATATTATTTTTATTTTGAAGGGTACCAGACTGTTTGTTGTGACTATCTCCAGATTTAAAAGAATTTTTGTTGAATTGTTAATTATTTTTCATTCCTTTTATCTTTCCAGGCCGTTGCAGGTCTCATCTCAGACGCTCGCCAGATCGTGGAGACAGCGCGTTCCGAGGCTGGCAACTACCAGGCTCAGTTCGGCGTGCCCGTACCGCTCAAGTATCTGAACGAACGCGTGGCCATGTACATGCACGCCTACACACTCTACAGCGCCGTGCGCCCCTACGGCTGCTCTGCGGTCATGTGCTCTTGGAACAAGTTCGACGGACCCACCATGTACATGATCGATCCCAGCGGAGTCTCCTATGTAAGTCTGCTCTTGATATTTTAACCTGTAAAATTTCTCTACTCGGCTTTCTTTTAAAAAAGCCCTAATTTTTTAAACAACACTTCGTTCAACTCGTGATGCACCATGTTGTGTAATATTTTAAATCGGGCCGCTCACAATAATACTAATGATAATATTTGGATGATTTGTATAGCGCCGTTTTTGTGAAAAATCGCCTCAAGGGCGCTGTGCAAACTTACAATAAATTTCTACAATCCTACTTCCAACTACAAACTAGACAAACCATTATAACAACTTATGGCTAAAAATTACATCCACCGATTCATCGATAACTCATACGAAACTATATGTTCAATGAATGCAATGCCGGTTAAAAATGTTCATGTATTGTTTCATTTATATTCTCTAAAGGCAGAAAATATACAGGACCATACTTGACCATAGAACCTGGGAAGTCACTTAAGATTAACACTGTTTATTGTTAATTTAGAGAAATTTTGGTATAGTTCGCAAGCAGAGGATACAATAGGAAAAACATGTTACTTAATCCTGATATATTTTAATAATAATATTTAATATATTCTTCCTGTAGATGGCGATAAGGTTTGAATTTCCGCACCAGCCGCCTGCTTATGTAATATTTATGTATTCAATGCCTATTGTATGTATTTCATAAGTATTACAATCCCTGATCTTTAGAATTGCTGTAGTATTATCTATATTTTTGAAATGTTTCGTTATTTTAAATTTTTCCAGTCGTACTTTGGATGTGCAGTGGGTAAAGCAAAGCAGGCAGCCAAGACCGAGATTGAAAAGCTCAAACTAGCCGATATGCCCATCTCGGAACTTGTCAAAGAAGCTGCTAGAATGTAAGTTTATGTTGTGTTAACAGTGTGGAAAATTTCGAAAACCAGAATGTATAGAGTCGAAAGAAAGGAACAAACTGACGTACGCAAGCCCCTCGTCATTAGCAAATCGCTGAAACGTGTGTGTTTTGAGAATATGACAACTTTACCCATGAAATATTAGGCAAACAAAAAGGCATGGATGACTACGAACATTTAAAATTTGTTTTTAAAGTGTGATCTATACTGATTTGAAATAAAACTCATGTCCCCAATTTGTGTAAAACCTTTCGACATCTAGACCCCAAACAGCAAATCACCCCAGCCTCACAACATACCCCAATTGATGCCAAAGGTTTATTGGCTTTGTGCAGTTGGGACTCTTGTGAACAATAAATAAAAACTTAAAAAATCTTACATAAAAAAAAATTTAAGATTTTCAATATTTGAAAAAGTTACATAAAATCGTGCTTCCTCAAACACATCATATCTATTCACAACATACATATTTCTATTAGGTTTTTCTATATATTTACCAGTTAGTAGCAGAGTGGACAAATGCGTTGGGTTACCATCTAGGTGTCCCTTGTTCAATCCGCTAACCCCTCCGTCGTTGTGTGCGCAACATTCTTCACTATAAATATTTTTAAGTTAATTCTTAACCCGAGAATGTTTCTCTTTTTTTTAAAACAACAATAACTAAAACGAAAGATCTCTTCATTGCATTGTACCAATTTTATGATGGTACTAGTCAGTCAGTTGTACAAGTCCTTGAACCGAAGTTGCTCAGAGATAAACCACTGAAATTATTATTTTAATAACAAATTAATGATGTTTCCAGCATCTACCTCGTCCACGATGAACTCAAGGACAAGAACTTTGAGCTGGAACTCTCGTGGGTAGGAGAAATCACCGGCGGAGTCCATCAGAGGGTTCCCGTCAACATCCTCCAAGAGGCAGAGAGGACTGCAAAGCAGGCACTTCAAGAGGATTCTGACTCCGACAATGAAGATATGTAAATCCATCCCAGTTATAATATCTTCTCATCTAATTTCTACGTACAACAGTGTGCTCAAGAAATCTTATTATGTTTGTAACATAAATACCATCTATTGTACTGGTTAAAACAATCTATTCGGAGCTTTTAAAATTCCCACAGCGACGACAACGGTGTTTCTCTAATACGCGTGAGGGAGATGTATGATAATGATTACATTTTTCCTTTGGGATATGCACATCGTTTGTCACATATTCAACAGCTCTTTCTAACATACTATTACATAGTGTATAAGAAAGAGCTGCAACATTATTGTAATAAAAAATGTATGTTTTTTGTTTTATTTGTGCTGTTGCCGTGCCGTAGCCAGGGGAATTATAAAAGCACTCATTAGGTATATTATTTTTGGTAACAAATAATAATAATATGAATGCATTATTGAACTTTTTTGGCATATTTTATTGAATAAATAATAAACTTTTATACATTAATTATTTCACCTCTCTTTTATTTAATTACAATATTACTTTGTCTACTGGTCTACAAGTATTAGTTTGAACTACTTAAATAAGAATTATTATTATGTGCAAAAAATCTAAATTAGTTATTAATTTGTACATACAATTGTTTTATTTCACAACTAATATTTATTATTTACATTGGTGGTTTTGTATAATGCTTAAAATCTTAAAAATTATTATAAATACCTAATAAGTTAGACATTCAAATAAATAATGGGTTTCTTCAGTTATTTAATGCAAGCTTTCGATAGTATGGTAGGATGGATCATTTTTAGTAGGACGTAACGAAAAATTAGATTATATTGTTTATGTACAGAAGTTTATTACTAATTTGAATAGAAAGGAAGGTATGTAGTTAAAAGGATGAAATTAATGATGTTTAACCTTCCGTCAGGCGCAACTAATCTATAAGATGAAGTGATCTGTTATTTTTGTGCCAAAAGGTAAACATCGCCGATTTAGAGGCGTGGCCTCCTGACTTTTCCTCCTTCCCCATCACTCACAGAGGGCCAATTTCCGTTCGTCTCGAAAAAATTGAGCGAAAAATCTATTTTGATCAGATGAATAGCGCCCGATTGTGTTAGGATTTGCATTGCGCCTGACGGAAATAATGTTTCATTTTGTTATTTTTAATAACTCCCATCACCAAAATTTTGTTAACACCTCTCTCCACCAATATAACAACACGTACACTAAAATCCTTGATGACTTTTTGCGATCATTTTTTTTTTATCACATTGGCACTACAGGCATAGGCTTCAGATGCCAAAAAAAAACAACAAAGCTCACCTTGCGACTTATTTTTACGTGACAATAGTTTTCAACCCTTAGAACCACTGTTTTAACAAACTACGTATTCCAACATGTACGTACCCATAAGCAACCATCAAAAATATTTTCTTCATGAATGAGCCCTCGCCCGGAATAATGTTGTATCCAACAAAACTATCAATGTTGAGTTATTGATGGAATAATGTTGGGCATATTAATACACATCTTTTAAGGTAGGAATTATGGTAATGAAAATTCTTTTAGGCCTGTGGCAGCCTTTTAAAGTTTGGTTTGTGGAAGAATGTTGTGTAACGCCATTTATCAAAATCATGGCGCATGGTTTAATTTATGGGAATAAATAAATGGAGAAAACGAATGTCTTATGGCTTCAACTAGAAAGTCTTCAAAGCCAAGAAGCTGAAGAATGCAGGAAAGTAGAATTTGTCCAGAAAAAATATTATTAACCCTGTTTTAGCCATTGAAAGTTTTGTGGAGTAATGTTATATGTATGTTGATCTCAAGACAGTATCTAGAACGTAAATGGTTTCATTTATTCATATCGTTTTTTTTTTGCTTTTTAAGCTCGTAATTATGTTAGAAGAGCATGTTGCTTTATGTAAGGTATGAAGAGTAAAAAAAAACATTTTGTGGAATAACATTGTATGTGAAAGTGTTCATATATAACATTATTCCACAAATTCAGCGTAAATTCTAGTAATAAACTCTAATTAAATTGCCTTTCTAGACGAATTTTCAATTAAAACTCTTAAGAATTGAACGTTTTATGTATTTTAAAAATAAAATGTTATGGAACATAACTAGTTTCGTTTTTTCAATTTTTCTCGGAACTAGAATATTGTTGGATACAACATTCTTCCGGGCTAGGGCTCAAATATTAGTTTTGTGTACGATCAATAAGTACTCATTTTGACGACAGGTGGCGCTGCTGAGGGAAGTTGCTGACATTACCGTCATGTACTGCCATCTGTTAAACGATACCATACTAAATTTGACTGATTCTTAGGTTAGTTTTTATTTGGCAGCCAGTTGTATCACACGTGTTTTGTGTTTTTCGATAAAAAGGAAAAAGAGCAACATAAATCCGTAATTCGCTTTTTATTTTTGGATGGAAAAACATGCGAAGAAATAGATGCGAAGTTGGATGCCTTCTCTGGGGACCCTTCACCATTTATAACAACCGTCAGAAATTGGTTCAACGAATTTAAAAGTGGTCATACATCTGTTTTTGATGAGGAGCAGCCATGCCATCCGGCAGATGTGGTTGCCGAGGAATTTTCAATATGAAATGAACTACATTTCATGGCAGGTTAGAATAATCAAGAAATATGTCTCTTACGCTTACCTGATTATCATTTTTTAATTGTTTGCTGTTCGTCGGTTGGTCGAATTGTTAACTGTTAAGAAGTATGAAGTCTGAGTAATTATGTATACAGGTGTAGCAGCTTGTACCTGAGACTTTAATCAGAGATTTCTGAGCATGCAGCAGTGATTTTTTTTTCATTTAGTGGCTCTGTACATGATGCTACTTACAAGCTACTCAAGCCTCATGCGCGTAGCATGCGCGCTGCTCGTGTGTTTACCAGAATATGTAAGAAATGATTTAGTGGAAGGCATGGAGACAGGTGGAAAAAAAGTCATTTTACATCGTGTTAACTCCACGGCTGCACTTGAAAAATGCTCATTTCAGTATATTTCGGGTAGCGCCGTGTACGGAAATCAGCATTAACGAGTAGTATATCTGCAGGGTATTTGTGGTTAAACTGCGTCACAATCACGCAGTTTGTAAGTATCTCCACGAACGGAGGGCCTTAAAAATAAGAACTGTTTTTCCATTAATTACACTGCCGCATGTCATAACAGATCACATGATATGCACTCTGTCACATCTGTACGCTGCTGCTGGAACTAGATGGAGTGTGTATCACCTGATGCGCTAGTTTGTACCCAGGGTACGTTTAAAGTTTTTTTTTTTGTTTTGTTTTTAAATTAAAAACAATGCCTTTGAACAGCAAGATGTCATCTATACTTTTTACTCCAAATATGCTCAGGAATCACTGGATAAAGTCTGTCAGGGACATGCTGATAGGTCGTTTATGTTTTGTCTTTGGGGAGGTTCGGTTCGTCTTTGCTTTATTCCCCCTTATGATAGGTTACAATGTATTATAGTTTAGTGTTTGTTATACTTATACGACAGATATAAATTAGTTAGGTCTGACAAATAAATATGTAGTTTTTTTACATGGTACATATTATTTCATAATATGTAGGATCTTTACGGTCGATGGATGATAACTTCACGGTTAACAGAAGTTTTTTTTTTGTGCTAATTTACTTGACTAATATGGAGATTGTGATAATGATTAAGCATTAATAGTAGTGTAATAACCATTGAAGGTAGATTTTCTCTTTGCACAGAGTAATGAAAAGCTTTTGCAATGAGCAACCACTTTTTGAAGCAACAAAATCCAGAATTCTCTCATACCTGATCCTGTTTGTGTTATTGTTATTACAAGACATCGGTTTATATGCATTTAGGTAATTTGTCAGCAGTCCCTTATTCGCTGGAATATCCTAATTGTTACGAAAAATTTGTACCCGCTAACTGCCGATGTATCCATATGGATATCTAACATTAAGGCGATGCACCACATCGTGTAAAATTCGAGATCAGACTGCTCACAATAACACAAAATTCCCATTTAACCAGCTGCCGATTTTGATTTATTCAAGAAAAAAACATTGCCAAAAGGCGTGTTTTATTTTATTTTGCAAAGTTCTGGCACAAATATTTAAATGTTTTATGATATTTTTCTAAAGAATTAAATTTTCCACATTATTCAATAAAAGCATCTGAAAAGGGGTTTGCTAAATAAAATAAAAAGTTCTAGTAGGAGCAACTTGAACTTTAAGCAGTTTTTATAGGCCTGATAATTTTTTCTGGGCTTATTAAAAGACTAGTCAAAAAAATACTCAATTATTTCAAATACAAATATCATCGCCGTAGATGTCAAGGGAGTTTGCAACAAAACCACAAAGCTGAGAAAACGACCCTCAAAGATTTTTGATGACAAAAAAGTCACATTTTTTGTTATAACTTTTTTATTTTTAAAGATAGAATGGTGAAACTTTGGACATAGATATTTTGTGATGTTATTTTTGCGGCTTGTCATCATTGACTGCTTTAACTTGTATTAAATTATTCAGAAATCAAGAGATCTGTGCGGCTTGTTAGTCATTGACTGTTTTCATCTATGTGTGTTAGATCTATTGACAATTTTCAAAATACTCATATTAAATGAAGTGTTTTATGGCTCAAATCCGTTGCTCACGGCAACTTTGATTTTAAAAAACACTTCTGCATACTAACTCATTTTCGCCAAATTTGTGGCTTGGCTTCCTTGACACCTACGATGACGATATGTTCTACTCCAGTATTTAATTAAAGCAACTAAAATATTTCTAAGCGATCTGATTTTCAAACCAAAAACACGCGATTTTGCATTACTTAGTGGTGCATCACCCTAATACATTTTGTTCGTTCGATTTTTACCCATGGCACATTATATCGGTATTAGATTGTAGGAGCCCGGCTCTCCAAAGGTTAATGCTTATTTTAGCCATATTTCGCCTTTTTGGTAGTGCGTGGTATAATCCGATGTCTAGTTATTACATTTGTGATATTCTCATTATAATGTGAGTTATGAACATACATGGTGAATTGTAACTGGTGGGAAATATTTAAGTTCATTGAATTTTGTATCGAAAACTGACACAATATCTTTGGTATATCATACCTGCAAAAATACATGGTGTATTGATTTTGACATGTTCCACACATTACTTTAACCCACATAAAATTTTTAAAAAATGAATACACATAATGATCTTCAATTATAACGACAAACCTCGTAAATTAAAAAAATTGACAAAAATTTTCTCATTCCTGATTTAGATGATTCTGGAACCCTGTACTATGTCCAAATTTAGCTTGATTTTGGATTTTTTTCAGCGCTAAATGATTCAATGTCTGGTGCTGGAACCTTGACCTCAAACTCCATCTTAGTCTGATTAATTGGTTCGACCTTAGTTTCGTCGATAAGGGGAACCTAAACATGAAACATTACGATCAATCTTTATACGATAAATTATTGTGCAGGTTTCATACAAAACAAACAGTATTTTTCAAACATTTATTAAGGACATATAAATTTAAAGGCAATATTAATAAACACACATTAATATACATTTCAGATAGTAATAAATAAATGATGGATATGTAATTTTTTTAGATGATTGTGACTTATTTGTTAATTTAAAGACATTTTCAATGGATTCATAAAATTTACCCAGATTATCATTTAGATGCTGTACTCTCTCACTAATTCGCCATCGCAAAAACTGGGCAAGTGTGCAAGTGGAAAGCGGTGGATTACAGTGCATACACACAAATATGCTCAAAATTAAAACAGGTATTTCTTTAAATTAAACGAACACCGCCATCGATCTTTTCTTAAATTTTAATTATTTTGTTCAAAGTTAAGGTGTCATGTTTTCACTCTTGCTAATTTGTTAACTTATTCAAACAAAAATCGTGATGAACAAAATTAATATAAACACACACCAGACTTGCTAGAATACACCTCTGATGAAACGAAACATAAAACAACAATAATGAACCCTGTTGGTAAATTGGTCGGCACAAGCAAGATAGATCGAGGTATACTGCTGTAGTAAGTAAAAGTACAGTGTCTTCCTTGAGATTCAAGGAAGTGACTGTGTTTTTACTTACCACGGGGGATGATCGAGTAATTTCACCATTATAAGATCCTTTACTAATAATTTTACAGAAGCCGTATCTTAAATCCACGCATAAGTTTGTATGTCCGTCCGAGGCACATAATTGATTAGGCAGCAGTGCGTATGTTCAAATATTGTCATAAGGCAACATTTTGACCAAAACTATAAGAAGTTTTCGAAGTTATAATTTTCGGTTAATTAATATCATGGCACAATGACAAAACCAAATAAGTTATTACTAACAAAAATATTCTGACCACTTAACCACAAGGTCAGATACTTCTCATTACAGCTGTTCCGGAATGAACGCAATGTTTTCGATGGTAGGAGTCTTCTTTGCAACAGGAAAGTATGCGTTATGGGTATCAAATTACGCGTATTGACCTGCACAACCTAAATGGCGCAGTGAAAAATTGATAAGGAAGCTCCTTGGCCCCCTTTTGCGAGAAAAAGTCCCTACTGAACGCCTTGAACCGGGCGACCGAAGCGGCCCGAGAGCAGGTGTACGAAATTGAGCGGTCAACTACCTGTGCCCTTTGACCCTTGGATATTACTGAAACTATGGAGTTAAACTAGTGAATTATGGAGTTTGATTTTGTTCTTTCAATTAGTAAAAATAACAGTGGATCAAGCGGCGGATTACTGAGAGAGTACTGTATTTAAAAAACATCAGACCCTATTTTGTTGTCAGTTGACCACTATATAAAGGACTTATGAACTTCAGCGAGAGTCGAACTCACAACCTCTGAATCCAAAGTAAAATGCCTAAACCCCAAGTAAGGTGATACACATTGTTACTGGTGATACATAAATGAATACTTACTAAACATTATTTTGGACACTTATACATATACTTAAACATATATAATTACATTTCTTTGAGATAAAAATAAATCTCACTTCTTTTATGTACATACACACCTTCTTCCTGCTTTAGTCCTTAAAGTAAGCAATAATGGTGGAATGCCAGGCTCCCTAGCCTAGCACGGTCAATCGATAAGGATTGATTGGATAATTTCAGTAACTTCTCTTAGTTCCCTAGGACAACTGCAGATGGCTAACTTACAAACAACAGTTGACATTGAATTCATTAAGAACACTTAGCCACTGCAGCGATTATGGTCGAAAATTGGACCACATTTTCCAACCATTTGTAAAACATTTATTGTAATTATATAAAACATCTCCATGGCCAACCATTTATTTTAAAACGAAGCTATTGAAATGCTGTATCGATAAATATATATCATAGATGTCGCAAATCCGAACTTCGTAGACTATTTTAGAACGATGTTAAAAATAAATTTTGTAAATATTTTTTTCACGCAGAATTTCTGATCAGCTGTTTACAGTTCTTTTTCCATAGATATGCACCTTTCATTATCAAATATAGAACAGAAAACATACAGTCATCGAAAATATTCTATGTTGACTTGAATAAGTACCTCTCAAGGAGTTTCAAAGTAACTAACACGCAGGATTCACGCGGTTATAAACTTTACGATTTTTTTATAAATCCTACAAATAAACAGGTTAATTTATTGGCTATATAGCACTAAAATAAGTTTTTATGTCTCCATCTTAAAATTCGAAGGTATGATTTTTTTATTGTTGGCAAAAAATTTGAAAAACTGATCTTCTACAAATCTCGAGCAATCGAGGCAAATTTATTTATTTCGCGTGTTCGCTCCAGTGGTTAGTCATTATGAACTGTTACTTATTTGTTGGCGATCTGCAGTCATGTGAGGGAATGATGGGAAGTTACCGAAATATATCCTATCAATCCTTATCGATTGACTGTGCTAGGGAGCCAGAAGGATACAATATTATCGATCAGTCATAAATTCAACATTCATACATAGGTACTTCTTTTGACTTTTACATTGACAAAACACATTTACAAGGTGTGCAATACTAAATTCTTATTTATGGTAAAAAATTAAACACAGTACTTATTTAACTTTATTTTACACAACTACTAGCTAATATTGTTTATGCTAAACAGTTTTTGCTTAAGCTGGGATCTCGCCTGATCTATTATTTGATCTACAGTCTGTCAATTAACAATAGAAAATATTAAAAATGGAACTACAAAATTTGTAGGCTGGCAACACCAATTTAACTTTCAAATATTATTTTTAAAGCGCAATGACACAGAATGTATAGAACACTGTAAATCACATTTTAAAAAACATTTTTTTGTTCTTAAAGAAAAAAAAATTTAATAGAAGAAGCACTGTTGTTAAGGTACCTACTTAATGTCATAAATTTGATTGAATGGTGTTTTACAGTGTTTTGCTTTCATTTAATTCGAATTTAACAATAGGTAGAAAGGAAGAATCACTAATGGTGAGTTTAGATCTGAATGAGTTTAATATATTCAGATCTAAAATTAGAGACATAATCTAAAGCCCGGGCAACACTAGGTACTTAAGCTGGTATTAAATAAATGTTAGTAATTTTTAACTGCCCTTTATATTTTATTACAATATCGTTATTCTTCATTATGTTAACACAAAATTGCAAAGATATAATATATCTATATGCAATTCTAATTTTGAGATCAGTAGGTAATTATCATATTATAATGGAAAAAAAAATCTTTTTGCGTTTTTAATTTTTTTTTTAAATGTAGGTAGGTTACACAGCCTTACATTTCCACCGTGAAATATATTTTTAGTATTTCCATTTGAACAACATTGGCACCCTCCCATGTTTTCTACTCTTATTTGACCAACTGTATTTCATAGAATCTTTAAGATCTGTTAGAACAAGCTTTTCTTTGGAATAAAAATCCAAAGTTGAGTGGACTTCAACTTTCATTATTATTGACCATAGGGACTCATAGAATCATAGCATAAAGAAGACCTTAATGCTTGTTCGGACTAGGCAAGTAGTCCGAACAAGCCTTAAGTTAGAGTTATAAGCCTAGAGAACAACTTGACTGACCAAAAAGCATTTACATTACTGTCGAGTAGAGTACATTAGTAAGTAGCACATTTGAAGATGAAAGTGCTATGGTGCAACAAAGTAAACAGGCTAATTAAGCTGATTGTAATGGATTTTTTTTAGAAGAGATGGAAAAAGAAATTAACGAGACGAAAGTAAAGAAACTGGATACGAAATTGCATTAATAGCAGAAAAAATAAAAGAATTTTAGAGTAATGTCTTCACCCGATGAGACGATAATTCTGCGGCTACTAACAAACTCTACTAAGACAACGGGTTCGAATTTGTTTAGTGATTGAGCCAATGAGCAGTGATACGGTGGGGGGCGCTAAACGCCTGAAAAAATAGAACTAATTTGATTGATTCTACTAAACCACTGACCAAACTACTCTGCTAAATTTATGGAGCTTGGAAGGGGGCTTCATACTGTACATAAAATAGATCAGGTGAGATCGCACCATTAGACCCAAATTTCTTCATGATAAAAAGATGTGTAAGACAAAGTTGTTGTGTTTTACTTTATTTGTAATGTCATACCGCAGTTTTCGTTTTCTTTAAAGATTAATTTTCATAGTACAAACATAATGTGGTCAAATCACATACATTGATCTATTTACCTAAAAATATTAATTAAATTGACATTTTGTGATAATCAGGTTTAAGTCTTCTGAAAACCTTTATTTTGTATTTGTGCCTAGAAGGTTTAAATCGCTTTGGAAAAAAATCTACTTAAAATAATCATAATATTACAGATTTTGTCAATAAAATACATGTAACCTTTAAATCTATAAGAAAAAAATACCTTGTATTAGTGTCATGAGTATTGTTTGCAACAATTTAACTTATACTAATTTGTATTTGAAATTTCCAGCATTTCAAAATGTGTTCAGGCAAATCATTTTAAAGAGGGCGCATTTGAATGTATTTATGCACACCGATAGTTTTCTGAAAAAATTCCCTCAGTTCCTTTGTTTTCTTTGGAGATGTTGTGTGTAGGGTCTTTTTAGGGAAAGGAAGGAGAAGAACTTATGGAAAGGAAAAGGGTAGGAGGGGTGGGTAAGAATCTGGAGTCAATGTGTCAAGGAGTGACAAATGTATGAATTCATACCTCCCACTGCGATGCAAGGCAATGGGTCGAGAGATTCCGTCTGGAAAGCTCAAAAGGTCTCCCTCGACCAGTCTCTCCCGATTCAGTAAGTGGGCAAACACATCCACGCACTCCTGTTAAGTCACCAAATATAGCGAGCCACTTGGGGGACCAAGTGCAGGGGTGTTTGTTACCCAATAAATGGTTCTTGGAGCAGCGGTCCCCACACCCACCTCCCTATTGATTGACAGTATCGAAAGTTTCAATAAAGTGTTTCAAACTAGTTTGAAACACCTGCCCGCAGCTCCCTCTTACCCCTCAAATATTCAAAGATACTGGGTGCATAGTGAAAGTATTTATCAATCAAATTTAGACTCATGTTTCAATTCGACAATTTTTTTTTGTGTTTTTTGTAAGATTCTTCAGCATCCTAACAAAAACAAAACATTATTATTAAATTATTGTTTTATTCATCTAGTACACAACTATCTCTTTAAAATGATTTACCTGTCGGTACGTAATATTAAAAATATGTTCTTTTATCCATTTTGAAAAAATCTGGTTATATTCGGTCTCCTCCACAAGGCAAGAAAAGGGAAAGGTTTGACTAGCTTCCTTTATATTTATGCTTTATATCTAACAAGAGTCCCAATTGAGGAAATGTTGTATGTCGAATGAAGGGTTACTATGTTGATTTTTACCAAAGTACCTACCTACATTATTTTTAGGCGCTTTTAAAAATTTTCAATATGAGTTATGATTCCGTGACAGTTACTCCCCTGACAGTTGGCCCCCCAGCATACAATATGCAGTCCGTTTAGGGAAAATATGGTATACCTATTTACAAAAAACATAACTAAGTTTCCCCGAAGGGGTGTGCATAGAGATGTACCGCTGAATAACAAAACTATAAAACATATTTTCCTTTAAGGGCATCAAGGATATTTTTTTATATGAATACCGCACAAGAGTCTCAACTGCTCCCTTCTGGAGCCAGTGAGACTATGGCATCCCCAATCGGGGTATGTTGTGAGGCTGAAGGTAGTGGGGAGGGGAAGGAGATGGGGAAGAGGAATGTGGGAAGTACCTGGCTATTCAGATCTGGTTACCAAACACGGCTAAAGCCATTTCAAGCAACGTTTCAATTCTGAACGGTGGTCTTACACCAGGGCGATACTGAGAGTATCTTCCACTCTGGAATGTGCCGCAAATGTACTATATATTATTTTAAATGAATAAATTGTGAAATCACACAAATATAACTACTTGTCTACATACTGTGTATACCAGCTTATTTGTACAAAAAGTTAACACTGCAAATAAATTTAAATCAATCAACTTAAAAGATATTTTTGAAGTCGATTTTAGGGTTGTAATTAGTAAATAACGCACCAAAAATTATAATTTCGGGAAGCCAACTGTCGGATCACCATGAGTTATTATAGATCTATGGGTTAAATGTAATGATACCATTTTTTGTAATGCTGAAGGGAGTGGAGAAGGGAAGAAAATGGGTAGAGGAAGGTTGGGAAGTACCTGGTTTTTCAGATCTGGTCACCAAAGAGAGCTAAAGCCATCTCAAGCTACATTTCAATTTTGAATAGTTGTTTCACTAGGGCAATGCTGAGAGTATCTACCACTCTGGTAGCTTTTTATAAAAATATATTATTTTTATGCAATTGACCCCAATTTTTTAAACATTCATTTGAGAGAGCTTTTTCTGAATAGCGTTGGTGGCTTTTCTGAATAGTTCTGAAATGGCTCAACTGCCCGGAGCTAATGAAACTTGACGGCAAAGACAAGAGTTGGGAAGTACCTGGCTTTTCAGATCTTTTCAATAAACATAGTAAAAGTAATTTTAATCAGTGCTTTGATTCTCTTGTCGCGAAGGCACAGAAAAACTTGATTTTCGCTCTCACCCTGGAAAAACTTGGTTTTTCCGGCCGTTGTTCCCAACTTTTCAAACGATCAATCTGAGTCTCCGATCAGCTAAGTGATTTGTTTAGCAACGCTCAATTCGCCTGTTGGTCGGAGATTTGCGTTGGGAAGAGCATTTGTACATTTAAGTAGTGTTGAGTCAAAATTTCAGCTCAACAGTTGATCAGTAGGATTGGGAACAACGGCTTTTTGTATATAAAAACATAGCCCAATTGGAACTTAGTTCTTCGTAAAACAATTTATTCGTATTTTTTTAAACTAGGCTTGGGTTAAAGGAGACCAAAAAATTTAACCAGCAAAGTTGCCAAAGTGGATATTGGAACTAAACCACTGGTTGCAGTTTACAATCTTTCGTTAATATAGTTTTGGTTATCGAAATGATTAGTGTTGTTGTTTAACCTTGACACTGTGGTCACACTGGGATCACTGTCCTGCTGCTTCTCAACATTACTGCAAATGGTGGGAAGGGAACAAACCTGCTGAATGCTGATTGGGTGCGACTCAATCTCGGGTAAGGACTTCTTGTAGAGGTGCCTCGCCCAGTAAGCTAGTATTATCATCTCCAACAGCTTTGCAGTGTTGTACAGCACTGGAATTTTGTTTATTTTTTATTTATTTATAAAATATATGATATGTTATACATAGACATTTACATAGAAAAGATATTTTCAATCAACGTACCAAGCTGCTGCCAGTTTCATTCAGTGACCAATGGAATATAGTGGCTTTATCTGTGTAACCACTGGTGCGCTTTTGGCCATATTTTGCCCATTTGCAAATGATCTCGAGCATTCGCTCGCCAAAATGTGGCCAATTTGAAGAGATTTATTGTAATTATTTAAGCTCCCGCCGTTGCATGCTTTGATTAATCACAAAAATAATGTAAGTAGTTTTTTTTCTTTTTTCAACAAAAGGTACCTCTATTGAATTATTTGTTTTTGACATTAAAACCGAAATTATTGAAATATTTTTTCTTTCAAATCATTGTTCATGTGTTGCATACTAAAAAAATGCGTGTTGTGCGTGTGTAATTTTAAATTTATATCTGGGATTATCAACTAGGCTATTAGAAGTTACAATATTTAATATTCTCCAAATAGGTACTATGTACACCAATTTTAAAGTAAAAAATACGCAGTAAATATTCCATTTATTTGGACTTTATTGCAAAGCGGAAATATTTTGACCTTCTGATAAAATACGCCCGATTCCTGAGGGGTTAATCACCATGATGAGAATGCACATACAGGGTGTAACAGATAGATTTTAACCTGCGATTGGATGAAAAAAAGTAAACGTCATTTTGCCGTCCAATGATGTATTTTTTTATTAAAAACAAAATCAATCACACGTCGCCACTGATCCCACTATTACACGACGCGATGGGATCATGCGATACGCGCGCTGTTTCGTGTCTTACCGTGCTGCTGGAACGAGACGCAATGCTTATCAAGTAAGCCGCCAGGCTATAAACGCGCTACTCGACTACTTTTTGCGATTGAAAAAAATATCATCGGACAGCAAAATGACTTCTACATTTTTTACTTTGAATATGCTCAGGAATCGTTGGTTAAATTCCTTGCGATACGTGCTTGTTACACCGTCTATTGTAAATAAAACTAATTGAACTAAAATCATGAAAAAAATATATATTGTTTCTCACGGCTTGCGTAGACGGAGGGAGTGATGGGAGGTTTGCAGGGCAGGACGTCGGTCCACACCAGCACCCTGGCCAGCAGACCCTCGACCTTGGAAAGCAGCAGAACCAGCTGCAGCGCAAAGAACTTGGCGGGCAGGGAGTAGCCTTCCAGGGTGTCCCTCAGCATCTTCAGGGTCATGATCATGGCCCAGACGCCCACTAATATCGACGCCACGATGAATAGCTGCAGGTACATGTAGTTGACTCGATATAAACTCTGAAAGGAAACAAATAAATTATTTAAATATTTTGTGTTTCATTCCAATTACATAATCATTTCTGGTCATTCAATTAATTGAAAAAATTCAATTCATTAATTTTTTTCGATTTATTCACCACATGTAAATCATTATGTATTCAGTTTTATCATTCGATCAATTCAATTGATCATTTCATGTCAAAAAAGGCGCTGAATGGCCATTTGATGAAAATGTTACATTTGAATTTCTGCGAAACAACCAAACTTAATTCGTTCTATTTATTCAGTTTATAGCTTCATTCGATTAATTCAATTGATTCACTTCATGTAAATCACGTAAATATTCATTCGATTAAGGTATACAGTTAATTAGTTCAATTCATATAAACCACTTTCTTAATTTTATTCACATTAAAATCACTTCATAAATTAATTCGTTTTATTAAATTAATTCAAATCTTTAATTCATCGGAATCATTCTATTAATTCCATTAATTTAAATATTTAGATTCATTCAAATGAATTAATTCGCGCTTTAATTCAATCCATTCAATTGATTCATACGTGATCATTTTAAAATTAAATTTTAAAAAAAAACAAATTTCAATGGTATGTTCAGGTTTAGCAGAAAAAGGGTAGTAGAGAAAGTTTTCGTGAATTTAGATTAATTAAGAGGAAGCTGGGTGGAGTTTGTTCAAACAAACATATTCCCCAATTTCCTCTCTGAATTTTGACACTAGTGCAAATATTTTTTAACATAACGTAGATATGGACCACTAGCATATCGCTTTTTTGATAAGTTACTTCTTATGGGAATTAGGATGCTTTAAAAATCGTTAAAATTGCCTGGTTTGAACGCCATCAACAAACAGTGTAAAAAAACTACAAAGTGTATTTTTAAAAAAAGCAAACGTACAGATATAGAACATTTTCTTCTAACACAGTAAAAAAATCTTAAAAATCGGTAAAGTTTTTGAGGAGAAAAATGATGAATACAAAACCTCAATTTTGATGATTTTATTTAGTTATTATCAGCCTGGGGTGCAGTTGTCTCTTTCGCTCAGTATTCGGGAGAGTAAGAGCGATAGTTTGATAAAATATATATTGTTCAAATTTCTCGGGAACCGGATTTCCTCTTAAGGCCACACTTCCCGGCGCAAAAAGAAGAAGATGGAGCGATACGAAATTACGAATGTTGGACAGAGCGCGCTAATATTTTAAGTGATGAAATCGCAGCGAAAATGGCGAAAAAGCTTAATAAAACATGACTCGTTTAAAAAAGAGCAAAAATCTCGTGGAACGTGTTTTAAGTATCATTTAAAGAAACATTGTGAATTTTTTCACAAATCGAGGGAATTTCATATAATTTGCGTTTCGGCGTGGAACGTATCTAGATATTATTATCTTCAAAAATAACATATCTTTTTTTAAGAGCTTAAAAACTTCAAATGTTTAAGGGAGATATGTAAGAAATCGGTCGAAATTCGGATAGTGGACCCTTAATAGATCACCGTTATTTGACATTTACTTTTTCATTTAGCATTTAATAAGAAATCGCAATTTTGTTCATCCTTTTGTATGGTTACAAAATTAATTTAATCAACCAATGGTTCCAAAACAAACATCAAAATTTAAATTACAGATTAACATCAGTCATCAGACGTGACTTCTAAAATGATGTTAGCATGTTTGTAAAAGTCGTACAATAATTACTAGCAGGTGCGTTGCCTTTCTTTCTACTACGTAGGTGGGTTGTTATGTCAACAAAAAATCTCACCTTCCCAGGTAGGCTGTGTAATTAAAGCTTACCTGTTTTTCTGCCCACATCACAAGAAGGATCATGTAAACCAATCCTTGTACCACGGGAAGCTGGAGAACAAGCACCCTCAGGATGCTCACATTCCGTCTGAAAATTATTAGATTAAAAAATAAGGAAAAATTATTAAGTGACGTTTCGTGAAATTATCACACACATTTTATTTGAAACATTAGCAAGTTTTCTTACTTGTTGACGGACATCAGGGGGAGTATGCAGCAACAAGGCCAGCAACAGCATGGAGGAACTCGAGGGTCCAGGGAATCGGGCTTTACTTTCCTAAAACACCATAAAAACAACCCATTTTTTCTTATTTATATTTTGTTCTAAATTACATTAATGTTATTGTCCATTAGTGGCGTAGCGTGGGGGGCGGAGGGGACGGCCCTTTTAAGGGGCGGCAAAATTTCACAATAAATAATAATAATATCTTGTAAAAATTTGAACCATCTCATTTCATATTTTTGTAGCACCTACGATTTGGACCGATTGAAATGAGCACGGAATTTTTCATTACTTATTCTGTGACGAAACCGGGGAATCCCTTTTCTTTAAATGAATGTATAATAATGAAATTTTGCTCATTGTGATGACTGGCAACACCGTCTGTACTTAATTGCAGGAATTCCCCTATTTTATTTTGTGCTAGGATTGCTCATGACTAATATTCAGCGAATGACATCAGGTAAGTGAATTCCGTGAATGATGCTTTGACAATTATGTATGTAAGATTTTTTTAACAAATATGATTATTAGATATATTGTGAGACATATATACGGCTGAAACCCACGCTACGCCACTACCACAGTGGCGTAGCGTGGCTCAATCTCTCAGTAGGTAAGTACTTATTTAGTTTCTAATGCTGCGTACTTATACATACGTCACAAATACTACGAATTACGGGAAAGGAACGAAACAACTGCGAAAAGCCGCTTGTGGTTGCTTTGTTCCGTTCCGTTTTAAATGCAGCAATTTGTAGGGGGAGGAAAAACAAAAGTCGTCAAATCATTAAACGCGTTCTGTAAACGACCCGTTTTCCGACCCGACAGTTAGTGTCAACCGTAAACAAATCTGATGTTGGGCATGCATGTCCAAGGGATCAATAAAGCTGGGATGGACCGGAGGACTTTCTTTAAAAAAAATAACTACTGTCCATTTACGAACATATTAGAGAATTAATGTTATTGTAGGTTAAATTATGTACTATGTAGCATCAGCGTAGAAAGTGTGATAAAATCATCGCTCAGGGAGTGGAAACACAACCTGCCAGACATTCCAAGCTAAGGCTGCTTCCTCAAGAGCCGGTAAGGAATTAATATAAACCGAGTCCTGTAAGACCGTGCTCAGAAAAGCAGGACGCCAGAAAACTCATGAAAAGTAGTAGAATACAGAGTTAGTAAGTATTACCTGATGAGTTCAGACTCTCCCCCGCAATAGGCCACAAAGAGGCAGAACAACTGGTACATGGCGAACATGAACATCCCTTGCGCCACTGCCTCTGACAGGAGATGCGCACGTGGCACTACCGTGGCGCAGTACGTGGCTAAACCCACCACCTGAAATTATACAATGAACAAATCATGCATTTGATTTATCTACGTGATCACAAATTCTTGAATTCGATGATAATAATAGTGTTTTGATTACAATAATTTTGATTTTCACAATTTCGATGGTGTACTAAAACCTTTTGCCAATCAATGTATCTGCCCACATACAATCGAAGTGGATATATCCTTCTTTCGTATGTAGGGTCAGAGGGGGACACCTAGGTCTGCCAGCCAGGCTAGGGCCTCAGGCGCCGCCCGGTGGACCTCATCAATCTCGCCGGGGAATGAATGGAGCGGACGGTGAAAGGGAACATGTCTAAGATGGGACAATAAATTCTTTTTTTTTTGTTGATTTTGGAATCATTATTATTAAGAATTTCTTTAAAATTAAAACAAACACTTTGTATTTTAACCACGAATTTATTATTTCATATATCTACCATTTTCGCTTCGACCAAACTTGATCAGGATATAATAATAACTATTATCTTGGTCGAATCGAAACCGGTAGATATATAAAATAATAAATTCATGATTAAAATACAAAGTGTTTATTCTAATTTTTTTTTAATATAATTTCTAACCACAAAGTAATTGCTTCCTATGAAAAAAATCTTTATAATATAATAGATATTAATATATTACAATAGTATATATAGATATTATCTAATAAGACTTCTAAGTTATCTAAGCGTTTTTCTTTTTTATCAATATGAAGAAGGTTTATCTCTGCATTTTATTTCAAAACTAAAATTATTTACAATGATATGGTTAGCGAAGTCGGAAAAATTAATATTATTAATTTTCCATGATTATAATGTCGAAATAACGAGTTGATAATAAATAACGAAATAAATATAGTAAACTGTACCTGTACTCACCCTATTTATCAAACCCAATTTTACATGTAGAATAGTTAAGATTTCGCAGCAACCAAGTGAGTAGGTACACTTTTTATCGAATTTGTTTACTGCAAACTACTTAAAGTTTTTCAAAAAATATGTAATTTACCGGCTAGAAATGGAGTTCTGCAATTTAATTTAGCACCTAAGCTTAACCATAATTTGACAGTACCGAGATTTATTTCGTATATTAACTGCTGTAATTTTGCTACTACGCGCCATAATATTTTCTATTTGCATACACGACGAATAAAGGCAGAAAAATTCTTCCCCACTTGCTTCAAGCTTTCAAATGATGACAAGCCAAATATTGACGAGAAAACGTTCAGAAAAAGCCGCTACAATATAATACTAAACAAATATTATTTCCCTACTAAAGAATGTTTATCTTTCGTTCCCTTCCCAAATGAAACTGATGGATTAATATCACGAGGACACTCCTTTCATACGATTTTAATTTCACTATGCTAATATTATTTTTAATTTCTGTCAACAGAAACCTATTTGGAAAATTTTGGAGCAGTGATTGTCAAAATGGGGTAGCGTACACAAGTACACATATTTACAAAGCCCACACCATTTCAGTCACGGTGACGACTGTAATATAGTGGCTTTTGCTTCATTTACAAAACCTATACCTACCATTTCAGTCGCGGTGAGAAAGAAGATGGCTATAATGCTGCGTATAATACATTACATTTTATTAATGTAAAATCATTTACAAAGCCTATACCTAAAATTTCAGTCGCGGTGACAACTGTATAGTAGCTTTTGTTTGTGCAAAATCATTAACAAAGCCTATAGATAGTTACGACTAGGTATAATAACTTTTAGTTAACTTTTGTTTGTGCTAAGATAACCTAACATAATTCAATTTAACCTAACCTAACGTGTACATAGACTGCATTAGACTAGACTTTACCTAACCTAACCTGCAATAGACTGAATTCGACCAGAATTTGATATTACATTGTACAATTCAACTTCGGGACAATAAACATATAAACTAAATTACTATGAGGTAAACACAATAAAAAGAGAGAGCATATAAGAGAGGGAGAGAACAATTACATTACTTACATACAAAGTTATTCTTGTATAGTGGTCATCGTTACTGAAATGGTATAGGATTTGTATATGATTTTGCATAAACAAAAGCTACTATATTACTATAGATGTCACCGTAACAGAAATGGTACAGACTTTGTAAATACGCGTACCGTCCCCTAAGGGCGCCGGAACCACCTCAGATGGCATTGGAGTGGAAGGGTCGGAAGAGGTAAATAATTTTCGTTATTTGTTTTTGGGGTGTTATGCCGTGTTGCACTACCTCCTTCTTTACCCAACGTTTCGGACAGCGTTACAGTGTCCATCATCAAATAACGAAAATACCTTTAGCCGTGAAAATCTAAAAACTTATCTGAGGTAAATAATGCCTAAAGTCTATTTACAAACTTAATAAAATCACATTCACATCACAAACTTAATAAAATCACATTCACATCACAAACTCCTTTCTTTTTTGTTACCTCCTCAACTTCATTTCTATTATATTCATATATGTATATTTTTATATATGTATGTGTACACATATGCATATGTTTTTATATATGTACACATGGCGATAACATTTTGTATATGTGTATATATGTAGGTATGTGTGTACACCTACGTGTGTGTGTGTGTATACTTACATATATGACCTTTTTTTCTTATTTCACTGTTTAATTCCTATCTTTTGTTTTACACATAAAAAATTACTATTTTTTTCTTTGTTAAATTGTGCTTTACATTCGTTTTCTCCGCCTTTTTTACTCGAGCTCTGCTCTAAAAAAAGGTGTAATACTTATTAATTAATGTATATAAATGAGGTTGTGTAAAGAGTATGTACTTTACTTTTTTGTTAATTAAGTGCATCGTGTACATTGATGTTGTAAAAGTGTGGTGAGTAATATTAGGTACCATTGACAATATAGAGGTATCTATCTATCTGATAAACAAGACGGCCGCCAATCTCCTTAAAATATAATTTATTTGTTCTTATTATTGAAATGTGTAAATCTTTAATATTGTTTACACATTCTCAAAATGTTTAACAAACTATAACGATGATTTTAGTGATATTGTGGAAAAGTTAAATATAAGTACATTCAATGGCTCTCTAGCAGTTTATATGTCACCATGTTTAAATTCCGAAGTATGTTTTTTTTTTTTAATTTTGAAAGGATTTTTGGAAATGATTTTTTGGAGGAAATTTGGAAAGGATTTTAGAGAAAATTTGGAGGAATTTCTTTAAAAAAAAAGGATTTTTTTAAAGAAATTTTGCGGGAAATTTCCAAACCGAAGGCTGAAAAATTCCCGAGCGCTCAATCGTTTATGTAGCTGAACGCTTAAGTGGTTATGCTTAAGTGCAATAATGTTTGGGAATCATTGTTCTAGGGATCTAGGGCATAAAAATATTACAAGTTAAACGACCCTACGAATTAATTTTCGAGGCGTTTTTCATTATTTTTTAAAATATTAGCACGTATGAATCTATATCTGCAACTCTGAAATAACTTAAACTTTTATCATGACCAATGTCGTTGGTCGGGGAACGTTGGTGTCTGGTGCTAAAATAAACCAAATTTTCTTGCAGGAATGATATTTAAATATTCAATTGTCATAAGAAGACCTTTGAATTTATCAATTTATTTCTGTTATTTTACTGGTATCATCTCCACCTAGTAACAACTAAACCTCGATTAACGCATACTGTGAGCATTTTTAATTGGAATGTTTAATATCTATGCACATCCCGATAGCTTAACATAATCGTTATTAACATCTGCGATACTGTGAATTCTTCCGAAAATTCTCCATCTATTTTGTTTTGACATTGTGGCTGTGATGAGCAAAGTTTAGGTGGAATTTAGAATTGTAGTAGTATGTCATATATACACGACACATATAAACACTTTCATGTCATGTATACATGAAAGCAATATAATTTCCAAAGCTCGAAAGGCATTATGTAATTCCATTTAAAAGCATCGTTTACGAAACGCAAAACAACATTTTGCCATGACTTGCAAATAATTCCTTTTTCATGTCGCCGTACAACTCGGTCTCGTATTAAAAGTAGGTAATAACTGTAATAGCACATTCTTTCAGGAAAAATGCAGTGATGATTAAAAAAAACAGTATTCAGGCACTAATAATATAGACGTGACGTGCAATGAAGAGGCGCCGGGCGTCGCGACGCGTCGTTTCGACGCCAGAATAAACGTTACGGCGTCTATTAGTTTCAAGTTGCATAAACGGTTTTGTGTATGGGAAAGATCGCGAAAGGTATAATTGAGGTGTAGTGCTACATTTTAGTATTAAATTTATGGTTTAAATTCATCAGACCTAACTTACCGTTTTATTTTAATACAAGAATTGGGGAATTTAATACGGAAAGATTCACATCTGAACAACGAACAAAATAGAAAAGTCGAATTTACATTTGCATTTATGTTCCAAATAATTGCATGACACCAAAAAGTTGGTGTAAATTGCGCAAATTTAGTATCGTGCAACCTTAAGTACCAAAACAACCATGGCACCATCAACATCAAAGCTTTTTTTGCAATGCTCAATATTGTTACACACAACTCTCACGCAGTTACAAGGAACGCACACGTCCGCTAGCTGAAATGCTTTCGCGACACTAATTGCATCACGTTTTTATACTGCGCAATTAGTTGCACAGGGGTACCAAAATTTTATTTTTGCGATTTTAATTTGTGGCATAATGCAAACATAATGAAACTATATGTTCACACGTGAAACTAGCAGTCCAACTATTGTCATGAAACAACTTACAGGCGTAATATAGATCGATACAATAGACAGATCGATATAACACAGGCATTATACTCATATGCATGCACACGCACACACCTAAAAGCACACAACCTACACACATTCTGAGGCATATTTCCGCAGTAAGCGTTCCAAAAGAAGATGAAAATGGTATGTTTTTAGGTTTTCACGGCCAAAAAGTATTTTTGTTATTGTTTTTGGGGTGTTATGCCGTGTTTCGCTACCTCCTTCTTTAGCCAACGTTTCGGACAGCGTTACAGTGTCCATCATCATCTGCCCTGATGATGATGGACACTGCCCCAGGGCTCATCTGCCCTGATGATGGACACTGTAACGCTGTCCAAAACGTTGGCTAAAGAAGGAGGTAGCGAAACACGGCATAACACCCCAAAAACAATAACAAAAAAAAAGATGAAAATGGTTTGAAAGGGAGATATGTGAATGAGGCATCGAAAATTTAATATGCGGATCACACCCACGTTAGGTTAGGTAGGTACAAAAATTTTAATTATTAAAATAATTTAAAAAAATATTGGCATTTGAATTGTTTTATGAATGAATGAATCGCTCTCTTATCTTGTTAGGGGCACTGATTGCTCCAAATTCGGTGTCTCCACCGACCCCCTCCCTTCGGTGGAATCGATATTTATTGTTGTTTCGAGTATGTTCGTTACTACACACGACATCCTCGGTGGTATTTATAAATTTAAATAGAAACCAACATATTTTTTTAAATTTGTATTTTAGTTAAAAACTGAAAATATCCTGTTCAAGTGCAAAGCAGAGACCAATATAATTTTGTTTGAAGCCTTACCGGATAGACGCTGACCACGAAGGCTGTGTGCGTCTTGACTTTGGACGTGGCGTGCTTCATGACATGGCGGAGGGTGTCCAGGTAGAGCACCATCATGATGAGCACCGCGATCCCGCCGCAGGTGAACAGGATGATGCCGTAGTTATTTATGGCTGGAAATAATATCAACAAAATACATTAATCTTGACTGGATTACTAAACTATTCACATCACTTTAAAAATAATAGATTTTTATTCATATGAAGGAGATAGATGTGTCATTATAATTTACATTAATACCTAATAATGGCTTTTCCGAATTTGCTTATCAATTAATTGAAACAGACCACATGTTTAAGAGGAATCTTAAATTTGGATTTGAGATCAAAATATCCAACCAAACTGAAAAATTATTTTTGTAATCAAAAGGTAGCTATATTAAATTTCTAGTACGGATGTGAGTTACTTTATTTATTTTTGCTCTAAATTATAAGATACAGGCCATTAAAGATTTTAGAGTTTCATGATTTTAGAGGCAACTTGTGAGTAAATGAATAACAATAAAAAAATAATTTTACTATTTTTTTATTGTTATTCATTTTAACATGGTATTTCTGTTTAAAATTATTTTTTAAGTTTTTAATTTACTCACAAATAATTGCCCAAGTTGCACCTAAAATCATGAAACGCTAAAATATTTAATGGCCTACATCTTAAAATTTAAAGCAAAAATAAATAAAGTAGCTCTCATCCGTACTAGATATTTGATATACCTTTTGATTACAAAAATAATTTTTCAATTCGGTTGGATATTTTGAACTCAAATCCAAATTTAAGATTTGTATGAAACTGGCTGAAATGGGCCGCGCATACGTTCCTCTTAATAAATAAACAGACATCACTTTAGTACGTAAAAAGGGAATAGGGATTAGACACGGAGGAACTGAAAACACCAAAAACATTAATTTCAAAGTTATCAACAACCAAATAAAAGTCTGATATTTGGTTATTCCCTATTTATTTATTTATGTATTGATTAACGCCCTTTTTCAGGGCTTTTACATATGAATGGTAAGAAATACAATATTTATTGTACATAACTGAACTGCTTCAGTAACAATATTTTATATTTGTTTAAAGATAGACTGAAGATGTCCACGGACTTGGTGTAATTGTTTCCTTTCATTAGTATTCTGGGTAAAGAGGAATACATATGGTAGTGAGTCCCAGTATTTCTGCACTGAAATAAATCCTGACTTCTTTTATTACCTTATAGTATCCGGAAGCTTATCAATTCAAGCAATACCGGACTATCAACTATATCATGTAGAATTTTATATAGAAAACTAAGTCAGTGAAAATTCTTCTGTCTGACAATTTGAGCATATTCATATTATTTAAACGAGTGTTGTAGTTGACAAAGAGCACTCTATTCCCAATTCTCCGTCTACCCCTTCCTCTTCCACTGGAGTTCAGCACATTTTTGCAACCCACTGTAAAGCAAAATGCATTTATAAAACTTGTTATTTATTATTCTTGTAAATTGTAGATTTTACATATTTTTAGTAAAGTGTTGTATTGTGAAATCAGATCTGCTTGTTTTATTTTAAATAAACAAACAGATTTCCTTATTATGACCATTCAACTAATGTTATTAACAAAAGTATTTAATATTACTTAATAATTATTTATAACGCATGTAATAAAATAGGTATATAAAGCAGCACATTTGCTGCTCAACGGGCATATTTGCAATTCTTATGTTTTTGAACATATTACGCATTACGCCCCCGATAACATCACCAGAACTAATGCAGCAAAGGTTTTTTATTTTTCAAAGAGGCAAGACGAACCTACCAATGATCATGCCTTTAGGGAGGAGGACTACACACTTAAACCACCTTTCTTCTAAGGTAGATATTTTTCAGTTAAACTTCAGTCTTTTCAAGATTGCAATGAATGTTTTTTTTTTAAAACACAAGGCTGCGTTTCAACTAATGTAATTATTGTGTGTAATTATTTAATGAATGTTTGTTGTTAATTGTAATTGGAGTCGCTGTTTTTTATAACATAAAATAACCTTCAAACATTAAGAGTCGTAGTTAGCACATACAAGTAGGGATAATATAATGATAATTTGAAGAAAAACACTCAGAATGTTAACATTTTGCCAGAAAAACACTGTTTATGCAGTTGTTTTTTAATTATTTATTCAGATACAAGCAGCACACGTTGTTGTGGTAATAATTATTACGTTATATTTCCAGGAAACAATTTGTTTGCTATTTGTTTAATAGTTTACTAGCGAGTTCCCGGCGTGCGTTGCTATGCGATGCTTCCCGGCTCAAAAAGAAGAAGATGGAGAGATATGTAATTACGAATGTTGGACAGAGCGCGCTAATATTTTCAATGATAAAATTGAAGCGGAAATTATGAAAATGCTTAATAAAACATGACTCGTTTAAAATAGAGCAAAAATCTCTTGGAAGGTATCGTAAGTATCATTTAAAGAAACATTGTGAATTTTTTCACAAATATAACTTGTAAAATAATAGAAATAGACTTGTTTTAAATAATTTTCGGAGCATATTTTGCGGTTTTTTTCTATCGAGGAATTTCATATAATTTGCGTTTCGGCGTGGAAGGTATCTAGGTATAATTTTCAAAAATAACATATATTTTTTAAATAGCTTAAGAACTTCAAATGTTTAAGGGAGATGTGTAAGAAATCGGTAGAAATTCGGATAGCGGCGGCTTAGTAAAGAAATTGTTTCTCCCTGCATGTTCTTTCCCATTCGTCCCCTTCCTCTCCCGCGTCTCCTTCCCTTCACGCGTTGCCACTCCGCCTTCTCCGCCTTCCCTCTCCCTACTCTCCTCTTCCGCTTCCACTGTCGTGTGAACCCCCTTCCGAGTTCCCCTCCCCCTTCTGCATTCCATACATTCAGTCCCGGTACATTCAGTTTTCAAACAGCTCGCGTGCCACCTATTGTAATTTTTTATACAAATTTCATAATGCCAGAGCTCACCAGTATATTTAGAAACCTTCGCTTGCGTGCTCACAACGACTCACCAAAGTTTCATCGTGATCGGATGAACGGTTTAGCAACGCATAATTTCATGAGGCCGGAGTTCACTATTGGGCGTAGGCATTTCATATATCCCCAAGCGTATTTTGATTTTTATATATTATAGAGATTATCGAAGAAGAAAATAAAAGGTACTAATAAATCTAAACGAAAGTATGAAAAATAACAAGACACAGAAAAATATTAAGATAACCTTGACAACTGGGATTCGAACCCATCTCTTGTCCTACCGGGACAAACACCTTAACTAACTCGGCCATTTGGACCTCTTATTGAAATGAAACTTCTTTCGCGTCGTTAGTGATTAGAATTTCGGATGAAACGTTAATACGTCACAAAAATTTATTATATGATGGGGCGTCGGTTCTAATATAATGCGCTAAATTCACATCTCGGCTCGACCCTCCCGCAGCGCAAAGCCTAAGGCGCCGGACAAATCCAAGCGGCCAGAGAGGCAGACATCGACGCGGGTTCAAATCCCGGCGGGCGCAAACAAATTTTATTTGATTAATTTGTGTTATTTCACAACTCCATTCATTTAAAAAATGTTTAGAATATTTGTGGCATGTTCTAGATACTCTCAGTATTGCCCTAGTGTAAGACCACCGTTCAGAATTGAAGCGTTGCTTAAAATGGCTTTAGCCTTGAGTTTTACACCGCCCCCTAGCACAGTCGACCGATATGGATTGAGAGGATAACTTTAGGTAACTTCTCATCGTTCCCTAACGTGACTGCAGTTCGCCAATGAATAAGTAACAGTTCACAATAACTAAGTGTTCTTAATATATTCGACGTCAAATTGTACGTTAGCGATCCGCAGTTGTCCTACAGAACGATAAGAAGTTACCGAACGTTATCATAACGTTATCCTAATCGATTGACCATGCTAGGACCCCTGATTTAAATAGCCAAGTACTTCCCCACCTTCCACTTCCTCATCTCCTTCCCCTCGCCCTCCCCACTTTCTTCAGCCTCGGAACATATCCCAATTGGGAATGTCATAGTCTCACTCGCACCAGACAAGAGCAGTTGGGACTTTTATGAGGTAAAAATTTTTTTTTATTGATATGTTTGCAATATTTTGATATTTGAGAACTGATCTCAAATACAATATAATAATATTATCTATACAAATTCAATTATTGCATATTGTATTGAATATTGTCAAAGTGACCGCTTGTTTTACTATTGACTAGGTTCTGCCATTTATAACAACATGGTGTGACCTTACACAAACAAGTTTGTTACTATTTCTCTCCATTCTTGCTATATTAAATAATTTATCCGGGCGATGACCTGTCGTGACTGATCGATACAAATATTTATAAAAGTAACCCACTGGATCTTTCGCTAGGTATTTCACAAGGCAGAGGCATTGTATTTAAAATTGGCAGTATTTCTGAGGTGACACGGCTACATGTTGATTGAATATTTTAATTTTTCTAACTTTAGAAAACAGACGAAAAATAACGATCCAACTTTTTTATTAAAATTATTAATCTCTCAATTCAACTGTTGTGAACTCCTGCAATAAATAAATCTGGATATACCTACTAGGGAATTCAATCTCGACTCGAGATCGCAAATTCGAGATCTCGCGAGATTAGAAATTACAATCTCGCGAGATCTCAGAATTTTCGGGATCTCGTCCAACGCTCTCACAAACGCTGACGACGTTGAAGGTACTGATAAATTATCGACAACACCCGGCTTAGTACTTGATGTTCTTCCGACTCCCCCATTCAATGATTTTGTGTCAATTTTGTGGATCGACATCATATGGAGTTTACGATTTTATAATATTTTTTCATAAATCCTACGAATATTTGATAATCAACAAAAGATAGGTGAATTCATTGGCTATATAGAACTATAATAAGTTTGTATATCTCCACATTAAAATTCGAAGGTATGATTTTTTTTTAATTTGGGCGGAAAATATTCAAAATGATCACATAAAAAATATCGAGCAATCGGAGGAAAAAGTTTTAAATTGCGCTGTCGCTCCGGTGGGTAGGTAATAGAATATTATTAACTTTTCGAAGAAAACTTCTTTTGTAAGGTTTTCACTTTGTGCTGGCATTATTTATTTTATTAAAAAAACAAATAACTTAGTTTACGTCACTTTATTTATATGTACACAATCGACATACATGTTTTGAGAACAATGTTCAGGAGTAAATAAATGTACACTCGAATGTAGAATATTATTGTAGTAGTTTTAGTTTATTCACCGATGTTCGATGTAAAAAAATTATAACCAGATAAAATATTCATATATTTACATATTTTAATTTCCCTGTTTTATTATGCGCGATGTCCTTTGTCTCACATTCACCTACTCTTAGTGGCTAGCGGAAAAGGGACAACAAGTTTATATGTTCACTGTGTTAGAATATTCTAAGAACGCAAAACTTGCCATTAATTATCATGCTTTTGAATTCAGTCCTGAAGATTATCAAATTCAGATAAACCATTTAAATAACTTTCAAAAATTTAATAACAATGAAATAAAGCAATATTTGGAACGTCAAATAACATTATATTTTGAAGAAAAAGATAACAATGATAATCTAAATGAAAATATGAAAGAGAACAAGACACAGAAACATAGAAAAAGAAAATGGTCGCAATTGGGACTCGATCCCAGAATCTCTCGTCTTTCCGGGACGTGCGTTTACCAATTTCGCCATTGCCACCCCCTGTCAAACCGTCATATAAGTCAATCTCATATTTCAAATTTTAGAATAAACATTATTAATTATTATCTTCTTTTTTTTTAAATTTCATAGTTTTATTATCAAGTTCTGCAAGTATTTTAGTATGTATTTTTGATACAGCTGTTTCGTTTCGACAGTTTGAAAAAGGTCTTGTAAGCTGTAACCAAAGTACATACTAAAATACGTGCAGAACTTGATAATAAAACTATCAAATTTAATTTTAATTAAATATAACAATAAATAAATGGAGTTGTACGAATTAAACACAAAAACCATAAATAATTATTATCTTCAAAAAAAAAATTTTTTTTTTCCATATTATAGGCAACTACCCTTTTTATTGGAAACAATCATTATAAGGATTGGTTTGTAACCTAGATAGCTGTGTATTGTTCTCTTTCATATTTTCATTTAGATTATTATTATTATCATCTTCTTCAATGATATATTACATTGATGGGAATAACCTTCAAAAGTTATAAAAAGAGAGTTTTTTTTATAAAAAATTGTACATTATATTTAACCTAATTCATTACGCTTTGACTTCGAACTCTCAACTGCCAATCAATAATTTTTTTTTTAATATAAAATTCTAAATGAAACACGCTGTGTGTAAGTTATGCATGTGTTTGAGTACTTTGATGAAGTCAACGTTGATAGACCTACACGTCACAATGATATTATATCTATCAAATTAGCTTATCAAAATGACCTATCATTTTGAAGGTACCTAGATATTATTAACAAGTTGCTCGGCAATACGAATAGATACGTTGGGCTTTTGGTAATATCTGGGTATTTATTAGTTGTTGTACAGTTTTAATAACAAATATTGCAGTAAACGTTTTGTTATCTATCGTCATTATTGCCATGTTTATGGTTATCGTTTCAATGATTACAATGTAACATCAAAATAACTATTACAGCTGTATTTCATCCCTTTAATAAGCTAGTTTTTTTTAGCTGATATAAGCAATTAACCATTCGGGTGTTTAGGTAGGTATGTACCTAAAAAAGTGATGTGAGATACCTAAATTAGTGATGTGAAGTAACGTAGATATCTAAATTAGTGAGAATAATAAAGATTGGTATAGGTATCTATTTATCAATAATATCATAAAAGTTTGTAAATGTGCAAGCAAATTAAAAAAATTGGAAGAATTATAGCTAACTTATCCCGCGGATTTGTGCAATTTTTATGTGCAGGATTTGCGGGACTTCTCGATTCAAAAGTACTAAATTTACATTAAAAATATGTTTTTTTTATATGCACGTACTTGTGAGTTGCAAATCACGTAAAACGCTAGAGACCTATGGCAGGTAAAAGGAGGAACCGCGTAACAGAGCTAGTTCTATTATGCTGCGGACACACTTGCTCATTAAAAGCCAAAGAGCATGCTATCTAGTAGCATGTGTGTCGGTGACGTTGCTGGATTTGACGTGAAATTTCAAACAAAACTGCCGTTGTAATTCGGTTTCGAATTCAAGAATTCGGGACGTGCCCGAGGCAGGTATAAGTGCTACGAATTTGTGAATCTGTAGTATCTCTCCGGATATGGAAAGATTGACGGTTATACTCAGTTGGGAATAATAGTATCAAACGATAATATAGTACGTCCCGGTGATAGCTAGTCACCGGGACGTCATTGACTGTCCCGGTGACTAGCTATCACTGGATGACAGTGGATCCGAGTAACGGACTATTTTTGGAACCAGTTCCCGTTGGAATTATAAAATGGTCACCAATATTAACTGGGAGAAGCCGAACCAAAAGCCACCCGCAGGGCCTAGCAGCAAAACCTGTTAGTTAATCATTATTATCGAAGCCAGTATTACAAGAGCTGTACCAGTCAACAAACTCGTACGGTAAATAAGCCAGATATGCAAGAAAACCGTTCTTATTTAAGTGTTTCATAAGAACCGTCTCGCTCCAAGGCGAACGGGTCTTTCTGGTTTCTCTTTCGATCTTTCACTTTCGTCACGAAGAATAATCTTCACCGTGAGGCCGTTTGAGATAGTTTCCACACAAATTCCACTTCAAATCTTGCCATACAGTTGCGCAATAAGAAGCACTGAACGAATTCCTTTCGAGGCCAAGAATGACCAATGGACTGATTTTTATTTTGACAAAAGAAAGTAAATTAGTGTAACAACTGTAATGAGTGAATTCATTATTACTGTTCGGGCGATTATTAAATTAATGGTAACGTATTAAAATTTACTATAAATAATATAACACGCTGATGCATTATTGCATATGATTCTAATTTTTAGATAGATTTTAAAAACATGACTAATTTAACCCATTGGCCACAGAATTAATGAGCTAAAAAATTGGCCTTCACCTCTGAATTAATCTTGTACCAAAAATTGAAACCTGCATTGATGTACTAAATCTATTGTAACTTTTGAACCATATTTTCAAATGAATTAATTTCTTTAAATTTGTTTTCATATTAGATTAAGCTATGTAAGCGCCTTCGAGCGATTGTAGGCAAACTGTATAAACTTAAATATTATGTGCCTATCAAAACCATGAAATTAATCTATTTGTCCTTGGCTGAATCTAACGTTAGATATGGTATAACTTCCTGGGGGCACTCATGTAAGACAAACATCCAACATGTACAGTCAATTCAAAACGCCATGGTAAAATTACTCGTCAGCAAAGCAGTTTACGACCAGCGGCAAAATATCTCATTAATGTATAAATCCATAAATGTTTTACCTATAAGAGCTCTTTTTTGGCATAAAATCTGTATGCAGCATATACTAGATAGCCCATACAAAACAAAGGTGGATCACATGTACAATACTAGGCTCACACAAAATGAAGGGATGATTGTACCTAGATTTTCTAATAAACATGGCCAGCGAACTCTTGAATACATTGTACCGCTTATATTTAATATGCTGCCATACGATTTGAAAAAATATTGCTCGACACCTAAATTTTCCCTATTGTTAAAAAAATGGCTATTGGAATCAGATTTTCTTTATTGACTGACTCCTAGTGCACTTTAAAAAAAAAAAAAATTTTTTTTTTAGACATATTCTTCTTATTATTATTATTATTTTTATACTTATTTTTGTTTTTATTATGTATTTTATTAAATTGAAATATTTTTTTCCTGTATTGTATTATACTTAATTGTACTATGTTTCTGTCCACACTATTCCTGCCGACAAGCTACTTGCAGTAGCTTTGCAGGTATAATGTAAACATGAAAAAAAATCTTTTTTCTGTAATAAAAAAAAAAAAAAAAAAAAAACTTCTATTAATATAAAGAAAATCATAATTATGAAAAATTAAAAAATATTATAATGTGTACACATAAGGGTACAAATATAACCTTCTCTTTTTTCGTAAGTTTTTTTTCGCTTTTAATTCATAAAAAACGTAATACTATTAATCGAACATTAATAATTTTCGTTTTTTACATACATGTATAATAATAATTAATAAAATATTTTGGTATGATAACTCTCAAAGCAATCAGGGACGTGCAGGGTCACTGCTAAAAGCCTATAACTACTCGCAATTTTCAAAAATTGAATGGCGGCTGATTGCATATAAAACTTGGAACACAAATATCAGGGAAAAAATAAAAGAAACATATTATTGCTAATTCTACGAAATGAATGATTAACTAGTAGGCGGCTGGCGGAGGCAAAAACATTGGGAGTGTATGGCGAGCAATACGCTGAAATAAGCCAAAACCAAATGATCTTTTATCTTTCTGTTGGCCCCATAAAACAAATTAGACCGGTCAAATAACGATAGTTTAAATGTATTGCCCTTAATAATTTGCGGCTTTGGAATTTTCGTTTTGCCTCCGCATTCCGCCTCCTATTAATTACCTACAAAGCGTTCGGCATTTAATTTTTTTTTTCAAAAAAGTCACTGCTGTGGTGGTTTTCCGTTTTTAGGCGGACCTGCTCTAGCCCGGCAGCGCGCCGGGGTTTGTGGTTAAGTGCCTGAGTTGCACACCCTGTAGGCTGCCGGGGTTTGTGGCCAATGGGTTAAGAGCGGCAGCGCGGCCTATTTCATAAAAAAACTTAAAAATGAATTTCAGGCTAAAATCCTGAACCAAGCTTAATGTTATGTGTTTTATTCAAAAGGTATGGTAAATATCTAGTACGGATGTCTGCTATATTATTTATTTGTGTTTTAAATTATGATATATTGGCAAAACAAAATTCAATTTTGCATGATTTTGGAGGCAACCTTGGAATATTGTTGTGAGTTAATTATAAATATTTTAATACAATAAAAAATAAACCAAAAAAAATACTAACTGTGTTTTATAATTTATAACAAAAATAAAAAGTAGCACATATTTTATAAAACTATAAAAATTTTTACGTAAACACCTCAGCACAGGTTCTCCTAGTGAGGTGTTCACGAAACATACAACAATACCTATCCACAGTTTCACCTTCACAAACCTACCTTACACCCAACATAATAAAATTATAAAGGTAAATACTGTAATGTATAGAAATAAATAAAATAAAATAAATAAAATTTTCAGTTTGGTTTGGTTTTAAGGCCTCAAATCCAGATTTAAGTTTTGTATGAAAAAGGCCCCGCAGCTGTTTCCCAGATATATTATAAATTATAACAGACTGTGGCCGTTTACTTTAGATAGGTACACATGAACAGTAAAAAATACATGAATGCGTTTTTTTTTCAATTTAAAAGTTAACATAAGTGGTAAGTTCTTGCCTAATACACATATATGACATTAATTAAGGGTGACCGGACAACCCAGAATGAACTCAACACCTCATTTGAAAAGTGATAAAAAAAATTTTTGGAATTATTTTATGGGTTACGTTGGGTTAGGTTATGTGATATTTAAAACACAAAATCATAGCTTTTAATGAATTTTTAAAGAAGTGTTGAGTTCAGTTGAGTCTGAGTTGGCATGGATCCGAATATTTGTATGACTCTTGAAACCTTCAAGGATTATGTTGAAGATAACAAGAGACATGTCGTTGAAAAATTTTTAGGTCAGCATAACACCATACCCCCGTGTCGTGTTATGCTCAGCTAATATTTCTGTTCTGCCATGTAGTATACGTAGCAAATCGTGGTGCCGCTCTGCAGTAGTTGTTCGGAACAAACCACTTATAGCTTTCTTTGAACTTATGCTTCTAAATTAAACACTAAATCAGAGGTTCGTAAAGTGAAAAAAATTAAATCAGATGTATCGATTTTTTCAAATTTGTATACATAACTATTTTAAAGATAAGATTCTTAAGTAGAATTTGCAAATGCGTGCTATCCGTCCTAAGAAATTTATACAAAATGATGAGCCATGTCTTTGGGCTAATCGGCTAGTTTTTTTGTTTCTCTTTGATGTACAATTGTCATCCGTTATCTGAATTAGTAGTTTATTTTTGACTAGTTTTTAACTAATGTGTTTTATCTCAAAGACGTACCCAATAACTAAATGCAATTCAAACTAAAACTTCTTTTGGCCAAAGAAATTATTTTTATCAGGCTCCGCTCATTTTTAACAGCCTTCCAGAAAATATCAAGTCATCTAATTCCTTGAGCACTTTTAAAAAGATTGTCAAATTATTTATGTTAGCCGAGGATTGCCAATTGATTTTTTCAACTTTGTCCTTTCTAAATTATTAGCTGAATGATTATGTTTATAGTAATAATAAGCCAAATTAGTATTAGCATACTCCTGCCAAATTTAAAGCATATTATATTATATTATATACATATATTTATTATTTACAACTTAATCGTTAAAACAAAAACAAAAAAACTTTTATTTTTTACTTTAAATCAGACCTCAAAACAATGGTCACCCTACAAAAGTCTACATGTTTACATGAATGTACTTACAAACTACGTGATTGTGACACAACCACAAGTACTACTTTTTAAAGCTGGTTTCCGTACACGGCGCTACCCGAATTATACTGAACTTGATCATTTTTCACATGCAGCCGTGGAGTTAACACGATGTCGAACGATGTCAAATGACTTTTTTTCCAACATTAATCTATGCCTTCTTCACTAAATCCTTTCTTGCGTATTCTGGTAATGTAAAGTTATGTAAACTCGCATTTTTTTTCACTTCCAGAACAAATCTAACATTACTTTCATGAACAGACGCCATTTCTGTCAAACGTCAAACGAAAGTAGTAGACACGAATGCTGCAGCGCGTAGCGCGCTACCAGCACCGTCGTTAGTGCGCTACCGACTTCAACCTGACATCCGTCGCGTAGCGCCGTGTACGAACACCAGCAAAATTGTATGGCGGGTACCCACGAGCGGTATGCGTGCTACGCGCATCAGGCTCTAATAGCTTGTAAGTAGCTCCATGTACGGAGGCGCATAGTAATAATCTCAACCTGTAAGAAATGCAACAATATTGTTCTTTCAATATCTGTATAATTTTGTGTTATTTTGTTAATTGTAGAATTGTTAACCTCAACACAGGCTTGTCCTAGTGAGGTTGCAAATTGTTTTGTAATCATTTTTACCTGCAATGTAAAGATACAATAAATAAATAAATAAATAAATAAAATAACGTATCAAATATGGGTTTTTTTATAGTTTAATATCTTTTGTGAAATTACTAAAAAGGTACCTACTGCTATATTTAGTGAATATTTTCAAAAAGATCTGAGCATTTCTTTACTCGAGAAATGAAAGAATTAAATAAACTTAACTTTATAATTATCAAATTTTTGTACGCTTTCCGTGAACCTAGAACGAAAATTGGGAACCTTTTGAAGAAACAATATAATTAAATGGATTATTGCATCTCGGAACCACTGTGCTTACCTACTTATCTACAAAAAAATACTTAATAAACAAAAATATTAAAAAATTATGAATCAACCCACGCAATATTGGAACTTAACTTTATGGACAAATCAACGTGAATCGGTCAATGAAATAACTGTTGAGCGAAGTTTGTGCGTCATTCGTTAGTCAGTATTTTGTCATATTTCTCTAGTAAACAAACTTTTTTCATTTTGACCTTCCATTTTCTTCAAGTTTGTGAGAAAAATTTCAACTTTACATCAAATGTACATGGTATTTTTCTCAAAGTGCTACATATTGTACTGTAACTTTTAATAGCAAACCTTTCAGACTTTTCTTTCGTATTTTCGTGATTTTCTAGAAGAAATGCATTGCAATGTTTAAAACTGGGAGGCGGGTATGGGTACCGCCGTGTAAAATAAACTCTTTTTAAATTCATGCCTTTTATGTGCACCTACTTATACAAAGCTGTCTGGATAATTCTCTTTCAGGGAGGTCATTACGACATCCATGACGTAAAGTTGTAATCCAAGTCTCTAGACTTAGAGGCTAGAGGTCATGGGTTCAAATCTTGACAAGGTCAACAAACCAAAACGGGTCAAAAATGTTTTCGACTATCTACCTACCTAGAATCTCGTAGTTATCATACTCAGTTAAATCACCAATTCGGTCTCATTCTTCAGTGTGTGATGAAAATTCAGCAGATTTAAAAAATATTGCAATTACAAAAATTTGCTAGGTTCACGGCAGATGACGATTTCCCGTAACTCCTTCAACGCATCCAAAATTATGAGTTCCCAACACACAAACAAGGTCAAATAAAATTCTTAGCACCATTAAACTGTTTTTCAAATGCTGCCAACTAGCAGCAAAAATTGTGCTAAATCAACCCATTGAATTAATTGAATAACCCACTCCTACAAAATCCTAGTCCAACATTTTGTTTTTAATTTTTTTTTTAAATTTCCTTCGGATGAATATTAACATTTTTTACTTAGGAGGAAACATTTAATTTGTTATTTTTGTTAATTATTAAGTACTAGTTCACGCGTCCTGCAAACCCACCCACTCCCCCCCCCACTCTTCTTCCATCCCTTTCTGCCTCTAAACTACATGAAAAACACTCATTTTTCAAACAACTCACACGCCACCTATTGCAATTTTTTCATAAAAATTTCAAAACGCCAGAGCTCACCAGTATATATAAAAACCTTCGCGGGCGTGCGCAAAACAACTCAATGATACAGAAAATAATTTCATAACACCAGAGCTCACTATTATATATAGAAACCATCGCGGGTATGCGCACATCAAATCACCAGAGTTTTAACGCAACCGGATGAATGGTTTAGGACCGCGTAAGGGAAAAACAAAGAAACATTAATTTTTAGATACTAAGATTATTCTATACTACAGTAATTGCTGGTTTTCCTAGTTAAATTAAATTAATGTTATTGATTCAGAACCAACATTTTTGTTCCATGCACCTACCTGTGCCAATATGTATATGGTGTCTAGAAACTGCGGGAAACTGATGAATCTACGTCACATGGCGAACCCAAGAAAACTTGTTTGTTCGACCTGAGCACTTGTTTTTTTTTAAGATTGTTTTCAGCAACTAGGGGGTTAAAAAAATTTGAGCCGGGTCTACGCTTCGACGCATTTTAAAAGACAGCTTATATTAACCCAATGGTGACCGATTATTATTCGATATTTTTTTCTAAAAATACGATCTTTGGACCTGATTTCCACGAAAACGAAAGCTCATATCAACAAATTATCCGGACACCATTAATTAATTCAGAAAAACCTTTTTTGTTCCATGTACTTACTTACCTGTGTCTAATACACATTTTTTAAATTCTTACTATTTTTTTACAGGAATTTCTCATTATGTAACATTATATAAAGGTCATCTATTAATAAACAGTTTTACAAACAACAAACAACTCATATTCGACATATTATATTGTGTTTATGTGTTTCGCTATCATATATTTTATTACCATTCAGAAGAAAGTGTTACTTAGATGAATTCATACAAAACTTAGCTATTTGTACATCGTAAATTGTGGTAAGTTTCAACGTAAAGTAACAGTTTTATCGGTTTATTATTACTAACCGGTATTACATAATGCTTACTGCTCACCAAGTTTACGGAGAAAGTAGTGGATAAATCTGAGTTATCTCTCACGGCTTTTATACAGAGTGTACAATATTACAAGAAAGTTATATAAATACAGAGTTAAGAGTTGAGACGACTGCACCGAGATAAAAATGCACCATCCTACCACCAACGGAATTTTAATAATAGGTGTTTTACGAAACTGTTGCTATCGTTGTCGCTGCTACTACCCCCTTGCCCCGAACACTGTACGAAAGGGACAACTGTATTTCAGGCTAATATATCTAAATAAAATCGTCTACAGCGAGGTTTTTCTTTTCCACTATTTTCTCATCGAAAATTGGATCGATTTTTTCATCAATATTGTATTAGAAGAAGATATTTTATGCGTTTTGATTCTTTAAGAATCCATTATCAATTTTGCATACTGAACGTTTGTTAACGGCGTTCAAACCAAGCAAAATTAAGGTTTTTTTAGGGTCCTAACTTCTATAAGAAGTAACTTTAAAAAGAGCAAAACGCAGGGACATGGCAGTGGTTGGTAACTATATTAGAAAATAAAATATTTTATTTAGTGTCAAGATCCAAAGAGGAAAAGGAGAATACGTTTGTATGGACAAAACACCGCCCATGTTTCCTCTTAACCCTGGTAATTTATACCAAATTTTAATAAAAACTTTTATGGTATGCCGTAGTATTCCAACATCAGGGAGACTATGGCATCTCCGATTGAGGTACGTTGTGATGCTGAATGCAGCGGGGAGAGGGGGGGATATCTGGCTATTTAGGTCTAATCATAAAACACGGCTAACGCCATTTTAAGCAACTTAATTTATCGCCATTTTCAGCCGCCGATTCTAAATGGTGGTGTTTCTGAAAATATCTACCACTGGAAAAAATATTTACCATCTATCAACGATTTTCACTGACTTGGATAAAATATTTAATTGAAAGTTTATTACGTTGAAAGTCCAGAATTGCTTGCATTGATAAGCTTTTGGATTCCACTACGTAATACCAGAAGTCGGGATTTATTTCAGTGCAGAAATTCTCGGACTAACTATTGTATTCTCCTTTGCCTAGAATACTAATGGAGGGAAATAATTATACCAATGCAGTGGACATTCTTCTATTTGTCAATACAAAATGTAAAAAAAATACAAAATTTTGTTCCTGAAGCAGTTCTTTTATGTACAATAAATACCTACTGTATATTTTTAAGATCATATGTAAAAGTCTCTAAAAATGACGTTAATAAATACATAAAACTATCCTATGGAACATGTCGCAAATAAACTGTACATTATTTGGAAGGAATAAATAATTGTGAAACAAAATAAATTAATCAAATTAAACCGCGATACCAGGTGGGAAACAGACGCTCAGGTACATTAAGCCACTAATCTGCAAGTAGTAAACCGATCAACAGCGACAGAAATCGAATGGTCATCTATTAATTTCAGCAATACATATTCGCTCCGGATCTGTTATTAGTGCTATTATTGTCGAAGAATGTGCATCTTGCGACACCAATCAATTGCTATTTGAAATGATTAATTATTATTTGAATGTTACAGCATAATCTACCAATCAAAAGATTATTATTCTAAAATAATGCGAAATAAAAATGTAAAGCAGACCAGCGGTCACTTGTGAAAGTATATCAAACGAAGTGATTCAATGACTTGCAAAACCATACCGTGTACGAGGATAATCGAAAAAATCAAATCGGAAAACGTTAAAATCGTCAAGAGGAGGATTTTCAAAATGGTAAATGTTTTACAAAATATAGCAAAATGGCTGAAAGTTAATAAGTTGAAACTGAAACGTAAACAAAACAAAATATATGGAAATAGGCAATAAAACACGTAATACAGTGTTAAATTTGACAATTAATGATGAAAAAATTGAAAATACCTGGGCGTGATACTTGATTCAAAACAAACTTTCTAGGCAAATTTTGAATATGTGATAAAGAAGGAATCTAAAAAAGTTAATTTTCTTAGAAGACAAAGAAATAAATTAAACAGAAATACTATAGAGCTCATTTATAAAACTATAGTTGCTCCACATTTTGATTACTGCTCTACGATGTTATATTTGGCCAATGAAGGAAATTTGAATAAGCTAGAAGTTATACAGAACAGAGCTATGAGATGTATATTGGGGAAAGGCAAATATGCAAGGGTTAATCAAATGAGAAAGGAGCTAAATCGGATTCCAATAAAAAAGAGACTGTTGTTTCATTTATTAATTTTTGTGCATAAAGTAATGAAAAACCAAATGCCAAAATACTTCTAGAATGAACTTTTTTTTTAATATAGATGTACATAATACGAAACAAGAAATATAAATAGAGTTAGATTGCCACATATGAAAAAATCAAAATCACAGAACTTCCTAATGTATAGAGGACTACAGATGTATGATGAGATGCCTGAAAGTATGAAGAATGGAGAAAGAATGAATGTATTTAAAAAGAAATTTATGCCAACTGTACAAACATTTATATTTATCTAATGAAATGTTACACTGCTTATTAGCTTATATTCTTCTAGTATAAAATAACTCGACAAATAATTTAAAAAACAAAAAAAAATACAGGGGCAAGCTTACAATATAAAAAATGTACAGTAAAAAAAAATGGTTGTTAAAAGTAAGTAATTGTTACCGAAAATATAAACTAATACATTTTAAAAGTTATTTTGATTATTAAAATATAAACTAATTCATTTTAAAAATTCCCTTCCCGTCACACCCTCGAGGATTCCTCTTCCCCTCCAACCTTTCCTTCGTGCCGCTAAACTATATGAACTACAAACATTTTTTAAACAACTCGCGCGCCACCTACTAAGTTTTTATTAGGTTTACAAATTTCATAATGCCAGAGCTCACCATTATACTTTAGGAACCTCTGCAGATATGCGCACAACAAATCGCCAAAGTTTCATCGCAATCGGATGAATGGTTTAGGAACGCGTGCGGGACAAACAAAGAAACATTCATTTTGATGTATAAAGGTTAATATCATAATGAAGGTAAATCTTTAGTCCAGAGGCTTACATTTCTTCACTATCTCTCACGTTGAATGTCGTTCCGCCTTTGAAGGCATGAACATTAAATTTGTACGATGCAATATTTGCTAAGTGGAATATTGTCTTTTGACGTCGATGCGAGTAGTGAATCGAGTTATGCACTTACTGCATAGGTACCCTCTTGCCTGCTCTGACGTCAGTTCATTACATCCATACATATTGTAAGTATTGCACTTCCGTATACCTGCAAACCGGTATGAAGGGAGCTTTCCAATCATTAATAGTGTGTGTTGCGTCACGTGTCGCCGGCGCATCGTACTGTCAGATGCACGCCGTTGCAGTTCGGGAATTTTTACTTGTAAAGAGAAAATTTCTTCTCACATTATTTAATGAAATCACAATTTACGTGAATAATACTTTAAACCACAAGACTGTAAAGATGTTCGGACAAAGCTAGTCATAATATAAGAAGTCTGTCTAATCTGTCTTTTCTGGTGACACGAAATATGTAATTATTGTGAAATTATATATTTTTTGTATTATTTTCTAAATTCAAATATAAAATCAAAAACACCTTTATTCATAAGTTAGGATGGATATCAAACGAATTTATTTAAAGTATAATTTTTTTTTACTTACACGCTGGTAAATACAGAATACAGACAAGTAGTTTTATCCTTAATGCATTTGAATGAAAACAAGTTTTCTACTTTTGTTATTCGGCGGTACATCCTCTCTGCATACCCTTTATATTATCTATATCATATCTGCACACATTTAGTTATATTTTGTGTAAGTAGGTATACAGTTTTTTTTTAAACTGATTGCATATTGTGTATGTCATGGAACCGATACCTAGCTATTCTTTTCTAATCATTAAACAGGGATAAAGCCATTTCAAGCACCGTTTTGATTCTAAATGGTGTTCTTTCGTAAGGACGACATTCAAAGTATCTGCCTCTCTGGAACGCGCCGCCAGAATTACAATATCAGTATATGGCATTGATTATTATTTAATACAGAACAAAAATAAATAAAATTCTTGTGGCACGCCGAGATTCGAACCTGAGACCTGCGGATTTGTGGCCGCAAGATCTTCGCTGCTGGGCCACGGAGATCATCCATAAATACTCTAAAATTCTGGAGCACACTATATGAAGCTAAATGAATACATATTTCAAATCTCTATTCAGCATTTTTTAGAGAAAAGTCTTTTAAAAGAAAGGAGGCAGAGGAAGTTCTGGGAAGGAAAAAAGGTATAAGGGGCGGGTAGAAAATAGTGGGTCAGTGGGTCTAAGTGTGACGTACATATGAATCCATTAATCGCAAAGCGATGGGACTCTGAGTTCTCCGGAGAGGTTAAAATCCTCAACTAGTCTCTCCCGATCAGGCCCACCACGCACCGGGGCAGACGCACCTGCTGCCAGGATCTCGACAAACCTCACCCCATGAACCCGGGCATCCTTGCCAAGTCACTAAACATAGCGAACCACTCGGGGTGACCTACGGCAGGGGTGTTGGTTATTCAATAAATCGTTCCCGGGGTAGCGGTAACCATATCTGCCTCCCAAATATACGTCATGAGATATAACGTCATGAGATAAAAAAAAGTTGTAGTGAAAGATAAATTCCAGCTATATATATATATATTATAATTTTTGGCATTTTCATGGCAGAGAGCTTTTAGTGGGACATGACAGATGATTATTATTATCTTAATTATCTTGATTGATTTTATCTATAAAGCAAAGCATTTGTTCTGCTGTGTAGATTAGATAACACCCCCTAATTATTATTTGAATACGTATTTATTTAAGAGATTATTTAGTCTGCTTTTTGCATTGACACATCCGATAATCAATATTCCTCACGGCTCACGATAGATGCAATGTCAATTTTGAAAAGGTCATCAAACTCTTTTTGACGCAAAAAAGTATCATTCATATTATGAATTGCTACATTATAAGAGTATCCATGATATTGTGATGTGTTGTTAAGCATAAGAACACGACCACGATAGCTGATCACGAGCTTAACAAAATCTTATTACCTTTTTTTTAATATGAATACCGCACAAGAGTCCCAACTGCTCCCGTCCGGAGCCAGTGAGATTATAGCATCCCCAATTGGGGTATGTTGTGAGGCTGAAGGTAGTGGGGAGGGGGAGGAGATGGGGAAGAGGAAGGTGGGAAGTACCTGGCTATTCAGATCTGGTCACTAAACACGGCTAAAGCCATTTCAAGCAACGTTACAATAAGGAACTCCAGTGAAAAATATTATGGCTTTAAAAAAATATGTTAATATAGACCAATATACGCTGATTCTGAATATATAAGTTTTATTACATAATATTTAAAGTAGAGTTTTTAAAAAATTATTAAAAAGTCCATTTTAAAACGTGTCATTAAAACACCCTGTCAAGTTGGTATTGCTGGATTTTGGCGGCGTGACGTCACCGCGCCGCGTCACCTGGGTCAAATTGTATAGAAATCAATAAATGTAAGGCGCAAGCCGTTCTTCATTCCGTGTTATTGGTTTATAGAGATTTGGACATATAATAGTTATTGTTTTAATTGAAACATTATTTAGGCCTAAATAATTCAGTATCAAAAATAAAGTATCTCTATTAGTTTATCTATATTATTTAAAATATTCAAAAACTCTAACTGTACAAAAAACGATCATAATGCCCATTAAAGCGCTCCAATGCTGAAATTCAAAATGGCGGGCGACGATCAGCTGTTTCCGTTGCCTACTAAATTCATACTTCGGTTGGTCATGATGACGTCACACTAGATTCGGTGGTTTTCGGGGGATCTTGAAAAATTAAAACTTTGACATTTATTTTAACTATTAAAACTAACTATAAAAATAAAAATAAATATGCAGTTATTTAAGTTAGAAGGTCATTATTCATGAAAAAAAATAAAAAAATTGGACTGGAGTTCTCTATTCTTAACGGTGGTCTTACACCAGGGCGATACTGAGAGTATCTTCCACTCTGGAACGTGCCGCAAATATTTTTTTTTATTATTTTAAGTTAATAAATTGCGAAATAATACAAATTAATTAAATAAAATTTATTTGCCATACCGGGATACGATCCCGCGACCTTCGGAATGCGGGTTAAGAGCCTTACGCTGGCCGTCAGTATATATAAAGTAAAAAGGTCAGAAATAATTTTTTAAAACTTAAATGTATAAATTATAAAATATCTAAAAAGGGGATAAAATGTATAGAATGTGAAAATATAGAAAAATAAAGAATTAAGTAATGCTCTTTATTTTATAGGAGACAAAACATAAAAGTAATTTAGTTAAGCTACCGAGAAAATCGTATATAAATTTAACATTGTGCAAGAATTGGTAGGTTGTATTATGGTTATACATGAAATTCCCAATACCGAACAGTAATAAAAGCTCACCATCGGCAATGAACACATTATGGTATTTTTATCAATATTTTAAATGTAAAACGGAATAAGCATGCAATATTTCGAAATTAGTATATGTACGAAATTACGAAAATCGGTGACAAAATACAGCAAGTCCATTTTTTCAACCCCAATCCTCAATCGTCAAAACTGAACATCTTGTAAAAAGTACAAACAACGTGTTTTCTTTGAATTTTGCCGAATATTTGTAAGTATCTACTTCAGTAAACAATTTAAAAATTTAGTACAAACAAGCGACACAAATTATATTAGTATTCCCAAGACAGCCGCGCCCATTCGCAAAGTTTCATTAAATTATTACTGTAAACATCGGTTTACGCGGAAAATAACAAACTCCACCTACTTGTCAATTATTTTACGTGCGAAACTGTCTAATAATCTGTCAGCGGCGTATCAGGTGATGTGCTTAAATTATTTAATTAATTATTTAAAAAATATTTCTTTTTAAATTTATTTATTACAAATACAAAGTAATACTCGACCACCACAACACGGGCATGTGCCTAGCATGGTGGTCGAAAAATCATAAAATTCATGTAACAAACATTTTAATGAATAAAGAAAAACTTAACTAAATACAATATGATAGCAAAAATAAAATATTGTACGGAAAAAAGAAAAGTCCCAATAAACTACTTTTTAGCAGTTTGTAGATGGTTACTTTTACTTTGGAGATATTAATAAACTTATTTTATTATGCAGTTAGAATTTTTGTGTTAGTCTAATACAAATTATTTCTTTTGGCGAGCCAATTCTTCAACATAATAATTGTTTTAACATTTGAACATTTTTTAATTTCGGCAGGTAACATATGTAAGCAATTAGGTATCATGTAGCCCAGCGTTCTTTGTCCATATTTGTTTAAATGCTTAGATACAATTAGTCCTTCATTTAACGTAAAACGAGTATTATATGTGTGGTCCAGTTTATTTATGTTTATAGGGCTATTCATATGCTGAAATATAATTTTATACCAAGAATTACTCTTACTGAGAGAGTTTTGAGATTTTGGTAAAAGTACGGAACATTATGCCTTTGTTCATATAAACTTTTATGAGCTAATAATTTAACTAATGAATTTGGAACTGATTGAACACTATTTACATTTATTTTACAGGAAAGTCCCCAAGCTGTAATTCCATACCTTATAATAGATTCAGCTAATGATAAATAAATTATTTGAAGTGTGCAAATTGGAACATAAAAATATAATTTATATAACCTGCTAACAACAGATCTTAGTCGTTCACAGACTTTATTTATTTGCAAATCCCATTTGAAAAAGCAATCAATAATTACACCTAAGTAAACATATTCTTTAACTAGTTCAATATTTTCACATGTACACAAAGCAGAGATACCAACGTATTAGCAATCTGAAGTATGTGTTTTTATTTCAGGTGTAATAATTAATTTACATTTCTAAAACCAATCGCTTGGATCAGCGGTTTTCAACATTTGATAAGCGAACCCCTTGGGGTACATTAAGCAAATATTGGGGGTACTTTATATCGTGGCGTGAATGTAGGTTTTAAAACTCAGCTCAATTTGTTCAATTTCGCACATAGAATCCACTGGTTAAAAATGCCCGAAATCGTGTTACACTCTGTATAAAATTGAATTAATAATATTTGTGTCACTTGATTGTTAATTCGTGTAATAATGAGAGTATTAAGCGGTAATCACATTTTTTCTTAATAAGTTAAGAAGTACTATTTTGGTACACAAGAGACATATCACAAAAGAGACGTATCTGGTACACAAGAGAGAGACGTATTTGGTACACAAGAGACGTATCACAAAAAGTCACCGGAGACCAAAATTGTATTTAAATTTTTTACTCCAAATAATGTCAGGAATCACTAGTTAAAATAACTAACTACTGAACTACCCCTCCGTGCAATTGTTCCATGGGGCTGAATTGTTAGATATAAGAAAAATTTACCATATACAATGTTTAAAATATATATTTACACGAAATATTATTTTTACAAAAAATGAAAAGCGTATTAGTAATAGGTTAAATAATGTATTTGAAGTTCCACTGTGTAAAACTAGGCTTGCGCAAAGACAAGCATATTTTATTACACCAAAAATATATACATAATGCTTTCTATAAGGTTACAGAAATTGATTGTAAAAATATATCCACCTACAGCAAGTTTAAAAATGTATTAAAGTCTTGGATAAATACCATCGACACAAACATTTACTTGCTGTAACATCTGACCTATGCTGTAACTTAACAAATTTTTATTAATCTTTATGAACATGTCTTTGAATATATATTTCAGTAAACACTGAATCTATTTTTTATGTATTTAATTTTAATTTTTTTTTTAATCTTCTTCAAAGATAGTGTATGTTTATGAGTAAATTTCTGTCTTAAAAACACTCGAGTATACCCACGAACTGGCGATGCCTATGTGGGATTTTTTTTTGGTTAATCTGCTAATCTATTTGTATTATTCTCTACTTTTTTTGAAACTGTTTATATAAAAAGTTTGTATTACAAAATTTTACCAATTGTACAAAAAAATGTTAATAAATAAAAAATAAAAAAATAAGTCAAGTACGTCCTGTAACATCCTGTATACAGAATCGAAACATCATTGTTCTTATTATTATCGTCCAGTCAGTCAGTAGACCAGTGGAAGTGCTAGTGGAAGAGAAATGTAGAGGAGGGGGATGATTGGAATTTTCTACACCAGGTCAATAAATGCAGTTAAATTAATATAAAAACAATTTACTTAATTCGCTTAGGTCGGCGTCGTGTTGCATCGGTATTGCATTATTTTCGGTTCTCCGCATTCACATACAACACAGTCGTTTATAGTTTTACAGTATAATTGCGTCTCGGGACTATCATTTCTCAGAAGCAAACTTCTAAATCTCCAGAAAGAACGACCAACTCTTTTCTGTTATGTAATAATTTGCACATTATGTACATGCGTTTGTTTTGTTGGCACTCAGGGAAGGAGGTAAGAACTGGGTCAATTTGCCAAGTAAGAAAATGGCACCACAAGGCTAATAGGCTTGTGGTGCCATTGAAAACTGAAGACTTTAGTTCCTGTGTGTTCAGACAGTGACATGACACGACATACAGAACTTGCGTCATAAAAGAGGAGAAAGGGGACATAAAACATATTGACGTGGCTCCATGGACGATGGTGTTGTGTTTCTTGTGTGTTTTTCTATTTCTTGACGATGCAATACGTATTAATCTTTTTTCTACAGTAGCAGAACTTTTGAACTTTGAGTTACAGCGTACTGAAAATTGCACAGCTTTTCCAACCTGAAATGTCTTAGGACGGGTTGTTTCAAAAAATTTGATGGATTCATCAAATATTTAAAGTTAATTTTCACGTTTTGTGTAAGTTCTATTCAAATTCTGTGATTACTTCAGTTTTGTAAAGCAACTGTTCTACAATAATGTAATAACAAAACTTGAATAGAACTTATACAGAACATGAAAATCAACTTCAAATATTTGATGAATCCATAAAATTTTTTGAAACAACCCATCCTTAGGACGGGTTGTTTCAAAAAATTTGATGAGTTCATCAAATATTTGACGTTAATTTTCATGTTCTGTGTAAGTTCTATTCAAGTTCTGTTATTTTATCATCATAGGCCAGCTGCTTCATAAAACTGAAATCATCACAGAACTTGAATAGAACTTACACAGAACGTGAAAATTAACGTCAAATATTTGATGAATCCATCAAATTTTTTGAAACAACCCATCCTAGTGAATGCAACAATATTCAACTATGAAATTTTCATTAAGGAGGGAAATAGGTGAAGCTTTAAAATTTTTTTTTTTCATAAATCGATAGTAGAACTATTCAAAAATATATTCCAAAAATTTCAAACCAAAATACCACGCCGTTTAAAAGTAATAAGCGTTTGAGTGAGTATTCCTCGGTCGAATTACTACTATTTTACTGCCACTCTTATTTTCAAAGGCAATTTTCTCGAAACTACTTCTATCGAATTTGTGTAACCTCTAGCTCCTACAGTTTTTGATCAATCGTTATCAAACTCAGCACATAGTTTTTTTTTTATATAGATACGCTTCATTTGAACCCCAATCCTAAATAATATCTTTATTTTAACTATTTTTATTACAAAAAAAAAACGTACAAAACAATGGTAAAAAATCATACAAAATTTTCGCATTTCTAAAAAAAATATTAATTTTAGATTTTCTTAAGAGGAGTGAGATTTAAATAGAAAAAACACTTATTAAAAAAGTAAAATTTTTTGAAAAATTGATTTCGGGTGACAATTGTGACTTCCAGGAGTTATGGATTATACGAATGGCGACTTACAATGCGCGGCAGCTGATATCTCCGTATTTTTTAGAGAAAAATATTTGAAAATTTTAGAATATACTCTTGAATATATATATAAAATGATCCAAAGGTACAAATAAAATATTGTGTACATATATCCCTTATGTATTCAAAAAAATATATGAAAATTTTAAAAAAAAAATTTTTTTATTTATTAAAATTACAGAGAACATTTTGTACAAGAATTAGAGTAGACCCACAAAGCTTGTCATATGGCAGCTTGTCTGCAGGTTCTAAAAATTTAAACATTCTTAATATAATATCTAAGAAAATATTTGTAAATACATTTATAGTTTTAAGGAAACATTAGAATAGATCACATAGTAGTATTAGATAATTTAACTTACAACTATAAATATATAAGATATTTCAATATACCTATCTAATAAAAGATATGTAGGCAGCTATATTAAGATATTCAAAGATACATGGAGTTTTCGTTCATTAACCATAGTTTTATCATTTTAGGACTTAGTCTCTCATTTTTTTCAAATTTTATGTTTTTATTGATTTTATTGAAAATCACTGGTATTAGATATTCAAGAGTACGGCTTCCATATTTATTTAATATTCGAGGAGTTAAATTTAATGCTGCAACATTTTGAAGAAACACCGGCTCGTAACTAAGTACTACACATTATAATAAATCCAATGTCGGGACATTATGCAGACTTTTAAACTTATTTACAGTATTTGGCGACGTCGCTATTGTGGATGTTATGGTGACCTTTGTGAAACTTACCTATCATTTTTTTAGCGGCCTAACATATAAGCGCGTCATCTGTGCTACAATTAACATTATTTTAATTCACACCTATTACATAAAATCAATTAATTTTTATACATTTTTTCACAATCTCAGCAACAGCCTTGTGCCTACTTCAATACCAAATCAAAATCTTTTTTGGGATTCACTCAAATTCATAACTTGTATTCCAGTTGGTAGAAATCTCTTCACAATTACCCGCGATTAAGTATAAAATAAAATTTTATGTTCGAAGTTATTTTTCATTATTTCTTCGCTGTCTAAAAATATCACAATTATTCGTTCGCGGTGGTTATTTATGCGAAATTCGTAAAATTAATTCTAAATCATTCCGTAAAAATATTTTCGCAATTTATTGATCGGAATCTTCTTCATTTGATTATTTTCTTGATTTAGATCAATCGTCTGCAACTATTTGTTAGAAACACAAAATAGTTTTAGATAAATAACCGATTCACACATTTCTGTAGTGGGTAATCTAATGTAGGTTGTACACGATCTCTTTTTTCAGCCCGATTCCTGCGTAGAGACCAAAGACAAAATGTTTCGCATTACGCGATCCTTATTTTTATCTCTATTTCCATATCTACGATTTCAGTTGGCATCACATCAAACAACATGGTTCATGTGATGTTTGCCGTGATGCCAATTAAAATCGTAGATATGAAAATAGAGAAGAAAATAGCGATCGCGTAAAGCGAAAAATTTTGTCTTTGGTCTCTATACGGGAATCGGGCTAAAAAAAGAGATCGTGTAAAACCTACATAAGTACGGGTTTCAAGCACAGAATTTGAACAATGTATCAAATTTTAAAGCATATTTTGGTGAATATGTACTGGGTGTAACAGCACTTACCCGAAGGATATCTGAGCTTATTTTGAGTAAAAATTTCACTTTTTTATCTTCTTGTCAGTAAGATGTCACTTTGCTGTACGATGATATTTTTTTCAATTGAAAACAATAAAAAATTGTATTCATCGCATATCGCAACAGAGTAGTTATGCATAGCCTAATTAATGGGTCACGTGATAAGCACTCCATCTCGTTCCAGCATCACGGTAAAAGAAGAAAAAGCGTGCGTATCACGTTATCCCGTCGCAACGCGTAGGAGAGTGATCAGTGGCGACGTGTAATTGATTTTTTTTTTGTTTTTGGTAGAAAAAAATAGAACAACAAAATGACATTTGCTTTTTTTACTCCAAATATAGACAAGTGATGTTACACCCTGTATAAGTTCTGTGAAAGTTTTATTCAAATTCTGTTACTATACAAGTACTCTGAAATAATGAGTTCATGATGAAATAATAACAGAATTTGAATCGATCCTTCACAAAACTTGAATTTTAACTGTGAAATTTGATGAATTTTTCAAATTATTTGAAAATAGGTTATACCGAATATTTCAAGTTAAAATAAATTTTCAGATAATTTCAAAGTTTGAACAGCTGAAATGATTTAAATATAACAAAATGTAACATCTATATGTTTCTTTTATCATTGTTTGTTTGATCCAAAAACAACATTCGTAGTTACCAAAAAATCAAAATTCTCGCCCTATTTCGTATAGCCCTAATCAAACGTCCTCCGCGTTTATCCCAAACGCATAGTAATGATAAATTAATTTATACACAATATACACATTTAATAATAAAATTTTACGTATTACTATGTTTTACAAAACATTTTTCATAATCATAATATCTAGAAAAATACAACGTGTCGGTTTGTTGATTTTGACTGGTGTAATAGTAAATTGGTATACAAAGAACTGACGAGAATCATTCTGTTTCCTACTGTCGTAATAGGCGGAAAAATAACTGTAATATAAAACGTGCATACGTGTTTATAACGCACAGTCATTCTTTAATTACGTAAATGTATAATATGAGAAATAATTTCACACTCACTCGTGATTCATTGGTTTTAAGAAAAACATATGAAATCATACATTTTATTTTGGTCACTTTGAAACGATATAACGTAACAGCTTCCAAAAAACAACTCAAAGAAAATCAATTCTTACAACAGCAAATAAACTGCTATTGGAAAGTAGAATATATCAAACCACAGACCAATTAGTAATAGTAAGTTCGGGTACGTGCTTTTGGAGTATCACATTCTAAAGCTTTGATTAATTAGCTCCTGTACAAAGCAAATCGGATAAGTATCTCAATAGAATTCAGAGTAATTTTCATTATTATACTATCAATAGCGAGTACCTGCGTGCAATGCAACTCATAGAAAGAAATAGTTTCTCCCTGCGTTTCCTTTCCCATGCAACTCGGTTCCCCTCCCTCGTCCCCTTGAACCCTCCACCCCTCCCGTGAACCCCCACCCTCCTTTATTCCCCTTCGGCCTTCCCTCCCAGCTGCTAAACTGTATGAAATACACACATTTTTCAAACTACTCGCGCGCCACCTATTGTAAAAAAATTCATACAAATTTCATATCACCAGAGCTCACCATTATATTTAGAAACCTTTGCGGGCGTGCGCACAACAATTTACCAAAATTTTATCGCAATCGTAAGAATGGTACAGGAACGCAATCGAAACAAACAAAGAAAATTCATTTTAATATATAAAAATAATAAGTATGATCTGTTTGTGCATCAACCATCTGTTACATCAACCTTCCATTTAAGATGAAGCCAGATCATAAACATTGCAAAAGCGTCTGACGCAAAAACTGGTATCAAGCAATTTGTTTTCAACTCTATTTGCGTGACCTATACTCAGGTCTGGTGTGTAATTTCTTAGGACAGAACCTGCATAATATTATGCATTGTTATATAAGTGATTCCGAGGCGGAGTGGCTGCACGAACTTTCGAGGGAATAGCCAACACTCTGAAGTGTGTTGATAGCTTTATTAATATTGCAATTATCGACTAACAACACATATTCGTTTAATTAGTTAGTTCCCCCTTTAATGTAAAGTGAATATAATAGTCCATTAGAATATAACGCATCGTAAATACGCTTATTCGAAATTCTAATCTTATAAAAATAATCGTCTGCCAAAAATCATTTTTGGAAATGAAGATCTGTTTTTTTCCAAATTTCATCCAGATGTTTCGAATATTTTTTGGGAATTAGAAAATTTTCCTTAGTTTGAGATGGAAATAATGTTCCTCAAAGAAATTGGTTGTTTATCTTTATTTTTAACTTAATTAGTAAAACGTCATATGGCAATATTTTAAATAATTAAAACTCGATCGAAAATCTGAAACAGAAAAAAATCTGGGACTGGTACTCGAACACTGGGACTCGAACACAGAACCTACGTCTTGCCAGGGTGGAGTTCTACCAACTAAGCTAATGTATCCCTACCCGGTTCGGTCATATTTAACTGTATCATACTTCAACTGAGAATTATCAACATTATCTTCATTTTCTTAACTAATATTATTTTTGGCTGCTAACTTTATTTATTATTGCAACATTCAAGCCTGAATTAAAAGAAGCTATCTAGATAGTGTCTTGGATAAATTTATGTATTTTTTATTTAATATGCGACATCTGTTGACTTTTCTGCAAGTCTCAGATGAATATTTATTTTTACTTTTAACTTAATGGGTAACACCTGAAATTGTAATATTTTAATTTTTCAAAACAATTTGGCGACAATTTGACAACAAGGGCTTGAATCTTTCAATCACGCATAAAGATATCAGCCAACAAAAATATGCGTTAAGAAAATCAAGATTATTTCTCAGTCGAAGTATGATACAGTTAAATATGACCGAATCGAATACAGTAGAATCCGTTTATTATGACTCCGCCTTTATTGACCAACCGCTTAATATGACATAATTACACAGCGAAGTTTAGTTTTCGTATAAAATTCTTTATAACAAAGTCGGATATAATGACTTCGCTTATAGTGACATGTCGCTTATTATGACCCATTTTTAATAAATTATGTCTTAATTTCATGTAAAAATTATGTCGGTTATAGTGACCGACATGATTCCTAACACCTTCGGTAGTGTTCGGGAGGGTCAAGTGACGCCCGACGACGTAAATATGCTGTGTTTCTCTCGCCACGAGTCTTAAAGTGCTCTATTCTCATGTCACGAGTCGTAATATGCTGTGTTTCTCTCTATTAAAATAAATACATACATTTATAACTAACAAAAACAGGAGATTGTTTATTTTCTACGAAATGCTTTGTTATGACGTCCGCTTAGTGTGACGTGTTTGTCATTTTCCTTCGATGTCATTATAAACGGATTCCACTGTATATAGTTAGAGCTCCGCCCCGGCAAGGCGTACCTCTTGGACTCGAGTTCTAAATGTGACCGTATCTTTTTCTAATTTTACTGTTTCAGATTTTCGATTGAGTTTCGCTAATATTGTCTTCATTAATAATTAAGAAATTGGTTGTGTTGACCGACAATTTCTAGAAAATTTTGAGCAATATCAGAAGTTAAAATGAAGGTTTTTGCAATGGAAACACTTTTATTAATATTTTGAAATAATATTTTATTTGCAGACTCCATATGCTGCTTACTTTACATGTTCGTAAATTTTTACAGTCGGTGCCAATTCTGTATATTAATTTATTAGTTATAGAAGACTTGTATCTAATGTCATCAAGGTTAAACATTCCGCTATGCAAATTAAATCGTTGTTACTTTCCTTCCAGTGACATTACCTTGAAATTGTTTCGATATACCATTTTACCTTGATTCTTCAGTCATGCTCTCATCTACATATTCAAGATCCGTTCCTATTGGAGGTTTGATATCATCTTGGATATTTGAACCTTAGAAGAATATGGGGAAGTGGATGTTGGAGGAATACCTGGGTATTCAGATCTAGTCACCAAACACGACTTAAGCCGTTTCAAGCAACTTCAAACACGCTAAAGCCATTCAATTCTGAATGGTGGTCTTGTACAAGGGCGATAGTGAGAGTATCTTCCACTCAGGGACGTGCCGCAAATATGTAAATATATAAATTAATTGTGAAATAACACAAATTAATCAAATAAAATTTATCATTGAAGAAGAAGATAACACTAGTAATCTAAACGAAAATATGAAAGAGTACAAGACACAGAAAAATAGAAAAAGACCACCATTGTCTTTTTCTATTTTTCTGTGTCTTGTTCTCTTTCATATTTTCGTTTAGATTATTAGTGTTATCTTCTTCTTCAATGATATTTTACGTTGGTGGGAATAATCTTAAAAAGTTATAAAAAGAGAGCATTATAAAAAGAGAGAATTACGAGTCAAAAGCCTTACCCCTCGACCACGGAGGCCATCGGTTATATAGATTTCTAAACATTTTTCTTTAATCAATTATTTTCGCCAAATTCTTCAGTTTTCCTTATTTGTAAAAGATTTTCATAAACAATTTGAATAAACTGGACGCCAGACAAAGACGAAGAATGTATTAAATTTACTGGTTTTATTAACAACCTACACTTTTTATTAAGAAATGTTTTTTCCAGTTTCAAACCTGCGGTAGGTTCATTACATGATTTTTTATGTATGCAACGTCAGAATTAGGAAGCTAATTTACGACTACCGCATGGGTACACCTAAATTAATCATAGTTTACACATGAAATGGGTTGTGCAAATATTTGGGTTAGTGATTTAATTATAAAATTATGCGGAAATTTATAAAAACGAGGAAGTTTTATTACCAAAGAATGAATAAATAAGAATTTATTTTAATAAATATTTTTCTGTTTGTTTACAGATTTAGCGTATTAAAATCAATGTATGAAATGTTTGATTGTTATTAATAAATTAATAAGCTACATTGTGAGTATGGCGATTACGCGAAATAATTGTACGTTACACACCATCTTCGGAGTAGCAGTCGAGAGTTCGTGGTTTCGATTCCCGAACAGCACAAGGTTTTACTCATTAACTTATTTCCTAAAATACAATGAAAAAATCATCATTCACTTGTGGAAAAATCAATAGATGTCGCACATTAAAATAAAAATTGATTTATTTATCCAAGACACTACCTAGATAGCATTTATTTCGGGTAGAATCTTACAATCATACAGCCAATAAAAACATGCGTTAAGAAAATGAAGATATTGTTGGTAGTTCTTAGTCGATGTAAAATATGATATGGTCGAATCAACTTAGTGGTAGAGCAAAGCCCTAGCTAGTAGGCCATGGGTTCATTTCCTAGATGCCATCGAATCTGTTTCAAATTTTTGTTTGAGAGTCGCTAATTTATCGTTGGAAGTTATAAAAATCGTACATTTGTCACTAGTATGCAGCTTTCTGGAATACAATTCCACAGTTTGGTCCCCGTATTATCAAATTCATATAAAAAAATATTGAACGAGTGCAACAAAAATTTTTACGATTTATGTACTTCAAGTTACACATACCTATTCAAAACATTAACTTTACATTCCTACTAAATACACTTAAATTACATTCACTAGAAAACAGAAGAAAAATAAATAACCTAACTTTTGTGTTTAAAATTATTGAACTTCTGCATCTCGTCGACTTCAATATACCTAATCAACAAAGAAAATCATTTTATTTTGCAATAATAATTCTGGAACCAACTACCACATACATGTACCTATTCCTCGATTTCACACACTTGGAAAAAAATTCACCTCAAATATCGACGTATTTTATACAAGTTTACCATTATTTAAGAAATAGCTGAATGATATTTTTATGAAGCATTTTTGGTATTTAAGGAGCCTCACAAAGGGGCTATTGCATACATTTGTGTATTTTTGTATTTATCTAATATAATTTAAAAATTGTTCCCGTTTTTTGTTTATGTATGATGCACTTTTTCACGTTTTATTCATCACATTTTAGTCAGTCACCTGTAAATTTTGTTATTACTTATAAACACTGTATTATTCTTTCTATGCCATCTGCAATTTAAAAACTTTCTCTTATATTGTAATGCATTATTTTTACTTAAATTTATCTCTTTACCATTATACCATTCATATGATGTTTACTTCTTCAAGTTCATCTTTTTTTTTAAAACTGTGTCTCTGTATTATAAACTTATCATGTAAAAGCCCATCAGGCCGTTGAAAATTAATAAGTAAATAAATGAATTTGTTTAATGAAAAACAAATAACTTTGTGTAACACCACTATTTAATAAACAATTATCAACATGTTTCGAAAACTATGTTTTCTTCGTCAGGATAATAAGTTAATAAAAAATAACCAAAGACAAACAAGTATAGACTAATTAGAACATAGACAAAATATTAAATATTTTTATTATTATTATTATTTTGACAAAGTTATTTGTTTTTCATTGAATTAATAATGACGCCACAAAGTGATTTTGCGTATTTTGAAGAAATAAATGAATTTGTCTTTAATTATTAAATATGCTTTTTTTAATTCAGGTTATTGATGCTACGATTTTTGGGTGTCTTGGGACGTGCTTTATTGTTCAGTTAATTGGACCTTGCTTATTATAATACGGATTTACGTAGGGAACTTTAAATGCACGGTATTATTACTGCAACTCACGTACATTTAATAGCAATCTTACATTGATTTAAATATGTAACTAGATAGTGACGTCATTCGAAGGCTGTTATTTTTTGGTGCTCAAAAATGATGGGCATCGGTTCCACGATGCTTCATGAAAAAAATGTATGAGAAAGGTATATATTTATTAGAGTAATGTTGGGTGCCTGTTTATTGCCATCGACATCACAACTAACTATAGTTTGAACTTGATAAGTGTGAAACTAATAAGCAACCAGTATCATCAAAAGTGATACTTTCGAATACGTGTGTCTATCTGTCTTGAACCTCTAGTTCAATGAACATGGATTTGCTTTAAATTTAATTATCATTTTCAAAATTGGAACTGAAATCAGAGAAGGTCAAGGTCAAGAAATCAGAGAAGCGATAAAGTAGGTACCTACCTATAAATTTGTACATTTTCGTGAATATTTTTTCTTGATCATTATACAGCAATTATTTTCCTTGCTCTGAAATGTTCGTTATTTACCTCCAACTTCAAAAATCCTACAATTATTATAAAGTATAATACTATTTTGCGACTGTGCTACTTACATAGGAACTCCGAACTAACCGCCATGTAAATATTTTTTTATTTATTCATTCATTCCGATTTATTAGTTTCATACGCACCGGTTCGTGTATTAACCATGTATTACAAGCATTTTTTATTGTTTTTTTTGCTGTTAACTAAACATTAGAAAAAATTCTCTATTTGCACTAAATCGTAAAACTATAAGAATATCTACAAACCCATCAGGACTTTGATGACTAACAAATAAATAAACACCCAGGCACTTGCACTTGGATTACAAAATTAGCAAAGGTCGCAATCATTGATTTTATGATTCTATTGGCATTCAATCTGTTAGACGGATTTACAAATCATTCAAAGTCCAAAATGCAATAAGTACGTACTTAATATAATAACGACCAGTCTGCTACGAGATATATTAAAGTAAATTAATATTATTCATAACGTTAAACTATTCAAAATTGCTTGACGTGTCGCCACAGGCTTATCTTGACGCAATATTGCTTAGAAGCACATGGCCACAGATTAAAGTATTGAGTAATTTTGCAAATCGAAGGTTAACGACAGTTCGTGCAATAACCTGCCAGTGAATAATCAAAACAATGGATGAATTACACAACATGTCTTCTGCCAGTTGGTTTTTATATTTCTTATTGTTATTTCAGACAAAGTTTTTAGTACAAAGAGCTATTAATACAAAATGCATCTTTTACTGTAAGTAAATAATGTGACATTTATATTTTATGAATGGAAATGATTTTTTTTTGACGTGATAACGTCTTATAAATCGATGAACGCCGGCTGCACTCACGAAAAAGCATGACTCATTGTCACGCTCCGCCTGAGCCGAGCGTGCAAGCGAGAGCGCGGAACAAGCGTTCGGCCTAAGCGTTCGGCTTGTGACGCATCTATCTCTCTTCCATTCCATCGTTATCATATGACCTTATCACTTAAAATTTTCGTCCATAAATCGACTTTACAGAACCAATGTTTTTGTGGTACACAACAGACGGAGATTTGAGGGGAACGGCTGCGCAACTAACTAGAGAATTCAATTTGCTTTTGTGTCCAAAATACTAAACCAAGCTGAAAATTTATTTTTTTAATCAAAAAATACAAAAAATATCTAGTTCAGGTATGTATTAATTTTACTCATTTGAGTTTTGAATTATAAGATAAAGGCCATTAGAGGCATTTTTGACAATTTTTGAGAGTTGATGGTGATAAATAAAAAATTATCTTTCATAATGTAGTATTAAATAAAAAAGGAAACATAAAATAAAACTTTTTTTGATTTAAAATTTACTTGTGATAAATTTGTTTTCCAACGTAAATCGGACGTTTTTAATTTTAAATTTAAGCCCATCAAAATGTCTTTGTTAACAATTTATATTTGATTATATTAGCACAGGGTAAATTTTTTTTTTCAATAATTACAATTAACCCAAAATTGTTTCTAAAATCATGAAAATTAAAACCGTGTAAATGGTCTTTATATCATAATTTAAATCGTAAATAAATAATATTTGCCACTTACCCTTTTTATTAAAAAATAATTATTCAGTTTAGCAAAATTTAAGATTAGTATTAAAAAGGCCACGCAGCCATTTTTCTTAGGGTAAAATTAAAATTATTCATAAACTGCTCATTCATAGATGGCGCTAATTTAATTATTTTAGGAAAAACTTTTTGCGTAAGAAGCTTCAAAATATTAACATGTATAATTGTTTGTTTACGTCTGAGCATACGGTATAGGAATATGAATAACTAATTTTGTTTGTATAAAAATTCAATTCTTTCAAGAAAGGTATACAAATACAATATTGTGTGAGTGATTCATTCCAATAAGTAAGTACCAGGAAAAAGAATACTTTTCATGTGCTGTGCCTAAAAAATCTCTACTTCCTTCTTTATTTTAATGTAACAATTGAAATATCAAATTATGGTCTGTGTAACTCGAATTCTACGTTTGTTTACATAAAACGTCGAATATTGATTATCCCGAAGTGTTTGTTTCCTCAAGGTACACTTTCTAAATACCTGAACAAAGTTATCATAAAATAAGCATTTTATTGTTTTCATAGGAACTGATTTTCAGGGAGGGACTTTCAAAAATTATGTCAAAACTTGTCCCGTCAAAACAAGGCGATAATAAGATAAGTCATTTGGTTCTACGGTCTCCCTTCGCCGTCAGATGGAAACCTTTAAAATCATTACAGTTCCTTGTACAAGCGTGAAACTGGTGAACTTACATCACATTTTGAATCGATTTTGATGAAAACTTTTGTTTTAGAGTAAATTGGGGCCGAATTTTAATTTTTTTTGGTTAAATTTGAAAAAAATGGTCGCTATCACAATGTCTTTCGATCCGTCGAAGCGTTCGGATCCTTTTGTTGAAAAAGTGGATAAAAGTTTAATTTAAAAAAAATCATAGTGTGAAATTCACAAGTGGTAAAAGTGAAACCAACAGAAAACTAAAGAAGACAAGAATGGGGAAACTACGAAACACTTTTTTATCAATGTGAAGGATGATTTTTTCCATATTTTTGTCGTCGAATTCCAGTGCACCTTTTCCTATATATTTGTATAGTAGTTTCCTAGTATTTGTGTTTTCTTCTTCGGAATCGCTTTCTTCTGCGTCTACTTCTGCCTATTCGTTTTGGAGTAGTTTGAAAATTGGATATTGATTTTACAAAAATAAGAATACTTATTCTTTTTATTTCGTAGGATTCGATCCTTGGTCCGCCAAATGTCTGCAGATGTTGGTCAGGTGCTTTATACACCAAAGGGGACTCGCGTGGGACTATGAATTGATCGTATTATATTGGAACCCAGTACCCGTGAATTAAATAAAATTTTATTGCGATATCATTCTCTCGCAGGCTAAATCCTATAGATGTATGTGTTTGTCTCTTTTTAGTGTCGCTCGTTTCCGTTTCATCGAATTTCAAATCACAACTGTGATAAAGAAGTTTTCACTTCAAAAAAATCGGTAACTCGGAGAAAAAAATGGTTTTTTATCTCTATAATAAATATGACGGTAGTTTCCCCAGTTTCCAACTTGTACTATGAGTTTTCGGACATCTCAAGTATATTTGATAACCGTATACAACAACAAGACATGTCTATTCTGTTGAGCACTTTCTGTTATTTTTTTTTTACAAGACCATAAAGCTGTATGGTGGTATTTAACAAGACAACACGCACGCCATGTTAGACATCTAATCGATTTATAGTTTTATTTTCATTGTTACAAGAGTTGGAAATTCAGGGTCACATAGACTATCTTACCGGATATAAAATCTTTGTAGGATGGCATTAAAGGGCAAGTACAGGCTTCTCTCAAAAATTATATTAAACTTAATTAATGTTAGGTTTTGGTGAACATTATTATTATTAATAATAATTTTATGTTAGTTCGTCAGCAACTTCGATACAATTTAGTCAGAAAATAAAATAATGCGGATCCACTGTTCAACGTTCAAGTCCTCAAGAAATTTCGGCTGTGTGTGATGTGATGTGAAATTATTCACGTTCGATGAACTTACAATTTTCAAAATTTGAACTGATTATGGAAACGATTAAGGCAAGCAATAAAGTAGGTACCAAAATAATTTTATTTCGTTTAATTAATACGGTAACTAACGGTGTTCATTTGAAAGACATATTTCTGACGTCTCTCTAATTTGTCAGCGAAAAAATGTTATTACAATTATTAAATAAAGAATTTTAATTCGATAATATTTGTTTTTAAAGGCAATATTGATTAGGCAAATATTTTCGACATTTATTTTTGAGGTGTTATGTCATGTTGCGCTAATAGAGAATTCCAGTCCAATTTTTTTATTTTTTTTATGAACTTAAATAACTGAATTTTTATTTTTATAGTTAGTTTTAATAGTTAAAATAAATGTCAAAGTTTTAATTTTTCAAGATCCCCCGAAAACCACCGAATCTAGTGTGACGTCATCATGACTAACCGAAGTATGAATCTTGTAGGGAACTGGAATCAGCTGTTCGACTCCCGCCATTTTGAATTTCAGCATTGGAGCGTTTTCATAGACATTACTGGGCAATACGATCGTTTTTTGTACAGCTAAAGTTTTTGAATATTTTAAATAATATAGATAAACTAATAGAGATACTTTATTTTTTATACTGAATTATTTAGGCCTAAATAATGTTTCAATAAAAACAAAAACTATTATATGTCCAATTCTCTATAAACCAATAACACGGAATGCCGAACGGCTTGCGTCTTCATTTCTATTGATTTCTATACAACTTTGACCCAGGTGACGCGGCGCGGTGACGTCACGCCGCCAAAATCCAGCAATAGGGTGTTTTAATGACACGTTTTAAAATGGACTTTTTAATATTTTTTTAAAAACTCTAAATACGTTATATATTAATATTATGTTAAACGTTAAATATTATGTAATAAAACTTATATATTCAGAATCAGCGTATATTGGTCTATATGAACATATTTTTTTTAAAGCCATAATATTTTTCACTGGAGTTCCTTATTCCTTCTTTGGCTAAGAAGGAGTTAACGCAACACAAATATTTATAAATACGTTCAGCTTCACAAATCCCATACCTATAATATCCCGTGATTTCTCACCGATTTGCACGATAAGTTATTATATTTATTAAGTTAATAAGTCCAATTCCGGTACCTTGTACGTAAACTTCCTTCATAGAAGTTCTTAAAAATTAAGGTATTATCCGGTTGAAAAAATATGAAACATAACAAAATTGCGGTTGGGATTTGTGATGTTTGGTGAACCTTTCGAAAATAACTTTGAAGCTCTCAAAACGACCATTCATAAACAATTAACAAGCTAAATAAAGTAAAAGAAATATCAATAAGTGCTTAATTACAATATGTATTTGCATAATTCATCAACATCGTGAGGTGTAAGCATTTATCTATTTTAACTATGAGAAACATAACCTTTTGTTAAGCGAAAGCAAATAAAACACGAACAGCATTAAATGTGTTAATGACCTACTGATAAAGATAGCTGGCTAGATTAAAAATACATATTACTTTGAATAATGTTGTCGCTTTTTTATCATTACCTCCATACAGGAGGCTCCGACGAAAATAATTTTCTTTGTACAGGGTTGTGTACTATTAAAGTAACTTCGGGCTATTTGCGGGCTTTTCACACTCCCAGCTTCTGCGAGGCTAGTGTCGATTATAATGTAATAATTTTTAACAGAAAATTGTTAAGGATCAAAGGAAAAAAATAATTGTATCATTAATTAAAAATCATTAAAAATTTCAATATAGCCAGCTCAGATCATCTAGCATGCAGGTTCCCAAACTTATTTCGACCACCGACCACTTTGAGATTTAAAAAAAATCTAGTGCCCCCTGATCTTTTGAACTTACCTTTTTACATGACCATCTGTTGCATATCTTAAAAAGAGTTATTACAAATATAATTTTTAAACATGCATTATTATGCAAACAATAGAGTAGTGTGTTATGTCTGGATTCAGCCGGATTTTCATACATGTAATTTGTCTGCAGTAACGCCCCCTTGTTTTCTTTGAGCCTTCTTCTGCCCCTCCGAAAGTCTCCAGCGCCCATAAGGGGGCGTCATCGCCCATTTTGAGAAAGACTGATCTAGCAGAAGTAAGGAATCCACATGGGGCAAGGACGTAAAACCCGTTCAAAGTTGAGTCAGCAACGTGTTGCAAGAATCTTACCACGTTCCACGACTTAATCCGTATAAAAATATTACGAAAATTACTTGTCATGAGTCTTCGTTTAACTCCGTCAGTTTTCAGAATAATTTGTGTGAAATATGTTATTTCAAGAATTCACAATTTCTTCGAACATTCTATTTTTGCCAATGTCTTCACGAATCCTGGTAATTTTGGCTATTTTTATTTTCCTTATTTGCATACGACCTTCGCACAACATCATTATTATTATACTTATACACACTAAGAAATTCACCACAATACAGACGCCTACAGGGAGACTTAAAGATATTATTGGTCGAAACAATGCAGATTTTTATCGCAAAGTAATGATTTTTGACCTGTGACAACAAATAGCCTTCATGGTCGTGGAGTAAGGCTCTTGACTCGCAATCCGCTTGTCGCGGGATTGAATCCCGGCGTGCGCAAATAAATTTTATTTGATTAATTTGCGCTATTTCAAAATAATTAATTCATTTAAAAATAATATATAGTAAATTTGCGGCACGTTCTAGAATGGAAGATACTCTCAGAATCGCCTTGATGTAAGACCACCATTCAGAATTGAAAAGTTGCTTGAAATGTCTAGAACCATTCGCCTCTTCGACTCGTTCTTGTATTCAATAAAATAGCTCGGCTGTGGTCCTTCCTACAACATGGGTCTCTTCAATACTAATTTTAATTCCTTCCTCTCTTCATAAAGACCCTCCACAGAGCATCTTAGATAACATAGGCCCTGAGGGAAATTATTTTCCTTAGGGCCTCCTGTGGAATTAATGTAAAAAAATGGCTTTCGCTGTATTTGGTGACCAAATCTGAACAGCCAGTTACTTCCCCACCTCCCTCTTCCCCATCGCTTTCCCCTCCCCACTACCTTCAGCCTAACAACATACTCCGACTGGGGTTGTCATAGTCTCACAGGCTCCAGACGGGAGCAGCTGGGACTCTTGTGAGGTATTCAAAAATGAAAAAAATACAAGCGTGCAGTTCACACGCGGTAAAAGTGAAATCTTCAGAAAACTAAAGAAGACAAGATTGGGGAGGCTTCAAAGCACCGCACAAACAGAAGACCGATTATTCTAAATCATTCTCTAGCAGGCTAAATCCTATAGATGCATGTGTTTGTTCCTTTTTTGTTTCAAATCACAACGGTGCTAAAGAAGTTTTTACTTCATAAAACAAACAAACCGAAAAAAAAGGGTTGGAAAGTAATGTAACGAATTTTTGCACAAATAAATTTTTACCCGTATGACAAGAAACATTACGATAAAGCCACACAAAAATCGATCGCTCCGTACGCTTTACATACGAAATAACCTCTTATTGTTTTGCATGTAAGTTTTATTTAGCAGCGTTTGAGTAAGTAATGTAGGTTACTACTACTACAATATAGAATGTTGTTGCTAAGAGCCAGAAAGTAGCAAAATTTTCTTTCAAGAATATTTTCAGAAACATGACTAACTAATTCACAACTTATTTGTGTTGAAAGATGAAAAGTCATTGGATACGTGTTGTTAATACCTACGTAAAATGGGTTAGGAAGATGTTTTCTAAGAATTTTTTTCTTAATTTTTGCTATCTGAAATTATCGATTTTGATTTATCAAATTTGTAAAAAAATCCATTTTGTTCTGTTCATATGAATTTTTTTTATTTTTATGAACTCCACACAGGTGGCCCTGAGAAAAGTAATTTCCCTCATGGCCTATGTCATCTGAGATGCTGCGTGGAGAGTCTTTTTGAGGAGAGGAAAGAAAGATCATTGGTCTTAAAGAGACTCATGTTGTAAGAGGGAGGAAACACAGAGGCCGGCAAATCGTTCCACAGCCGAGCTGTTGAACTCAAGAAAGAGTCGAAGAAGCGACTCGTTCTCATGTGACAAACGTCAACCGTGTATATATGTTGGGCGCGCGTTTGGCGTGTTTCCCGACTATGCACCGGTGTCAAAGGGATCAATGATGCTAGTTCCTCGGAGCATCTTCCGTTGAAATACAGGTAGAACAGGGATAGCTTTCCCACTCGACGCCTGTGCTCTAAAGATTGCAATCCGTTTATGGGAGAATCTATCAATCGGACCGCCCGTTTGTGCACAGAGTCGTTCAGAGCGAGGTTTTTTTTCAGGTATTTTGGAGCTCCAGACCAGAGGCGGTTGTCAAATTCAACCATAGGGCGCACTTGCGATTTGTAGAGGGTTTGTTTGGGGTTTTAAATTTTAAACGCAGTTTAAGATTTTAAACTTTTTCAAGGTTTTTTTATTTATTTATTTAGTGCAAGATTAATATACATTATTTATAAATATTTTGACTGCAAAACTAGGAGGAATCCCGTTTTAGAACAGTCAAATTAGGATGAGTGTGAGCATGTTTTGTACAAACAAAAGGAAAATGGAGGAAATAAAAAAGAGAAAGAGTAAAAAATAAATATAAAATTAAAAAGCTTAAAACAAAACAACGTGTTTGTTTAGCATAGTTATTAAAGTAGTTTTTAAAATAATATTTATAAAAAAATTAAAACCAAAGGTAAATATACTTTATAACAGAGGATTCAAACATATAAGTAACTGGTGTATGCATTACATATTATAGTCCCACATAACTACAAACATGTGTTGTATTAAATAAGAGAAAAGAGATAAATATAGAGAAAGAAATAAAAATAAAATAGCCAATTCAAACAAAAAATGGCCGTGGTTTGTTTAGCGTAGCTATTTAAATGATAATTATAATAATATGTACATTTACAAATAAATCATTTTAAAAAAGAGGCAATTGGTGTTTGCATTTCTTATTATGGTGCTATATAAACATTTTGTAAAAAAAAGAACTAGAAAGGGAATAGAAATAATAGAATTAAAAAAAACAACACATGAATTACTGTTGTTTGCTTAGCATAGTTATTAAAATAATAAAAGAATAATAGGTATTGTATATACTTAATAACAAATGATTAAAAAAAAAAAAAAGTAACTGGTGTTTGCATTGCGTATTACAAGCCTACTTAGTACAATCCTACCCTTATTTTGTATAATCTATACTTTAATATTATAAATGCGAAACTGCGTGTGTTTGTTAGTTACGCTTTCACGCATAAACCAATAAATTGATTCACAATTATAAAATTATTTCACTAATAGAAAGCTACATTATATGCGAGTAATTTAAGCTGTATATAATGGTAAGCTCTGGCGTTATGTTATAGTATATTAATCATACGTTTTCTGTCGCTAACGAAAGCGATTTATTGCTAACGTCAAAAAACAAATCGTCGCCATGGAAACGATGTTGATATATTTAAATAGAAATAAATCTCCGAATTGTTTGAACGTGCATAAATTCCGAACGACTGCACCAAATTGGATAATTATTTTTTCTTTGAGCTCTGGCATTATGAATTTTAAGTGGAACGCGAGCTGTTTGAAAACTGAATGTACCGGGAATGAATGTAGGAATGCGGGAGGGGGAAGGGGAGATAATTGATTAATGTAAGCGCTACAGTAATTTCCCCCTAATACCATGCGAGCGAAGCCGCGGGTAAAAGCTAGTTATTAATAAAAAAGAGAAGAGAAAGATAAAGAATAAAATCCAATTAACACATAAGGCTAATTTCTGCTTGTTTAGCATTCAATTTAAAATAAATAGGTAGGTACATACGTATAGTATGCATGTATATTTCAAAGATTCGACAAAAACAATAGTTAGTACCAAAATTTGATAAATAAATTTTAAAAAACATTGGTAAGATAAGAGACGGTGTAAGAAAGGTGAAATTCAATGGAAAAAGGATAGTCAAGTAAATTAGGTATTTCCATAAAGTTACCTGTAAAATACGAGTGAAGATCTGGCATTTCCTCGTCGCTGCAGGAGGGTTGGCCCATGATGCTGCTTCCATTACCGAAGTTGTCCGGATGACCCAGCCTCCTTCCGATGTGAACAGCCACCACATCTCTGGGGACCACGTTACCATCGGGAGCCATCGTGGACTCCATCGCGACTTACAAACAAACACTTATCACAAATCACTGGAGACGCTTCACTTCACGATACCATCGTATCTAATTAATACTTAAAAGTGCACCCACTGTACGTAAAGTGTGTTAACTTTATGATAAACTGGGTGAGCCTGGAATTAATTTAATAAATTGATTAAAATTTAGAGTGTGCTTTATGTTATTGATATGTAGTGAAAAGACAAATTATTGTGTATTAAATGTATGATTAATTATTCAATATATCGATCGTCCAGTTAACTAGTCAGACATTTCCAAACACAAAGTTTTGAGAAAATGAGGAAAGCAATATTCGATTGCTCACCATAAATATTATTTTATTTTATTTATTTTTATTTTATTTATTCATACACGCCTTGAGGGCTTTTACAGAATCACATTATTAAAGTTACACATGTTATTCAGGAGTATAATTGTAAGCAAGTATATAACATTATAAACTGTAATTTAAGGATACAAACAGGTATAATATGAACATAGGTATGTAGTTTCGTTATCATTAAAATTGTACAAAGGAGTTAAAAAGTTACATAGTGTAATAATGGTAAAACAGAAGAGTGCTTGAGATACTTTAAAAGTAGTTATTGAGGAACGTGTAGGTATTTACTATGTTGATTTTATTATTAACTTGATCATGAATAAATTGTTCGAAAGCAAGTTTTTCAAGAATTCAGCAAAATTAACGCAGCGATAAATAGTACCTACACATAGAAAAAAATAAATAAAAAATACATGAGTTGTAATATCTTGAAAAGTTATACAGATGAGTTCAACAAGTGTATAGAAACAAGTGTAAAAAATAGTACAAATTATGGTACAAAAAGTACAAGATAATATTAATACAAAAGAGAGAGAGGATAAAAAGGTAAGTACTTAGGTAATCTTTGTATACATAAGTATTAAATTTTGTTTTTATTGTGAACATGAAGAGACCATCGATTTTAATTTAATCATTAATATATTATTATTGCTAGGGCACCAAGATTTAAATAGAAATATAAGTAAAATGTGAGTTAGTTATAATAAGTTAGTTAATACGAGAGGATTGTTGTTAAATGTGTTCTTATTTAGCTACCTTTATTATTCACATATTTCATGTTTTGCGATAATTAATAATTTATGTATACGTGTTTATGTATTAATTATGTATACGTGTCTGTGTTTTACATGTTAAAAATGCTCTAAAATATCACAGGGAGGCTTAACGATCCGGTATATTAGTAAGACATTTTGAAATTTTCTAGCAGTATTAACTCCACACAGGAGGCCCTGAGGAAAATAATTTCCCTCAGGGCCTATATCATCTTTGAGGATGCTGTGTGGAGGGTTTTTTTGAGGGGAGGAAGGAGTGAACATGGGTCTTGCAGAGACCCATGTTGTATGAAGAAGGAAATACAGTGGCCGGCAAATCGTTCCACAGCCGAGAACTCGAGAACGAGTCGTAGAAATGACCCGTTCTCATGTAACTAATGTCAACCGTGTACAAATGTTGGGCGCGTATTTGGCGTGTTTGGCGTGTTTCCCGACTATGCACCGGTGCCGAGGGGATCAATGACGCTAGTTCCTCGGAGCATTTTCCATTGTAATACCGGTAGAACAACGACAGCATTCCCACCTGACGCCTGTGCTCTAAAGATAGTTAAAGATTTGGTGGATTTTATGAGAAATTTGAGTATTGAACCAGATACATGGTACACTTTTACATTGTAACTGCGCACTCAACTCAAATTTCGATTTTTCGAGATGTCTGCCTAATCAACAAGTCGATCGATATATCAACGTTAAACTTTGAAAATGTTGTCACAAACCGAAGTTATTTAATTAAACTTATTAGAATTAATATTATTCTTTACAGAATTTATTGTTTTTTTGGCTAGATCATTTTTTCATTTATTAAAAACGCATTTACTTATATTATGCTTAGTGATAGTATGAAATTTGTACTTTTATTTTGTATTTTTATCAAGGCGGTGATATTTCCAATACGAATACTTGAATAAATTATTTTTACAAGGTAATATTTGGTAACAGGCACCGTCTTGTCCGACGGTTTTGTGGCAACTGGCCACTGAGTCAATCCATACGTTAATTGGGTAACCCCACCGGGTTAACACACAACCAATGTAATAATTATATTCACGTATCAGCTAAATGGCACTCAAACAATTTGTTGATTGAACTAAAATTACTCGAATTTAATGCTATTGCAACATGGTAAGCAATTAAGCTTATCAGAAAATATCTGCATTTTATTTAACCTCTCTTTCTCTCTCGTTCAGTGTCGTAAATAAGTACGCCAATTTTGACACTCATTTAAAGCTATCCCTCTATTTGCTTGTGATAGTGATATTATTGTTCTTATTAATAGAGAACTCCAGTCCAATTTTTTTAATTTTTTTTATGAATACCTTCTAACTTAAATAACTGCATATTTATTTTTATTTTTATAGTTAGCTTTAATAGTCAAAATAAATTTCAAAGTTTTAAATTTTCAAGATCCCCCGAAAACCACCGAATCTAGTGTGACGTCATCACGTCACATTAACGGAAGTATGAATTTTGTTTGGAACTGGAATCAGCTGTTCGACTCCCGCCATTTTGAATTTCAGCATTGGAGCGTTTTACTGGGCATTATGGTCGTTTTTTGTACAGTTAGAGTTTTTGAATATTTTAAATAATATAGATAAACTAATAGAGATACTTTATTTTTGATACTGAATTATTTAGACCTAAATAATGTTTCAATAAAAACAAAAACTATTATATGTCCAAATCTCTTTATAGAGGTTTATACCAATAACACGGAATGTCGAACGGCTTGCGTCTTACATTTCTATACAACTTTGACCCAGGTGACGCGGCGCGGTGACGTCACGCCGCCAAAATCCAGCAATACCAACTTGACAGGGTGTTTTAATGACACGTTTTAAAATGGAATTTTTAATATTTTTTTTAAAACTCTACGTTTAATATTATTTAATAAGACTTATATATTCAAAATCGGCGTTTATTATATTTAATATTTTTTACTGGAGTTCCTTATTGGAAAAGATTATCTGAACTAGTGGTCGCCCATTGGAAATTCGACCATAATTGTAAAGTTTTTTTTATTGATTTAATGTATTTTTTATGCATAATTTAAAAAAATATTAGCATTCTGCGCTCCTTCCCTATATAAACTATAAGTGTGCGAAATTTCATACTCCTCCGTCCGCGAAATTTTGGGGTACAAAATTTTTGCTTCACGTATTAATATACTTATGATGATTGATGATACCTTCGCAACTTACTTTTGTTTTATATTTATAAATATACTTTTTTGTTTCCTTTGACATTATTTCTTGTACCTTATGTTTGCATCTTACTGTATTTTGAAGTTATGTAAAAATGTATTTTTGATGTGTATAAGTATGGAAACAAAGGAAAGAAATAAAGAAAAAAAAATCTTTTTTATAATAGGGTCATAAAAACATTTTTTTTGATACCTTTTCAAAAAGCTTGACTGGAAGTTATCATAACTTTTTTTTGTTTTTTTTAATTATTTTTCTTTTCAAAATTTTGATTTGTTTTAGAATCGCGTGTTTTCCAAATAAACAAAAACACAGAAAAGAGATAATGTTAAAAAAAGCCATTTCAATCTTGGTATCGTGTCATTCAGCGTTTTATTACTTCTTTCATTAATGTGTCACTATCTCAAGACCCAGACAAATATAATGTCAAATTTAAAAAAATAATGATATGTAAGTTTTTATTTTTAAATGGTCTTTGTCGGGGATTGAACCCGAGGCCACTGGCTTGGAAACATAATTCTATATCGCAACGGCAATAATTTCTTTAGATTACTGTATTGTTCACTTTCTGGCGTAATGTTGCGGTTTGTTTGTGGTTTGTGCGTAAACCACACATAAAATTTAATTTTATCAACTAATCGCAAAACGCAAAATAAATATTGATTTGAAATGTAAACTTATTGTTGACTATATAAAAATTAAAAATTTGTAACACTACAAACAAAAAAAAGGTTTTAAATATGATATGTGAAAAGCACGACAGCCAGAATATGAATTTTTAGTGAGTTTACGGATAAATGATTTTTTGTCATTATTCAACATAAATTTTTCAGTTTTTTTTGTTAAAAATAAAAAAAAAATTGCCAAGAAAAAGAATCGTCCTTTTTTAAATTTTATCAAGAGATAGGTTGGAGATTTTATTATTTAATATTATGTGCGTCCTACGTACGGTTCCACGACAACTCAGAATCAACTCAACTCAATTCAACACCTCTTCGAAAAGTCATTAAAAGCTATGAAAAAAAGCCAATAACCTAACCCAACGTAACCTATTTCACTAATTTTTAATGACTTTTCAAATGAGGTGTTGAATTGAGTTCATTCTGAGTTGTCCGGTCACCGCAAGTATATAAGTAAGTACCTTCTTAGGAACCTTCTTGTAAATTTCTTCATAATGTCCGTTTATCTTTTATTTCCCCTAAATATAGGCAATATCATGAGCATTTCATGTAGAACAAATAAAGATTTTTACTTTAACTTGGTAAAAATTAAAGAAGTTAATCATTTACTGCCTAATTAAATATCGTTTAAAATCTTTACATGTATATAATATTGTAAGCAACGGTATTCTAAACAAATTTCGGCTATCAGCGGTTAATCTAGTAATTAATAAGCGGTAAACCTAATTAATTGCTGTGACAATATATTTCCACCAAACCTGGCATATTTTCCAGCAACAAAAAAAATTATTTAATTTCTAATTGTACTTTACTTATCTTTCATTATTTCGTCCAAATAAAATATAAACATCAATTCCGACAACATGCGAGCACAAAAATAATAAAAACAACATCAAAACAAAAGCGACACGCGCGAATTTTTCACAAACCAAGAAAAGCGCGGTAAACTGTCACTCGTAACGATCGAGCGGTAGATTTTGGAACTATGTGCGCCCGACGCGCCGCTTTCTTCGGCGGCCGCGCGACCAACTGTAACTAGCGACTCTCCTACGGACATCAGCTGGGAAATTATATGACCGCTTGTCGTGCGCAGGTCATGTTGCAATCGCTTTGGCGGGAGGTGGCCGGATAGTGGACTTGTTTTACTTAATAATTCTCAAATATTAGTTAGCATTTTAAGTGTGTTTCTCTTCTTCTAATGGTGGAGACAAAAAACACCCAATATTAATTGGATAATGTCAATATGCATATAATAATTTCATCAATTGTTTTGTTGTTGTTATACAGGGTGTTAAGGAACACATTTTACTTATTTTAACCAATGACTCCTGACATTATTTGGAGTAAAAAATGTAACTGAAGTTTTGGTTCTCCGGTGACTTTTGGAATGCATTGTTTTTCTTTTTTTTCTTTAAAATCAATTTTTTTTTTAAATTGTTCAACAATATGTGGTCAGTCATCACTCGTCATTCAGCCGAGTAACTAACCAAACTCTAACCCGCTCCCGTCCAATACCTACTGTTTTTTTATGTTTTTATTTGAAAAAAACATCAAAAATTTCACCGGAGATGAAAATTTCATTAACATTTTTTAGGAATCACTGGTAAAAGTAAGTCCCTTAATAATAATATAAAATAACTATCTTTAGATAAGATTCTACCGTCGTAAAGTGACAAGGCTATATTTATATACCATTCCATATTATATTGCAAAAAAAAACTATTACAAATATTTGAGAGAATATTTTTAAGGATAGGTACATCATGCAGTTACTTCAACCATGTTTTTTTTTAGTAAAATATAGAATATTTTACTAAATACTTATTATTTTATTTTATTTTATAAAACCAAAAATTTTAATGTTATTATATGAAAAACAAATTTTGACGCCTTGGTTGGAAATATTTTCGTCGTATTATAAAATATCACCTATTATTTATCAATAATTTACTATGACAATGATATTTTTATCGAGGCATATAATGACCTCAATAGTTTTATAGTAGCATATAATGACCTCAATAGTTTTATAGTAGCATATAATGACCTCAATGGTTTTATAGTAGCATATAATGTCTTCGATTTTTGGGATTCATGAGTATGATTTTCAAAAAATAATAACTATAACAATAAATATCTACACAATATGTTATTAAATCAGTATATTAATACGTGAAGCAAAAACTTTGCACCCCTTTTTACGAAAATTGCGCGGACGGAGGAGTATGAAATTTCGCACACTTATAGTTTATATAGAGAAAGAGTGCAGAATTCTTACTTTTTTTTTTAAATTATGCATAAAAAATACATTAAATCAATAAAAAAACATTACAATTATGGTCGAATTTCGACCATTGGGCGACCACATTAGTTGAAAAATTAATGTGATAGAATTATTAATAGCCAGATGTTTTGTTTTGAAATGTGCGCATCCAATTAATATTAAATATTAATTCTTAGTTGCATCTAAGCAAAAAACAATCTTTTTGGAGATATTCTCAGCATATTCTCAGCATATCCCTGCTGCAAACTACCATGCAGAATTGAAACAATGCTTGAAATGGCTTTAACCGTGTTTGGTGACTAGCTCTGAATAGCCAGGTACTTCTCCGCCTTCCTCTTCACATCTCCTTTCCCTCCCCTCCCCTCCTACTTCACTGGCTCTAGGCGGTTCAGAATCATATGAACACCTCTCATGAGGTATTCACATTAAAAAAATTAGATGAGAATAAGTTTTATTTCTTCATAGATAAAAATTTTCACAATAGCGGACATCAATTTGTTTTCAAACTTTATAAATTGTTATAAAACATTTTAACTTTTGTGTAAATAATAATAAATATCACAACAAAAAATTTAATAACCGCAAAATTCAATAAACGACTTTGTGTTAATCAATTGAAAATGTAAACCAAAGTCCATGTTTCACAAATCCACTGGGTTACAATTTTCCCACCTTCTTGGCAACGCCTACCAGAGAGTGGAGGGGTAAAGTTTAAAATAAAAGCAGCAAGGTCAATAATTACTTTTTTGGTAAAATTCTTCGTGAGGAATTATACAATCATTACCACACCACTGGCCGTTATTACTATCACGGAGCTGTCCAGACGTATAGGTTTTGTCTGAGATTAATATAATATCTTTATAATTTTTGTTTCTACAAAATCAAATAAAAAAGAAACACGGGCGTTTGACATTTAAATAATAGATATTGTTATTTTCACTGTCGCTGTTGTTACCCCCCCCCCCCCCCCACCCCCTCCGACCCCCGAATACTGGGCAAAAGGGAAAACTACACCTCTGGTTGAAAATACCTCAACAAAATCGTCTAAATTGAAGATTTGTGTACCCCATTTTTCTCCTCGAAAAGTGGACCTATATTTAAGATTTTTTTTTTACCAACCGTTGTAAAAGGAAATATTCTATGTCAGTGATTTTTTATTTTTTTAAATACGTTTTCTAATTTGTATACTAGACGTCTGTTGATAGCACTCAAACCAAATAATTTTAACGATGTTTGTAGGGTCCTATTTTCTGTGAGAAGTAGTTGATATCTATATTACATTAAAAAATATTTGCACTTGTGTCAAAGGAAATAAATTTGTATGGACCATACGCTGCCAACTAAATTAAAACATATATAACGAAAAAAAATATTATTAAGGCAACTGATCTAAATTTTAATATTAATTGTCGAAATTATAACAAACCTTTCAAATTATTATTATAAAGCTTTAAATTTATTTCATTTATTTAGTCAATAATTATTTATGAAATCGTTAATTATAATTAATTATTAATCACAAATTTTTTTTTTCGTTAAAGCTTTTTGCTTTCCAATAATACTTCAAATTATTATTAAATTTATTTAAAACTATTGGTAAACACACGACTAATTATGACGTATTTTCAACATGAATTTATAGCACCCACATTTTTGTCCGTTGAACAACTTCACAAATTCACTGAAAAACTTAATTCAATTTCACAAACTCACTGAAAAACTTAATAAAACAGCGAAAATATTAACAAAACACTATTTTTCTTAAAAGAACTTGCGAACTTGTTGTTTCACATTCAAATTATTACTTATGTCCAATATGGAGTAATTTTATTCACTTCCCGCGCGTATTAGAACTTGTATACATTTTGATATGTAAATTAACATTTCATAATGAGCAATATTTGGCTATTTGCTTTAGAACTTCGATGACAGCGACACCGGTAGCTAACGGGTGAACTTGCAACTTGAATTTAAAAATAGAGCTACTCCCAGATGAATATTAAAATAATATTGTTTTGTCACATAACGTACGTCACTTTGTTTCAGGTGAGTGAAGCAATGCAGTTGTTGATAAGACATTATTTTAAATCAAATTAGGATATAACGGCAAAAAATCGACCATTCTTTGATCGAGTGGTCCAAATGGTAGGGTTTACAATTTTATTTATTTTAACGTCTATATAAAATAATTTTAAATACAAAAGATAATGGTTAATTTAAGTAAATATGGATATTGTATTTCATAGTCCTCCTCACTAGGGGGTCCTGTGCCGAGGTGGACTAAAGTTGTTTAAATGTAGTTTATTATTTTTCTTCTATGTCGTTTTTAGTGTCTTCATTAGGGTTTTTTCATTGACCTCTTTCAGCCATATTTTTAATCTTGATTTGTACTCATTAGAATTTTTTATTTATTTTATGTCTTGAGGAAGGATGCTATGGAGTTTTGTTGCAAAGTATGTGTAGTTTCTTTGTCCAAATGTGGTTTTATAACTTGGAATATTTTTTATGTAATTATTATTCGATCTAGTGCTATGCATGCACGGTCTAAGTAGAGGATTCAGTATTTTGGAATAGCTTCAATAGTATATTTTTGACGTATAATTGTTGTACATTTGGTACTTATGTGTAACAGAACCCCATCCTACGATTCCGTATTCAATTCGAGAATGACATAACGCGTAGTAGACCTTTTTCATGTCCTTTTTATTTACCACATTTATTAGATTTTTAAAGAAATATATAAGGCTTGTGAGTTTTTCCGTAACACCTTTGATGTGCAGGTCCCATCTAAGATTTTCATCAATTATTACTCCGAGATATTTTACGTTTTGTGTTTTTTCTATAACTGGGCAGTGACATTGAACATTATTTCTTTTGCATTCGATTAGGGTTCAATCATCTGCTAGTTAAGCCCGTCGACATTGTACAATAAATTTTTAAAAACATTCTAACTGTTGTTAAAAATCATACAGATAACATATATTTAATTTGTCTTTCACAAAAATGGTTAAAAATTGTATGTACATGCTTTCTCGTGATTATGACCGGTCAGTGACTGAGTTGGCATCACGTTTGGGTCCCAGACGTCGCATGTTTGATTTCTAGGCCCACTAAGTCCTCCATCATGACACAAGCAGCATTTCCGCTTACTGTGGTGGTAGTAAGAGATTTTCAAATATTGTCAGGTTATTCGTAACCCGGGAATGTTTGTCTTTCTTTAAAAAAAAGTATTTATTAATAACGTTAATCGTGTTAGTTAAAATATGCTGCTTAGGTAAGGGGTTATCCATAAATTACGTCACATCTTAAGGGGGAGGAGGGGAGTAGAGAAGTGTGACATTGTGTGACAAGGGGTATGGGGATAAGGGGTAAACTAAACAAGCCCGAACTTTTGTTCACCCGATTTGGGAATGTAGTTAAGTTTTTTACGCAGCCAGCAATTTACGCACCATTGTAAAATAATTTAATTTTCGCCTAAATCGTGGCCTTACGGGAGTTACCTTTATACGGTCAGATTAATTTATTGTCAAATCACACCAAGGTAGACGGTCACGTCCCCTCTCCGCTCCGCGTACCTTGGTTTGTACCTCTTTCCCTGATGAGCTCGTCTATCAATTTCTATGTCTATGGTATTCTTGTGGCAACATTGCCACTAAAATATCAAAATACCCCGGATATCAAAAAGTTGTAGCTCCTTTTCAAACCTCACACCTCCCCTCATTGGATTGAGAACCTCATACGAAATTGATCCTGAAATCGAAACCTACCTAACTAACTTAAAAAATCCTACCTAACACTATATGTGTGCACCTATGTTCCAGCCAACACAGCCGCTTTATTATTATTTAATTGTGGCTAATTTATTTTTATTTAATTGATTGGCTAATTGACCTTCAAATGATGTGATGAACATCAATAATATGGTTCATGGCAGCAAATTGGTGCCGCATCCCTGATTTAGAGTTTAAAAAATTGAACCAATACGACAACGGTCAAGCCCACCTGAAATTTCTGTGTTTATTCTAAAGGTATTGCAAAGGAAGATGCTCCTAAACTAGAATTCCATCGCAACCTGTTAGCGATCTAACATTTACTCACACCTGAAATATACCGAATGAGAACGGGCCGCTTTTAAGGATCGTTTTTGTAAGCAACAGTTCTGGAATTAGTGCTAAATTTAATCATTCACTAAGATTTATCCCATATTTGAAGTTATTTCTTCACATCCACACGGTGTTCAGAAATTCGAAGACTAAACGGGAAACTGGAGAATCTCCATTACAAAGAGAACTAGAATTAAACGTAAAAAACATTATACAAATGATATAAACCACCTAGCGACCGATTTTTTAAAATTTGATCTATCAAATTCCAACTTTCCAAATCGATTTGCTCGAAAACGAAAGCTCAAATCAAAAAAAATATTTAATCGACCACGAATTAATGTGATGTAGATTATAATTGTGTAAAAAAGATCATTTCAAGATCCTGTTGTACTTCTTCCTTTCATTAAAATTCTCTGCACACAGCATTCTCAGAGACACAGGTCCCGGTAGGAAACACAGAGTATCGGGTGTTCAGATAATATTTTTAAAAATATAAAAAATCTCTCCAGCTCCTTTCATTAAAATTCCCTGCGCACAGCATCCTCAAAGATGACATATATCCCGGTAGAAACCACAGAGTATCGGGTGTTCAGTTAATATTAAAAAAAAAAAACAAAAAAGTCTCTCCAGCGGGGAATCGAACCCCGGTCTCCCGCGTGACAGGCGGGGATACTTACCACTATACTACTGAAGATATTCAATCAGCCGCCAAATACCATCTCATATTCAATAGACGATCCTCAGTTGTCAGGGGTTGAGGGTTCGAATCCCGGCGTGCCCAAATATATTTTTATTATGTTATGTTTAACTTTTTTTTTAATAAAGTGAAATTAAATTGAATAGGTTATATTATTATTAAATTCTGTAAATATTTTAGTTTTTATTATTGTGACAACTGTTTTGGCTTTCAATACCGTTAGCAAACTGGTATATCACGTTGAGACGACTGATTTATACGATTTTTTTACCACTCCCCTATTTTTATTTGTGTACGCTTAAAGTTATTCAAGTGAACAACTTTCACGACAATATCAACCCGTATTCAGAAATTAGTGGCAATTCATGAAAAGGGATGATTCTACTATTAGGTACTTTTCCTTTATAACTAGAAGTTGTTTTTTTACATTTAGAGAGATACTTTTGCCTTGAACCTTTTTATGTATTTTTGAAACTGTATAATCTAATTATAATAATAAAAAAACATATTTTTTCAAAATTGAAAAAATAACTTTACTAGATACAATTTTAGATTTTCACGGCCAGAAGTATTTATTTATTTGTTTTGGGGTGTTGTGCTGTGTTGCGCTACCTCCTTCTTTCGCTAACGTTTCGGACAGCATCAGTGTCATCGTTACAGTGTCCATCATCAACACATCCATCCTGATGATGGACACTGTAACGCTTTCCGAAATGTTGTCTTACGAAGAAGGTTGCGCAACACGGCATAACACCCCAAAAACAAATGACAAAAATAACGATCTTTGGAAATCAATTTATATTTGTGTTATTTGAAAGTTATGTTATTTTTATTTGTTTTGGGGTGTTATGCCGTGTTGCGCTACCTCCTTTTTAGCCAACGTTTCGGACAGCGTTTCAGTGTCCATCAACAGCACATCTACCCTGGCTAAAGAAGGAGGTGGCGCAACATGACATAACACCCCAAAAACAAATAACAAAAATAACTTTACTAGATAAAATAACAATCCTTGGAAATCAATTTATATTTTTTTGTGGAAAAGAGTCGAAACGTCTAGAATTTAATTTTAAAATGACGTATTTCTGAAGAGCTATTCTCTATCTTTTGTGAGATCGAGATAGATCTCAGGCGAGATCTCCTGTCAGATTTGTGTGATTTTCTACGGCTGTCGTTGTTTTTCTATGGGCCGATGTCAGAACTTCAGCTGTGAGCTGTCACATATTTAGTTTAGGTCATTTTAAACACAAATTCCTGCAGTTATGCATGATTATTTATTCATTTCAGCCGTAGAAAATCACACAAATCTGACAGGAGATCTCGCCTGAGATCTATCTCGATCTCACAAAAGATAGAGAATAACTCTTCTGGTTACGGCTGGTTATTCCCTTTTAATAGATTTTAAATGTATCCAAGCATAGACCCTAATTTAAAAGTCATTTCAACCCCCAAAAAATTGTTTTTGGGTACTCTGTGTGTTGTAGTCACCAGTTTCACGCTTGAAGATACTACGAGTTTCCGTACACCTTATAAAACGGTCTCAACATGATCTAGTAACATTTAAATATATATATTAAATTGTTTAAATGAATAAGCTTAGATGTCACATTATTTATTCCATACGTTTGTATAATCATTTGGAAAAAATACCGAAATTTTTTATTCTCAGATTCACAAAGTTAAGTAAAACGTTTGCATTTATTAATAGAACATTTATTTTCGATATAATTTATTTTGTAAATAGTTGGACCTGCCAAATTTCTAAAAACACCCATGCATTACATAAAAAGTTAAACATTACATTTATTTGAGAAGTATACAATATCAATTCTTATAACAAAGAGATGCTTATTTTCCTGTCGTAATATAATAATATTGTAGATAAAAGATAATAAAAAACATAATGTACTACATATACAATAATAATAAATAGTTTAAAGTATTTCCTTAAAATTATTATAAATCTATCACATCAAGTTATATTTTTGGTCACACAGAAAAAAAAATGGCTGTTGTTGGGTGTGGCTAGGCCTTCCATTTTGTTCAATCAAGTTTTTAAGCACAAGCCTTTTAACATGTTTATTCAAATGAGGAAAAAGCAATTAATATTTTCGGTTACATTAAAAGTGACGAACATAAAAAAGGCGATGTTAAAAAACCACTTGTCAAAAAAAAACTTGCTTGTAATGTTTTCGGAGTGAAAATACAAGTTTTATTTGGGGAGTAATCGAAATGTAATATTAATCATTTCTGCCCTTCAAAGTGTTCTAGTAGTGATGTTGCACTAATTAATGTAATTAATATATGTATTCTTATGTACAATGGCGAATGTAATTCATGGATCGGGGGGTGAAGGTCGATAAGCCAAACATTTCTGACCTAATGCTACAAATACACCTGCTCATTAGTAGCACGAAAGTATGCTTCTATTGAGCAAATGCTACATAGAGACATGAGTGTCAGCGTCATTGCTAGTATTGAGCATGCTACTGGATTCGCGGGTGGAAGGAGGTGTGCTTTAAGCATCTTTGATTAGGTTAACTTATGAGCACGCTGGTATCGATTCAAATTCATAAAATCATCATAATTTTTTTGCGAAAGCATGCGCAAACGATTTTTATAACCACTGTCATCTTCTTCTCGCATCTCTACTAACAAATAATTACTTGCTCAAAGATTTGCTATCTAGATATTCAATTACGGACCAAATCTCGCCAATGATTCTTAAATAGATTCTTAAAATTGCGTTGAAAGCATTTACTTAGTTCTGGGCGAATGTAACTGACTCCATTTCTAACTCACACTGTTTTAATCATTGGTATTTTCTTGCGAAGCTACCACTTTGGACCAGTGCATTCTTAAAAATAGCACGTGTGTTCGATTATTTGCTCTGAGGACGCTTATTCATGAGTGTGCTTAAAACAAGCATGCCTTATACGAGCAAACAGTGTACAGTTGAGGAGCGCGCTCATTTTTAACATGCTCACTAGCACACTTATTTATGTGTCAGTACCTTAACTGTTTTCACACCCCGGCAGACAAATTACGTTATACCTTTTGAATATCGATAAAGATATGTTTATATGGCATCGATTCCAAGAATTGAAAACACTCTCGCTACAAAAGGGGGTAGTTCCATTCCCCCAAACAAGAGTTTTGTGCGCAATCTAAGTTGTTCTTTTCACAGACTCTATAGTTTAGGTTATCATAGAAAAAATATTCGCTGAGCTCCATTTAAAAAAAAATGATCCCATAACTATTTTTAGAAGATTTTAATTGTTACAAATCTTTCATATTCCGGTGAAAATACTACCCCCCGCCCTTCTCCTCCGGATCCATAATACTATTTTTAAATGTTCCTAACATGGGCTACGATACAATGCATATTTCAGATGTGGTCGATTTCGTTCGTCATCACTCAAAACAAAAAAGGCAAAATATGTTAGAACGATGACGTCACGGACGACCTCTTTGTGGGACTATTACCTCTTTTACTGTTATTCTACTGACCCCCTACGACCGTCTATGACTGGGACCCTATTGACCCCCCTTCCGATCATAAGATTATTTCAGTGTAGAATTTTTCCCAGGGCCAGGGTTAAAAAATAAAAATAAAATAAAACAATTATGCGGAGTATTTCATTGCTCAAGAGTTTTCAATTAAAAACAATTGTTTTTGTTTTTACAGTGCTTTTTTTAGAATGTGTTGCTTAATATTTCATTTTCATATGGCTATTTTTATAATGTCTTACAGCACCTAGTAAGTAATCTAGTAAACATTTGGTGGGCAGAATTTTTTTTCGTTACTTTGTCGTTTCTTTAATTTAAATTTCGTGAAATTTTCCCAGTTTTAAAGAATTAATTTTTATAAATTATAAGTTTTTTGAAGATATTACTTTTTTTTGTATGTTTCCTTTAGAACTTTTACTTAATATTTCACTAGAACGGTAAATTTCGGTCGAACAATTATTACATTGCGAAAATCTGGTAGTTGATTATTTGGTTACCTGTGTTAAATTTATTAATTCTTAAACAAATATCCAATACGTTTTTCGATTCCTTAATATAATTCTTACCGATTGCAGAATAAAACATGAAACTAAAATATAAATTACACGAATAAATTTTTACTATAATAATCACATACAAATACAATAAAATAAGTAATAATACTTTATGCTAATACTTATTCAAAGTTTGAGTTATCAAATAACATTGAATATTACTATAATTATTGTCTTTATCTAAAAATTAGATAAATGAACACTTATCATCTTACGAATATGTAGCACATTTGACTCCTTTCACAAAGCGATAGATTTTAGTCTCTCAAAATAAAATTAGTTTGAATTTTTTAAATTGTTATTGGGCAATTAGAGTTGACGCAAACAACACACACTGGATTATGTGTAATGGTTATGTAATGTAATAAGACCGGTCAGTAGTTGAGTGGGCATCGCGTTTGGGTCCCACCCGGGCGTCCCATGTTCGATTCCTGGGCTGGCTAAGTCCTCCATCACAACACAAGCAACATTTTCGGCTTTCTGTGGTGGTAGTGAGAGATTTTCAAACATTTTTGGGTTATTCGTAAGCCGGGAATGTTTGTTTTTTTTTTAAATAAAAAATAAATAAAAAATATATGTTTAAAATTTCGACAGTGATTTCGACAGTAATGTTGACACTGAGAGGTTTACGCCTACTTATTGTTTTTAAGTAAAAGGGGACAATTTAGACAAAGCATTGCAAAATGTTAAGATTCAAAATTAAACGAATTTCTTTGTTTTAACCACTATTTTTATTGTTTATAAAACCGACCGAAAACCTCAGGGTTTACTAAAAACAAACAGTTTACAAAAAGTTTTTAGTAAACCCTGAGGAAGTGAGCATCGCTCTCGAAACATGTCGGTTTTATAAACAATAAAAACAGTCAATTATTTATACGAAAAACTCTATTTTTATAACTTTTGAAGGTTATTCCCATCAATGTAATATATCATTGAAGAAAAAGATAAAAATAATAATCTAAACGAAAATATAAAAGAGAACAAGACACAGAAAAACAGAAAAAGAAAATGGTCGCAACTGGGACTCGAACCCAGAACCTCTCGTCTGTCAAACCGTCATATTAATCAATCTCATATTTCAAATAATTTTCAGAATTAACAATATTATTTTCAACTATTTTTTTTCTTTTTTCTCAGAAAATGAAAAAAGAGGTTTGGGTTATTATTGTTATCTTCTTCTTCAATAATAAAAATAGTGGTTACAACAGAGAAATTCTTTTAAGTTTGAATTAAAATGGTGCCACAAAATAAATTTGCTTGAACATTTGATCGCTTAGAAATATGTTGGATGCTTTAATTGCCTTTAACAAAATCGACTATTTTTATAAATCTTTTTACTTATAATCCCAATAAAATATATATTATCAGGCCTATAAAAACTGTTTTAATGTTCAAAATCTCTTACCTACGAACCCCTTTTCGGTAATGGTTTTAAAGCATAATGTGGCAAACGAAATTTTTTTTACCACCTTAACTTCGCAAAACATAATGAAAACACACTTTTAAACGATGTTTTTTTCTTGCGTGAATCAAAACAGACGGCTGTTTTACCTTCTGTCATGTACTTAAATGGAGTTATCGTTAGCAGCCTGAATCCGAATGTTACGTGCATCGCCTTAATAAGTTTATACTTTTTAATTGTTCTCTAGATTTTATGTCCGGGTTAAATCTTTCCCACAGGAAAAACTTAACCCTTCCACACACTTTTCCACAAATGATCATCTAGTCAATCCACGCGATGTAATTGCATTGTATAAGTATAATAAATACAAAACTATACAAGAACAACACGTCAACCTACCAGAGACCATATGGGAAAATACCGACTCCAGATATTTTCATATCAGAGGGTTCGGCTCGATAGAACTCCTAACTGGACCGATAAATCCTACTGATCCCTCAATATAAATATTTAAAAAATCTTTCGTAATCCTACATGTGTTTCATATGACTGGTTTTTGCATTTTTATATAAAGATTCTTTGACAAATCTAATGAGCCTAAATTTTGAATTAGAGAGCTAGGTATAATGCCAGTAGCCGAAATAACAAATGTTAATATTTTTATAGTCCGAGAATGCCAAATTCTTTTAATCTCATTTCCTAAATCTGTATATTTTCTAATTTTTTCAGAAACAGATTTTTGAATATTACAGGAATTTGGAATAGCGACATCAATGATATAAGTTGTTTTTTTTCATCAATGACATAAGTTATTTTTTCGAATTTTATATGTATATAGTTTTAAAATTTGTTATTTCCATCACAGTACTTAAAAAAATCAAATTCACTGGAATTTTCTTTCTGGAGTTGAATGACAAGTTTTATACATGCAAAAAATGCATATGTTTGAATACTGTGTTCGTGTCAACTCTGGTTGCGATACCAATAATTGAAGAGCTTTTCGAAATGCAACATAAATGGTCTTCCTGGAAATGTTTTCCTGAAACATTTCAATGTTTAATGAGCGCGTTTTAGGAAATTCGAGCAAACCTTCGGATAAAACGTCAAGTATCAAAACATCTAGGCCAAGAAGGCTATATTATTATTTGAGTACAAAATGAAGGTATCGATAAAAGCGTAGTTTTATAATTTAAGTAATTATATTTTCACAACAGTCAAATCTAATTATTGAGGGCTATAATATGGCTACAATATTTAAATTAAAGTCAAACATTTGACCACAAAGAAAAAACAAAAAACATTAAAAAATTGTTTTAAAATATATTCCTTTGCAAGGACAATTTCAAGATGACAGCTGACATTTGTAGGTAGCACGTGGAGCAAAAGTTTACTCTAGATGTTGGCGTAATAATATAAAACAAATTATTATCACAACAGTCAAAACAAATTATGGAATTAATAGTTATATAAAAATCAAAATTCTTTGGGTCAAATTAACTTTGACCCAAAGAAAAATTAAATACATGTAAGTTTATCGATGGATTAACGTACATTTATTGTATGTCCACTTTTAGGCAAATTTGATTTATACCGTGTTATGGGATGTCTTTGACCAATCTTTAACCAGTGATGGCGTACATTATTTGGAGTAAAAAATTTAAATGAAATGTCCTATCGTAACTGGCTACTCAGCTGAGTAACCGTCCAACCCCTCACTCCGACCCTACCTATCCAATACCCACTGTTTTTTTGTTTTAAGATGAATAAAAATATGAGAAATATCACCGGAGACCAAATAATGTCAGGATTTACTGGTTAAAGCAGAGATTCTCAAACTTTTTTTCTCATAGACCAATTTCAAAATTTTACTGGTCGCGGTGAACCCCCTGCTACCATATTCCCAAAACTCGACACGCGTTGAACTGATATTGAATGATCTACGACTTTTTCAACGGGGCAAAATGGACCAATATTCGAGATTATATTTGCCACAACGGAGGGGGCGTAACGGAATAAGGGACGGGAGCGAGAGGGGGGGGTATGGTTATGTTCCCATCCCAATCAGTGCACACATATCTCATTACGCCCCCCCCCCCCCCCCCTTGTCTAGCTGGGCGTTTTAAGATCTCATGCATAACCGGTACAACAACGTGCGCTGTACCTACGCCAGTCGCTCTGTTATGGAGGGGGTGTAATGGGATATGAGACGGGGTGGGATGGGATATGGATATGGGGCACGGGATGGGTCTCAATCGAAACCAGTTACAACTTGTGAACCCCCATTTCTTTATCACGCCTACGTGAACCCCTGTCGGGGCTCCCGTGGACCCCTAGGTGTCCACCTGGACCACTGAAAATCACTGAGTTAAAGAAAGTCAAGTACTTCCCTTAACGCCCTCTATTATTATAGTTTAACATGTTAATATTTGTATATATTAACCATATTTTACACAGACAATGTATGCCATAACCCACATATATTCATATTTATTTCAATTTATAAACTTAAACTTAATACACGACAGAGTGAGTCAAACATTCAAATACGCTTGTTTCAAAACTAATTATTCTGGACATACAATAAGCGTGCTTTAAAACATCATTATTCTGGTGAACCGACAGTTGGACCCCTGACAGTTGATCCCTGACAGTTGGCACCTGAAATTATGATTAATATAAAATTAAATTTTTTTGGGAATTATTTACCAATACCAAATCTAAAATCGATTTCAAAAATATATTTTGTAATAAGCTGGTATGTATATCAAACGAATTAATTTTCAGTATCTTTACACGATTTTTTTGTACTTAATGCATGCATTTTGTTCAGGTATATCGTATTTTCCTAAACCGACTGCAAATTATATATAAAAATGCCGGGGGTTAACTGTCAGGGGATCAACTGCCATGGAATCGTAATGCTAGTCTTTCAACCTTAAAAGATAACATTATGACTGATTGTTGTCGAAAAACATTCTTTACTCCAAGAAGGTGCATAACACGTCTTTTCGATCACTTATCATTTCTCTTATGAAGATTTTTGAGGTGAATTTTAAACCCCCTTAGAGTTTCAATATCATGATCTTCAAAGTTTCGTGTGGAGCTGGTACTTCAAAAACTGGAAGTCCACTTCTGGGGTCGAGGTAATCATGGTAATAAAGCTCCTTTAGGGTTTCCAGGCCGTTCTTTTCGCATATCCTTTGGGAGAATTTTCCAGTGGCGTCGCCTTTAAATAGCTGAAACAAAAGCCCACTCAGTTATACAATCAAAATTCTCAATCATTTCGGCGCCGTTTTTTAAAAAGGTATTTAAGATACCTCTAAAAGTTGTTGGGCCGGGGACCCACGTGTGTTTTTTATATCTTTGTTTTCTCGCCTTAATAAAAATGCTAGAGAGAGGTAGTTGAGGTTGGCTGAAAAAGCATGACGATGGGGCCAGCCTCAAAATTTGTGACCTCCACTATGTAAATCATAGCGGACTTCACATCACGCTAAACATTCACACCTTACGAAACACGGTCTTGTCGAGATCCACTACTCCGTCGGAATAGGACGAGGGGGGTCCGAAATAATTAGAGGTGCATGGCCCTTTGCAACACAATCTACTTAACACGATCACAGCCCATCACCGACCACCTGTCTCCGGATCTTCACATTGAACTAGGCTTTGACTTCGCTACCCCTGGATTCCCGCTTCTTCCCCCTTCTGGATACCCCGACCATAGCAGTTCACGGCAAATCAAAGCCAAGCACCCACTGAATGAGCAGGCCCACCACATCGGACACAGCGATTACCTATGGACGGCGCCATATTTTACAGTCTGTATGAGAGATGAAACGTCCATTACATTAGTAATCATTTGTTGGAGACAAGGCATGATTTTGATTAAAATGTTGGTATGGAGATTTTACGCTCCTAATATCAATTGTATCCATTTAGATTTTAGATAAACTTGAAATTTTAGATATCAGAAATAGTGTAAAGAAGAGTTTAAATATTATCAATAATCAAAAAATTGACCAGATTAAATTTGTTGGACAGTTTGATAATTAATTCAGAATGCGAAACAGATGTCACGCGTAATAAAAATTACATGGCAGAACTTATTTAAAAATAATCTTGTTCTTATAAATCGAATAATTATATTATTAAATATGTAAAAACAATTAGACTGGTGGAAACAAAAAATAATGTTAAAATTTTTAAAATCCTTTTGATTGCCCTCTGTAAATTTTGTTCCCATTGTTTACACAATAACGCAGTATTATCCTCCTCCTCTTCCATCCCTTCCCCTCCCTACACCGACCATTCTCCCTTCCCTTCTACATTTCTGATTTTATGTTTTAAATTAAGTTTTAAGTAAACTCTAAAGATGTAAGCATTGCTTACGAAACGTGTTGTTTTTAAACAATAAAAGCGGTTAGATCTAAGTATTTGATTATTTTTAATGAATAGACAGAATATAATACCTTATACCCGCTAGACCTGGCCAGGTTGATACTCCTCTTCAGCAGCTCTCCAGCCAGCCCCTTTCCCCTGGCCTTGCTGCCAACAGACATGATCCTGCACTCCAGGATGCTGTCCACCTGGTACCTGTTGAAGAGGTCCAGCTTCTCAGTGACGCTGTACAGCAGCGTGAAGATCTTCCGGAACTTCTCGTCGTCCATAGTGCGTAGCTTCTCCAGGGATTTGGCGGTGTCGCCGGGACGCAGAACTCCGTTTAATGCCGCACCGACGATCTGATGAACAGAGAAGATAGGCTTATTGCTGATGCTACCAATGGGAGTAGCACGGAAACACTAAGGCGGAAAAACATAGAGATTCAAGCACTAACTTTTAGTGTCTTAGCAGGGCTGGTGGGTACGTGCGTGGAGACATTTTGAAGTCTCCAACCGGACGCTCTTGACCCAACGCTTTGCACCGCGGTGACAGGGATGGATTCATACGTCCGTCACTCCTAGACACATCGACCCAGCAAATTTTTACCCATCCCTCATACCGTTTTTATTCCCAGAACCTCCTCTCCCTCCTTACCCTAAAAATACTCTTCCCACAGCGTCTCCAAATATGAAATAGGTCTGAGGGATTATTTTTCCTCAGGGTATTATATACGTATTAATGATAGACGAAACAGAAAAAGGTGCCATCTAGAGACATATAAATTATTTTCATTTCGTCGTAGCCATGAAATCCTGATTTCAAATAAGCTATTCAGATTTTTTAAGTCAAAACTTCTTTAGCACTCGATGAAATGAAAAAGTGAGACTAAAAAGAGATAAACACATAAATCTGAAGGATTTAGCCTGCGAAAGAATGGGAAAGAATAACCGTTCTCCTTTTTTCGTTTTATCGAGTTTCAAATCACAACGGTGCTAAAAAAGTTTTTACTTCAATAAAGCAAATAATAATATTATTTTATTGAAATGTAATACAATATTATCTTGAAAAGCTACAGTAAACATATCTTTGTTCGACCTACATAATCTCTCCATTATTCTCCATCACTACGAGTATATATTGACACTCGTCTTTATTCCAACCGAGCGATAAAATATCGAATTCCATTTCAATTACTTAAGAGGGTGTTGTATGAACCACCCCCAATAGGTTTCCATCGGTTGATTGAAAGTTGCGGTGAAATGCTACGTTATTATTATTGTCATTCAATCATGATTAAATGTAATTTCGATAGTAACTTGGTACCTCTCTGCTAAAATTGACAAATGATTATAAATAAAATGTTGTTGTAGAAAGTAATCGATTTGTGGCTTGACATCTTTAATAAAGCAAATATTTTGTGTAAAACCACGAATTTTAATTAATTTATTTAAAAACATTTGTCAATTTTAGCAGATAAGTACCAAGTTACTATTAGAATTACATTTAATCATTATTGAATGACAGTAATAAAAACTTAGCATTTCACCGTAGATCTTTTAAACTACACAACGGATTTTCATGCTGTTTTCACCAATAGATAGAGTGATTTATTTGTATAATATATGCGTATTATAGTAGAGAAAAGCCGAGAAATTCAAAAATTCAATTCAGGCAGCGGGCAGCGGGCTGGCAAGCGGGCGGTGTGGATTTGATATGTATGCAAAATAACAGATGGCCACAGCAACGTGTGGCCGGGTCTGCTAATAATTTTATTAAGTTATAAAAATAACAATAAATAACACAGTTATTGAAAAATAATATTGTTTCATTTGTTTCTAACAGATAATGAGCCGAAGAAAGCTAATACATTGTAATGTAAGCTTGTAGAAATTTAAAAATTTTAAAAATGAAATAACATTGATTGTAAATAATAAAAAAAATTAAATAACATTGATTATATATAATATGTAATTATTGCAATAATAATTCGTTCCCTCGTTTTCTATAAGTGATATGTGAATTCCTATAAGTGAATTCCGTTTTATAAGAAGAAACAAGTACCTACATATATATTCGTTTTCATCTTTTCAGCAGTGACGTATAAATGTATAAATCACAGGATTTATACTTTTCATAAGTACAGATAGGCCACTTTATTTGCGCCGCCCCTTCCTCCTTCTTAGAAGTTGCCACCTATCATCATCATTCACTTGTAGGCTGCCACCCCTAGGCTGCGGCCCATACGGCCTATTGACAAATCCAGAACTGCTTCTCAGCAAGGGTTTGTATTATGGGCATCACTTACATTCATTTTTACGTGTGGCATCACTGTCACCTTTCCGAAAAATATCTCGGCACCGCTCCGAGAATGACCGTGCAAATTATTCCGTTCCTAGCACTCGATCCAACCGCCCGTTCGCGTTTTGTACCTCTCTACCCGTTTCATACGTGAACACTAATTGTGTAAATTATTAAAATCTTAAATAAATGTTAAATCACTCAAAGAGTACAGTGTTATCAATCATCATCCAGTATAATCATTGAACACAGGATCGCGGCCTGAAAGTACCGCGACCCCCAGGAGCCTGACTATTCCTCGTGGTTGAGTATTAATATACACTCGTCTGATGAGAAGACGGAGCACAGGTCAAACATCCTCCACCAGCTCCTCAGCCTCTGGAACCAATTCTTTCAACCTTGGTAATCCCGACGCTCAAAAACTACTTTCAACAGTATCATATGGGCCTATCTCTCCCTGCCATACGTTACAAGATAACCATTTATGATACTACGCCCCGAAAATATATTGTACACCAAAAATTATAATAAACAGCTACATTAAACATAAAATGTTAAATTAATGAAGCAAAACACAAGCGTTGTTTGACAACTCCAACGTGTCAAAATAATATTTTGAACTATCAGTAAAGTTTAGACAGCTGTCAAGCAATAGTGATGAATTATCAATGCTTACCTATTGCTTATAATATACCATGTAACCCAGAGGTTCCCAAACTTTTTTTCTCGTGGACCACTTTCAAAATTTTACTGGTTTCGGTGGACCTCCTGCTGCAACATTTCTACCATATTCCCAAAACTCGACACGCGTTGTACTGAATATAACGCTGGAGTTGTGGTCTGTCACAAGGGGGGGAGGGGTGGGTTATGTGATATGAGGTGGGGGACGGGATGGGATATAGGCACGGGATGGGTCTCAAAATGACAATTTTTCATCTAAAAAACTATTGAACTATCTGCCTACACTGACAGGTAAAGCCAAGCCAACATTTTTGTTCTTTACTATCGAAACCAGCAGGCTTATTCTCTATCTTTTGTGGGATTGTTATCGAGATAACGGACAGAGACACGAGATATCGTGATCTCCTGACAGATTTGTGTGATTTAATTGTTTTTTCTATGTACAACGTACATTAAATGAATAAATAATCATGCGTTCTTGCAGGAATTCATGTTTAAAACGATCTAAACTAAAATATGTCACAGTAAACATGTAAAAATCACACAAATCTGCTAATCTGACAGGAGATCACGTCCGTTATCTCGATAACGATCCCACAAAAGATAGAGAATAAGCCTGCAGATAAATTTTCGTGGACCCCCACTTACAACTTGTGGACCCCCATTTTTTTATCACGTCTACGTGGGCCCCCGTCGAGTCTCCCGTGGACCCCTGGGGTTCCATCTGGACCACTTTGGGAATCACTGATGTAACCCCAAAATGTAGTGAATGTATAACTTATTTAATTTGAAGGAAAGCTTAACTTTAATGTTTATATTGACTTTCATTACGCACCTAATACTTATACTTTGAAATTACAATTAACTTCGTATATTTATATATAATATACTCTTAGTATCGTCCTGACGTAAGACCGCCATTCAGAATTGAAACATAGAAATGACTTGTATGGTGACCAGAACTGAATAGCCAGATATCTCCCCACCTTCCTCTTCCCCATTTCCTTCCCCTCATCACTAACTCCAGTCTCAATATACCCCAAATGGGGAAGCCATTGACTGGCTCCAGACGGGAGCAGTGAGACCACGGCATGCGGTATTCACATTATAAATTTTTGAAGTGAAACTTCTTTAGCGCCGTTAGTGACTTGAAATTCTGGTGAAACGGAAATGCGTCACAACTCAGTTCTACGCAAATACTCCGTTCTAATATAAAGCCATAAATTCGCACTTCGGCGCGTGCCTTCCATAGCGTAGTTAGCAAGGTGCCTGACATCAAGCGAACGGGGGCTCGAATCCTACGAAATCCAAAAAAAAAAACATTTTTATTATGTGAAATCAATATCCAATCTTCAAAATCACTTTAAAAAACAAGCAAAAGAAAAGAAAGCGATATCTAGCGACTTTCTGGTTTCACTTCTAACGCGTGTGAATTACACACTCTGATTTTTTTTTAAATTACATGCCTCGTTTTTATACAGTTTATTTATCAGATGTGCAGGTATCTACGTAACGAATCTTGAACAAAACCTAGAATGTTTAATATTATTATTTTTTTATTTTGATTTAGAATATTTTACATTTTGTATGATTTAATAATGTTTGCTCACTGGGTGGCTAACCCGTGCTGAGGCCACTTATAAATTCCCATTGCGCCTATCAGTCCCAATAATTATGTACCTTGAATTTTGTTAAGGGTTGTTTAGTGTTGTGATAAATTATGACATACTTCACAGTATTTACATTAATTTCCCCTTTGCTCATATCATCCCCAATATGTAGTGTATCTTGAATATTAATGTTAAGGGGTGTTTTACTCCGACCCCCACGAAACAATAGCGCCTTCCGATAAGGCAAGTCGGCAGCCAAGGACGATCATTGGAGCCCCAAGCAATCAATAACTACTAAGAAAGCGCTCTGGGAGTACCGGTGAACTTTCGAACAAAATTATTCGACTAATTAATGAGATTTAGAATGGTAGACTACGTTTATATCAGGGATATTTTGACTTATTTTTAATTTAAGAGAATTATGGGACGACGGCCTCCGTGGTCCCGAGGCAAGACTCTCGACTCACAATCCGAAGGTCGCGGGTTCGAACCCGGCGTGCGCAAATAAATTTTATTTGATTAATTTGTGTTATTTCACAATTTATTCATTTAAAATAATATATAGTATATTTGCGGCACGTTCCAGAGTGGAAGATACTATCAGTATCGTCCTGGTGTAAGACCACCATTCAGAATTGAAACGTTGCTTGAAATGGCTTTAGCCGTGTTTAGTGACCAGATCTGAATAGCCAGGTACTTCCCCACCTTCCTCTTCCCTATCTCCTTCCCCTCCCCACTACCTTCAGCCTCACAACATACCCCATGGTTGCGCAAATCAATTCGTTCGTAGGCGGGTGCGGTGCGATTCTAAAACAACAATCACTGGAAAACTACTCAAAGGAAAAGGAAAAGGATAGGTATTGCCAAAACTCACCGAGTTCACTCGACATTTGCCGCTGGTTCTGTGGTCCTTTTAATTCTCCCTTGTCTTTATAATAGTTCACTTGTACACATATATACGTAAACACGGTTACTTCTGCAACCGCGGCGGTGTGGTCGATAAGTTCGCAAATTAAACTTAGGGCGTTACTTTTCAATTAAGTAAAATGCACAAATTTCTCCGAACTCGAGACGGGTGCGTTTTTCCACAAGTCAAATAAAAAACAAGTGAATGCGGAAATCGAACGTTTTATTGGGTTTTGTCTTGGCACGGGATGGGTAGGTACTTGGATAGAGGAACTGGGCAGGTACTTGGGTAAAGCAGTTTTCCAGTAGGTACTAAATCAAACAAAAGAACATTGATTGGCGCAAACATCCCCCTCGCCTTGAAAGGGTGAGAAATCCCCCTTTCTAAACAGCATTGTGATAGCATTATCGCACAAATAAACAAATAAAACCAAATACTTATTCTAAATTCCTAACTATATTTTTAACTAAATCTATCAATAATATCCTATTATTGAGTCGGCAAAGGGTAAAGCTTCACTACCGGACGAATGTATGTTCCCGACGCCGTTTTAACGCGAGCAACACGAATTACTTCGTCCTTTGCGGGGAAAACCTCGACAATTACTCCTAGCGGCCAATGCAATGGAGGAGCGTTTTCTGTCCCCACAATTACTACTAAACCGACCTTGACTGGGTTAGCGGGAGTATTCCATTTTGGACGTACTTGCAAGGTATGCAAATAATCTAACCTCCAACGTTTCCAAAAAGATTGAATCAATTTATCGAGCAAATCATGACGCGATAGAAGGTTCAAATTATCATCCTCGATGGTCATGGCGGGCAGGTGTTTCAATAGAGTAGTCATTAAGAAATGAGCGGGGGTTAACGCGAGAGGTTCAGATGGATCTGAAGAGAGCGTCCTACATAATGGCCTTGTATTTAGAATGTTTTCTACCTGTGCGAGCACTGTAGTTGTCTCTTCGAAAGACAGAATCTGATCTCCTATTACGCGAAAAAGATGAGTCTTCATACTTTTGATATTTGATTCCCAATTTCCACCAAAATGTGGTGCTGTTGGCGCATTTAGATGCCAGTTTATTCTATTATTGGCCAAAACACTTGCGAATTCTTCACCAAAATGTGAAGACGTTGAAAATGCGTGCAATTCATTCAATTTTCTCTTGGCTCCTACAAAGTTAGTTCCATTGTCCGAATATAAATTTGACACGGGACCACGGCGGGAGAGAAAGCGCTTGAATGCATTCAGGAAGCATTCGGTACTTAGACTTGATGCTAGTTCAAGGTGTATCGCTCTTGTAGTTAAACACACAAATAAGCAAATATATGCCTTTTGGGAACGAATTCCACGTCCACGTGATGTGGTTACTTTTAAAGGCCCGGCAAAGTCTATGCCGACGTGCGTAAATGGCTTTACAGATGAAGTAACACGGCAATCCTTATGATCGGCCATTAAAGGTGCGATTGTTTTAGGGTGTAGCCGAAAACATGAATTGCACTTATGTACTCGATTTCGAATCAAACTACGGGCTGATAATATCCAATATTTCTGCCTCAAAATAGACATTAATAATGCGGGACCCGAGTGGCAATGAATTTGATGATAATGATCAACCAATAAATTCAAGATGTGATCCTTTCGTGGAAGGACTATGGGGTGTTTTTGATCATAATTTAAATCCGAATTAACTAATCGACCCCCCAATCTTATTAGTCCGTTGTGCAAAAACGGCCTCAAGCGTTGAAACACGGGTTTACACGTTTTTCTTTGTTGAAGATTGATAAACTCACGGGGAAAATAAGCCAATTGTATTTCGCGAAACACTCTGAGTTCTACGAACTCCAAGTCCGATCCGCTTATGTGTCTTCGATATGGCAACACTTTAAGAAATCGAAATACATGAACCAAACAACGTAATAATTTATTCCACGAAGAAAAGCGTTTTGACAAAGTGAGTATTTCATACTCCTCCGAACTAGAAGTTACTAGCAACGACATAGTCTTCTGTTCGGGTGGTTGCGTCACCATGGTGACGTCAAAAGCGGTAATAGGCCACTGCTCTGGCCTTAATTTCAGCCATGGTGGGCCATGAAACCATAGCGGGTGATCCAAAATCTGATTGGGGGTAAGCCCACGCGACAGACAATCAGCGGGATTTTCTGTGCCTGCAATATGAAAAAAACTGTTGGCCGATAATTCTGCTTGAATTTTAGTTACTCTATTGGCCACGAATGTTCCCCATCTATGAGGAGACGATTGAATCCAACAAAGTGCCACAGTGGAATCAGTAAATGCGCATATTTTATCAATTTTCAAGCGTTTTTCCAAGGTTTCTACTACCTTATGCATTAATTTTGCAAGTATTAATGCAGCACAAAGTTCTAATCGTGCGAGAGAAACGATTTTCACTGGAGACACCTTTGATTTTGCACAAGCAATATGTACTGAATTGGCACCTTCATTTTGTATATGAAAATAAATTACGCCACCGTAAGCCTTTTCACTAGCATCTGCGAAACCCACAATGGTTACAATGGTTCTGGATGTGATTCCAGCATGGCGCGGAATTTTTATTTTATTTAGTGACGATAGTTCCTCGCAGAATTGCGTCCATATCCTCACAATATTTGCGGGAGGCTCATCATCCCAATCACATTTACATATCCATAATTGCTTTATTAAGAGCTTAGCGTATAGTACGACAGGTGCGATGAAGCCCATAATGTCCCATATTTTGGCAACACAAGACAATATATTTCTCTTCGTACAAATCGATTTAGGTGTAGAAGTGACAAACGAGAAAAAATCGGAATTTGGTGACCAGCATAATCCTAATACCTTATGCATGGACACTTCATCAAATTCCTTTATCGCTGACAAGCGATGCGAATCTGGAATGGATTCCAGAACCTCTTGCGAATTGCTGGTCCACTTGACAAGATCAAACTGGCCAGTCTTCAATAATGCAATTAACTGGGAGGACGTTTCTTTTGCATTCTCTTCAGTTTCCATACTAAATACAAAATCATCCATGTATAAAAATTCTTCAATGATTTTCTTTGCTTCAGGAAAAGCTTCTCCTTCATCAGAGGCCAATTTTCTGATCGTGCGTAAAGCTTGAAATGGGCTGGATTTAAGTCCAAAACAAACGCGGTTAAACTGGTAGGTATTAATATCCTCGTTTGGCGAGAAGCGATACAAAATTCGTTGATATCTTCTGTCACTTTCCTGCACTCCTATGCACAAAAACATTTTGCGTATATCAGCCGAGAGTGCTATTGGAAATACACGAAAATTCATTATTATATTAAATAAATTCCCCTGTAAATTTTCTCCACTATACAAAATATTATTCAATGATACCGAAGTGCTTGTTTTTGCACTTGCGTCCAGGACTATCCTCAAACTCGTGGTGATCTTGTCCTCTCGTACAACTCCGTGGTGCGGTATTATATAAGATGGCGCTTCATTCTCCCTATTTGGAGTGACAGGAGACAAATAATCCTTCTCTAAATATTCACTAATAATATTATTATAAGCTTCTCTCAATTTAGGAGAGGCTTCCAATTTGCGTTCGAGGCATAAAAAACGTTTCTTTGCTATTGCAAACGAATCCCCGAGTGCTGAAGCATCTTGCTTAAATGGTAAGGCTACAATATACCTTCCATTTAGAGGATCTCGTGATGTTGTTCTTTGATACATTTCCTCACATTCACGATCTTCAGGACTTTTTATTGACGGCACATTTACCTCTTCTAATTCCCAAAATCTTTTGAGGCAAATATCTTCTGATTCGTCTATCATGGCACAACAAGATACGGTAGCATTTTCCTCAACTCGAGTTGGTGCTGCTCCCAAAATAACGTATCCTAGGACTGTTTCCAAAGCGTGCAGATTATGCCTCTGCGAAGGGTCCTGAATCCTTTTGGATAACAGGAGATGCGGGAAGAGCTGGGCTCCTATCAACATGTCAATCCCTCCTGGTTCTCCATACGATTCGTCTGCCAAGGGTAAGTTTTTCAAATATGCCAATGAAGATACGTCAACTTTGGCGGTAGGTAAGCGTTCTGTTACCTTGTCCACTATCAACGAAGTTACATTGTAATTTATTTCCCGATTAAAACGACAATAAATTTTGGTATTTATGGAGCCTCTAATGGGTTTAGATGACCCTCCGATTCCTTTGACTGTGGAACAAGAGGGGCGTTGGTATTCATAGAAACCCAATTTTCTGCAGCAATCACGAGTAATAAAATTGCTTTGAGATGCAGTATCTAATAAACATCTTATAAGATGTTCATTACCTTGTGCGTCCATTATACCAATTTGTGCGGTAGCCAGCAAAATTGTACGATGTGCATTGCGATTGTAAGGTCGAAAAGTTGAAAACGTACACAAAGATACATCAGATTTCGAGCAGCCCTCTTTTGGATCAATTGATTGATCGGTGGTCTGGTTTTCCATTCTTTGGGCGTTCCGAGAATCTGACTGCCCTCTGTGTGACGCACCCTGTTCTTCAAAATGTAACATTGTGTGATGGTACTTGTCATTACACTTATGACAGTTTGCGTTTGAATTACAATCCCGAGCTCTATGTTTATTGCTAAGGCATCTAAAACAAAATCCCTTTGTCTTGACGAAGTTGAATCGTTCCTTTATGGTTAATGTTTTAAAATCCTGACATTGATATAAATGTCCGTGCGATGGCCTTTTACAAAGTAAGCATTTATTAAGCGGCCGATTTTCGGTTTTACCTAAATCGCTACCAGCGCTTATAAATGCTTGCGTCGTTCTTTGTGATTTCTTTAACGTCTCCATATGTGCGGACGATTTTCTTGTTGCGCCTGTTCGTTGCAAAACCTTGATTTGCTCACGAACAAATTTTATTAAATCTTCAAACGAAGGAAAATCGGTTTCACGAAAACTTGTTTCAAAACCCTTTACGGAATCCAAATCAAGTTTCTTCAATGCGATATGAAGAAAAATGAAGTCACACAAATTATCCAAATTTACATTTTTGACTGCAGCCACAGCAGACGCGAAATGATCAATAAACGATTCCAAATTATTAAGATTAGCTACCGTAAACGACTTGAAATCCAAAATGTTATCAAGGTATGCGGAAGAGATAACGCGTTTATCATTATATTTCTCGATTAAAGAAGTAAATATAATGTCGTAGTTTTCAGGTGACAATACGATACCTGAAAAGGTTGTTTGAACCCGTTTACTAACTTTTCCCAACAAATAATATAATTTTTCTGAATTTGAAAGGGACTCATTATTGTGTACTGTATTAACAAAACTAGAATAGAATAACGGCCAATTATTTATCTCTCCATCAAAAAACACTAATTCAATAGGCGGGAGTTTGGGCGTATTACATCTTTTAATTTGTGAATCTAATGGCGGTTTTTTCTCTTGAATCAAATTAAGTGTGCGTTTGATTTTACAATACATGTCTTCAAAATTCATCCAACTTTCGAAATCCGGATTATAATTGGAATCGATTTCCAAATTAATTGAATTTATTTGCTGGTGTATATCTTTGTATTCATTTCTAGTTGAATCTAACGTTTCTACTAACGATAAAAATTCCTCCTGAATATTTTCGTCAGAAATCCCCTTTGAAAGATCGAATAGTTTTTTAATACGTCCCTTGAACGCGTCACCTTGCGACATCAACAATTTCAATTTCTTTTCTTTATTTGTAGCCATGATGACAAAGAATAATTCAATAAAAATAATGAGATAACTCTATTGCGTTTTAACGATTAAACAATCCGGAAGGCGTGGGGTTAAAACACCTAAACGGCAATCGAAAAGGTTAACAAACTATCAAACAGAGCGATACGTCTGGCGTTTGGACTTATCTGTGGTTAAATAACAAATTTTGAATCTTTCACTATGAATGTAGATTCATCTATTTGACAATGCTATCACAATATTATATACGAACGAATTTAACGTATCCGGCGTCGATTAGGACCAAATGATGGTTGCGCAAATCAATTCGTTCGTAGGCGGGTGCGGTGCGATTCTAAAACAACAATCACTGGAAAACTACTCAAAGGAAAAGGAAAAGGATAGGTATTGCCAAAACTCACCGAGTTCACTCGACATTTGCCGCTGGTTCTGTGGTCCTTTTAATTCTCCCTTGTCTTTATAATAGTTCACTTGTACACATATATACGTAAACACGGTTACTTCTGCAACCGCGGCGGTGTGGTCGATAAGTTCGCAAATTAAACTTAGGGCGTTACTTTTCAATTAAGTAAAATGCACAAATTTCTCCGAACTCGAGACGGGTGCGTTTTTCCACAAGTCAAATAAAAAACAAGTGAATGCGGAAATCGAACGTTTTATTGGGTTTTGTCTTGGCACGGGATGGGTAGGTACTTGGATAGAGGAACTGGGCAGGTACTTGGGTAAAGCAGTTTTCCAGTAGGTACTAAATCAAACAAAAGAACATTGATTGGCGCAAACACCCCAATTGGGGATGCCATAGTCTCACTGGCTCCAGACTGGAGCGGGACTCTTGTGCGGTATTTCATATAAAAAAATAAAAAAAAAATTATAAAAGTCATGTTCTAAGTATGCCATCACTAATACAGGTAATATGCAAAAAAAAATCGCTTGAATTACGAAAGGTGGTTTTTATTTATTTTGTAAATAATTTAATAGAAAATAAAAAAGATAATCGAGGAAAACTTTCGCAGATAATTTTCATCATAAAATCGTTTTATGAAGGTTGTTTCTTATATGCTCATGCATTTTTAATGAAAGAACTAAATTTTTAGTAGTTGAAGCTTATTTTTTGCAAAGTATTTTAAAACTTTTTTTTATTTTAATTCTCAAAGTATTTTAATTTTTTTATTTATTTTAATACTCAAGCGCGATGATGGAAAAAGCTTTTTTTACACTATCTCTATGCAGGAGGTCCCGAGAAAAAATAATTCCCTCAGGACCTATTTGAGGATGATGTGTGAAGGTAATTTTAGGGAAAGGGAGGAGAGAAAGTTCTGGAAAAGAAAAAAGTATGAAGAGTAGGTAGGAATCTGGGGGTTAATACTCCTGCAGATGGCGATGGGTCGAGAGAGTCCGGCTAGAGGCTCAAAATGTCTTCCTCAAATAGTTACTCCCAGCGCATCCATCGCCGAGACATTGACAAACTTCACCCCATGAACCCAGGCTCCCTGCTAAGTAACAAAAACGTAGCAAACCATGTGGGATGTGTTGGTTATCCGATAAATGGTTCCCGGGGCGTTGGTACCATACTCGGCTCCCAAATCAATTTATCCAAAGAATGTTGTTAGTATTCGTGATGAAACCGATTCGCAGCACAGATCGAAGCTCCGCAAGACGAATTAGAATAAGCATATTAAAAGAGTAAGCAATCCGTTCATAAATATCACTTAAAAGTGTCAAAATATCAATAGAAAATTGAATTAAATTTTCCCACGTATGAAGGAAATATTTTAAAAGCTTTCACCCAAAATGAAACAACGCTCGTGGTGCAAAAGAAGCTTTTCGTTACTTATTTATATTATTTTTCTACATTAGATATTCATGCTTATATACCAGAAAATTTTAGATAAAAATCGTAAGTAGATAGATAGGTACCTCACATTTAATCATCTATTAATTCTGCCCAAAATATCAGCTTCACTCTTTTTTTTCTCCTTATTGAGAAATTGAAAAATAAGAATCCGATTGCGATGTAACTTTGGCGATTTGTTGTGCGCACGCCCGCGAAGGTTTCTTTATATAATGGTAAACTATGGTGTTATGAATTTGTATAAATGAAATAAGTGTGTATTTCATCTATTATAGCGGCAGGGAAGGAAGGCAGAAGGGGGAGGGTAACGAAGAAGGTGCGCGTGGGGGTGACGAGGGAGGGGGTGGCGGGGAAGGGGACGCGGGAGGGGAACGGGAAATGCATGGGAAAGGACATGCAAGGAGAAACAATTTATTTCTTTGAATGGCACCGCACGCCGGGTACCAACAAGTAATCAATAATTTACGTACTTTATTTTAGAGAAGTGGTTCTTAACCTGTGTTCGATCGAACCCCAGGGGTTCAGTGAGTCAGTCTCGGGGATTCGGCGGAACAAGACACAGCCCGAAAAAAAATTACGAAGAATATTATCACTATCTCATATCCCATCCCGCCCCATCCTATACCAATACCCTCCACACAGCATCCTCAAAGATGATATAGGCTCTGAGGGGAATTATTTTCCTCAGAGCCTCCTGTTTAAAAAGCCAATGTAAAAAAATTATTAAAAAAAAAAACATATTAAGGTTTTTCTCACTGATCAGCCTCAAATCAAAAATCTTTTGTCCATTAATATTTTATTTAACACCTCCCTCAATAGCGCCATTAGAATTAATTTTTCTTTGATTATTTGAATGTTCTTCAAAGGTTCATACCTCAGATATAATCTTGATCTGTTGTTCGTACCGTGCGAAGGAATTCCCGATTCTCCTCAATTTCTTCGTATAGTATAAAGGGTCGATTATGATCACGTCTGAAGGTCGGTGGGGGCAATAAACGTGAAGTATTTCTCGTCGTTAACAGGGTCGAGTCTGATATTTGGAAATTCACCCTCCCTCTTTCAAGGTTTTCTTTTATATTTCTTCACCCTTATCGCTTAATTGCATTTTGTCCTGTATAACTTAAGAAATATCTATAATACATTTTGCACTGTACATTAAGATTCACGTCGTGTTTTGCACGCGCTTCTCTTTATTATATTCAAACACAAATAACTCCTATCTTTCAATTTGGGAGGCGGGAATGGGTGCCGCCGCCCCGGGAACCTTTATTGGATAACCAACACCTCTGCCATAGGTCACCCCAAGCGGTTCGCTACGTTTGGTGATTTAGCAGGGGTGCCCGGGTTCATGGGGGGGGAGTTTGTCTAGGCGGATGATCAGGATATACTGAACCCCAGATTCCTACCCAACCCTTTTCCTTCCCAGAACTCTCCCTTCCCTTCCTTTCCTCAAAAAAACCCTCCACACAGCATCCTCAAAGATGACATAGGCCCTGAGGGAAATTATTTTTCTCAGGGCCTCCTGTGTGGAGCTTATGTAAAAAAAAAATCTTGACAAATGGATTGCAATCTTTAGAGCACAGGCTCGGGCGAGAATGCTGTCCTTGTTCTACCGATATACCAATGGAAGATGCTCCGAGAAACTAGCGTCATTGATTCCTTCGGCACGGTGCAATGTGTGAAAACACAGCCCACATTCAACATTAGTACACAGTGGATAATTTTCACGTGACAACAGCTCAGCGTGGAACGATTTTCCACCGTGTTTCCTCCCTCCTACAACAGCATGAGTCCCTCCTCTGACAACATGGCTCTCGCCAAGATGGAATGGAACTAATGAACAATTCAATTGATTATTGATTACAGTATAGCTTGGCGTTTACCTCTCCATCCAGGACCGCCACGATGGAATACCCATCCATCATGGTCTCCACGCACTGTCTCTCCAGCTCCTGATGGCCACCGCCCGCGGGACAGAGTTGAACTGCCTTGTTGAGGGGCTCGTCCTCGAAGAAGCTGGCTCTCAGGTGATCTATCACGGCACTGTAGTCCTCCTCTGTTACTATGCGGAACTCCATCGCTGGCTGATCTGAAAACATGAAACATAAAATTGGATAACCAAAATATTTAGTACATAAGTTAGAAACATTTAAATATAGTGACCAAAATAATATCAAATTTAAAAATCACATTGTAGAATGTAGAAATATAGGTTTAGCGAAAAACTTCAGTCTTTCTTCACAGTTTTGAAACAGTGGATCAAAAAAATAATATTGTTCTTACCAATATTATTATTTTGATCGACTGATTTAAATATTCGAAAATTACAAAATTTCGTGGTGCAGTTTCGTTTTTTTGTTGAGAAGAGTTTTTCTCGACAAAATTTTATTTTAAATGAAAACAAATCACTTATGTAAATGTCGTAGTCCGATCGTAAAATCGCCACATCATGATCTGGCACATCGTGAAATGGCAGCAGATCATACTGTCGTGAGGTGCATTTCATTACAATTGCAATGCAATCAAAATTTTGTAAATAAGGACATTATTTTTGTCTATTTGGACAACATTTTTGTTGATTTGGACAATATTTTTGTCTAGTTGGACAATATTTTATCTATTTGGACAATATTTTTGTCCCCGTACAGTGCCTGGTACCTTTTATTCTATCTTTTGCCGCGTTTACGCTCTTCAAACTTGGAACCAAATTCACAGATTGAAGCATAAATCGTTTAAAAATTCAACACGACTACCTTTAAATAAAATCATTATTGATTTCGTTGATTGAATCATGGGTTTTTCGATAATCTTTTAAAAAATAATAATTTCGATCGTTAGTTGCTTTTGTCATTTGCAAAATATGTCAAGCTGTATTAGGTAACAATGGTCAACAAATTTTGGTCAATAAGGTTGAGGGAGATAATGATTATAGTATCAAAAATTTGTATTAAATTTGAGTTTTTATATCATGATACAAAACCTTTTAGAAAAAAATCAACGTTGAGATATTTCATTCTCAAAAGTCCAATGTAATAAAAATTTAAACAAAACCTGCCCGCAGGCTTTTAAGGGCTTTTTAAGCTTTTAGGCTGTCTTAACGCATCCTGTGTTTTAAAAAGTTTTTTGGTGAAATTTCCTGTTACAAAAAATACAATTATTAACCATTCGGACTTGTGATGTTTTGTCATCTCCATTGTGAAATATTGAGTCTTTTATGTTACAAAAAAAAGACAAAATACATGATTTTATTTTTTAACATAGGTGTACGATTTTTAAAAATCTAAATACCGGTGTTCTCCCTCAGTAACATGACAAATACGTTTTATTTTTCTTGATTTTGTGAAACAAATAGCCTCATATTTTGCTTATGTGAGGGATATTCTTTATGACATCTATTTTTGCTGTGAGGTTGCAATCCTTATTCCACCATCAAATACCGTAAATATAATAACGGATCCTCTGCAGTTTTAGTTGGATTGGGATGCATTATTATTTTTATTTTTTTATGTTTTTTATTTTTTTTTAATTGTAATATAAAAAATATGGGTTACATATATGTATACATATACATTTTACCAAATATAATATTAAAGATAGTAAGTATACCTTACCAGAAAAGAGGATCTCTTGCGCCTGATAAGGGAGCCACGATTCTTAATTAGGTTGTAAGTTAAAATATGTTTTGTATAAAATATTTACTTTTTACTGTAAGTTTTTTTTTTAAATTGTTTAATTTTATTTATTTGTTCTGATTGGTTGATGGTACGGCGCAATTCAGAAGGGAGGTTATTGTAGTTTTTTTATGGCTTAGTAAATATTATGATTTTGCATTTAAGTTGTTTTAAAATTAGGTGTAATAAATTGGTTTCCATTTCTCATTAGTTTGTAAAATTCTTGATATTCTTTGTTATTTTTTTCTACACATTTTTATTGTGGAAGCTTGCTTGAATATGTCATCGACATTTGGTACTGGAAACAATTTAAAAAGTGATTCTGTTGAGAAGGTAGATTTTTTTCAATATTACTTTAATGATGATTTTTTGCGAAACTTTTACTGAGTTTAGATTGTTTTTGTAAGATCCTCCCCAATCTATAATTCCGTAGATAAGTTAAGAATGAACAAGTGCATACTATACATTTTTGATTATTTTTACATTTAAAATATTTCTTAATCTAACAAATATATTTATATACATTTCCTTATTCTCTTCATTAGCTCTGAAATGTGACTATTCCACTTCAGGTTTTGATCAATGACCACACCGAGATATTTAATTTCGGAAGAAGAGTTAATTACGGTACAAATAGGATTATGTTTTCTTTGTATTTATGGATATTTCGCTTTAAATAATTTTTTTGAAATAGATTTTTACTATAAGACCCTTTTTTCTTTAAAAATATTAAAAATCAAATTAGAAAAATATCTACATTTGTAAGCAAAAAAAAAGAATGCACCAAAAATTTAATTTTTTTATCCTTTTTTATAGTAATATCGCAAAAGAGTCCCAACTGCTCCCGTTTGGAGCCAATGAAACTATGGCATCCTCAATTGGGGCATGTTGTGAGGCTGAAGGTAGTGGGGAGGAAAAGGATATGGGGAAGAGGAAGGTGGGGAAGTTCCTGGATATTCAAATCTGGTCACCAAACACGGCTAAAGCCATTTCAAGCAACGTTTCAATTATGAATGGTGGTCTTACACCAGGTCTATACTGAGAGTATCTTCCATTCGGGAACGTGCCGCAAATATACCATATATTATTTTAATTGAATAATTTTGAAATAATATATCAAATAATATATCATATTAATCAAATTTAAAAAAATTGCCACGCCGGGATTCGATCCCGCGACCTTCGGATTGCGAGTCAAGAGCCTTACTGGTAGACCACGCCGACCGTCATTCAAGTTGTTATCAGCATAAAATATATTCTACATGTGGACACAAAAGAGCGGAGCTGAGAGGGTTAAATGTGCTTAGCCTTGCTTTGACTACGTTACTAGTTTCTATGCAAAGTCAAAATTAACATCAAAAATCATTTTTTCCATCCACACGAAGCCCTCGCTACACGTGAGCCATAAGAACTAGCAAGTAAAATAATAAATACTTGAACATTGATAGGAAGGCAAGTATACTTTATTTTTCCTTATTGCTAGCTCAGAGCGGCTCAGCGCGGTGTGCGGGCTACAGAACTATTGGTACAAGAAACTTGAACACTGCTGGGAAGGCCCAATATACTATTACAGTCACAACTCAGTTCATACATTTTATCTTGCTATTTTGACTTGCAAATTGGGAGCGGCTCAGGGCATTGGCAAGTGTTGTGTGGACGGAATCATATTGATAAATAACTGTGAAGATATTTTCCGAATTACCATATAATAGGCGAATTGTAGGGTTATTAATGAAAAGATGTACAGACGTGTACTATGTCCTAGAAAACCCTAAAATAATGACGATGGTATATAATTTTGTTTTATTCGAAAATTATAAGTTTTCGTAGACAAAGGGGTCGAAATGCCGGACTATAAACATATTGTGTAGTGAACAGAGGGGTAAGAATGGCGGTAATTTATTATGGTACCCGGAGGCGTATTTACAAAACCTATAGAGTTTCAGGGCGACTGAAATGGAATAGGTTTTGTTGTGCAAAACCATCCGCAAACCCCTTACCGCGCCGTTTCGAAATGACCACAGAAATGGAGTAGGGTTTGTTGATCGAAATCATCTACAAAGCATATACCGTTTCAGTCACGATGACGACAATAGTTGTAATAGAGTAGCTTTTGTTTTTGCATTTACTTAGATATTTTTTTTTTTTCGTCTGCAAAGCATGTACCATTAGCAGAGAGGACAGACCGCCAAACAATTCAATCATATTCATTCATCGTCTCACACATACAAGTCTATGCCTACTATTTCATTCACGACGACGAACTATAATACCATCAGGCCGCTTCCCGCAGAGACAGGTAGATACGATGGACGAACAACTCGGTCACACTGCTTGCTTTAACCAAATTCATACGTACAAGTCGTAGGAAGTAATCGAAATGGAATAGGATTTTTGGATGATTTTGCAAAACAAAATCTATCACATTTAAGACACAGTAACCAGCGGCTAAGAATTAAAATTGCAAAACGCTTGCAACTGTACAGGGCGGTTCCGATAAAAAAGATTGATTAATCTTCGTACCAACAATTTTAACTCATAACTCAATATCGATTTTATTTCATTAGAAATTAGCTTTAATATATCCCCTTCATTCAGGTTAGCAATAAAAATGCTCAAACGCGTTATGATAAAATTATACACTTTTTGTAATTACTTTTGATCATATTTTTTTAAGCTTTTTTAATAATATCAAAGCAAAATAAGCTCGTAAAAAAATATGAAATATTTTAATTTGTGAGACCGATGGATAAACTGAAGTATTTTCATCGCAAAACTCGTGCGCGGATTTTTTTATGTTTATTTTTTAACTAAAATTAAAATTCTGAAAAGTAGGTTTCCTAGATAATTTATTGATTTATTTATTTTATTTGAACTTGAACCAAATCTGCCAGCGACCAACGGTTTAATCTTATTATAAAAAAATAAACATATTTTTTCAAAACCTAAAACATAACTTTACTAGATAAAATAACAATCTTTCGAAATCAACTTGATTTTTTTTGTAGAAAAGAATTTCATCTAAAGATGTCATATTTTCAATTGTGGTTGTTTCCTTGCGGCGGCGACTAAAACGGTTCAGGTTTTGTAAATACGCTACCCGGAGCCCAGAAAACGTTAAGATAAATGGGTGTTTCCATTAATCTGGGGAATGTAGGGTCGATCTCTCGCCTCATTTCTCTTCACGTGTTATTAAGTAATAACAAAATGGAATATTTGGTAGGTGTAATAATCGTTAGGCCGTTTAATATATTGGCGTGGAAAGGGGCATGTTTGCCAGATAAATTGTATGGGATTTTAGACGAGGGAAATTTTGTTCTAAATAACCATTTTTAATTCATGAAATTTAACTGTTTGATCATTATGGTAAAATAAAACTAGCGCGACACATAAAAAATCACGGGATATTAAAATTGTGGGACTGATAATTTATTGTATGTCAGCTAAAAAGCGCAGACCCTTGAAAAACCTTCAACCACAATTTTTTAATAAAAATTATCAGTATGTTTTAAAACCAAAGCGTATTGTATCCTGATGAAGAAACCTTAGACCACAATTTTTAATGAAAATTGTCAACATGCTTCAAAACCTAACATTACGCCCATAAAAATGATGATTTTTCCGCAAATGCTACTTTTTACAGCTTTTGGATTGATTCTTAGAAATACCATAGTTTTCTGTATTCCGTGTATTGCTATGTTAAGCTTAGGAAATGTTTGAAACTTTCAAAATATCTTCTTTCCACTCTCGCAAAGGTTTTCGGATTATTACAACCTCATGACAATACATCTAAAAAGTTTTTTAATTGTCACTAAAACGAAACTGTCAAAAATGTCACAATTTGAGAATGACATATTGAAAACCATCAATTCAATTTTCGAATAAACCCTTTAAATGAATGAATTTAATAGAAGTACCTACTCACCTATGGTACTTACCAAAATCGAATATTTTGAATCTAATCAATTATTTTAAATAGATACCTACGTTAGGTACCAAATTTGATTGATTGTTCTTATAATAGACAAAAATCAAAGTTTGTAATATATGAAAAATGAAAATTTGTAAAAAAAATTGCAAAAGGTGGCACGCGAGCTGTTTGAAAATCTTAATGTACCGGGACTGAATATATGGAGCGCGGGAGAGGAGAGCGGAATGAGAGAGGAGGTCTCCCGGGACGGGTGAGCGAGAGAGGGGGTAAGGAAGGCGGGGAATGTGGAGGGGGAACACGTGAGAGGAATGGGATATGGGAGGAGAAGGGGTGGTGGAAGGGGAACGGGAACGGGACGAATGGGAAAGGACATGCAGGTAGAAACAATTTCTCTAGTAAGTGGCATTGCAACGCGTGCCGGGAGCTCGCCAATTTTTAATAATAATTATCAACGTGTTCCAAAACCAAAGTACATTATTACATTGTACCCTGATGAAGAAACCTTGTATTTGAAACATGTTGACATTTTTTTATTAAAAATTATGATTTAAACAAAGATGGTTATTCATTTTTTCAAATTACGCCAGAAAGAAAATTTTCAATTATTGAAGACTAGATATTATTTCACCTTAAGGATGCCTTTGTTTCCATTTCCACCGTAACAAACAATTCAATTATAAATAAAATCCATTACAATGATCGAAATCTAAAAGAAAATGTATATTGGTCACCAGCGTCGCTAGACAAGATGCAAATAATTAAGGAAGATTACTCATTCAAACTGACTGTGGGGAGAATGGAGAGATATAATAAACATTGATATACATTATATAATAGGAGAGGAGATGTAATATAATAGGTATACATTCTGTAGGTATCAAATTCATCTAAACATCCGCTTTATCAGACCCCTCCCATCCCACTTATCGAACTGACAATCGTCCACGTAGATACACCTCACACTAATATACTAATGTCACAGTGTTAGATACCTACAATAGATAAAAATGTAGATATCTAGTTTCCTCTCCGTTCGATCTACTTTATTTGACACGGTGCTATATGATTCTTCTTTTGTTATTTTCGTGACTCGAAGCTGCTAGCTCGAAACTATCTGGTAGATAAACGCTTAGTTTGCGAAATGCATATAATATGATGTTCATTTTATGGCACGGTATTTTTATAGTTACGTAGAAAATGATCTAGATATCTTCTTTTCTTTTGTTAAAAAGAAATTTTTTTATCTTATCTGCAGAATATTTTTTTCGCTTTTCGGAACAACTTATATAGGTCTCATAGAAATCGTTGTATCTCCCTTAATATAATGGTTAAAAATAACATCTAAACGGTATTAGAAAGAAAAAATACCACGCTTTTCATTCCCAATCTAAAAGTTAATCTTAATATAATTAAAATGTACGCCATTATGAAACCAAAGTTTCAGACCGCAATTTGAAAAAAAATTATTAACCTAAGAATTTTTTAATAATTATTTATACATAAAACGGCAAAAAAAGAGATTTGCATAATAAAATATGAGAGTGTTTTTTTTTCGTTATCAGTAATTTTAGTTAGAAAAACGTAAGGTGATCAATTTTTAAAACTGTATTATGTTTGCATTCAAAATGTTAATATTTTTAAAATTACACATTTTTCGGATGCGTTCAGAAATATTCGATTTATTTGGATTTTATTACAAAGCGGAAATATTTTGATCTTCCGACAAAATAGGCACGAGGCCTAGGGGTTAAAGAAAATAAGAGTAAAAAATATTTGTAATAGGGCAGACTGTAAAATAGCAATATTAACACTTAATAACGATATTTTATAGATATAATAGATTTTTTTACAAAACAAATTATTGTTTTCACTTTGTGAATTGTGGTTTACTTAAAATAATTCAATTAATCTGCGCGTTCATACATAGCGGCAATTGAATTATTTTCTGTAAAAACCCTTGCAAGTTACGTTGTAAAATATTAAGATGAATAAATGCTTGTTTGTGCCCATAAATACGCAATATCTTAATATTCATCTTCATGAATAAATAATTTTGTCCGTGTAATAATTCAATTCTTCCAAGAAAGGCATATAAATACCATATTCTTCCGGTGATTCAATCCAATAATGAATTTGCATGCCTTTCTTGGAAAAATTGTGTTTTTTATGTTGACAAAACCATTTATTCATATTCATATTACGTATTTATGGGCTCAAACAAACAATATTCAACTCAATAATTTACAGCGTAACTTGCAAAATGTTTGTTTATTCGAAAATAATTTAATTAGCGCCGTCTATAAAATAGCAGATTATCAATTATTTCAAGTTTCTCCTTAATAATTATTGTTACTATGTATGTAAATTAAACTTTTATTGATGAAAAGAGAAGAAGGAACAACTTATAAAAATTTTAATATTCTTTTCAATAAATTCAACATAAAAAAGCGAATAATTCATTCGGTTAGTTTAATTACTACCGAACTAACCATCACGCCATTTCCCCAGAGGTAGACAGAAAGGACGGACCGCCAAACAACTCGGTACAACTCTTTGCCTCATCCATATTCACACATCGTCTCATATATACTCTTCTATATGCTGACTCTTGAGATGGCCCGACTTAAGTATCTGTTTCACTTGATCTTTCTCGGGTGTCCCAAACTTCTTCTACCATTCATATTTGTGTCATATATTTTCATTACACACCTTTCTTTGTTCATTCGCTCTACATGCCCAAACCATCTGAAGGTCCTCTTCTTAATCTTACTCATTACGCTTGCACTATTTGCAAATCTCCACATTTCTCACACGATCATGCGTGGTTTCACACACGTACGCCTCAGAGATCTCATTTCTACAGCATTCAGTCTACTTTCATCCTTACTTTACCAGTTCCATACATCACTGCCACACATCAGGGTAGGTACCGGCACTCCATTGTGGATTGCTTACTCCCTTAATTTTGAAATAATAAAATCGGTACAACTCGAAATAAAACCAATTCAGAACCATCTCAGATAAGTCATTTATAGTGATAAAAAATATATTAAAAAAATTCGTTAAATAGGTTACGATAGGTTAGGGTTATCAGCTAATTTAAAATTATTTTTTTCAAAGCTTTTAATGACTTTTCAAGGGGGTGTTGAGTTGACTTTATTCTCAGTTGGCATGGAACCAATAACATCACACGTACGCCTCAGAGATCTGATTTCTACAGCATTCAGTCTACTTTCGTCCTTAATTTACCAGTACCATGCATCACTGCCACACATCAGGGTAGGTCCCAGCACTCCATTGTGGATTGCTAACTCCCTTAATTTTTAAAAATAAAATCTCCTTAGAAACATTATATTATTATTTTTTGCGATAGACAACAACAAATTTGTGTTAAGCCTGATAATTTAATTTCACAAAAAACACTATCATTATTGATATCTCTTTAAAAGGATACAATCAGATCACTTACCGGAGTTCGATTTCGTATCACAGGTGTCAGTCGGTAAGTGTTGGAACAAACGCCTAAAACGTCCTGAAAATCACTGAAACTTTTTTGAAAAACGTTTTAAAACCAATAACTGATGCGAGATCTACCAGGAAATCAGAATTCAGCCGGTTAATTCAAATGGGTATTCTTTGTTTTTCTTTTTGTCCTGGGAAATGTAGCCAGCACGTTTTAACCGGGCGGCAATCGCTTCGGGAATGAGTGAGCCTAGAAGGAGAGGGGAATAGGTGAATTTTCTCCGCTGCGTCTCGTTCCCTCCCAGCCTGTAATATAGGCCACGATGGGTTGTACTAGCAGCCCTGGACTGGGGATTTGTTCCAGCCGGCATCGGCGCTAGGTACCTACTACCTAATAGAGTACAGGTCCTTTTTAAGGCTGGGAAAATGGAAGAAAATTGGCGTGATCAGCAAAACCAGCGTTCGCTTTATTTTAAAAAAAAAAGTTTCTTCGAAATGGGTCTAGGTAAATTGACCGAACCGCAATTTTTCGAATTCAATTGTTTGAAATGCAATTTTTCAAACTTAAATTTTTCGAAAACATATTTTTCGAACATCAATTGACCGAAACAATAGTTTTTCGAATTAATATAAGTATGTATACAGTAAGTATATATACCACCATACAGTATGTAGGCACAACCTAACCTAACCTATTACGTCTGACAGTATCTCGTTAGTCACAAACAAGAGAAATTTATATTTTTAAAGTTGATTAACAAATTCGAAAAAAACGTCTTTCAGCCAATTACTGTTCGAAAACGAACAATTGATTTCGAAAAATTGAATTCGAAAAATATGTCTCTTCCCCTTCAAAATCACTTATAATATATATTATAATAAGATAAGACTTATATCACTCACTGAAGTTAAATGTTATTGTATTAAAGCCGTATCTCCACCGACAATATTACAACAAACATTGAACCAAATGTTTGTGCAAACGTGAAATATTAGGGCAGGGCCATATTTTTTTTGTTTTCCGTGGCCGATGGAAATCATAAAAAGCATTGTGGCCCGACTTTCGGTTGTCTGTGCTGTGCGTTAGTTAGTTCTGCGTGAAATTTTGTGAGCTCAAATTTGCTTTCGAATTTAAAAATTATTTTCAAATTTGAGACTTATTGTGTTAAGAATTCAGACAAGTGATAAAGTACCTACCCATAAAATAATATTTTTTATCATAATTTTTTTTTCATTAAAAATTTTAACTGATTTGTCAAGAGTTCAGACTACCCCGTGATTTTTCACGGGTCTGAGCTGCTTATATCCTAACTAACGATCGTTTTCGTTTCATTGAGAACATAATTTCATGAGGACCCGCGGCAGAAGCAAGATTTGGTAATGACGATAAATTTCTCCCATTTACAACTGTCTTATAAACACCCGCAAAATTAGGAGTCCTTCATTTCCACTAGATCAGGGCAGTTATGTGTTAAGTCTCTTTTGCAATGCATCATTTAAAAAATATCTTAAATATGCTTGCTTCAATCGCTTTACGATGAGCGGGCCATCAGCAGAGTGGGTTGCTTTCAAAACATGTTTGTTTTTTCTTTCATTATTCTTTTTGGAAATTTTACATGGGTAAAGAAAAACTTTATATGAAACATTTTCTAACCAGCCGCAGATAATAATTTTTTTTATTGGGTTTCCAATATTCGTCTGAGTTGGATTGACATAAAATTTGTCTGAGTTGGATTAACATAAAATTTGTCTGCGTTTGATTGACATAAAATTTGTCAGAATTGATTTGACATAATAATTGTCTGAGTTGGTTTGATGTAATAATTATCTGAGTTGGATTAAATTTTTTTTTTTTTTGAGCTGGATAGATAAAAAAATTGTCTAAGTGGGATTGACCATAATAATTTTCTGAGTTGGATTTGTCTGAATTGGATTAACATAAAACTTTTCTGAGTTGGATTGACATAAAACTAAATGGGCTGTTGTTAAAAGTATTTTAAAATGAGAAAAATATGGAATATCTTTTGAAGAATTTAAGCAAATAGAACCATTTAAAAAAATAAAACCATTTTCAATTTTTAAATTTAAAGCTTAGACATTAGGTAATGAAGAAAATAGAATTTGTATAAATTTTCAGCGCTTAAAAATTAAAATTTCCCCGGCATTTTATAAATTTATAAATTCGTTTACCTCGAAAATATGATTCATGGAGATTCAATAGCCATCGACACACAAAACATCTTCGCAGATATCGAAAACTCACATTCCCAAGGACGCAGTAACGTACCTGCTTCGTCCTTACGTTTTATAAGCACATATAAGCGTAGCGCGCTCGAAAGAGACGAGTTACGAACCTCTACGTTCGTAGTCCCATATAAATATACTCCCTTACCACCACAGCTTTCGGCCGCTACGAATGCTACGCCGGGCGGTTCCTTTGAGAATATGCGTGAGGTATCGTGAAAAGTGATAAGGGTTGAACCAACAGTGATACATTAGTGTTATAGTTGATTACTTTCTGTGGGTTCTTTTGTGAGGTGGAACACCTGAATATATATGGAAGGACTTTTTCAAGGAGCTTTTAAGATTGTTAACGCATTCAGCTGTAATTTAAATGTAGACAATACCATATTGTACCCATTGATAAAACATAACTTTGTTTTTGACGTATTTTGATCATTCATATAAAAATGAAAATATATTTGCTTCTGCCTATGTATGTATGCTATGTGTTGCTATACTATTCATCTGATTGCGATGAAACTTTGGGGATTTGATGTACGCATGCTTGCGATTCTTACTACGTATGATAGTGAGTTCTGGCATCATGAAATTATGCGTTGCTAACAGTTCACCCGATTGCGATGAAACTTTGGGAATTTGATGTGTGCCTGCCAGCGATGGTTTCTATATATATATATTGGTGAGCTCTGGCATTATGAAATTTGTATTAAAAAATTGCAGTAGGTGGTACGCGAGCTGTTTGAAAATTGAATGTACCGGAAATGAATGTATGGAATGCGGAAGGAGGGAGGAAGGGGGCGAGGGGAGTGAGGAGAGGAAAGGCGGAGAGGGGAAGGGAACGCGGAAGAGGAAGGGGAGGCGGAAGGGGAACGGGACGAAAAGGAAAGGACACGCAGGGAGAAACAATTTCTTTATTAAGTGGCATAGCAACGCAGCCGGGAATTCGCTAGTTTTAAATATATTAAATATATTTATTTTTAAAAAAAATATATATATATATAAAGTGATTTCAAAGCAAGTACAATTTACAATTGCATTATTCATTTCATTTTTTTAAATTCATTATCTATTTCAGAAGCAATGCAGATCGCTGATGATCCAGTCCACCGTCCAGGTTGTCCAGCTGCATGGTGGGCTGGTTGAGGGAAACCCTTTGACCTCTTCAAAAGCGCTCTCTAAACCCATTTCCATGCACCGCAGTGGTAGGGATGGATTCATCCCGTCACTCCTGGACTCACTCACTCATCGCACCTAGATTCCTACCCACCCCTCACACTTTTTTCCTTTCCAGAACTTTCTCTCCTTCATTTTATTAAAAAGCTCCTCAACACAACACCCTGAAGATGACACAGGCCCTGGAGGAAATTATTTTCCTTAAGGCCTCATGTTTGAAGTTAATGTAAGAAAATGAGTATAATAAATAATTACAAATTACAGAAGACGTGGTAGAAAAATGTTCCCTTTTCCAGTTCCCCGGAGTCACATTTGCTGGATTCACAGATTACTGCAGTAATTTTCCTCCACCATACGAAGAGGAAGAACTTTTGGCACCAATATTATTGATAATATAGCCGATACGGACTGATATGTTCGGACCAGACCCTAGACGAACCAAGCAACTACCTACTCAATATGGACAGAAACTCTCTGTGGGAACTGGTAGGACTATCAACATCTCAGGAGACGCGTGCAGCTGTTAGGAGTGGAAAACACGAATAGATGCAGGAACTGTGAAAAGATTCCATTTCACCTATGGTACCAATGTCCGGTCCTGATGGGGACAAGGCTCAGATACCTGGGAAGACAAATTGTGGGATATCTAGCCAATGACAATCCTGTTAAAGTTTATCGAAGAGACCAGGTTACTATTAAAGGAATGGGGTAAAATGGGAGATATCCCAATGGACTCCTGGCCTGAGAGCTTACGAAAAATATCAATAAATCGTCTCCACTCTATAAATAAATAAATAATTGATAATCAATATATATTATAAAAGAAAGTGTACTACAATGTGCGTGGGGGATAAAACTCAGAAACGAGTCTTGGTAAGATCAAGTGAGTTACATGGTAGCCCTCTACCCCCATCCATGCAGAAGGTTCCCGTTTTTACCTGAAAGGCTTGCTTTTGAAGATATAAGGGTTGGATGTTTCGCCCTCTAGAAATTTCTAGAACAGTCCAGAACATTTGAGAGTATTCGAGAGCATTCCACAACATTTCAGAGCATCCCGGAACATTCTGAAATGTTGTGGAATGTTCGGAAATAGTTTGGATCTGGAAAGTTCGGGATCATCCCGAAACATCCCAGATTATTGTAGAACATTCCAGAACACTCTCGAATGTAGTTGAATGTTCTGGAACATTGTGGACCATTCGAAGCCTTTTTGGGGGTTACCCGAACACTGGAAACTACTGGAAACATCCCGGAACATCCCGGAACATCCCAGATCTTTGTGGAACATTCCAGATCCTCTCAAATGTTGTAGAATGTTATGGAACATTGTGGACCATTCGAAGCCTTTTGTTTGGGTGGGGCTACCCATTTGTAGCGGTATATAAAGCAAGATCCGTCGTGGGTTCGAACGTCAGTTCAATCTCATATCAATCCCTGAGCGAAGCCGGGAACCCCAGCTACATACTGTAATGTTTTCTTGGCGATTTTGCATAAAAAAACAAAGACAGACATAACATTATTAACAAAAGTTTTGACAACAAAACAACACTTGCTTCTCGTACGTTTGTTATGATACTATAAATTAGGCATTGTCTGCGTGTCATCGCGTTGTGCGGAGTCAAACCACTTTGTCTGACAAACGACATCTCCCGTCAGTCCTGAAGCCACGAGAACACAGCTCTGTTAATTAAGTACTCCTTGCTTTACCCATTCGCACTTGAGTCGAACTACAACACCAATTAAAATTGATTAGGTAGATGGCAGGCTCAATTACAGCGCTCTAGATTAGACCGTGTAAACATTGCGATGTTTTTTTTTATTGATACAATAAAATTATGCGCTTGACCGGTCAGTGGCTGAGTTGGTATAGCGTTTGGATCCCACTCAGGCGTCGTGTGTTCAATTCCTCGGCTGGCTAAGTCCTCCAACACGACACAAACAATATTTTACGCTTATTGCGGTGGTAGTAGGATATTTTCAAATATTGTTAGGTTATTCGTAATTTGGGAAAGACTTGTGATAATGTTGGCCTCATTGGGTATTTTGCCCATGCAGAGGTCACATTTTACAATTTTATAAAACTCAATAAATAGATAATATGAAATAGGTAATAATCAATCTATACTAATATTATAAATGCGAAACTGCGCGTGTTTATTTGTTACGCTTTTACGCATAAATCAATAAACCGATTTTAAAAATTCTTTCACTAATAGAAGCTACATTATATGTAAGTAATATAGGTTGTGTATAATGGTTAGCTCTGGCGTTATGAAATTATAAACATTAGAATATAAAAAATTATTATACGTTTTCTGTCGCTAACGAAAGCGAGTTATTGCTGATGTCAGAAAACCAATCGTTGCCTTGGAAACGTTGTTGATATATTTGTGAGCTCTATGCTGGTAGGTACTCAGCCCCCTACCTACTGGTCAGCTTCTGCTCCAGGAAATTCAAATATAAGAATATGTTTTGTTTTTTTTTTGGACAAGCTCATTATTGCTTGGACAGGAAATTCAAATATAAGAATACGTTTTGTTTTTTTTTGACAAGCAGGTCAGGTGAGAGTTCCTTGGACAGGAAATTTAAGCTTGGACAGGAGAGAGCTAGGACAGGTAATTCAAATATAAGAATATGTTTTGTTTTTTTTTTGGACAAGCTTATTATGTTTTGGAAAAAAGGTCAGGTGAGAGTTCCTACATTAAAAATATAATTCGTAATGATTATAAAGACTGTATAAATGGTGTTATTTTTTATTATATTTACAAACTTCCACATATGTAATTAAAAATAAATGACCGAAATGTTTGAAAGCGCATAAATTCCGAACGACTGCACCAAGCTGGATAACTCTTTTTTTCTTTGAGCTCTAGCATTATGAAATTTAGGTGGCATGCGAGCTGTTTGAAAACTGAATGTACCGGGAGTTAATGTATGGAATACGGGAGGGGGGAGGGGGAATTGTTGATAAGTGTAAGCGCTACCTTAATTTCCCCTAATACCATGCAAACGAAGCCGCGGGGAAAAGCTAGTATATTATAAAAGAATGTGTACAATGTGCGTGCCGCTTAGACGAAGAAAAACGAGTCCCGATGGTGTAGTGGCCCTCTATCCGCCATCCATGAATAAGGTTCCCGTTTTTACCTGAAGGGCTTGCTTTTGAAGATATAAGGGCTCTAAGTATCGCCCTCTAAAAATTTCTAGAATAGTCCAGAACATTTTAGAGTATTCGAGAGCATTCCAAAACATTCCAGAACATACCGGAACATTCTGGAACGTTCGGGAATCCCAGATTATTGTGGAACATTTCAGAACACTCTCGAATGTTGTGGAATGTTCTGGAACATTGTGGACCAGGTATTTCGGGTGTATGTAACTTTATTTGAGCATTCTGTTTCCATGTCAAGATGGTTTGCCGTTTTGATGGTTCAGTGAAGATTATTTTTTCAAATGTAAAATCTGCGTGTTTATTTACTTTTTCAATTTTGGAGGCGCCGGAAATGGGAACCACCGCCCGGGAACTACTTAATGGATAACCAATACCTCTGCCACAGGTCAGCCCAAGGTTCGCTACGTTTGATGACTTAGTAGTGGTGCCCGGGTTCACGGGTGAGGTTTGTCTAGGTGGTGACCGTACTACTCAGAATGGGCTCAGCTCAACACCTTCTTTGAAAATTCACTATAACTGTAGTAGGCGGCTGGCGGAGGCAAAACATTGTGAATGTTCGAGCGATATGCTGCAATAGGCCAAAACCAAATGATCTTTTATCTTTTATAGTTTTATTGGCCCATAAAACAAATTAGACCAGTCAAATAACTTTAGTTTAATTATTTTTCACACAGCATACCCAAAGACGACTTGGGCCACGAGGGAAATTATTTTCCGCAGGGCCACCTGTGTGGAGTAATGTAAAAAAAAAGATAGGTACTTAAGTACCTTCAGAGGAAATTTTATAATATAAATATGAGATTAGAAACATACTTCTCGTGACGCGGGGTCTACTGTTCACAGAACAACAAGTTAGAATTTTTAATAAGCGTTCCAGCCCTGAAATTTCAACTGTGTATTTATTCCATCGGAACGCAGTGCCAGGAGTCAGGAATGCCATGAGAAGCGTGAGGGGTCGCCCTGATCTCCTCCCTTAATTCAATTCCAGGTCATGGGGTTGTCCGTGTTTTAGCACCTTTTTAGAAGACCGTGGAATTCTATATAGTGAAATATGTCAAAGCAATTTCATATTTTAATTTATATGGGTTTATCGATAATTGATCTCGCTCTGCAATTTAGGTGCCTTCCTACACAAATAGAGGTTCGTACTTAATTTTATAATATTATCAGATTTTTTTTAAAACATGTACAAGTATTTGAATTCCATTTTTTTTCTTGATTGGATGAATGTATGAGGTGGAAATTAACCCACTTCCCGACTTCCGATCGAGCTGAAATCATCAGATAGACTCTGTCGATTACAGAGCATTCTATTAACTTTAAGTGGGAATCAGGCACCCACACGCGAACATATACACATTTTTCTGAAATTCAAAAAAATTAAAGCACAAGGCAGTATTCTAGTCTAGAAAAAAGTTTAAATATTCAAAAATATCTCCTTAAAATGATTTTTCGAAATTCGCATTATTTTAAAAGTTATAACCATTTTAATGTCGCGGTTTAGACGGAAACGTATTTTAACATCACTGAAACAAGTGATGTTAAAATGCGTTGTAATCTTTGGGGAAAGCCGTGATGAAATAGGTGTTGAAGCTGAAAAAAAATGCGTTGTCATCTTCGCTGAAAACAGTGATGTGACCTGCAATGAAATTGGTGATGATAAAATGCGTTGTTATACATGATGAAAGCAGGGATGAAACAGGTAATGAAGCTCGTGATGTAAAAAATGCATTTTAATCTTCGCCGAAAGCAGTGATATAACCTGCGATGAACCTGGTGATGATACGATGCGTTATTTTCTTTGATGAAAGCAGCGATGAAATAGGTGATGAAGATTGTGATGAAGAAAATTCGCTTTAATTCTTCGCTGAAAACAGTGATGTAACTTGCGTTGAACCCAGTGGCCTAGCGCGGGTGTCGGCCGCCCGGGGCGGAGGAAAATTTTGCCGCCCCCCTATGTAGTTATCGCAGATTTTCAAACTTCCGGGGAGGGGGGTAGAAGTCCTTTTTTTACATGTTATAAATTTTGCTACAAATTTTTGCTCTCGCAACAAATTTATAACTGCTCTTGGAAATCAAGAATGGTATCCATGTAACAGGATTTCGCATCTCGAATTTTTACAATGTGTTTATAACACAAGGCAGGTTTTAACTAAAGATTGATTTTGCGTAAGAGTCCCAGAATAAGAGTTACACACGGAACAGTCAATTCCGACGAATCTGCAACTAGTGTTTAAAATTTATCGTTATATTCAAAACCCAACACTGGTTTAAATCAAATCTCTATCGGGTGAATTAAGACTACACTCAGAACATGAAAATGGTTTTTCCTTGATTTTTGCAGCACATTCATATGAGTCTGCAATTAGAATTTTATCACTGCGCTTCGAAAAAGAGAATTTTTTCCTTCCAAATGTATTAGGAGATGAATCCACAATTGAAATTTTACATTCTGAAAACAAAACTGGTTTAAAATAAATCTATCTGTATGCGGCGAATTAAAACTACACTCAGAACATGAAAATGTTTTTCTTTGATTCTGGTAGCACATACATAGTCTGCAACCAGAATTTTTAACTACACATCGAATAAGATGCTTGCGGATTTCCTACGAATTACGAATTTTGAAGAACGGTTGGAAACAAATTTTTAAACTCCACTCGAAAGATAAGAATGATTTCGTTCGAATTGCGTCAGCAGATTAATCCGCTACTGGAATTTTGACAAATCATTCGTAACATGAAAATGGTTTTTACGTAAGAGTGATTCTGCACGCGAGCTCTAATTGAAACTACACCCAGTACACGAAAATGATTTTCCTTATATTTATGCACATGGAACGCACGGATGGTTTGATGATCCATCGGAACACATGATGATCCATGAAAGTTTCTTAGAATTGTCAAAGCATCGCCCATGGATCTCCCTCAATCTTTCTCACTGAATATTGGCCATAAACAGTCCAACCGCAAAATAAAATACAAAGAATTCTTGCAAGTCCCTACAGACGGTGTTGCCAGTCGCTACAGCGATCAAGATGATATTTTTATACGTGCATTTAAAGAAAAAATTTCCCGGTTTCGTCACAGAATAAGTAATGAAAAATTCCTTGCTCACTTCAATCGGTCCGAATCGTAAGTGCGACAAAAATATGAAATGAAATGGTTATTTTTTTTTTTGTTAAGATATTATTACAATTTATTGTGAAACGCTACGCCTCTGGTTGAACCTTGTGATGATAAAATGCGTTGTTATCTTCGGTGAAAGCAGTGATGAAACTCGTGATGAAGCTAGTGATGAAAAAAATGTGTTGTCATATTCGCCGAAAACAGTGATGTTACAAGAGATGAAACAAGTTTTTCCACACCCCTTCCTCTCCCCACTACCTTCAGCCTCACAAAATACAAAAAAAAATTATAGCCATACTTTCACTGGCTCCAGACGGCTGGGAAAAATGAAATAATTTGCATTACTACTTTTTATGCTAATATTCAAATACAAAACACTATATTAAAAACACTTAGGTATTTCCGTTTAGTTTCCGATGCTACTAGCCGCTGACACATTTGCACTCGTCATCTTAGTATTTATGATAAGGTTTTAAAATGTTCAACGAACTCCCGGTAAATGTTAAGGAGGCTAAAAGTCTTTCAGTTTTTCGTAGATTATGTCTCAATGTTGTGAAGTCCAAATTTTAATATTATAGTAGTTTAAGATTAGATTGTATTAAATATAAAATGTTCAGTTTTATAGCTAAATAAAATATACTTCCAAAAAAAAAAAAGATGGACGCCAACCGACTAAACTGAAACATTCTCGACCGACAGCGTAGAAGCGTAAACACCGTAACCGACCGTAGCGGCTTACGCTAAAAGCTACAGCTATAAAAAAAGTGTCAGGCATATGAGATAGAGCTGCAATATTTATGTCACTGATGTATTAGGCAGCATTGAACAGTTTTCGTTAAAAATCGTATTTGACAAAAATGTCGTTAACGCTGTTCTGCCTATTATGGGTCGATATAACCGTATATTAATTATTTTCTATTCCACGATCCTAAAATACATAATCATATCTGCGGTGCCCCTCTGTTATTATAAAGCACGAGAAAATCAATGAATTATAATTTATTAGTAATTTGAAAACTTATTTACATGTGTATGTAACTAAAATAGAAAAAAAACAATTTTCTCTACAATTTATGACTGATTTGAAATTAAAACAATATACGTGAGATAAATGTAGATTCGAAAAGAATTCAAGGCTGATGTGAGTGTAATGAGTAAGACAGGAATAAGACGCGAAGAAGTTTTGAGCAAGAAGAGTCAATGATCTAAGAAAAGGTTATAAGGAGAACATATGACGTGAACTTGGTTGGTATAAAAAATATAACACCTGATAAAAAGATGGTACGATAAAGTAAACTAAATTCTTGAAGCAAGTCGAAACACAGAACAAAAGAGCGATAAATGAATGTGAATAAGGCAAAAAGGCAAGGATCATAACCTGTTTCATCACTGCTTTCATCCAAGAATACAAAGCATTTTATCATTATTAGTTTCATCACAATTGACATGAATATTGTCAGCGAAGATTATAACGCTTTTTTTAACACAAGCTTCATCACCTCTTTCATCGCTGCTTTCATCAATGATAATAACGCATTGTATCATCACCAGCTTCATTGCAGGTTATATCACTGTTTTCCCTTTACACCTTTATGAAATCAATGTTTCGGATCGAAAAAAAAATTACGAAACTTTCCGAATTTGTAAGTAGTTAACTATTCTTACATGAATAAACAAAAAGCGGTGTCAATAACGTTTATAACACACTTGTCTAGTGAAATATGTAGATGTTTTTTTTTCATTATCACTAATTGTAGTTTGAACAAAAGTAAGGTGAGCAATTTTTAAAACTTTGTGTTTGCATGAAAAAATTTTATATTTCAAAAATTATAATGTTTAATTCGAATTATAAATTTTTTTAAAGTTTTTACTTTTCGGATACGTTCGGAAATATTCTATTTATTTGAATTTTATTGCAAAGCGGAAATATTTTGACCCTCTGACAAAATTTGGTCGAGGCCTGCGAAAACTTAAAAGTTGGAAATCAATTTTTACGGAAACTGGATGATAAAACAGGTAAACGTGTAATTTTTTTATATGAATAACTCACAAGAGAACTGCTACTCTCTGGAGCCTGTCAGACTATGGCACTGTAAAAAAATTGTCATTTCTTATTTACTTCATTTTCTGAAAAATGCATTTGTTAAGAATGCTATCACTAAATGTTTTAAAGAAATTCGAAAAATTGACGGAAATACACCATTTTATGTGAAACCGTTAACAGTTTGTATGTTGAATTATCCCTCAGTAAAACTTTGAAGGCGTTTTTCTCGAAACTTTTTTAACACATTTTTCAACCTGGTTGACAGACAGCATATTAAAAAAAACTATACATAGTGCCTTAGTGACTGGATTTTCGAACAGTTTAAGACTTGGTGCATGCAAATTGGATGAATAGTTTTTCTAATATGTTGTCAACCAGGTTTAAAAACGTAGTTTCGAGAAAAACGCGTTCAAAGTTTTACTGAAGGAAAATTCAACATACAAACTGTTTAAAAGGGTTTCGTATAAAATGCCGTATCTCATTATAATTTTGCGAATTTCTTTAAAACATTTGGTAAGAGCATTATTAACAAATGCATCTTACAGAAAATTAAATTTAAAAAATGACTTTTTTTTACTGTGTCCTGGTTCCATAAAACCTTGTTTAGGATTTGATTGAGGCCATTTGATCAAGTTTGGAGGCCCCCCAGGACCAGAGGCCCATGTGAACTGAATAAAAAGCTTGTAAAATTACATCAACTTCTTAAACTAGGGGAGGAGCCTCATTCAGCTTTGCCACCCCGGGCCTCTGACGGTCCGCCACTGCGGGGAGGGGAAGGATACGGGAAAAACAAAGGTGGGAAAGTACCTGGGTATTCAGATCTGGTCACCAAACATTTCAAAAAACATTTCAATTCAAATTAAATATGGGAAAAAAAATTGATAAGCTGCGTAATATATTTTAATAAAAAGATGTAAAATGTAAGTCCTTACAATCAATAAGTACTTTAAAATAAATTTATAATCATTAACCAAGTGTTTAAAAATAGTTGCACCTATAATAGAATTTATTTTTAATATAACAACAAATTGCGTTTTAATATCACTATAATTACATTTTTAGAACAATTGAACGTAGTTATGCAGAAAGCACCCAGCCACAAAAAGCTCAAACTGAGACAAAAGCACTTTTGTCTAAAGATTGGATAATCACATCCTCACAACATCTAGAATGTTTTTTTTTACTTTAAAAATAAAAAATAATATTTCGATACCAACTTCTTATAACTTTAAAATAGATTTAAATATAGATATTTAGAGGTATTAGTGTTTTGTCAGGTTTGGCTGTTTTCTGTATTTTCTGCATATTAGTTGAATGTAAGCTCTGCAATACACTATAAAAAATATGCATTCTGCAGAAAACACTAACATATGGGGCCATCCATAAATTACGTCACACTAAGGGGGGAGGGGGGTAGAGAAGTGTGACATCGTGTGACAAGGGGTACGGAGGGGTCATCAGCTTTGTGACGTCACATGCAGTGCATTTGTCACAAAAATATTTTCCCTATCCCATCTCGCCCCATCCTATCCTATTACGCCCCCCTCCCTCCCGTTGTGGTAAATACGATTGTTACAATAGCTACTTAAATGTAGAATTGCAAAACATGTGACGTCACACTAGGGGGGAGGGGGTCTCACAAACGTGACGATGTGTGACAGGGACGGGGGGGGGAGTCAAATAATCATGAAATTCGTGTGACGTAATTTATGGATGGCCCCTATGTAATTACGAGTGGCGAGAATGTGTACTCTTGATTAAGTAATCCTTCATCATTGTTCAAATGTTAGGTATTTTGCAGAAATCGACCAGTTGACTGGCTGTTTTCTGCTAAATATTTTTTGAGAAATAGCCATATTAAAAAGATTTTGAATGCTGTGAACGCATTCTGCACATTTTTTATTGTTTTTATAGCGATTAATAACAAATATTTCAGAAAGCAATTACTATAAATTTTTGTATAAATACGGCCTGGGGGCCTACTCTCTATCTTCCACAACGTCCCCACGGCAGGTTTAGCTACGTCACAAACGCGTATTAACCCTCCTCCTATCGTGCTAAAAACTTCCTCGCGCTCCGGTGCCGTACACTAAGTATATATTTATATGTTGTAATTGATAAATTCAATACATAAATGTATTGCGGAGGAATACCTAAAATACGAACACTTTTTTTTAGTATATTTACAGAGATATTTCAGTAATTATAGACCGTGTTCGCTTAATTGACAGCACCCGCTAATGAAGGTTAAACCACAAACGTGCGGGTTTATGAAACCGAAAGATAGAATTGACCATACTCCATCAGATGACAAAAATATCTTATTTTTTATCAAAATTGTGGACTGGCTGATTTTTGCGTAACTACATTCAATTCTCACATTGCACAGACTTGTAAGAGTTCAAGGAAAAATTAAATCCATTACTTTACGTATAAAAAAAACTTTTTACAGATAAAAATAATACTCAACGTACACATATATATATATATATATGTACATTCCAGCAAAGTTTTAAAAAATTAATATTTTTTCCTATAACGTAATATAAAAATTGCACTTAAAAAACATTACTTATTTTAATATACTATCTATGACTAATTAACAATCGAAAGAAATTTTAAAATACCTGAGTAGCTGCCATACAAAATAATATTTTTTTTTATTTATAAATGATATTAAAGATTATAACACCTCACTGGTACAGATCAAAGATATAGAAAACCTAGATCGGCCCAAGCAGTCCCAAAAATTACAAAAAATTCCAACAAAAAATATATATACATATCACGACAAAAACCATATACATAGATCAACAAACACCTTAATAAACCGATAGCCAAAATATTAACCATTCGAGCAATTGCTACCCAAATTTGGGTAGAAGAATTTAAGAAATACATAAAATGAATTAGTTTAACAATTTTTTTTTAAATTTTTAAAACTTGAAAATACGGGAAAAACGGTGAAATTTTGGTGGATTCAATGGATTTAAACTGCAGTAAGCAGTCCACTTGTTTTTTTATTAATATTTAGAGGTATGATTTTTGTAATTAGCGCGGCCAAACCGAAAATCGCTTGAGTGGTTAATGTCCGGCTGAGTTCCACGCCGCTAGCTATGACAAGGAGAACAACAAGTAAAGTTGGGCCGATTTGGAGGTTTTAAATAAATGTTATTTGAAAAAAAAATACTGTAAGGGCCTTCACTCATGGAAAAACTGAAAAAAACCAATTGTCGACGCAATCGCAATCAACCTCCTGAACAAAATCGATATTTTTCTGATCTAACATATTGACTCGAAAACTTGACAGTTCGTGAGTCGCTACCATGGCAACCAGTCAACAAGAATGTAACTTGAACTGCCGGGGCGAGAAGCAGTGCTGGTCGCGGCGGCAGTCGCTTTTCAGTTGACTTGTTGACAGATTGCCATGGTAGTGGCTCACGACCTGTCAAGTTTTGTCATGTCAGATCAGAAATATATCGATTTTTTTCAGGTGGTTGATTTCGATTACATCAACAACTGTTTTTTTTTTTCAATTTCTCCATGCTTCGCTCATGGAGTGAAGCATGGAGAAAGGAGGACCCTAAGAGTGAATACTGATAAAAAAAAAATAAACAAAAAATAATAAATAAAAATTCCTGATTCAAACATTCGAAGTAGCACTTTCAATGGCAAGTGAATGCTAAACAGCCCGTCTAGACACTCTATGTAGACGGCACAAACAAAAATATTTTCAAACTTTTGCAAATAACACTGTCTTAAACTAACATGTGTCAATCTGGGACAGTGGACTTTGAAGTCTTTTGGAATGCATTTTTTCATTGTTATTTAAATTCTGCATAGAATTGAAGCATAGAAACACATTCAAAAAGTTTTTTTGACCCTTTACTTGAAAAAAAGTGAAAAAAAATTTTAAGTCTAAATTTTAAAAATGATATTTTTTTGGTTCTCTGTGTGATATAGATTCCCCAGTTTCCCATTAGTAACTGTAAAACTAATTTTCGGGCACCGTGAATGTCCATATCGATAGTCCAGTTGGTTAGTCAGACATCTCCAAAAAATCAAAATTTGAGTCGAGTATGCAGTTGTATGTAAAAGTATACCCTCTAACTGGTACAAAACTCAGATTACTCGTAAACACCACCAAATTAATTATAAAGCAGAAAAACTTAAAGTGAAATAAACAAAAAAAAAATTATGTTTTCTGGATTACTAGTAGGAAATTTCAAAATGTCGCACTAATGTACCGGACCGTTCGCTTCCCTGTGATATTTTATAGCATATTTAATATGTAAAAGTACAGTCACCTATATGTAATATTTCATTTATGACGAGCATTTCCTCATTATCTTCATATTTTATTTTACTTTGGGAGGCGGGAATGGGTACCGCCGCCCCGGGAACCTTTATTGGATAACCAACACCTCTGCCATAAGTCACCCCAAGTGGTTCGCTACGTTTGGTGATTTAGCAGGGGTGCCCGGGTTCATGGGGTGAGGTTTGTCTAGGTCTTGGAGGCGGATGACCAGGACACACTGAACCTCAGATTCCTACCCACCCCTTAAACCCTTTTCCTTCCCAGAACTCTCCTTCCCTTCCTTTCCTTAAAAAAACCCTCCACACAGCATCCCCAAAGATGACATAGGCCCTGAGGGAAATTATTTTCCTCAGGGCCTCCTGTGTGGAGTTCATGTAAAAAAAAAAAAAAAAATTTGGAGTTGTCTGACTAATCAACTGGGTGATTGACATATTTGTTTCTTTGCAATTCATAATTTTATAACTAAATAATAATACTCGGCTAATTTTTATAGTGCGATTTTTGTGAAGTTTTTCGATGCTATGTGCGCCCCTGTTAAGCTTCATTGATGCATGCTGACTAATCAACTGGATGATCGATATGCTATATAACATATATAGTATAGATGAAAAACTTCAAAGGCCATTATCCCAATTTGACACATTTTGATTTACAGCAATATAATCAGGAGTGTGCGGTACATCAATTTCAATACATATTTTATATTATAAATCAACAATCTCTTAGCAATTTGAGATAGTTGGGCTTCATGGTTGCTTTCATAGTGTCGTCGAGTTCGGACATTCTGTGCTGCTTCATGTGGCTCTTCATATTTCCTCTCTGTGCGTACCCGCGCTTGCAAATGGGACATTTGTAGGGAGTTTCACCCGTGTGCAGTCTCATGTGCTCTTTCAAATAGTCATCGTGGAAAAATGCAGAGTCGCACATCGTGCACACACTCGGGCGCTCACCTAAAATAAAATAAACATGTATTACTAAACGATTCTAGTACAAATTCATGAAATTTTTGCCAAAAAGTAGGTAAACTGAATGCATTTTTATTAAGATGGCATTCAGATCTCACTGCAAAATACATGAAAGAATTTTACCCAAATTCAGCAAAATGTGTGAGGAGTGCAAGAAGGATGTTGGAAAGTACCTGACTATTCAAATCACCAATCACGGCTAATGCCATTTCAGGCAATATTTTGTTTCTGAGTGGTGGGCTTTCTAGTATCTAACACTCAATTTTTTAATTAAGGAATTTGAGGGTGTTGTTTATGGACAATATTATGTACATATCGTCGCAAGAAAGCAATACTGCTGTAACAGCCAAAAACAAAATTGTTAAATTGTTGATTTTGATGTGTGTACATCAGTTAAAAAACGTATTATTGACAAAACGGCTAGTTTTGCCAACGTCGTACAGTTCTTATTTATCGATTTAATCACGGATCCCAGATAGGCCGACGAGAAAAAAAAAACTCTACAAAATGGTGTATAAAAAGTATTTTGATGTTAATGAAATTTTAAAAAATATAAAATAGAAATGCATGTTATTGTATAAAAATGTTGTCACTATGTACCTGCTGACAAACCACATAAGTAGTTTAGCAGGTTTTAAATGTAAATAAATAAAAATAAAATAATAATGTGATTCCATCTTTAATCAGGTCTTCCCCATTTTCAAAAATAAATATAAGGTAAAATTCAAAACTATGTACAAAGCCTTGTCTTGTTTTGGGACATTAATTTAATATTTTGAATATATAAAATTAATGTTCTTTGTTTGTCCCTTTTGCATTCCTAAGCGATGAAACTTTGGTGATTTGATGTGCATATGCCCGCGATGGTTTCTATATATAATAGTGAGCTCAGGCACGCAAGTTGTTTGAAAATGAGTGTATTTCATAGAGTTTAGTGGCAGGGAGGGGAATAGAGGGGGGAACAAAGAAAGGGAGTTCGCAGGAGGGAGGATGAAGGAGGGAAGGCAGGGAAGGTGGAAGAGATACAGGGGGAACATGGTTGGGGAAGGTGGAAAGGGAACATGGGAGGGGGGGTCATGGAAGCAGAAAAGTGGATGGGGAAGGAGGGGAAGGTGAAGGGGGAACGCGGGAAGGGGAGGCGGAAGGGGAGCGAGTATGAATTGGAATGGACACGCAGGGATAAACAATTTATTTCTTTGAATAAAGCATTGCAAGGCATGCCGGGAACCAGCTAGTCCCTAATAAAATTAAAGAAATCTTACCTGTATGTACAGATCTGATATGAATATCAACAGACTTCTGTGTCCGATATTTCTGTGTGCAAAAGCTACAATGCTTCCAGACCTGGGTTCCTGAATGTGATTTCATGTGCTGTTTCAACCCAGATATAAACGCATACTGCTTCCCGCATTCGTTGCAAATAAACTCCCTTCTCGCACTGTGACATCTCTTCACGTGCCGCTGCATATAGTGGTCCAGTTTGAACATCTTCTTGCAATCAGGATCCTTGCATTTAATATTTCCTTTCATTTCTTGATGCTTCAGCATAATGTGGTACTTCAGATGGTATTTAGATTTGAAGGTTTTACCGCAAGTGTCGCAGAGATTGACGGTCAAAGATTTATCTGTTTTTACTTTAATTTTTTTGCGAATCTTCTTGGCCCTGATCAGTTCTTCTTTTTCTTTAATTAATTTGGGCAATTCTTCGAGTTCTTTCTTTGCTTTATCTATTTCTACTTGGTCTGCATCAAATCTACAAAAGATGGATATTTTAAATATCTATATTATACAACTAATGTCTGCATTTTAGGAACGATATTAATAGTAGAACGATATCAGCAGTTTTGAACTACATAATAAATTATTAACAGCATCGCTTTCCTGTGACGATCTTACCATTTTTCTAGTTGTACGTAATAAAATGTTTTTACATTCAAACACCTTTTTTTTACATTAGGGTCTCCTGTGTGGATCTAATGACAATAATTCCCCTCTGGGCCTATCTCTGAAGATGCTGTAGGGAGGGTATTTTTAGGAAAGGATGGAGAGGAAGTGCTGGGAAGGAAAAAGTTATATGGGGTGGATAGAAATCTTGGGGTCAGTGTGTATGGGAGTGACGGACGTATGAATCCATCCCTCCAACTGCGGTGCAAGGCGATGGGTCGAGAGAGTCCGACTGGAAAGGTCAAAAGGCCTCCCTCAACCAGTCTCCCTCGATCCGGCCTGCCACGCAGCAGGTGGGCAGACGCATCTGCCACCAAGACCCAGACTAACCTCACCCTATGAACCCGGGCACCCCTTCTAAGTCACGAGACAGTCCTACTGGAGAAAGGTCTCCCTCAACCATTCTCTCCCGATCTGGCCTGCCACACAGTTGGTGGGCAGAAGCATCCGCCGCTAATTCACGGACAAACCTCACCCTGTGAACCCGAGCACCTCTGCTAAGTCACGAAATGTAGAGAATCACTTATGATTACCTACTTACGTTTTCAACATATTAGGTAGATTAATGGTAACACAGTAAATACAGTAAAGTAAAAAACAGAAGTAAAAAAACAATTTCATAGGTACCTCCAATCTTTGCCATTCCAAATACACATTCCTTCCAGCAAAGATGTTGCAATTCTATTTGAAACAACTCTCTTCCTAGGTGTTCTAGATTTTACTAATTTTGATGGCCTAGAACTAGATTTTTCTAATTTTTCATTTTTCACAATTAGTAAACTTTTCTTTTCCGATGATTTCCATTTTTTTTTCTTTTTGCCACTTTTCTTTTTTCTGACTTTGACTTCCTCTTTGATTTGGATGGTATGAAATAGTTTGACATCATCGCTATCATCAAAATTTTTCACATCATCGTCAGAGTGATAGCCGGCAAACACCTCGTCTTGGGGGAAATCTAAATCTAAATGCTCGGACTTCACTATTTCTTTTGTAATGCAGTTTCTCAACTTATAATCGGATGTTTCACATATTTGCTTGAATTCAAAGGCAGTATTTAGCATAGTATGACATAGTGGACATATTTTGCTTGGATAACCATCTTCCTCGCAAATCTATAAAAGGGATTAAATCAATCAATTTGTACGTTAAACATGTTTATTCATTTTAAATAATCTCAGGTTTTAAATATTTCCTAAAACATTATTCTCTTCAAGCATAAATTAAGGATACAAAATAATATTTAAGAAGACTTAAATTCTTGAAATAATACTAATACCATCAATGTTTACAAAAACAAACGTATTTGAAGCAATTGAATACCTGTACTGTAGAACAAGCCATAATCTTTAGAAATATTTTTATATCCTCTACATCTTCGAAAAGGGATATATGTGCACCTTCTTCCAAACATACTCGGCAAGTATTCTTACAACCTATTTCTATCTCCATCGCAGATCCTATTTATCCGAATCTCCATTCAATAGTAAATATTAAAATCTACTTGACAGATCTGACATCCTAACCTCAATAGTTTGACAGTACCTAAACGCCAATCCGAAACAGCATAGTATGCATTAAGAAAACGCACCAGTTTATGATTTACGGAGGTACCTAATTATTGATCTTGAATTTTTTCGCTTGAGGTGGGTCGAAACACTTTATTTTCACAAACATTTTTCTAATACGCAAATGAACTAATTTTTTAAATCTTAATTTTTAAGTTGATAATAATAGTTTATTAAAAAAAAATCATAACATCACATTCTGAAGGTAAGGTACGTAATTTTTTTTTCTCAAGTATTATAGAAGAAAAAAAAACTGTTTACCTCGCTAACTTCATTTGACCATAAAAAAAGTTTCCCATCATTTGGCATAAAGTTCATAATTTTATTCATCTAACTATAAAAGATATTATAATTTTCAAGCGAAATGATGCCAGTCAACATCTTACTGGTTTAGAGTACCTCAATTCATAATGGTTTGTACAGTACTTTTTTTTTTTACATGAGCTCCACACAGGAGGCCCTGAGGAAAATAATTTCCCTCAGGGCCTATGTCATCTTTGGGGATGCTGTGTGGAGGGTTTTTTAAGGAAAGGAAATGGAGGAGAATTCTGGGAAGGAAAAGGGTTTAAGGGGTGGGTAAGAATCTGGGGTTCAGTGTGTCCTGGTCATCCACCTCCAAGACTTAGACAAACCTCACCTTATGAACCCAACAACAACATATACGCTCCTTCAAAAATAAATAGTTTTTTATTTCATAAACGGAGAGTACAGATTGCGTACTGCCTCAGTGCCCATTCCCACTTCCGTTTAAAAGTCGGAGGCTCTATTAGCTGTAGAGGATATATAGAGCTGTTCACACACATCAGACACGATTAAAAAATGGATCTGGAACTTTTTGTAGGATGGATGGCCAGCGCAGCGCATCCGTTTAAAAAACGTGTCAGAACTTGCTCGCTCACAGTTTTAAATGAAGCTGTTCATACTTGCCACCTTATCAATCCGGCATGAACCCCATCACATCCCGACCCCTCCAGCCGCCCGCTCCCAGTCACAAGGAGTCTGCTTGATCATCCGATTTTTTATCGTTCCTTTTTCTAAACGGAAGTTTAGACAGGGCGTCAGACATCTGATTTTTTATCATTCCGTTTTTTATACGGAGGTGTGAACAGGGCGTCCGATGTCCGGTTTTTTGTTGTCCGTTTTTTAAACGGAAGTGGGAACTGGCCCTCACAGGGAAAAATAAAGGCAATCAATAAAATATATTTTGTAACTGAAGTTTTATTTAACTCACATTCTATAACAATTACTTATCCACAATTGGATTTTATAAACTTTATTCAACCGTGGACTACACTTAAACAATAGATATACATAATAATATATACAACACCTGATAAAATCTTTACATTATTCCATTTACACAATTATTTTTCTTGCTACTTTCAAAATGAAAAACAATTTTTTTTTAATTCAAGTATGGGACACTCACTGGAATCTCAGAATTGTATTCAAACAGGTATTAATAATATTATTTAATAAAATAAGAGTTAATAACAATTTTCAATAGTTACAGCAAAAATACCTAGGTACACGCACTTTATTAAAAAAATGGGCAATTCAACAAATGAAAATTTACATTATGTATTAATAAGGAATGTACATACATAAATATGTGATTAAGGGTGACGCTAGAAATAACTATGTACTATAAATTGAAATAGTAATATAATGTATTACAAGCAAAATTTCAAATGCATTTCAATGGTAATAATGTATACATAATAGTATGTACTTCAAATATCATAAGGCCAAGATACAGCAATCAATGTAATAATATTTTATATCAATATTTAATATTCAATCATTTTAAGTGAGAAATATGCAAACAGTATGCATAGTATAATAATTTATTGGAAGTATGCAAAAGCAGAAATATGGAAGCAAAAAAAACGGCATGATAACTGAAGGGATAAATTAATAAAAAAATTATAAACAAATTGAAGTTGAACATGATTAGACAATACATCTTATAAGTTTGAAAGCAGTTGAGGCGAAGGATTTTAATACTGATCGACAACAGTATCAACTTACAATCAAAATATTGTCATTTAATTAAGTTATACATAGATACTTCTAATAAATATATTGTGTTTGTGATCTATACTGCCGTCATAAGTGAAAACACAGCATCCTCTTTGAGTCTCAAGGACAATACCGTGGTTTTTACTTATGACGTCAGTACAATTATTTACAAAGTTAGAACGTGACACTAAAACATAGTGCAATCAATAGCCGATCACTAAAGCTGGATGAAATGAACATCACATAAATATGTATGCTCAATTTAAGCTATAACTCCTTCCAATGCGAGTTTATTACGATTCATCGATATAGAACAAATAAATAACTTTTTTGGTATCAAAAAAACATAGCCTGCAATCTACATTATATAAAAATGGCAACTGCCGACGGCATACTACATGTATCAGCTGTAGTTAGGGTTGTCTTTTTGGGTACGAGGGCCAATCTAAGTGTTCTATATCGATGCCGTAATGCGATGTAGTATCAATGACAGCTTCCCACGGAGAGTTGACGACGTGTTGTCATTTACATAAAGTTGATCAGAGAGGAACTAGAAAAGAAGATCTTCGTCTCCCTCATCCAACAAGTTAGCAACATCGCGGACATCTTGCCCTTGTTCGAGTAGCAGGGCAACTCGCTGAAATAAATAAAACATTTAATGTTAATTAACATATCCCAGACAAGAAATAATTCAAAAAAGGGTATACAATAATCATGGGCGCCCGCAGGGGGGGGGCAAGGGGGGGCACTTCCCCCCCCCCCTGGATTGATTGAAAATAGTCAAATAATGCTACTTTTATTTTAAATCACTTTGTGTTAGCATAAAGAAAGTGTGGAGAGACAGAACGTTGGCCAGCCTGGAGCAACATCACCAGGTTGGCGACACACCGGTTTGATTTGTCTGAACAAGCTCTGCGAGAAGACATTGTAAAAACTGCTAACAATGCTGTTAGATTCTCGATCGTAGCCGATGAAACAGCAGATATCTTCGGAACAGAACAGTTATCACTGGGAGTCCGGTTTGTAGATACGTCTAGTGAGAAGGCTATGATTTGTGAGGAATTCCTTGGATTTTCTCTGCCGAAAGTTATGGACGCCGCCACGATATTTGATTGTATTATTCAACATCGCAAAACATTTGGTCTTCTCCTTAATAATCTGCTGGGTCAAGGTTATGATAGGTGCTCGACAATGGCCGGAAAATAAAATGTTGTTCAGGCAAAAATTCAAAGTATTTACCCCAAGGCTGCCTTTGTTCACAGTGCCTCGCATAGAATGAATCTCGTAGTAAATGATCTTAATAATGTTGCAGTGATACGAAATACTATTGGTACTATCAAAGCAATTATTAAATTTTTGATCCCCCCCTAGAAATTTTTCTGCGGGCGCCCATGACAATAATAAGTATGCAAGAGAAAATAAAGTATGGGTCAAATGAAAATCAAAATTATTTAGGCTTTCTGAAAGACAAAAGTGAATAGTAGAATGTAGTAAAATAGAATGCAAGAGATTCGAGAGAATTTGAAAAGTTCTAGGGGTTGTTAAACATGCCATGTTTGCAAGTTGCTTTTCAACATTTAATAACATTCAATTAGCGTAAGAGCCTGCACCTAATGTATTCTCTATATGTTCACTACAAATAACTACAAAAACTAATCAGATGACTTATAGGAGACATTGTTATCGCTCTATAATAATATCATCTGATCGCCAAACAACTGTATCTCAAATCTACAGGTGTCTCCCCATTACAATCCCAACTGACAAGTTGACAAATCAAATAATACACATGTCAGGCTGTCATATAAATTTTCATTTCAAAAATGCCTGATTTTATTGAAGAAGAAAAAACAACATTTCAACTGTTATTTTCATTTCTGGTTGCACATTTAACCATGATTTAATTATTATTATTATAACTTAAACTAACCCGTTTCATTACGCCGTTTCTCCGCATTAGGCAGAGAGGGCAGACCGCCAAACAACCATCTCTCTTAAACACGCTTCCCAGGTACACAAACTCATCCTGCTCCAAGTATATTACTGCACACTGTTTTCAAACTCTCTCTTTCAAACACAATAACTTTAGACTTACTTACATTCATCATTAACTCATTCTTTGTACATACTTCGTTCATCTAAACACGAGAGACTGTAGACCTTCCATAGTGTTAAAAATCAGCGCCGGATCATCAGCATACAAAAAGCAATATACTTTCAGATTACTCAATTTCGTGCCCAATCCCATCACTTCAATTCTTGCATACAATTATCCGTTTGAATAATCATGGTGACATTAGGATTATCATTGTTACCAATATTATTGGAAAGCTGGAATAAACATTGGTGGTCGAAAAATCTCAAATCTCCAGTATGCAGATGATTTTACCCTTATCGTCTCTTCTGAAGAAGAAATGAACCATCTCCTTGCTCAAATAGAGGAAGAAAACCGTAATCTTGGTATAATGATCAACAAGGTCAAAACGAAAATAATGGTGATCGACAGGGCACGCCTTTGTATGATCAAATAATGCTCTCGCATACATAGGAACGGTGAACGACTTTATATGCCTAGGCTCGTCTATAAGTGATGAAGGAGGTTGTGAAACAGAAGTGAAAAGAAGAATTTATGTGACAAACGACCCCAAGAATAAAACGCAAAGATATGGCGTGTCAGGGGTATTAAGAAGACCACCAGAAGAGAGTTTAATTTTCCACATATTTCTATACAGTGTGGAAACATGGACACTTAACCACTCCGACCCCTAAGCGTGTTTACACGACAATATAACAATAGCAGTCAAGTACAATAATATAGCGTATTTTCACGCTAACGCGTGTGTTCCCACAGAAATCGTTATAACTATGTTATTGTTCTAGTAACGACCCTAAAACAAAAAGTAGACGATCCATATGAAATCAAGATTTACATAAAAACGTCACGCGAGTCATTTTTACAATTTTTTTATGTTTGCATTCTAAATTTTTATATTTACAAATGTTAACATTTATTTAAAATAATGCAATTTGAAAACTTATTTCATAACCATTCAAAAACAGTTTTTAGTATTCGGCTACATACAGAAATATTTCATTTGTAGAGCTTTAATTGCGAAGCAGAAACAACAAAAAGTTTTTAAAAATCTGACATTTCGTTCAAGTTTTTATAAATCTGACATCAAGACAAAAAACTTCCACAACGGCAAAATACCTGAGTCGTTAAGAATCAGCAATATAAATTTATATACAAGCTTTCTTTACTTACGTCGTTAAGATTCCCACATTATTTTAGAGTATAATATATTTGATAGGGCAAATTCGATAGTAGTACACTGTCCAATATACCGGGGTTGCACGGTTACATTAAGATTCTGACTATATTTTAGGGTATTGTGTCACCTTAATCAAGCTAGCAACTAAGCACATTGGCTGATTACAGGAAATCAAAAAAAAATTCATTTGAATTCATAAAAATTACTTACCTGCGGCTACCCAAATTTGGGTAGCTGTCTACACATTTGTGCATCATGTACACACATCGACTGCGACTGCACGGATGCGATAATGTAATCAGTAAATGGCAAAGGAATATAGATAATTTCATGTTGGAACTTACAGCCTCTTCCTTCTTCCTGGAAATGCGCTTCTTGTCCTGAATCTTCTTCAGGCGATAGAACTCCTCTCTTTCCAATTCGTCCAACTCGGAGATGATGTAAGCCAGGGTGCGCTCAATACGGGGGATGATCACTAGAAAAATAATTATAATTGGAATGTTTGTTTTTCCTAAAATAAAGAAAATTACTTATTAATTCCAGTTAATTATTGTTGAATTTAACCTTTGTAGCAAATTAGAATGTTGGTTACTAACTGGCTACGCTCTATTTTGAACTCTCTTTGTGTAATTTTTTTTTCTTGTGAACATCTTAAAATATTTAAAAAAATTAAGGCCGAACTCCTGCACCAAAAAAACATAAACAATAGCTTGAACTACACTATAAACGTTATTTGTTTTCCGTCTCCTGCGTTTTTTTGAAACATGGTTTGAAAGACTGGTGTAAAGTTCGCGCGGTCACACACAATTTTGCTAGTGGCCTGTCCACGTGTACGCACCGAATACTTGACGTTTAGCGTTTAAATAAATGTTAAAAAATGTTCCGATGAAGAAGAGACGCTACATCAGGGAGAAAACAGAGATATTTTAATAGATGTTTATTTACCAGGAAAGATTTCCGACTAATATCGATTATTATGACCTAAAGTCAGTATTTAAGAATTTCGAATGCGTAATTAATTACGCATTCGAAATTCAAATGTCAAAAGTCGAGTTCTGTTAAGAAATTTAGCGATAATATTTTCAATTGGGAGGCGGGAATGGGTACCGCCGCCCCGGGAACCTTTATTGGATAACCAACACCTCTGCCATAGGTCACCCCAAGTGGTTCGCTACGTTTGGTGATTTAGCAGGGGTGCCTATGTGATGTAAATTCATCGATTTCCCGCTTGCACTACGAGTTTTCGGACACCGTGTATGGACAGTTAAATGGATTTTCAAAGCTTCACAGTTCATGATGGAAAAGAGCTAGGAACAACAGTTGAATTCAAATAGAAATTTCAGAGGAAAAAAGATGTGCAAACTTCAAGATGCTGAAGACTTCACCATTAGAAAGCTTTCACCGAGTCAAACAAATAGATTTTCAGTTTTATTTTAGATATCTAATACTGTGTAAGAAGTGTCCACAGTGCGACGGCAGAAGGCTCACAAAGAAGTGAGGAGAGGCCGGGTCCTTAATGGATGGAGGCCGCTGAAATAGCAGAGGACAGACCTGGAGGCATTTTGTCGAAGCGATGGGCCCATGAATCGAATAGGACAAAGGGAAGAAAATGCTGATGATTCTTCTTAAAAGTTAAGCTAGCCTTTAAGTTAGCCTCAAAGCTGATAGTAAACCCTACTCCAATTGTCTTGATAAATCATGCTCCTCTTCTCCTCTCCTGCGCAGCGAGGAAAGTTCCAGACGTTTTTTCCAGTTCCTGTGGTACTTGACCAGTAATCTTCTTCTGCTTTTCATGCTTTCTTTTATACCAGTAAGATTCATTAAGTTCGAATTCTCAGTTTGAACCTTACCAAAGTATCTAGGATGCGTTATAAGCAGAATATTGATAATAATTACCATGCTCAATAGCATTGACACGTCTGTTGGTGATCTTGATAACATCATCGAGGGTCACAAAGGACGTCTGCAGAGAAGCTAGCTCGACCAGCAGTTTCACGGCGCTCTGGAAGTTCTTCTTGAGCTTGGTGATCTGCTGCCCTCCCTTGGACAGACCGGCAAGCTCGTACGTATCCGTACCATCCTGGTACGACTCAAACACGGGCAGGGTGACACCTGAAAGAAACAAATTTTTTTATTTATTTAAAGGTACCCACTGAAGAAATAAACTGGTAGAAATTTGTTGTGAACGTATCCAAATGCCTAAAGTAAGCACAATGTTTCCTTACTTCTGGAGAAAATTATTACACATTTTCAGACATTGATTATTTTTTTAACAGATTATGAATTTTATTGGCCTGTCTGGTCAAAGGTCTTTTATAAGCATGAATAAGTCGGTATCTGCTTTTAAAATTTTACATCCTTTTTATTTATAACAGTTTTTAATAAAAACAAGAATCTTTGGGCGACTTCAGAAAATATGAGGAGTTTTTAATATTCCCTCGGCAATGACACAAAAAAGGCATAAAGCGTATGTTCTTTAACGCAGTGGTCCCCAACCCCCGGGCCGCGGACCGGTACCGGTCCGTGGATCAAATGGTACCAGGCCTATGACTGCTTATAAATCAAAATTTCTTAAAAAAATCGAACATACCCAATAATTATTCAGTTAAGAACCCTATCATGCCAAGTTACCGCCGACACAATACCTTCAAAGTAAAAAACACGACTGGGCTTTTATCTTGCGTACTCGCATACATAACGTAAAGAGCTTGAGTGAGACGCAACGACGTGAGTCACCGCTCTTAAATTCTGCTTGCCCAACCGCAAGGGGAATTGTTTTATTGAGAATAACACGCGTTTGATTAAGTTGGTGAATTTATTCCCCCCCCCCCCCCCCCCGACCCCTCTGTCAAATGTTGACCGGTCCGCGGCGACAAAAAGGTTGGGGACCACTGCTTTAACACAATAATGCTGCATTTCTTTCTTACACGCCAAATAATAGTGATACAAACAATGTACGTATGTCTGATTCCACATAGGAGAAATGCAATCAATATCATACATCTCCCTCTACAGAACAATGATAGCATAAAAGATAATTCGGTAAACTTTTGAGACGATTTAACACGCTTAATACAAATAGTTTTTAGAAAAACCCTTTTGATTCACCTTTATTACTATAAAAGACAATTATTTGCATTTGGAGCGATGGAAAACACTGCTTCAAAATTTCAATACAAAATGCAATAATTTTTTTTTTTCTAGAGCGGAGACGGTTTACATATATAAAGTTCCCGTGAGCACTAAGGCCGTTGGCCCACTGTGCTATCTCCCATTTTACCTCATTCCTTTGACAGTAATCCAGTCCCTTTTACAAAGTTCACCAGGATTGTCAAATGTCATAAAATATGGACATAAATTATTGTAAATGGCTGTCATCCCATACGACGGAAGCAAATTTTACCTAATTGAAATTTTAAATGCAGTATTTACCTTTGCCGCGAATGAATCTTTTATAGTAATTAAGATGAATCAAAAGGTTTTTTCTAAAAAAATATTTGTATTGCGTGTTTAGTCATCCCGAAGAATTACCGATAATTCTACCGCAAATTAGTTATTTTTAACAACCTAGAATCCCATTGCAGAATATATGAGTCAATAAGAGAAATTGGCTTTTCTTACCGGCAACGTTATCCTTCTTCGTACGAATTTTGATTTGGGCTTTAGTGACATTCTGGAGAACAATTTGGTTAATGTCTCCCGAGGCAAATTTGGCTTCAGCTAAAGAGAAGGCTGCTTCCTTCATCACTTCTCCCATTAATGTTTTGGTCTGTATAAACATTACATAAAGATTAAGTTATGGTAAATAATCAACTACATTTCTTTTTTGCAAGATAAAAGTATGGTCGTGACGAGAAATTCGTCCATTTAGTATGGTTTACCAATACTTAAGTTTAAATAAATAACATGGGTAGTCAGATATAGTAAGTTTGGAAAGCCATTCCTACCTCGATAATTTTGCCCAAGATCATTCTGAAACGCATTTGAAGAGCGTCGGCCTTCTTCTTGAGCAAACCATGGCCCTTTTGTGCTCCGGCCAGACGAGATTTCATCAACATCTGGGCCCTAAAAGAAAGAAATATTCAATTATTGCGATTCTGATCTGATGATTGACACTCCCTCATATTGATTCCAAACAGTAGACACGAAAATAACTAGCGAACATGGTAGGTTTTCGATAAGCATTTGCGTTAAATAATTCAGAGATATATAATAGATTTAACTTACCCCCGAGAGGGGAAAATGGGCAGCCTTTCTTTACCAGAAGCCATGATTGATAAAACAAGTTGTAGTAGTAGCCAAAAGTCAGCTGACACTTCGTCTGCTCACCTTGTGATATTATTTAGTTTCAACTGGCAACATTGCGGATATTTTTTTCCCGATATTATTCGCCAATACGTCAGTATTTTTTAAAAATGGTATCACTAGACTATATCTTTCCAGGGCTCCTACCAGAGAGCAACTTGGCGGGCCCCGAATTGTCTGTTGATTTTAAGCTCGGCTTGGTTGGAATGTCGTGCTTAGCACGGCTGGGAACCGTACGTATTAAAAGCCTAAATGACACCGATATTACTATATATTGACTCTAATACAGGAATGTTTTTCTTTGAAAATCGAAATACTGTCTACATGAGTGGTATATCCAACGATAATAGAATGCTGGCAGTTAAAAACCCGCTCCGCGGATACACCTGCGGACGGCGGCCAACCCGTCAATGGCTTTGTAACAAACTCCACTGTGAAAATAAAAAATTGCATAAGGCGCGGCGTCGGAGATGGAATGGAATTCGGGTTCTTAAATTTCAACCCTACAGTCGCCGATACGCCGTCGGCCGTTTGCACTATGTTACCTATCGTCGCCGATATTGTTAACCGATACTTACTGCACGCCTTCGCTGATGCTAAAGTGTCCACCCTTTTTCGAAAATCGAAAAGGGGCGGACACTAGTAGCGGCAGAGACAGGATGGAATTAAAAGTCGGCTGTTGTGTATGCTAGTTTTGTTAGTATGAAGTTATGTTTGCCTAAATGTTTCGCTTCAATCTAAAAATACACACAAACTATTTGAATGACCCAAATTAAGAACCCATCAGCGTATTTTGTGCGTATCCCATGACGTAAATAATTGTTTTTTTACACTAAGGTGTTTTTTATCGAGGTGTTACTTCAATAATTTGAGCGTATTGAGCAGTAAGCGGTAACACTTTATCACTGAATGTTGTGAAAAGGTTGGGGAAGGAAATGGGGGAGAGGAAGGTGGGGAAGTACTTTGCTATTTAGATCTGATTACCAAATACGGCTTAAACAATTTCAAGCAACGTTTCAATTATGGCGCCCTTGAAGTGATTTTTCACAAAAACGGCGCTCTATAAATTGTCCAATTATTATTATGGGTGGTGGTTTTTACAAGGGTGGCACTGAAAGTGTCTTCCACTCTAGAAGGTGCCACATATGTACCATTATTTTATTTTTATTCATGTTAGAAGTAATAAAATCTCGTTAAGCTGTTACATAGAAGTTCGTCAACGGGTTCTTACTAACAATTTACTTATATTTTGAATTTGAGGATCTGTAGTATCTGTACTGTGAGTATATTTTATTAAATTTCAGAATTATTTTTAATCATGGATATAAGATATTCACAGTAAACATAATTAAAAAATAATATAAACTTCGAAAAATGTTGAGGAAATCTCTACAAAAATCTTTTTCACATAACCATTTTTTAGTACGCATTTTCTGAAAATTGGTTAAGAATTTTTTAAATTGATTATTTAATTTACTATATTTATTTTTTGTTTCTTTATTGCACTATTCAGTTGTCTATTGTTTTGTTTTATTGTAGTTATCGTATTACTGTGTACAATTCAATTTTAACCTCATTAGTTCAAGCCTGTGTTGAAATTAATAATCTTACCAAGTAACAACATTATCGTGTAAACAAGCTTATGAGTCCGAGTGGTTGATTTACGAGTTGAATTTTGATAAAGTTCCCCGCTCTTATTAGCATAGTGCTAAACGTGAATACGCCAATTTTAATTAGTATTGTTTTTGCTGAGGTCAGTGCACTTTTCGTAAAATTATGACTAACTATCCGCTGAAAACAAAGTGTCCTGACGTTGAAACTCAAAATCCCTTACCAGCTATTTTTGATTGATTATATTTTAATAATATCGACTTTCCTCGTCGCTCGATGAATATAATGATGATCGACGATATAGGCAATTTACTTAAATTTCGGATACGTGGAAGTATTAAATTATTTAAGTAAATTATATTAGATTTGATATGTGACTGCTAGCTCCTCGGCGCGGCTCTAAAATTGGAATTATTCGGCGGCATTGTAAGGCTTGAGTGGCAGATTTTGCCCACTTTGATTTGAAGGGAGGAATGTCCTACACGGAAAGGATACGGACTGACTTAAACACTGGCTCACAGCGAGCACAAAAAGCAATTTATAATGAAAATAATTATAACGTAATATTTATATAGCGCAGTTTTGTGTTATTTCATTTAAAAAAATATATATATATATATACTTATATATATTTTTTTAAATAACGAAAGACAAACATTTCCGAGATACGAATAACTAGACAATATTTGAAAACTCCTATAACCCCCACAGTAAGCAAAAAATGTTACTTGTGTTGCGATGGAGGACTTAAGGTGAACGTCCATCTGTCCGCGCCGGCCGCAACCCACGCATGGCACGCAACGGATTGAACGGATTTGCCGATGGCATGTTTCCACTGTATCCGGAACGCCGCGAAACAACCAGTGTGACGTCACTGGCACGAAACGCATTTTTTGCTCATAAATGCCGGCGGTCCTGAATCCGTGTGACGTCACCGGCATGAAACGCATTTTTTGCTCATAAATGTCGGTGGTCGGTGCCGGCGGTACCGATGGACGCAGTGCTGTACTAATTCACATAAAGATAAAGAAAATCCGTTGCGTGCCATGCGTGCGTTGCGGCCGGCACGGACAGATGGACGTTCACTAATTTTAGCCAGCCAAAGAATCGAACACGCGACGCTTGGGTGTGACCCAAACGTGATAGCAACTCAGCCACTGACTGGTCAATAAACATAATAATATATACCGGCCTTTTGTATTTATTTGATCGACAAGAAGTGAGTTGTGTTACAAACAAATCAATGAATTATTAATGGGGTAAAACCAAGTTCTTGTTTGATGAATTGTTTTGACTGGTTTATACATAATAATATATACCGGCCTTTTGTATTTATTTGATCGACAAGAAGTGAGTTGTGTTACAGACAAAAACAATGAATTATTAGTGGGGTAAAACCAAGTTCTTGTTTGATGAATTGTTCAAGTTTTTTTTAACGGGCTACACTACGTTCGCATTTTGGTTTACTTGGAGTGGCAGCAGTGATTATGTATTTAGTATTTTAGTAATCCTAGAAAAGTGTCGAGTGATACGAATCTCAAAAAACAAATCCAATGTCACTTTTCCCCCTGTGAATTATCAGGTTTCGCTCCTAGTGATGCTAGAAAACCGATTTAATTTGACAACAGCGTGATCAATGGGTATGCATTTATTTTTTCGATTTAGAACAGCCGGTGCAAAGCGTTTGTCAATAGTTAAATTACATTGATTTAGAAAAGTGGTCATTTCCTGGGTTACCTTCACGATACAATTGAAGTGTTATTAATTCCTATATGGATATTGAATATGAGCCCTGTTACGACTCTTTATAGAAAATATAATGGATCTCGTCTGTTGCTGTCATATCATCCTCGGTGTCATAATTCATCAAACAAGTTCGTACTCAAATTTGTTTTACGTGTTGTCATTAGATTTATTTATAAGTATAAACTCAAGTGCATTAATTTGTTTATGGTAAACAATGATGCGCAGAGATACTTTTGATTGACAAATCTAATGAGATATGAAAAAAAAGCTTTCGAAATACTTTTGGCGATACAACTAAAGTACATTGAAGTATTGACTTATTTCAGTGATAAAGCGGTTCTAATTCAAACTTTTTTGTAACAAAACAGTTTTATTTAAAATGTAAAAGCTTTTCGATAATGTCCTTTCTAACCATTTCGTTTTATGACTGAAGCTCCCATTTCATTGACTATCTTTTGTGTTTACATTTTGAATACATGCTATTGTTCAATGTACCTACTCACAATAATAATTATTCAAGTGTTGAATACCCTCCATTCAAATAATTGAGTTACAAATAAAAAAGTGTAATAAGCAACCTATTTTCATTGTAAATTTATTCGTAACTGTGTAATATTATTATTTAAATTGAAAGGTCGAACTGGTAATAAACCTTTTTATTTTGTGGTGTTAACTCTCATCATTGAACTTTTTTTTTTGTTTTGTACGATGTGCCTATAATCGATTTTGCCACATCATTAATTAATTATTAACTACTACAGAGTAGTTAATGTTTTTAATTGCACAAAAATTGCTTACAAAAGGCAGTACAATGTAGGTAATATACAGTCAAACTTGGTTATAAAGACCACGAGGGGACTGACTAAATTTGCTCCTTATAGCCATTACTCATTATATCCAAAATAGGTTTTTTGAAAGTCTATGTACCTAACTACTTACCTGCCACTACTATCAATATATTTCAAAATACCAGTAGGTATTAGATATTTCAAAAATATATTGAAAAAAAATACACTCTTTTAAATGATGGTATTAAATATTTCGTTTTTATGCTTCTCAATTTCATCCACAAAAAAAAAAAAACAATGCATCACAACTAACATCACCTGATGCGAGGCTTCCAAGAAAAACATCACTAAAAATAGTCTATCTTATTATCGATAGCTTGTGCGTATTGAATCGCATGTAAAATCTCACTTGTTGTAAATCATTAGCTTGCGGGATTGTTATTGATTTTCAACTAAAATTAAGTCACAACCTGGTGATACACAACCCACAACAATTCGCGCGGCCCGCATGTCAATTTTGAAAAAAAACCTCAAGTCCCTGGCTGAGAACAATTTTTATAGTGTTTTGGTAAATTTACACTTCATGTCCTAAATTGAACTGGTTGAACCTACATTTGAAGAACCGGTTTGCAAAACACGAAATTAAAAAATCCTTAGAATTACGAAATCTTGAATTTCGCTGTCAATCCCTTTCCCTCCAGAAAAACAAAAATCTCACTGTAGGCCGCGGGCCGTTTGATAAAGAGGCAGAGCAATCCTCAAGCTAAAAAGGTTGTGCATCACTATCACAAATTAACCCCATGCAGGTACTCATAGCTAGGTACCTTCATAAACCCCTTTACTGATTTTTAAAACAGAATCGACGATGAGTTGCAATGCAAAAGAAGATGTAAAATAGGAACAAATTTGCAAACTGAAAATTCATATGATTTTAGCAGATGTTATGACAATTTTACATAGTGCCTGATGGGTAACAATGTTTCACATAGCCCACAAACAGGTAGTGCCATAAAAATATGAATCTGTCCCTAACGGGATAGGAAATTCCCGCCAGCCGCTGCTGTTGTACGCAGACATAAGTTGCCACCTTTGATTGTATACTTACTTCGAGAGTAATTCCCAATTATTGTTTTTTTTTAACCATTCAGAAATTGTGTTGACAAATGTGCGTCGGAGTTATGGGCAGAAATGGCCCCTACTGGTAACACTGAAGATCAGGCAGCCTTGAGGTCAAACGTTAATGGCTTGGCTCAGGTCTTTCCACAACTAGCTCAGTTGGTAGGGAAAGGGAACTCCGACCTCCAGGGTCAAGGGTCGGCAGGCAGCCTCAGGCCCGACCAGGGGAGACAAATGGGTGCAGTCATACATTATCCAATGAAAAAGAGTGGTTCTTTCATACAAAGTTTATTGTGGAAGGGGACATATGTTTAGAACAGTTATCAGTAAAACTACCATCCTGACTAAAACATACTATTCTATCTCTCTCTCTCTGACGGTACTCGGGCGTAGGGCAAGACGTTACATTAGCACATTCAAAGGGGAAAAATAAAGGCAATGGCTTACGCGAACTGAAACTGGGCTGGGCTGTCATCTTCGGGCACGGAGTTTTGGCCAACACACCGAATGCATGACAGTTTAGGACTTGTAAGTGGTCACTGCGGGGTGGTTAAAAGCAAGCCGGGGCCGTTTACAGGCATCGTAGCTGCGACTCAACTAAGGTTATTTTTATTAATTTAGTAGGACGAATTTGCAGTTGACGGTCTATCGTGTGTTTGCCATTATTATTATAGTTTGATGTATGTTTTTGTTTACATGAATACTGCACAAGAGTCCCAACTGCTCCCGTCGGGAGCCAGTGAGACTATGGCATCCCCAATTGGGGTATGTTGTGAGGCTGAAGGTAGTGGGGAAGGGAAGAAGATGGGGAAGGGGAAGGTGGGAAGTACCTGGCTATTCAGATCTAGTCACCAAACACAGCTAAAGCCATTTCAAGCAACATTTCAATTCTGAACGGTGTTCTTACACCAGGGCGATACTATGAGTATCTTCCACTCTGGAACGTGCCGCAAATAAACTATATATTATTTTAAATTAATAAATTGTGAAATAACACAAATTAATCAAATAAAATTTATTTGCCACGCCGGGATTCGATCCCGCGACCTTCGGAATGCGAGTCAAGAGCCTTACCGCTGGACTACGCCCAATAATTCCATTGTTTTTTTTTTAGGTGTAGGTACACAAAATTTTTACTTTAAAACAAATTTTGTGCCTTCCCGCACTTTTCTACCCCACTAACCGCCGCTGCGTACTCTGTTATTCTCATTCTTTGAAAAATAATTATATAAACAATGTATATTTAACTACGTTGACCTGCTCTTTGGTTAAAGAGACACATTTTTTTAGGACTGGCCATATGCCAAAATGGAAAGAATGTCAATAAAAATCAAAACTGACCATAGAGCTCTATTAGTAATAATAAATTATCCATGCTAACTGTATTGGCTTGGGCCATTGTTTATTAACTGCATTCATGATTTGAATGACTTTGTTTAAGCATCCTGTTAATGGCGCAACTGGAAATCATTTATGCATTGTTTCATTTTTTAATTTATACTGTATAATTTATTAACATTTTTCGCAATTCAAAAAAAAGCTTTCTAAATTTATTTCATTTCATCTAATGCTCTCTACTATCGGAAGTTATCTATAAGCAGAGCAATCTGTACTGGGTTTATTATACTGGGTGTAACAGCACGTACCTGAAGGATTTTAACCAACATATTTGGAGTAAAAAAATGTACAAGGGTAAATGTCAAGGGTCAAAAGTAATGCCTCCTATTTTTTCTCCTTTAATAGTTAAGAAATACAAATTGCAATTACATAGGTCGAAAACCACACTATTGACGATTAATTTGTCACTTTTTAATATAATCTCCGTCCATTTCCAAAGTTTTGGTCCATCTTTTAACAAGGGCATGTATCCCAGAGTAAAAAGCACAGTCCTGATTCCTAAGCACGGTCCTGATTCCTAAGGCCATCCGCTGTAGCTTTTGTTAGGCGAAAGACGTGCTTTAAGCTTTTTAAAGGTTGTGACGTATTGGACGGAATTTATTTTGCATCCCTGCTCCAAAAAATCAAACATAATTAAACCCTCTGCATCCGTGAACACTTTCACCATAAATTACCCCGCCAATTGCACAGTTTTGAATTTTTTCATCCTCGGTGAGTTTGTGTGATGCCAATCCATTGACTGCCTCTTCGATTCAGATTCCATGAAACCCCTGTTTCGTCTCCAGTCACAATTTTTGTGCAGTTGCATCACCGTACAAATTTTTCAGTCTTTCATGAATGCGAATGCTTCTGCATTCAAGAATTCAATCATAGAACGCTGACTAATACTAACATTGATATCGGCCATTTTGCAAACGACTGCAGTGCTGCCACCTGTTGATGCAGATAGTTGCTATTGCAGATACTAGATTGTAGATGTAGGTTTGAGAAAAAGGGCCAAAATCAATTTTTTCATATAACTAACTTTATTTCATTTGAAAAAAATAGGAGGCAATACTTTTTGACTGACCCTGGTAGATGTCAACTAGATCTCCGATGATCAAATAAAAACTATAAAAAAATTTTTGTCACGTGTCGCAACTGATTATCGAGTATAGCCAAGCTTACGTCACGTGTCACGTGATAAGCACTCCGTCTCGTTCCAGTAGCATGGTAACACTCAACAAACAGTGCTCGTATCACATTATCCCATCGCAACATGTAGGAGTGTGATCAGTGGCAATGTGTGATTGAAAAATTTATTTTTTGTTTATAGTAGAAAAAAAATATCATTGGACAGCAAAATGAGATCTACTTTTTGTACTTCAAATATGTTCAGGAATCGCTGGTTAAAATATTTTGGGTATGTGCTGTTACCCCCTGATTATGATTTGTAATATGTACAAGAATTTTTATCTGTAGACAGTGTTTTTGTTTTGTTTCAATTGATTGCAAATTGTCATTCTGCGTGCAATTTGTCATTATACGTTATCACTTTCTCTAAGCACGTTCCTACACAGAATGCCGAATATATTTTTAAATGTAACACGGCGTATGTATTTTTCAAGGACAACACCGCATATGTGTTGGGGCTTTTTATCTCTCTTGAACAATTTGTTTTGTGTTGAATTCCCGGTGCACTGATTGTTCTCCGATCAATGAAATATCGGAAGAAAAGTCACTAAATGCTTTAGAAATATCATAAGTATTTTTTTGTACCACATCAAATCCTTATCCTATTCACAACATGTTTACAAAAATATCTCAGCAAGACTGGTTTTGTGGTAAACCTTATTAATTTAATAATAATTAATGTACCACGAACCATGACATTATATGAGGTGTGTAGAAGCAAAGGCAGCAATCTCCACTTTTGTTTTTTTTTTAAAAAGGCAACAAACACATTGATATGTTTGCTTTTAATACGTATTTTCAAGCTTTGATTTTGATGGGAGAAAGCTGAGTTTGTAACTAACCAGATTTGCAAATTGAATTTAGGTTCTCAATTCGAATCACCATGAAACTGCATTTACAACTTTTTTCCGATATTTTGGAGATTGCTGCCTTTGCTTTTACACACCTCATATATTACATCTAGACTCGCCATTGTCTCACAAACTCAAGATACAAAAAGGGCAACTAAGAAACACTCTTTTGTTTTCAGTAAATTCTTGATTCAAAAGTTTTTCATGTATGATAAAGACAGACATTCAAAGAATGTGTGTGTATGAACGATATAGATGTAGGACTGGGCGATGTTTTCATTTATGCCGAATACTATTCTACATCACGGGTTTGACTGAGATGACGAGATACACTTATGTAATCGCTTACACTAAGACGAATACGGTATGCTGTACGAGATGACTTATTGTTGTAGGTTGTCCTTCTTATACTTAATTGTTTTCTATCTCACTTTCTCTAATTGCACTAAAAATCTTCCAGAAACAATTGGAATAATTGTATTTTTTGTAATAATAAATAATTTGCATCTGTTTACAAATGAAATGTTATTCCTTGGCTTTTATTAGTGTTTGCTGTGTAAGGAAACATTTTCTCATCACGCAAGAGGGCACTTTGGCACTTTTTAATGCAATTTACTTACTGGTACGACACAACCTTACGTGATGCATGGCAGTTGAGTACTAAAATTGGCGTGATTTTTGAAGCAAATCTCTCTTTCAAATCCCACATGTCTCACATTGTCTCCCGCGCCAACAAAATGCTTGGATTTGTTCTTCGTAATGTGAGATCATTTACTAATGGAATTGCAATACGGAGAACATATAAAGCACTTGTCCGTAGCATCCTGGAATACAGCTCCATTATTTGGACCCCCTCTGAACAAAACCATATCTTAGAAATAGAAAGAGTACAAAAAAGGTTTATGTGTTACCTGTACATGAGGGAATGTACATACTACCCTTTCCTGTATCCATCGTTGTTCTTCAGGAATGCTCGATCTTAATACATTAGAAGCCTGCCGAAAAATATTTTTGGGTAACACTTATTATTAACACTTTTTTAAGCTAATCTCCGATATTATACTGAATCCGCCTATGTCGAAGGAGATTAACTTATATGTCGCTAACGCGTATACTCGTAGGAGATCTTACGCACTTTTTTTTGTTCCGAAAGCGAGAACTTCTTCCTAGAAGAATGCGCCATTAAACAGAGCAATTCAACTGCTAAACGATTCTGCATTGAGCATCGACACCTACAGAGAGTTCAGTAACTATCTTGTGACTATGTCACAACATAGTGAAACTGCCTGAAATTTTGTAATCTTCTTCATAATACGTTTTATGGAGAACCTGAAAAAATAAATAAAGCTACAAAATCGAAGACAAATACAATTGCCTTGTCTTTGGCTTACCACCTTTGAGATTTCTACCACGTGTCTATATATTATAAATAACGTCATTGACCACAAATGTTTGATTCAAATATGAGAAATATATTAAAAAAAATAATTTATGAGTTAAAGCACAAGATAACCAATTGCTGCCGACTGTCTGTTGTCATGTTGTTGTCAGCATCCCCAGCTGGTGTATTCTTGTATTTGAACCCAGCATAATAACATTTTGTCAAACTTACCCGGCATAATAACATTTTGTCAAACAACTTACCCGGCATAATAACATTTTGTCAAACAACTTACCCGGCATAATAAAATTTTGTCAAACAACTTACCTGGCATAATAACATTTTGTCAAACAACTTACCCGGCATAATAACATTTTGTCAAACAACTTGCCCGGCATAATAACATTTTGTCAAACAACTTACCCGGCATAATAACATTTTGTCAAACAACTTACCCGGCATAATAACATTTTGTCAAACAACTTACCCGGCATAATAACATTTTGTCAAACAACTTACCCGGCATAATAACATTTTGTCAAACAACTTACCTGGCATAATAACATTTTGTCAAACAACTTACCTGGCATAATAACATTTTGTCAAACAACTTACCCGGCATAATAACATTTTGTCAAACAACTTACCTGGCATAATAACATTTTGTCAAACAACTTACCCGGCATAATAACATTTTGTCAAACAACTTGCCCGGCATAATAACATTTTGTCAAACAACTTACCCGGCATAATAACATTTTGTCAAACAACTTACCCGGCATAATAACATTTTGTCAAACAACTTACCCGGCATAATAACATTTTGTCAAACAACTTACCTGGCATAATAACATTTTGTCAAACAACTTACCTGGCATAATAACATTTTGTCAAACAACTTACCCGGCATAATAACATTTTGTCAAACAACTTGCCCGGCATAATAACATTTTGTCAAACAACTTACCCGGCATAATAACATTTTGTCAAACAACTTACCCGGCATAATAACATTTTGTCAAACAACTTACCCGGCATAATAACATTTTGTCAAACAACTTACCCGGCATAATAACATTATGTCAAACAACTTACCTGGCATAATAACATTTTGTCAAACAAAAATACTGTAATTTTCATTTGCTTAATTTTTGTTTTTCAGATGCGGATCTTATGGAATCTCGTTAGGGTCTACTAGGATGAGATGAATCTTTGAATCTCGCAATGCAATGAGGGCACTATGAGATTATGAAAATAGCGAAATAATTAATTAAGAATCTTCAGTTTCCCATATTTATTTCCTCACTTACATAATTAATTTTTCACTCATAACTCAAAAGAAATTCTCCTTTATGATCTGCGTTTACTCAACAAAATTTAATTTATTCCAATTTCTATTTAATTTTATGCATTCTCAGGCGTATGCTAATTGAACAAAATATTGTACTAGAAAAATGAATCTCAAATATCTTCGTAGATTATAGACTTATTTTACTCGAAATATTTCTCATGTAACATAAGAATTTATCGACTTAGTTTTTACAAGCTTTATGAAAATGAAAATGTTACATCGTCAAGCGGTTTTTGGACGTTGGGGTCAGGTCCTTATATTCCTGGTGGCCCTCTGGATTTGCTTCATGTTCATGATTTCCCTGCCGATGCTGTGTTCCAACCCCAGTAAGATGGACAGATCAAGTATGGAACCTGTGAGCAACCGACTGTCCCAGGCCTTTCTGCAAATAGGGATGGTCAAGAAGCAAAATGAAGAATTGAAGTCCCTTTTCCACGATTTTAATTTAAGGTAAGTAATTACATGTTATTATGATCATGGTGCTATATCCCAGGGTGGGGTTGGGTTCCTCGCCATTTGCCACAAGTCTTCAGTTCTTCCCGTCCTACTCCAATCCTCTTTCACACAGTTTATCCGAGATCCAACAGTGGATTTCTTGTGGACATGGCTCTTTGAAATTACAATTTTTGTTAAAATTGTGATATTTACCAATTTCAAACCCTAAAAGTGACTTCAAAAATCCTTTAATAATAAGTTGGTATGGATATCAAACGAATTTATTTACAGTGTCAATTTTTTTGTACTTATTTGCTGGTTTATACAATACTAGCTTTTCCCCGCGGCTTTGCTTGTGTGGTATTAGACGGAAATACCACTGATTAATTCACTCACTCACTCCTCAGCGAACCCCACCTTCCCCTGCCTTTCCTCCCTTCCGCTAAAATATATGAAATACACACATTTTCATTTATACAAATTTCATAACGCTAGAGCTTACCATTATATACAGCCTATGTTACTCGCTGATAATGTAGCTTTCTATTGGTGAAAGAATTTTTAAAATCGGTTTAGTGGTTTAGGCGTGAAAGCGTAGCAAACAAACACACATACTTTCGCATTTATAATATTAAGTATAGATTAGAGACAAGTAGTTCTATGCTTGATGCATTCAAATGAAAATATGTTTTGTACTTTTGTTATTCGGTGGTACATCCTTTCTGCACACCCTTTTGGAGACATTTAGTTATATTTTGTGTAAGTAGGTGTATCGTATTTTTCCCTAAACTGACTGCATATTGTATATAAGTATGCCGTGGGGACCAACTGTCGGGGTTCGACTCCCAGGGAATCGTATAATGCAGATACATATTCACGAAAGAGACTTGTCAAAGGATATGTGTTATTGTACTTGTCAAAAATTATGTCTATTTTATTGTATTTTAATGGATAATGCTCTGCACAATTAATGTATTTAATTTATTTTTCATCAGTCCAAGAGTTAAGGCAAACATGTGCACAGCATTTGTACAATGTTGACAGGTGTCGGATTATAACATCTCTATTTCACCCGAAATAGGTATAATTGACTTTACTTTGGACACATATACTTGCCCAAAATACCCTTCCAAAGGTTTATCTCATCAATGCGTACAAACAAGTCATTTACAAAATAAAATTTTCTCAATTTAAGAATTGCTGTCATAATTTTTTTAAGTTTAGTGTTAGGCTGCCATTACACACATAAGTTTTTTCCCGTAAGTCGCTAACGTAAGCGACTTATGGCCAAATTGCCAATGTAAATGACACCAAATGTCACTTACCACAATTTATACCAAGTTACAGAAGTTGTTCTTACGTAAGTTTTTTGTCAGGTTTAATTGCGTCCGTGTGAACTTCCATCCTTCTCACAACTTGTCAAATGATAAGTTGAGAAGCTTACAGTAAGAAATAGTCCAAAATGCGCTGATGCGAGATGTCAAAAATTAAAAGACAGTTGTTCTCATAAGGTTTTTTTTTTTTCCTATAAAAGCTAGCATTTTTATTATTTTAACTAAAATCTGATTAAGTTAAGTGGATAATTATCTAATCTACTTCATTATCTTCCAAAAACAATATGAAAATAATACCAGATTAAACTCAAATAAGCACTTCCCACGAAAACGAATGTAAACAGAAAGAAGCTTTTCTGATTCCAAAAACTGAAGAGATATCATTTATTTTTCAGATGGATAAAGCTTTCTGAAAATGAGCATCCTTCTAATTAATTATCGTCCAATCCTTTCTAATCTCGATACTTCTGTTTATAACATTACGTATTTGAATTCAAAGTCCGTTGCTGTCGGATAAAATTGAAGAACCCAATCAATTTATGCCTTTACAGAACAAAAGCGTCTGGAGAATCAAACCAACTTCTATTCCAACTGATTCCAACACTTTATTTGGGACCTTTCATTTTTATTGATAAAACCGTGTAAATTTTACAGCAGCAAATCGCTGTTGACAAGAAGAAAACTTACAGTTAATAAAATTACCAAAAGTTGGATGTTTATGTAAATGCTCCTGTGAGTAACATCAAAATCTTACGTAAGACATAAATTTTATTTACGAGTATAAAGCTAACCATATATTTATAGCTTTAGTTTTGCAATATATCTATACATACACAAGAATGAAAATATGTTTTTTCTGTCTATGTATGTATGTATGCTATGCGTTGCTAAACCATTCATCCGATTGCGATGAAACTTTGGGGATTTGATGTGTGCATGCCCGCGATTTTTACTATATACAATAGTGAGTTCTAGCATCATGAAATTATGCGTTGCTAACAGTTCAACCGATTGCGACGAAACTTTGGGGGATTTGATGTGGATGATTTGTAGTATCAAATTACCTTTTTTCCGTCCTCGGGAAGCTTTCTGGATTATTACAACTACGAGACAATCCACCTGAAAAGTTTTTTTAATCATTACAAAAACTCTTACAAAACTGTCAAAATTTGAGAATGACATTTTGCAAACCATCGATTGTTAAATTAAAATTCAATTTTCGAAAATGTTTAAATTAATGAATTTATTCTCACCTTTGGTACTAACCAAAATCGAATATCTGCTTGAAGCTTATCAAAATTTATATTTATTTTAAATAGGTACCTATGTTAGAAAATTTGTAAAAAAAATTGCAATAGGTGGCAAGCGAGCTGTTTGAAAATCTGAATTTACAGGGACTGATTATATTGATAACGGGAGAGAGGAGGGGATTGCGGGAGGGGGGTTGGCGGGAGAGGGGTTGGCGGGAGAGGGAAGGCGGAGTGGGAACGCGTAAGGGGGAGGGGACGCGGGAGAGGAAGGGTAGGTAGAAGGGGAACGGGACGAATGTGAAAGGGCACGCAGGGAGAAACAATTTCGTTCTTAAGTGGCATAGCAATGCATGCCGGGAACTTGCTAGTTGTAAATAAATCAATCTGAATAATAATCATTTATCGCAAATTAAATTTACTGACGGTAACTTAATAAATCAATGTGAATAATAATCATTTATCGCCAATTAAATTTACTCACAGTAACTTGAAATAGATATCTACACATTTAGCTATAAATAATATTTTTTCAATAAGAGACAAATATATTTGAGTTTTATTTTAAAATTTTTATGGTTTAATTTATCAAATTTTTAGCGATACTCTGCACAGTATGCAGTGTTCACATAAAAACTTTGTAGCTCCCTAAAACATGCACATGTAACTACTCAAATCATCACAATATCTTTCAATGCCATTGTAACTATGTATGACCAATAGTTTATCAAATTGCTGATACGTATTTGACCTACTCTAATTAATCTGTATTGGACACATCACGCTGTTGTAAAATCTCTCGCAACTTATGTAAAATAAATCTGGATTGTGACTGCATATTTTACTTCACATGACCCGTAAAATATGTTTCACAAAGCGTGCAGATTACCAGGGTGAATGAATTGTTGCAATGTTTTTTTTTGGTATCACCAAATTATGCCTGATTATACTCAAACCACGAATGCTTTTTTATGTAATCTACTGCTATTAAAGTAAATTTTATGTTGAATATCATTATATTTAATCGTATTGCAATTTCCGTATCTGCATCATTCATTTGCGATAATAGGGTATTTTCACCGCTTTTTTATTTAAAAAAAAAATTACGACAATGTAGGTATTTTTATTTTATTTTTTTGTTGTCGAATTCATTTTCCAAACTTGTCACTTTTGATTTGCAGCCATAATGGCACGTCCGTTTTTATTTGTGAATTCGGCGGCGTTGACGTCACGCTGGGCAACGTTGGTGACAGCTGTCTTACCAGACAGTGGTGTCTTCTATGTCATAATGTCGTTATAGCCAGATGGAACCGTTTCAATAATCAAAAATTATGAATGAAAATATTAAAATTTTTAAGGATCGGAATCAGAAAAATAAACTTTATTTCTTCCACATATTTTTAGTGGCTCGTGTTTAAAGTTTGCTCATTTTTAAATTTCGTGAAAATGCCCCATTTCAACTGTTCCAAAAAACTAGTCGACTAAAATTTTATACCATTGAAGAAGAAGATAACACTTATAATCTAAATGAAAATATAAAAGAAAACAAGAAACAGAAAAATAGAAAAAGACAATGGTCGCAACTGGGACTAACAAATGGATGGGAATAATCTTCAAAAGTTATAAAAAGAGAGTTTTTCTTATAAAAAATTGAAAACTTTATACCTTTAATGTAATTAGATTTTGAAGTTAAAAAGCAAATGAATTGATCTATATATTTTAATACCTCATTTTTCAACTTCTGGAAGCTTGACTTACCAAGTAGTAATAGGATTACTATTAACAATATAACAATAGCAGTCAAGTACAATATGTATATTTTCACATTAACGCGTGTGTTCCCACAGAAATCGTTATAACTCTGTTATTGTTCTAGTGACAACCCTAAAACAAATAGTAGAAGATCCATATTGAATCAAGCTTCACATCTCTATTCAAAGTTGTCCATAGAAGTACATAAGAAAGATTTATTTTGTAGAAACAGTTTTCACCCGCCAAATCGCCTACGTGCCGTTAGACATTGTTAATTGTTTATTAAATATTATTGTATGAAATGGTAAAAAAGTGAGGTGACGGTCCGGTACGGAAGTATTAATGTGAATCAATTGAATTGAAAAAATCATTCCTGGCTAATAATTTGATCTAGTACTAAATTATCTAAAGAGTTGGCCTATATTTTTACACAACATTCCCAATATGGCCGATAAGAAAAACTTCAAACTGCCCGCAGGTCCTATTAGATTTAAGATCCAATCTAGAATTAAACCGAACATAAATATTTTTGCGTGCATCCAATTTTCAACACACAATAAACTCGCAGTTAATGTCCACGATAAATAAAATTTTATTGTTCATAAAAGCATACATGGATGTATTTTCACTGGGGACATAATTCTTAAGCGTAGCTGTTTTATGCTTTGTTTGCCGTAGACGGGCGACAAGGGCGCTGTACAACAAAATTTATTTATCTTGTATACCTGTCACTTAGACTTATAACTAATAACTTTCAGCCTAGATTTATTACTAGCGGCTTACAACTAAGATTCGTAATTGGTGAAGCAACTTACTACTGAGACTTATAACAAGTGACTTACTTCTAGACTACCACTTACCTAAGATTCATAGCTGGTGACTTACAACCAAGATTTATAACTATAACTAATATACAGACTGAGTGTGTATTTATACCCAACACTGCTATATGACTTACAACTATGGCTTAAAACATGGGCGTAGCGAGGTTTTGATTTAGGGGGAGGCAAAAAATAAAAATCTAGAGTAGGTACCGAAAAAAGTAGGCTTCTACAACATATTCATGGCTTAGGATCTATGAATAAAACGAATATTAACGCAAGAAGGAAAACCATCCTACGAATATATCCCGAAGTGCTGTAAATTTGAAAACGCGACTCGGTCGACAATCCCAGAGATCATGCATCGGTCAGCCAGGGCAGAGCAAATGCCCCACCTTGCCCCACCATGCCTACGCCCATGGCTTAAAAATAGAGACAAACATATTGTTTACATTTACAAAAAAAATGCATATTGTTATGATTACTGCCCATGCTGTCAGTGGTAAAGAATAACTTACTTTACTTGACAGATAAACCGGTTAAGCTAAATTTTTCTAATAATATGATGAGCTTGAATGGTTTCAAACCAGTTTGAAGATGGCATTAATAGGCTGAAACCGGTAGTGGTCAAAAATAAAATAAGTGGACAAAGTTTAAAAATATTTTAATATATTTATTATAATGAAATTATACCACAAATTGTTAGTATCAAAAATAGAAATACTAAATTCTTCCTTACTTAAAGTGAAATTGATCAAATTTAAAAATACCTTTCTTGAACAGGTTTTCTTTCATTTCATTGGCCTATCAGGACCTGGAGTCTGGCCAGGAGTCGAAGGGTCTTACAACTGCAAGCAGATGACATTTCAGATCTGTGTAGATCGCACTTGATTATATTTGTTTTTTTTCAGAGATTTTACCAAAGAACAACAATTAGAGATGGTGAAACAACTGGACGAATCTGTGAACAAAGCCCTGGACAACACTAACGACATTCTGGAGAGCGCTAAATCTGGTAAAAGCGCGGCTTGGCGCAAGGACATTGATCAGAAATCCAATCCGTCGATAGAATACGAAAATGTCAGAAAAAAAATCAGCACAAACACGCGGGAATTCTGGAATTTCGTACATGCGGAGGTGGTCAAAGCGCAGACCATGGACCATTCTGAGAATCCGGAGCTATCGAAGGTGCTTCAGAATATCCTCAATCTCGGAGTGGAGCATAAAAGGTAAGACTATGATTTTTAACCTTTTCATTTCCTTGTTTGCCAGAAAATGACTTATCTTCAGGTACTATAAAGAAGTGTTTTTTTTTGTAGCAGTGAAATCTCCCCAATAGCTCTGGCATTGTGAACTTTGTAATCTTAACTTTAAAAAGATGCGTTTGTTTGTCCCAGCAAAATCTCTCAAACTTTAAGTTCTGGCATTATAAAATATGCACAGTTTTGTCTGTCTGTAATTTCTAGGTCAACACAAATAATATCTTTTGCTGCAAAGTCATTTCTTTCATGAGCTACAGAGCTTTGAAAGTGCCATATTGTTTGTTCTATACTCGTTTTTTCTCTCATTTTCAGGGAAAGATTTCATTACAAGAGTTGTGAAATCTACTGAGAAAAAATCAATTCTGAACCAAGTTAATTTAAAAAAAAAATTGTGATTTTTTGCAAAAAGCTTGCCTTTTTCCCTTCTGCCATTTCACAAGTGAAAAGCCTCTGCTACCTGGTTATTTATAATTATTTTATTTTTATTTTGTACAACTACGCAATGCCCTAAAAAATTCTAAATTCTACAGTCTTCCTAAAGAAATATCAACTCTATCTTTTCCACTAATCTTCTAATAAATGTAATATCAATAGTAATGGAGGGTAGCAAACGTAAAATCATGCAATGTCCAGTGTTTTAAATATCCTCTGCATGCAAAGTCGTGTCTTCTCCAAGCATAAACTTTCTAATCAAAGTGTGTTTATCAGAAGTGACCTGCCAGGTAAGTATGTTTTCTGTATCTGTTTGTAAATAATAAAATTAGATAGAGCCTGAGGACTCATCATAAATTGTACAGCGCCCTTGAGGTGATTTTTCACAAAAATGGCGCTCTACAAATTATCCAATTATTATTACATACGATTTAATAAAAATTATCAACATGTTTCGAAACCAATGTTTTCTTTGTCAGGATAAAATGAAAATTATAAAAGACAAATAAGTACCTACACTTAACATACTTATTTTGTTACACATACTGTAAAATGTAATGTTATCTATACAGAATGTGTTAATTATCTGGAATGTTACTTTCCTGTCCTCAATATAAAAGCATTAAGGCGATGCAATGCGAAGTTAATGCAAAATCATGTGTTTTTAGTTTGAAAATTTGATCATCTTCTCTAGAAGCCTTTATGAGCCTGAAATAAAGTATCAGTCCTGTAAAAAAACGGTTTGAAGTGTAAAATCACTTTCTTACGAACCCCTTTCAGGATGTGGTTTTATTGTAAATGTTCTTTCAATAAGGACGCTCGATTTTAAAATGTAAATAAAGCAAATTGTGAGATATCCACTCAATTTTTTTTCTTTGAAAGTATATTTTGTGGCAATAAGTGTGGAATATAATGTTTTTCAAATGTCCGCCGAAGCTTTGCTTGGTGGCACGTATTCCAATGATACTGTCTGGCTGAATTTTGGAGGTCCAATTTTCAATGATACTGTCTGGCTGAATTTGCTGAATGGCATACATCTGGCTGAACTTGCTGGATGGCGTTTGTTATGTTGACTTTGAAGGCGTCAATTGTTTGCGGTTCACTCACATAGACCGTCGATTTAAGATAGCCCCAAAGGAAGAAGTCTAAAGGCGTTAAATTTAACTATTAAAAAATTCCTAAATGAAAGATCCTGCATAACTAGCTTTTACTCACAGTTTTGCTTGTGTGGTATTAGGGAGAAATTACTGTACAAAATTTCCCATGGGAATGAAATGTTTTTCTGGGTTGAAAAGTAGCCTATATAACTTCCCGGTCCACTAACTATCTGTACGCATAAAATCACATCGATCGGCCGCTCCGTTGCGATGTGAAAGAAGGACAAACAAACACACTTTCTAAATATTACTTTGGTGTGAGGCAAATCGAGTTCAATGGAATATAATCTGAAAACATTTTAATATGGCCCGAAATTCACAAAATAAACTAAAACATGCATTTTGGCGATGTTTTTCTTTCATGAATCACAACAGGCCGTCGGTGTTAAGCAAGAATTTCAATCTTATCGCCATTTGCATGAGGAGTGCATGATTTTTCCTGATTCCAAATGTTACACGTCGAGATGGATTAAAATGTGCTGTGTTTTTGGCCGGAGCCAGTGGGACTACGGCATCATCAATTGGGTATGATGGGAAAGAGAATGGTTTCAAAGTTGGCAATTTCCATTATAACAATGTTTTAATTATCCCTGTCGCTAATTCAAGGTTGTTTGTCTGTAATAAATAATAACATTTTGTTTTTCTTTATTGATAATCATTTCGTTATGAATAATAACATTTCACATAGTTAATTATTGAGAATTATGCACAGACGTAGCTTTAACATTAGATTTGTATGACTAATGTAAAATAATATTGGTTTTCTTGTCAGGTATTAACAGTTGATTTAGTGTGAAAAGGTAATTAATTACCTGCACTTAAAAGTTTTTTAGATTTATCGCATACTCTATCTACCAAATTTATTGCACATTCTTAGATAAGGGCAAGAAGCCGTAAAGACATTAACTAGATAACAATGCAAATTTCGTTGAAGCGTGTGATACAAAATAAATACATTACAACTTCCTTAACCTTTTAAATGCCACTGGAGGAAACGGGTAAATTTCGACATGTTTTGACTTTTAGGTAATATTTTGTGGGTTTATTTTATGCTAACTTATGTAATATTTACCAAAACACATTCCTTGAACAATAAACTATGGCTAAAAACAACATTACTTGCGTTTATTCGATGAATTTATACGTTTTATGATATTTTTCACGACAACGGCGCGAGAGTGACGAAAGCCAATCTGACCAAACAACAATCAACCAAATTCAAAGGCGGGAAAAAATTCAGCCGGAGATCATAATTCTACAGAAATTATTCCGCTATGCTAGATGGGTACACCGTATCTTATACCTTATGAACAAGAATGCCCCAAGCGATTCTGACCTTGTCCTTCATACGTTTTCTTTATAATTAAGGTTTAAAATCGCATTTCAAAAAATATTTTTTTAGTGTTTCATTTGGCTCGCATTTGGCGCGCGCCGGCGCGTAATCGGCAAGGGACCGGTTTTCATAAGTCAGGTACGCCTCCTACGTCATACATGGCAACAATAAATTATCGTGTAAACGAGCTTATGGGTCCGAGTGGTTTTATACACACAATTTGAACAAAATAAATGAATTTACAGACGAAATTTCAAATGGTTGGGTTAAAACAGGATTTCCCTGAGCTCAATCGATCATTAGATATTTTTGCTACTTATTTTTTTTTCAACTTGTACTTGTTTTTTCCAGGTCCCTCCTGAGTGATCTCCACACCCTTCAGGAGGTGGACGGTTACGAGAGATGGAGAGAATCGGAGTCAGCAGCTCTCAGTGATCTGGTCCAGCGGAGGCTGCATTCCCTGCAGAATCCAGCAGACTGCTCCAAAGCCAAGAAGATCGTCTGCACCCTTAATAAGGTAGTTCTTTTTATATGTGTCTATGACATCCATAATTGGTGACTCACTGACTACATAATGCACACTGAAAATGCCCTCCATGTAGATTTAAATTGTAACCTATGTTGCAACCGACATACCTTTGGCCCAACGCCGATTAGAGCACAAGCCTGGCCGCCAAATTACGAAGTCAGTGCTGCTAAGTAAACTTCACTGTTTAAAATATACTATATACTCAGGTTTGAAAAATAATTTGAATTTTGAAAATGATAATTAAATTATTTTTTGTTTTTTAAATGTTACAAAATAGTAGGTAGGTAGGTACATCATCATCATCATCTTCTTCCCATTGTACAACTATTTCCTCATTCTTGAATTAAATCGTGCACAGATTAAATAATCGAAAGCACTTTAATATTTTGTGTTTAGAAAAGCCTGAATTTTATGCCTTTTGATAAACAAATAATTTGATTTATGACCTAATGGAGTTTACGGCTTGCAAATTGCAATTATATTTTGCATAATATTGAAATTTACAACGCTGTTAGGTGGGTAAATGTTATGAAAATTTATGAGTTAATCGTAATAATTCACATCATGATTTGATAAGTAATAATGTAATATGCATGGTTACGAAAATTGAATCATACTTCATAAACACAAAGGCACGCTTATGCACTGAATAAAAACACCGACAGAAGTGTGTTTGCGAGTGTGAATGCATGCCCGAGTAAACTTTCAATTTAGTAGGAGGTTATGGGTACCGCCGCCGTGGGAACCATTTATTGGATAACCAATACCTCTGTCGTAGGTCACCCCAAGTGGTTTGCTATATTTGGTGACTTAGCAGGGGTGCCCTACAGTGGTGGTCCGCGAGTTTCCAGTGTGCTAGAGCGCTAAGATTAAAAAAATTATGTTATTGATGTTGTTGTAGCTGAAAATTAATTTTAATTTTTTTTTCAAAATTATGATATTTTGCATGAAGATTTTCAGGATGCGCCGCATCCACATTTCAGTATATCTTCATACAAAAAGATTCTTCATTGAAAAAAAAAAAAATCATTTTCAGCTACAAAAACATCAATATTGTCGTATTTTTCAATCTTAGCACTCTAGTGCACTGAAAAGCGCACTCTAACTCACGGACTGCTTTTGGTGCCCAGATTCATAGGGTGAGGTTTGTCCGGCTCTTGGCGGCAGATGTGTCTGCCCATCTGCTACTTGGCGGGCCGGATCGAGAGAGGCTGGTTGAGGAAAGCCTTTTGACTTCTCCAGCCGGACTCTCTCTCTGAATGGTGGTTTTTTCACCAGGGCGATACTGAGAGTATCTTTCATTCTGGAACGTGCCGCAAATAAACTGTAATTATTTTAAATTAATAAATTGTGAAATAACACAAATTAATGAATAAAGAAAATTTAAAACACAAAATCTCTGCATTCCGCTTTGACCTCTTACCAGTGCCAATTTTGAAAATGGCACTTAAATTTAAAGCAAATTTGAGTTCGTCGAACCAATAGTCATGCAGGACTAATGCACAGAAAACAGAAATTAATATGTTTGATGCTTGTGATAAAACAACATGTAAGTCAGCAGTAAGAACGGGTATCAACAACAATGCCGCCATTTGCAAACTGTCGTTTGATGGCACTGAATTGATCATGTGGCATTTAGAAATCCGTTATGCCCCAAGGCCTGTACTGTAGTTAGTATGAGATCAATCAACTTCTATAACATGCAAAGACAATAAAATGTTACCATAGATTGATTCAAAACATTTGTTTCTTTTAAACATATTTTTTATTATTATTTTCAGGGTTGCGGTTATGGTTGCCAATTGCACCATGTAGTGTACTGCTTCGTGCTGGCTTATGCTACCGAGAGGACCCTCATCTTGCACTCGCTGGGCTGGAGGTACCACCGCGGGGGCTGGGAGCAAATCTTCAAACCCCTCTCCGATACCTGCACCTCGCCTGATGGGGAGACCAAAGATCAATGGCCGGGTAAATATTATAATTTTTCTATATAATTTAATTGCATGCTTTACATTACCTATCTCACTAGATGTAACCGGTTCTGAGTAGGCGAAAGTACAATAAATTTTATTGCAGTTTTATTCACAGATTAGGTAGTTAAATTAACATACGAAATCCAAAAAAAAAAATTATAATTTTTGTAAAATCAATATCCAATCTTCAAATCAATTCAAAATGAACAGGCAAAAGAATGCAACATCTAGCGACTCCGAAGAAGAAAACAAAAATAAAAATAAGATGACCAAATGTTTAGCAAAAGATGCACAGGAATTCAACGACATAAATATGGAATAAATCATTCTTCACATTGATGAAAAAAGTGCTTCGTAGTTTCCCCACTCTTGTCTACTTTAGTTTTCTGAAGGTTTCACTTGGAATTGCACTCTGATTTTTTTATTATTTTATTTGTTATTTTTTCTCTTAATCTGCCAATCGATTATCCGACAGCTGCCATAATCCGCTGTTAGTAGAAAATCAAGCTCTATAATTGGCCGGTATTCATATGTCACATTAAGTATTTCACTGCGTGCCTGGACACGAATGCCAAGCCTTGACACCGACAGGTTGGGTTATCTTACTCTTCCACTAAGTTCCTATACCTGTGATGAATCGTAATGCCTACCTACTCCTGCGCTATGGGAGGAGAAATATTTTCACGTTCAAGAGTGCCTGCGAAGTTTTTTTCTTAATATCGTGTAAATTATGGGTACATCCAATAACGCCTAATAATCAAAACAAGAGACACGTGAACTTTTATCACGATGGGCGACCTTCATTTTCGTTCCCACAGGAATTAAAGTTGAACGAACTTTATTTTAAACAGAATCAAAGACAAAGAAATGAATGTTTATTGGCCCTGAAGAGTGTTTATATAAGTGACATTGGAAACATGAGTTTCTTTGGGCGCCGTTAGTCTAATCAAAACAAAAAAAAAATTAAGGCGTAAGTACATGTTTGGTTTAACACATCAGACATAGAAGTTTACTTTAGAGAAACCCGATTATATTTGACAGTGCGGCCATTAAAATTGAATTATAACCAAGTACGAAAAAATTCTAATATAAACAGAATTCAATTAATGAAGATTTATTTCAAAATATTTTAAACATAAGAAGGCGTTTAACAAGTTTGAAGGGAAATAATCCGGCCCTTGTCGTCAGTGGGGTGAGAGTTAGCAGCAGAGACGGTCTGGAGAGAGTTGAATCGTGAACGATTCGGTGTATTCTTTTATAACCTTAATCAAAGTGTAAAATTCAGTGAATTTAATAATAATAATGATAATATTTGGATGATTTGAATTTATATTCGGTGTCTCCGTACGACTTAAAGATAATTGGAGAGTGGTCTTTAAACACTATAGAAATTCAGTGTCACAAAGTGTATTAACAAAATATTAAACAATTAAAACTTGGTTTTAAAACGAATAAAATAACATCAGTGAAATAAATAAATAATAATAACGAATTGCTCCAAAGCGATAGTGATTTAATAAGATGGTCAAATTTAAAAACAATTAAAACTTGGTTTTAAAACGAATAAAATAACTTCAGTGAAATAAATAAATAATAATAACGAATTGCTCGAAAGCGATAGTGATTTAATAAGATGGTCAAATTTTAAAAATTAAAACTTTGGTTTTAAAACAAATAAAATAACATCAATGAGATAAATAAATAATAATAACGGATTTATTATGAGTGATTAAAATGATTTAAACTAAAAGAGGGAGAGGATCAAAGGGCTTTAACATAATCTAATAATACTCAAGTGAAAATTTAAATAGAATTGTTTTTTTTATATAATTCAACAATAGCAGAAGGTTTTAGACATAGTCTAAAATATCCAAGTAAAAGATTTTTTTTTGTATCGATTCTTTTTATAATGGGAAAATCTAATATTGAAGAATGCGATTAAAATCCTTGAACACCAAATAAACAAATCGCAGTAGTAAATAAATCAAATCTTTCTAAAATAAATAAGTAAAAAGGGAATCATGTTTGAGATTTTTAACTCTTTGCCCAATGGAAACAATGAGAAATTAGCACTACGGAAAAACGGAATATTACGAATATAGGAAGGATGAATTATTCATATTATATGATCATAATTATTGTACTTTAAAAGCAGGGTTAGAGTTTTATCCATTTAACACTAGGGGGAAGCAGAGGTGATCAGATATGCGATAGAAAAAATAGGAAGCGGAAGGAGTTTGGGTGAGTATATTCCATATTGAGGTGGGAATTATTACAATGTGAAAACCGGGAGACCTGATTACAACATCGTGGAGAGCCCAATTGGAATTGTTGAAAACGTATCATGGCACATGTAAGTTTATCAAAATTACTTTTATTATTTTCAGAGATTGGGAAGCTGTTAGCTGCTGATTAATTCACCGAATTTTAACAACCTTACTAACAAACACTGTTACTAACCCAAAAAAAAATTATATTATATTCCCCATGTGATTATCATTCCTACAAAAAAACTAGGCCAATAAAAATAATACGTATGTTAGGAACTAGGTCATCCAGGCAAACCCTTTAGAAGTAGGCTATTACCTATTTAAACGGTTATATTTAGCAAAATTAGGCCCTTCAGGTAAACTCCTTAATAGAATACCTACTAAAACGATCTATTTGGGCAAGACCTAAGTCAATTAAAATTACCAACCATAACGAATAAAAAAAATGGATCGAGGATTGAAAGATCAATGATCGTAAATGTAAACAATCTTTAAAGGTGGGTCACTGTGCCAAGGGACGTCTGTGTGGGCACATTAGTCATAACAATAATATAGCTTCGTTTATTGCGTTCAAATATTGATAACACGTTAAAAATTAGAAACCACATGGTTTAATTTAGATGTACTTTACGAACAACTTTAGGTATACATGGAAATTCGTATTTGCGGTTATCTCGGCGTATTTGTAAAATCAAATACCTACCGCTCCCTTCACTAACAAAATTAGGGTTTATTTATGTTACCTTCGATTGTGGTATTTATTTAGTGTCAATGTTAATGACCAAATGTTAATGTTAATAACCAGGCGATCTACATATGAATCAGTATATAACAAATGTACTGGACTAGGGGCAAGCTTATTAATTATAGTTTTGCGATAGACTTTCGGTCGATACGTGAAAATTAATATGTGCAATTTTAAAGCAATAATCAACAAGCATAAAATCAAGGGACAAGTTCATCAATTGTGGTCTGAAAATTAAAAATTTAAAAAATTAAATTTATCAAAATTGAAATTAGAAATTTGTGCATGACAGTGCCCTTCTAGTTATCTAGGTGAATACTTACTACTTCATGAGGAGGGCTTCCTCAATAAAAACAAAGCCAAACCAAAACTCACTTTTCCATTTATACCTACCTAATAGGATAGGTATCCCTTATCCTTTCATACCTAAACACGTGGACTCAGTGACCACATTAAAAAGCACTGGTAGTGAATGAAGACATACAGTCCAAATCCAAAAACTTTACCCACGCAGTAAACTTCAGGATTGTTGTATGCAATTATGTGTCTCTGGGGAAGGTTAGTGTCAAACGTTCCCTGAGGGAGAGAGAAACTTTAGGCCCTGTGACGGTATTGCCAAGGAGGAGGCATGCGGAGGCAGGAGGAGACGTATGCGTGGAATACGCTGGCGCGGCGCTTAAAGAAAACTCTAAGTCATTTGCATATCGTAGTCTTGTCGACCTTCGATTTGATGCGAGCCAACTGGAACGCTCCCTTGGCGCAATCGCAGCAGGTCTAAGAGGTGGCAGGAGTGCGATTCTGTCGGATCACGAGGGAGATGGATACGGCAAAAACAGTCGCACACCACATTCAACGCGAGTAGAATCGTGATAAGGGATGCAATGAAATACCCCTTCTAGAATCAGTCGAGTTAAACTACCTGGAGGTGAGGAGGTTGGGATAGTTCTGGGATACGATGGAAGACCTGGTACTTATCTCTGGTACGTAAAGCTCCTATCGAAGCAAGGAATCCCGCAGAAGAGGGTAAAATCCGGTCTTTAGGTATGTGTAGCCGTGCATTGACAAAGGCCTTTTCGGAAGTCGGTCACCAGAATTTATTTGGTTAGTGGAGGAGCCAACCTTTACAGAAAACTATTTTTTTTATCCTTGACCCAATTCCTACACACGTCCCTTCCCCAAACAATCTAGTGTTTACTAACCATGAAAATTAAAACTCATGTTAGGTGGAGATTTGCAGACTTCAAGTGAAAAACTGAGACCTAGAATTAGGTCATATCACGCAGGTAAAGTAAATACTTTTCATGAAATGTTTTTTTATAAACTGTTAACTGTTATTCTCTTTTATTTGTATTTTAAATAAAGCTGTGCTAGGGAGGAAATAAACAAAACGAATATCAGGTAAAGGCAGAATCTAAGACAGGGTTAGTTTATCAAACGCGTTAGAAAATATTTAAATCAATCAATTAAGAATTCTTTCACTCTTACTCTAAAGAACCAAAGTTACCACAAAACCATACATTATACTCTTTACATTTGTATGCGTTTTATTACGCGTATGGGTGTAAATCCTAAAACAAAAAAATTACACAACGCAGGATACGGAGATAATGTAAACAAAAATTCAAAAATCTTGATTACTGTGTGAAATTATCACAGGGATTGCGAACAATAGGGTTAGATTAGCTCAGAGTAATGTAGAAGTTTGAAAAATAGGTTGGGGAAAGAGGTCTTCACAAAAGTGCGAAAGACCTATGGATAGGCTAGAAGTACCCTAAATGACAGGCTAGATAAATCATGATAGAAAGCTACGAAAATTAAAGCTACGAGGGTAGGCGCGACACAGCGCATTCGGTGCCGTGATCGTACATAGGGGTAGAATCTCAGCATATTTGATACAGCGTAGCCAGGGTAGATTCAATCACGATTTGGTGCACGTAGGCAGGGTGTATCGTCACATACCGCAGTCTAGCTTTCTAGAGCTGACCATTTTACTCGTCACCAGGGTTCGTTATTGTTGTTTTAGAACAATTTCTCTGGGTATTCTAGCAATTCTCCCGTGTGTTTCTAATTGTTTAGTTCTGCCATGTTTTTAAAAAAAAAATTGTTTACAAAATGGAGTCTTCCCACAAGCATAAACACGACACCTTAACTTTAAACCAAAAATTGGAAATTTTACGAAAGATCGTCACCGGTGTTTGTTTGTTTTTACGAAATATCTGTTTTAATTTTTAGCATATTTGAATGTTGCACTATAATCCGCCGCTTTCACTAATTGGACACTTGCCTGGGGTGTCGATTAGTGAGAATGCAGTAATTTTATAATTTTTGCATCTCAGTATTATTAATTAATACCTTGTACTTATAGCTCGAAGTACTTATTTATGCAACAAGGAAGGAACTATCACAATATCTATAATACGGCATTGGAAGGTAATTAATATCAATGAAAAAAGACACTTAGTTTATTAAGGATGAGGACAATCGAAAGGTTAATATGAAATTTCGCAATTATAATATTTAATCTGATATTTTTTTTATAATTGCTACAAGAAGATACATACAACCATTATAATAATAATGAATATGCACAATAGGTTTGTTTAACATTGATTACGCGATTGCTTGGTATTATTTCCTTAGATGATTATAAATACCTAATGATAATATGATATTACAAGCACTGAATAGAAAATCAATAGACGTGATCTATACGAATTTAAAATAAACTGATGTTGAGAATTTACATAACACTTTTTAAGTTCTAGGCCTGGGATAAGCCAATGATTTTTGATTTCTTATTCAGGAAAGAATTTCAATAGGGTGAGTTGGGGTAAGACCGTGTGCTTTTTTGATGAGATGAATTTTTTTGGTCATCGGTCCACTTTGGATTTTTTTAATGAAGAATTCATGGTGTTCCCGCAAAGTTTTTAATTTTATTATATTACCTTAAGCTCTTAGCTATGTGAGTAAATTTTTATTTATCGAATTATCCACAGTAAAACACTCAAAAACTGCCAATCAAAACTTCCTGTAAATTATTTTTCAATGTAGGGTAATATCGGAAATTTTTGGGGTAAGGCCGGCATTCATTCTAAAATTGCAATTTAGCATATCTAAAATAATACACAATGAATTTGAAATCAATTCAACAGCTTACCTGGATCCGTAGATTTTTATGATGGGGGTGAGATCGATTATCTCACAATTTTCCGCGAAATTTCACCTGTTTAAAAATCGCGCTTCACAACCTAACACTTTAGCTTCCTAGAGCTGACCGAAGGGGGTGCGATGTGTAATGAAATAGCGCTCCTCTGGAGGTATTGGCGCATATTATAGGTTGCCACAATACCGCAAAAATTGAACTTTTCAATCTTCCCCCGAATCCGGATTTACCCCAACTCACCCTATTTGAAAATGTCATTTTCACCCGAAGTAAGATAAATTTGGTCTTATTTTGGGCAACCTTATAATGGGTTATCTTCATTAACCCTGATGAAAGCCAACCTCCGATAGGAAAGAGCACCACAAGAAGAAGAAAATGAAGCCTCCTTTTGGAGATCTTCATCAACACATACACCTTCATACAACAATAACATTACTTGTGCTTGCTGTCAAATTTTTGCTCTTCCACTATTTTCTATAAAAAATAATAAAATTGCAATCAATTTAATAAGTTATAATTATAAAAATTATTACGAGAAGTAACAATGTCTACGCGATCAAACTCTAAGTCTGGCAGTCACCTTAATACGGAACTTCTACAACTTTTGGACAACAAGTTTGAAGACTTCAAAATTCATTTTCTAGAGAAAACATTTGAAGTATTTAAAAACAATATAGTCGAAATCATACAAAACGAGTTCAAGGAGGAAATTAATAAGCTAAATAAAAAAGTGTTACACTTGGAAAAACAAATTGAAAGCAACGACCAATTTAATCGTTCTAATAACGTCATAATAAGTGGTGTCCCCGAAACCAATAATGAAAATGTGTATGACATTCTCTCCAAGATCGGAGCCACAGCTGGATGCAATATAACCCGACATGATGTGGATTTCGCCAGCAGAATTGCCCCCAGGACAAACCGTGATGCAACAAATGGAAAACCAAGGAACATAGTTGTCAAACTAACACGCAGGTATCTTAAGGACGAACTTATAACTGCAATAAGAAAGAGGAAAGGGATGCTTGCTTCTGAATTACAACTTCCTGGAACCAGTCAAATATACATTAACGACCATCTAACCCCAAAAAACCAATCTCTGCTGAAACAATGTCGTGATATAAGAATGACTGGTAAAATTCGCTATTGTTGGGTAAGGAATTGTAAAATTTTCACTCGTATAAGTGATTCAACCCCCATAACACTAATTACTGAACAAGAGGATGTCAACAAGCTTTTAACATTGAAGTCAACACAAAATGAACCTACCGGATCTGCCGCCGTCCTTTTATGAATATGAAATCACTAATATTACTTAATTACTTCCCTCATACAAGCTACTTAAAAGTAAAGTTAACCTCTTGGGAAGTTGGAATTACCTTAATTATATGCACTCCATTGTAGTAATAAATGAATCATTAGATTGTTTCAAATATTACAAAAAACTGTCGCAAACTTTTCAACATAATTATTCTGTAAAACAACAACAAAATATGACTTACACGATTTGTCACTATTCTCACGAACTACATATAATCTGTTAATTACAAAAACCTATCGCAATCTATTACAAATAATTGTATTACAATACCATACATTCATGTAACTGTTATATGCTCGGTATTTTGTTTACGATAACCTAACCTAGTTCTGTCAACAATGTCATCTGTTACCACAGACAAAATCATGTACCACAAACAAACTAAAAATTATGATGTTCATAATTGCCCCTTTCAAAGCATAATTATTTATTTTTCAATAATTGAATTCCACATCAATTGTACAAAAAGACGTATTTAATAATGCTTAATACACTTTGAATATTTCCTACCTATTATTTTTTTTTGTAATATTAAAAATATGGGTTACATAAATATATACATATATATTTAAAAAAATATTTTATTAAAGGTCGTTCGTCATGTATACCTTATCGGAAAAGAGGAGCTCTTGTGCCTGATAAGAGAGCCACGATTCTTATTAAGGTTGTAAGTTATAATATGTTTTGTGTAAAATATTTACTTTTTACTGTAAGTTTTATTTAAAAAATTGGTTTCCATTTCTCATTGGTTTGTAAAATTCTTGATATTCTTTGTTATTTTTTCTTTACACATTTTTAAGTTCATTTTTTCTTTACACATTTTTTCTTTACACATAATAGAAGCTTACTTGAATATGTCATCGACACTTGGTACTGGAAAAAATTAAAAAAATGGTTCTGTTGGGAAGGTGGATTTTTTTATTTTTTTATTTAATATTACCTAAATGATGATTCTTTGCAAAACTTTTACTGAGTTTAGATTGTTTTTGTAAGATCCTCCCCAACCCATAATTCCATAGATAAGTAAAGAATGAACAAGTGCATAGTACACATTTTTGATTATTGTTACATTTATAATATTTCTATCTAACAAATAAATATATATATATACATTTCCTTATTCTCTTCACCAGCTCTGAAATGTGGCTGAAATGCGTTCCACGTCAGGTTTTGATCAATGATCACACCGAGATATTTAATTTCGGAAGAAGAGTTACTTACAGGATTATGTTGTTTACAAAGTACATTATCACATTTTTCATCGTGGATCACAATATTAACTTTATGATCAGGTATTTTCTGTAAGGAAAATAAGTGGTTTTTTATTGCATTAAGTGTGAGTAAGCTATTATCAAACCATGATTTTAAGATATTAATAATATTAAAAAAAAATCTTCATTTGCCAATTTGTTAACTAGTTTATTAAGTATTTCAAATTTTCTATTTAAGTTTTTTTTTTAAAGTTATGTATAAAAATATGTTTTTCATTTGTCAGTGTGTATGCAAATGTGATCACTGCAGACACATTAGTCTAGGGATACTTATAATTGTATTTTAATTTGTTTTACATAAACCAAAATAATGTTGTATAAATATCCTGTTTGTGTCTCAAACAAATAAATAAAATAAAATAAAATAAAATAAACACTTTAATAAATTTAATAAAAAATTTGTTTGATTTTTTTTAGGAAAGTGGTACTCCCAAGTCCTGACGCTGCCTATAATTGACGCTCTATCTCCGCGTCCGCCATTTTTGCCCCTCGCCATCCCGGCAGACCTGGCTCCGAGGATAGGCAAGATCCACGGCGCTCCATCCGCCTGGTGGCTCGGCCAGTTCCTCAAGTTCCTGCTGAAGCCGCAGCCCTCCACGGCCAACTTTCTCGAGCAGGCTATGAAGAAGATGGAGTTCAAGGGCCCCATCGTTGGGTTAGTTATTTATTCTGTTTATTTCTACTTTATTTTAACTTTTTATTGCGAAGAAGAGCCAAAAGGGGCAACAAAAATTTAATATCTGAAGAGTTTAGGGCTTACGTTTACCATACATTTGTCTACAGTGAAACTCTCTTAAGAAGTTTTCCAAGGGACCGGGGAAAAAAAACTTCTTAAGTGGGAAAACTTCTTAAGTGGGATTCAATTTTAGCCATTTAATAACTCGAGTCCGGGGCATACGTCAGTCCGGGGCATTCCTATGTCTACCTACTTTAAATTGTCATGAAAACAAGCTTATATGCTCCAAACGGTAAAAAAAAAAATTATAAATATATATATATATAGTTACACATCATAATAATTAGTACTATTTAGAAAAAGGTGGCAATGTGAAATAAATGAAAAATGGTAGAACATAGTTGCTTATAAAAAGTTTATTTGCATACCTACATATAAATTATTATTTTTTTTCCCTTACCGGCATAAGAGAAAGTAAACACAATTTTAAAACTGTTATACCCTACGTATTTCCGAGGATTACATCGCAATTGCAAGCAAATGTGTAAGAAAAGCCACTCGAATTCGGATAGTAAAAGTTGCAGCATTCCAAAAGGTTAATACTGTTGATCTTATTTTAAATTGGTGTAAAGGCAATGGATTATACTTGCTGGTGATTACTCGCGCTTAACTTGACAGTTGAAGACAGCGCCGTGGATATACGCTGTCTCTTTTTTACGCTTTGGTTTTCTATATGAACTGAGGGAGAAAGAAAGACTTGTTTTGGTTAATTTTCAACAGTTTGATAAAAGGACACCTGCACTACAATTTTGTTTGTAAACAAACTTCTATGATAGCGGGTTTTACTTTGCCTCAGAGCAAGCGTTCCGAGTGCTGCAACCCTGCCATGGCCCTGCGCAGAAAAATCTCACAAAGTCCTTCGCGGTAAACTGTTTATTATTTGGCGGACTTAACTTTTTTGCATGCTGGCTGCTTGCTCGAATGGCGTTCACGTGTCGGAAATCGGAGAGCCCATTGGGTATTAGTTAATTTATGGCCTATTGTTATGGTGTATTTTCGCCAGGCACAGTTGACTATCATATATTTTTAAAGATATTTTAATCCTTTCGTAAAAATTACTTAAGAAAATGATACGCGCAGCCCAATATTATGTACCTACCTACCTACCAGACGTCGAATATGTAAGATTTCGCGCGTAAATAAATGGCTTGAATCAGAAAGTTATATCATACGAGCTGTTTGAAGCTTAATTAATTAATTAATTATAATCCATTAACGCATCCAAAGTCGGTAAAACTATCGAATTCAGCCTCGTGGTAAATACAAAACAACTACAAAAATCATGTGCGAAGTTTCGTTTCAATCTAATTTTTAAATTTATGCATATGTATTTCCTAACCTTCAAACTTAATTTACGACAAATGTCAGATGAAACATGATGCACGGCACATTTTGAAGTTTGATTAAAAAAAAACGTAATTATAATGCATCTTTTACCATCTCCCCCGGCATATTTCATCATGTTATGTAATAATAAAGCTAAATATATTTATTTGAAGGTGAAATATTCCGTATTAATCGTGATCCAATAGATTTAATCAAAAGTTTTTCGTGTTTTACAAATTCGATGGAATAAAAATTTTATACAATAATTTTAAGAAACATTTCTATGTTCAGTATCAAAAGGAAGATTATTGAAGGAGGCGGCAAATGTAGATCTAGCCCACGTTGTCATTAAGGCCGAAAAATACATGAAAGTTTATATTAAACTCAACCTTAAAGACGCTTGCATATTCGTTACATAATTCCGCATTGCATATTCGCTCCATATTTCGCATTGCTATTGTACCTAGTTAGGGGATTAGGGGTTACAGCTTACGGCCCGGCCCGGCGGGCGGCGGCCGACAAAGGGTGTCTGTTTATGGTCTCAGGTACTAGGATCGCGCGTAATCTGTGAAACCAATCTTTCAATTTATGACTTGGAAAAAGGTTAATTTTAGATATTTTGCGGCACAATATTTCGTTTGTTGATTTTACCGCCAGATTTCTAAAACCTCTTAAGCGGGAAGCAGTTTTAGCTCTAAAACTTCAAGTGGGAAAAAATCGTGTTTTTTGCAGTTTTTTGTATGGAATTTTCAAGGGACCGAAAATCAAAACTTCTTAAGCGTGAAAACTTCTTAAATGGGAACTTCTTAAGCGAGTTTTACTGTAATAAAATGTGTGTGTAAAAAAAAAAATCATTATTTTATTACAAATCAAAGTTTCCAACCGCAATTTAAAAAAAATTTGAGAAACTTTTTTATTAATTATTTTTACATGAAATGACAAAAAAGTGAGGTGACCATAATGTATAATACATTTGTCTATTAAAATATGTGCGTGTTTTTAGCTTTTTTGATTATCAGTAATTTTGCTTAAAAAAAAACACAACATTAGCCATTTTTAAAACTTTTCCATGTTTCCACTAAAAAAAATTATATTTAAATAATTATATGTTTATTTCGAATTATAAAATTTGATATCACCTTTCTAAAACTTTTAATATACTGATTTTTATTACGGATATGTTAGATAGAAATTTATTTGGATTTTATTGCAAACAATTTGGGAGGCGGGAATGGGTGCCGCCGCCCCGGGAACCATGTATTGGATAACCAACACCTCTGCCATAGGTCACTTCAAGTGGTACGCTACATTTGATGACTTAGCAGGGGTGCCCGGGTTCATGGGGTGAGGTTTGTCTAGGTCTTGGCGGCAGATGTGTCTGCCCATGAACTGCATGGCAGGCCAGATTGGGAGAGACTGATTGAGGAAGACCTTTTGACTTCTCCGGCAGGATTCTTTCGGAACATCACCTTGCACCATAGTGGAAGGAATGGAGTCATTCATCCGTAACTCCTGGAAGCACTACCCCACAGATTCCTACCCACCCTTCATACCTTTTTCCTTCCCAGAACATCCTTTCCTTCCTTTCCTAAAAATACCCTCCATAGAGCATCCCCATAGATGACATAGGTCCAGAGAGAAATTTTTACTTCAGATCCTCCTGTGTGGAGCCACTGTAAAAAAAGGGGAAATATTTTGACCTTCTGACAAAATAATGTCAGAGACCTGAGGGGTTAAAACCCCCATCGACTTTCCCATGACAGTGGTTTTAACACAGTGCTCTGTTAGTATGGTAACCGAACAAATGATTTGATGATCTCATGCGATACACCCATGTATGGGTACGAGCATACGTAGTACATACATAGCGCATATCATAATACATAAATTATAATGTCCAAGCGTATAAGGTTGCGGAAATTAATTTATATATTGTATTCTGAAATCAAATCTGTTTTACCTTCATTTAATGTAAATTATTAATAAGTATATTTAAAGTGGACATTTTCCTTGTCTGGTTTATTAACTCGTCCCGGGCCTCTGGAGGAAACTCAAAAATTTCGCAATGTTTTGACTTTGACGTAATATTTTGTTGGTTTATTTTATGCTATCTTATGTAATATTTAGCGAAACACATTCCTTGAACAATAAACTACCCCTAATAACAACATTACTTGCGTTTATCCGACGAATTCATATGTTTACGATCTTTCTTATGAGAACGATGCAATTGAACTGACGGTTCAAATGCTCAGAAAAAACTTTGCCAGAAATCCATAAAGAATTCATATAAATTATTTGGGTTCCATAGATGTGTTAAAAGCATTCTATACCCTAAGAACAAGCGATTCTGACCTTATCCTTCATACGTTTTCTTTATAATTAAGGTTTAAAATCGCATTTCAAAAAATATTTTTTAGAGTTTAATTCGGTTAAACCTAATAGGCCACTATATTATAAAGTATCTGTAAAGCCTCGATGACATTGAGCGAGTTTACAAGCTACTATCTGGGAAATTCACTATCTGTTAGTAAACCCGCTCGGTGTCATCGTATTACTTGCTAACTAGCAGATTGTGGACAATCTACGAAAAAAGTTGAAAGGTGGTCAACTTTACTCGCTACTTGCTAGTGTTTGCCTAAAGATGGCGGCCCACCAACGGTTGATTTCGTCTGTCAGAATCAGTTCGGGTGGGAGCCGTTATTGGCTAGCGTGTGACGCTAGCGGCGAGCTCAAGTTTTTTACAAAATGTCGACCGAATTGGATAGCGCGAGAGTCGTTATTTTAGCTGCTACTGTCGCTACTGAGCGAGTAGACAGTTTTGTGTGTCATTATGACAATCTCACTCGCCGCTTCACCCGCTTTTAAACTTACCGGCTAGTAGCTTGTAAACTCGCTCTATGTAATCGAGGCTTAACGAAGTTCGCAGGCAATAAGGCAAGTGAATTTTATGCTACTTCCACACCAAAGCCAACCTTCCAACTCCGAACTTCTGATTCGGCGCTATATCTTATCAGCTGCCTACAATTGTGCAGGCGATGCTTCGGTTTCCATAATATTGATTTCGATTCGTAAAGCTAAAAAAATTAAAATTTTAAACAATTTTTATCTGCTACAATAATATTTTTTACCACTCTGCCGTAATAATATTGCACAGACTGATGTGTTGGGCCAAATCGTCCAAACGTTTGCAGTTGGAAGTTGGCCCCAGTGTGGCCGTACCATTAGTGCCAAATTAAAAAATTTGCCAGAAATCAAAGCGTTGCAATATAAAAAAAAAAAATCAGTGTAGAATTTTACAAAATTAATTGAACTAGTGGTCGCCCAATGGTCGAAATTCGACCAAAATTGTTTTTTTTTTTGATTTAATGTATTTTTTATGCATAATTTTTAAAAAATATTAGCATTCTGCACTCCTTCTCTATATAAACTATAAGTGAGCAAAATTTCATACTCCTCCGTCCGCACAATTTTCGTAAAAAGGGGTACAAAGTTTTTGCTTCACATATTAATATACTGACGATATTATCAGAGATGGAACATTTTCATGTAGTGAAGACGTCACCAGCCCAAAAAACGGATTTATTTAATAAAAAATAAAAAAAACTATAATTTTCTAAAAACTTTTAGTAACATTTTCGTAATCTCGATAGAAAAATCTGTCCACACGATTTTTTCCAAGTCATTGTGAAATCCATGCAAGTGGCCTATTAGCATAAAATAAATTCATATTATGTAAGATCATTAATACTTTATCCCTTTCCTATTACAGTTTTTTTAAAACTTAATTTTTTTAATGTTTGTTTTGCAGAGTCCACGTTCGACGCACGGATAAGGTTGGAACTGAAGCTGCCTTCCATTCCTTAGACGAGTATATGGCGCATGTCGAAGAGTATTTCAATCAATTAGAAATGGTCCAAAAAGTTGATAAAAGAAGAGTTTACCTCGCTTCCGACGATCCTAAAGTAAGCAATTAATATTAGCTTTAAATGATATTAATATATAAGTATCATTCCATGTTTTACATCTGGCCAACCAGCTGTATATCAATCGTTCAGTTGATTAGTCAGACATCTCCAAATACTAATTAAATACTAATTTTATTGTTATAATCATTTTTCTGTATGACTGTTTCCTCAATAAAAAGAAATAAAAAAAAATAAAATAAAAAAAAATACTAAGTTTTGAGATATTGAGAAACCAATATTCTAATGCTTGCCATAAATCAAATACTATTTACATGTATTCGTGTTTTACATGTTAAATTTGCTATAGAATAATACCGGGAGGCATGACGGTCCGGTACATCAGTACGACATTTTGAAATATCTTATTAGTCACTAGAGATGGATGAGTTCTGCATTTCGCCGGAGGTCTCCGAGGCGTGCTTCCTTTTAAAAGTACTCGAGTTCGAGGAGTAGGTTCCGGCAGTGGCGTAGCTAGCATGGTTGGCATCCGGGGCGGATAACATGGTATCACCCCAAGAAAGAATGTAGTGTCACCCCTAAAGTTAACTTTGAGAAATTTAAAACGCAAATTTTGACTTCATAAAAAATAACATTACTAGCTAGTCATCATAATAACATATCGTGTTCATGTGTACAATATTTTTGTGACAATATTCTACCATCATAATTTTTTTTTCCACGGTCGGGAGTCACTCCCCTTTGGGTGACACCCGGGGCGGACGGCCCCCACCGCCCACCCTAGCTACATCACTGGGTTGCGGGTTCGAGTTCTTGGGTGTGGACCGGGTAGTGGGTGCTGTTGAGCTGTAGCCGGAAAGAACCCGCACAAGAACTCGAACCCGAACAAGAACCCACACAAGGACTTGAACCCGAACCCGGACAAGCACCCGCACACGGACTCCAACCCGTTAACCGTCGCACCCGAGTCGAGAGTTGTGCAAAATATATTTTGGCAAAGTTTAACAAAATCCATTCGTGTCTTGTCGTGGTCCAGCTGACTGGGAGGCCGTAAGGGTTGTAGTAACTTTAAAAAGTCAGGTACCTCATACATATATCTGGTAATGTTTTATTATCATGAAAACAAGCTTATAAGTTCGAGCGATTAATGTTCAAATAATGAAGTAGTCGGTTAAAAAATACAAAAATTTCCTCTCATCAATAAAACCGTCAACAATAATAGGGTAAGAATCAATTCAAAATAATATGAAAAACTGCAGTAACGGCCCTACCACCTGGCACTGAAAACTACATATTTTTTAATATCACTGATATCGACGTCCCGAAGAAAAGAAAGAAGAAAAATGTGGGATGTGCGATTTTATAGTTTTGCAGTAGAGCTGTTTAAAGTTTGGTTTCTGCATTTTTACTGTTTTTGAGATCAAGAAATATAGTGTTGTTTTTACATTATTTATTTATGTATTTTAATGTTTTTTATAGTACCTAATTGTTTATTATTGTCATATTTTTTCAGGTGATTTTAGAGGCCGTTAAGAAGTATCCCAACTATAAGATAATAGGAGATACGGACGTGGCGAAAACTGCTGCCGTCTCGACGAGATACAGCGACAACTCGCTGCATGGGATCATTCTGGACATTCACCTGCTGAGTCGGTGCGATTATCTAGTTTGCACCTTCAGTAGTCAGGTACGCCACAAACCGTAATAAAATTTTGAAGATTATTTATGATTTTTTTTTAGTACATTTTCCGATGTATTGCCTTATTCGTAACATCCATGGTATACAACTTTACACTTACATTAAATAAATAAATAATTATCCATACTTGCACCATTTTGTGTTTTAAACTAGTTGAAATACAACATATCAGTCCATAAAAAAAGCAATTGCAAACCAAAGACAATCACATAAATTTGATAGTAGATTACGTTTGGAATCGATTCCGTATCCACAAAAGATACAGAATCACTCTTCAGATGGGAAATATGACTGGGGCGACCTTTCATATATCGATGAATAGTGCACAGATATCGTTGTAAGTTATGTGAAGGCTGAAGACAAGCAGTGCAATGGACCGCCTTTGATTATTTTACTTGTTAATTCATTCGTTAGGTCTGCCGTGCCGCCTACGAGATAATGCAGACTCTGCATGTGGACGCATCGGACCGCTTCACGTCCCTGGACGACATCCACTACTTCGGGGGGCAGAATGCGCACAATGTGATGGCCGTGCTGCCCCACTCCCCCCAGCCGCAGAACCCCCAGGAGATGCAGCTCAAGACGGGGGACATCATTGGGATAGCGGGTAACCATTGGAACGGTTACAGCAAGGGCATGAACAAGAGAACCAACCAGGTGAATATATTAGTTTTTATCATTTTTTGGTTGGCACTGTTGTGCGTAAATTTCTGTTCCATAACAAAACAACATTTAACCCCCCAGTCTTCGAACATATTTTGTCAGAGGGTCAAAATAATTTCGTTATACAATAAAATCCAAATAATTGGAATATTTCTGAACTTATCCAAAAACAAAAAACTGATTTTGAAAGGTGATAAAATACTTTTTCAAGTTTTATAAATTGAAATAAACATATAATTTTTGAAATATAAAAATTTTGCATGAAAACATAAAAAGTTTTAAAAATGGCTCCCCTTACGTTTTTTCCAACTAAAATTTTAGATAATTAAAAAAACTAAAAACACATATTTTATTAGACAAATTAATGTATTATAAATGTTATGATCACCCCACTTTTTTGTCATTTCACATCAAAATAATGAATAAAAAATTCTACAAATTTTCATGGATTTTTCTCAAACTGCATTCCAAAGCTTTGGTTCCATAAATTTAATTCTTCTTTGTTTTATTTTTTTTTACATGATATCTAAAATATAATAAAATAAAATATCTTTTTTGTCTATGCTTGTTTGTCTACTCTAAAAAAAATGTAAATTCGCATCAGGTCTGCTTCCAGCACGTATGCTTGTGAGAAGCTACAAGCTATATTGCGCAATGCTTGTGAGACGGTCAAAATGCTAGCCGTAGACAAAAAACTATGTGCTTGTGACAAGCCGTTTGATAGTGTCCAAAGCTCTTAAGTTATTTGTTTTTTTTTTCAGGTTGGCCTCTTCCCTTCCTTCAAAACTGTGGACAAATTAGACATAGCCGAATTTCCAACCTACACCGATGTCCCTTTGATTCCTGCTTAAGTGTTAACTAGTTTATATTTATTCTACAAAATATAAAATAATTGATCAAAATAAACACATGGCAAAGACAATTATTTAAAATGTGTCAGTATGATATTGTGATAAAACTTTAAACGTTCGTTACAGTTTTAGCTGTAGTGAATAATTATGTGGATACAATCTACTTCCAAAAGTTTAGCCAGAACTCTTTACGCATCAGAGTAATATATTATATTATTTGAACGGTGTCAGAACAAAGACGACTTTATTATTTTATGAAACTTTTTCAAAGTTGAACCATGCTTTAAGACGAGATCTGTACACCGCCCTTGATGTGATTTTTCACAAAAATAGCGCTATATAAAATATCCAATTACTAAAATGGACATATTCCATTTGAAATTATAACTCGAGATTACACATGTTTTTTTTTTTTTTATATAGGTACCATTTTTTTTTCAGACAGTAAAAGAAAATGATTATTCTTTTACTGCCGACAGGACGTGCATATTTTTTTGTATTTTATGTGTGCTTTTTATTAAAATTTTATTTAATTATTATTTTAACTATGTTCTGATATTGTACTTTTTCTCAGTCAGGGCCGGATCTAAGGGGGGGGGGGGGGGGTAAACCGGGGCGCCTGCCCCGGGCGACAGTTTTAGGGGGCGCAAAAATCGTAATTTATTTGTTTGAAAAAAAAAAAAACTTGATTCACAAAGCGCCTGGTGGCATCCAGGGCACATTGTTATATCGATTATTCATTTGATTTTAAAACGCCCAGTTGGTTTTTGAACACATCCTAAGTTGATTTATGAAAATATTCTAAGTCGATTTTGAATGTATGCTTAGTGTACGTCACAGGTTCTCAACATGGGCGATAACACCCCCTTGTGTGCGTATGAGACTTTCAGGGGGGCAGTAGAAGACCCAGAGAAAATTAGGGGGCGTTGAGATGGCACAGTGAGGGTGTGGGCAAGTAAAAAAAATGATATTAAAAAAAATATTATGTTATATATACGTATTTCGGTAGTTCGGGAAGTGGATAAAAATTGAACTGAAATATTCCATTACATTCAGATCTACATTAAATTGGATGATATGATAATTTTTATTTTTTATTATATAACATTATCTTTACCCAACAACATTTGTTTCCATTCATATTTCTACGGAAGGCACTTATTTTTTCTTCTTTATTCTTTGTATTGAATAATCTTCAGTTAATTTTTATAATCATGAGTGAATTTTTTTTTTCTATGTTTCTTTGACATTGTTTAATTTTTTTTAAACTTGACCAGTGGATTCTACGGTCTTTGTTCTTTTACCGTTCATTTAATTGTTCTAGTGTTTAGGATTCTTAAAATGGTATCTAATCAAATTGCTCAACCGTGTAAGTTGAAGATATTATTTCATAGTTATGTTTTAAATTAAACTATTTTTGTGTTAGAGTAAAGATGGATGATTCTTTATTTTTTTTTTGAAAGGCAATCTATTGAAATTAATAAATAATATTTGTGATAATTATTATTTTGCAAATTAAATTTTAGGCATTTTGTATTTGGATTATAGGCTAATTATATTTTTATTGAATTATTGAATATCATCATCTCTGGAATTTTCTTGACATTCCTAGCTACGAAATCTCAATATTATTTTTGTAATCTCTTAAAATTTGTGTACATCGATCGTCCAGTTGATTAGTCAGCCATCTCCGAAAAATCGAAATTTGAGTTGAGTATGCAGTTACATATATGTAAAAGTGTACCGTCTATCTGGTACAATACTCAGATTACTCATAAACACCACCAAATCAATTATAATGCAGAAAAACTTGTAGTGAATTAAACAAAATGTTGATGTTGTCCGGGTCACTTTTAGAATATTTCAAAATGTCATTCTAATGTACCGTACCATTATACCTCCTTACCTTACCTTACCGTACCTTTATACCTCTTAGTTTATAGCAAATTTAATATGTAAAACACAAACACGTGTAAATATTTTTTTGGCAGGCATTCGAACATTGGTATCGTCATTGTCTCAAAACTTTGTTTTTTTGAGATGTCTGACTAATCAACTGTGTGATAGACATATTTCTTTGCAATTCATAATTTTTTAACTAAATAATAATACTCGGCTAATTTTTATAGAGCCATTTTTTGTGAAGTTTTTCGATGCTATGTGCGCCCCTGTTAAGCTTCATTGTTTCATTGATGCATGTTTGCAAGATAACTTTTAATAATTAACAAATACAGGGCGCGGCTGCACGCAACCCAACTGCTGTGATGTCTGCGTACAACGGGTTAAAGAATCTCGCGATGGATAATACATACGTAAATCATTTAAATTTTTTTGTAATTTATTACCTACTTTCAAAATGACTGTATATAATGTGTACCTAATTATTTAAAGTTAAAGTATTATGTGTCGAGGAAGGGCTACATATGAATGGTAACAGTGATATAATGAGAACAAGTTTTATTTATAATAATCCGTAAGCCCATTCCAATAAACATGTTTGTGGGAAGAATAAATTTTGCATAAAATTACATAAATGCACAAAGTAATTATTTTACCCTTGTGTCTCCAATGGTTCCATGACAACTCAGAATCAACTCAACTCAACATCTCTTTGAAAAAGTCATTAAAAGCTACAAAAAAAAAATTAATTAAAAATAGCTCACAACCCAACCTAACGTAACCTATTTAACCAATTTTTTCATCACTTTCAATGAGTTTTCAAAGGTAATTTTGAGTTCAGTTGATTCTGAGTTGTCCGGTCACCGTTTCCAATATCTTTGTACGTATGTATGTAATTGTATGAATTATTATCAATTATTTGCATGTTTTTTTTTTGTAGAAAACTTTGTTTGACCTAAAAATCATAAATTACGTCACACGAATTTCATGATTTTTTGACCCCCCGTCCCCGTCCCTGTCTCACATCGTCACATTTGTGAGACCCCCTCCCCCCTAGTGTGACGTCACATATTTTGCAATTTTACATCAAATTTTTTTTTGCATTTTAATAATTTAGATTTTTACATGTAATGTCACAGAACTGATGACCCCCCCATACCCCTTGTCACACGATGTCACACTTCTCTACTCCCCTCCTCCCTAATGTGTGACATAATTTATGGATGGCCCCTAAGGCCCCCTTTTAATGATAGATGTAAAACTAATAAGAACCAATACTTTAAACATTTGCAGACATAACAGTTTTCCAATGTGGAACAAATGCCTACAGAGACCTAGTCCATTTTTTACTCAATTTAAATACATATCGTCGCCCAAAAGTGCACTTGTGCAAAAATTGACTATTGAGGACAACACATTTTATGTTTGTGGAGCGAAAATTAAGCTATGTAGCTTAAATGTAAGCTATTTTTTATTATTTTGAAATGACCAAAAGTTTGACAACCAAATCCTTGACTTTGCATTCGAATGTACCGGTGATATCACCACCATGCGGCACCAATAATCTTTTTTAAAACTAATTTAACATATTTCACGTGATCATTCTTTGTGTAAACATTGCTAGCATCCATATCTTAACTAATCATAAATAACTCTAAAATAATTCTTTTGGGGTGATGTTTATAAAAACAAAATGAAATATTACCCATCAGATGAAACATTACTAAATATCATCACAAGTACCGAGTGGTACTAATATCTGTTGTATTAGAATTTTTATATCCCGTTGTTTGATCCAGCCCCGGATTTAGAGCCGGCGGCAGTTTTAGGGGGCGCCGAAATCGTAATTTATATGTTTGATTAAAAAAAAAACTTGATTCACAAAGCGCCTGGCATTCAGCGCGCATTGTTCTATCGATTATTCATTTGATTTTAAAATGCCCAGTTGGTTTTTGAACACATTCTAAGTTGATTTATGAACGTATCCTAAGTCGATTTTGAACATGTGCATAGTGTACATGATGTCTCTGCCAGGGAAATCCCTGTCGCATCTAGAAGTAGGGGCTACACGAGCTGAGCTGAATAAACTCAAGCAGTCGAACGTCAAGCGAAGCGACGATCACTCACCTCACGAGAAAGGGCGCCACTATCAAGTTTCTGCCTGCCGAACAAGACCGTTTGTGCCGACCGGTCTTGGTCGCTTTAAATTCTTACCCAAGATAATTGTATTAATTTAATGAACATTTTTCAAGAGATGTCGCTAGAGACTTTTACGGGGAATTTTTACAAATGATTTTCGGTTCTGTACCAAGCTTGTACGCAATACAGTGAGGACTCAAACCTAGAATCGACTAGATTCAGCAAGCACGATGAACTGACTAGATGCTTTGATGATTGAAATACAATTTGATGAACTAAACTGCATTCATAACTCCAAACCGTCAAAGTTGCACGAATGCGCTTTTGCTTTTGAGGTGACGATATTATGTAAGTAAAAATTACAAAATATTAGTTTTTGTGCCGACTAGAGCTCTGTTGCAACCTCTCTTCCTGCATTGTTTATGAGAAAGAGGGAGAGGTCGTGACAGCATTATGACTTCTAAAGATTTGAAATAACATGTACTACTGATTTTTATTATGATATAATACTGATTGTAATATGGATACAATTTCACCTAACAATATGGCATTAATTATTTTAATTATTAATTGATATTAATGTGTCAACACAACATTATAGTCAAACTAGCATTAATGTTCACCTACTAGTCTTTTTTTTCTTGTACAATATATGAACAATACAAAACATGAATAATGAATGTAAATAGAACAAAATTTATTGATCCGTCATGATGATCATAATTTAGCTTTATTTTATTATTGGTACCTATGCAAATTTAGTTAAGATATTTACATATTAATTTAATGTTTTATACTTTTGCAAAATTCTATTGTAAAACCCTGTATCCCTGTAATGTTATGCCTCTATTTTTGATACTTCGGCTCTTTGTATCTGCCCTCTAGAGCTCATTATCTTAAATAGTTGGAATCTTGTTAAACCAAGGGGCCTATACACAGTGTCTGGAAACTCATACGTAATACAAGCCGAAAACTGGTGAATCTTCATCACGTTTGGAGGCTATTTTGTGGTATACCTTTTTTATTTATGAAGTTTTAACCCCTCAGACCTCGACTGTATTATTTCAGTAGTTAATATTTCCGCTTTACAAGAAAATCCAAATGAATGGAATATTTCTGAACGTGTCCGAAAACTAAAAATTGTTTTTAAAAGGTGATAAAACACGCTTTAACATAAAAAGTTTTAATAAGTAAAGTTTACAAAATTTTAAGAAACCCCCGACACAAAAAAAGAGCTGATAGCCTTGAAACGCCTTTCATGAATTTTAGCTAAGAACCATCTCGATCACGTCAGCTTTCAAACAAAAAAAATTGCATTATAATCGGTCTATTCGTTTAGGAGCTACGATGCCACAAACAGACAGACACACAGACACGTCAAACTTATAACACCGCTCCTTGCGTCGGGGGTTAAAAATGGGTCGCCTTACGTTTTTCTAACTAAAATTACTGAGAATGAAAAAATATTAAAACACATTTTATTAAACAAATGTACTAAAAACGTTATTATCACCTCACTTTTTTGTTGTTCAATGTAAAAATAATTAATTAAAAATTCCCAATGTTTCATAAATTTATTTCAAAATGCGACTCGCAACTTTGGTTTCATAAAGGTGTACATTTTACTTCTTTTGTATTTGAATTTAAAGCGTGATCTTTTCTCTTTCTGATACCATTTATATTTCTCGCTATGATAGTAAGAGAGATAGAACCATTTCTATGAGATCTATATGAGTTGTTCCGAAAACCAAATAAATAGACTTTAAGGGGGTTGAGGCCAAATTTGAAAAAAAAAAATGCTAGCTTCAAGTTTACCATCCTAACAAATTCCTACTTTGGACTCGATTTACTCGAAAACTAAAGTTCTAATTTAAAAAAAGATATACCTACACAAAATCCACTCTAAACGTGATGTGTATTCACCATTTTCCCACTTGTATTAAGAACTTTCAGACGCTGTGTATTATAATTTTTAAAATTGACTGGATAGTAGTCAGTAGTTGTGTGGTTCTAAGCATAGGGTCCCCACCCAGGCATTTCAGGTTCAATCCTCTGCTAGTTAGACCTCCATCGCTGCACAAGCAAAATTTTCCAATTATGATGATGGGAATGGGAGGAATCCAAATATTGTCAGGTTATTCATAATGAACCAGGAAACTTAAAACAGACAATGCTGCTTATACTAGTTATTCTGTGTAGTTTGTTAATGCAATGAAAATGGCTTCTTTCCTAGACTTGTCTATTTTCTCTTTTGGCATCAATTTTTTATTACAATTTCTTTGAGAAAGATGCAAAATTAAGTGTGCAGAGTTTGACTGAACTTAAATTTTTTTTTTGTGTTGATTCGTTAATCCGAAATGGTGAAACACATTAAACATTTTCAGGAGAAAATGAAATTAAAGGATTCCACCCACGTAACCGGCACATCTCATGACCGTGCTAAGAATGTATGAAAAAAAACATGACACGCACTACTGTGCCCACGGCAACGGAATGACAGCATTCTATTGTTCCATAATTTGTACGATTTCATGCATGGAGCATATCGCCACCGGTAAAATATCCTAGCCGTGGATTTGTTCAAGGTCAGATTGTGGCACGCAACGGTTTTGACCGGTGACGAAATGGTAGTGGGCGTTGTTTCATATTAATTCATAGAAATAATATTTTTTTGCATGTATACGGTTACGGTCGTGGTGTGATACATTGTAGTGGGCAGATTTCTTTAACCCGGCGAGCGCTAGATTCAAATTTGAAACATCGAGCGTAAGGTAGGGTAATTTTCACCCGAAATTCTTACTTAGATCGTTTTTTTTATTCTCAACTTATTACTATTTTTAATTCAATAGTATACTTATTTTACCTGTTTTCTAAATACTTGTTATTAGAAACTAGGAATAAAAGTATTATATTTAGTAATTTAATAATTTTTATTTCAACCGACATTTTTCTTATAGAATTCGACTTATAGCACTTCTATTTTTATATAAAATCACAAACAATTAATTATTCTAAAATTTTAATCATAAAAATTACAATTTTAATAGTTTTTTCTTCTACAACTAATCATACTTGAATTATTCATATTGAAAAATAGTAACCGAGTGCTAGGTAGATAAAACTCACCCGCCGACAACTTTGATGATGTCGAACTACCTCGCTGAGCGGTGGCTGACTAAATCCTCTTTTCGTTTCTTGCTTCCATACAGACTGTTTCCGCACAGCTAATCCGGGGCACGGAACAGTTGAGCGCGGCAAACTAAAATTATCAAGCAACATAAATTGCCTCGGGTAAATTTTACCCAACCTTACGCTCGCCGGGTTAAAGGTATCTCTCTAACCAGACTCTCACAATAACTTAAGGTAAATTAATGTACAAAGTTTCTTTATCGTTTGGCCATTATTCGTAGTACATAATAATTTATTATATCTACATTTGTAATTGCAAAATTTTATAGTATTTTTGTATTTTGATAGATAAAATGCACAACTATTTAACATAAGCTTTTATTGTGTATATAAGATGTAGATTTTATGGGTATGCTTCAAATATTTTAATTGCTATTTTATAATCGTAATTATAATCAAAATTGTTGATACATACTTAGATCACTTTGAAAATATTATTGGTAGGTATTTTCAAAAGCATTTAAAAGTTTATATTGTGTAATTAAGAAAATTTAAACAGGGATAAATGATTATTTTAATCATTTAAAAAATTGTTTATGATGAGCCATGCAGATTTATAATATTTATATAATCAAAACCGAGCAAATAATTATATATTGTAGGTAAAAACATGCCATCACATATTGTATTTATTCAAATTATGCATAGAATGCTATGAAATGAAATTGAAATTGGTGAAAATATTTGCATTTTTTCAAGAATAATTTTTTGGAGAAAGTTTTTAGGACAATTTTGACTAAATGAGTAAATTAAACACGTACAAAACCACAGAACAAAGAATAACACAAGAATTGCCTCGTCGGCGTGTTTCATGGTTCAATTATAGTCCCAATTTCGGCCTGTACTTCCATATAAAACTGTGTTCACCATGATTACGAAATTTAAATGGGATGGCAATGTACAATTTTAGGAAAGTGTAAAAGAGACGAAACGCTTGCTAAAATGGCTGAGAACCAAAAGGTACTAAGTTAGCGGCACATTTGTTTCCATTCAAATTTATATGGAAGGCACTTTCGATGGTATATTCTTTATTCTATGTACAATACTTTTTGGAATATTTAATCCACACTTCATAACTTTTTTCCATCACCATAATCAAAATTTCCGAAATTTTTTTGTTAAATTGTTTCGTTTATGTATGTATATTTTTTTTTATGAGAACTGATACATTTGTTGGGAATATTATAATTATATATGCAGAGAAACTCTCCTAAGAAGTTTTCAAAGGGACCGGAAAATACACTTAACCTATTTGAGACGAGCGTTATGTATACATGCCAACCGATCGCGTGCCTAAAAGATGAGCGTCATCTGTGCATGACGCATATGTGTGAGAATTTGAAATACCCATCCATGGATATTGCAAATTCTTGAAGGACATCGTCGTAAAAAGGTTAAGCGGGAAAATCCTATACATATTGTGTAAGATATATTGGGTAATTTTTCAAATTTAGTCTAAGGCACCGAAAAAACCAAATTTCTTAAGCGTGAAAAATTTGTAAGTGGGAACTTCTTAAGTGAGTTTAACTGAATTGGAATATATGTATGGATGTGGTTAAAATTAAGTCAATAGAAGCATGATATTTGATACTCTATCCTCAATGCCTACTTTGGGGTTGCAGTGTAAGATTAAAAAATGTATTTTTAGCAAATTCATTCACAAACAATGAATAGAAACAGGAGATGGGCCACGAACAATAATTATTAGTATGAAATTGCGCGCACATGCTGTGTATTGCAAATCACATCTAAACATGTGGTGCCCTGCCTTGGTTTCTAACCACACATCAAATGCGTAACTTTCATTGTCTCTGCCGCTTTGATTGTCTGTGAAGCTTCTTTACCATATCTCCTTTCGTTTCTATTTTATGGAAGAGTGTAAAAATTTTGTATTCTTTTTTTATAACTGCAATTATTAATATGATATTATTCTATTATAATTTTTGTTAGTGTTTGGTATGAATCCGTGATGTAAAACACTACTACATCAATGTATAGATTACCTTTTTCATTTTTGAATATTTGGAAATTTCCAAGCACCGTATATGGAATTATTGAATGTGTGAATCTCAAATTATTGTTCAAATAATAGTGTGCGAAATTATATATGTAGGAGAAACTTGTGCTATGGTATTCGGGGAGTCCATTAAAAAGTATTTTTTGTATAAACTGTGTTCTTACTTCTTCCCCTCCCCTATTTATTCCTTAATACAACACCTACCATTTTTTTTATGTATTTGAAAAAAAAATGTCACTGGAGACCAAAAGTTTATTTACAATTTTTACTCCAAATAATGTCAGGAAACACTGGTTAAAGTAAGTTAAGTACGTCCCTTAATACCTTGTATAAATACCGTTTTGAATTTGATGTTGAAGAAGAATTTTGATAATTTCACAAGAAGTAAGTCGAAAATAATTGAGATTATTGAAACCTGAAATGGGTTAACACTGCGTAATTAACAATCTACATGTTTCTTGAAAGAATACAATTTATGCGAATTTTCATAATTTTTTACGACTTTTTTGATTTCGTCCTGAGTCGCCCGTGGCCGCCCGGTCACCATAAAATTCATATCCCTCCAATAAACCATCTTTCAAATATTTAAATTAGCGCCATCTATGAACGAACAGTTTGAATAATAATTCAAACTTCGTTAGTCCAACTGCGCCTCATTTAAGTATTGGCCGCTAGATGGCGTTAATAAAAATACTATTGTGCGTATAATTATTATCACTTTTCATAGCGTTTGATATTGTATTTTTTGAAATCAAAATACATTTCACATTATAAAAAAATGCACACGATATGTATACGTATTTTGCATTTATATTACATAAAAAAAATATTCCGGAATGAAAACGTTTTAGTATGTAATGAACGCAAAAGATCGATTTTAAAATAAACGCAAATGAATCTTTATTGAGTAGGTAGGTAATCGCCGTAATCGGTAATCCGACTTATTTGAAATTTAATCATTTTGTTTTCTAGCGCACTTTTTCTCAAACCGCTCATTATATAGTAAAAAATGGCCCTTAATCAAGCATCTTCAGTAGTATAGTGGTAAGTATCCCCGCCTGTCACGCGGGAGACCGGGGTTCGATTCCCCGCTGGAGAGATTTTTTTGTTGGTTTTTTATTTTAATTTTTTATATTATGTCAAGAAAACCGTCAATTTCATTCATTACATAGTAGAATTTGTAAAAACAACTTTGTCACAAAGAAAATGTCGACATTGCATTATTGACCTGTCGCTAGATCTAGCCAAAGATTATGTTTTTATGAACACGTCCAACAATATTTATTGTTTTTAAATTAGTTTTGGTTAACTTTTGAAATCGCTGGAGAATTAGGGGCCATCCATAAATTACGTCACAACTTAAGGGGGGGGGAGGGGAGTAGAGAAGTGTGACAAGGGGAATGGCGAGGGTCGTCAGCTCTGTGACGTCACACGTAAAAATCTAAATTATTAAACGCAAATTTTTTTTTGATGTAAAACTGCAGAATATGTGACGTCACATTAGGGGGGAGGGGGTAAAAAATCATGAAATTCGTGTGACGTAATTTATGGATGGCCCCTTACGAACATTTAAAAAAACTTTGATTCACCTTACACGCATTTTTTAACTTAAAAAATTAATTTTCAATGTAAAAAAAAACTTGCCTAAAAATTTAATTTATTTATTAAACATTTAATTTATTTATTTTAAAGGTCATTTCATAAAAAAATCTCCAGACCTGAAGAGTCCTAAATTCTCAAGACTTTAAAAATAAATATCACCTCTTCTTGGCACTAATCTTCTCAACAGAAATGGGGGTAGCAGATGTAAAATCATGCATGTCCATTGTTTTAAATATTCTGTCCTCTGCGTGTCAAGTCGTATCTTCTCCAAGCATAAACTTTCGAATATAAATAAGTGTGTTTATCGGGTGAGTATGTTTTCTACTGCCAGGTAAGTATGTTTTCTGTATCTGTTTGTAAATAATAAAATTAGATACCTGCCTTGAGCCTGAGCAATCATAATAAGTTGTACAGCGCCCTTGATGTAATTTTTCGCAAAAACGGCGCTCTAAAAATTATCCAATTACTACTAATATTATTATAAAAAAATGATTATTGTTAACGGTCGACGAAAGCAAATTTTCATTTTACGTAATTTAAATTTGGAATGCAGTATTTTCAATCGCCTCGAATGCAATAAATGTCTTTTATAGTGATTAGTGAATCGAAGTTTTTTTCCTAAAAAAAGTATTAAGAATTTGTCCAACGATTTCTAAAATTTATCATTATATATGCGTGTTGTCCCCGAAATTTATATACATAATTTAATTAAATTAAATTAAAATTTTATGTTCCAATTTGCACACTTCGAATAATTTATTTATCATTAGCTGAATCTATTATAAGATATGGAATTACAGCTTGGGGACTTTCGTGTAAAATAAATGTAAATCGTGTTCAATCAGTTCAAAATTCATTAGTTAAATTGTTAGCTCATAAAAGTTTATATGAACAAAGGCATAATGTTCCGTACTTTTACAAATTTTAAAATCTCAAAATTCTCTCAGTAAGAACAATTCTGTGTTATAAAATTATATTTCCGCATATGAATAGCCCCATATACAAAAATAAACTGGACCACACTTACAATACTCGTTTTACGTTAAATGAAGGACTAATTGTACCTAAGCATTTAAACAAATATGGACAAAGAACGCTGGACTATATGATACCTAATTGCTTAAATATGTTACCTGCCGAAATTAAAAAATGTACAAATGGTAAAACAAATATTTTGTTGAAAAATTGGCCTGCCGAAAGAAATAATTTGTATTAGACTAACACAAAAATTCTAACTGCATTTAATTATGTAAAATAAGTTTATATATATATATCTCCAAAGTAAAAGTACCCATGGAAAAACTGCTAAAAAGTAGTTTATTGGGACTTTTCTTTTTCTGTATAATATTTTATGTCATATTGTATTACTTTGTATTTATAATAAATAAATTAAACCTTGAAAAAAAAAACAAAAAAAAAATGAAGTGGAATAAGAAGTAAGTACCTATTAATGTGTGAAAACGCTTTTTAATATTTATTTTAGTATGTATTTATTTTAGAAATTTGTTTTGGTAAATCTGTAAAATCAATAAGTGACGGCGATCGGCGACCCAGATTCGTTTATTTACTGTTTATAAACCGCACACCACACCACTGATCAATTTAAAAACTCGCATCATATCTCATCATCATCATGGATTTTATTGCCGAAAAAACCAGAGGCGTAACTAATAAAAATCTTCAAAAATATGAAAACGAAATAAATCGATGTTTTGGCTTCAGATCTTACTGGTGAATTTTGTTTAAATCTCATAAAAAATATTAAAATTAGATAATAAATTTTTTATGAACATATTTAGTATTTTTTCCCGATGTAGAATAAAAATATTTTTTTTAATGAATTAATTCTGGCGCGCTCGTTATGCTTGGCAAATTAAATTACTATAATAAGAGATCCGTTTGCGAATAAATTTCTATAAATTTCTTCGTGACACACACATCGCAATTTATATCACGTTATTCTAAGAAAAATATATTATATTACGTTATTGGAATAAAAAAATAATTATATCACTTTTCTCTGAATTGAATACAAGTTTTTCTGGAATCGTTCTACCAGTGATGTCCATATACGAGTAGCCACATAATCCGAGTTTTCATAACATTTATTGGATCAACAAACTGGTTTAAGTTACGCGACCGTAGAATAATATTTTTTAACACATAAAATAAGTATTTATAAATTTATAATGAAATCTGTCCAGAAATTTGAAACACTCAGAATCTAACTGGAAACCAAATTATTTCTTTTCTGTTTTTCCCCCCCCCATCTGATTTTCCTTTTGAAATTAGAACACAACCCAAAATTCCTAAAATGTCCTTTCCTATATGTTTTCCGTCTCATGTACCAATTCCTAAAATGTCCATCGATATTCTATTAAGAAATTTAAATTGGAACACTTACAAATATAATTTCAAATAATCCATCAAAAAATACCTACCCTATTTATGCTTAAGACTGGTTGTTTCACAGAATTTAGACCATTCACCAAATTTAATAGTTAATTTTCAAGTTCTATGTAAGTTCTATTCAAGTTCTGTTATTATTTCCAGTTTTGTCAAGAAACTGGTTAATATTATATAATATCAGAACTTGAATAGAACCTTCACAGAACTAGAAAATTGACTTTGAAATTTGATGAATTGTTCGATTTCTGTGAAACAACCCGTCCGTTTTCATTTGCGAACGCGATTTTGCCACACAACTTAAAATAATTGGAACCCCTTCAAATTAATGTTCAGCCAAAATCCATCATAATAGTACCTACCCCCCTTCCAATTAATGTGCAGCCAAAATCCGTCATAATAGTACCTAACCCAAATTCATAGTTGCTTGAGTAGGTATTTCATAATAGTGTTGAAAATGGTACACTGTCAAAGATTGTACCAACATCCATTAAAAAAAATACCTACCTACTCTAAATTCGTTAGGTACTTGAGTAAGTGTTCCATAATGGAGCTTAAAATGGAACACTTTCAAAGATTGTGCAAAATCCATTTTTAAAAGTACCTACCTACCTAAATTCTTTACCCGAGTATTTCATCAATGAATTTAAATTTGAAACTTTACAAAAATGAAATTTTGTAAAGTTTTATTTTTAAAACAGCACTCTTTTTAGGGTGAATTGCCTATTTAAAAAAACTACTGGTCGCCCAATGGTCGAAATTCGACCATAATTAATTAAATGTGAAATGTTTTCTTTAATTGATTTAATGTATTTTTATGCATAATTTAAAAAAATATTAGCATTCTGCACTCCTTCTCCATATAAACTATAAGTGTGCGAAATTTCATACTCCTCCGTCCGCGCAATTTTTGTAAAAAGTGGTACAAAGTTTTTGCTTCACGTATTAATATACTGATGATGATGATGATGATGATAATTAACCAATATAAATGTACAGCCGCATAAAATGTGACAAACACTTTTTTCTCTTCACATTATCTCCACACGAGAGGCCTTGAGGAAAAAAATCCCTCAGGGCCTGATTCATCTGAAGGATTTTTTTTATGGTAAGGAAGAAGTTCTGGGAAGAAAAAGGTATGAGGGTTAGGTAGGAATCTGGAGGTCAATGTGTTCAGGAGTGACGAACGTATGAATACTTCCCTCCCACTGCGGTGCAAGGCGATGGGTCGAGAGAGACCTGCTGGTTAGGTCAAAATGTCTCCCTCAAACAGTCTGTCCAGATCCGGAAAAGGTGGGAAATCCGCCATGCAAAAGGTGGGAAAAAGCGTCTTCCGCTAGGACATAGACAAACCCTACCCCATGAACCCAGGCACTCCTGATGTGAAGTCACCAAACATAGCAAAGCACTTAGGGTGACTTATGGCAGGGGTGTTGGTTATCCAATAAATGGTTCCCGGGGTACCCAAATTGCCTTCCAAATTGCAAATAATGAATTCGTTACATGAATATTTCGGTTTTGCGCGTTTTCATCCCGCGATAAAATATCTCCGACAAAATATCCCCGACAAAATATCCTACGGACAAAACATCCCCAACAAAATATCTACTAAAACCTAACCTAACCTAACAGAAAAAAATGGGACAAAAAATACAGACATCCTGTAAAGACATAAATTTATTTTGTCTGTATTATTTTTGTCCCATTTAACTATTTTTATCCCATTTAACTATTTTTGGACAAACAAATACAGACATTCTGTAAAAACAATAAATTATTGTTTTCTGCATTATTTTTGTCCCATTTAACTATTTTAACTTATCCTAGCAAAAAATGGGACAACATAATACAGGCATCCTGTAAAGACAATAAATTATTTTTCAAAAACAGTTAAATGGGACAAAATGATACAGACAACATTAATTTATTGTTCATACAGGATGTCTGTATTATTTTTGTCCAAAAATAGTTAAATGGACAAAAATAATACAGACAATAATAATTTATTGTCTTTACAGGATGTCTGAAAATTTTACACCATTTAACTATTTTTGGACAAAAATAATACAGATATCCTGTTTAGACAATAAATTAATGTTGTCTGTATCATTTTGTCCCATTTAATTATTTTTGAACAATAATTTATTGTCTTTACAGGATGCCTGTATTATTTTGTCCCATTTTTTGTTAGGTTAAGTTAGGTTAGGTTAGGTTGGGTTTTAGTAGATATTTTGTCGCTGAATATTTGTTGATGGCGTAACGTGCAACGCCACTGGTTGTTTACGCCGAGATACAGAAGTGTGTCGCAGGTTTCTACAAGGCAATCGATTGCTTACAGTTATGCACTCCCGTCATTTTGATATCTCTCCGAGGAAAGTAGGTTTCGCTCCGTCTGCGGTGCACTCTGCATGCATCGTCAATTATTTGCAAAGCCTTCGTGGATTCTTTTCATTACGATATTATCGTCCTAGCGGGTAACTATATTTTTAGCGACCTTAATTTTTGCAAGAGCCTCTAATTTTTTGAAGTAAAACTTTTTTACGCACGCTTGACTTGGGGAGTAAGCTGGTGAATGCGTGATGAGAGCGTTACGAAAAGTGTAATCGAGCGAGGCGAACGAAGCATCGCTTGACTTGGTTTATTAGTTTTATATCTTGGGGAAGGATGTTATGGAGTTTTGTTGCAAAGCATGTGTAGTTTCTTTGTGTCCGAATGTGGTTTTATAACTTGGAATATTTTTTATATCATTTTTATTCGATCTGGTGTTATGCTACACGGTCTAATAGAGGATTCAGTATTTATGAAAAGCTTATTATAGGCCATCCATAAATTACGTCACACGAATTTTATGACTTTTTGACCCCCCCCCTGTCACATTTGTGAGACCCCCTCCCCCGTAGAATTTCATGATTTTTTGACCCCCCATACCCCCTGTCACACTTCTCTACTCCCCCCCCCCCTTAAGGTGTGACGTAATTTATGGATGGCCCCTTAGTGTGTTTAATATATTCAGCGCAGACCCGTTAACATCACTGGATATTACAATTCCAATTTGAAAAAAAAACCCAATTAAACCAATTTTCTACTTAAAATATTAAAGATACGTACCCACTTTAGAAGAGGGCACTGAAAGTAGCTATTAATCTCCGGTTTCGCCCGAGTTTCAATTTTCGAAACCTTCTTTCTTTTTCAACACTGCGTAGAATTTAGGTGTTACAAACACGTTTATTTAAGGGTCTACTATTCGTATTTCGACCGATTTCTTACATATCTCCCTTAAACATTTGAAGTTTTTAAGCTCTTAAAAAAATATATGTTATTTTTGAAGATAATATCTAGATACGTTCCACGCCGAAACGCAAATTACATGAAATTCTCTCGATATAAAAAAAATCGCAAAGTATGCTCCGAAAATTATTTAAAACAAGTCTATTTCTTTTATTTTACAAGTTATATTTGTGAAAAAATTCACAATGTTTCTTTAAATGATACTTAAGATACGTTTCACGAGATTTTTCCCCTATTTTAAACGAGTCATGTTTTATTAAGTTTTTTCGCAATTTTCGCTGCTATTACACGATTTAAAATATTAGCGCGCTCTGTCCAACATTCGTAATTAGTAATTACATATCTCTCCATCTTCTTCTTTTTCAGCGCCGTGCGTTTCAAGAGTGCCGCCTTAAGATATTTGCACGGCGATTGTATATGATTTTTGAAGTGAAACTTGTTTAGCACCGTTGCGATTTGAAACTCGATGAAACGGAAACGACGTTAAAAAGAGACAAACACATACTATAGGTTTCACTTCTACCCCGTGTGGACTGCACTCGATTTTTTTAAATACTTGATTTATGTTGGTTTCAATTTCAGGCGGGTGTGGGTACCGTCGCCCCGGTAATCATTTATTGGATAACCAACACTCCTGCTTTAGGTCACTCCAAGTGGTTCGCTACGTTTGGTGACTTAGCGGGGGTGCCCGAGGCCACAAAAATTATATATGGAAACAAAACTATTAACACTAAGAAAACTATATGAATACAATACATGTCTCCTTATATGCAAAATAAACAATAAACTCGTTCATACAAACACAGAATTAATTAAAACGTCCCAAGTACACAAACACTTTACACGATAACATACATTTAAACACCATCCTCACCAACTATGGTAAACAATCCATTGCTTAAGAGGGGGGCAACTTATACAATTGTCTCCCAAATGACATTAAAAAGAAGAAAAGCGGGGTAAATTTAATTTAGTTTAAAGTATTTATTTATTTCTGGTAATTTTCTTTTTACTGGAACAAAAAAAGCCTAATATCCAAAACACAGATTCGCCTAACGATTTCGTGCTAACTGCTTGTGATTGGTAGGTTTAGAATAATCTTTTTAATTAGATTCTAAAAATAGGATAAATGGCGGCAGCGCTTGCTCCGCCCCAGGCCATAATACTTGATTAAAGATAGACAGTAAATTATTTTGATTTGATTCAAGTTAAGTGGCATTCATATGGGTTCATTTAAAATGGTGGATAAACTTTATTTATAATATTTGACTGATTTTTATAGCGCCATTTTACTAAAAAAAATGCAACGTTATCTGTCTTATGTGACTTGAAAAAATAAAAACATATTTTAGTCTGTACAATATCCGCTTCTGGTAATAAATAGTAATAACTCTATAAGTAAGTAATAATTAAATGTGATATTATTTTAATGCAAGGAAATTTGTATGAATTGCACTAATATCATCAGAATTGATTCGTTGTTTTAAATTTATTTACGGCTATTGAACAAAATAAGATGCAAGTATCTACATACTTATGAGTGCATATTAATAATACAAAATTTGGTGATGTACCCATCTCTATGTCATACATACTTAACGTGGCCATTTATTTTTTTCCCCAAACCGGGACACCGAAAAAAAGGTAGGTAATAACTTTTTTTTACATTAGCTCCACACAGGAGGCCCTGAGGAAAATAATTTCCCACAGGGCCCATGTCATCTTAGGGGATTCTGTGTGGAGCATTTTTTAAGGAAGGGAATGATAGGAAGTTCTGGGAAGGAAAAAGGTATGGTGGTGGGTAGGGATCTGGAGGCCAGTGTGTCCAGGAGTGACGGACGTACGAATCCATCCCTCCAACTGCGATGCAATGCGTTGGGTAGAGAAAGTCCGGCTAGAAAGGTCAAAAGGCCTCCCTCAAGCAGTCTCTCTCGATCCGGCCCACCACGCAGCAGGTAATAATAATAATAAATTTGGACAACTAATATATAGCTATTTTTGTGGCTAGATTACAATTCATCTTGCAGCTATCAATCGCACGGATAATTGAAATTCTGGACCTTGTTCAAAATTTAAAGAGATTTTTTTACTAATAAATGAAACGTCAGATCAAAGAGTAAAGAGTATGTTTTCTCGTCAGATATCTTTTTATATATGGTCAGATGAATCATGAGTTTGAAAACACTCTATTATTTTACTGCCCATGTCCATATCTTCATCTTCCAGTACTAGATTCTACCGCCAGGATTCTTATTTGGGCCCTTTTTTATATTTTTAAAAATTCTACTGCGAGTTTTTTTCTTTTCGAAAACGGGACATTTTGACGTCCTGAAGCTGTGTTCGGGGACACCGGGACACGCTGTCTGAAAACGGGACTGTCCCGGTGAAAACGGGACGTCTGGTCACGTTATACATACTGTTCAACGAACTTTTAAACTGGGAATTTCTTTAAATTTAACAAGTATCATATAAAAAAATGTTTTTGATAAAGTGCCTACCCATAATATGAACAGAAAATTATTTTAGTTGCTATTTTCAATATTGGAACTAATTTAAAATATCATTGAAGAAGAAGATAACACTTATGATCTAAATGAAAATATGAAAGAAAACAAGACACAGAAAAACAGAAAAAAACAATGGTCGCAACTGTGTCTTGTTTTCTTTCATATTTTCATTTAGATCATAAGTGTTATCTTCTTCTTCAATGATATATTAGGTTGATGGGAATAACCTTCAAAAGTTATAAAAAGAGAGTTTTCTCATAAAAAATTGAATAATTTAAAATAGTTTAAAAAAACTAAATGAGCTACGAAGCGAAATAATTGGTTCTACTTTTAACGTCCAATTAGTTCCAATGTTCTAATGCTGAACGACCGGAAACTATCGAATCCGGTCCCCGCGCACTGCTACTTGCGTAATAATAGTGGAACAGGTTTTGATGAGATATTCGCACGCAAAAGTGCCTTTATAACTATCCTACCATTCCTTTCAAATCAATTAAGTTCAGTTTGACTCCTCTCCAGCGATAGACTCTCTCAAACTCTCGACCCCATTACCTTGCACCGCAGCGGGAAGAATGGATTCATAATAGAACACCCAGATTCCTACCTACCTCTTGCATCTTTTTCCTTTCTATAACTTCCTCTCCTACCTTTCCTAAGATGATGTAGGCCTTGAAGGAAATGATTTTCTACAGGGCCTCTTGTGAGGAGATAACGTACAAAAATCCTGTGATTTTTCACGGGTCTGCTCTAGTATATGTGTGTGTAGATGTATCTTTATAGCTAAGTGGTAGGTTGGTAGGTACTGGTATTATGTTATTGTGGGCACACCGACTGACTGTATAGCTAGTAACATAGGTACGAGGAGAAATGAGGTGAACAAGTAACGTGATCCGAACTTTCTCGACCCGTTGGCTTCGGAATACTAAACAGCTTACTATCTCCTATTCACAGAAGTGGTGACTAATTCTCTCTGGGACCTACCGGATCCCTACGATATCCCTCACCATATTATACGTATTACTTTTTTAAAGAAGAAAAACTACATACCTATGTACCCAAAGATTTAGGTACAATCAATGACGTTAATTATATACGTGCACAGACGCGTGGTAACAGGTAACCAAAGACAAAGTAATTGTAATGTCTTTGATTTCATAGTTTTAGAATTTAACTGCCATGCGTCGCGTAAGGTTGTGTACTACCAGTAAGTAAATCGCATTAAAAAAGCGCTAAAATGCCCCTGTGTGTGATGAGAAAATATTTCCATTACACGGCAAATACTAGTAAAAGCCAAGGAATAACATTTCATTCGTAAATACCCGCAAATTATTTATTATTATAAAAAATGGAACTTTTTTCAGTTGTTTCTCTAATTTTTTTAGCGCCATTAGAGAAAGTGAGGTAGCAATAATTAAGTATAAGAAGGACAACCTAGGACAGTAGGGCCTCTCATGCAGCATTCCGTATTCGTCTTAGTGTAAGGGGGTAAACTTGGCATCTGTCACACGCGTGATGTAGAATGTAGTATTCGGCGCAAATACGTAAACGCCGCCCGGTCCCATATCTATGTTGTTCATAAACACACATTATTCGAATGTCTATTTATATCACAAATCAACAATTTTTGAATTAAGAATTTACTGAAAACATAAGTGTTTCTTACTTGCCACATTACATCTTGAGTTTGTGAGACAATGGCGAGTCTATATGTAATGTATAACGTCAACGGGTTCCATATCTATAAACCTTATCTCTAATTATCATTACTCTAGGCGTAACTTCTTGTGAAAAAAGAGTAAGTCGGAACCCGTAAAATATATTAAAAAAAATGATGCCCTCACTTTTGGCACCCTTTAGATATGCGCTCGCGGTCAGTGATCTCATTGCCCCATCCTCATTCTGGTTCTGATCATAAATTACTTTTTTGCATGTGAATAAAAAAAAAAATTGATCCCAATAGCCAGGCATTTCCCCACCTTCCTCTTTTCCATCTCCTGACCCTCCCCACTACCTTCAGCCTCACTAAGCACCCCAATTGGAGATATCATAATCTCACTGGCTACAGACATCACTACAGGCGTCTGTAGCTAGTGAGATTATGATATTCCCAATTAGGTTGCTTGATGAGGCTGAAGGTAGTGGGGAGGGGAAGGAGATGGAAAAGAGGAAGGTGGGGAAGTATCTGGCTATTCAGATCCGGTCACCAAACATGGCTAAAGAAATTTCAGTTCTGTTCGAATAGCAAATTAATCAAATAAGATTTATTTGCGCCCGCCGGGATTTGAACCCGCGACCTTCAGATTGATAGTCGAGAGCCTGTCATTGCAACAGTGTCATTGCAGCGACTTGAAGAAAGTATGATTTTTTAACATTTTTTTTTATTTTTCATAATTTTTCATTGTAAACACAACTGCCAAAGCAGTTTATCAGCAGGTTATTTTTTTCAATAATAATTATAATTCTAAAGCATAATTCACGAAAATTACAAAATAGAAAAAAGAGAGAGAAGAATAATAATATTACGAGTGATTACAATAAAAATACATAAAATGTAAAGATAGACAATTATAACGGTGACCGAACAATTCAACAATGTGCCACTTCTTCATTTCTTTTAAAAGTCATTAAAAGTGATGAAAAAAAAACTTGGTTAAATAGGTTACGGACATTTAAAAATTTTTCTTTTAAAAGACTTTCAAAGGGGTGTTGAAATGCCACTTTGTTGAGTTGTCATCGAACCAGTTATAACATACTCGTAATACCTCTTTTTGAGATGATTTATAAGTTTTCGGATTATTATAATATGGGTTATGTTATAGATGTGTTAAATTACACGCAAAATAGTTGTAAGAAGGCTATAATAACATACTTAAATAATAATAACCAATGTTAACATAATACTCTTCTGCGTAGGTTCTATATAATTTAAATTTTACCATTTCATTTTTACCGTTTCACAAAATTATTATTTATAAAATGGTTGTAAAAGCCCTTAAATAAATTATGCGCTTTGTTAACTGGATTTGATTAGGAAATTTTGAAGGTTTAGTATTGTCTGTCAAATAAGAGCAGAAAACATAGGAGGGCGCCACTGTTGATCAAATGGCAATACTATAATGGCAATACTACAATATCATATAACTCATGGTGTTAATGAGCTGTGTAACCTACATTTTTATAAAAAATTAAAAAGTCATAAAAGTGAAAAAAAAATTTTTTCATTGCAATATAGATACTCACTGATCTCAAAATTAGAATTGCATATGTATATAACTATTATACCTTTGCAATTTTGTGTTAACATAATGAAGAATAACGATATTGTAATAAAATATAAATTACAGTTTAGAAATTGCTCACATTTATTTAATACTAGCTTAAGTACCTAGCGTTACTCGGGCTTTAGATCGTGTCTCTAATTTTAGATCTGAATATATTTAACTCATTCATATCTAAAAGTGGTGTAACTAAACTCACCATTTGTAATGCTTCCTTTTTATCTACTGTTAAATTCAAATTTATGTTAAATTAAATTAAAGCAAATCACCAGTAAAACACCATTTAATCAAATTTATGTCATTAATTAGGTTATTATTAACAACAGTGCTTAATTAATTTATTGATTCTTATTTCTGTGCGTCCTGTTATTATGACATATATGATATACGTAGCTCATCAACAGTGTGACCGCGACTGGTTCGGTACTCCAAACACCGTTTCAAGTTCAACGCCTCGTCCCATCCGACCGTCCAACGGGGCTTTCTTATTAACATCTTCTCCTCACTCATCCATCGTCGCTCCCTGTCAACGGGACTCGAGATCCAAACCTCAAAAGGAACAGTTCGAACAGTGCAAAAACTCAAAAACGCATAACATAAGCATTTCAAGTTCACTCAATCAAACTTTCAAAAATAGAACGTTTTATTTTAAGAATTTCAAGGTCATCGAAAAGAAACTTTCAAATAAAGAACGTTTTATTTTAAGAATTTCAAACTCTTCGAAAAGAAACTTAAAAAAAATAACGTTTTATTTCACTTATTCAAGCATTTCAAGTGCACCCAAAACAATTTTCAAAAATAGAACGAATTAATTTGGTGTTATTTTTTTTGGTGTGAAATGAGTTGTGTTCAGAATTTATACTCGTGTTTTTTGTGATTGGTTAAAATGTTGAAGAACTATTTATTCTTGTTTTGTTTGTTTGTGATTTTGCCCACTGTCTGGCCAGCAAAATTTGTGCCGAAATGGAAGAAACAGGTTTGTTACAATATTTATTTATAATTGTTTATAACCATTTCTATTTGTGGGTAGATTACACTGTCAATTTTTTGATGTCCTATTAACTGGTGATCTTTGAGTATTTTGGAATATCGTTACAATAATATGGGTTTTACCCCTATCCCTGCATTGTTGCCTTTATTTGTTTATACGAGTACCAAAACATTGACTCAGTTTCCCAATAAGTACAAACATGCACTTAATATATTTTTGCTTTAATATTTTCCGCTAAGGGCGGCCGCAGACGAGAGACTGCGGAAACAGTTGAGTTGCGAAAAAAAGTTTAGATGATTTTTTTAGGAACGTACGATGTTCAAAAAGTTACAGAAAATTACCGAATTAAAGGTTTTTTCTTTCAACCTTCAATAGCAAAAAAGTCAGTCAAAAGCGAATAACTTTGGTTGATTGTCAATAATTATTTAACCTTTGGTATTAATTCTAGTTCAGTTCCTCAATTTCTTCAACCACCAGGTAACTAGGTATTTAAAACTAAAGGAAAACTGGCAATGCTAAAAAGTAAAATTTCCCAAGAAAATTTGGTTTTTAACACTAGCTCCAGACCCAAGGAAAAAAAAAATCTTCAGGATCTACGTCATATTTGGGGATGCTGTGTGGAGGGTCTTTTTAGGAAAAAAAGGAGAGGAAGCTCTGGGAAATAATAAGGTATGGGTGATGGGTAGGAATCTGGGGGTCAATGTGTCTAGGAGTGACCGACGTATGAATCCATCCCTTCCTCTTGGCGGCCGCACCCATACCCGCCACCAAAATTCAATTGAAGAAAAAAACAAAAATTTGGAAAAAAAGGTTTATTTTCCTATCATGGATAAATGAAATAATTTTGTGAAACTGTCCAGTATAAATTCCAGCACTGCACTATCTGCTGCAATGCATCGAAAAGTAAGAATAAATTCCAAAGCATCTGACCGCAGTCCGGACGTATTATATGTATCAGATATGTGTATTATCAGTAGGTTCAATAAATACGTTTCATTTTACTTTGTAGTTTATTGTCGTTCATTTACCTTTTTACTCCCGTTAAATAGACTTTTACATCGACATTGTATATTATATAAAATACTAGCTTTTCCCCACCGTATTACGGGAAATTACTGTGGCGGTTGAACTTATCAATTATCCCCCCTCCTCCCCACCCCCTCCCGCATTCCATACATTCATTCCCTTACATTCAGTTTTCAAACATCTCGCCTGCCATCTAAATTTCATAAAGCTATAGCTCAAAGAAAAAAAATAGTTATCCAATTTTGTTAATTCGTTCGGAATTTATGCGCTTACAAACATTTCGGATGTTTATTTTTAATTAAATATTTGGAAGTTTGTTAATATAATAAAAAAATGCACTATTTATTATTCAGTCTTTATAATCGTTACGAATTATATTTTTAATGTAGGAACTCTTATCTGACATTTATTCCAAAACAGAAGCTTGTCCAAAAAAAACAAAACATATTCTAATATTTGAATTTTCTGGAGCAGTAGCTGACCAGGGTGTTGAGTACCTACCAGCTTAGAGCCCACAAATATATCAACATCGTTTCCATGGAAACGATTTTTTTCTGACGTTAGCAAAAACTCGCTTTTGTTAGCGACAGAAAACGTATAACAAATATAATATATTTAATATTTATGATTTCATAAAGCCTGAGCTTGTCATCATGTACAGACTATAGTCTTCGCATATAATTTAGCTTTCTATTGGTGAATGAATTTTTAAAGTCTTTTTATTGGTTAATGCGTGAAAGCGTCATAAACAAACTCGAGCAGTTTCGCATTTATAATATTAGTATGGATGTTCATATAAAATATGTTCATAAACATAAATGAGAAAGAACGATCGATTTTTTTTTAATTTCCGGAGCCATTAACCAAAGTTCTCAAAAAGAAGAAGATGGATGATATGTAATTACGAATGTTGGATGTAAGAGCGCGCTAATATTTTAAGTGATAAAAATGAAGCGAAAATTGCGAAAATGCTTAATAAAACATGACTTGTTTAAAGTAGAGCAAAAATCTCGTGCGAGGTATAATAATAATAATTGGACAATTTGTAGAGCGCCGTTTTTGTGAAAAATCACCTCAAGGGCGCTTATCTTAAGTATTATTTAAAGAAACATTTTGAATTTTTTCACTAAACTTGTAAAATAATAGAAATAGACTTGTTTTTAATAATTTTCGGAGCATACTTTGCGATTTTTTTCTATCGAGGGAATTTAATTTAATTTGCGTTTTGGCGTGGAGTTATCTTAAAAATAATATATACATTTTTTAAGAGCTTAAAAACTTCAAATGTTGAAGGGAGATATGTAAGAAATCGGTCGAAATTCGGATAGCGGCGGCTTATAGACGTAAGCGACCGCTGTGAAAATATTTAATAAAACTTATTTATCTTATTTAAGAAAGAGCAAAAATCTCTCGACAATGTCTTAAGTAGCATTTAAAGAAACACTGAATTTTTCAAACCCTTAATTAATTAAATAACAGAACCTTATGTGTTTTTATTAATTTTCGGAACATACTTAACGATTTTTTTGTATCTAGGGAATTTCATATAATAACCGTTTCCGCTCTACAAATGTGTAGATATTAGCTATCGCAACTGGTAAAAGGCTTGGCTAACTTATCCTACATGTAGCCATTATTCATAGGTTCAAGTACCGAATAGTAAACTCAAACTTTTTGAATAAATAAATCCTGTACAATAATTAAATTAATAAAAAATGTACGTTACCGTTTGAATAATCTATGAGGAGGATGGTGAAATACTGAAAAGTATTCAACATCGAATTACTGGGTATGATTTTATGTTTTCACAGCCAAAAGTATTTTTGTTATTTATTTTTGGGGTGTTATGCCGTGTTGCGCTACCTCCTTCTTTAGCCAACGTTTCGGACAGCGTTACAGTGTCCATCATCGTGAAGTGAACCCTGAGTACACTGTAACGCTGTCCGAAACGTTGGCTAAAGAGAGAGGTAGCGCAACACGGCATAACACCCCAAAAATAAATAATACAAATCGAATTACCAATTTAAAACAGACAAATTAAATCGCAAATAATTGTTCGTTCCGATTATTTTAATAAATTTAAAGAGCAAAGTAGGTAGGTACCTAGCCGTAATCTAATAAATAATATCAATACAAAATCAGCAAATTTCTCATGCGTGTTTCTTTTGGCATTAGAAACCTGCCCATTGTTCCATTGTTTATGTTAATATTGTGAATGTTTATGTTCGATGAAGTTTTGCACGTTTCAAAAATGTATTTACCTATATATCGACGTGCAGGGCCTTTCCTTTTCAACGATGCATGAATTATTACGATTTAAAGAATACTAAATTAATTAGTTATGGTATTCTGTAACGTTTAGTTGCATCATATTTAGGGTTGCCATCTCCAAAATTTGGCAACCAGGACAAGACGCGTGAAAACCCCGGATTTTAGAGCCCAGAACCCGGATATGTTAACAGGTTTTTTTAAACATGGTCAGTGTAATAAAAAACAGTTGAAAATGTCATAAATCACATTTTTATTTATTTTCAGACCTTAAAATTAAATTAAATCTCTTTTATCATCATTTTTAATATACCCCTTTAAAGTAACTTAACCTAACCTAACCTAACAAAACAGAATCTTATTACAGTTTGTTATGAATTGTTTTAATAATCAGTTTTAAATTTTTAAACCCGGACGACAAATGAAGCCCCACCCGGACGCTCCCCGGATGCCCTCTAAACTAGGACAAATCCGGGGAAACCCGGACGGATGGCAACCCTAATCATATTTTTATATTTTTTATTTTTATTTTTATTTATTTTGGAAAATCAACAGATATTTTACACTTATAATAATAACCTTAATAATATACATAATATCCAATGATAGATTTTCACATAATTAAAATTATAATTAAAAAGTAAAACAAAAAAGTAAGGGTCCTGTACCCGTAAGAACTTAACAAAAATATAAAAATTATTCAAAAAAAAGATATAAAAACACAATATAAACTATAATAACCTGCTTACTAAATTTCAACATGAAGTATTCTCACTCCACAACAGCAATAATAATAATATGTACACTGTACACACCTACAACTCAATAGTTAAGTCGAATGACAAGTATGACAAGTATGCAACTGGAAATTCCCGTAACAACGGCTTTACATCAACAAAAATTCTAATAGGTACAGAATACTTATTGTTTTTGCAAAAACCACATCACATTGTCATCAATGCAATAATTTTATTGTAGTTTATTTACTAAGATGTGATGATTAAAGTCGGGTCTCCAGCTACAAAATGTTTTCAAAACGAAATTATTGAGGCAAGGCCTATACGCTTTGTTTTCCAAAGGTGTTTCTGTTTTTGTCGGAGGAGATACTCCAGTACAGGTCTTCACAACATTAGCTAATAAGATTATGATTCAACATTTGGCGCTCCGCTGAGTATCTTCAGTAGTATAGTGGTAAGTATCCCCGCCTGTCACGCGGGAGACCGGGGTTCGATTCCCCGCTGGAGAGATTTTTTTTATAAAGCTGACGCTTATTTTAGGTGGGACTTAGTTATAAAAACCATTTTTTTCCAAACAGTTCATATTTATAAAACACTTTAAAATTTAGAAAAAATATTTTTGTTAGGCTAACCCATGGAATGACAGCACTGTTTCTAGTATTTACAAAATCGACATTCAATATACTTCATGAAAATGCAGTTAGTAATGACCGACATTAACGATAACTGCGTGTGATAACACTCTTATCTACAATGACATTTTCTCGCTCGTACAGAATGAAACTGATATAAATTACCTATACCTGACAAAACATTAATAAAAAATAATATTTCTTTTTTCAATTTGTTGGAATAGCTTACGCACACCAACAAAAATATATTCGTCCTAGCTTGCAGAAAAGTCAATAGATGTCGCACATTAAAATAAAAATTAATATTTATCCAAGACACTATCTGAATTGCATTTGGTTTGGGAAGAATCTTGCACTCATGTATAGCAGCCAATAAAAATATGTGTTAAAAAATGACGATGATATTGGTAGTTCTTAGTCGAATAATGATACAGTTAAATATGAACGAAGAGGTTAGGATCTAATTGACTCAGTGGTTAGAGCAGAGACCCGGCAAGGCTAATGTCCTGGGTTTTTTGGTTTGACTGAGGATTGAACCTTTCTATCCAGAGACTGGAGAACAACGCTACCAACAGAGCTAAATCCCAATTGAATAAGACCGACCAATATCGAAAAAATGCGTTTGTGCGTGCATGTTTGTATCGCAATTGCTCAGGTCAATTAATCAGGTGTCAACAGCTCAGAGGTTATAGTGTTGTCCCGATAAGACAGAGATCCAGAGTTCGATCAGTTGCGACCGTTACCTTTTTATCTTCTTTTATCTTTCATGTTTCGTTGAATTAATATTGTTTTCTTCTTCAATGTCTGTGACTTGTTACCTTCCATGTTTTGTTTAATTAATATTGGCTTCTTCAATGTCTGTGACTTTTTATTTTTCATGTTTCGTTTAAATTGGCATCTTCTTCAATGATTACTTATGATTAAATTTGATATTACAGGCGTGTGAGATCCCAGCCTCCCAGAGCGAATATAGCCACTACAGTTGTGATGAGGATGGGGAGTTGAAATGCCTTCCTGGCTGGCAAGGCGACCTGTGCGATGTGCCGATCTGCAGAAGAGGCTGCGATCCTCTGAACGGTATGAGTATATTTTATACTTCTACGTTTTCCTTTTAGCATGAACTTACTTGATGTCTGATAACATTGCGACATTGAACTAGACGTAAAATGGAGAAAACACCAATGGGTGCATTGGTCGTTTCAGAAAGATCGTCTAATTCTATTTTCTAGATTGAAGAAAGGCGTGGTAAGATAAAACGAAGACACTGTACATTATGAAAATTACATGTCTGGTATCTTATAGTGCAGTTCCGTTGAGTTCTTTAGATGTGCTATTTATAGGGTAAAGATTGCCGCGATGAATCAAACTCCACTAGAATTGTATACCAAAATAATTATCGTGATTAATTTTTCGGTTACTATGTTGTGTTGCGCTTCCCCCTTCTTTGGTCAAGGATATGGGCAGCGTTACAGTGTCCATCATCAGAACTGATGTGTGGATTGTTGTCAAGTGTAAGGGTTTTTTTGTATATATGGAGAAGTGATATCATGTTTCGCAGGAAAATCTTCTTAGGGTTGATATTTCATTACAAAAATTAATGTAATTTTCTGCGTTTAGTTTTGGTGTAGCTGTCAAATACTGGATACCAACAACTATTAAGCTTAGCCTAATTTTATTAATATATCCTCATTTTTAATAGATTTCAATCGCCTTGGTAATTAGGCGTGCTCGATGCGTTTCAGATCTTCTCAGGACTGCAAGAATAAATCTAAAGCAATGGCAGGTTTTAATTAAGTGCCCGGCTTTAATTGCCGATTTGTCCGGATGGCCGAGTTTGCACGCTCGAAAATGTTGTAAGTTCCTTTTGAGTTATCCGTCCGTCTGGAATACTTAAACTGTGCCATCGACCAGCTGAGTTTATAAAATCTATATGTCTCCAGAGGAAACTTTGTTTTGGCAGGCCTCAGAAAGTCTTGTATTTTAGTCGCTGTTCCGAAGACAGTCTTTCGAAAAGAAGTTCATGTTTAATAATTACTTAAATCTCGGGAAACCAAAACTAGTAATATGTAATACTTCATTCAAAGACAACGCGTAACAAGTTGAACTTTACTCATTTACCATAATCAACAATAATTATATTGTTGATGATAAAGTAAAAGCAAAATTTCAAGAATAAAGACAGATTTTTTAACATCTCTGTAAATATTTTCTCCCCGGCTAATAGCACATTAGCCTGCAGGTTTAAAAACCGGTAATGTGTTAATTTAAGACAATTGATTATCCAATTATCATCTCGATACAGTTACTGCTTAATTTTATTACCGTATATTGCAGCTAGCGATAAAAGAACCGCTAAAAGCAATGGTCCCATTAAATCACTGTAAATCCACTTTACCAACCGGTCACAAGACAAAAACCCAATGGAAGTAGATACAGGTCATGCAATATCTGAGATTTTCGGTGATGCTAGAAGGTTCGTAACACCTGAATTCTTCCCAAAACACTATAGTGTTTTTCCTCGTGTGTTCTTTTAATATCTGTTTTCTTATGTGTATTTTTTAATGGTAATATTTCATTTTTGTGTATGTGTACCTGTATACTTAGCTATTTTTTTTCTTTTGAGGAATGTATGTTTTCTTTCTATTATAATCGTGTTTGTTGACGATGCGAGTAGAACCCAAAAGCGAATAAATCAACCTGACCAAACTTCCAACAAAAGCTACGTTCGTGTGCGGATTGCAAATTTGTCCTCCTTAAAAACATTTGGGCATTTTGTTTCTTATCAAAGCCTAAGCGACTTTTTTCATCTAGATGTGTATTATTAAAATGTCTTAATTAAGTGTCTACTTAACATTCGTTCTTTTGACCAGTTTGACCGTTCTTTGCACCCTTTGAAATGTTTTTGATTTTTGACGAGTTGCACCCTATGAAACAATTTGACTGTAAGGTTTTGGATGTAACTAACGGTACACATTGTGCTATCAATTTACAGAAGTAAAAACGTGATGATTGAACATCTAACTAAAAGCATTTGGCTTGAACTTTCTTAGTGCTATTTTTATCGGTTAATCTAAAAGTGCGTTAATTAATTTTGTAGGTTACTGCAAGCGTCCAGGCGAGTGCAGGTGCAAGCTTGGCTTCTACGGGGAGAGGTGTAACAAGTGCATCGCGCTACCCGGCTGCCAGCACGGCTACTGCAACGTCTCTTTCGAGTGCATCTGCAACAGGGGCTGGGATGGACTCTTCTGCTCTGAACGTGAGTCCAGAAGAAAATATCTATACATTTCAAAAATAAATATTTAGTCTAGATGTCTGATAAACACCTTGAATAACTACGACAAATCACTAAAAAAACAACTCATCACAAAAAACCAGTTCGCTTGTTTTTTAATGAAAATTGGTGCGAAAATAATTAAATATAAGATTGCTCTTGATGTAATGGACTTTTAAAATGTGATTCTGGGATGGCGGAAAAACGGTCAATAGGCTGTAAATAAGACAATTTATTATCATGGATAAGAAATGCTAATGAAGAGAGGTCAGACAACGATGCATGATTTATATTTATCAAAAATTTATCTCGATTTCATGCCATCTCTCTCACATGAGACTTGTCTAAACACAACTTTTCAAATTATTTAGAAAAACGCGCTTTTGAAAAATATTTATGTACCGTCAAAAATCAAGAGCAAATTAAAAAAATACATATAAAAAAAATGGTTTCCTCGATATGTGATTTTTAATCATCACTGATTAATAAATGTTTATAATAATAACCAAATGAAAATACCAAATCATATTTCAGTGCTCCTGGTATTTTGTACTTGTGGGCAGGTTCACGTTTTGAATTTTATTATTATTTTGTATAATTGTGACATTAGCACCACTGCCTAAATTAACATAAATTACTCCTTGTCATTTCTGTGCTCCTGGTATTTTGTTCCTGTTGAGAGGTTCAAATGTCGAGGTTGATTATTTTTAATTTTTACCTAGCGCAGACCCGTGAAAAATTATGGATGGTCTGAATTCTCGACAAATAAGCGGGAATTGGAAAATTTCAATTAAAATAATTTTCTGAAAATATTATATGGCTCGTCTGAAATCTCCAAATAAACTCTTTCAATCTTGGAAATGACGCTTATATTCATAGAAAAAGTTCGAAATTAGTATTTTTAAAAATTAAATCGTCATTGTTTTCTCCTTTTATCGAAATTTTTGCTTATATATATACTCTTGAAGGATGAAAGTCACATTACCCTGAAGAACAATACCATTTTAATGTCAATTTGAATTAATTGAGTGAGATCCAGGAAATTCAAAAGTTATTAATTTGTTTAGCAAAATAATATTATTTGACTTATTTATCAGCGGTGTGCCGAGAGGACTGTCACCCGACCCGTGGATATTGTAACTCTCCCGGAGCCTGCACGTGTCGCCTGGGCTGGGCAGGATCCAACTGCCGCTCCTGCCAGCCGCTGCCTGGCTGCCAGCAGGGGTACTGCGACAAGCCGCTGGAGTGCAAGTGCTTGCCCGGATACACAGGCCTGCTGTGCCAGACACGTGAGTAACAAACTATCAACCATATTTCCTTGTATCAAGTCCCTTGATTCCTTTGAACAATTCTATAATATATATCTGAAACGAGACTGGAACGTTTTGTTTTGATATCCCCCCTAATCATGTCTTTTCAATCAGTCAATTGATTGAGACATTAGTGGAGCGTCTTTTAAACATATAGCTAGGATGGTGAGGATCCAAAACTCTTCACATCCTGGCGTGTGAGTGACATCCAGCTTGTCTCCAGTATTAACGGCCATTGTTCCCAACTTTTCGATCGATCAATCAAGTCTCCGACCAGCTAAGCGATGTTTAGTAACGCTCGATTCCTCTATTGGTCGGAGAGTAGCGTTGAAAAGAGCTAATTTGCGGATTTGAGGAGGGTTGATCCAAAATTTCGTCTCACCAGTTGATTAGTAGGACTGGGAAGAACGGCTGTAAGTCGATGATATCTACCTTGTAATGTAATATCTATATACCTACCTTGTAAGTGTTCTTTGGAAAGTGTCAGGAAAATTTTAACACAACGCTTTCCAACGTCCTACAACACCTCACGATGCCTTTAGACGCTCCTCTTCACATACTCGTGCAGTAATGTAGTGTAATTATCGTATTTTCTTTTTTTTTAATTTAATGAAAAACAAATACCTTTGTATAACACCACTATTTTATTAACAATATCAACATGTTTCGAAAACTATGTTTTCTTCGTCAGGATAATAAGTCAATAATAAATAACAAAAGACAAACAAGTATAGACTAATTAGAACATAGACAATATATTAGAAAGGAGAGGTGATTAATTACCTAAAATATATCATAAAAAACAATTATATAAAATAAAATATAAAAATTATTTTAGAATGGGTAAAAAATTACATTAACATAATAAAAAATCTTTTAAAAGGAAAACAAGAAGTCTAAATAACAAAATAAATTATTATAAATATAAGTATTAATACGAAAATAAATTTAAAAGATGGCTATTTTTAAAAAACGTTTGGTTATTTATAAATTAATGATGACACCCCAAAGTAAATATGCCTATTTTGAAGAAATAAAAAAAAAAAATATATCGTATTTTCATTTGAATCGGGAACACTTGGGTTGTTTGTTCCAAAAACTCCTCCAAATACGTGACTAGTACACCGTCTCTCGACACAACTGTGTTGCCTAAAAGTTTTGAGTCATTTGTGTGTCGTCTCTAAGACGCCCCTAAGTGCCTCTGTATAAACAAGTATGGGTGGCCTTTAAGACACCGCTACCACGAACATTGGAGTTGTCATGATTTTAGTCGACATTTTTGTTTTATTTCTTTTCCAGCAATCTGCTCGCAGGGATGCCACAACGAGCGTGGCTACTGCCGCCGGCCCGGAGAGTGTCGGTGCCGCGTGGGCTGGATGGGTCCCAAGTGTGATCGCTGCCATGCTTACCCAGGATGCAGCAAGGAGCACGGCATGTGTCGCCGACCCTGGGATTGCCTGTGCCAGCAAGGGTGGGGCGGTATGCTATGTGACCAAGGTAACATCACAATACATCCTTTGTAATCTCCGTCCCTTGTAATCTGCTCTCGGAACTACCACCAAAAGCGTCGTTTATTTCGAAGTCCCGGTGCTGACAGACTGACTGAAAACAGTGCAATCCACTGGAAATGCCCATATTAGGATATATCACATAATTTTACATGCCCACTGATGAAAATTTGAGTTCTTTGAACCAGATTTCATTCAGGCCTAAAGCATAGCACAACAATTTGAAATTAGTACGTTTGATAACAACAATATTATTTTACTTACAAATGAATGGTTATTTAGTTTTTTTCATCCACAAATAATGGTACCTAACTCATGGGGTTGTTTTATTTTAAATGATGTAGTTAGTCCAGAATTCCTTGCATTGATAAGCTTTCGGATTCCACTACGTAATACTAGAAGTCGGGATTTATTTCAGTGCAGAAATTCTGAGACTAGCTACCGTATGTATTACTCTTTGCCCAGAATACTAACGGAGGGAATTAATTATACAAAGTCGGATGACATCTTGATTTTATCACTAAACAAATACAAAATGTTCTTATTGGGGCAGTTCATTTACGTATAATAAATACTGTATAATTTTTACTGTTCATTCGTTCTACATTTAATTTAATCATTTCGAATATTTTCAGAACTCAACCACTGCGAGATGAATAACGGAACCTGTCAACACGGTGGTAAATGCACCAGTCTCCCAAAAGAAGATGGCCTCTTCCGCTGCGAGTGTCCTTCTGGCTTCAAGGGCAGGCAGTGCGAACTGTCCCCCATGCTCCCCGTCACCACCACCTCCCCCAAAACACCCTCGGAACCCATCATCGACATGAACTTCAACTCCTCAATGCTGCTGGAGAACTCCGAAGAAGACACCACTGTTTTGGGCGTGAAACCCATCCACAGCGCTAGTGGTGGAAGTAACGAGAGTAGTGAGATTAGCGAAAGCAGCGGAAGCAGGCCGAGTAGCGCAAATAATGCAAATAACGCGAATAACGCAAATAACGCTAATAACGCTAATAACGCTAATAACGTTAATAACGCAAATGCGGCAAATAGCGCAACTGTCCCAAATAGCCCGAATGGCGTAAACGTTACGATAAGCACTGACGATAATGAAACATAGAGTAGTTTATATAAGCTGTGGTAATCTAATTAAATCTCTGATTTCTGCAGGAAAGTTGATTTATAAAAAAAATAATATTTAAAAAAAATGTCATTCAATAATAATTCTTCTAAAATTCATTTTATAATTGAATTCACTCTTTTTTGGCAGATTTAAAAACATTAAATTATAGGTAGGTACTTTATCGCTTGCCCAAATTCTTCAAAAAACAGGTTCAATTTTTAAAATTACGCTTAAATTAAAAGAAAATCCGAGTTCTAGGGTGCATTGAACCAAAATTACACAGGACAGATACACACACAACCGAAATTATGTTTTTTTTAATGGTAAATTATAAATACCGCAAAGCGATACAGGAATTTAAATGTATTTATTTTTAAAACAAATTATGTAGTTATTTAAAAAATAGGCAATACTCCTTTCTCGATCAAACCGTTCGTTTTTAATTGACTGATGAAATGAGTGGGTTTGTTTACATCAGCTTATTTGATATTAGGTTGGTACCTTCCCATGCTTTTTGTGTAATCTACTTTGGTACTAACGGTGCACTCAATAATTATTGCTATTTATTCAACTATATATTTATGGTACCTATCTGTTACTTATTGCAATAGATTTCAGCAACGTAACAAATTAATGTTGTTACTATGGATAATTATTGAAAGTTTAAGAAGGTAGTTCACTCACCTAATTAATTATTTATTAAAAGGGGTTAAAGATTTTTTTAAAATTTTTATTTTAACTTTATGAGTAAAACCTCAAATTGTAATATTCTAAAGTTAAAGATTTTGTTGAATTATGTTAGTTTGTACGGTGGAAACTGCTCATCCAAAGGGGACAATTAATATTGATTATTCAGGAGTCAATTCAAAAGAAATTTGGTTTTAGTAGTAAGTTTTGATTAGTTTAATAGTTATTGTTATTAAAATATTTAAATGTTCGCATGCTGTTTATCATCATTCATTATTTATTTTCACTATTTATTTACTTGTCATTATTTATTGTTATTTAAATAAATAAAAAATTGTTTATAAAAATTGTAATTGTTTCATTTCAATTTCATTTTTTTAAGGTTAAACAGATTCTACGACGTAGAATCTGTTTAACATTCACAGATGGCGCCAATTTAATTATTTAAGGTTAAAACACTTGGTGAAATTTATTTATAATGTTACTATTACGTTCTGCAACTATTTTAGTTTTTATTTTGTTACAGCTGTTTTGGCTTACAAGGCCGTTTTCAAACTGTTAAACCTCTTTGAGACGACTTGTTTACACAATAATGGAGTGTCTACTGCCTTAGTTAATTAGTTTTCTTAGCAAATTGGTTTAGTCTGCTGCGTAGCGGGCCGGATCGAGGGAGACTGGTTGAGGGAGGCCTTTTGACATTTCCAGCCGGGCTCAAAAATAAAAAAAATAAAACACTTGCAGAATTTGATGATAACATTATTAAATTTAAATCAAATTAAATAAAAAAAACAATCCCAGGGATTTAGTGGCTCACCTTGTCGTACTTTATATGTGCAGAAGCTGTAAATTTCTTAACGCGTATTTCTGCAACATCATAAGCTAAGAATGTCTTGAAAGTTACAACTTGCGAAAAATGTGAAACGCGTTGTATTTTCTCAGCCATTAAACCACATTTTTCTAAGAAGACAAATAAGTAATTCCACTGAATAAACGCATCTGGTTAAATTAACTGCTTTTTCTATGCCAAAGTAGCTTCAGTAGTCTTAAAAGGAGGTTGTTTATGTACCGATGGTGTTCATGATGACATAAAATAAACCAAAAGAAACGTTTTGCACCCGAAAAGCTGATTAAGGAAATTTTACGCGAGGAATATGTTAAATAAAAATTTAAGAAATGGAATCTCGTTTCTAAGGGCCGGCTTGCCGCATTTCTACAGATTTATTACGTATTTTCCTTAAACACTTTAAGTTTTAAAGCTCTTCAAAAATACATGTTATTTTTTAAGATAATATCTATACATTCCCCATGCCAAAAGGCAATTATATAAAATTCTTCAGATACAAAAAAAAAATCGCAAAAAATGCTCCGAAACTTACTAAAAACACGTTATTTTCAGTTATTTTGCAAGTTCAAAAAAATTCCCAGGGCTTCTTCAAATGCTGTTTTAGACATTCTCCACGAGATTTTTGCTCTATTTCAAACGAGTCGTGTTTTATTAAATATTTTCACAATTTTCGCTTAAGGAAGGGGGGTAAAGAAGCGTGACATTGTGTGACAAGGGGTGTGGAGAGGTCATCAGCTGTGTGATGTCACATGCAGTGCATTTGTCACAAAAATATTTTCCCTATCCCATCCCGCCGCATCCTATCCCATTACACCCCCTAAATATGATCGTTACAAGAGCTACTTAAATGTCGACGAAAAGTTTTAAAATATTACCAACTCTACTGTTTTGATAATTTCTATTTGTAAAATTGCAAAATATGTGACGTCACACTAGGGGGGGAGGGGTCTCACAAACGTGACGATATGTGGGGGGGGGGCAAAAATTAAAAAAATTAAAAATATTACCAACTCTACTGTTTTGATAATTTCTATTTGTAAAATTGCAAAATATGTGACGTCACACTAGGGGGGGAGGGGTCTCACAAACGTGACGATATGTGGGGGGGAACAAAAATTATGAAATTCGTGTGACGTAATTTATGGAGGGCCCCTTAGTGCGCTCTCTTTAACATTCGTATTTACATATCTCTCTTTCTTCTTCCTTTTGAGCGGGTACTACCGAGCCTTAAGAGAGCAGGGATGGCAATTCAAATAATATTATAAATAAATAAATATACCACACGGTAGAACAGTTGTGCACAGCAAAGCATGCGAACAGGAATAATTGTACTTTAGAATGAAATTTATGAAATGGTTGACAAATTTATTCACTCTTCAAATAACCAAACTTTTTGTATACCCATCTTCCTCAATGTTAAGAATGTAAAAATAAAAAATCGGATGTTTAATTGTAATTAAAAAAATATTATGCCTTATTAAAATAAATAATCTGCGTTTACCGATTAAGTGATTACATCACCCATTTAAAAATAAGTGCTCGTAATGGCAGTTTTGTGATCTAGAATGTGAGGTCACTTGTAGGTAGACATATAATTACCAAGAAAAATTGAAGTAGTAATTAGCTCGAAACCAGTGGGTACTGTCCGTAAAGGCTAAAAGCCTAAAAATAATTTATAAAATGAAAAATAAATAAGTAAAAAAAAAAATATTGAAAAATAAAAGAATGAGAACTTTTCTTTACCGTGACAATCCATTATCACGGTACCGTAACGGCATAAAAAACATAAAACGTACGTTTTTATCCTGATGATGATGATGATGAGTACGTAGGTCTGTTTCCTCCAAAGGAAAAAAGTAATCAATGATTACTTACATCATACATTATCTTCATTTTCTTAACGTATATTTTATTGGCTGCTATCTTTATATATGATTGTAAGATTTAAATCCGAACTAAATGCTACCTAGATAGTGTCTGGATAATTTTTTTCAGTTAAATATGACCGAATCGGATAGGGATACATTAGCTCAGTTGGTAGAGTTGCGGCCCGGAAAGCTGAAGGTCCTGGGTTCGTGTCCCAGATGTGCCCATATCTTTTTCTGATTTTTCTGTTTCCAGATTTTTGATTGAGTTTCGCTAATATTCTCTCCATTTAATTAAATATTACAATTTGAGATTTTACTAATAAAAGTTATGAATAATAAAAATTTATTTGTTGGAAACACGTTTTATTGAAAGATATTTGCAAAAAAAATCTCTCCAGCGGGGAATCGAACCCCGGTCTCCCGCGTGACAGGCGGGGATACTTACCACTATACTACTGAAGATACTTGACCAGGCGCCAAATTTTAGATTTTCTCGCAGCGATGATTTTTGCACTTTACACGAGTGATAATATATTAATATTACAATCTCACCTCGGACAAATGTGATAAAAGCGTTTTACCTCCTGCCTCAGGCCGGAATGTTTTATCCTATAACGAATAATATAATTTTACAATATTTTAATTCCATTTTTTATTGGGTACATTTTCTTGTTTTAATTTTTTATTAATTTTAATTTTTTTTATTTTTTTATATTAGCTCCACAAAGAAGGCTCCGAGAAAAAAAATCCCTCAGGGCCTATATCATCTTTGGGAGATGCTGTGTGGAGAGTCTTTTTAAGGAAGGAAGGAGATAAAGTTCTGGGAAGGAAAAAGGTATGAGGGGTGGGTAGGAATGTAGAGTTCAGTGTGTCCAGATCATCCGCCACCAGATCAAGACAAACCTCATCCCATGAACCTGAAACCTCATGAACCCGGGCCTGAAACATGAAACCTCATGAAACCTCACCCCTTGAATCTGAACCCGGGCACCCCTGTTAAGTCACCAAACGTAGCGAACCACTCGGGGCGATCTATGGCAAAGGTGTTGGTTATCCAATCAATGATTCCTGGGGCGGTGGTACCCATTCCCGCCTCCCAAAAACAGAGAGGGTTAAACCTTACTAGAGAGGGTAAGAGTTCGGGACCGGAAACAGAATTTCTCGCAATTCTCTTGCTTGCTGGATAGATAGATATAAGTATGTATATGAGATATAGATATGTTTAACAACATGTTATATTATGAAAAAAAATGGAGATATCAATATAGATATCTCAAAAGTTAATGAAATTGTTCGGAAATATGTCTACACCTTGAAATCGTATAAACTTAATGTATGTAACACAATGTTTCCCACAAAAGTGGGTAACTAACAACACCGTCCAGCTCATCGATAGATCACAATTTATAAATAGGACCAACATTTCAGGCATACCTCAAATTTAGACCATAAGTAAGAAAATTCCCTGCAAAATCTTCCCAACAAAAGATCTGCAGAAAGCTCCAAAGGGCTTACATAATGAGTTATCAAAAATTAAATGCCTTTTTTCGCTGCCATGAAAAATTTATTAAAACATGTTTATGTAAACAACATGATTCCTACCTTCTCTAAAAAACAGATAACTGTTTTCTGAAACCACACATGAGATCTGGCGTCATGGAATTTTGTCAGCTGTGTCTGCTATGAATTTTTGTATCAATCTAACATTATCAAATTTTCATAATTGCATTGGGTATCAACAAATAAGATCAGACTTATTGCATTAAGAAAAAAAATACATCAAACAAAATCAGTTTCCGAGTTGTTTAACAACATAACATATTATATAAAATCAATTTATCAGACAAGCTAACTGTCCCTTGTAAATGATATAACAGTATTATTATGTATTTGTAACTAAAAGTGACACACATGTTACCAGAACAAGTAGATATGATCCACAGTAGAGTAACAAGTTTAGTGCAGGTACTATTCCATTACTCTGAATAACACCGGCGCATTCTGCCAGTATTTCCCTGTATATAAAAAAATTATAATAAGTCCTATTCGGATAACTGGAACTGTTGAAAATCATTTAGTAGTTAAATGTTTCATATAAAAGGCTCGCGTGTCCATTTCTTCTTATCATTTGTAGTGCAACCCCAGTCAAGGCATTTGTTTTCTTCTGAATATTCTCCAGTTTCAAAAATAAATTTAAAATGATCGCAAAAGCCTTTGTATTGGTATGTAACACTTAAATTAAAATAATTTTGGGGTATCTGCAATAGGATCGATAATCTTATTTTTGTGTACCGGCCAGCCTTGGATTCGTAGAAATTCGCTTTCAGTAGATATTCAATAGAAACACGAAAAACAACTTTTCGCATTCTAAACTATAAAGTAAAATATGATCGTTTGATTAGAAAGCTAGAGCTCTCGAAAGGTGAGCTCTGACTCAGTTCTGTCTATAATTTTTAAACTAGTATTTCTGGAACAGTATATCTCGCTTCCAAAAAAGTAAGTTTCGAATCTTCTGATATTCTCCAGTTTAAAACAATCAATTTCTTCATTTTTTTTTTTTAATATAAACGAGTAAAACCTCAAATTGTAATATTTAATAACTGAATACAATGTTAGAGACTCTTTGCTGCTAAATTTGAAAAAGAAAAATCCTAAAAAGATACGGTTAGGAATTGAACAGAGCAGCGCAGCTCCCCGGCAAGACCAAGGTCCTGGGTTCAATTCTTAGATGCTTATTTCTTACAAATAATAATTTTAAATAAACCGGCCACCATCTTGAAATGGAAACGGAATGTACAAACAGATTTACAGACATCATATTACAAACGAAATTCAAAACGGTTTGATAAATCTGATAGCTACTCTCGCAAAAAATATTTGAATTGGTTTCATATATTATTATTCACTCAAAATGAAGGATTGGTGGTTCCGAAATGTATCAATAAATACGGTGCAAGAACCCTAACGGTGCATTTATACTGCTTAAGTCAAATATAATATTAGGAAATGGTTATTAGATACAATAGTTGATTTATTTTGATGCCTTACTGAAGCCCTTGTATTTCTAATTGGAATTCACATTTTAAGGAAATGGAAAATCATTGTAATTTTGTAATACCTCATGTATCTGTGTGTTTATATAAAACTATTGATGTGACTATTCATTTGTACTTGTTTACTATATAAAGTTAACACTGCTATATACATATTTATATTATTCTGTTAATTTAATCAATTGATCTAATTGTTAATTTATCATCATCATTATACATAAATACCGTTTGAAAATGCACCATGTTATTGCATAAAATGTTGTAATTATGTACCTGTTGACAAATTACGTAAGTGGTTTAGCAGGTTTGAATATTAATAAATAAACAAAAAATCAATATTTGACAAATATCTATCGTACAAATTTGTTAACAGACACAAATGTTTTATTTCAGGGTTTCTTAGCCTGCATCTCTCTCACTTACAGCGCTCCTGTTCATCAAAAAAGAAGTCTCGGTGGACTGGGATGGGGTGCACCTATTATCCAACCCTGGGGTGGACACAGCTATGGATTGGGAGGACATGGCTTAGGCTTAAGCACACCAATCGTCCAAACCATCCAAACTATCAAACTCCCAACTATTAAGGCCTCGTACGTCCCAATCAACACTATCCCTTCTATTGGCTCAATTGGACACATCCCATCCATAAGCTCAATTCCTTCTATTAGCACAATTGGACACCTTCCATCTATAAGTTCAATTGGACACCTTCCATCTATTAGTTCTATTGGATCTATTGGACATATTGGATCCATCGCACCCATTGCATTGAAATCCATTCCAATTGAAAGCGACATTTCTCTTCTTGGTGGACATATTGGCAGTCCAACTATCATTGATTCTGGTTTGATTGGTCATAGTTCCCCAATCATCAGCAGTGGACATGGACTTATTGGAGATGGAATTATTGGGGGTGGAATTATTAAGGGTGGGGTTATAGGTGGACACGGAGTCTATGGAGGTTCGTCTATTTGGTAAAAAGTTGTAAATAGATGTCGAACTTAGTGATATATTTTAAATGTTGTATTCCAGTCATTTATCACAATATTTTTCTTCAATAGGATTACGTATTTGATCTGCGATAATTAATAAATTATGAATATGTATTTTTTACACGTTTTAACATTCTTGTTACGAAACTTCAGGGGACTTTCAAAGTTTTTGAAGTTAAATTAGATACCTACGTATTCATTTTCTAAAAAAAACATTTTTTTTACACAGTTTTACTTATGGTTACTTGTGGGTACACATTTTTAATAAGATTTTTTTTTGTAAAACAGACCAAAATGAACAAAAAATTTTTGATCCTCAGTAAGCTTAAAAAAACTATATTGTAGATTTTCTTTGATAGTCCCTGAATTTCCGCGATAAATAAAATTATTCACAAAAAAATGTAACGATATATTAATATTTATTTACAAAATTTGGTCCCTTATACATAAGCACACGTTCACTCTTTAAAATGTGCAAAACATCATTACAATTTAAAAACAAATGCTGTAAGCTCAATATGTATGTAGTATTAGAATAACAGAAATGTATAGCATGTATTTATAATTATATATCATCTTATTATTTTAAGGACGAAAACTCCAACTTATTTCAATAAATTGTTACCAATAATTGTGTATGTTATTTGATTTCTTACGTAGCCTTTTCTTAAACTTGTGTAGGCACACACAATCTCCCTGTTTTGTGTACAGAACTGGTAATTGTATTAATTACAAAAAAACACTCATTTTTATTGGTGGCAACAGTATTCAGTCCCTCTTTAATAATTTACCTGCAAACACCTTTTTATCAAAAACCATATCAGCCTTTCAATCTCTCGTGAATATCTACTTCCCAAATGCACATACTCATCCACTTTCTCCAAGAAATGTTCCGCATTTCACTATATACATTACAGTATATTGAACCAGATGTGACGTAGATTACCAGCTTTCGATACATAAACTCATATATTTGATCCGACAAATACTGTTCAGAAATATATTAAACTTGAATTTTCATACTATGCTGTGGTTTTAGGTTAATAATAAAGGGTATAACAAGACAACCCGACGGACTTGGTATAAAAAGTGATTGCTAGTTTGGTTTGGCGAAACCCATACAAAAAATAAGAGAAATCTTATCCTAGTAAAGAAAATATATTCTCTTCATGTGTCATCGGCAAGAATTTCTGCGCATTTGAACTACGTGGTATGCACCACCCTGTTCAAGTAGCATTGGAACGTAAAGGAAAGTGGTATTTTTTTTAAATTTAGTGGGTTCACCATTAGTCTTATTTCTTACCAGTTGCGGAAAGGAGGAAAACATATTAGGATTTGATAAAGATGTCAAATAATGGTAATTTAAAATTCAACCACGGAATGTTAGTTTGTAAAGCATTTCAAAAGATGACGCATTTCTGCCTTGCTGGGTTCATAGTTGTGTTGGCGGGACAGTTCCAGGCTTTTGCGAATTCTGGGACATTCTGTAGAACTCCCTTCAATCTCAGATGACTTGGAGAGTGTTCATCCTTGACTTCGTAGGACAAGGATTTAGGTGTTCGAATACCACACCAAAGCTGAAATTCATAATGGTCTCATTGAAGAAATATCGAATTGTTTTCTGTCATGGTACATCAAGGGAAAGTTTTTTATTTGTGCGCTTTGTGTTGCAAGGCGTGTTTTTGTATGCTTTATATTATGGATTGTCTCAACAATGTTGAAAATTTTGTGGATTATATGTTTTTGCTCCAGTTAAATCCATAATCTTAAAATAGTGTTGACTTAATCGTTGCAAACGAGAACGGTGCAGAAGCCCTGTTGTTGAGAATAGACTAACTATAAAACTTACGTTTCCATAAGCCAAGAAAAACAGCTGATCACTGCTGAGAGATGCGAGCCCTGGAAGGACTTTATCTTCCGAAGATTCTTTCCAATATCCCTTCAGGGCAGATCTAACCCCACCATTGTCCGCTATATTCTCTCCAAGGGTAATGTTACCGTTGACCTACATATTATAATTATAAAACATTAGTAAGAATGGAAAAGGTTAAACATAATTCACACTTAGTTTTAACAACTTTAACTTTACTTTCAAGATAATGGCTACCTATTATATAGAAGCAATGATCACTTTTTTAATAATTTTATCCCTGTAATTGAGAAGTTTTATCTTTTGCGCTTTTAAAAAGTTAATTTTATAATATCATTAATTTTTCTTTACAAAGTACGTGACGCTTTGTTCAAGTGACGATATGACAAAAAAAACTTGAACATTAAATGCGTACGCAAACTTTCAACATAAGTTGTGGAAAAAAGTAAGTACGTACACGTGTATTAAATTGATTTGAGAAATAACCAAAAAAGAGGTCCCTGTTTTGAAAAAAAAAAACGCTTAAAAATTGGAGCACTATGTGGTTAATTACTAAAGACCGTCTTACGTATTCATCAATTTCAGGCAAGTAGAAACCAGAGTATTGCTTGACGAAACACTTGGTCTTATTGACGTAGGCATCAATTGTTGCGTTGGTCCACCACTGGACGTAGGTTCCGAGTTTGTCATACTTGCGTCCTAGAAGTGAGATGCAAATTATGACTGGGGAGATTGGTTATAGGTTTTTAAGGCTTATTTTTGCACAAATGATTTAAACATACCGTAGTTATCGAATCCGTGAGTCAGTTCGTGTCCCAGTACGGTGCCGATTGATCCATAATTCAGAACCCTTAAAGATGAACAAAATTATGTATGCACTTGCTGAATATTCAGAAAAGCCAATTTGTTATTTTTTTTATTTATCTCCCACAAATACAGTAATGTTTCTATAGTATCATTAGAACAATAATTTCATTTTAAGAATCAACAAACCAACTCAAGTTTATTTCTGAGAAGTCTAAATGAAGTCTTAACAACTTTTCAAATTTGAAAAATTTGAAAAGTTGTTAAGTAGGAACATAAGTTATAATCTTGTAAACTTACTCCAATCCCAAGTCGTAAAACGGGTATTGTAACATAACCAGTGGTACCGCTGCGTCCATTGAACATTACAAAAATATGAACATATCCTTGCATCACTATAATTACGCTGGCTATACTCGAATTCTCAAGTCTAAAATTCACTTTTACACCAAAAATTTCAAAGGATTATAAAAATATTTATAAGAAATTTTTCACGAAAGGTTTTTTTTTGCCCAGTCTTCCAATCAAGTTTGTATTCAAGGAGCAAATTATAAATTACATTGCTTTAACAACTTCAACACAGAAATCTAGCGGAATGATATATTCCATATTATTTATTTGGACACACAGTTTAAAATATGGCGATCTCATTATCCAAAGAATATTATAATACATATGTTATATTATTAAATCACTAGTTCATACAATGAAAATGGGTAGATTATTGACTATAGATTACATTTCTGGTGAAGTAAATCACAGCCATTGGCTACGTAAAAACCGCAATTTAAATATCCAATAAAATCAACTCACTTATGGCATTAGCTTGAAAAGTATGATAAGCATTCACTTCAGTCGGCTCTGTATCCCAGTTGAAGACATAGGGATTCCTAAAATAGTTCAGTTTGTTATTGAAAGCAACTGAAATCAACGAAAGCTGGTTCTGGATGTGCTTAGAGGGGTCTATCTTCACCCCATAGTAATATTCCTGTAGTTTTCCTGGCTCCAGAAGCCACTTGGGGAACCCTATCAGGCTCTTCATGTACCTGACCTTCTCGATTGAGGCTGACTTTGTTGGTATGTCCATCCAACTAATGGACATAATGAGGTCTTCGAAAGCCATTTTAATATTGTCCAACATTTTAAGGACCTGTAAATGGAAAATGGTGGTTTATAAGAATGCAGTTCGCTTTAGTTGAACAAGATTTTGTACTACAGCTTGATTGGAATTTTACTTATTCGTAATTTTTTAATTGTTATGAATGCTCGTCAAAGAGTGATTTTATAAGAAAATGTATGGCATTCTTATCGAGCGTAAAGAAACGCAATGTTTCTGTTGTATTTGTTAACAAAATGGTTCTTTAAATATTGGCAAATGCCCTACTGCTTTCATTCAAAGCGGTAGGTGTTGTTTGTGCAATGAAGGACTTAGCCAACCGAGAAATTGAAAATTGAACCCACAACGCCTGGGCGGAACCCTGACGCATATGCTTACTCAGTACTGACCGGTAAAAAGGTAAAAAAACGTTTACAAGATGTTTGCTTAGCGGTAGAAGCCTAATAATACTACTCTCAGAATCAAAAAAACACCATTCAGAATCATAACGTTGTTTGGTAGAAGAAAATAAAAACTGGGTAGTTCTAAGCTGTAATCAAACCTTAGGAACAAAAGCTGGATGGTTCTAAGCTGTAATCAAACCTTAGGAAGCGTCGTATTCAGGAAGTTTTCATCAGCAATCGCATAGCCAACTGCCATTCCCATTGTCACGCTCACACTACTGGCGCAACGAATGGACCTTGCAATGATCACCTCAGACCCCGTTACCACCTTCATGTAATTATCGTACATATCGCGTATCATTGTGGATGTATGAGGAATGAATACATCAACAACCTGGAAGAAACAAACTTAACATAACTGGATTTTAGTTTAAAAAAAAAGGGTTTGGTACTTTCCTAATATTTAATGTGTTCAAGTTGAAACCAGATTTAAAATTCATTGTCAAAGGTACAATTTAATTCTGTGGAAAGAACCGTAGAGGACTGTAGGGAAACAGTACTATCAGACTACGCTATAAAGTAGCAAGCGTTTTTGGGCATGGACTATTTCAGCACGTCACTCGCCAAACATTCTCAACGGGAAAGTATAGCAATACCTTGGGCTTGGGACACAGGCATAATACTCAAGAATATATCCCAGCGCATGTACTGCACTGCCAACAGCGGAAGTGTAAGGCCTCCAGTATTTATTTTCTGATAACCGAAGTTACTCGAATTCACACATTAATAAAACTGCTACAATTGCTATAATTGCCTGCTACATCGTATTGTAATAAATTGAACTTACCTGGAACCAAATGTACAGCTCTAATATTAAAGGATCTGTTCCTTGTATAATCACAGCAACAGCCATTAAATAATTGAAATCGTATTCACTGAACATAATAGTGTCATTTTCAAAATTCAATTTAACCTTGGTGTTATTGAATATTCCAAGTAAATAAGGCGCCCATATTTCAACGGTGGAAAAATTGGCAATTTGAAAGCGAATGTTTGTTTCGTTCTGAAGCATACCCACTGAAATGTCGAATGATTCGCTGGATGAACGTTCGTCATCTGAAGTACTATTAATTGTAGCGTTTTTGAATTCTTCTCCGATCTTGAAAAATAATACGTAAGTATTAAAGAAAAATCTTTTCTAAAATTTTGTACGTTGTACTTAAAGCAAATGTTGAATGTAACCAAAATTATTATGTAATTTAGGTAATTTGGATGGTTGGTCTAAGATACATTGTATAAAACCATCGTCGATCTTACCGCATACAATAACTTCGATAACTTTATATGCTCTTTTAAAGTAGCATCCACATTTTTATCCACTTCTCTGTCAGACATTTCAGTTAGTTTATCAGGATCCACGACTTTGATGAACTCTTTTATAACTCCTCTGTACAGGATCTTGTATTGCTTCCTGTAAATCGTCTCTTCCTCTTCTTCCTCCTCAATTTCGTCATCTGCCTCTTGAGCTTCTGAAGATCTCTTTGGGAAGAGGATTTTTTTCTTTATTGTTGGTAACATTTCATCTAGCTCTGTGTAGCTAGAAGTTTAAAAATTAAACACACAGGAAATGATAATTAATTAATTTTATAAATAAATTATAACTGCGGTAGGTCTAGGCACATGATTTATAAAAATAGGTTAATTCTTATAAAAATATACGGGATAAAGACGAATACAAGAAATACGACTTTGGCGTGTTTCGTGACTGAAAAGTTTGACCATTTCTTCGTCGTAATTGTGAAATTTTCATTTCGAACAAATGTGATGGCAATATACAGAGGTGTGCTAAACGGACAAGAACCATAGAATAAAGAATATAACACTAGAAGTGCCTTCCATACTAATTTGAACGGAAACCAATGTTTCTTTTAACCTAACCCCAGCATTCTATCTCACTTATACTTGCCTGAAAATATAGATTTCTGTCCCATGTGAATTTCGAAATCACAGTTTCGAATGGAGCTATCGGCCCAAATTGGGTATACACACGAAGAAATACTATGTAAGGAGGGAAAGCTAAAAAAATACAGCTTATGCTGACTAATTAAATTACTGATGAAACATGAACTGATCCTAGAGCTATACTAATTGATTTTTGTCAGCCCAAAGTTGGTGGCCTATTTTTGTCGTCCAATATGAAAAGTTTTGTCAGCCAACGAAAACACTACTTTGATTTTAAACAGTTCATTTTTACCTTGGGATAGTTTCTGCGTCAGATGGTTCTCCTAAAGCAAGTCTTTTGCGTGAATTATTCTTCGAGTCGGGAAATATATCGAAACCAATAAAGACGTCCATTCCCATCTTCTTCTTCACCTTTATAATTGTTTGCAACCAGTCAAATTTGTATGGAACAGGAGCAGTAGTTGTGTTTGAATCCTTGGAGATATTGAGAAAGGTAGGCAAAGCTGGAAGTCCTACACTAGCCAAGAAATCAATCACAGGTTGCACCCCAAGACTATCTAAAGTTTCTGTAAATGAAAGAAGCTTTGATGATCAGTAAAGTGACGACTCAAAAAAAAAAGTATTACATTTACTAGGTCATTAGCGTGGTTGTATAAATACAGAGTAAAAAATGGTGTATAAATAAAAAAAATATCGTGTTTAACTGACTAGATATTCTGATATCATTAATCATCATGGAATCAGAAAGGAAAGTCAGCAAATAAAGTACATTAATGGTACTATATTACATTGTCACCTCATGTTACAAAACGCCATAGAAATTAATTGATCGTAGAGTTATGGTGTCCAAACGATTCCAATGAAATTCGCTAATTACTGTTTTTAATTTAGATTTTACCAATTTGTGAGGTGGTTGTGGGTACCGCCGCCCCGTTAACTATTCATTGGATAGCCAACACCTCTGAAACAGGTCACCCCTGATGGTTCGCTGCGATTGGTGGCTTAGCATGGCTACCCAGGTTCATGGAGTGAGGTTTGTCTGGATCTTGGCGGCGGATGCCTTTGCCCACCAACTGCCTGGCAGGCCGGATCGGGAGAGGCTGCTTGTTGGAGACTTTTGGATCCCTCCAGCAGGGGGCCTACTCTCTATCTTCCACAACGTCCCCACGGCAGGTTTAGCTACGTCACAAACGCGTATTAACCCTCCTCCTACCGTGCTAAAAACTTCCTCGCGCTCCGGTGCCGTACACTAAGTATATATTTATATGTTGTAATTGATAAATTCAATACATAAATGTATTGCGGAGGAATACCTAAAATACGAACACTTTTTTTTAGTATATTTACATAGATATTTCAGTAATTATAGACCGTGTTCGCTTAATTGACAGCACCCGCTAATGAAGGTTAAACCACAAACGTGCGGGTTTATGAAACCGAAAGATAGAGAGTAGGCCCCCAGGACTCTCTCAGAACATCACTTTGCATCGTGGAATGGTTGGATTCATAAGTCTTTTACTCTTAGACACACTGATCCCCAAATTTCTATTCATCCTCTTACCTTCTCCTTCCCAGAACTTCCTCTCCTTCCTTTTTTTAAAAACCCTGCATATACAATTATTTTCCTAAAGGTCTCCTGTGTGGAGCTAATGTAGAAAAGGGTGAAGTAGGATGACAAATAAAACAGATGCTGGAAGAACGATAAAGATAACTCTTTAAATTTGTTTGCTATTATAGATTCTGATGTTACACTTACTGATATCAACACATGCTGCAAACATCGCCTTGGCCTGGTTCAGAGGAAAGGGATCCTTGTTGGATATGTTGGTAATAAGAATATCTCGGACCATCCTCTCCACCTTCCTCCTTTTGTCTGTGAACCAGTCGTAGGAGGAGAGGTAATCTGGCCTCGGGTGATCCTCGGCCCAGTTTCCACATGCATACTAAAAATAAAATGGTTACAAGTAAGTGCAGTGATTACTTTGGCTTAGTAAAAAACCCTTAACTATTATGCAGTCCAAAGCCCGATGTCAGTTAAAAAAATAATGCTTGTAGTTTCATTGAATAAGAAGTATGGAATAAAACAAATATTTTTATGAATTTGGACCCTGGATACTATTGTAACGGTATTTGAACCACAAATAAATCATTATTCCTAAGAAGAAACAAAGAAAGTTAAAAACAACTACATAGTATGACTCTCTGTTTTTAACAAGTGAAAAGAAATTTTATTATTTAAGGAAGGATGAAAAAATGATATGGAAATTCTCTGTCAGCACAAACATGTTGACAATCTTTTATAATTTAAACAAGGAATTGGAAGTCTTAATAAAATCTAGAAGAATATTGAACATACGTTAAGTAATTTGTATTTTTTGTTACAAACTGATTATATTGTAAACTGCACCTCTACTTAAAAGTATGCATTTCCAATAGTACGATGATGATTTTCTGTTATTTTTATTGTAATATTGTGTTGGTATTTTTATTTGTAAACTGCTCTCAACACAGGATTTTTTAGTGAGACAGGCAAATCACATCTCTTATTAATTATAGTCTAGAATTAATACAGATAAAATAAAGATGGAGCCAGGTACAAATACATAGTTTCTTTGACCAAATAGTATGTTCCGCCACAAAATTCAATGAAGAACCTATCCTTGAACAAATTCCATGATCTCTTCTCTTCCTGTGCAGTTTTGTAGGTTAGTTTCATGTGTTACAAAAACTCAGATAAGTAGTGTACCCAAAAGAAATTAAAAAGGAATCATGAAGACCATATTAAAAGTGGCCATTAGAACACCTTCAATTGAAATTTTCATTACCTTTGACGTACCAAATGTAAAACAAATAGATTATGCCAAAATGAAGCTTTTCAAAAATACTGAATCCTCTACTAGACCGTTTATGCATAACACTAGATCGAATAAAAATTATATAAAACATTCCAAGTTATAAAACCACTTTCGGACAACTAGATACAACAAAGAAACTAGATATTATTTGCAACAAAACTCCGTAACATCCTTCCCCAAGACATCAAAATAATAAAAAATTCTAATGAACACAAATCAAGAATAAAATTATGGCTGATAAAGGTAAATGAAAAAACCCCACTGACGACACTAAAAACGACATAGAAGACAAATAAACTACATTTAAAAAACATTAGTCCGCCTCGGCACAGGACCCCCTAGCGAAGGGGACTAAAAAATACAATATTTATGCTTAAATTCACTATTATATTTTGTATATACATTTATTTCATATAATTAGTCGCTAAAATAAAAAAATAAAAAAATGCGCTTTTAAATAAATTTTATTAATAGACTATATCAAACATACTTATGATTTGTAATAAATTCATTGAACACTAAAGATTAGTCAGTTCTGTTAAGTAAAAGCTTTGGGAACTCCATAAAAATCGTAACAAAAGCCATGAACTGTTCAACTAGTATCGATTGATGGCTCCAAATGGCATGCGGTCAGTCGATCATTTGTTTACTCTGAACTTTCCTATTCTCACATGCATATTATATGTGCAAAGTGCAGGGTATCTAGATTCTAAAGGTAAATTTAAAATGTATAAGTTAAGACTCGTTTATGAAAATGTGCTTTTAGTTAAACTAAACTTTTTTGGGTTAGATTCTACAGTTTTAGTGAGATCAGAAACATAGTTTCTAGTAATGGTTAAATGATTTTCTCTGATTTCAAATACAAGGCCCGTAGTTACCTAATTTAAAAAGGCAGATTCCTAGCAGTTCTTGGATCAGAAATGTAAACAATGCTAACAGGCGCATGGATCAACACAATAGTGAGATCAGAAATAAAAGTAATGCTAACAAGCACGTGGATCCCTAACACAATAGTGAGATCAGAAATATAAACGATGCTAACAGGCACATGAATTTCTAACAATAGTGAGATCAGAAATTTAAACAATGCTAACAGGCACCCTAACACAAAAGTGAGATCAGAAATATAAGCAATGCTAACAGGCACATGGATCCCTGACACAATAGTGAGATCAGAAATATAAATAATGCTAAAAGGCACATGGATTCCTAACACAACAGTGATATCAGAAATATAAACAATGCCAACAGGCACATGAAACCCTAACACAACAGTGAGATCAGAAATATAAAAAATGCTAACAGGCTCAAGAATCCCTAACATAACTTTACACTTTAACATTAACTTTATTCACCAGCATTACACCAATGCTGGTGAATACCATGGATTTCATACCCTTAAAAATAACATAATGGAAATGAAAATAATAATATTTACACTATAAAAAAAAAGTTTAAATAAAAAGTTTAAGATATAAAATGAAAACTGTTTCTTAGAGTTCGCTCTTTGTATTTTGCTAGTAAGACGAGTGAATTAACCAAGATTATGAAAGATGTTTACAAACAAAATAGTGTTTTTTTACCATGTACTAATTTAATTCACGTGTTAATTTACATTATGTATCAAAGTTGACGATTCAAATAAAATAAAACATCGCTAAAGGTGCAATAACTGTGCTTCGGATAAATACTATCTGCAACTACGAAATGCATTATTGATCAATCTGCTAATACACAGAACCTTCGTGACCAGGTCACATCCAATCAATCGAATGCACCTCTAAAATTTATAATGTTTTTTCAGGTTCACTAAAACGCCAAAGTTTAAAAAAAAATTACCCCCCCCAAGTAAAAAGGGCATCAGAACTAACTTACAAAATAGTGTGATAGCATCAGGACTCCAATCCTTTTACGAATAATCTTTGTTTTAACTGGTTCATGTTGTATAATATTGTAGATACGTAATGATGTTTACGAGTGCAATAATCACAATGCACTATCCCTGATCGATTTTCTATAAAAGGACTTAGCTGCATTTACTCTAACGACAGTTGTTAGGCGCAGTTTGATATCATGCCATTAAAAAAACTAGGTACCTACCAGATATTTGTAAATAATGTACATATTCGAATTACTAACTGTTGAATGGATTATATAGTACCTTTGTGGAACGTGCAGCTAAAATTACTGTAAATTGTTTAGTTCGATTGCGTGATGGGGCAAATAGATTATAATAAAAAAATAGCTTTTTGTGGCTAGTAATTAGTAACTTTGAAATTGACGTGAACATTTGGTATATTTGTTAATTAGCAATCTTATTTTTTACCGAGTAATAATGTATTGGGTTGAAGTCAATCGAATTTAATTCTTCCAAAATTAATGGCATGGCGCATGTTTTTATTGTATATTTATAAATGCCTCCTTGTCTATGGGTCAATAGAAGCATAAATTACACAAAATACATTTTTCAATATGTTGATTGACTTTGGGGTTGTTCTCTTTCTTTGGCCTACGTTTTTGGCAATCTTGACGTGTCCATCATCACGAAAGGTGACTCAAACAATAAAATAGATAGTTTCTATTGACGATGAGTATCTTAATCATATGAGTTTTGTATTTACCTGATAAAAGTCCTCGCAAGGATTAGCTTCTTGGTCCATGGACATAATAAGATTTGAGGCTGATCGGACGCATTCTTTTGTTTGACAAATACTTCGTTTTTGGTCAGCAACATCTGAAATGGCAACGTAGTCAAATTAAATGGAATAATTTGTCTAACCACCACTATTAATCAACTGTAATTCAAATATTTGCGTTTTCATGACGAGTTTTGTGTCACCATTTTTGTAATATGGACTATTTGGATGGGTAGCGGTGCCCCGCGAACCATTTATTGGATAACCAGCACCTCTGCCGAAGTCACCCTAAGGGGTTCGTTATGTTTAGTGACATAGCAGAGGTGCCTGGGTTCATGGGATGAGACGCCAGTTGATGGATACCAAGAGGTCAAAATCTTTTGAAAATATCTCGATATATCGTTCGATGCCAGTGAGACTATGACACTCATAATATTAGGTTTTTAAAATAATGGAGAGAGATTAAGCTCTTAATTCTAAATATTAGGTACCTACGCAAGAAAACATTAAAAGATACTCACAATAGCTAGAAATCACAATGAGAACGATCAATAAGATAATTATTAATATAATTAAGATAACAATAAAAATTTTCTCCTGCTGCTTTCTCCTAAATCTGAAACAAAACAAAAACACGATTTTTTAAAATATTTGTGTTTCTTCACACTTCTAAACGAAACTCGATAAAATTAGTTTAATTAATAAAACACCTCTATCGTTTCCATGCATTAAATGATTAATGATGTGGTCACTTTCCACGTATTTTAGTTTACAAGATTAATTGTATTTTTGAATACACAATTTCTGTCTTGTTTCTTAATGCTCTAATAAACCCCAAATTTGTCCATTTTGTCAATCATATTGAAAAATCATCATCATCGAATCATAAACATTTATTTATTTATTATTTGTTTATTACTGAACTAACCTTGCAGTTCTGGAGCCCACTGCAACTAAATAACTTTCAGCTACAGTGTCGGGCCTCTTTCTTATGACGTCCACTGGAGGGGACACCGCACTTGTTGCTGAAAAACGTCAATCGTTTATATTCCATTTGTTGTACTGAAATTGATGTCACGTCAACTTTCAAGGAATGGCGAGCTTAGATCGGGTTGTTTCACAGATATTCAAATATAACATTGTCATTTTGATAGTTGAAAGGTCCCCGTTAAATGCCGATACCAGCTTTTCATTAAATTTTAATAAGTTGAGTCGGTTTTAGCTTTTGAACAAATTATATTTAATTTTTTAATTTCTTGCTGTTATGTCTACCAAAATTTGGAACAATTTCATCGATACCTATTTCTCTATGATTTATATGTACCAGACCACTTCAACCGGAGTCGATACCATGACCTGTTCAGAGTACCAAACGGCAGAATAGACCTCCTGGCAAAGCATAGCGAGGAGGGGAATGGTGCTGTTAAATGAACTTGCAAACCATTTGGATGTAAGGAACTGTTCTTTATATGCCTTAAGACTATTATTGAAGAACCACCTGCCTAAATGCTAATAAAAAATGTGATCATTACAATTTTATGGAAATCTGAAACGCACCTAGAATCGGCGTTTAAGAGGAATATAAACGCTAGAAATATTTCAATTCTCATGCCTTCAAAATTTAAAATTGAGTATCTTATTTGCACGAGGAAAGTAAGCGAAAAAAAGTAAGAATGACAAAAAGTTAGAACATACAAAACCTCAAAAATAGTTTTAGCCATAAAGGGGTAAAAAAAAAAGTTTCTTATATCATTACTTCATAGTTAATCTTGCAAAAACATTTTTTTTAGTAGTTTACGCTTATATTTTTTGTTACGTAATTAATAATTTTATTGTAATTGTAATACAAAGAAAAGCTAGTAAAAGCTTCAATTTTTCCGTTGCATATTTTTCGATGTTCATGATGTAAACCGTCGTAAAGTTTAATCTAAATAGTATCTAAATAGGATTTCACGTATAGCTTCATCTTAACGAAGACTTTTCAACTGACAAAAAACAAAATGGCGATGATTTTATGACGTTGTCACACATGAATTTCTACAAAACAACTTGGCCTTATTTAATGTTATTTTTGCGGAACTACGCGGATTTTAGATTTGACTCACAATGCTGAAATTAGTTCGTAGGAGATAGTGGTTTTGCTGTTAATAGAGCAAATCCCTATAAATAATTTTAAATGAAGGGAAAAAATCGATTTAATCATTTCAGCACACGCAATCATGCAATTCAAATAAAAACACCTAGTTCTATTTTAAATAGAGTTGGATTCCATACGAAATCCACACAATCTGATAAATAGACGGATAGTAAGTATTTCAGAAGTTTTGCATTAATGAAAACAGTTTTCTGCTTAACCCCTCAGGCCTCGCGCATATTCTGTTAAAAGTTCAGAATAATTCCGCTTTGCAATGAAATCTAAATAAATGGAATATTTCTGAATTAAAAACGAATTAAATCCGAAAATTAAAAACTGTTTTTGAGAGGTGATTAAATATGCTCTCAAATATTATTATCATTAATAAACCTATAATGTTTGAAATATATTTTTTTAATGCAAACATAAAAAAGCTTTTTAAAATGGCCTATCTTTGACCTAACAAAAATTTGTGATAAGGAAAAAAGTGAAAATACACACGTGTTTTATTTTATGTATTATCTAAATTTAACGTCACCATGCTTTTATGTTATTTCATGTAAAAATAATCAACAAAAATTCGATTCATATTTTTTTTTAAATTGCAGACGGGAAGATACGTTTTTAGATTTTCACTTCAAAAAGTATTTTCGTTATTTGTTTTTGGGGTGTTATGCCGTGTTGCGCTACCTCAGCCAAGCCAACTGATGACATTGTAACGCTGTCCGAAACGTTGGCTAAAAAAGGAGATAGCGTAATACGTCATAATACACCATAAACAAATAACGAAAATACAGTCGGAAAGTTTGGTTTCATTAAGATGTACATTTTAGTTATTTTGTTTTTAACTTTTAGATTTGATTAAAAACCATTGTGTTTTTCTTTCTCACCATAATAGTAAAAGAGAAACATCAGTTTCTATGAGACTTAAATTAGTTAAAAATTCACGTAATATCGGCCGTTTTATAATAAAATCGCCTCAAGGGCGTTTTACAATTTTTCTAAAGTAGATAGCATTTCAATATAGCTGTTGCGAAGGCTTGACATAATATAGCCTCGTATTTATACAGCCAATGTTACATATCTTAAGTTCACGTGCATAAACAATTCAATAACTCATTAATGCATTAAAATTTAAGGTGGAAATATAAACAGCTGTTCGGAGGAAACATTCGCCTGTGTGGAAACATTCACATGTGGCTGTGTGCCAAGAGGTCATTTCATGAGGTGGAATACATCACTTCACGGTCAAGGTAGTTAATAACTTTTTATAACTTCGTAATACAAAAACCGTTTGGTAGAAAGAACCTCTTCCATATTTACAAAAAAGGTATTCAAATCTTCAATTATTTTTATTTGATACTAGCGAGTTTCCGGCATGCGTTGCAATGCCACTTAATAAAAAAATTGATTCTCCCTGCGTCTCTTTTCCCCTTCCGCCGCCCCTTCCCCTCCACCCTCTCCCGCTTCCCCTCCTCCCTCACACGTGGCATATATTCAGTCCCGGTACATTCAGTTTTAAAACAGCTCGTGTGTCAAAATTTTAATTTTTCACATATTACAAATTTTTTTTTGTATATATAAGAACATCAATCAAATTTGGTAACAAACACAGACAATTACTTAAAAATCGTTTTTTTTTTAGTTTCGCAGGTGAGTACTTCAAGTGAATTCATTAATTTAAGAGTTTATTCGAAAATTGAATTTAGATTGAATAAAGATGCTTTGCAAAATGTCATTCTCAAATTGTGACATTTTTGACAGTTTCATAAGAGTTTTAGTAATGATTAAAAAACTTTTAGGTCGAGAAGATTCTTGCAAACATTCGTAAAGAAAGCAATAATAATATGCGTAAAGAAAATTAAGAGAATGTTGGTAGTTCTTAGTCGAAGTATGATACAGTTAAATATGACCGAAGATTGGGTCCCATTAGCTCAGTGATAAAGCAGCGCCCCGGCAAGACGGAGGTTCTGGGATAAATTCCTAGATGCTGCCGATTTTTTTTTTTGATTTTTATGTTTCAATTTTTTGATTGAGAGCCGCTAAAATCTAAATTCTAAAATCTAAAGTCTTCAGTGATCAATATTTAAAAAAAAATTGCCGTACAAAGTTTCTTCATAGTGTCAACCCATAAGCTATTAGCATGTTATGCATAGTACTTTCCTATGTATGAAGTCAATTTACGATTTTGTTTAGAAGATATATAGTTTTCAACTTAGAATAGATAACCCTTTGTCAGGCCCTTCATTATATTCCAAAATTTTGTATGTAAAATGTTTACCTTCCGACATAATCGACAGATAAAAGCTTATAAAAAAGATTAGACTTCCACTTAAATATTTGTGTGCTGAAATACGGTCACAATATCACCACTATCATTAACAACATCATAACATTTCCAATTTTAGAGGCGGGAATGGGTACCGCCGCCCCGGGAACCTTTATTGGATAACCAACACCTCTGCCATAGGTCACCCCAAGTGGTTCGCTACGTTTGATGATTTAACAGGGGTGGCCGGGTTCATAGGGTGAGGTTTGTCTAGGTCTATGAGGCGGATGACCAGGACCCACTGAACCCCAGATTCCTACCCACCCTTTAAACCCTATTCCTTCCCAGAACTCTCTTACCCTTCCTTTCCTTAAAAAACCCTCCACACAGCATCCCCAAAGATGACATAGGCCCTGAGGGAAATTATTTTCCTCAGGGCCTCCTGTGTGGAGCTCATGTAAAAAAAAAACATATAAATATATTACAAAACCCTAAATGTTGCATGTTGAATAAAAAATATTTGTTTTAATTTAATCCGTATTAATATTTGTTTTTAATGTATCGAAATCAGCAAAAATCAACAAGAAATCCAAAACTGTGGCATTTACACATTTTTAAGTATCATCAAAAATATATGATTTGAAATTTACACGGCCAAAAGCATTATCGTGTTTTATTTGGGTATTAACATTGCAGGGAAGATGTGTAATAATTAATGATGGACACTGTAATGCTGTCCGAAATGTTGGCTAAAGAAGGAGTTAGAGCAAAACGGCAGTATTCCGCAAAAATAAATCATTATAAAACATCAATTCCGTTGATTTCGAAAATTTCATTAATATTGTTTAAAAGTACGTAACTTACCAGACACGGCAATGGATTTGCCGTCTGCATCATTCCAAGCATTCATATTCATGAATAATATTCAATTAATGAGCTTAAAATATGATTTTATCAACGAGTAATCATTTGTCATCAAACTATCACAGTGATATCACATGACTTAGTATGTACCTGAATGGTAGTCGAACTATTTCAAACTTTTCTATAAAATTTCGACTTGCATACAATCACTGTATTACACACATGATTGATTAGTTTTAACAAAGCGACCGTAAATCTAAACAGTGTTTTAAGCTTTGAATTTTAAAACTAACACACTGTGCAATAACACACGCGTGTAAAAAAGTTAAATTCTATTGTGTACAAATTTTAATATAATTGTAAAACGTTTTATCGAAATAACTCTGTCATTTGAAAATAACGTAAAACGTGGACTACGTTTACGTTTGGTTTAACTACTTGCCAAGTTGGTGGTTGGCAAGAGACTACCCTGTATCTACTTTGGTGACAGTTCATGTGCCACGAAGGGTGGTTTTTCCTCCCTAGGCCTTATTTTCTATTCCGCGTTTAAGGGCTGTGAAAATTACTTGTTAAATTGGTTACTTCATTAAAAAATAAACATTTTTAATTGCTAAAAAAGAAAACTGCACAGGGGGTAGTGAATACAAAATTTTGAACGTGTATTCGCGTGTTCTTTGCGAGCAATTATTATAAATGCTCGTAATAGATAAAGTTTTTAAAAATTGCAATAATTAAATTAAATTAAATATTTCCCTTTTTATTTAATATTTATGTTTTCCACCCCCACGTTTCATTCGTAAAATAACAGCCTTGACATATTGTAACGAAATCAATACTGTACAATAAATCGACCAACTACATGAATACTGGTAAATCATTTTAATGATACCATTGCTTGTGTAGTGGTGTTGTTAAAAAATAATTTAATTTGATAATAATTTTTGATTTTACTCGTAATTTGATAATAATTTGGGAGCTCATTGAATAAATTTTCTCTGGCATAAATTAACGATAAAACTTGCATCAAACTTTTCAATAAGCTGTTTTAACTAGGCTTATTTGAAAAGGGAAAAGGAAATTTCGGATATACCAAATATTTGAGAAATTTACATTTAAATTTTGTATACATATATTCAACGTGCTAGGAAAATAACAAAGGAAGACGGCTGGGTGGCCTTTTTCATACAAAACTAAAATTTGGATTTGATGTCAAAATACTCAACCATACTAAATAAAAGCTGGTTCACATTACGCTATAAATCTGCGAGCAGATATCTGTTGATTCGCGAGCGCTTATCGTTTGTCCTTTCACACGAGGCTATCAAATATTTCTTCCTGTGGTAGGAGAGGGGGTCAGTCGAATTAGGGAGCGGCAACGGACCGCATATTTTTTTTGTACTGAAATCTGTCAACTTGACATCTGTCATCCACGGGTCTAGGCAGCTCCGTAATTACAATGACCCCCTCTCCTGTTTTAGTCGGAGAAGGGGAGAGTTATCTTCTGGGATATCGCGTCTGGAGCGGTTACGTCTGAGATGTGTATTGTCTATGATTGATCTGCGCTTAAAAACGCTTAGGTGTGAACGGTCTGAAGGGATTGTATGGAGAGCGTTATTTGGTGTGCTATGATCTTTTATATTTGATAGCATAATGTGAACCAGCTTTACTACTTTTTTAAATCAAAAGGTTTCATAAATATATATTAGTACAGTGTGGTATACTAACAGTACGGACGCGTGATAATTTATTTATTAGTGATTAAAATTATAAAATAAAGGCCATGAGGGAAATTAGAGGATTACGATTTTAAGGGTAACTTTGGCAATTATTTGTGCGTCAATAAATTTAAAAAAAATGTATATTAGCCCTACCTTCTACATAAATATAATTATACATAAAATTAAAAATTGAATTTTTAAAAAAGCAATTCGATTGTTTTAAATTTCGTAAGTGTTTTTGTAATGATTAAAAAAACTTTTCAGGTGTATTGTCATGTGGTTGTCCAATCCAGAACCCTTCGCGAGATAGAAAGAAGGTATTTTGAAAGTTTCAAACATTTCATATGCCTAAAGGCGGAACTCCTGCGCCAGAATACACATGAAAACTAGCTTGAACCCCACTATAAACGTTCTTTGTTTTCCGTCTCCTGCGTTTTTTTAAACATGGTTTGAAAGATTGGTGTGAACAGGTGTGAAGTTCGCGCGGTCACACACTTTGCTAGTGGCCTGTCCACGAGTCAACGCGTCCACGCGTACGCAACTGACTTGACGTTTGACGTTTAGCGTTTAAATAAATGTTAAAATATGTTCCGATGAAGAAGAGATGCTACATCAGGGAGAAAACAGAGATATTTTAATAGATGTTTATTTACCAGGAAAGATTTCCGACTAATATCAATTATTATGACCTAAAGTCAGTATTTGAATTTCGAATGCGTAATTAATTACGCATTCGAAATTCAAACGTCAAAAGTCGAGTTCTGTTAAGAAATTTAGCGATGATATTGTAAACGAAATATAAAGGAGAACACGCAGATTTCAACTTAGACCTAACCTACCTAACTAGATTTTTATTAGGTATTTATTTATCAGGGAAAGAATAGAATACCTATTTTAATTGGTCATTTCTCCCGTGTCTCTGAAACCGATTTATAAATTAATAGACTTTATTTACAAGTGAGATCACGAAAGATATAATCATCATTACGACAGTATTTATTTGGAATTTAAAGTCATAATTAGGTATTAGGCTCGCGCGGTTGACATGACCCCAAACGTCATTCGATTTACCTCCGGTACCAACCAACCGCTTCGCACGGCTCCTGTAAAAATATGAACTTATTTCCCCCCCCGCCGGCCCCGCCTGCCTTCCCGCTCCCGCTTCACCCACTTCAAAAATAATATTAATATTAATATTGTTAATATTCGTTATTATGTTATAATTTTATTATCAAATATATTTATTATATTGTATTTAGGTATCATAATATTTTAAACTAGTGATTATTAAGCTTGCTCATTGCGCATAACCTCAAAAACTTGTTCGGTTTGATTCTCCATACATGACCGCATCGCGCGGCTCTTGTAAAAATATGAACACATTTCCCCCCGCCAGCCTTCCCCCTTCGCCCGGGAGATGAATGTTTTCCGTCGGCTGTGGCTCACCCAAAACATTGAAAATTTGAACACGAAGTGTTCAAATTTTCAATGTTTTGGGTGCTGTTCAAGCTAGTGTTCATGTGTATTGTGGCGCAGGATACGGGCCTTAAAGCGGCGTATCCTGCGCCACAATACACATGAACACTAGCTTGAACAGCACCCAAAACATTGAAAATTTGAACACTTCGTGTTCAAAAACCCTGTGTTCAAGCTTTACCACAGCCGACGGAAAACATTCATCTCCCGGGCGAAGGGGGAAGGCTGGCGGGGGGAATGTGTTCATATTTTTACAAGAGCCGCGCGATGCGGTCATGTATGGAGAATCAAACCGAACAAGTTTTTGAGGTTATGCGCAATGAGCAAGCTTAATAATCACTAGTTTAAATATTATGATACCTAAATACAATATAATAAATATATTTGATAATAAAATTATAACATAATAACGAATATTAACAATATTAATATTAATATTATTTTTGAAGTGGGTGAAGCGGGAGCGGGAAGGCAGGCGGGGCCGGCCGGGCCGGCGGGGCCGGCGGGGGGGGAAATAAGTTCATATTTTTACAGGAGCCGTACGAAGCGATTGGTACCGGAGGTAAATCGAATGACGTTTGGGGTTATGTCAACCGCGCGAGCCTAATACCTAATTATGACTTTAAATTCCAAATAAATACTGTCGTAATGATGATTATACCTTTCGTGATCTCACTTGTAAATAAAGTCTATTAATTTATAAATCGGTTTCAGAGACACGGAAGAAATGACCAATTAAAATAGGTATTCTATTCTTTCCCTGATAAATAAATACCTAATAAAAAATCTAGTTAGGTAGGTTAGGTCTAAGTTGAAATCTGCGTGTTCTCCTTTATATTTCGTTTACAATATCATCGCTAAATTTCTTAACAGAACTCGACTTTTGACGTTTGAATTTCGAATGCGTAATTAATTACGCATTCGAAATTCAAATACTGACTTTAGGTCATAATAATTGATATTAGTCGGAAATCTTTCCTGGTAAATAAACATCTATTAAAATATCTCTGTTTTCTCCCTGATGTAGCATCTCTTCTTCATCGGAACATATTTTAACATTTATTTAAACGCTAAACGTCAAACGTCAAGTCAGTTGCGTACGCGTGGACGCGTGGACTCGTGGACAGGCCACTAGCAAAGTGTGTGACCGCGCGAACTTCACACCTGTTCACACCAATCTTTCAAACCATGTTTAAAAAAACGCAGGAGACGGAAAACAAAGAACGTTTATAGTGGGGTTCAAGCTAGTTTTCATGTGTATTCTGGCGCAGGAGTTCCGCCTTAACATAAATATACTAATCCCTAGATCGATATCTTCGGGCCTTCTCCATACAAAATGGTCTGTCGTCATATCTGTCATCAAAACCACAGATAAACCCATAAAATGAACCGCAACGGCGCGAGTAGACTAAAAGATAGAGGAAGACTATTTGTCTACCATAGACAATACAATCGCACTCGACCTACTTCATTCATTAGCCCAATAAATTATTTAAAAAGCAAAAATGCTTGAAAGCACAAAAAGGTGAAAGTTTCCCCAAGACAACATCATTTCATCTGACAAAACGCTATCCTGAGGAAATGAGCTTTACATCATTTTTTACAGCTCATTTTCTCAGCAGGGAGCTTCGTCAGACGGAAACCTGTTATCCTGAAAATGATAACTCAGGGGTACATTTTAAAATACTTTTTTAATTTTCAGAAAGACAATCGATAATAGCATATAAAACACTGGATCCGCTGGAAATATCGATACTGGAAAGGAAAAATGGCTAGAGCGTCGTACTGCTGTGACATTAAAGATGAACCTACATAATAAGTTATACTGTTTGTTTATGTACGTTCATCTTTAATATCACAGCTATATGGTGTTTTAGCCATTTTTCCTTTCCCTGACTCCATATTTATTTTAGTTCTTGTAGAACGAAATAAAAAATCTACATATTCTAAACATATAAATATTATTTCCTTTCAACCAAAATAACAGATGTATGCGTATACTTTCCCATAGGATGAGGACCCATTTCAGCCATCTCACAGCAAAAGTTCTGAAATAAATATATCACATTTAAAAAAAACCATACATCACATTAATAAATTTGGGAACGCATAATACTTGTGATGAACAAAGTATGTATGCGACAGGCCACGTCAAGAGTCGGAATAGTATGTGTGAATCGGTTTACATGAATTCTGTGGGTCAAAATACGTGAGAGGCGGAGAGCGATAGACAACCTTTGCCGCTCTAAAACTCATACCAAAATTATATTCAAATCACTTGCATGGATTGTAATCAACGTACGATCCATACCACTCATTGGGACTGCTACCGAGATAGTGGATCATTAATAATCATCTGCAACAGGGTCCCTCTTTCTTTATGGTGGAAACGAGAGGTTAAACTAAGCTCTCCGAGCATTATTTGACCCTGTTATACGTGCAAGGAATCGTAGCAAGTAGAGATATAAACAAAATCACCTTTCTTTGGAATCATGCGACATGTCTTCAACTGAGGCGTTGAATTCTCCTCCGGTGTTCTTGTTATATCTGAAACTTGAAAACACTTTTTACGATATTTGTATCTCAAATGAAATTATGTTCACAAAACAACATTTTGTATTGAGCTCCTACAGAGAAATGCGAATGCTACCATTTAAATACTCCACACACATTTAAATGTAAAATTGAATAAAGCAAGGATCGTATGCAAAGACTGAGTTGTTTGGCAGTCGGTCCTCTCCGCCTATCCTGCGGGGAAACATGATGATTTGTTAATTGAAGGTTTGTTAAGTAAAACATTATTATTTTTACCTTGTACGAGGTCTTGTATGGAGTCTTGTATGAGATGGGCATTTTCACCTTGGCCAATTGCCACTCAAGCTTCCACCTATCTTCTGGGGTGAGAGGTGATCGGAGGAGACTTTTTCCTTCTGTCCAGAAGGGTTTTCGGGACTTCAAGCGGCATGCTGCATGTTATGAGGTGTTCGAACATTTTCTGAAACGAAATATGTAAAACATTAACCACTAGTACCCATAAGCTTGTTTTCACGATAAATTCAAAAAAGTTTTTCATAAGCAAATTTTTAACCTCAAATTGATTTACAGATAAATTAAGATGAATGTAAATGTTTTATGTAATTACCTGATTTCTTGATCTCAATTATAGACGTGTGTATACCATTTTTTCACCTCTAGAATTCATGTAAACACATTTTGAATAAAAATATGTCCAACGGCAAATCAAGCATCAAATTATGGTCGAACATAAATAAACATTTCCGTTCGACATGCACGTCGCACGAAACTGACTTTAGTAAATTCTGTGTAGCCTTTAACGCTGCACGGCTTTTTAATGATTTCTCGACGTGCTTTTAACATTAGCAACCAACACTTTAAATTTAAAATATTTACGTACAACACGCAACAACATCGACGCTAAAAATGTCAAATAAAATCCCTCTACCGGATAATAAATATACTAATCCAAACCGGATGTTTCTAACAACTATCACCGTCATCATCGAAATAAATACATAAACCGGATGTATTCGGCGGGGACGCCATTAGTTTCAAAATTTTAGTAAGTTATACGCCCCTGCGCCTTAATATAGCAATGCATAGACAACTCACACAGACAACTGCATAGACAACTCGCAAACAAAAATTGATTTATGTGTTTAGATAATAATAACAATAATATGTTTAAATCCAGTAAATAGCAAAAATCAATATAAAAAAGTGGGGTATAAATATGGTTAATTTTACTAGAAAAAGTAAGTTACAAAATATAATGATATAAGGGAAACAAAATGTTACAAAAAACTAAAATTTCAATGGAACTGAATTTATTTCCAAGCCTATTTACATGTATGCACTGGGTGGAATAGAATAAAATAGTTTGTATTAGCTTTGATATTTCGTATAAAAGAATAAAATCACACGTGGTTCTTTTGCAAGATAAGTTAGTTAAATCAAATAATTTCATTAAATTATAATATCTAATTAGTTTATTTGTTCAATTGGTATGGATTGTTTGAAATTGATGAGTGACTGACATTGGATTTTTTTATTTTTATTTAAATAAAACATACAACGAAGTTGCATTCCCATGAGTTATCAAAACTCATTGCTCAGCAAACGACACAACCGTGCACTTAATTATTAAATTAACATTTAATACCGTCATTAAATAAGCAAGCCTTTGATTTTGTTCAACCCTGTTGACTTTAAAGCCTTTTGTCACGGCATTTTATGGAGTTGGAAACATCCGCGCCGATTATATCTATCTGTGGGAACATTTTACTGTTTTTATCACCGTGTGTGTTTATTAAACCTAGATTTTACATTTCATAAAAATATTGTTAATGCAAAACTACCGTGATTATATAGAGAAAAATTTCTGCTACATAACATAACATTGACTTATCGACTTTCTGATGTACTTAACCCCCACAGGTTAATTTGTTAGATTTTCAGAACAACGCATAGAGGTCTCATAGAAATTGTTGTCTTCCTCACTATCATGGTTAATAACGTGATCTAAACGATGTTAGAAAGAAAAAAATACCATGCTTTACATTAAAATCTAAAAGTTAACCGCAAAATAATTAAAATTTAAATCTTTATGAATTCAAAGTTTCCGAACGCAATTTGAAAAAATAATGAATCTTTGGGAATTTTACATTAATTATTTTTACAAGAAATGACAGAAAAAATGAGTTTATGCTTTTAACGTTTATAATAAATTAGCCTAATAAAATGTGTATGCGTTTTTTTTTGTTTTCGTTATTAGTCATTTTAGTTAAAAAAACGTAAGGTGAGCCATTAAAATTTTTTTTTCATGTTCGCATTAAAAATAAATTTGTATTTATTTCGAATTGTGTAATCTGCTGAAATAATCGATTAAACGTCTGCCCTGATGATGGACTCTATAACGCCATCCAAAAAATGGCTAAAGTAGGAGGTGGGGCACGTAACTCGGCATAAAACCCCAAAAATAAACCACGATGTAATTATATTACAGCCTAATGGCTGGTACTTATTACTGGTACATCTGATGTGAGTATTTATTTACTGACGAAAAAAAACTTTCTTGTCTATTCGAATTGTATGTATATGTCTTCTTTGTGCTCATCTAATTATCTCTCTGTTACATTTTAAACTCTAAAACCCTTTCCAAAATAAAAAGTCAATATTAAAATAAGGAAATAAGGTAAATTATTTTGTCAAAATACGTTCTCTACCTGTGTGTGATAGTGGTTCTTCCGACAGTCGTCCCCCCGAAATGATATTTATTATAAAATTATAATATTTTTTATGCATTATTTATCAATTTTAAAAGGAGGACGGGGAGAGGGGGGGTAAGATTTTAAAACTCATTTAAAAAAACAACATGTCGAACGCATTGTGTCAAAATTTCAAATAAATCGGAGCAAAACTAACGAAGATACAGCGTTTCAAGCGACCGGCCCTCATTGTCGACTAATTTATATTTCGAGTATAAAACACTTTAAATCGATTTTCTTGCAAACAAATTTTAAAAATTCGTGAACATCATAACTCAAAATCTACATAACCGATCCTTTTGAAATTTTGTACACTATTTTTACACATAAATCAACAGGTAGTGACGAAGAGTTTTTTTACCATTTTTCCATTTTATAATAACAAATTCAGTAAAAATTTTAGCAAAATTCGCGTTTTTGACTTCAACAAAAAAAAAATCGAAAAAAAAACGCTTTGTCACTACCTGGGAAATCATATCATCTTTTAAACGCACTTCAACTTTTTTGTTTTAAATGATTCGTTAACGTTATGATATTCACCGCATAACAACTTTTTTTCGAGACGCCTCCGGAGATTCGCTCTCTCGGACTTATTTATTGATATTTTTAATTTTTTTTTTCAAAGATACTTCAGATGTCATACTTTAACGTGTATATAAAATAAATAAACCAACATTATTCATATCTCCAAAAAAAATAATCATGAAAATATGCCTTTTTTCGCCTTTAAAACCTTACCCCCCCCCCTTGAAGCAAAAATAGACTTCAAATATACCTTTAAAAATAAGTTGGTATGAATGTGTCGACATTTTTAATTATACGCTGGTATACACAGTATAAAGCAGAGTAGTTTTATCCTTGACGCATTTGAAAGAAAATATGTTTTATACATTTGTTATTTGGCGGTACACCCTATTCGCACACCCCTTACTTAGTTGTATTGTGTGCAATTATTATATATTATTTTCACTATACCGATTATATATATTGTACATAAGAATATCAGGGACCAAATGTCAAGGGATCTACTGTCATGGAACCGTTCGTACTCTTTGGTGGCAATAGGAAAACTGTAAGATAATATTAAAAGCTTCTTTGCATGCGGAGACGTGATAGGCTGGTACTGGTGACGTCACGAGTCACGAGACCGCGTGGCTTTATTATTTACGATCCATACCTTATTTTCGGCTTCGTTTTCCTTCCGTATTTAATTTTTGAAGTGAAACTTCTTTAGCGCCGTTAGCGACTTGAAATTCGGGTGAAATGGAAGAGCGTCACAACTCAGTTCTACACAAATACTTGGTTCTAATATAACGCCGTAAATTCCCGACGTGTGCCTTTTGTAGCGTAGTGGTGAAGGTGCCTGACAGGTCTCAGCGGCCATAAAGACAGACATCAAGCGAACGGGGGGTTCGAATCCTACGGAATCCAAAAAAAACATTATTATTTTGTGAAATCAATATCCAATCTTCAAACCACTTTAAAAAAACAAGCGAAAGAAAAGAAAGCGACATCTAGCCACTTTCAAGTTTCCCTTTTAACGCGTGTGAATTACACACTCTGATTTTTTTCAAGATCGACTAACGATCCGGAGGTCGTTCGGAGATTCGAATCCCGGCGTAGTAAATTTTATTTGATCAATTTGTGATTTATCTTAACTTTATAAATTTAAAATAATATAAGATATATTTGCGGCACGTTTCAGAGTGGATGATACCCTTAGTATCGACCTGTCGGCAATTCAGAATTGAAACATTGTTTGAAATGACTTTAGCCGTGTTTGGTGCCTAGATCTGAATAGCCAGGTACTTTCCCACCTTCTCTCTTCTCCTGTCTTATTACTTTCAGTTTCACAACATACCTCAATCCGGAATGCCATAGACTTACTGGCTTCAGACGGTTGGGAGCAGCTGGGACTCTTGTGCAGTATTCACATAAAAAGTACATAAAAACCATGAACATACATATATTTGGTTCCTTATAACATGAAATCTAATGAATATCGACCTGACACTCCATGATTTTACCTGGTGACCGGACAACTCAGAAAGAAACCAACTCAGAACCACCTCAGAAAAGTCATTAAGAGTGATGAACAAATATATAAAAAAAATGTTTTAATAGGTTAAGTTAGGTTAAGGTTATTAAATTATTTTTTTCATAGCTTTTAATGACTTTTCAAAGAGGTGTTCAGTTGACTTTATTTTCAGTTGGCATGAAACCGTTTTTACCATAGAAGTCTCCGAAAACTTATCCTAAACATCGTCCCCTTCAGTACAGGATTTCCTAGTGAGGAAGACTACGAAAAAAATCTACATCTATTTTAAATTCATATTTAATATGCATCTTCTATAAATGTTAAAATCAAAATATAATAACTAAATTTAAAAAAAAGGTAATGTTTTAAATAATAATGTTTATTGCTTTAAACGCGTGATAAGTAAAAGTGCTGCCAAGCTGAAAACTACCTAAGTAAATATCCACAGCCATCATTAAAAGCACTGATTGTATGCAAATAAGCATCCATTAAAATTAAACACGTAGGCATCAAACTTTGCCCCAAACCAGGCCGTTAATAAATTAAAATCGATCGGGCAACGTTCAGTCCGGTGTCAAGTTGACGCTTACTGGTCAATCGACAATCATCAAACCAGACAATCATACAATCAGACAATCAGGGTATCCGCCGCCGTGTCAAATATAATATAATATTCAGGTGAACTCAGTATTTATGTCCTCGGCCGCAAATGACCCGAGTCCGTGAATTGATTTTCACCTAACGAGCTTCGGGGAATTGTCGGAAGGGTGATAATGATTAGTGTACATTGTTTCACGTTCAAAATGAGAAACGTAAAATTATGTTATTTTTTGTATTTATTGGTAGTGTTAGCGCAGATCCGTGAAGAATCACGGAATATTAGGATTGCAGGATTGATAGTTTCGTTTTAGATAAAAGGCGCGAACCCTTGATAAATTACGAAATCTGACTTTACTTGTTGATTAACCTCGATAAAACAAAAGAAATGCATATCTCAAACATAAAATTAAAATAAACATATAAGTATGCATTTGCAATGATACAAGGCTGATTGTTTTATTTTTATTTATTTCAAACGTAACATTGTGCTGTTATTTGTATTTTTGTTATCAACTGAGAACCAAAAAGTATGCCTTTCCATTGGTACAATGCTGATTGTCTTTTATTTTAAACGTAACATTGTATTATTATCTGAATTTTTTGTTATAAAAACTGAGCCTCCAACTAAAAGTATGCATTTCCTGGTATGATGCTGATTGTCTTTTATTTTAAAGATAACCTTATGCTGTCATTTGTATTTTGGTTATAAACTAAGCCTCCAATTATAAGTATGCATTTCCATTGATACGATGTCTTTTATTTTAAACGTAACATTGTGTTATTATCTGATTTTTTTGTTATAAAAACTGAGCCTCCAACTAAAAGTATGCATTTCCACTGGTATGATACTGATTGTCTTTTATTTTAAAGATAACATTATGCTGTCATTTGTATTTTGGTTATAAACTGAGCCTTCAATTATAAGTATGCATTTCCAATGGTACGATACGGTCGCGGGTTCAAATCCCGGCGTGCGCAAGAAAATTTTATGTCATTGATTTGTGTTATTTCACAATCTAATCATTTAAAAAATACATTGGCGGCACGTTCTAGAGTGGAAGATACCATTATCGCCCTGGTGTAAGACCACCATTCAGATTTGAAACGTTGCTTGTTAGCTATGTTTTGTGATCAGATCTGAATAATCAGGGACTTCCAATCTTCCTCTTCTCCATCTTTTTCCCCTTTTCACTACCTCCAGCCTCATAACACACCGATTGGGGATGCCATAGTCTCACTGGCCCCAGATGTTTAGCAGCAGCTGGTACTCACAAAAAAATTCCAGTACATTGAACACCTAATTTGTAGCATTATTCAGAACATATTTCCAGTAAGACGCTCTATTCCTTCCGTAAACTCATTCATAATTACTCCTTCCCCTTTGTTCACCTTCATTGTTTACTGTCGTAAACCTAAATATTTATTGTACCGTCTGTCATTGTCATGTCTTTTAATATGTTCTTGACGAAGCCTCTAGATATGTGCTTAATTAAATTGCTTTAAGAGAGGAAATAGGTGTAGAGGCTTAACCTCTAGAGATGTACTAAAATAAATTGCTTTAAGAGGGAAATATGTGTAGAGGATTCAAAAATTCATTTTTTTTCTTTCATAAATCGATATTAGAACTATTCAAAAATATATTCTGAAAATTTAAAACCAAAATTCTACGCCGTTTAAAAGTTATAAGCGCTTGAATAAGTGTCCCTCGGTCGAATTACTACTACTTGACTGCCACTCTTATTTTCAAACGCGTTTTTTTCGAATTTGTGTAACTTCTAGCTCCTACAGTTTTTGACCAATCGTTATCAAACTCAGTTTCCTAATATAAATGCACTCTATTTGAACCTCAATCTTAAATAGAATCTTTGTTTCAACTATTTTTTATTGCAAAAAAACGTACAAAATAATGGTAAAAAATCATATAAAATTTTCACATTTCTCAAAAAAATATTAATTTTCGATTTTTTTTATAAAGAGTGAGGTTCAAATAGAAGAAAAACTTATAAAAAAGTAAATTTCTTTGAAAAATTGATTTCAACTGAAAATTGTGACCTCCAGGATATACACAAATTGCCCAGCCGGATGGTGACTTACAATGCGCGGCAGCTGATATCTCCGCTAATTTTAGAATATACTCTTGAATATTTCTGTAAAAGGGCCCCAAAGTATAAATAAAATATATATTTTGCTTACGTGTTAAAAAAAATCATGAAAATCACTAAAAATGCGCCGTTCTACACCTACTTCCCCCACTAAGGCAAATATATACGTGATTATATCGTATTTATGACAAGCCACAAAGTAAATGCTTTTTAAGAATATGAAATATATTGTAATATATTTTCAGGATTGCGCTTTTGAAAACCAAACTGTAATCCCGTTGGCGGTTGGTGACCCCGCAGAGCTAGCTTTAGGCCACCGTCTACGAGCATTTGGACGCCGCCATTACAAAACACATGTTTGTCTAGATCTCTATCAGCTGTCAATCTGTGAAAACCTGTCAAAGTGTGGATAAATCGTTAGCGGACGTGGAAGGAAAATAAGGAAAAGGGAAGGCGTATTTCAAATCCATCAAATAGACTTTTATTATTTCTGTTGAACCAATCGATACTTTACTGTTCACTGAATGAATTCAATGTACTTGCCCACTTGTTTAAAGTTTAACGAACCGTTTAATTCTCTATCACCAAGACATTTAGGATATTTTTATAAATATTAGTCAATTAGGGAATCTATCAAAAAACATTGTGTTTATGTTTCATTTTTTTATTTTATAAATATAACAAAGACCACAAATTATGAAACTTAACAGTGGATAAATATTCACAGAACATTATTTAATTACAAGGGGAGTATGAAGAGAGTATTACAAATATTGAGAAAATGTGGCATTGTTAATATATAAAATAATCAATAAATAAATGATGATTCGATTTCAGAAATAAATTAGTTGTTTGAAGAAGCGTAAAACATAAGGATGCATTTTTGGTAGGATTGAAGAAATTGACAGAAATCAAATTAAGAATTTGTGAATTTCGTATTTTTTGTGTCTCCGTCAACTATGGCTGGTGGTTGAACAGATTACCAGGAGTTGTGAGAGTAGGAGGGTTGCTCCACCACCTTGGTGTAGACGGGCTGGGCGACCACCTGTTTCACAACTTGCTGGGTGTACACGGGCTGGACAACCTGCTTAACGATGGGCTGAGAGACCACTTGCTTCACGACGACGGGGACGGAATGAGATTCCTGAAAAAGGAATGACACGTTTGGAATCTTTTCATACAGTTCTTTTTACGGAGGTTTTTAATTTTTTGTATTAGGGCGTTTAACCTATCGATTGAGACTTTTATAAGAGCATTTCGAGAAATAAATTACTTGCATCAAGAATTGGCTGCTTTATGTCTCATTGTAGCATAAAAACAATGTGCAACAACTCTACTTAATGCAAAATACTTCTTTGGCACCGCAAGATCTTGGTAAAGGAAACAATTGTTAATAAATGTTGTTATATGGAATTCTTACAGCATTAAATTGTGCTTGAATACAAGTATCCACAAGCCACAAATACCGCACAGGTATGAATAAAATTAATTCTGTTGCGTCTATATTCTGCGATATTTGATCATGGATGTGTATGGATGAAGAAAAGCGTGCGTTTCAAACCTGATGGAAGCTGGCGTAAGAAGTAGCGGGGGCGTGAACAGTCTTGACGATCTGGGGAGCGGCATGAACGTACTGGGGAGCGGCATGGACGATCTGAGGAGCGGCATGGACGATCTGGGGCTGGACGTGTTGGATCAGTTGTGGCTGTACGACCTGCTTGACAATCTGGGGCTGGACGTAGGACACGCTGGCGTGGGACAGTTCGGGGCCCCAGGGCATAGCCACGGCGGCAGCCACCAAAGAGAGAAGGATCTGAAAAAGAGTCGTGTTAAAATAGTATAACGAAGAGAGCGATAAAAAAACTCAAAGTGCTCATAGATGGCACAAACTCTTAGGCTGGAAATAGTTCCATGCGTACCCTCGGTCGAACGACGACGTAGCGCTGACGAGCTGGACGAATGATCTCGTATTCGCCCGTGTTACCGCAAGCGACGACCGACGCGTAAGCGTCGCATTATTTCCAGCCCGGTAGTAAGCGTTCAAAAAAAGAAGAACGGTAGTTATGTAAATGCGAATGTAAGAGGAAGCGCGCTAATATTAAAAAAAAACGATATAATTAAGCGAAAAAAGTGAAAATATTTAATAAAACACGACTCGTTTAAAATAGAGCAAAAATCTCTCGACAAATGCTTTAGTTACATTTAAAGATGAATGATGATATGGACTTTTTTTATAGCTATAACATGTTAATTAACAGTACAACTTTAGTTTTTAATAATTTTCAGAGTTTTAATAATTTTCATATAATGACTCGACGATGTACAGATATAATCTTCAAAAAGAAAACATATTTTTAGGAACTTAAAAACTGAACGCGTTATATGTTATAAATCGGTAGAAATGCTGAATGTCGCGGCATAAGAAGCCTGGAAACTATGTCGAAATTAAATAAGGATGCTTGAAGGATATACTGCCACTTAAGATGAAACGTGCAGCTCTGGGAATGGAAAGCACCAATCGCTGTAGAAAATGTGAAGCCAATTGGTGCTTTCCACTACCAACATCTGCACTATTATTACGGTGCCAATGTTCCACTTTGATATGAACAAGGATCCAGGAGACGCCAAACTCATCATTACAACTCCAGATAACTCAGCCCAAAAAGGACTAGCTGTCAAAATATAATGTCAGTTTGAAGAGATACACAATAAAATTGAAAAATGATTTTTCAAAACTCAACAAATACATGCATTGTCCAGTTTCACATAGTAAGTAATTTTACTCTTTTGAGGCTGAACTATACATCAATTTTTAACAATAATATCTGAGTTTTATTACCTTTTAAATAAAGTGAAAACAAATCACTTTGTTAAAACACCGCTCATTTAATCAAAATTATCCAATGTTTCAAAATCAAAGATTTATTGACAACTGAGAATAAAGTCAATTCAACACTTCCTTGAAAAATTATTAAGGGGGTATTCTAGTCTAGAAGCACGAATTGTAGTTGTTTTTCAGGTGCAATAAAAAAAAACAATAATATTTTTACCAGCCATACTTTACCAAATAGTTATTAAACATTAAAGAAAACATAAAAAAAATCAAATGAAAAAATTCAAAAAATTCAAAAAGTTACAGGGTGTTGAAGTGGAGAGTCTCAATAAAGTGGCGCGCCCTGGTTGACATGATTGCAACCCTCCTAGTAATAAAAAAACCAAATTTATTCTTTATCCAGACAAATGACTTTTTGACTTTTCGGAATTTCGAAAAAACAGTAAAAATTGATATTTGTTATAATTCTGGTAGAGGCGATAGAGTAATGTGCAGAGAAAGTTCACACAAGATTTAAAAAACGTAGTTTTGATATATATGCGTTTAAAATTTTGTTCTACTTAGATTCTGGTTAGATTCCGTCTAAACTACGACATTGAATTGGTTATAAATTTTAAATAATGCGAATTTCGAAAAATCCTTTTAAGGAGATATTTTTGAATATTTAAACTTTGGAAATATGAAGAAAAAAAAATTGTTTATATATTTATGTTGTTCAAATCGCTATTGCGTAATAATCCCGTCAACCCAATACAACTCATAATGTTCTTGAATATATTGGAAAACCGGCCAATAATGAAACCACCGCTGTGTATGTTCTCATGGGAATCACGTAGGCAGTCTATTTAATTAATTATGTTATAAAAACTTTTAAAAAAAATGTCTTAAAGAAAAATAAATGTCTCAAGTTCTAAATAATGTTATATATCAAGTTAACAAAATTGTTTTTACTAATAATTGCAAACGTTTTAACTCGATTTCGATATAATCCCTCTATTCAACGATTTACTTACGAATGCTTGCATTTTGCTTGGACTTCTGTAAGATCACTGAACTGAACTGTTCACAAACCAACTGATATCAAGTGCTGGATTCTGTTGCCTTTTATACCTTTAAGATCTGGATCGAGGTAAAATTCAGAGATGACCGACCTTCCCCTCAGCCGGGCGTTAGGCAGGTGTGGTAAATCTTTTACATTCGAAAAAGAACGATTTTTTTAACGCAATTTAATGATTCCATTTATTAGATAACCAACACCCTTGCCATAGGTTATCCCAAGTTCCTCTCTACGTTTGGTGACTTAGCAGAGGTGCCCGGGTTCACGGGGTGAGGTTTACTTAAGATAAAGCTATACGTGAAATCCTATATAGACGCAATTTAGATTAATCTTTAGGACGAATCGGTTTACATTATGAACATCAAAAAATATGCTACGAATAAATTGAAGCTTTTACTAGCTTTTCTGTGTATTGGAATTACAATAAAATTATTATTTACTTAAAAAAAATACAAGCGTAAACCACCAAAAAATATATTTTTTCATGACTTAACTATGAAGTAATAATATAAGAAACAATTTTCAAACAATACCCCCTTTATGGCTAAGACTATTTTTGAGGTTTTGTATGTTCTAACTTTTTTTCATTCTTATAAAATTATGCACAAAATAAAAAAATAAAAAAAAAACACTTTTTCACTTGCCTCGTGCAAAGACGTTTGATTTTAAATTTTGAAGGCATGATAATTGAAATATTTCTAGCGTTTATATTCCTCTTAATCGTGGCGACCCAAATCGGGAGAGACTGGTTGTGGTCCTTTTGACCTCTCCAGCCGGACTCTCTCAACCCGTCGCCTCGTACCGCAGTGGGAGGATGGATTCATACGTTCGTCATTCACTCCCACACGTTTACCTCCAGATTTATACCACCCCTCATTTCTTTTTTCCTTTCCAGAACTTCGTCTCCTTCCTTTCACTCTATATTTGTGTCTCTTGTCTCCCTCTGTGTTATTTGTCATCTGAGTGAGTAGATTTTTATAATTTTATGTGCATATTTGTATATTAACTGAGTTTTAGTATTTGTGTATTAACTGGATTGTTCTCACGTAAGTAAAAAACATCTGTAAAACCAAGTAAAAATACATTATTTATAAATGTTAACGGCTTAGTATAATTTATATCGAAAATCAGAACAACAAATGGAATTAAACAAGCCGAGCTTTAATTTAATTATTGTTCTATATAATAATAATAATATTTGGGTTATTTATAAAGCGCCATTTTCATGAAAAATCAAAGTAATACGATAGACTTACAAATAACATTTAAAATTATAACTAGTGACTTACATCTAAGACTTATATGTCCAATCTATTATTTTACCACCTTCCGTGTTGAAGTATTTTGTTTTAGTGATGTTGTGCTCATTTAGATGTTCTTTGTGTTAAACAAAACAATAAACATGAAAAATATAATTAAAAATTTAGGTCTTTTAATTTTATTTAATTATTTTGTTAAGATTATTTATTATTATCTCAGTTTTCTTTAATTTTGGTTTTTTATGTGAATAGCGCAAAAGAATCCCAACTGCTCCTATCCGTCTGGAGTCAGTGAGACCATGGCATCCCCAATTGGATTATGTTGTGAGGCTGAATGCAGTGGGGAAGGGAAGAAGACGTGGATAAGGAAGATAGGGACGTACCTGGCTAACATGATCTGGTCACCAAACAGGGGTAAAGCAATTTTAAGCATCGTTTCACTTCTGAGTAATGGTATTTCACTTGGGATCTTCCACTACTAATGTATAATTTTTATGAATAAATTATTTTGACATTAAGCACAGATTTGAACCCGTGGCCTCCGGATTCGGAGTCGAGAGCCTTACCACGGAGGCCGTCCATTCTACTATTTATCAACAAAAAAATCCCTTGTGATTCGACGAATTGTATTACATTAAAACTATTACACCTGTGGATAAGAAAATTCGTCATTTCATTCCACGTAAAGAGGTATTTCACAATATTATTACATGAATGTTGTCGACGCCTGGTTATCCATGTAGAGCCCATAAGCCATGTGTAAAGCGTAAAGTAGGTATAACCTTCATAAGTTGTGATAATTTTTATGCTTTTAAACTCCATAGAATTGCGTAAACGGATGAATTCCATTTTTTACGTAATCATTAATTTTTTTTTACATGATTTATATATAATATATATGTAAACGCATGCTTTTTGGTGGATAAATGATCAAAATATGAATAAATTAGTTGATGACGATTGTCGATTGAAGCTTTTGGTGGATAAATGATCAAAATATGAATATTTAAATTGATGATAAACGAATAAATAAGTTGATGACAAATGATCAAAATATGAATACATAAATTTATGATTGTTGATGATGATTGTTGATTGATGCTTTTTGATGGACAAATGATCAAAATATTAATAAATAAGTTGATGACAAATGATTAAAATATGAATAAATAAGTTGATGATTATTGACTGATGATTTTTGGTGGACAAATGATCAAAATATGAATAAATAAGTTGATGATTTTTATTGACTGATGCTTTTTGGTGGACAAATGATCAAAATATGAATAAATAAGTTCATGATGTTTATTGACTGATGTTTTTTGTAGACAAATGATGAAAATATGAATAAATAAGTTTATGATTGTTGATGACGATTGTTGATTGACGCTTTTTGGTGGACAAATGATCAAAATGAAAAATAAATAAGTTGATGACAAATGCTTAAAATATGAATATATAAGTGGATGATAAGATGATTCCCTATCAATTGATTTTCAAACTAATGGATCGTTACCATTATAAAAAAACTATTATATTTATTTGGGCCCTTCTAAACAAAACCATATCCTAGAAATAGAAAACGTACAAAAGAGGTTTAGGCGTAATCTGTATACGAGAGAATATATATACTATCCATTCCTGTATGCGTCGTTGATCTTGACAGGAATGCTCGATTTCAATAACTTAGAAGCCCTCCGAAAAACACTTTTTAAGTTAATTTCTGGAACTATACTCAATCCGTCTATGTAGAAAGAGGTTCCCTAACAAGTATACTCGTGGGAGATCCCGTGCACTTTTGCGTGCTCCTAAAGTGAGGACTTCTGCCTATCAGAAAGCGCTAATCAACAGAGCGACTCAACTGCCACGACATTTCCAATTCACTTACAGACAATTCAGCAACTATCTTTTTAGGTACGTCACAAAATAGTAAAACTGCTCCCATACCTTTTTATACTTATATGTACCTCAAATTTGTAATCTTCTTGGTGATATATTGGTATATAACCGTTTTACGGGAACACGAAAAATAAATAAATATATTCAGTTACTAGATGGATTCTTCCGTTTAAGGACAATCAATTATCGAATTAATCACCTGAGATTTGTAAAACGTACCTATATGTATTTAATTAAGTGCTTTTTATTATTGTGATTTTTCTTTCTATGTTTATCTTAGTGACAAATAGTATCACGATGGTTTTTACCATACTTGTCTCATTAGGACAACGTTGAATTAAGACATAGGCTAAACAAGAATAGTTTTTTTTCAAATTTCATATTATTATTTCCAAAATTATTTCGTATATGGTATGTGAAACAACCTTTCGATGACCTGAAAGACAGTGAGAATAAGGAGAGACAGAGAAGAGCGATATCCGTTAGAGCAGAGGCTACAAGGCGTTAATAAAAAAAAAATCCTAAAGTACCATTAAAATATTGAAAAAAAAATCATTTGATATTGTGGTGGAGGTGTTACAATTTTGGTACGTTGAGGACAAGGATGGACATATACCTACATGGTTGTAAAATAAATACATTTCTTTATTAGACCTTTATTTTGAGGGTTATTTCCACACATGTGTATTTTGTTTTTTTTTTTAAATTTTTTTCTTGATGTTTACAAAACAAATTAAATCGTAAAAATAAATCTATGAAACTACGGGAAGCTCCGTGTGCGTAAACTCTTTATTTGTGCCCTGTCGTGACAATTTCAAAATTTCGTTTTATATTTTGTTCTACGATCAAATTATGATCAATCCGATCGTATCATCATCTTCTTCTTCTTCAATGGTGCTATAGCCCATTTTGAGCCTTGGCCTCCTTTAAGATAAGCCTCCACCGTCCTCTGTCTTCGGCCGTCATCTTCCAATCTGCAACATGGAGTAGTTCTCTTGCATCCTTCCTGATATCCTACCATCTCAGCCTAGGTCTTCCGGGTGTCCTGTTAAAATCTTCTTCGGTACCTACTTGGCATTCGGTGCACATGTCCCATCTTAGCCTTTGGAGCCATAAATGGGTAGAAAGTCTGGGAGCTTGGTAGATATCATAGAGCTCATTATTGTAGCGGATTCTCCATGCCTATACCTCTCGCACCGCTCCTAAGATTCTTCGAAGTACCTTTCTTTCGAAGGCAACCAGCTGTTCCGAAGACGTTTACGACGATTTCTTTAAAATTTGTTTGAAAATGTTTGTAACTTGTTCGAAACATGTGTGTATTTTGAGGAAAAGAAGGCGGGAGAGGGAGAGGAATCCGGAGGAGGAGACGAAAACCAAGGAGGAGGGGCTTTGCGGGAAGGTGGTAAGGCGGAATGGGAACGAGGGAGGGGAAGGGGATACGGGAAGGGGATACGGGAAGGGGATACGGGGAAGTAAGGGAAAGGACACGCAGGGGAGGGTTGACAGAGTGGTGGAAGCAGACCGAGGGGCAGAGGGACGGATTGCAAAGTAGAAATAGAGTAGCGGTAGGGGATAGCAGGAGGTAAATTTGGAAAATCCTTGATTTTCACATTGACAGCTTTTTGTAGCCTGCCTACGTGTCGGAAAACCTTCTGATGTATTCGTGCAAAAGCACTTCAATAAATGGAATTCAAACACAAAAACTTCATTTTTTTTGAGTGGAATTGCAATGCTTGCCGGGTACTCACTAATATTCTAATGACACTCCTTTCTCTATAAATCCACTCTTCATCTTTATTCCAAACAAGAATATTGGAATTTCAGTGGTCCACTTGAGGTAGAAATTTGGGAGTTTAACAATTGTCTTACTCCATATCGGCTCATTCGTATTTTTTTTCTAATGAGGATATACCTAGCACCACTCTTACCATCTGTTTTGGTTATAGTAAGCCGTAACATTCTTGATGAATCGTTGGAGCTGGAAGTATGCGCTTAAGGAATCCTTTAACATAATTAATTATACCGTAGTTTAACACGTATCTAATCAAAATGAAAACAAGTTGACGGCTGCTTGCCCCATAATCGGTAGCCAAGGCTGACGCGACAGTTGTTTCGGCGGTCGCAGTCATTGCCAATAATTGTCATTGATGTCAATGAGTTTTTAATCTAAAGGGGCTGACAAGAAACTACAACAAATAAATAGATATTTTCTTAAATCCAACACGTAGTCAATACCATAATAATAATGATTTTTGTTTTTGTCTTCAACTAACCAGTTAAAGGTAATATCCAAAAGCAAAATGAATATATGTATAAGATCAACACTGCAATTGAAGTGTTTCTTACCGTGCGTGAATACGATTCTTTCACTGCAAATGTAGGGGACCAGCCCCAAAAGGTGAAAATGCTTTATGTCGGTCACGCAAAAGCAATGTTGCACAATGCACGCAAACTAACAGAACTTCAAAATAGTTTTAATGGATAGTGAATAAAAATAATTAATTAAATTGTAGGTATTATTGAGTTCAAAAAATTAAACAAAATAATCATAAATGAACAACTCTACCGCATGACATATTTCCTAATAGAGGTAATGGAATATTATTAATTATTATTGAAAATGTCAAATGACATTTCAAAAATTAAATTTTTCGTAATCTATGTATATAAAAATCAAAATGTGTTTGGGGATTAGTGTATTGTGTATTGCTATATTAAGCACAGGAAATGTTTGAAACTTTCAAAATACCTTCTTAAAACCCCCGCGAAGGTTTTTGGATTATTTTAACCACATCTGAAAAGTTTTTCAACCATCACAAAAATTCTTGCAAAACTGTTAAAAATTTGAGAATGACGTTTCGCAAAACAAAGATTGTCAAATCAGAACTCTCAAAACTCTTAAAATTAATGAATTAATTTGAAGTAGTTAGAGAATAATTTGAATCGAATCAAGAATTATAGAAATTTTAAATATGTACCTTTGTTGGGTACCAAATTTTATTGATTGTTTTTATCATTTTTGATTGTTCTTTTATAATATACAAAAATAAATATTTGTTATATATGAAATATGAAAATTTGAATTTAAAAAATTGTAATAGGTGGCAAGCGAGCTGTTTGAAAACTGAATGTACTGGGACTGAATATTTGAAACGCGGGAGGGAGGTTGGCGGGACGGGGGAGCGGAAAAGTTAAGGCGGGGAAGGGGACGCGGGAGGGGAAAGGGGACGCACGGGAACGGACATGCAGGGAGAAACAATTTATTTATTTGAATATAGCATTGCTACGCATGCCGGAAACCAGCTTGTTCTAAAAAATTGCGTAGTTTCAGTTTAATTTTTTGGAATTAGTCTAAAATAATTTAAGACCTTAGATTAGATAGTTAAGGATATTTTGTTAAATATAAAATAATATCGGTATATCATATAAAGAGACAGCGTTTCAGGATATATTTTTAATTTTTTTAACAGTTTTCAATCAATTTCAAGGTCAAACAAGAAACCACTGAGTTCGAACTAATACATTTTTTGCTAATGTGTTTGAAATGCATATTAAATGGATTAACACATTTTAATACAATACATACTATATTCAAATTGACAATGTGGTTAATGTTAAATATAAATAATTATATGGGATGCAGAGGGCAATGCCGAAACAATTCTGGATAGGAACGGAGTCACTACAGTTAAGCTAATCTTCAAAACAGTCAAATAGACGATTTCGTTCAACTCGGCCGAACAACAATTACATTCATACACTCACACACATACACGCACGGACCATACATTACATAACAATAAAATGTTTATAGAACAACATAATAGGGAGTTTTTAATCTTGTTAGAGATGATTTGAAGGTGGCCAATGATGACATTGTCAAATGAATGGAAGGATTTTTATGTCTCATTAAAATTATAACATATTCTCGGTAAAGCTGAGTTCCCAGCTTACTTTCGATATTTTTTTTAATATTTAACGGAATATAATTTACAAGTCGTGAATCAATTCCAGGAAAATTGAACCGGATTTGATGAAGTGGAAAAGGGCATTTTATTAAACCATTAACAATTTTGAAAATAAAATTTAAATCTGTATTTAGTCTTCTCTGTTCAAGGGTGCTATCGAGCTCGCCTATCGGGCTAGGTATATCAAATGTTGAAATTGTTGAACCGGCTCTATTCGCTGAATATGAACTTTGTAGGTTGGACTCCATATAGAATTTGCGTACTCCAACACCTTGTGGTTGAAGGAACTGTACAGCGTTATTTTTGATTTGGGTTTTTGAAAATATTTACTACTTCTACTAGTTATAAGTGAAATAAGTCATTATCCCTATCGCCAACAGAACTGATAATTTTTAAATCCTAGTAGATGTGGGTACCAATATTTAAAGGAGCAACAATATAATCAATTTAATTTAAAAAAACATAATGCTGTGAGCGTTTCATTTTTCTTTATTTCATAAATAAAACAAAGACCACAAACACACATAAATTACACAACGAGACAACGGAAATTTTTTACTCAGTACATCAGAACACAAGGGTAAGAACAATTTTAACACAAAGATTGAGAGAATGTGGCATTGTAAATATATAAAATAATCAATAAATTAATAACGATTCGATTTACTTATAAATTAATACGTGAAAAAGTAAAACAAAACGATGCCTTTCATCGGCGAGTTTGCGTAGTTAATAGACATCAAAATATAAATTTGAAATTGCTAAGATTGAAGTCTTCAAAAGAAAGCTCTAGATTAATATTGGCCGTCATATGTGACTATCAGATGGAAACCCGTCTCTTTTGCATCTCCGTCAACTACGGCTGGTGGTTGGACAGATTACCAGGAGTTGTGAGAGTAGGAGGGTTGCTCCACCACCTTGGTGTAGACGGGCTCGGAGACCACCTGCTTCACGACTTGCTGCGTATACACGGGCTGGGCGACAACTTGCTTCACGATGGGCTGGGCGTAGACGGGCTGGGCGACCACTTGTTTGTAGACGGGCTGAGCGACTACTTGTTTGTAGACGGGCTGAGCGACGACTTGTTTGTAGATGGGCTGAGCGACAACTTGTTTCACGATGGGCTGAGCGTACACCTGCTTCACAACTGGAGCGGGGTGGGTGATGTGGACCTGGATAAGTGAAGGAAGATTAGAATATATTTACAAAACTTTAGTTTCTTGAAACATTAAACAACTTCCCTCTTTAAAAGTCATAGAAGTCTTGACACACTCGATAGAACAAATTGGAAGAGTATCACTTATATCAAACCCAGTCATTTGATATGACCTGTAAGTCTCAGAAGTGTGTTTCTTTCAGGTGATATTAATCCACCGATAATTTCGTCATGGATGGTAGACCTGAAAGAATAAAAGTGTGTGCTTCAAACCTGGGAGAAGCTAGTGATTGATTTGGCAGCGGGAGCAACAGCCTTGATGATCGGAGCAGCCTGGACATACTGGGGAGCGGCATGGACGATCTGGGGCTGAACGTGCTGAACTTGCTGGACATATTGGGGCTCCACATGTTGGATCAGTTGGGGCTGCACAATCTGCTTGACAATCTGAGGCTGTGAGACCTGGGCATATGCTACGGGGGCGTGAGCCACGGCCTGTGGTTGCCATCCGGAGGACAGTTCGGGGCCCCAGGGCATGGCCACGGCGGCGGCTACCAAAGAAAGGAGGATCTGGAATAAAAGTGAAAAGAAAAAATATATGTTTATATTGGGAATATAAACGGTCTTAATATCTACTTACATAATACATAAAAAATAATGAAAAAAAAGAGAAATTTTTCTTGTTCACCAAATACAAAACACAGACCGAAAAACAAACACTAAATAACATATATGATGACCATATATTTTTGTATACATAAATATAAAATAATATATGGTCATGTCTACAACTGAAGAGAGTAGAAAACAGGCAGTGGAATTGAGTCAGGGAAGTGGAGGAGAATAGTGAGGGGAAAGCCGCTGCCGAGCAATTATACAAAAACCCAAAAAAAATCTAGAATGTAATATTATAGTGAACTTTGGTAACGATAGTAACAAGCAGGCAACATGCACGTTTCTATTTGCAAGTTTATTTTTGTAACAGTTACAGATCTTTTTTTATAAATTCATTTTGATTGGAATTGGAGTTGCATCTATCAATTTAGAATTAGTATTGAAATTGCGAGTGTTCCCAGAAATAAACTAATCAAAGAATCCCAGTAAACAAAAGATTTTTTCATGGTTTGCAGAAAATATTTATACACTAATATATTACAGAGATTACACTATATAAATAGGATGGGCAGAAACTCACTAAGGGACCTAGGAGGACTTCGGGACACTGCCAGCTCAGAATAAACAAGCAGCTGTTGGGAGTGGAAAGCACCAATCGCTGTAGAAAATGTGAAGAGAATGAAAAAACACCGATTCATGGTGTTCGTTCATTCTCTTCACATTTTCTACACTTATTGATGTTTTCCATTCTCATCAGACGCGCTGAATCAAATTACAGTGTAAATAATAATATGTACAAGCCTGTTATTCAATTTTATAATATTGTTTTTTGGATTAAACATAAAATATATTATAATTCTATTAATTCTTTCACATCTTCAGGCATCTCGACAAAGAATATGTTCACGCCTCTGTACATTGCACAGTTGAGAATATGACTGGGAACTTTTGTAAGTGGTAATCTTTTCAGTTTTTATTCGAAGTCTCACAATTTTTTCTCTCTTATTTAAAAAAAAATCCAATATTTAAACTAATTTGGACAATCGATTAAAGAAAATATAAAATTTACAAAATAACAACAAAACTTTTTGTTTATTGATTATTGGAAATTAATTAGTCTCTTTTTTCGTTACAATGCATCCCATAGGCTGTCTTTAGAAGAAAAAAATACCTTGTTCAGGCTTCCTTCTATGGACAAATATAATATCGTTGAGCATTAGGTAGTTTATATAATATGTGGAACGACTGTGGTTTTATAAATGAGCTGCACGATCTTTAAAAAAATATGTTTATTTTGCAGGCTTCTTTGACTAAATTATTTTTTATACACTTTTCACACGCATCGAAAATTTTTCTTTAAAGTTCACAATGAGAAATTTTAAAGTCCAGTCCTTTATCAACATTTACTTTATCAACGTTTTCATCATCGACCGTTAAATTTTACACCATTTTTGGTGTTTTATTCCCAATCACCATACTTCCACGTTTTGTTTCAATTTATTTATTCCTGACCAATCTGCTACGTTTTGCAATAAATCGATTTTTTTACTGTGTCTGTGCACACTTCACTTAAAGAAATATATATTATATTCGTACCAATCAGATCTATTATTGTAATGTGTTATTGATATAATGATATCAATTATGTAAATAGTTAATAACATTGGACGCATGTCCGGCCCTTGAGGAACACCCGGTTTGTTTTCCGTTGGTTCTGATACTGAACATTAAAATTTTCTAAATGTTTTCTATTTTGGAGGTTTCTAAAAAAAATTTAGGGTGACGACATTTGAAAGGCCAATGGATTCTAATTTTTGTAAAAGTCTCATTTTTCCTTTTTATCATTTCAAAGGCTCCTTCAGGATTCAATAGTGAATTGAGTGTTATTCTTCAATTATGCCTCAACGCTGAAAAAGTTTATGAAGTGCTGAAAACCAGCTGCATTCCGGAAAAAATCTAATTAACTAACTAACTAACTAACTGATCAGTGACCCATTTGTCAATAGAATCAATGATATAAAAATTAAATAAAGATGCATAAATTTGTAAAAATCTATTGACAAATAAATGTATTTATTTTATATTATTTATTTGCTGAAGACCCTTCGTGTAATGTGTTTTTTTCTAAATATCCATAGAGTTGTATTTTATTACTATTTCTAGTACTTGCTCGTATTTTGGTAATATTTTGTGATAGTTGATCAAATTGTAGCATTTTTGTTTTAATAACGTTTGTAATAGGGATCACCATAAACCTTTTCCGAATTTGGGGCCCTGTCACTGGAGTCGTATCTCTCACAACTTTAATGGTGTTTACACCTGGGCTTGCATTTGATTTCGTGTGGTTAAGGATTTCGAGAAGTTTTGTCGACCTCAATAAAATATTGCAAATTTTTTCAGAAGAAAAATTTGAAAAGTACCTAGATGTTTTAGAAAACTATTTTTTGGCAGATAAAGTAAGCTATATGAGTCTAAAAAAGTAGTTTGGTTGATCTATTTAAAAATCTACCCTCGGATGTATGTTATCGAATAAATTAAAAAAAAATAATACCTTTGTTAATTCGTCGTAATAACATAAGACATTGAGAATGTAAACCCTGCACCTTTTTCGATTCATTTCGTTCAAATTCCGGATCCATTCAGAAACGTAATTTTTTATTTTAAACGTTAAAATATTAGACTGTAATTTACTTACGAATGCCTGCATTTTGCTTGGACTTCTGTAAGATCACTGAACTGAACTGTTCACAAACCAACTGATATCAAGTGCTTGGTTCTGTAGCCTTTTATACCTTTAACATCAGATCTGGATCGAGGTAAAATTCAGAGATGACCGACCTTCCTCGCAGGCGGGCGTTGGGTGGACGCAGACGCGCCAAATCTTTTACTTTTGAATAAGAAATTAATTATTTTTTATGTAATTATCTTGAAAAATCCATGTGGAATGCATTCATGCACCTACGCATGAATACCAGTGATTTAATCCAGGGGTCCTTAACCCTTGACTAATAGTAGATTTATCGTCATTTTATTACGCAATGTTTGTAGACTAAATTGACAGAGAAAGTGACATAATTTAACATTGGAGCGTCTAAAGGAAGGCGGCTGAGCTTAGATTTCTGCTGGTTCTTCATCGTCCTGGACATTTTCCATTTCCTTTGCTTGAGGGGTTTAATACGTCATATGCCTGATGGTTTGATGAGATCAAACTTTTAAATTGGTAAACATGTTGATTAAAATTATTAAAATTGTTTATTTGTTGTACACTCAAAATAGCGATCTCCAACAGGTAGAAAAACACTTTCGTTTTTATTGCAAGTGTTTATAGTCTACTAAACAGAAAATGAAAACTAGTCGATTGTCTGTTCAAGAAAGAATTTCTAAATTTTAAATGTTTTCAAGGAAATATAAATTTTATACATCGGATACATGCCATAACAGACTTTATAATTAGGTACATAATCAGGTCATTCTCCAGTGGTTGGTGTTATTATTAAGCTTCACAGTTGTATAGCTTTGTTGAATTTGGCAGCCAACTCTGGTCTGGAGCCTCAAAATACATGAAAAAACCCTCGAATCTCTTCAGAAACTGGTGGTTAGTTTGATAGATTCACCTATCTTAACAAACGGATTGCAATCTTTAGAGCACAGGTGTCGGTTGGAAATGCTGTCATTTTTCTACTGGTATTTCAATGTAAGATACTCCGAGGAACTAACGTCACTGATCCTTTCGGCACCAGTGCACAGTCAGGAAACACGTTGAACGCGCTCCCAACATTTGTATACTTTGATATTTGTCAAATAGAAACGGGTCGTTTTTTATACGATTTGTTCAAGGGTTCAAAAGCTCGGCAGTGGAACGATTTGCCGGCTTCTGTGTTTTCTCCTTGCTACATGGGTCTCTTAAAGACCCAGGTTCACTCTATCCTTTCCACAAAAAGAACTTCAACACAGCTGTCTCAAAGTTGACATGAATGATGGTTGTAGGAAATTCAAAAATGAAAAAAATATTAAATTTCGAAACCCGGTAATGTTTTTTTTTCTTTAATTAAAAATAGTATCATTTTTCAATAAATCGATATAATTTATCCCTGATTCGAGTCTCACAAGTTATTATACTATTGCCGACACCTGTGTATCCATGTAGAGTCAATATGCTATGTGTAACGTGAGTAGGTTCACCCAAAGAACTACCATCGTCTGATTTGGAGCAAACCTAGATTAACCCAATGCGAAGGTACATTAAGAAATCCTTCCATTGCAATAAATTAAATTCATCAATAAGTATCGCAGACCGATATCAATTTTTAATGAACGTGTTTTTCTTATATTTTCTATCTCTTTAAATTATAAAATTTTTAAGTGTTGTCTACATAAACAAAAATTAATGTTTGTATGTCTGTTTTATCTCTATATAATACTAGACCCTTGGACGGATCTGTATCAAAATTTCCATCTCTTTTAACTTCTTTGCTTCGTTATTTCGTTACTGGTAAGAGTGCTGCTCTGCATAATTGATTCAGAGCACGGTGAAGAGTGCTATGATTATAGCCAGCTCCGATAGGACAGGGCAAAAGAAAAAAGAAGAGGAATCTGTAAAATCTTTCGCAAAACATAGTCAACTTCTCCAGGCTATTCCAAGTTTCTCTATAGTATAAATGTGTAAGAAAATGATAGTTGGGTTCTATGTTTTTGGAGATGTTGTGGGGATGGTATTTTTAAGGAAAGGAAGGAATGAACTTAGGTGCTGATGAGGCCCATGTTGTGAAATAGGGGAAACCCACTAAAGTTGGCAGTCATTCCACAGCCAAGTGGTTCAGTTCAAGGGTTTGTCGAATAACGACTCGTTATCAAATAGAAAAGTAAACCATGTTTCTATTTTTCATGTGATGATTTAAAATTTTGGTTTTAAACAAAATGTATGTATTTACAAGTAACATTTTAGGCATTCTATTTTTTTTCTACAATTTGTGAGAACTTTATACAAGTAAGCAGAATAATCTGAGACATAGCAATCTGGGCACGCATCGTTTGTTTTGCTAACGTATTTAATATTAATTTTTCTAATAACACGTTTCTGATATCTGAGTTCAAATATCGTATGAATGTCACGTTTTCTTAAGAAATGAGATTTTGTTCAACTGCAAAGGTTCATTAAATTCTGGGTAATTCCGGGTTCTTTCAATCGATGTAAGTACTAAGAAAATCATATTGGTTTATTAGACACACCTAACTACCATTCATTTAAACTCCTTTAAAAAGAAGTCTATATTTGCTCTTTTCTAATGATCTGTAAAGCGGTGTTAAGAAATTCTGTTAGTGGCTTGAATAAATTATTTATCCCTACGAAGCGAATGAATGGACTGCAATAATTGAAGAGATTATTAGAGAGGTGTAATGTGGGCATGTCCTTGTGATAAAGGTAAGCTCATTTTTTCCTTATTTCTGGCTAATGAATCAAAAATTATCAAAAAATTTCGAAATTAATTTTTTGAAAAGAAAATCAATTTATTTGACCTGTCTGGTGTCTAGAATTTAATTCATTATTGGTGTAATGTGACATAATTAATATAACAATCAGTCTGTGATTAGTTCTCACATTATTTTAGTTGTCTAAGGGTTCTTCGGGTCACATGGTGTTGTTTTCGAGACGTGCCGAAGGTAGATGTGCAGAATCATTATAAGCTTAAAGCTGCGCAGACAAAATCTAGCTTTCAGCCAGGAAAGACTTAATAAATTACGATACGTCAATAACAGTCATTGAGATCTAAAGAACCTAAGGACGGGTTGTTTCAAAAAATTTGATGGATTCATCAAATATTTGAAGTTGATTTTCACGTTTTGTGTAAGTTCTATTCAAGTTCTGTGATTATTTCAGTATTGTGAAGCAACTGTCCTATAACTATATAATAACAAAACTTGGAAAGAACTTACACAGAACGTGAAAATCAACTTCAAATATTTGATGAATCCATCAAATTTTTTGAAACAACCCATCCTAAGTCTTTCAAAAAGCATCTTGGAGAAGATGGTCCCAGTTTGTATAAATAGTGAATGTCTCTGGAGAGAGAATTACAGAAATTACAATTAGTGTTTTTTTTTACATAACACTTCTTGAAATTGTCTGTTCAGCGGTTGTAATTTAGAATGAAACTTTGTCAGTTTCCATATCAAATTAATGATATCCAAGAGTCAATCTAAGCCAATATCCAACGAATGGGCCAATGTTTGCATTTTTATATGAATTTATTTTCCAATGTAAAAAAAAAAAAAAAAAAAGGTACCTACTTTCCCATGTGAAACTTGTTTTGATATGGTGTGAGTAGAATTGATCATACGTGCTACACAAAATCTATGCAGGTTGATTTTTGCAGTGTCTATGGAATGTTCGCAATAAATCAAGTACCTATCCACCAATGCTCAGATGGATATCTAGGACTATTTTAATGACTTTATATTTTTATTATAGGTTCAATTTTTTTTGTTCATTTGGCACAGAGTCTTTGAATTTTTTTTTTACATTAATTCCATACAGAAAGAAGGCACTGAGAAAAATGATTTCCCTCAGGGCCTATGTCATCTGTGTGGAGGGTTTATTAGAGGAGAGGATGGAGTGAACAAGATTATTGAAGAAACTAGTATTGTAGGAGGGAGGAAACACTGAGGCCGACAAATCGTACTGACGACAAGTTGAACTAAAGAACGAATCGTAGAAACGACCCGTTCTCGTGTGACAAATTTCAACCGTATACACATGTTGAGCGCGTGTTCGGCGTGTTTCTTGACTTTGCACCAGTGCCGAGGAGATCAATGACGCTAGTCCCACAGAGCATCTTTCATTTGCAATTCCAGTAGAACAAGGACAGCATTCCCACCCGATGTCTGTGCTATAAGGATTGCAATCCATTTTCGATCCCTTTTAGACGTAATCAGACATGATTAGGTACGTCTAAAAGGATAATTGTTGATATTATACAAATTCTCATATAGGCATATTCACAAAATACTAGCTAAAACGATATTATCAATTAATCTTTACCACGAATTGTTTTATATTATAAATACAATAAATACGCATTGATTAAATTGAAGCTTTTTCTACCGTTTCCATTAAGTAGAACTAAAATAAAATTAATAGTTACTTTATAAAAAATATAAGCGTAAACTACTAAAGAATGTGTTTTTTTATTAGAAATGTATGAACGCATACAAGAAACAACTTAAAATAATATAAAATAGTGGCTAAAATTATCTGTAATAGTTTCCATTGATTTAATAATTCAATATGTAATTTATATAACACCTCTGTATACTTATATATCTATATTAAATAAAAAAATAATTTTTTTTTTATAAAAACTTGAAAAAAAAAAAATGATAATTTCTTCTAAAATTTTTCACAAAATCAATAAAAAAATCAGAGAGTGCATTTCCCACGCGGTAGAAATGTAACTAGAAGTGAATAATGATGTCTTTTTTTTTTCTTATGCCTGTTTATTTTAAAGTGGTTTGAAGATTGGATATTAATTTCACAAAAATAAAAATGTTCATTTTTTTTGGATTTCGTAGGATTCCAGCCTCCGTTCGCTGGATGTCTGTCTCTCTGACCGCTGAGATTTGTCAGGTGCCTTAGCCGCTCCACTATCGGAGGCTCGCGCCTAGCCGTGAATTTACCACATTGTATTAAAATCGAGGACCCGTCAAATAATAAATTTTGGTGACGCACTTCCGTTTCATCCGAATTTCAAATCACAACGGGGCTATAGAAGTTTCACTTCAAAAACTTCTACGCTTGAAATCGTGAGACCTCCAAACTGCGTTTGCTAAGCGATTTTTATGCATTTAATCTATATTCGTGAGAATAAAAGGAACACAAAGAATACATACATTTTTGGCTTGTAGCTTCCTCTTAACTAATAGACATCCTCCGTGGTTTAGTTGTCGAAATCCTCTGTTACAAATGCGGAGGCCGTAATTAAATTTTATTTGATTTTTTGGTGTTATTTCACGTTTTGTTTGTTTAGTATATATAATATATTTAGTATATTTGCGGCACATTCCAGAGTGGTACACTATCAGTATTGCCCTATAGACCACCATCCATCAGCGAAAAGTTGCTTGAAATGACTTTAGCCGTGTTTGGTGACCAGCTCTGATTAGCTAAGCACTTCCTCATCTTCCACTTACAGTCTCCTTCCTCTCCCCATTAATTTAATAAGTCATTTCATATCCCAATAGGGGTAAATTTTATTTTTTTATTTTGAAATTTTTTTTATATGAAATACCGTACAAGAGTCCCAACTGCTCCAGTGAGACTATGGCATCGCCAAATGGGGTATGTTGTGAGGCTGAAGGTAGTGGGGAGGGGAAGGAGACAGGGAAGAGGAAAGTGGGGAAGTACCTGGCTATTCAGATCTGATCACTAAACACGGCTAAAGCCATTTCAAGCAACGTTTCAATTCTGAATGGTGGTCTTACACTAGGGCGATACTGATAGTATCTTCCACTCTGAAACGTGCCGCAAATATACTATATATTATTTTAAATGAATAAATTGTGAAATAACACAAATGTATCAAATAAAATTTATTTGCGCACGCTGGGTTCGAACCCGCGACCTTCGGATTGTGAGTCTTACCTCGGGACCACGGAACTACAGTTAGTTAGCTCGGCTGAGTGACCAGTGACGACATGTGGAAGAATTTTTTTTGTGTGATTTTGAAGAAAAAAAATCACCGGAAAAAAAAATTTCATTTACACTTTTTAATTAAAAATTTCATTTACACTCCAAATAATTTCAGGAAACACTGATTAAAGTAAATCAAGTACAAGACCCTATCAAGGTATGAGATTTCAAGAAGCTGTAGAAAGTGTGATTCATTCGTTTTCCCACAGTCCGTAAAGTTGGAATTCTTCGGACAATATGAGTAAATAATGTTTTAATCACAACACCCATAAAATTTCATCAAAGACAATGCGAAATATATATTATTTTTTCAATTTTATGTTTTTAAGTATATCCCTCACTCTAGAACAGAGGTTCCCAAACTTTTTTTCCTCGTAGACCATTTTCAAAATTTTACTGGTCTCGCTTACCGGTCACCCCCTGCTGGCACATTCTACCATATTCCCAAAGCTAGACACGCGTTGTACTGGCGAGGTGTGGTCTGTCACATCAGAGCAGTACCGGATCTACGACTTTTCAAACGGGTGCAAAATGGGCCAGTATTCGAGATTATATTTGCCACAACGGAGGGGGCGTAATGGGATATTGGACGGGGGGCGGGATGGGGTATGAGTATGTTCCCATCCCGGTACAGTACACCCATATCCCATTACGGCTCCCCTTGCCTAGCTGGGCGTTTTAAGATCTCATGCATAACCGGTACGATAATGTGCACTGTACGCCAGTCGCTCTGTTGTGGAGGGGGCGTAATGGGGTATGAGACGGGGGATCGCCTCAATCGAAACCAGTTCGTGGACCCCCAGTTAAAACTTTTGAACCCCCATTTCTTTATCGCGCCTACGTGGACCCCCGTCGGGTCTCCCGTGGACCCCAGGGGTCTACCTGGATCACTTTGGGAATCACTGCTCTAGAATCTAGAAGACAATTTGGGTACCGCAGCCCGGGGAACCATTTATTGGATAACCAACACACCTGCCGTAGGTCACCCCAAGTGGTTCGCTAAGTTTGGTGACTTAGTTTAGTGCCCGGGTTCATGGGGTGAGATTCGTCTAGGTCTTGGCGGCGGATGCGTCTGTCCACCTACTGCGTGCCGGATAGGAAGAGAATGGTTGAGGGAGAATTTTTGAACTCTCCAGCCGGACTCTCCCGATTCATCGCCTTGCACTGCAGTGGGAGGGATGGATTCATACGATCATCACTTCTGGACACACTTAAAATAATTTTTGTAACAAAATTGTAACATAATTTGAAGATTTTTCGACCGCCACTCTGGGCACATGCCTGCATCTATACTAATATTATAAAGAGGAAGGATTTGATTGTTTGTTTGTTTGTTTGTTTGTTTGTTTGTTTGTTTGCATCGAATAGGCTCCGAAACTACTGAACCGATTTGAAAAATTCTTTCACTGTTGAGAAGCTACACTATTCCCGAGTAACATAGGCTATATTATAATTTTAAAAAAATAGCGATCCTTACTAAAACTCCAATAATGTAACCCAAGGTGTAAAAAAATTACCTAAAATATTCTTTACATCGCTAGCGCTGCGAAAACCATTGATGATAGAATAAAATAATGTACTACGACTTTGCAGAACACATCATTATCTACAAAAAGTGTCGCGACAGCATATGTCTAACTATTATAGTTATGCCACAATAAGTGTTCTTTTATTTTAAAAATTTAATTGAAATGCCGCCGCTAGAAAAGACTCTTTATTTATATCTTCGTATTAATTTTTATCAAAATAAATTATTTTATATTCGAGACTGCCTTAATGCCTTTATATTACTTTTTGAATTATTCAATTCGGACATCCCATCTGAAAGATATCACGAGTTTAAAATTGTAAGTATTATACGATGTAAGCGTCACTGGGGTTCGGACCGTACGAGAGGACACCAACAAACAATCAAATCTTTCCTATCTTATATATAAAAATTAAAATTTGTTTGTTCGTATTTTATGCGCTGCCATACCGTTCATCCGATTGCGATGAAACTTTGGTGATTTGTTGTGCGCACGCCCGCAAAGGATAAAGGCAAGTTCTTGCGTTATTAAATTTGAATTAATGAAAATGTGCTTATTACATATATTTTAGCGGCAAGGAGGAAAGGCAGGGGGGAGGGGGAGGTGGGATACCTGGGTGGGAAAACGAGGGATGGGAAGGCGGGGAAGGTAGAAGGGAAACGTGAAAGGGGAAGGGGACTCGGGAGATGAACGGGGACGCACGGGAAAGGACATTCAAGGAGAATCAATTGATTTCTTTGCATTGCAACGCAAGCCGTGCTTTGTGCTTTCAGTTTTAGCTTTAAGCTTTGAACTTTAAGCTTTGAGCTTTGATTTTTGAGCTTTAAGCCTTGAACTTTATGCATTCAACGTTAAGCTTTACGTGTTGTTTAAGCTTTGAACTTTAAGATTTGATATTGAATTTTAAGTATTGAGCTGTGTGCTTTGAGATTTGTGTTTTGAGCTTTAACTTTAAGCTTTGAGCTTTGAGCTTTAAGCTTTGTGCTTTGAGATTTGTGTACTGAGCTTTAACTTTGAGCTTTGAGCTTTATTTTTAATTTTTGTGCTTTGAGTTTTAAGCAGTTTAGAGCTTTGATATTAAGCTTAAACTTTGGCCTTTAAACTTTGAACCTTGCTTAAAGCTTAAGCTTTAAGATTGAGCTTTAAGCTTTAAGTTTAATGTTTGAGCGTTATGTTTTCGGCTTTAAGCTTTGAGCTTTAAGCTTTGAGCTTTGCGCAAAGCACGAGGCTTAATGCTAAAAGCTCAAAGCTTAAAGCTCAAAGCTTGAAGCTCAAAACATAAAGCTCAAAGCTTAAATCTCAAAGCCTTAAGCTCAAAGCTTTAAGCTCAAGGCTTTAATCACAAAACTTAAAGCTTAAAGCTCAAAACTCTAAGCTAAAAGCTCAGCTTAAAGCTCAAAGCTCAAAGCTTGAAGCTCAAAGCTTAAAGCTCAAAACTTAAAGCTCAAAGCTTAAATCTCAAAGCTTTAAGCTCAAAACTTTAAGCTCAAGGCTTTAAGCTCAAAGCTTTAAGCTCAAAGCTTTAATCACAAAACTTAAAGCTCAAAGCTTTAAGCTCAAGGCTTTAATCTCAAAGCTTAAAGCTCTAAACTTAAAGCTCAAGCATAGTGCTCAAAGCTCATGGCTCAAAGCTTAAAGCTCAAAGTTTCAAGCTCAAAGCTTGAAGCTCGAGGCTTTAATCTAAATGCTTAAAGCTCAAAACTTAAATTCAAAGCTTAAAGCTCAAAGCTCGAAGCTCAAAGCTTAAAGTTCAAAGCTCGAAGCTCAAAACTTGAAGCTCAAAGCTTAAATATCAAAGTTTGAAGCTCAAAGCTTAAAGCTCAAAGCTTAAGGTTAAAGCTCAAAGCTTAACCCTTTAAGCTTTGAGATTCAAGCTTTGCGCTTTAAAATTTTTAAAGCTCAAAGCTGAACCCTTCAAAAATTTTAAAGCGCAAAGCTTGAATCTCAAAGTTTAAAGCTCAAAGCTTAACCCCTCAAGAATTTGGCGTATTTTGTCAAAAGGTATAAATGTTTCGATATATATCGACTTTGCAATAAAAATTCAAATAAATGGAATATTTGTAAACGTATCCAAAAACTAAATACTGGTTTTGAAAGGTGGTGAAATACGCTTAAATATATGGTATTATTAGAAATTACAAAAAAAAAATTTAAATTCAAATTTTTTTAATGTTTTCTTTAAAAAAATTTAAAAATGCTCAACTGACATTTTTGATATTAAAATTACTGATCTATAGAAAATGTGTTTGTTTCTGTTTATGTGTGTGAGATGTTTTGCGTTGCTAAACCGTTCATCCGATTGCGATAAAACTTTGGGGATTTGATGTGTGCAAGCCCGCGATGGTTTCTATACGTATATAGTGAGTTCTGGCATCATCTGGGACGAATGGGAAAGGGTTAGTAGAACGAATTTTTTTCTTTATTGAGTGGCATAGCATATGCCGGGAACTCGCTATTGTATTTAAATGCCTGTGTCAGAATTTGGTAAAATTGAATTATGTAATAGAAAGTACCTACCCTAAAATTCTAAATCTATACTAATATTATGAATGCGAAACTGCGTGTGTTTGTTTGTTACGCTTTCACGCATAAACTAATAAACCGATCTTAGAATTTTTTTCACCAATAGAAAGCTACATTATATGCGAGTAATATAGGCTATAAATAATGGTAAGTTCTGGCGTACGAAATTATAAATATTAATATATTTTATTTATTTTACGTTTTCTGTCGAAAATGGCGAGTTATTGCTAACGTCAGAAGAAAAGCAAAACAAATCGTTGCCGTGAAAACCATGTTGATATATATATTTTTTAATTCGGGCATCGTAGTTACTATTTATCTCTAAAAAATGAATCGCCGAAATGTATTTACGCGCATGACTTACGAACGACTGCACCTAATTGGATTTTACTACTGGTGAGCTCTGGCATTATGAAATATGCAAAAGGTGGCATTCGAGCTGTTTGAAAACTGAATATACCGGGAAAGAATGCATGAAATGCGGGAGGGGGACTCGGGTAGGGGGTTCGCGGGAGGGGGAGGAGGGAAACCCGGGAGGGGAAGGGGAATCTGGGAGGGGGAACCTAGGAGGGGGGAGGGGAGCTTGGGAGGGGGGTTCGCGGGACGGGGAAAGGGGTAGTGGAGTGGGGGGAGGGAAGGTGGAAGAGGCGGAGTGGGAACGCGAGAGGGGAAGAGGACGCGGGAGAGGAAGGGGAGGCGGAAGGGGAATGGGACGAATGGGAAAGAACACGCAGGAGAAAACAATTTATTTATTAAATGGCATGGCAACGCATGCCGGGTACCAGCTAGTTGTTTATATAATTGCAATAGGTGCGACAGAAGCGTCTGCCGCCGAGACCACCTCACTCCGTGATGTTAGGTCACCAAAGACAGCGAACCACTTGGGGTGATTTGTGTCAGAGGAGTTGGTCATCGCTGAAAACTAATGCGTCGTAGCCTTGCCCACTGCTATACTGTTATACTTCTTTTAGAAGGTAATGCGAAGCCGACAATCTTTGCTGTGTAAAACAGGTTAAGTTCCGGTCTCTTTTAGGATGTTGATATGGTATATATACGGATGTGCCCTGCGTAACTTTGGTTCAATCAACGCGTATTTGTCATTTTGTTAACTGGGATTGATATATATTGTAAGTTTAAAAACATAAAAAAGGTAAAATAATTTAAAGGCACTACTAACAAGCCATGTGTTTGGCGTAGCAGGATATTATTTCAATTGTTTCATTATAAATCTTTAAAAAAGTTATAGGTATCAGTGTTTTTAGTAAGTAGTTTAAGAAAACATTCTAGAGGTCTAATAATTATGGATATTATTATTTCGATCATGGTAGAAATCTGTGTACGAAATTAAGATAGTTATTTTATAGAAGTTTTAATTTTTTTTACTAGCTCCACACATGAGGCTCTGAGGAAAATAAATCCCTATGTCATCTATAAATCCCTATGGATGCTGTGTCGACGGTCTTTTTAGGAAAAGGAAGGAGAGGAAGTTCTGGAAATGAAAAAGGTATGAGGGGTGTATAGGAATCTGGAGTCAATGGGTCTAGGAGTGACGGACGTATGAATCCATCCCTACCACTGCGGTCAACTTGAGAGGTCTAGGTTAGGTCTCCCTCATCTATTCTCTCCCGATCCGACCCAACACGCAGTAGGTGGGCAAACCCATTCGCCGCCAAGACTTAGACAAACCACACTCATGAATCCAGGCATCCCTGCTAAGTCACCAAACGTTGAGAACCACTTGCAAGCAGGAGTGTGGGTTATCCAATAAATGGTTCCCGCGGTACCTATACCCACCAAATTGACGACTTCCTTTACAATAATGTGATGTTCTTCTTTAAAATTTAGGCAAAAACATAGAAGTTGAATATTGGAGATTTGGCATTAGAGGTAAATTAATGAGTTGTGCAATTGATTTGATACATTTAATACAAGTTGTACGAGAATGAGCAGGAAACATAAGTTAGTAAAATATGGGAGTTGTATTTCAATCAAAATAACTCCACACGTTACAAAATAAAATATTGATTGATTTTCTCACTTTCATATCCAGCTGCGTAGGAAACAGTGGCAGTCGGTGAATTTTTTTTTTAAAGCAGGTTCCTAATAATAATGAAGGAAAAAACTTTGTATATAACGATAGTCAAAAATTCATAATAAATAGATTGCGAAAGATGACAAGAATGCTCCAGGAACTTATCTGGAAATCTTCAATCCAAAAACTAAAAATCACAATTTTTATAAATGATTTATTTTTAAACTTATTTAAGTTCCTCTTTTTTTATCAAAGCTCTCGTGTGCAAAAAGTGACAACCTGCCAAGGAGGAGATATTTGCATTTAGGTAGGTACTTTGTACATGTAGTCTCCTCGAACATTTGTAGTAAATACACGTACTCTAAAAAATGTACTCTTCTATAGCATAAATCAAAAATTCACTTTTTTGATCTACGAGGCTCATTCAGCGATTATACGTTTGCCCACTTACTACATGGCGGGCCGGATCGGGAGATGGTTGAAGTAGATCTCTCTAACCGGACTCTGTCGACCCACCGCCTTGTACCGCAGTGGGAGGGATGGATTCATACATCCGTCACTCCCGGGCACATTGAACCCAGATTCTACCCCTCTGTACCTTTTTCCTTCCCAGAACTTCTTCTCATTTCCCCAAACCCCCCCCCAAACAGCTTCTCCCAAGATGACACAGGCCCTGAGGGTTTTTTTTTCTTCGTTTTTACATCAGGGCCTCTGATGTAAAAATGATGAAAAAAAGTGAATCTAATGTAAAAAGTTATCAGGTGTTTTTGAGATAGAGACAGTTTGCATTGCCCCAATAAGTCTCTCCCATGATTATTTTAGTTCCTTTTGAAGCTCACGAGGGTTAACAAAGGGTATTCGGCCATGACTCCTGGTTCTTGTCTCCTCACCAAGGTCTGAAATTATTGTAAAATATTGTCTTCGCCAACGTTTACATAATTTTCCTTGCTTGATAACCTCTTCCTGTCAAGCAATTGTTAACCAATTGTCAACCAGAGTGGTTAAATAACATTGCATTTATAATTGTGTTCTTTGTAATCACCACAACACAAGGTATGTCAATATTTATTCATATAATGTCCAGCATCCCTTTTCCAACAATATACCAACCGCCACTGGTCCATGTGCATTATTAATTGCTACATTTACAAATAAGATTAATAATTACCTGAAATGATTGCCTTTTCAAATGTGATCGACTTACATATTCGAATGCTATGCTCGCAATTAGTAAATGCAGCCTTGCTCTAATATACGCCTACTGAGACGTGATGTCTGGGCTTGGTTCTTTTGAATGATGTCTTGCTATTCTCTAATTCCAATTTATATCTAATGTGCAATAAATATTGTCAACTTATGCTCATTGGCCATAAACCGTAAATTGATTGCACAAAATACTTAAAGTTTAAGAAGTTGCGTTTTCACTATCAGAATTAATATTTTTTTCTGAGACATTATTGTGATACCAGAGGTAAACCCCCTCGTAGAATATTGCGTCTTTTGTCACCACATCGTCTTCTAGCAGGTACCTACATGCATGTGAATACCACACACTACAGCCAATAGCAGCCTTACTTATAAAAAAGCACTTGCCAATCGTTGATTTTGGAGTTTATAAGATTTTTTGGCCTTTATATTGGATACTAGCTGGTACCCGGCATGCGTTGCCATGCCATTTAATAAATAAATTGTTTTCTCCTGCGTGTTCTTTCCCATTCGTCCCATTCCCCTTCCGCCTCCCCTTCCTCTCCCGCGTCCTCTTCCCCTCTCGCGTTCCCACTCCGCCTCTTCCACCTTCCCTCCCCCCACTCCACTACCCCTTTCCCCGTCCCGCGAACCCCCCTCCCAAGCTCCCCTCCCCCCTCCTAGGTTCCCCCTCCCAGATTCCCCTTCCCCTCCCGGGTTTCCCTCCTCCCCCTCCCGCGAACCCCCTACCCGAGTCCCCCTCCCGCATTTCATGCATTCTTTCCCGGTATATTCAGTTTTCAAACAGCTCGAATGCCACCTTTTGCATATTTCATAATGCCAGAGCTCACCAGTAGTAAAATCCAATTAGGTGCAGTCGTTCGTAAGTCATGCGCGTAAATACATTTCGGCGATTCATTTTTTAGAGATAAATAGTAACTACGATGCCCGAATTAAAAAATATATATATCAACATGGTTTTCACGGCAACGATTTGTTTTGCTTTTCTTCTGACGTTAGCAATAACTCGCCATTTTCGACAGAAAACGTAAAATAAATAAAATATATTAATATTTATAATTTCGTACGCCAGAACTTACCATTATTTATAGCCTATATTACTCGCATATAATGTAGCTTTCTATTGGTGAAAAAAATTCTAAGATCGGTTTATTAGTTTATGCGTGAAAGCGTAACAAACAAACACACGCAGTTTCGCATTCATAATATTAGTATAGATTTAGAATTTTAGGGTAGGTACTTTCTATTACATAATTCAATTTTACCAAATTCTGACACAGGCATTTAAATACAATAGCGAGTTCCCGGCATATGCTATGCCACTCAATAAAGAAAAAAATTCGTTCTACTAACCCTTTCCCATTCGTCCCAGATGATGCCAGAACTCACTATATACGTATAGAAACCATCGCGGGCTTGCACACATCAAATCCCCAAAGTTTTATCGCAATCGGATGAACGGTTTAGCAACGCAAAACATCTCACACACATAAACAGAAACAAACACATTTTCTATAGATCAGTAATTTTAATATCAAAAATGTCAGTTGAGCATTTTTAAATTTTTTTAAAGAAAACATTAAAAAAATTTGAATTTAAATTTTTTTTTTGTAATTTCTAATAATACCATATATTTAAGCGTATTTCACCACCTTTCAAAACCAGTATTTAGTTTTTGGATACGTTTACAAATATTCCATTTATTTGAATTTTTATTGCAAAGTCGATATATATCGAAACATTTATACCTTTTGACAAAATACGCCAAATTCTTGAGGGGTTAAGCTTTGAGCTTTAAACTTTGAGATTCAAGCTTTGCGCTTTAAAATTTTTGAAGGGTTCAGCTTTGAGCTTTAAAAATTTTAAAGCGCAAAGCTTGAATCTCAAAGCTTAAAGGGTTAAGCTTTGAGCTTTAACCTTAAGCTTTGAGCTTTAAGCTTTGAGCTTCAAACTTTGATATTTAAGCTTTGAGCTTCAAGTTTTGAGCTTCGAGCTTTGAACTTTAAGCTTTGAGCTTCGAGCTTTGAGCTTTAAGCTTTGAATTTAAGTTTTGAGCTTTAAGCATTTAGATTAAAGCCTCGAGCTTCAAGCTTTGAGCTTGAAACTTTGAGCTTTAAGCTTTGAGCCATGAGCTTTGAGCACTATGCTTGAGCTTTAAGTTTAGAGCTTTAAGCTTTGAGATTAAAGCCTTGAGCTTAAAGCTTTGAGCTTTAAGTTTTGTGATTAAAGCTTTGAGCTTAAAGCTTTGAGCTTAAAGCCTTGAGCTTAAAGTTTTGAGCTTAAAGCTTTGAGATTTAAGCTTTGAGCTTTAAGTTTTGAGCTTTAAGCTTTGAGCTTCAAGCTTTGAGCTTTGAGCTTTAAGCTGAGCTTTTAGCTTAGAGTTTTGAGCTTTAAGCTTTAAGTTTTGTGATTAAAGCCTTGAGCTTAAAGCTTTGAGCTTAAGGCTTTGAGATTTAAGCTTTGAGCTTTATGTTTTGAGCTTCAAGCTTTGAGCTTTAAGCTTTGAGCTTTTAGCATTAAGCCTCGTGCTTTGCGCAAAGCTCAAAGCTTAAAGCTCAAAGCTTAAAGCCGAAAACATAACGCTCAAACATTAAACTTAAAGCTTAAAGCTCAATCTTAAAGCTTAAGCTTTAAGCAAGGTTCAAAGTTTAAAGGCCAAAGTTTAAGCTTAATATCAAAGCTCTAAACTGCTTAAAACTCAAAGCACAAAAATTAAAAATAAAGCTCAAAGCTCAAAGTTAAAGCTCAGTACACAAATCTCAAAGCACAAAGCTTAAAGCTCAAAGCTCAAAGCTTGAAGTTAAAGCTCAAAACACAAATCTCAAAGCACACAGCTCAATACTTAAAATTCAATATCAAATCTTAAAGTTCAAAGCTTAAACAACACGTAAAGCTTAACGTTGAATGCATAAAGTTCAAGGCTTAAAGCTCAAAAATCAAAGCTCAAAGCTTAAAGTTCAAAGCTTAAAGCTAAAACTGAAAGCACAAAGCACGGCTTGCGTTGCAATGCAAAGAAATCAATTGATTCTCCTTGAATGTCCTTTCCCGTGCGTCCCCGTTCATCTCCCGAGTCCCCTTCCCCTTTCACGTTTCCCTTCTACCTTCCCCGCCTTCCCATCCCTCGTTTTCCCACCCAGGTATCCCACCTCCCCCTCCCCCCTGCCTTTCCTCCTTGCCGCTAAAATATATGTAATAAGCACATTTTCATTAATTCAAATTTAATAACGCAAGAACTTGCCTTTATCCTTTGCGGGCGTGCGCACAACAAATCACCAAAGTTTCATCGCAATCGGATGAACGGTATGGCAGCGCATAAAATACGAACAAACAAATTTTAATTTTTATATATAAGATAGGAAAGATTTGATTGTTTGTTGGTGTCCTCTCGTACGGTCCGAACCCCAGTGACGCTTACATCGTATAATACTTACAATTTTAAACTCGTGATATCTTTCAGATGGGATGTCCGAATTGAATAATTCAAAAAGTAATATAAAGGCATTAAGGCAGTCTCGAATATAAAATAATTTATTTTGATAAAAATTAATACGAAGATATAAATAAAGAGTCTTTTCTAGCGGCGGCATTTCAATTAAATTTTTAAAATAAAAGAACACTTATTGTGGCATAACTATAATAGTTAGACATATGCTGTCGCGACACTTTTTGTAGATAATGATGTGTTCTGCAAAGTCGTAGTACATTATTTTATTCTATCATCAATGGTTTTCGCAGCGCTAGCGATGTAAAGAATATTTTAGGTAATTTTTTTACACCTTGGGTTACATTATTGGAGTTTTAGTAAGGATCGCTATTTTTTTAAAATTATAATATAGCCTATGTTACTCGGGAATAGTGTAGCTTCTCAACAGTGAAAGAATTTTTCAAATCGGTTCAGTAGTTTCGGAGCCTATTCGATGCAAACAAACAAACAAACAAACAAACAATCAAATCCTTCCTCTTTATAATATTAGTATAGATTTTGAGTGCATATATTTGGCGCCTGTCGAAAAAACGTTTTTTTTTTTTGTTAATATATTCTAAGTATAACAAATAAGTATAAACCACAAATAGTTTTGACCTTTGTTTGATATTAATAATTTAGTAATGAAAATACCAGGAGCCCATAATAACTGAAGAGGTTACCGAATTCTTAAGTTTATTAAAAAAAACTAACGGTGTAGCACGATTGTACAATACAAAATTATGGAAGATCTACCAGGAGCACAATAGCATGAAGAGGTGACACTTTTTTAAAAAAATATACGCCTATCAATGTCTTCTACGCAATCCCCAACTATCGAGCTACGCATATTGCAGAATCATATAAAGCAGGCGTAAAAGAGAGCATTGAAAGCAATACCTTCAAAAATGTTTTTGTTTTCATTCAACTCTTTGGTTATTATGTGCTCCTGGAGGTCTAGCATGGTCGATCGATACAATATTTGGTCAACTGATAAATTTTAGCGTGGCATCCGTGGTATCTGGTATCAGCTAAGTTTCGTTTCACCATCAATATACTCATATTATGTCGTTTGTTATGTAAAAGTACTGGCTTAATTAATGAACTATCGGAGCTCTTAGAAATGAAATAAGTCATATACGCGATCCATAGACTTCAATAATGCTTCTAAAATGCACTCAATTTTTTCGTGCTATCTTTGAGAAACGAAAATGGTTGAAATATGAATAAAGACCCCATTAACTAATTAACTGCCGTTGCGTCAAAAAGTAAATGCGGACTGAATTGCATATTTGGGTTGGTATTTCAAATCAAAATTGAAATTTATTAATTGCTTGTATAACAATTCGAAGCGTCAATTCGTAAAAAAATACCTTGAGTGTTGCCAGCGTATATCGATTTCTTATTTATTCCCTGTCAAAATTGGTTCGGCTGTCAACGGTAAAGGGGTGCTTAGGGCATCGATATAAAAGCAAAGTAAGTTACGGCTATCGATCCGATACAGTAGGATTATCGATTTCACTCTGCTAGATAGAGCTCCAAGAACACACAGCACGACGAAGTAACACTTTTTTTTTTTTTTTTTTAAATATACGCCTAGAATTGTCATTTGTGCAATCCTTAACTCTGGAGCTATGTACATTGCAGAATCTTATCATAAAGGCGTAAAAAAGCCTGGAAAGTAATAATTTAGCTTTCATTTTACTCCTCAGTTATTAGTGAAAAAAATAAGATCTTGAAAAAAAAAACTTTATCCTTACAGGCAAAATGCAAGGCTTGGTGACAAACTTTAAAAACCATTTTCTCAGGCTCTGTGCGAGAGAACGAATTAAAATTAAAATTTAATTAAAAACAGAATAAAATTTTGGATTCTAACCTATTATCTAAAGAGGAATCAGTTAAAAAATATGGAAGAATTAACATTTCGAAAAATACTTTATCTTTACGGGGATGAAATATTTCTACGTAAAGATTTGATAATTATCTACACTATCATTCTGTGCTCTCGGTACGTTTTCCACATTTGTTTATTTTTTTGTAGATCCACCAAAATAGGGCGTTCTGTGTGTAGTAAAAAATCAAAGAATAATGTACTTTTACGTGTTGCCAAGGAAGGTTTATTGAACTTTTTGTCGGTAAATTAATAAATCAGAATCTGATTAAGCACACAAGAAAGTCGATTAGTCAGTGTCTAATATGTTGCCATTGTTGCCGTATTTTTTCTCTATAATTACGACAATTGTGCGTTATCAATATTTTTCAACAGTAAAATGTTTCCACAGAATCGGCGTTGATGTTCAACTTTATAAAATTCAGGGTTGAACAAAATACTTATTTAATGACTTTATTAAATTTTAATTTTATAATTAATTTCATAGTTATGCCATTTTTTGCATACCAGGGATACAACTAATGCCTGGATCACATGTACCGAGTAGATGGGCGAGACAGTGCTCTCGGCCGAGAGAACCTGAACTTAGTTGAACTAGAATAGTGTTGATTTATATTCACATAATAAAAATAATATGTATGTAGAGGCTGTTTACGAATGGAACGTGGGTTGGAAAACGGAGATGTTTTACTTTATTTATTTATTGCAATTTTTTTTTAAATTCTATCTATAACTAGTCTTATTATGATTACTTAAAAGGGACAAAATACGTTAATGGTTTTAAAATGTATTGTTAATTATTTAAACTACATCGACAATTTTACCAAACATATTATTGCGTGCATTTTAATATTATTGCATTTTATATTGTTACCAATCTACAAAAGTAGCTATTCTTATAATTGTTGTTCACAGATTTTCTGATTTTATTGTTTCATTGGAAATAAGGTTTATTTCTTGTAATATATAGACATCTTCTCAACTTGAAATAAATTTTACTTATTATTTACCCACATTAAAATTTTTCACTTTATGTTACGTTATTTACATATATTATATAGGAAAATGTATTTTTTTATTGTTGCAATATTGTAGCATTTATATTTTGTAGTATTTATTGTTTTATTTTTAGTCTATATCACGGGTTCCCAATTTTATTTTGCCCACTGCCCACTTTGGGAATTTATTTTTTTTTAGAGCCCCCCAATTTTTTTACGCAAATCTGTAACAGCCATTGCCACGATTATACTTACCACAACTTTTTATGTAAGAGGGGGGTGGGGGGCTGGGTCTTCTACTGCCCCTGAAAGTCTCACACCCACAAGGGGGCATTATCGCCCACGTTGAGAACAAAGAGAACTATGGTCTACACATATCTTTCTCAACTTCTGTTTTATATTTCTTTTCTTTTACAAGCTCACTAGAGTTGTCTTTTTAAATTAAAAATAAATAAATTAAAGTGTATATTTTTTAAAGTAGTTTCTCTTTCATATCGAACTAATTTAGCAAGTAATTACGCAGCCCTTATCGCGGAATGGAAAATAAGGCTTAGGGGGGAGAAACCACCCTTCATACGGGACATGAACTGTCACCAAAGTAGATACAGGGTAGTCTCTTGCCGACCACCAACTTGGCCAGTAACTAACCGAAACGTAAACGTACTTCACGTTTTAGGTTGTTTTTCAAATGACAGAGTTTTAGTGAAAACGTTAAACATTTTTTAATTTTTTACACCGTAGAACATAAAGTTTTTAAGCGCGTGAAATATTGCGCAGTCTCATTTATCAAATTTAAAGATTTTTAGATTTTTATAGGTCGCGTTAATAAAAACCAATCAATCAGTAAATAATATTTGTTACCTGTAATGTAATGATTTTATATACTTCGAAAATTTATAGAAAGGTTTAAAATAGTGCGACTATTACCAAGTAAAATAATAGCGTTACTTACTAAGTATTGTGATATCACTGTGATAGTTTAATAACAAATGATTACTCGTTGATAAAATCATACTTTAAGCTCACTAATTGAATTAATTTAATGAATATGAATGCTTGGAACGGTGCAGACGGCAAATCCATTGCCGTGTCTGGTAAGTTACCAACATTTTAATACGTTTACCAAAATACAAACTAATTAATTTACAAGTAAGTACTAAACCATAAATGCTACTTTATTACTTATAGTTATTACATGTTGACTGTTACTCTAACTTAACTGTTTGGATAATATTGATTAAAGTAAAAATAAATATTCTTTATTCAACTTCGGGCAACGTAGGGCTTTAGATATTGCAATATATTCCTACGTTGTTAAAGATATGGGCTTTCAAAGGATTTTGGTGACGTAACGATTGATTATGTTGGTAGGTAAATATTTTATATACTACACTCAATATATATTGAAGACAAATAAAATGAATATAATGAGGAGCCTATTAACAGATACAAAAATTCAAACCACTAATGCTGCAGAGTGATTGATCAATATGGGAAAGTACTACAGATTAAACAAATGCAAATACGCTAACACCTCATCGATTATTACTTAATGGAGATACTTTGTACGACAGTTATATATTATAACATTGATATTTTAATCGGAACAAAATTAAAACTCGGGACTCTCTATCTCTCTGATGGCGCTACAGCCCATATCGAGCCTTGGCCTCCCACAACATTCGCCTGCAACTCCTCCTGTCCTCAGCGGCTGACTTCAGTTTGTTACCTGGAGAAGCTATGCTGCATCCCCTCTTACATCGTCTACCCACCTCAGTATGGGTCTTCCCACTTTTCTCCTTCCACCTCGGTATCCAGTAATAATTCTTTTTGGGACGCGTATGTCCGGCATTCTCTGTACATGCCCAGCCAATCTCAACCTGAGGAGTCTCATATGAGCTGAGATGCGAAGGGCCTGATATATATCATACAAAAAAACTCTGGACTACTTTCAATAAATTCGTCAGTCTTCGAATCATTTATTACACAAACTTCTGAAGATTTGATTATTTTTTTATTATAAAAATATTATTCAGTTTGGTTGCTTTGGCTTCAAATCCAAATCTAAGTTTTGGATGAAAAAGGCAGCGCAACTTCCTCTTCAGAAGAAAAATATTTTCTTCAATACGAAACTTCAGATATATATTGAATATTGACTATCAATAGTATCCATCTATTTATCCAATTTTCATCAGATAGTGTGATTTCTCGTGGAATCCAACTGCAAATGAAATAAAAATATGTGTTTGCATTTGAATTCCGTGATTGCGGTCTTAAAATGATACAATTTTTCCCTTTATTAAAAGCATTGTGATTAAAATATTAAAAATTATACGGTATTTATTATTGTACATAACTGAACCGCCTCAGTATCAACATTTTTGTTATTGTTTAGTGACAATCTAAAGATGTCCAGTGACTTGGTATAATTAATTCCCTCCATTCAGGACAAAGAGGAATACATAACCATTTTATTTGGTTGATTTTTGTGAAATACATATTATGGTTCTTAGTCCCAGAATTTCTGCACTAAAATGAATCCCATCTTCTAGTCGGGTAATGGAATCCGAAAGCTTATTAGCAAGCAATTCTGGACTGTCAACTATATCATTTTCAATTTTATATAGAAATACCAAGTCAATGACAATCCTTCTGTCTGACAATTTAAGCGTATTCATATAATTTGATGTAATGTTGCAAAAAAAACCAAAAGATATATTTCCCACGTTTCCAGAATGAGAATTCGTCACTGCCCTTTTGCAGATCATTTGTTTGTTTGAAATCCGAGTCCTTAGTAGTCCTCTCTGCCAGTGCGGTGTAGAGGAGACTCTTAACCATGTCTTCTTCAATTGTAAAAACCATTCTTCCTTCAAAAGCATATCTCGTTTGCTTGTTAAAATCACTCACCATTCTCCCCTCAGTATTTCGTATATTTGCTATCTCTCAACAATTCTCGCGTTTTTTCAGTTCTATAAAGTTCAAAGACTTGAATGACTTCAATATGGATATTTCATTTGTCCTATCCCCTTATAGATTATCCTCGAAATTATAAATATCTTTCTTAACTTTATCGGCACATATCACTCCTTTTAGGGTGAATAGCCTATTTAAAAAAAAGGAAGAATGTTGTTGTTCAACAAAATTGCTGGAGTACCACAAAAATAGTATTTTAAAATTTAGAAAACGTAAGTTTTAAGTGCAATAAAAATAAGCGTTTCATTCCTCGTACTTTGATGTCAACTTGGTACGATGGATGGTTCAATATTAATGAATGATGTTTTTTCAGCAAGCGTGTCTCGCCAAGTGGAAGTTTTGAGAAAAAGGCCCGATACTGTACACAGTGTAGACGAAAGTTATTTGGTTGCGGTGGGCTCCAGAACTGCAAGGTTTGTTCTAACATCACCAAATAAAAGACATTAAAATGTTGATGTTTCAAAGGATTCCAGTTAATAATTATGAACTCTATTGTAATTGTTTAATGTGATTTACAAAATTTACATGTGTTTATTAGTTTGCACAAATAATACTTAGGTTTATTAGAGGTTTATCAATTATCAATTCGGGAGTCGGGTACGGGTACCGCCGCCCCAGGAACCATTTACTGGATAATAAATTCCTCTGCCGTTAGCCTTCCGAAGTGGTTCGCTACGATTGGTGACTTGGCAGGTGTGCTCGGGTTCATAGGATGAGTTTTGTCCAGATCTTGACGGCGGATGCTTCGGAAGAGAGCGAACTTTTGACCTCTCCAGCAGGACTCTCTCGACAGGAACATGGCCTTGCCTTGCCCAGTGAGGGGGATAGATTCATACGTCCATCATTCCTGGCCACACACTGACTCGCCGATTTCTATCCACCTCATGCTAATAATATAATAAAACACACATAAAACTTATTACCATCATCATCATCTTCATCCCCTTATCCTATTCGGGTCGGGGATCCATTGCATCGACAAGACTCCTCCATTCGTCCCTGTCTTGTGCTGACTGTTCGGCCTCCATCCATGGCAGTCCCATTCTCTCCTCACACAGTTTCTGGAGTTGCCTTGCCCAGCTGTGTCTGGGGCGGCTCTCTGGACGTCTACCCTCTGGAATCGCACATAGTATCTTCCTCGGAATTCGGTCATCAGGCATTCTTAGTACACGCCCAAGCCACCTCAGTTGCGATTTTTCTATGAAGAGTAGCAGTGGTTCAATGTTTAGATCGTTTCGGATCGTCGAGTATCTTATATGATCCCATTTCGTAACCCCTGCCACTCCTCTCAAGTACCGCATTTCGGCAGCTTAGACTCTAGAGCGCGTTCGTTCGCTTAGCATCCATATATGGTGGCCGTAACTTATTACCACTTAATTTATTTGTGACTGTAACCGGTTTCAAAAACATCTTCAGACTGTAACACATGTTTTTTAATCTAGAGTTTTTAAACATAACATATGGGGGAAACGGAGGAGATAGTCTACAAGGATTTTATTTAATTTATATGGGGTTTCCATATTTGTTGCTGTGTCTTTGACGATACTACTCCTCATACCTTCATCATTCCCAGACTCCTTCTCCTTCCTGTCCTAAAAATATCCTCCATACAGCAACGCCAAAGATGACATAAGCCTGAGGAGAATTATTTTCTTCAGGGTCTCCTTTGTGGAGCTAATGTTAAAAAGAGGCGATGAGAAACGATTAAAAAATGTTGTATTAAACACATTCTAATCTTGAAAACCTAAATACATGAAAAGCGCCAATCCTATTTATTATTTAACTAGCAGACACGGCCACACGTTGCTGTGGCTAACGAAAACAACGTCATCTACTGACAATGCCATTAACCCATTCTTTATAACGAACGCCATCTGTTAATTTGCATACATATCATCCACACCGCCCGCTTGCCAGCTCGCTGACCGCTGCCCGCTGCCCGCTACCCGCTGCTCGCATATATTATAATAATATTGTTTGTTCCTAGAAAGCGATTTAATACATTTAGTCTGTAAATATCATTTGTAATATTCATTATTTTAGTCATTTAAGTTACGCGTAGTTTCTCCTTTTAAAATGTGCAAACAAAATATTATCTCACGGTTTCATGAATAAGGTCCAAACCTTGAATAATATAGCTGGTATCATATAAATGCATTCCCTTGCAAATTTGGGACAAATTCTTTTATTATTTGTAAAGTCGGTACTTTGAATAAGTACCCTCAAATAACACCTACTTATGTTTATGACACTCCCTAGGAGAAGTGTCTGCTGGCGGCATTTTATAACACCCTCAAGGATAAATGCGCCGTCGGCTTTAGCCAAGTGAAAATAGTAATAAAATTTTGCAATATTTTTTAATCTCTATAATGTTAAGATTTTATTAGTGGCCCTTTCGGCGACTTTTAGGAAATTGTTTTATTATTTTCTGGATGTTAGATTTTAAAATTAGTGTGGGAACTGATAAAAATTTATTTTCTCACCATTTTTTTATGTACCATGTTTCTGTAAGATTACTTTAAATAAGAGCGAGGTTGATATGTAGAGTTAGTATTGTTATTACGGTGAAACGGGAAGGTACATGTTGTACCTTCGGTTATTTAATCAAACTCGAGCATGGGGGGTACATATAGGTGCCTTTCTCCAGCAGAGTGCTGTAATCAATCTCGATCTGAGGGGTACATGGGTGCCTGTCTTCAGTAGAGTGTTGAGATATCGAGGGAAATAAAGCCTTCGATATTTTTCAGTGTGGTGTGGTCTTGGAGATCACTATTGTCACCAGTATTGTATTTTATTTAATAAATTGTGTTAAAGAATAACAAGAAGTATTTTCCTGCAAATTCCATCGAGTTGTGCTTTCGTACCACGATAGTAAGAAACAAATATATTTCAACCAATTTACACAAAATATTAAAAAATTATATACCTAAAAACCTTCCTCATGAATCACGCCAATCTATTGGTGAAAACCGCACGAAAATCCGTTGCGTAGTTTAAAAGATCTAAGCGTACAGACAGCGGGAGCGCCTATACTTTATACTATGTAATGATGTGTGTGGACGATGTAACTGGGTGTTTTATTATGAAACTAGGTTTTGCACGCTGGTATGAAAAAAGATTAATATATTTTTTTAAATACCATGTTACTGGTTTGTTTCAGATTCAGGCGAAAGCTGCGGGAGAAAAATTTCATTGTTATCCTAATTATCTTAGTGATTATTCTGTTGATGGTTCTTATAGTGATTTGTAGCTGTTGTAAGTATTTCAATATTTTTCTATCTCTTTCCTACGAGGTAAATCTCTGCAGCCTAAATTCTTCTTATCTCCCTCTATTCTATTCACCGCAATACGTAAATACCCAATGTTGAGAATGTCAGGGGCGCTCAGTGGCACCGGACAGTTTCTCCTCGCCACGCAGTTGGCGGAAAGACGCATCCGCCACCAAGGCCTGGTCAAACCCGGTCACCCCTGCCAAGTTATCAACCTTGGCGAATCAACTGGGGTTATCCAAGGAATGGCTCCTGGGTCGGTGGTACTTACAGCCTTCTTCCAAATTGAAAAAAGATGGCTTAAAATTTGTCAAAAAAGCTAACAATTTGAATTATAGTTGAAAAATAGTACTTAGGATTGACAATTTTTATTTAATTTAATTTGATTGCGTTATCTTTTCAGATATTGCTGACCAAAAACGAAGTATTTGTCAGACAAAAGAATGCGTCCGATCAGCCTCAAATCTTATTATGTCTATGGACCAAAAAGCTGATCCTTGCGAAGACTTTCATCAGGTGAATACAAAACTCATATGATTAATGTATGGCCAAGAGTACCTTGGTACTTATTATGTTGGTTGAGTTACCTTTCCTGATGTTGGACACATCAAGATTGCCTGAAACGTTGGCTAAAGAAAGAGATCAATCCCAAAGTCAATGTTGATTGAAAATTGTTGGGATTGTTGTTGTTGTTTGAAAAGTTGTTGTTCGAATTTGTATTTCATGTAACCGATGCTTACAAAGATATTGAAATATAAGGAGATAGGCTATAGGCAGTTTTTACTGGATGGGACTGTGTTTCCTGGTGTCGCCGATATTTTAAACCAATGCTATTGCACGCTTTAAAAAAATCAACTAAATGGACGAATTCTTTCCGTATTCAAACTATATTGTTAACCAATACTACTGCAAAAGTTCGAAAAATCAACTAAATTCCATATTCAAACTATTTCCATTAGGTGGTAGTTACGGTGACAGTCGGGCGGATATCATAGCGTATCTCCTTATATTTCAATATCTTTGTATGCTTTTATTTACCAATTCACAAGACCAAAAGGCTAATCCTTGCGATGAGTTTTGCCAGGAAATTTAACTCGTATTGTTAAGGTTCTTGCGGCAAATAATGTGTTTCCTGGTGTTGCCGATATTTTTAACCAATACTATTGCACACTTTAAAAAATCAACTAAATGTGAACCGTGAAAATCTCAAAATGTGATATTGTCTTTTTTTAAATTTTTCGGGTATAGTTGCCTCAGTTTTGGTAACCAATGAAACTAATTTACATAAGTATATAACAAGGGGGCATATAATTTGTTCAAAGTTTATGAAAATAATATATGTACAGAAATCAATAATATTTTAAATGCTAAGAGTGTGAAAAACACTGCAAGCATTATTAACAGATTTTTTTTTATCTGGGCGAAAATATTTATAATTACTTTTAACCTTTTTATTTTCAGTATGCATGTGGAAACTGGGCTGAGGACCACCCGAGGCCAGACTTCCTCTCCTCTTTCGGCTGGTTCACACATAAAAGGAGGAAGGTGGAGAGGATTGTCCGAGATATTCTTTCTACCAACACGTCCAGCGAGGATCCCCTTCCTCTAAACCAGGCCAAGGAGATGTATGCAGCCTGCGTTGATACCAGTGAGCGCGACATTATAATCTAGCAGATAAATTAGAGTAATCTTTTCGTTAGACATATTCAACAACTTTCATCATCTGTTTACTTTGTCATCCTTCGTCTGTCTTTTTCATTTCTTTTTTTATTTAGCCTTCTTCGTCATCCTTCTAGGTTTTTTGATAACCACCTTTCTTTCGTGATCTTCTTCGTCTGTCGTCTTTATCGGTCTTCTTTCTTCCTTTCTTTATCAGTCTCCTTTCTTTCTTTATCAGTCTTCATTCTTCCTTTCTTTATCAGTTTTCTTTCTCCCCTTCTTTATCAGCCTTCTTCATCTTTCTTCTTTTTTTCATCACCCCAATAGCAGCCAACGTCTATTTCTCTTCCTCAACCAGTTAGAATACCAGAAAAGCCTATTTCAAAAATAATGTAATAAAAAAAAAGTGATTTGCGAATTTGATCAGAATCGTTTATAAATCATTAATAAATTAGTACAGTAGTGTCATTTGGGAGGCGGGAATGGGTACTACCACCCCGGAAGCCATTTATTGGATAACTTATATTGCATATATTAAATTAATTACACAATTCGTCAATCTTAACTTCTTTGCAAAAACTTTTAACTTCAATGCAAAATCTTCAATATTAACATTTTTCTTGTGTTTAGGAAAATATATTTTATTTCGAAGAATTTATCTTTGATTTCTTTGTTGTGACGTGCCCATCTGAGGTATAGTCATATGGTCAGAAGATATTTTATTTGGTCTGTTTTTTGTAGAGTAGGGTAATCGCAGAAGTTGGTGATTATATATTCGTTATTGATTGTGTGGATTTATTATTGTGGTGACGTCATTGTTCTAGAAACTTCTGTGTTTGTCGTTTTTAATACAAGACGTGTGACCGTTCTCTGGGACTACCACACTTAAATTAAAATTCCATGACACATAACAAAGTGGAATTTCAAAACCCTTGAAAAAACATTGAAAGTGATGAAAAAAATAGCCCGTAACCGTAACCTAACTTAACCTATTTAACCTAGTTTTGTTATTACTTTTTTTGTCTTTTCAAAGGAGTGATGATGTGATATTTTGTTGCGTTGACCGCTAATTACCTAGCTAATTTTTGTATCTCTTTTCCAAATCGTCACATCGCTGATCCTCAAAACTTGTTTTCACTTACAGAAACTTTAGATAGTCTGGGGGTACAACCAGTGATTGATTTCTTGGCTAGTGTTGGACTGCCAGCATTGCCTACCTTTCTCAATATCTCCAAAGATTCAAACACAACTACTCCTGTCCCATCAAAATTTGACTGGTTGCAAACAATTATAAAGGTGAAGAAGAAGATGGGAATGGACGTCTTTATTGGTTTCGATATATTTCCTGACTCGAAGAATAATTCAAACAAAAGACTAGCTTTGGGAGAACCATCCGATGCGGAAGCTATTCCAAGGCAAGACTGTTTATTAAATGAGATTATGAGCGCACTTTTAAGAGGGCTTATGATCATTTTGAACGAAGAAAAAACGAAGTAACAAGTAAATATTTGATAAATTGTCTTCCTACCGTAGTTATCGTGTAGTTAGAATTATTTCTGGCTGAATGAACTAAAATTTGCATTGAATTTAAGTGACATTTTCATATTTTGTTTTGAAGAGTTTCATTTTCCATTTATTAATGAAATGGAACATAAATTATTTAATTTTTTTAAAATTTAAATGCTACCGGTTGTTAGCAAACCTAAAAAGTTGTAAGAACAAAATTTCTAGAAATTGTTACATAGTTAATGCCCAAGAAATAAAAAAAAATATATTTTCATAATTGGAACTAATTGTTAAGACAGGTGATAAAGTACGTAGGCGTCTATCTAAAACCAGAAAATAGTTTTATTTATATTATTTTATAATTATATGTTTGAAATGTGATTAAAATGTATAATTAAATGAAGACAATATAAGCAAAACTCAAATCGAAATTCTGGAAACAAAAAAATAAGAAAAAAAAAATTGGCATTTCTGGGACTCGAACCCAGGACCTTTTGCTTTCCGGGCAAATTCGGGCTTTCCGGTGATTAAAATGATTTTGTGATTTCAAGTTTACTTTCGGTATTCACTCATATTTTATAAATATTTTCAGCTTCACAAATCCTACAATTAAATATTAATTTATCGTATCTTTATTGAAATTTTACTCAGCGCTAATTTATTTATAAATTTATTTAATTACCAATTTCGTTTAATTTTTTAACTTCTAGCTACACAGAGCTAGATGAAATGTTACCAACAATAAATAAAAAAATCCTTTTCTCGAAGAGTTCATCAGGAGCTCAAGAGGCAGATAACGCAACCGAGGAAAAAGAAGAAGAAGAAGACACGTTTTACAAGAATCAATACAAGATCATGTACAGAGGAGTTATAAAAGAGTTCATCAAAGTCGTAAATCCTAATAGATTAACCGAAATGACTGACGAAGAAGTGGATAAAAATGTGAATGCTACTTTAAAAGAGCATATAAAATTGTCGAAGTTATTATTTGCTGTAAGATGATCGTTTTGTACAATGTATCTTGGACCAAGAGTGGGATGAAAAAATGTTAAGATTTTTCGAATCACTGTAGTGCAAAAAGATTGCCCGAGATAAAGCTGCAGAGATGTATGGCTACATCAGATCTACGCTGTTATCAAGATCAATTATTCCCGATTTCTCCCAAAAACCTGATTTAAATGTTAATAGAAATATTAGAAATAACAGTAATTCTACGTTAATTTTCATAAATAATAGTGAAATAATGTTAAATTGAATATTATTATGTAAATAACACTCCCCTAACACTCTTTGTGCTAGTCTGTTAGGTGTTTGGGTAGAAATGTGTTCCCTTAAATTATTATGCACGTGGTTGAGTCCAAATCTTTATCGCACAACGGGAGTTATACGTGTTGACTATTCAAGAGCTAGCTAATGAGAGAGCGAGTTCTAAAATTACAATCCTTTTTATACAACAGCATCTGTTGTCTCGCTCATAGAGGTCAAGTTAGCCACTAAACATCACTTTGGATGGTTGGTTGGATAGGGTCTCAGTGGGTGGAACTCGTGCATCGTTCAGCCACCTTCTCGTAGAGAGTGCTGGATGGTTTTGTTCTAACAAAACTATGTTATTGTGTATTTTCCCGTCTTAACAAAACATTGAAATATTAATGATGTTTAAGTTACGTAACTTAAATTGAAACATAACATAAGCATAAAAACTAGAGTATGTCGATCAAATATTTAAGTAAAACAAAAATAACGCGAAAATATTCAATATCGTTGACTTCCATAAAATACAAGAATTAAAATAATTCTTTTAATGTCATTTTTCTTCTCATTAGGTGTCAAATTTTCTGTACTAAGCGGTTCAAAACAAAATCTTTATTTTTTACCCACTCTTCCAATCATCCAGTTATTTCAAAGTACATAATGATTTTGGTTGCATTTATAACTCGTTTTATAACGTACTTAGAAAAGATTTTCTTTAATACCTGTGAATTATTTTTCTAGATCGGCGAAGAGTTCATAAACGCTACAATTAATAATACCTCAGATGACAAAAGTTCATCCAGCGAATTATTCAACGTTTCAGTGGTGAACCTTCAGAACGAAACAAACTTTCGTTTGAAAAACGCCAATTTTTCCTCTGTTGAAATATGGGCGCCGTATTTGCTCGGCTTATTTAATAAGACCAATATTACGTTGAATTTTAAAAATGACACGATAAGGTTCAGTAAATATGATTTCAATTATTTAATGGCCCTGGCTGTGATTATACAAGGAACAGATCCTTTGATATTAGAGCTGTACACTTGGTTTCAGGTAAGTTCAATTTGACAAAATTTACAGCAGAAAACTATTTTATAGTATCACAAAATAATATAAGAAATTCTGGTGGACTTCTTAATACTTCAGCTGTTGCAAGTTTGGAACCATTACCATTACCCTGCTGACTTAACCATTTTGGTCTTTCCATAGAACAAAATTTTATCTCTGTTAAATAATTTAAACCTAGACATGATTTTAGATTTTCATTTTGTGTAAGGACACATATGCCCTGATAATGGACACTGTAACGCTGTCCGAAACGATGGCTAAAGAAGGAGGTAGCGCAACACGGCCAAACACTACAAAAATAAATAACGAAAAAGAAATTTAACACATCATTTATCAAACATTAGGAAAGTACCAAACCCCTTTTTAAAAACTAAAACCCAGTTATGTAAGTTTGTTTCTTCCAGGTTGTTGATATATTCATTCCCCATACTACTACAGCGATACGCGGACTGTACGAGAAGTTCATGAAGATGGTAACGGGGTCTGAAGGGGTCACTCCGAGGTCCGTTCGGTGCGCCAGTAGTGTAAGCATGTCGATGGGAATGGCCGTTGGCTATGCGATTGCTGATGAAAACTTCCTGAATACGACTCTTCCCAAGGTTTGCTAAAGCTTAGAATGGTGGTTTTTCATCAGGATGGCAATGAGAGTAAAGTCAAGGCTCTGTCGAGTACCGTTCCGGTAAGGCTAAGGACCTGAGTTTGATTCCTAGATGTGACCGCATCTTTTTCTGATTTTTCTTTTTCAAATTTTCGATTGAGAGTGGCCAATATTGTCTCCATTAATTAAATATAACAATTAGAGGCTTAACTCGTTCAGTTAAAATAAAGATTTAATTTTGAATTTTGTCATGTTATTCGTAACATCGGAATGTTGGTCTTTCTAAGAATAATTAAAAACAATTTTCTTAAAAAAAAACATGAAAAAACCTGGCGTTTTCTTACGGACTTTCCTTACGTACATCTTGATTTTATTTTCTACAATTTGATAACATTCAAATAATGGTAAATACATTAAATTCTTACAAACAATAGCAGGCTGTATTTATAAGCCCCACAATTTTCCACTTACAGGTTCTAAGTATGTTGCATAACATCAAAATGGCTTTCGAAGACTTCATCGTGTCCATCAGTTGGATGGACATACCAACAAAATCAGCCTCAATCGAGAAGGTCAGGTATATGAAGAGCCTAATAGGGTTCCCCGAGTGGCTCTTGGTACCAGGAAGTCTGGAGGAGTATTACTTTGGGGTGGTGACAGACCCTACCAAGCACATTCAGAACCAGCTTTCGTTAATTTCAGTGGCTTTCAACAACAAGCTGAACAATTTCAGGAAGCCCTTTGTCTTCAGCCGGAATATACAGCCAACTATTGTGAATGCGTATCATACTTTTCAAGCTAATGCCATATGTGAGTTGATTTACTGACTTTAATACAAAATATATATTTTAACTTGCATATAAAATATGTATTATATTATATTCTTTGGATCATATGATCCAATATTACATACAGTTAGTATCAGCATAATTTGCAACGCAAACTGGGTGTTCAAATAAATAATATCGATGGTCCCGGAGAACAATGTCGGTTGTGCTAAAATTTGAAAATCATTGTGCAGGCTTATCTATTGGCTTATTTTGTTGATTTTACATTCGAGTAACATTCGTTACATTTTACATACATTCAGAATTTTTAATGAAATGCAGTGTATCAAAATAACACTACATTTCTTGATCTCAAAAATGGTAAAAATGCAGAAACGAAACTTTAAACAGCTCTACTGCAGGGCTACAAAATCGCACATACTTCACTGTTCTTCGGGACTGTCGATATGGATGGAGTCATTACATTAAATTTCGGTTAAGAAGTAGTTAGAGCAGTGTAATTTATTATTTGCTTCTTGAATAGAAACTTCATTGAAAACCCGAACAGCGAAAAAACACATTTTATTATTGTGATTGTTTTTTGGGTAATTATGTCATGTTGTGCTTCCTTCCTATGTAGCCAACGATTGGACGGCATTATAGTATTCATCATCTGCCACGCTTTACTTCACCATAATCTACACATCTGAACTGATGATGGAAACTCTAACGCTGTCCGAAACTTTGGCAAAGAAAGAAGAAGCGCAACAGCGCATCCCCAAAAACTTTTGAGTTGACAATTCAAATCTGACACACACCTTTCACGAATAAATTCTTGTAACTAAATATTTTTATAACCATTTGGCTTTTTGGTAGAAAATGTTTTTAGGAAGAATATTAGACATTCTAGCGTAATACAATTGATTACAATTATTTTACAATTTGCCACACAAACAATGATATCTTCATAGTTGTATTTTTCAATGGACGCAGCCGTACCACTTGTTATGTTGCAATATCCGTTTTATGACTTGGGATTGGAGTAAGTTTACAATAAGATCATAAAGTACTAAACAATTTCAAATTTTTAAAAATTAAATCGTTTTCATTTCAACTGCTCGGAATTAAACTTGAGGATTGTCAATTCTAAGAATGAAATTATTGTTCCTATATTTGCCATATCTGAATATTTAGCAAAGTGCACAAAGTAAATATGTATTTTTTAAATCATTAAGGGCACTGAATTATGGATCAATCGGTACCATACTGGGACATGAATTAACTCACGGATTCGATAACCTCGGTACGTCTAAAGCATTTATGCAAAAACAAACATTATACAAAAAACATATAACCGATCTCCCCAGTCATAATTTGTTTCTGCTTCCAGGACGTAAGTTTGACAAACTCGGAACCTACGTCCAGTGGTGGACCAACTCAACAATTGACGCCTTTGTCAATAAGACTAAGTGTTTCGTCAACCAATACTCCACTTTCTACTTGCCTGAAATTGATAAATACGTAAGACGATCTTTGAATAATTATTACAATTCAAAACTATTTCAAACTGCAACCAGTTATTGATTATTTTTCAATACCTGATTAATTCTCACTTACCTGCTTTTTTAACTTATAATATAGAAATTTTCTCAGACGAGCACATGCGTGTTTTTTCATATCGTTACTTGAACATTATGCCATGTACTTTGTAAAGAATAATTAAGAATGTTACAGGGAAAACAATTACAATTCTTAATCACTGGGATAAAAGCATCAGAAAAAAGGATAATTACTTTATAGGTAGCCAAGGATTGGGATTTTATGTCATATGGGACGAAGTATGAATTATGTTTAATCTTTTCCTTCCTCACTAATGTCTTGTAAATACATGTAGGTGAATGGAAACTTAACCCTCGGAGAGAACATTGCCGACTACGGCGGGGTTAGATCCGCCCTGAAAGGATATTGGAAAGAGTCTCCAGATGATAAAGTCCTTCCAGGGCTCGAATCTCTCAGCAGTGATCAGCTGTTTTTCTTGTCTTTTGGAAATGTAAGATATATAGTAGAATCACCGAAAATCAGCACGGATTTTGCCCCACTCTATCACCCACTACAAACCTTATGAATCTCACTACCTATATAAATAAATTGTTTAAAAATTTTGTGCATGTCGATGTGATTTGCGCAGACTTTAACAAAGCATTTGCAAAGTCACAAAAGCAAAGTCGACTATCATATTTTATTAAAAAAATTGACTGACATCGGATTTTCTCAAGATTTTCTCGCTTTCGTAGCTAGATAATTACACAATCGTCGTCAGTATGTCAGTTATGGACACCAGCTTTCTTATGAATACAAAATCAACTCCGGGATTTTCCAGGGACTAGGATCTAGGACTCGTTCTCTTTCTTTTGCTCATTAATGATATAGGCAAGTCCATTAACCGCCAAAATATCTCTTCTTTGCTGATTTACATCAAACTTTTCAGAGCTATTAAAAGTCACATCGATTCCATTATTCTGCAGAATGATCTTGATTCTCAAATGGTTTGAATTGAATAAATTACTCTTTAGCATCCAGAAATCCAGTATCGCTATATTTACAAGATCCAAAGATACATTTCTATTCCCCTACCACATTAATAAAAAATATTTAACAATTAACACGCAAAAATGAGATTCGAGATCATGGAGTGATTTTTTAAGCAAATATCGCTTTCGAATTTCACATATCTGACATTGTCTCCCACGCCAACAAAATGCTTGGATTTGTTCTTCGTAATGCGAGATCATTTACTAATCAAATTGCAATACGGAGAACATAAGAAACACTTGTTCGCAGTATCCTGGAATATATCTAGCTCCATTATTTTGGGCCCCTGCTGAACAAAACCATATCCTAGAAATCTAATTAGCTAGAAAAGGTTTATGCTTTACCTGCATATTAGGGAATATAACATACTAAATATAACAAACTAAACATACTACCCATTCCTGTAAACATCATTGTTCTTAGCAGAAATGCTCGATTTCAATATCTTAGAAGCCCGCCCAAAAATATTTTCAGGTAAATATTTTTTAAGCTAATCTCTGGCACAATACCCAATCCGCATATGTTGAAAGCGATTAACTTTTATGTCCCTAACAAGTATACTCTTGTGAGATCTCATGCACTTTTTTATGCTCCGAAAGCGAGAACTTCTGCTTATCAGAATGGGCCAATAAACAGAGCGACTCAACTGCTAAACGATTCTGCATTGATCATCGACATTTTCAATGTCACTTACAGACAGTTCAGCACATATCTTTTGACACGTGTCACAAAATAGTAAAACTACCCCATAAACTTTTTAATTTGTAATCTTCTCCATGATATATCGGTGAACAACCGCATTCCGGAGAACATGAAAAATAAATAAATAAATAGTATCTGCCACATTTTTCACAACAGGAATGGAGATTCTGTACCATCTGATTTGCAAGATTAAGTCAACAATTATTGTAGTAAGATTGTGGATTTCCCTGGAGCTAACAATTAATTTCCACAAAACTTTCAACATTGTTGGCACACTCCATCGTAAATCCGTACAATTTCACTTTTCGCCAAAAAAATGTTCCAATTTTCGCAAATACCGCACTATGAAGCATCCGAAAACACGTTTTCTAGCATATACCGCACAGATAAACACACATCCCTGATGTCACCAAGACTGAAAACATTATTTTCAATTATATCATATTTCATTAGTGAAATAATTTTGATTTTCAGCTTTGGTGTGGCATTCGAACACCAAAGTCCTTGTTACATGATGTTAAAGATGAACATTCTCCAAATCACCTGAGATTGAGGGGAGTCCTCCAGAATGTCCCTGAATTCGCAAAAGCCTGGAATTGTCCCGCCAACACAACCATGAACCCAGCAAGGCAGAGATGCGCCATATTTTGAAACACTTCACAAAGTAACATTCTGTTGTTGTATTTTAAATTTGTTACCATTCATTTTATCTTCAGGACTGAATTCAAATACCCTTCAGTTTAAATTTTAGGACTGAATAGAAATGATACAAAGTATTTGGTAAAATTAAAGCAAAGTATTTGGTAAAGCATAATATTTACGGATCGGGAAGATTCTTGAAAAGGTTTTATCTATCTTTTATTATGGATGCTAAATATTGTTAAATTTACCACCTTATTAGACTTTCAAAATAATACACGTTAAGGGAAATTATTATTTGGGATTAGAAAACATCTTTCAAGGAAACATAAAGGTTTATATTAATTACAGTCAATAAGATTACAAAATTACAGAACAGAATAACAGACAGAGAAGAGGATGCAAAAAAACTAAATTTTGTGATTAATTAATTAATACAATTGTACATACGTACTTTGGACTGCGCTTCAAATAATGTCACAAGCCAATTTTTGAAAACTTCGCAATCATCTCAGAATGATAAATTTTTGAGAGTGCATTTAGTAGCCGTCCGACTACAGTACAGGGGTAGTGTACGTATCTACATAAGTATAAGAAAAGGATACATAAGAAACAAATCAAGATATAGAATTATAAATAAGAATTTATTGAAGTAAGTTGGAGTTTTCATTCTTAAAACCATAAAATTATATAATGGCTGGTCAATGGCTGTGTTGGCATCGCGTCTGGGTCCCGTCCAGGGGTCGTGAGATTAATTCCTCGGCTGGCTAAGTCCTAAATCACGACACAAGCAACATTTTCCGCTTGCTATGGTGGTATTAGGAGATTTTCAAATTATTCTCGGGTTATTCGTAACCCGGGAATATTTGCTTTTCTATTAAAAAAATGTATATTTATGTACGAGTATATATATATGTATATATATATAATACGCCCTTATGTTATTCCTAATACTACGTGCACACTGAGCTTCACTGATCTTTAAAAATTGTAATGGTGTTTTGCACCTTTAAAAGAGTGATCGTTGGTTTATATACAAGAGACCAAAATATTTAAAAATAAATACATATATTTTGTTGAATTTTTTTTTTATCCTAATTCATCGCGGAAATTCAAGGTTTGTCAAAGAAAATAAATAAAGTTTACTAAAGATCAATAAATAGTAATATTGATATTGTAAATAATAACCAAATGAAACATGAAACAGAACAAGACATAGAAAAATAAAAAGGCAACGGTCGCAACAGGAAATTGAAGCCTAGATCTTAAGCCTTAGGATCTCTTATTTTACCGGAACGTATGCGCGGCCCATTTCGGCCAGTTTCATACAAATTTTAAATTTGGATTTGAGATCAAAATACCCAACCAAACTGAAGAATAATTTTTGTAATCAAAAGGTATATCAAATATCTCGTACGGATCTGAGCTATTTTATTTATTTTTGGTTTAAATAATAAGATATAGGCCATTAAAGGTTTTAGTGTTTCACGATTTTAGGGGCAACTAGGGCAATTATTTGTGAGTAAATTAAAAAAAACTATGTTAATTTTACAAATACAATGAAAATAGATAAATTAAAAAATAAAACATCGTTAAAAATGCATTTTTTTGGGTAGTAATTTTAATGTATAAGTGACAAATTTTTGTTCAGCCGTAAATAGGTAATTTGTATTTTAAATTTCCACCTATCAAAATGATTTTTTTCTTAATTTTTATTTTTATTTTATATTTCATTTTATTTTTATGATAAATATAAAACTATTTTTTTATTGTTTTTCATTTTCTGACAAATAATTGCCCAAAATCATGAAACAATTAAATACCAAATACAACATATAAAATCTCCAAAAAACCGGAAATAAATTAAATACATACAATTAACAAATTATGTCTATAATATTTACCTTTTGAAAATTAAAATTACCTACTAATAACAGGTTCTTAATTAAAAAAACCTCGTGGTAAAAAAACAAAGATTTCAAACACAAAATTTCGTTATTCAACTTTTCTTTTTTTTTACATGAACTCCACACAGGAGGCCCTGAGGAAAATAATTTCCCTCAGGGCCTATGTCATCTTTGGGGATGCTGTGTGGAGGGTTTTTTTAAGGAAAGGAAGGGAAGGAGAGTTCTGGGAAGGAAAATGGTTTAAGGGGTGGGTAGGAATCTGGGGTTCAGTGTGTCCTGGTCTTCCGCTTCCAAGACCTAGACAAACCTCACCCCATGAACCCGGGTTCCACTGCTAAATCACCAAACGTAGCGATCCACTTGGGGTGATCTATGGCAGAGGTGTTATCCAATAAAGGTTCCCGGGGCGGCGGTACCTATTCCCGCCTCTCAAATTAAAAAAAAACCCATTGTCATAAATATTGATTATCTAACATTTTCAAGAAATAAATCACAATTTACAAGTCAAAACATAACTTTTGTATATGTGTTTAACTTGTTACACATAATTTTTAATGACTACCTGGCCTAGTTGTATGGGCAAACGCAACGTTTATGGTAAAACCAGATATTGACTTGATTGGTACATTTCATACAACGCTCACATTTAACCAATAAGGGTCATTGAAGTGAACAGCCTTATATCTGGTGTCTTGACTGAGCCTGAAGGTCTCTTTAGTCCCGCTTCAAGAGCTGGAACAGACGCCTAAAGCCACTGGGACGGTATTCAGCATTCGATCTGGAAAATTACAAAACTATTTTTACTGTTCCTTTTTACATTAATTAATCTTTGGTTGTTGAATTAAATTTCTTTTTCATCATTTCAAAAATTCAATTAATTATAGATTTCCTCAATGCTGTAGGAAATGAATAGAATACGAGGTAGTAGTCAAACCTTTACCCACACAATCTCAACCAATAGGAGCCTTGAAAAGTGAGCTCACAATAAAAGCGGTCAGAGTTTGACGCGCGACGCTTCGTAGGTACTGTACGTACGAGTAGGTAATGTTTCATTCAATCTCATTCTCTCACAGGCTAAATCCTATAAATATATGTGTTTGTCTCTTTTTAGTGTCGCTCGTTTCCTTGTCATTGAGATTCAAATCACGACGATGCTAAAGAAGTTTTCACTTAAAAAACCACAATTTTTTGGACTGTTTTTATCATTTATTCAGCACGCAATTGAAGATGTCCATTTTTGATATCAAGTTACAATAATTATTACAATGCAGTCTGTTCAAGCAAGAACTTCTTTACAGTTTGTTTTACATTGATCTACTTTGAATGGAACAGAAGAGCATGTGAAGCGTGCGCATCTAAACAATGGCTTCGATCACTCAATTTGAAAGTATGAGGCTGCCTCTGCATAAATATAAAATAGTTCAAATAAAGTTTGATCAACATCAATAAAATTACAAAACGATTCATTATGGACACTTGCTAGGCATTAGCAATAAACCTCAGATCAGCTTGTCGAAGATATATTTAAGGTGCGACATCTCATTTTGCGAGATCTTCCATCAATTTTCCCGGATATAGAAGTTGGGTGTTTATCCTCTTCAATGAAAAGATAATGCCCTTTGAAAGAAAACGATTGCCGCCAAATAGACAAACCGATTAAATAGATTAGATTGTCTGTCCAAAAAAGAATTTTCAAATTGAAAAAATGTTTGACCAATTTCACAAGAAAGCTTTATTCTTTTAAAGTTTTGTATTATGTTCGCCAAGTTTCGGCCAATCGGCCTTCTAAACAGTCCTAGTTATGATGATGCGCTTTTATTCACTTTTGAAAAATTTATCTATTCCGTGTCAAGAAGGGCAGAGTAAAATTAAAAACACTGAAGGAAAAATCTGGTGGTAAAATAGAAGAAGAACGAAAATTGCTCAAAGCCACGCTAAAAATAGATAAAAAGCTTGGATAGGAGGGAAAAAGAGGTTACGCGGTGAAGTTGTAATGATAGGTTAGGCAGCTAATAAACAGAAGCAGGTGAAAATAAGGATGATTACAAGAAATTCACACACACATTGATCTCTCTTAATTCATCCCGAGCTGAGGTAAAGAACATCAAACCTTTTTCACTTTTTCTAAGTGCATTGTATTTGTTAAACTATTGTGCATAGATTACTTCGCATCAATATTTCTGATACATTATTGCATTTGTTTGATATTCGATCCTTTCCTCGTAATTTGTGACTCGGCTCGCGGTAATACCTACCTCTTCGTACGCAGCACTTTAGATATTTAGCAAAAGATGTTGGCATCGATGTTACGCATACGAGAAGTTACATACGGGTTTTATAACACACATACATAACATATTATATGGGGAGAGCAGTAACCAGTAAAGCTGCTAAACACTTGCACTGCATTGCAACCACAGGTTTAACCAGCTTCACTATTCTGTAAATCGATTAAGTAATAACTAATAACGTATTAAATAATATGTGGTTCTTTAACATAAATGCATTATACAAGATTATTAATTTCTTCCTGAAATTTGTCAAATAATTAGCCTTTCTATACATACATATACCACGAGTCAACAGGACTCGAAATTATCTTCTGATATTGATTGAGAACGAATGTTTAAAATAAAAATAAATAATACAAAAATAGCTGAAGTTCAGTCACTTAGTCAGTTTAAATAAATTAGAGATCAGCTCTGGCAAAATTAAGCTTCTGCATTTGACATTGGAATCGAAATTTATTAAAAAATTTAACTTATTTGCACTTAATTGGAAATAAATTAAGGGGTGGAACAAATTAAAAATTCTGTAAGTACCTTCAGTTAGTAATTATCCACTTCTTTGTAAAGCTTTTTTTGGCATCAGAAGTTAAATGAGACGTCCATAGAAGTTTACCTTTCCTTTACAATAGAACTCTAGTTTACCAGGATGAAAGCCCTGATAGATATAGGATGCATATATTCAAGTTCTGAATACTATGAAAGTAAAATAATAATCTCTTATCATTACGGTCGACCTACCTCCCGAATAGTCTGCAAAGCCAGGCATTACACCACCGTGAAGGGTCAACCCACCGCAGCAGTGAGGGGGTGATCCATCTTCCCGAAGTACTGCGCTGGTATAAGAAGGGAGAACCGTTCGTCTACTGGACCGGCACAGCCACCTGCGGGCAGCTGGCAATAGTGTTCAGGGAGTAACGACACTAAACTTACAACTACATACAATTTAATATAGTACACTAAATAAATATTTAAAAGGTACAATGAATAAAAAATACACGAAAAAGATCAAAATAAGTAAGTATACGAAATAAAGATCAGAAACAAGAGATAAGCGCTCAATTGTAAGAATCTGGAGTGACAAAGAATGATGAAGGAACTTTAGAAAAGAGGCCTAATAATTATAGAAGTAGACAGTTTGCAAATAGTACTCAGAGCGTAGAGAATATACTTAAAGACTCTAAATAATGAATAAGAAGCCTTCATAACGACCAACTGAAGACTGGAGAAGGGATGATGCAAGAAAAAAGTGAGAATCAAATGGGATAATATGGAGTAATAAAGAGTATTGGACTTTTAGGACCGAGGATTTAATACAGCATTAGGCAGTTTGCAGTAAGGGTGTAAAGACATAAAACTTCTACAAAAGTCTAATTGGTGTACTAAATAATGGCGACATGAGATTTGGCTAACCGAGCCTGGAGTGACAAAGAATTGTATAGATTTCGAAAAATTGCTTGGTCAAGACAATGTGAGAATAACGACAGTGACAATACATTTTCATATAAAAACACATATTCATCAAAGAACTGTCAAGTCCTTTCATCAATTCGATGTTATTATTAATGCATTTTTCGAAAGTTATTTAGACTATCAGTGTACGTGCGTACTGTTTTTACAGAAGCTGTAAATCAATGTGGTAAAGCTAAGTGTTCATTTGATATACGGAACACGTCCCAGAAAACAATTTAGTTCTTCCAATAAACCAAGAGTTTATAAAAGGTTGGCATTAAAGTTGGGAGAAGACATGTTTTAATTTTTTATTGGTTTAATTTTCAGTTGTAGATTCAAAAGAACTTGTGGCATTTATTAGTCCAAATACAAAGAGGGATTTGTGGACAATTGATGTTTTTCAATCAATTGAAGTATCATAATATACTCGTAAAGGAAAGACCAAAATGTAGGTGGACAAATGATAGCAAAAAGCAGAGCACACGCAACTGAAAAATTTGATGATGTTTGGACGTTCATGATATAAACGATGATTATGTTGCACTGGTCTGATTTTGATTTGTTACCAGTAATTACATTTTTCCAGAGACTCTGAGCATAAGGATAAAGGAATATTAAATTAATGACGAAGACAAAATCAATACCTCATCATCGAAAACACAAAAGAGATAGACACCAAAAAAATGTTCATAACTGGTACTCTAACCCAGGTCCTCTATTCTTATTGGGATTGGAACTCTACCAACTAAGCTATTACCACCTAATTTCACTCCGTCATTTTCATCAATCTCAACGTTTCGGTTTTTTAATTACAAACATTATTGTCAATTCATTTTTTACTTTTTTTTTAGTTGCCATCTTTTTTTGATGTGATTGCAAAGTTCCACCTAATATTTTTACAATCTAAATGATTCAATTGAAGATAAAATTAGTAAATCAAAAACGGTAGAAAGATGTAGATAATAACAGACATATTAATAATTAGGTGGCCATAACTCAGTTGGTAGAGCACCAGTCCCGGTGAGACTTGAGGATCGAATTCTAGTATTCCGAGTCCCAGTTGCGACCGCGCTACATTTTTATTTTCTGTGTCTCTTTCATATTTTCATTGAGAGTCTTCGTCAAAGATAATGTTGTAATGAGGTTCATAAGTTTCAATATTGAATACAAAGGAATAACTAAATACGTGTAAAATTAATTATTAACCTTAAACAGATATTTATTTTCAACTGGAATTCCTAAGTGGGTGGCTGGTATTCCCAGGTGCCTTGTAAACGTTGCTTGGATCTCATGGCCCAGAACGTTGACTGGTCCAGATCCAGCAATGCTCGCGATGGCTGACTGCACCAAGCCCGAAGGGGCACCTTGGTAGGAGGCCTGACCCAGAACTGAGTTCTCCAGGGTATTGATGCCAAACTTATTCAAAAGCGCGTTCCTTTTGATTAAGTGATTCTCCACGATGTCTGCAGTCGAGATTGAGAGGATCAGCATTTCTAAGAATATCTGAAAATTGAACATTATTTTTACTCATTTGAATGTAAAATGGTGGGTTTAGGTTACGATAGATATCGAATAAAAGCACATTAATTATTATTATAAGGATTTATCTTAATATTCTTTTCTATTTTTAGCCATTGATGGATTAATGAAACAAATAACAATACTGCAAAGTAGAGTTTTGAGAAATACTGAAGAAAAGAAGATAATATACGAGAATCAGGGATATATGAAGAGGCTACATAGCTTGTCATTTGTACCAATTGTTTACTTCGATACTTTGTTTTTAATCTATATATTATATATAAAAATGAACGTATGATTTCTAGCTTGGTTTCATGCATGTTTGTTGTTTATGTATTGTTATATTAAGCATAGGAAATATTTGATCCCTTCAATTCCTTTCCTTTCTTCTTTCCATCCTCGTGAAGGTTTCTGGATTATTACAACCATACGACATTACATCTAAAAAGTTTTTTAATCATTACAAAAACTCTTACGAAACTGTCACAATTTGAGATGGGCATTTTGCAAACCATTGATTGTTCAATCGGAATTCATATTCGAATGAACTTTTTAATTTTATTGAAGTACTCACCTAAAATCGAATATTTTGAATCTAATAAAGAATTATAGGTATTTTGAATAGCTACCTATTTTAGGTACCAAATTTGATTGATTGTTTTTATAATGTGCAAAAATGAATGTTTGTAATATACGAAAATTCGTATAAAAAAATTGCAATAGGTTGCACGCGAGCTGTTTGAAAACTGAATGTACCGGGACTGAATATATGGAACGCGGGAGAGGGAAGGGGAATGCGGGAGAGGGGATTCACGGAACGGAGGAGTGGGAGAGGGGGGAAGGGAAGGCGGGGAAGGTTGATGGGGAAGGGGTCATAAGAGTGGAAGGGGAGGCGGAAAGGGAACGGTTGAGTGAGAAAGGACATGCAGGGAGAAACAATTTCTTAATTAAATGCCATTTCAACGCACGCCAGGAACTCGCTAGAAAAATACATTTTTAAAATTTTATTTATCTTAAAATCGTTCATATTATAACATTACAATTTACAATTTTTCAAATTGTAATTTATACTGATCTTCCATTAGAAGTATTTGCTTGTGGATGGAAGAAGACTTTACATTCCAAATATGTACAGTTAATAAATACAGTCACATTGCAATCATGGCCATGAAACTAAGAGACAAATATCCGTGTATTCAGTAAGAGGAAAAACAAAATATTATTATTAGTATGACTTTCATGTGGAAATAGGGGACGCAATATTTACGTTAATGATTTCTCTAAAACACTTTTTGGTAGAGTTCAACTATTTTACTTTGTCAATAATGCCTCTGATTTCTTCTGGTAGTTTATTACGTCCCATGTGGTTGAGTTAAATATGTTAACGTGGTGATTATTTAAGTTTCTGCTAAATCTGACGAATAATTCCTTTTAGAGTGAATTGCCTATTTAAAAACAAAGTGCTATTGAGATTTTGAATAAGTAATGAAAGGCGTTGAAGGAATAGGCATAGCGCTGCCTGGTGGACAAGTTTAAAACTACGACAGTATTTATTTACGTGTGTAAAAGTTTTTAATCTTGAATTGTAGATGTCACTTTATATCAAATACAACGTAACCAAAACACAAAAAATCACATTCGTGAAATTTAAGAAATATATAACGAATAATAATTATAGGCTTGCATTCTCATTGTTTATTGGTAATCGTTTGAAAACCTAGATGTTTTAGTATTGGTCTGATATTTAAGAGATGTGCTATCGGCAGTTTTTGCTGGATGGGGCTGTGTTCTCTGGTGTCGTCGATATTTTTAACCAATACTACTGCACGCTTTAAAAAAATCAACTAAATGAACGAATTCTTTCCGTATTCAAACATTATTGATAACCAATTCTACTGCACACCTTAAAAAAATCAATTAAATTCCGTATTCAAACTAGGACCATTAGACCGTAGTCCGCCAAAAGTCGGGCGGCCATCACAGCAATCTTTCAAACTAGAATATTATTTTTCCTCATTCAAATTAATTCAACAAAAGAGTAAGAAAGAACATCAGAATCTTTTTCCGTCCATACTCAACCCTGATTTAGACATATTGTATTAGATATAAGATGTTCAATTTTATATCTAAATAAAATATACATAAAAAAATATCATTCACACATACAAATATAGATCGTTGAACCAACACGAAACAAAGAAGAAGAAACTATTTAGGTAAAAATATTTATTTCTTAAATGCCTCACAAAAATCACAACTGCAACACTCTAACGCAGTCCGAAACGTTGGCTAAAAAAAGGGGTTGCGCAACATGACATAACACCCCAAAAATAACAAAAATACTTTTGGCCGTGCAAATCTACAATCATGTAATTAGATTCAATTAATAATGAAACGTAGAAATATAAATTTTTTACTTACAATTATTGGTTTCATTTTCCTAATTTTTTACATATAACTTATTTATAAAAGGCACACAGACACTTCACCTCACGAGACTATTCGATGCACGATACACAGTGACTCAGAAAGCACAGTGACAAGTAAAAACTTCCGCATGCCAACTTTATATAGGGGAATTGAAAATAATACTTGTTAAGTTAGTTCTGACCCCTCCTATACATTAGTTCTAAAAGTTTAGTAGGGTGAACATCATTTTATTGAAATAATAGCAACAGGTTTCAATTAAATCTTACCATAAAATTTTATGTTTCTTCATCTTTGCTGCTCTCACTGTTCAATGGTAAATTTTAAACATCTGAAAATAAATTATTAGACAATTTTTCTTTATTCTCAACAGCAACTTGCTGATTGAAAATTTCATTAAAAAATTAAGTATTAGGCATATAATAGCTGCTTTTAACTTCTAAATCTTCAAGTACGAACAGTTTTTCGATTATGATTTTATTGTGTAATGTGGAAAATTTAGTTGCTTAGAAAATGATCTTAAAACATTTAAATATTTGTGCCTGAACTTGGCAAAATAAAATTAATAAAACACGCCTTTTGGCGATGTTTTTTTCTCGCATAAATCAAAACAAGCGGCTTGTGTTAAGCGGGAATTTAAACCTTATTCAATTCAATTTAATCATTTTTAAAAACAATACAAAATTAACATTTCAATGCATTTTTAAAAGAGGGTATATAAAAATATTTTAGATAGATAAGGAGATATCAACTTACAGCAACAATGCTTGCCATTTAAATTGTGCTTCATTGATGTTAAATATAACGATATTCGAAGTGATTCTATTTAGCAACAAGACAGCTCTCCCGACTGGCATGATCATTGGCAAGTTAGCTCTGCAAGTCGGGAGATAGACTCTCGGTGACGCAGATAACCATCGGGAACTATTGCTCTCCATGATAGTCGAGTTTTCGAACCATCCACAAATCAGTTGGAATAATGTGTTACAGTGAGCACGTCCCTTCTGACCCGTAGATGGTTCATAACGAGCATGCCCAAGAGAAAGCCGATAGGGTGAGGCCATGCGTAATACTCCCTCAGGTAGAGAAATCACAGAAATTTTTTCTGAACCTTCTCCAACGTAACTATCGGTATTCGAAGTGATTCTATTTAACAACAAGACAGCTCTCCCGATTGGCTGATCATTGGCAAGTTAGTTCTGCAAGCCGGGAGATAAAAGAGTCTATGCTGTCGGTGACGCAGATAACCATCGGAAACATAGAAACTAATGCTCTCCACGATAGTCGTTTTTGAACCATTCACGAATCAGTTTGAAGAATGTGTTACAGTGAGCATATCCCTTCTGACCCCGTAGATGGTTCATACCGAGCATGCCCAAGAGAAATTCGATAGGGTAGAACCACGTGTAGTAACCATACTCCCTCAGGTAGAGAAATCTCAGAAATTTCTTCTGAACCTTCTCCAAAGTGAGGAAATATTTCACTTTGTGCGGGCTCTAAACCACCGATCCGCTCTCAAGCCTACTCTTAACCAAAGCATTGTATGAACCTAGGTGTCTCTGAAATATCTCGCAGTGATTTTTAGTTTTCGAAAAATCCATTCTGTCTGTTCTGAAGAAGTTCAGTCTGAAGAAGTCGCCATTTACATAAGGATTGTTGTTGTTAGCGGCCCGATTTCGAATATTACCTCGAGTAAAACAAAATATTTGGTACGTAGCACCAGAAAACAGTGACTAGACATTTTCCAAAACTTTACTACTGCTAGAATAATATCTACTTACTCTCGCCTCGCATTGAATTATCTTTAAAACTACTTCCCTTTTGGAGAGGTAATAAAAATAAAATGATTATTTAAGTCCCTACAAATAAAATAATGAAAAGTTGGTTAAAATATTATTTTTAAAAATCTTTCTATGAAGAACTCTGTTTATAACCAGTATTTCCAAATGAAAAGGTGATTTCATTATCTTAAAGGGAGCCGGTGGCCCCGCAAATTCGGTTTCGACTTTTTAGGATTTTTTTTTTTATGAAAATAAAGAACAATGCTATTCAAACTTTAAAGATATATTAAATCACTTTAATAGTGTACAAAAATATAAAAATAAAAAATTCTAAGTAGTTAAGGAACTGCGCTGAAGTATAAATATGAACCTTGGTGGTGGGTCAAGTTTTGGCTCTTTCACTTATCTCTGAATAAAAAAAAATGTGATCAGTATGAGTGTAGTATGGCAGGAACTAGAATAAAAAAAATTGACAAAATGGCGCTTTGTTGAAATTTACACACAGAAAACAGACTGTTTTTTCATATATTTTGTATGTAAAAAATAAGAATAAATAAAAAGGAAACACTTTGTTTTACGTCACTTCATTGATATTTTTTCCGTCTACCGGTTTCGGTACCTCCGTACCATCATCAGGACTGAATATAAAATACTCCGAAAAATAAATAAATCGAAAAATAAATAAATTAAAATAAAATACTTCCGAAACCGGTAGACGGAAAAAATATCAATGAAGTGACGTAAAACAAAGTGTTTCCTTTTTATTTATTTAAAATGTCAAGTCACAATGTGTTTGCTTCTTTTGAAAAATTAAAAAATAAGAGGTATTCAACGCAATTTTTTTTAGTTCCAGCAATGGGTACTGTTGTACTAAATAACATAGTAAAATTTGAGACGAATCGACCGCGTAATTTTTTTTTGCCTCACACCAAGCAGATAAAAGTAGTTTCGAAATATATGAGTTTGAAGTTTCGCCCGGTCCTTTACCTGCTTCTGCGCTGATTTGCTAAATTAGCTGTAGATCTTAAATATATAATATCGTCAATACCATTATAAAAATTTAAAAGTATAAGAATTATACTTTCGAAATATTGTAATTTTTTTTCTTCTTTCTTTTCAATTCTAGACCACCAGCCCCCCTTAATTTATGATACACTATTCGTTTCACGAATTGCGGTCACCCGACTGCAGTAAGTATTTTAAACTTGTTAAATTACTTGTGAAATAATTGATCAAGTTTAATCTTTTTACTCACTGTGCGACATTGCTCTATAATTTGTTTCCAGAAACAAAGTTTTTACCTAACCCAGTTTAGTGATAGACACTGTAGGTAGTGAACGGAAAATGTTTTACAGTTACTCTAAACAAAAATATGATAATTGTTGAACATTTATAACCTAGCAAGGCCGGGATGATATTTATTCACTTGTTTATTTAGACATATAGTAAACGTTTTTACTAGTGATAAGGAATATTAAATTATATTTGCTTAGTTACTTCCGTCCACACAATATCTTAGAAATTTTGCTGGGATGAGAACGGTTTGTAATCCTATATGACTAATAATAATAAAAAGGAAGAAAGTGTAGAGAAAAAGAGATATTTAGAAATTAAGTATTATATGCGAATTTTATTGGCGTATTTCATGATTTACCAACCTTTCTTTATCTTATTATCTTTATGTTATTGTATTTTTGAATGAGTTACAAGCGTAATTAGAATCATTAATGTATGTGTGAACTATAAATATTTGGTTGCTTCCAAAGATATTGAAATATAAGAAGATATGCCATGATGTCCGCCCGACTGTCGGCAGATTACGATCTAATGGTGCTAGTTTGAATTCGGAATTTAGTTGATTCTTAAGCGGTAGTATTGGTTAACAATATAGTTTGAATACGGAAATAATTTGTTTATTTAGTTGATTTTTTGAAGGTGTGCAATAGTATTGGTTAAAAGTATCGGCGACCCAGCACAGTCCCACGCAGTAAAAACTGCGGATAGCCCATCTCTTTATATTTCAATATCTCTGGTTTCTTCATACCTTCAACAAAAACCATAATATTTATTAAAATTGGAATATTTATCAAAATAAGAATGCTTATTAAAATAAGAATATTTATTAAAACAAAAAAATAAAATCATTTTTCAAAATAAGAATTTTGATTAAAACACGAATTTTTATTAAACTAAGAATATTTATCAAAATACGAATATTTTCAAAATTAAGATTATTTATTAATACTTATTTTGACAACCGTAAAACCGTCGATAATATTCATCTACGTTAGCTTGAATTGAAAAATACTATAAACGTCCATATTTGTTTATTCCTTTTGAAATTCTTCTTCAAGTGTAATCTGCTGTGTGGAGTTCATGTAAAAAAATCTCTCTTAATCGCAAAGTAACATTGTATATTTGTTGTAAAAAATACGTGTATTAAATGAATTATTAAAAATGTCTTTCAGACAGTAATATTTCTCTGTTAGTCTCTCAAATGTCATCAAAAAGCTTCTATAGTATTTTTCCACAACTGATGTGGCCTAAATGGTGACCATTTCTATTACTCCAGGAGGCTTTGAACTTTTTGACACCGCATTAAAAGGAAAAAGGAATAACAGTAGATTTTGTAATGCGGTGATTTTAATGAGAATATTTGAAAATCTGATAACTAGGACATCTACAACATAACTTTAGACTTTATCTAGTGCCACTATTGCAGAACATTGGATTTACTTCGCCCACTCACTAGCAGAGATGATATTGCGTATGTAGACATTATCATCTGCGTAAGATTGTTGTTCTGTCTCTCAGTTACTATTTAGCCAGTCAAGTTTATCGGATTTGTTGGAAACTGGTAATCGAAAGGTAATAGAATGGGTCTATTAATCCTTGGTAGAAGATTTTCACAGCAATCAAGAACAGGAGAGAGGAACATGCATTTTTGTTTCTTGAAGTTTTTTTAAGGACTAAGATCATTACTCTCCTCCTCCCTCCTGGGGCGCCATCGGTACTTGCTTTTAAAGGGCGAATAATTTCGTGGATCCGGCACTGGGTAGCGGCGCACTAAAATAACCCAGGTAATATTGCATTGTTATCATAATATTTGTCTTAATGGCGGTAGATTGGAATGATAACAGTTCAATATTTTTATAGAGTTGATTCAGATAAGATTTCAGATTTCATATTGTATAAACACCATTAGATTTAAGATAGATAAGTTGATTCAGATAAGTACGTACATTGGTAAGAAGCTGAAATTTATCACGATTTTTGGGGTAAAATGCCGTTTTGGGCTTCTTTAGCCGACGTTTTAGCCAACGTTTCTAACAGCGTTGGAGTGGAACGTCTGACTCCAGCGCGAAAAAAACATGAACAATCGCTTGAACAACACTATAAACTTTGAACAATTCGTGTTCAAAAACCCAGTGTTCAAGCTTTACCACAGACACACACAAGAGGTTCGCTACGTTTAGAGGGGTGCCCGGGTTCATGGGGTGAGGTCTGTCTAGGTCTTGGAGGCGGATGACCAGGACACACCGAACCCCAGATTCCTACCCACCCCTTAAACCCTTTTTCTTCCCAGAACTCTTCTTCTCTTCCTTTCATTAAAAAACCTCCACACAGCATCCCCAAAGATGACGTAGGCCCTGAGGGAAATTATTTTCCTCAGGGCCTCCTGTGTGGAGCTCTTGTAAAAAAAAAAGACGACGGAAAACATTCCTCTCGCGGGTGAAGCGGGAAGGCAGGAGGAGCCGGCGGGGGGGAATTTGTTATATTTTTACAAGAGCCGCACCGAGCGGTTGGTAACGGGGATAAATCGAATGAGATTTGGGGTTATATCAACCGCGCAAGCCTAATACCTAATTATGACTTTAAATTGTAAATAAGTACTGTTGTAATGGATGATTATTTCTTTGGTGAACTCACTTGTAAATAAAGTCTATTAATTTATTAATCGGTTTCAGAGACACGGAAGAAATTGACCAATTAAAATAGGTATTCTATTCTTAATCCCTAATAAAAATAATCAAGGTAGGTAGGTAGTTAGGTCTAAGTTGAAATTTGCGTCTTCTCCTTTATATTTCGTCTACAATCTTATCGCTAAATTTCTTTTCAGAACTCGACTTTTGACGTTTGAATCTTGAATGCGTAATTAATTACGCATTCGAAAATCTTAAATAGTAACTTTAGGTCATAATAATCGATATTAATCGGAAATCTTTCCTGATAAATAAACATCTATTAAAACATCTGTGTTTTCTCCCTGATGTAGCATCTCTTCTTCACTGGAATGCATTTTAACATTTATGTAAACGCTAAACGTCAAACGTCCAGTGCATACGCAGGGCCAGGTCCTTACCACAGGCCACTAGCAAAATTATGTGCGACCGCGCGAACTTCGCACCAATCTTTCAAACCATGTTTCAACAAATGGAGGAGACGGAAAACAAAAAACGTTTATGGTGTTGTTCAAGCCATTGTTCGTGTTTTTTTACACATCTACCCCGATGATGGGATAAAATAAGGAGGTAGGGCAACGGCATAGTACCCCAAAAAAAATTACGATAAATACTTTTGGCCGTGAATACCCAAGTTAATATTTACCGATTATTTTGGACCAAAAATAATCGGTAAATATTAACTTTTATACAAACTTTTCGTCTTTCTCAAGGATTTAGTTTCATATTTTAGAAATACCATTATTTCTTGATTTCTAAGATTGTGATTCCGTACTTCATAATTTTGTAATTCTGTGTTTTCGAAATGTTGCCCGGTATTTAGAAATTTCGTCTATTCGATTAGTAATTTTAGGAAATATTGAAAAAAACAACACTCGTATATACAGACGTTAAAATTGAATTATTTGACACAAAAAATGCATTTCGTTGTCAATTAGTCCTGTGCGGCCTTTTTCTTCGAAGCTAAAATTTGATTTTGTAAACAAAATTTTCTAGCAAACTAAAATATTTTTTTTTATCACGAGGTAAGACAAACTAATATATTTCGGTTTTAATAAAATAAACAAACTGAAGTGCTTTCGTAAAAAAGGCGTACAGGGATTATATTTTTAATGATTTTATTTGAACTAAATTTAAAATTCTGAAAAGTAGCTTTTCTAGATGATTTATTGATTTATTTTATTGTAAATATGAGTATTTGATTTGAAATGTGCTTCACATAATACAACATTTCGTCTGAAAATTAAACAATCTGTCAACGACCAACGGTATAACTTTATTATAATAAAAATAAATATATTTAAAAAAAATTAAAACATAACTTTAATAGATAAAATAACAATCTTTCGAAATCAATTTATATTTTTCTGTGGAAAAGAGTCGATACTCTAGAATTTGATTTAAAAGTGACATACTATACATAATAAAAAAAAAATATATTGTTAAAAATGCATAGCAAAATTATTTTTTTATTGTTTTTCATTTAATCACAAATAATTACCTAAGTTGCCCCTAAAATCATGAAACACTAAAATATTTAATGGCGTTTGTCTTATAATTTAAAGCAAAAATAAATAAAGTAGCTCACACCCGTACTAGATATTTGATATACCTTTTGATTACAAAAATAATTTTTCAGTTTGGTTGGGTATTTTGATCTCAAATCCAAATTTAAGATTTGTATGAAACGGGCCAAAAAGGGCCGTGTAAACGTTCCACGGTAGGTTAGTACGTCACTGTCACTTAATTACGTAAATTGTTATGAATTTCTTCAATTTAGTCAATTATGCAGAAACGTTAGTTGGGTTTTTAACTACGAGAATTGAAATTTCACCGTTGTATAATTAAATTATTTGCAACGTTAACAGATCAACTGTCGTTGACAAGCACTCGTAAAAACGAGTTGAGCAATATTTTATTAGCAAATGGTTATTTATTTCCATAGTAAAATAACGGACTAAACGATTCGGTCAGTGAATGAGTTGACATCGCGTCGTGAATTCAATTCCTCAGCTAACTAAGTCTTCCATCACGACACAAGCAACATTTTCCTCTTACTGGGGCAGTGGTAGGTTCAAATATTGTTAGATTATTCGTTATTCAGAAATGTTCTAGAAAATTATCAATTTTAAAAGAATTAAAAATATTAACACAAACGATTATGCAATTCTTAACAATTTGTTGTGTTATAACGTGAATTGGCCGATTAATTGTAATCCTTTAATTTATTTTGATTTAATTTAATTTTATGTTATTAGAGAAACAAACGGTTAAACATAATAATAAAATATTATATTGTTGCATGAAGCAGTAAAGTTTCCGTATAAAATTCATATTTTAGACAGAAAAAACATAGATTATTAAATAAAACGTAAAGTGGAGTTTGGTAGAAAAAGAAAATTAAAATAAAATACAGAAAAATAAATTTAAAAAAAACTGAAAAACTGTGATATTAAACTATGTACCTACACATAAAAATAATGTATTTTAATATTCGAAGAAAAACATGATTAAAAAAATTAAAACAACACCATGAGATTGAGAAAATAACACAGAGTAGAGAGTTCGTTATTATCAATTTGTTTTATTTTTTTCTAATATACATTTAGAAAATTGACCTGAAGACAAATGGAAAATGTCAGCGCCTAAAAAGATATTGTATTTTGTGCACGTCTTTCTGAGAAATTAACGTTGTTTGTAGTTAGTTTTTGAGCGTGGGATGTGGAATATTTGGTTTGATTTGTATATTTTCGAAGATAGTTGTTGTCAACAACGTTATTGATGATTTTGAATAAAAAATTCTTCTCGAATATATTTCTTCTATATTCTAGAGTTGATAAATTATGGTTTAATTTTTTTAGATATCCAGGTGTTCGGAAGGATTTAAAGTCTAAAACTTTTTTTGAATTCCTTCTAACCTTTCAATACTTACTTTGTATTGGATTTCCGTGTGACGGATCCGAATTCTAATATCATGTTTATGAAATTATACTAACATAATACCGACTTATGAATTGTAATTAGTTCAAAACATTATTTTAATCAATCAAAATTAATAAAATTTTACGGTTGATTAATAAAATAATATTAACCATTTAATTTTTTTTTTTTTTTATGAGAAAAACTCTCTTTTTATAACTTTTGAAGGTTATCCCAATAGTTCCATATGAATAAATTCGGATACATTTATCCGAGACGCTATTCAGGTTACAAACCAATTCTTAGAATAATTGTTTCCAATAAAAAGAGTAGTTGCCTATAATATGGAAAAAGAACTAGTTTAAGTTAATATTAATGATTCTAAGGACGGGTTGTTTCAAAAAATTTGGTGAGTTCATCAAATATTTGAAGTTCATTTTCAGGTTCTGTGTAAGTTCTTTTCGAGTTTTGTTTTTTTATCGTCATAGGCCAGCTGCTCCACAAAACTGAAATCATCACAGAAATTGAATAAAACTTACACAGAACGTGAAAATTAACGTCAAATATTTGACGAATTCGTCAAATTTTTTGAAACAACCCATCCTAAATATTTGAAATATGATATTGACAAATATGACGGTTTGACAGAAGGTGGCAATAGCGAAATTGGAAAACGCGCACGTCCCGGTTAGACGAGAGGTCTGGGTTCGAGTCCCAGTTGCGACCATTATTTTTTTTCTGTGTCTTGTTTTCTTTCATATTTTCATTTAGATTATAAGTGTTATCTTCTTCTTTAACCATTTAGTTTTTATTTTAAAAAATTACATGTTTTTACTTTTTAAAGATAAATAAAACAATATTTGAGATGCATAATCCAGCACGATGTTTAATCAAGAAACACTACTAAAACAGGTACTCGTCCACCTGTTAAGCCCTTTCGTAATAAGAAATTAACTGCACTATTGCAGTTTACGGGTATTTTACGATTTTCGAACCCGCTGGGCCACTTCACACCATGATTATTACTGGCGTATTATTTCAACACATCTACACCATGGATTTTATCGGAAGGTTGGGTACTTTGCCGCAAATCCATATTTCTTAATCCACTAGAGCGTTTTTGGCCCTATTTTCACCAAATTATGGCCAATTTGCGAACATAAAATGTGGCCAATTTGTAGAGATATTAACACAAAAGTTTTGCGCATTGTATACTTCGATGAATTATTAAAAACTTAGTATTTTCACTTTTTAACAAGAGATGCTTCGGATCTCTTCTGAATTATTTGTTATTGACATTTTGCGAACGGAAAATATTAAATTATTTTTTCTTACAAATCATACATTACTTGTTTAGAAATCAAAAAATTCAAGGTCGAATCTAAATTTATATCTGCTTTTATTTACTACGTTACAGACAGTGTAAGAAAATCATAATATTTAATACTTTTGAAACAGGTAGGTACTACGTACGTCAATTTTAAAGCAAATATTATGCAGAATTCATGCGTTTATAAATTTGAGGATTTTAAATAATTTTTTATCCATCTTAAAAGAATGGGATGAATGGTTATATATGGGCGTATTGCTGAAATCGATTATACAGCGGAACGTTCAGTGGATAAAGATAAAAATATGTTAAATTAGACAATGCATTTTTTCATAATCTATAATATGACAAATGCTAAGGGGAATCTATCAATGAAATTGTTGTTCATCGTTTTTTAAATGACGCATAAACCTTACAATTTGTGATAGCCTTGCAATGTGTGGATTTATTGTTATCTTAAATAAAGAAAATGAACGCTTTGTATAATGAATTTTATTTGATATACTTTTAAAATACTCTTTAAAATAAAAAATTTAAAAAAAAATAGTTCGTCAAATGCCATCAATGAAATTCATTGAAAAATAAGATAATACTAATCAAACTAAAGGAAACATGAAAAAGAACAAGACACAGAAAAATTAAAAGGTTTCAGTCGCAACAGGATCTCTTTTTTTACATTAACTCCACACAGGAGGCCCTGAGGAAAATAATTTCCCTTAGGGCCTATGTCATCTGGAATGCAGTGGTCTTTTTGAGAAGAGGAAGGAATGAACATTGTTCTTGAAGAGACCTATGTTGTATGAGGGAGGAAACACAGAAGCCGGCAAATCGTTCTACAGCCGAGCTGTTGAACTCAAAAACGAGTTGATAAACGACCCGTTCTCATGTGACAAATGTCAACCGTGTACATACCGTTGGGCGCGCGTTCTCTCTCGATGCGACTCTTCTCGCGCGACATCTTCTTACCGAGACAATGCTTTAACCATCTCGGCCAATTGAAACAATTCTGAACCTTAAAGTATAAACGACTTAAGTCCTTAGCAATTGCTTTAGGATAAACCACCATAGTCCACAGCAAACTTAAATCCATAGCAAATTTAAGTGGTTTATCATATAGCAATTGCTATGGACTTAAACGGTTTATCCATTAAGGGACAGTATTTATTTCACGTAATTTTTATAAAATTGAACATATTCTAGAAAAATAAAATTACATTTTCACTTATTTTACTAGAAATATACATCACACTAAACTCAACTGAATACATTTTACATTACATTACAATACAGTATTATTCCATCTCATTATTTTGTTTATTAAGAATAAAAATGAATAATTTTTTTTTAAATTTACCCAGCCTTTTTTAATTTTTAATATCGTTTGAAAGGCGATTATATAAGTCGCCCTCGTAACCAATGGATTGCTTACCATAGTTAGTGTACATGTTGTTTAAATGTATGTTATCATATTGTCATGTAAAGTGTTTGTGTACTTGGAACGTTTTAAGAATTCTGTGTTGTTTTAAGAATTTAGTTTGTGTATAAGAAGACATGTATTGTTTTCATATAGTTTTTTTTTAAATATTGAAAAGCTTGTTTCCACATGCAAATTTTTTGTGGATGTTCTGGATCTATTGTGAAATAGTTTTTTGGTTACCTTGTTTTGCATTACCTACCTGTAATTCATCTATGTATGTTTCACATGCGTTTCCTCAGAATTCAATCATTTAAATGTGAATGTACAAGACAATTTAAGTTTACTTTCTAAATGTTTTTCTCTAATACCTTGAAAAATTAATGCATGTGGATGGTAGAGTATTATGTAAAAATCCATAAGTAAAAGTATTTGTATCTCTCTACTCGGTGCCAATCGGATTGGAAACGACGATTGTATTGATTATTCAATGGAAAGTGATCCCAGAATGTAATGCAAATGACACAGAGTAAAAATAAAGTACAAAACAATCAAGCAATAATATTGCCTATAGTAGCGCAATGAGCCACATTCAGCGCAACAAAAAGGTGAGCTTTGTCCAGGGATCTAGCACGATTAAATTGATTACTTAACAATATCGAATCGATAGACTCAACTTTCGACGATTTTATATCGATATCCCCAGCATGTTGCGCTATGACCGTCGAACCGATATTGACAGAGAATAAATGAGAAATCGTTCGTCGTACGATGGCAACACTGGCAGATGTGTCTATGGATTTACATTTATAAACGTCAAAAAACCAAATAAAAATAAAGATTAATAATTACTTGACTGATTCGAATTGAAATACTGACTTTAACATACATTGACACTTCGCATGTATTTTTTGACAAAAAGGTTAATGAGGTTTACTTTAGGTCTTAAGTCGTATTTGAATATTGTTTCTCTAAGCAGGAACGGAATCGGAAGGTCGAAATCACGTGTTCACCGTGCTAGACTTAGATATGGGTACTACCACCGCGGGAACCATCCAATAGATAACTATCACCTCTGCCGTAGGCCATTCCAAGTAGTTGGGACGTGGTAGCGAAGTAGTTCGCTACCAGTTTGGTTGTTCACGTTCCAGAGTGATAGATTCCGTCAAAATCGCCCTGGTGAAGGTTACCATTCAGAATCGAAACATTGAAATGGTTTTAGCCGTGTTTGGTGACCAGATATGAATAGCCGAGTACTTTCCAACATTCCTCTCTTTCATCTCCTTCACTTCTCCACTCCTTTTGGCCTCATAAAAACATTCTTGAAGTCGACTCAATTCAAACAAGCACCAATACCGATATATTTTTTGATTCCCTCCCTCTATTTAAGAAAAACATTTCTAGCACACCGAGTTCGCACACACATACACACACAAACACTCACATACACCCCTCTCCTTCAATAATTTAGTAACTAACTTAATTTAGGTAAAATGTATAATTTATCATACAAAAACACATATATACATATATATGTTATGGTTAAGGTTTTCACGGGTGTAAGATGTAAAACAATTTTCTCTGTTTACCCGCGTAACGTAGTCCTTAAAAGGACTTTTTATCTCCTGACGTTTCGGACAGATCTCACTGTCCATCTTCAGAGGCCTTATGTCTTGGCTTTTGTCTCAAACTGTTCGCTTTCGCGTGTCCGTTCGGTTCAAAAGTCAAAACCTAAGTGAGTGCTTGTCAATTTTTATGTCTCGATCGAAGTATGCGAGTAGAAGGTGATTTGACGGTAGAGGGGGTGGGGGCGGGGCCGGCAATATCAGGCGGATTACGTGTAGAGATTTGATTGGATTGCTTTAAGTTAATTGGATGTATTATTTCTGAGGATTTTGGAAATGCCGTTTTTTGGGGAATTTGATCAATTATGACTTTCCAGGTGTTGGGGATTCTAATTGAGTCATTTCTGGTGTTCATATTATTTTTATGTTTATAAATTTCTATGGCTTCGCGGTAAATTCTTTTCGATTCATTGTTTATGCTAGCTATTGTTGTGGCGTTGTTAAAATCTATTTTATGACCTTCATTAAGGACATGTTGAACTATGGATGAATTTAAGCGTTTGTTAGTGACATCTACTTTATGTTCTGCAATTTTACAAGATATTTTTCTATTACACCGTCCAATATAAACCTTTTCACATGCCCCACAAGGTATTTTATAAATACCATGTGATTCAAGTGGAATGTGGTCTTTCGGACTTCTTAATAGAGACGAGATTTTATTTTCAGATTTATAAATGGTTTTGATTTTATTTCTTTTGGGGATTCGACTGATTTTATCTGTTGAGCCTTTGATGTATGGGAGAATTGCTATAGAAAGAGGTTCTTCTACCGTTTCAGGATTAGTTTTTTTGCGTTTATTTATGGATTTGTCTATTAAATATTTAGAGAAGCCGTTTGCTTGCCTTGCCCCACCCCCTCTACCGTCAAATCACCTTCTACTCGCGTACTTCGATCGAGACATAAAAATTGACAAGCACTCACTTTGGTTTTGACTTTTGAACCGAACGGACACGCGAAAGCGAACAGTTTGAGACAAAAGCCAAGACATAAGGCCTCTGAAGATGGACAGTGAGATCTGTCCGAAACGTCAGGAGATAAAAAGTCCTTTTAAGGACTACGTTACGCGGGTAAACAGAGAAAATTGTTATATATATATATATATATACCAGCGACATGTCATTGGTACCAATTATTGTATTAAATTCTTTAACTTTGTATCTATTTTCTACTGTGTAATTATGTACTGTTTGTTTCTGCAAAATATATAAATAAATAAATAACATACCACACATTGGGGATATCCGCTCTGGTTAAGATGAGCAGTTGGAACTCATTCACAACAAAAAACGTTTATATTTATTAAAATTGTTTAATAAGATCCGCTTAGTACCTTTATAACTACTAGATTTATATAACCGCCTGCCTTTTAATTACCAAGAAAGGTCGATATAGCAGGCCTAACTCCCACCGACAGGGACAGTCGTTTTTCTTCTTGCCTGATGTAACCAATGTGCAACATGCCAGTATAGATAACTCAAGATGCGACGCACATACGAGTAGGTACCCGTATGAAATCACTTTCTTTCACATTTCTAGGTAAGTACAGTGCAAGCAGCGGTGGCAGATTAATGAGTTGTTAAGCAGGTGAGACAAGTAGAAATAAAGAGGAAATCAAAAATATGAATAAATGATTACATCATTACATTATAACATTAAAATTTTATATTCAAATTGAATATGGAATTATAGGATGGGGATTTAGTACGCATAAGTACACATATACTTGAATAAAATTCAAAAAGGAATCATAAAGACCATTTTGAAAATACCCATTAGAACGCCTCCGATTGAAATTTTCAATAGCTTTGACGTACTAAATGTACAACGAATAAATACCAAAAATATTTTATTGAAACTATTCAAAAATATTGAATCCTTAGCAGACCGTCCATCATACTATAAACACCTAGGCCATTTTAAGCCTGCGTTATACACAACACAAGCCCGGTGTACGGTTTTATCAACCCCCCGGGGCAAAATCGGAAATATTAGAGGTTGCATTTTTTTTTCATACATTTATGACTAAGATTTTCGGACACGTTTCTTTTGTGTGTTGTTCCTTAGTAAATTTCTTAATGTAAATAATTATTGCAAGCCGAATTTTATTTTTATTTACTAAAATACGGAGCTTCTACCTTAGGTGTACGGTTTTGGACAGGTCTCCCCTACAATAAGTTATATAGTCGCAATTAAAAAAAAAACAAAAAAAAAAAATCATGAGACTACAACAGCTCAAAGCATATATAATATACCAAACTGTTTATTATTCCCGATATGACAATCTCAAAAGTGATTGTTCCATGCCTTCTCTAAACTCTTCAAGTCATAATATTCTCCAATCACGGCAATTTAAAAAAAAATAGTACGCATAATTCACGCGTTTATAAATTATACATTTTTTTTATGAATGCTAAAAGCATGGGATATAGGTGAAATTTAGGTACATTCAATGGCTCTCTCACTGTTCGTAGTTTAAATTTCTCCATATTAAAATTCAAACAATTTCATGATTATGATTTTTTTTAATGGTGTCGGGAAATTTCCAAGCCGAACGCTTTAAAATTTCCAAGCACTCAAGGCCGAAATTGATCATACAAAGTAAAAATAATACGTAATTTGAGGAAAATGTGAATTCCCTATCTAATCTTAATACTCTGAGAAATTATGCGTCACAAGCTAACATATCAAAAGAACAACAAAGACAGTGGCTTAAATTGGTCTAAATATTGCAAATAATATTGTAAGAAATAATATGCAACAATCGAAAATATAGGATATCCAAAATTACCTTGCCGTACGACAAATTGATTTTGTTAGATTGGTGCTTATCTATTAATCTAATGGTCAAGGTTTTGAAAAATTATAAAAAAAACCCATAAAAAATCTTACTTTGTTAGAAGTCGATGTCCATAAATATATATGTAGTTAAAAAGTAGCTAACAACCTCAAAAAGGTTGAGAACCCTTCTCCTAGTATAAAACAAAATAAAGATTTTTTCTAATTTTCGAGAAGGCCGCCAAAAAAGACATGGTGACAAAAATGTTAATATATGACAACCTGTTGGGTGTGTCACTCGCAAATTCAAAGAATATCCAGAGATCTAATGATACTCGTAATTAATGTCGATGTTACATCGTAAGCGCCATGGGAAGTGGGCATGATAATAATTTCTCTGATTCTCGAAGTGCGATATGTGAGTACCGGGTCAAGTTCGTATAAAAGAAATGCTTTGAAAGTGCTTGACTATAGTTCTACTGTAACTGCCAAGCCCTCGATGTACTTTACAATGAAAAACATTCACGTAAATAATTATTCAACTACTTTAAAAAATACTGTTTTATTTTTTTTTTACCATGAATGAGAAAGCAAAGAATTTTTCTGGTTAGAATGTTGCATAAAACGTTGTTGTTTTCTCCGAATTTTAAATTATCATATTTATAAAATAATTAGATTGAGAAGATCATTATCGTTAATACTAATTTATCACGATGTGGAATTTGGCTTTCTCTGCAATATAAAACATTTTGTTTTCTATCAACTCCAGTCCTCAGCCATTCATTTCCATTCTACAACAGTCTTTTCCAATCTCCTATCCAAACCATCTCTTCCTAGGTCTGTTTCTAGTTCACTTTCGCTGAGACATTCACGTGGACATGATAATTACGTGCTGTGTGTTATATCTTGTATTATTACTATTAAGGTTGAAATGTTATGTTTGTTCTAATTTTTTTGTTCAATTCCAGTTCATAGTCTTCATTACATTTTTGGCAACTACGACTCTCTCCAAATGCAATGAAACCGCTCCAGAAAAATCCCACGAAAAGCGTCATCTTAGCATCAAATACAACTTGAACGTCGGACCACTCCTCAATCCTTCAACATACCACGGCCTGAACCTTCCATCAAAACAATATGTAACTTCTAAAACCATATATAGTCCAGGAATCAGACAAGGCAGCTTCTTATCACCAGGACCGCCTGATCTGTTAGCAACTTCTTCAAGACATACGATTTCAACAGTAAACAACCCATTTACGTTTGGACCAATACATTATCCGTTGCACGTAACAAAGACCCATCCACCATCAATACTTTCTGAAGATCCCCATGACGTTTTGAGGACTGGTCGGTTCAAAGTTCTACCACCCGTTACATATAGAACGGGTCGATTTGAAGCCATCAGACCAGTTTCAATTGATGTTGAAAGACCCATACCATTTGATATCTATAGACCTCTACCAAATGAATTTTTAAAACATATTGGGTATCCGGTCTCTTTTGGTGGTCCAGTCACACTGACGCATAGTATTCCGTTAAATTTGCCTTATTATGTTGCAACAAAATATCAGGGTTTTAATACTCACTTGACCCCTTTAAATCCTCCTGAATTCCATACACTTAGTCATAATATCATTCCACGTATTGGGAGTATACCAAATCCATTCCATTTTTCTTTAAACTTTGTACCACAGTAATCTAAATACTATCTTAAATCCCAAAGGGGAAATATAAAAGTGCAAATAAGTAATTATTTAATTTCTAAAAAACCTTTATTGATTGTTCGATGAATCATCGTTTATGAATAATTAGATTAACGTCATATATGTTATATTATTCCTATCTTATCTTTGATGGAAGATAACTCTAATTCTGTTATTATTTATTGTATTAATGCAATGTGTGTGTGTTAGGAATACATGTAAATATAAAAATAAAGAATATTTTGTTTTCAAAAAGGCATCAGTTATTATATTTAGCATCATTTGAAAACCATCAATCTTATAAACCAAACTAATCAGTATCGCTTTAGTATTTTTTCATTGGAGTGTTTTGCAATATGATCAATTGAAACCTTGCTTTAAGTGATCGGTTTGGAAATTTCCTGCCCTCATTCAAAAAATTATTATTCCGAAATTTAATGTGAAAACATTAAAACTGCTGATAGTATTAGAGAGTCATTAAATGCATCTATATTTGAACGCTTATCCTATATTTTTAGGATTCATAAAAAAATTATAAAGAAATGTTAAATTTAAACACATAATCAATGATTTCTAAGAACATTCGATAATTTCAGTTCGCGGGATGTCAATTACAAATAATTCGCATCGCATCGAAATGGAGTTTGGAATCAAAAAGTAGGCCTAGATCTCTTATACAGTAAACGCGCTCGAGTAAATAATTACCAGTACAAAAATTGTGTATAATAGCGTTGTGATTTTTAGTAATGCTTATTTGTTTACATTTGTTGTAACTTAGGTAAATTTGGTTTTCGTTGCAAAATGCTACGAACCTTATTAGGTCTCTTTGGATGAGCAGACACAAAGAATGGTCCTATTAATGAATATTGGTATGTTGAAGGACTATGCCCACTTTTTTTATATGAGCTCCACACAGGAGTCCCTGAGGAAAATAATTTCCCTCAGGGCCTTTTTTTTTTTTACATTAACCACACAGGTCCTATGTCATCTTTGAGGATACTGTGTGGAGGGTGTTTTTGAGGAGAAGAAGGAGTGAACATGGGTCTTGAAGAGACCCATATTGTAGGAGGGAGGAAACACAGAGGCCGGCAAATCGTTCCACAGCCGAGCTGTTGAACTCAAAAACGAGTCGTAGAAACGACCCGTTCTCATGTGACTAATGTCAACCGTGCAAATGTTGAGCGCGTTTCTGTACAGAGTCAAGGGTTTTTTCAGGTATTTTGGGGCTCCAGACCAGAGGTGGCTGCCAAATTCAACCGTGGGGCGCACTTGCGATTTGTACAGGGTTAGCAGTTGTGTACTATTAAAGTATCTGCGTGCCCTGTTCAGTATGCCCAGTTTCTGAGAGGCTAACTTAACTCTGGCCTCGATGGAGCCCCCGTACCTGAGCTGGTCACTAAGAGTTACACCAAGCATATCAATGGAAGGCCTGTTCGGGAGAATGCTTCCGTTGAAGGAGACTATATTATCATTTCGATCCCTTTTAGACGTGATCAGACAAGATTGGGTCTTTGAAACATTAAATTCGACAAGGTTATTCTTACCCCAAGAGAAAACACTTTCGAGGTAACCGTCCATTCTTTGCTTCAAAGCCCTCCGAGCCATTGGTGTTTGGGTGCCCTTTGGGGGCTTGTCAAACAAAAAGCTATCATGGACTGTACTGTCATCCGCGTAACAATGAATCGGTGCACACGTCAAGAGGTCATTGATGTGCAACGAAAACAAAGTCGGAGACAGAACCGATCCCTGTGGGACGCCAGCATTTATCGAATGCGAGGAAGAGGTGAAACCATCAGCAACCGCCTGAATCGACCTCTCCCTCAAAAAGTCAGCAATCCACGTACATAAGGATGCGGGAAGTCCGTAAGAAGGCAGTTTGTTGACAAGGCCTCGGTGCCAAACCTGGTCAAAGGCCTTGGAAATGTCCAGTGCAACCGTTTGGGTCTCACCAAAACGTTCCAGGCACCGCCCCCAAACATGCGTCACATACTCGAGAAGATCACCGCACGAGCGGTTCCGCCGGAATCCGCATTGACGGTCGTTAATAATTTTGTTCTTCTCGAGGTATGTGAGCAGTTTGTCGTTGATCACACGTTCCATCACTTTTGACAGAACAGATGTGATCGCTATGGGGCGGTAGTTGGCCGGGTTGGAGCGGTCACCCTTCTTTGGAATAGGGTGAATGATCGCTTTTGTCATCGCCTACGTCATCTTTGGGGATGCTGTGTGCAAGGTTTTTTTAAGGAAAGGAAGGGGAGGAGAGTTCTGGGAAGGAAAAGGGTTTAAGGGGTGGGTAAGGATCTGGGGTTCAGTGTGTCCTGGTCATCCACCTCCAAGACCTAGACAATCCTTACCCCATGAACCCGGGCACACCTGCTAAATCACCAAACGTAACGAACCACTTGGGGTGACCTATGGCAGAGGTGTTGGCAGATAAAGGTTCCCGGGGCGGCGGTACCCATTCCCGCCTCCCACTACAACGTATCGTGCCACGACCCTAACCACATAGCACGTGCACAAAATCTTTCTACGAATTAATATGAAATAACGGTCCGGTCATTACACCGTAGCGTGTTATGACCGGACCGTCAACAAATCCACGGCTAGAATATTTTGCCGGTGGCTGGAGGCTCCATGCATGAACTTGTACAAATTATAGAACAATAGAACGCTGTCGATCCCTTGCAGTGGGCGTAGCAGTGAATGTCGTGTTTCTTTTCGTGCCTGATACGTTCATGGCACGATCATGGTATGCTCCGGTTATATGGGCAGACTCCTTTAATTACAGTTAAAAATATATCATTGGTCGGCGAGATGACACATACGCAGGCTGAAGAAAAATATAAGGTTATAAAATAATCACTTATCGAAAAACCACAGTATAAAGTATTTTTGTAGCGGTTACAAGATTATAAGTGACGCAGTTTCACGGCATTGAAGATTGTTAAGGTCACAGACAAAATTATCAATATTTTTTATCATTTTGACAGCACTAAAATAAATAAAAAAATCACCCTTAAAAGATAAGTTTTTAAAAAATATTATTGAATGTTGACAAACTGCTACGTTGCGGTTTAATGTGATTGAACCTTGAAACTGACAATTAAAAAATCAGATTGTGCAAATTCACACGTGGTAGAAGTGAAATTAGAAAGTCGCCAGATGTCGCTTTCTTTTCTTTTGCCTGTTTATTTTAAAGTGGTTTGAAGATTGGATATTAATTTCAGAAAAATAAAAATGTTTATTTTTTTGGATTTTGTTGGATTCGAGTTCCATTGCCTGTATATCTGTCTCTCTGGGCCGCTTGGATTTGTCAGGCGCCTTAGCCGTTGCGCTAGAGGAGATTCGAGCCGAGGCGCGAATTTAGCGCATTAAATAATAATTAATTTTAATGAAGCACTTCCGTTTCACCCGAATTTCAAATCACCGACGAGGATTTCACCCGAATTTCAAATCACTACAGAAATTTCACTTCAAAAATTTATGTAAGCATTCAACCATCATCGTTCTGTATAAAATAGTCTCTAGACACAAAAAATTTCTGTTGCAAGAAATAAAGCTGTATATTAAAGATTGTTTGCAACCACGTCTGTTGTAGGTATTATGCTTATAGAACGGAGCTAAAAATGTGTACATTCTTAGTGTGCCTTACATCGCCACAAAAGATAAGTAGAACATAAAAGTCGCTTGACAAACAACGCAGGTAATAAAAGTTCGGTTTTAGCACAAAGTTCGTTTAATTAATTTTTGAAACAATTTTATAAGAAAGACAAATCAAGACAAACTGTCTTAGTCAAAAAATTGTATTTTCAAAGGTTGTTTCTTGCGTTCTCGCATTTTTAATGAAACATGCATTTTTAGTAGTATACGTTTATATTTTTTAGAAAGTAATTAATAATTTTGTTTTGATTCTACTCAAGCCAAACGATAGGATAGGTTTCAATGTATTTATGATTTTTTTTTGGTTTTCATAATATATACCAATTAATAGTAAAGATTAATCGAAAATAGTACTTTCAAAATTTTCCCAAACGCCTTCGTTTTACTCGCCATGAATTTTATTTTACTAGCACTTAAAAACCTGCTTCGCAGTTTTTGCTGCTAGACCTTGAGGGTGGCTTTTGGTTTGGCTTCGCCTAGTTAGCGTCGGTGACCATGATCCACTGTCATCCAGTGATAACCAGTCAACGGGATAAAGTAACCGGGACAGGCAATGACGTCATATGTAATATATAGCTACTTGGTACAACTGAGTATCACCGTTTATATTCTCAATTTGTAAATTCACAAATTCGTAGTAATTATAACTAGAAGGGCACGTCCCCATGCGACCTGCTAACGGAAGTGGCGACATCTTTTGACGAATTCTTAAATTCGAAACCGAATTACAATAGTTGTTTTGTTTCACAGACGTTATTTGTGGCGCGGCGCGTACGGAGTGGCGTCAGACATGCAATCGAGGCCGGGTTCTGAAATTCAACCATGTAAATGCTAACGCATTAATTCTGTTCGATATACTACAAAACAATATAAACTTATCTGGAAAATTTCAATTTCCGATTGAATTCCATCTAATCAATGGATCACGGAGGATTCTGTGTAAGAATTATCAAAAAATATTTTTAGTGCACGCTTGCAGTTTTCATTTACGCACAATTTATATTAAATTTATTTATGAAGGAAAAATTAGTTTAAGATATTATTATTTTTTCTGAATTTTTCTAAACGACATAATCATAAAATGACGTGACATCCGATCAAAATGAAATGAGGCTGATAGACTTGTTGCCGATGACAATGAATTCTATTAACGTTAGGTTGCAATCTCGCACATACACGCGAACATAAGCGCATTTTTCTGAAAATAGAAGAAATTAAATCACTTTTTATTCAAGAAAAAAAATAAAACACTTACCAATTGGGGATTTGGCGCGGTTAGTAGCGCGGTTGATTCTGATCCCTTGGTAGGAAGGTTCAAACCTCAGTCAAACCATTTTTTAAATACATTTGTAAATAAATGTTTTATAGTAAAAATACTGTATTTCTTGATGGTTGATTTTTTGCACATAATTTATTTACTTAATACCTACGTTTATTAAAAACATTAAGTTAAATCATTTAGAGAAAATATGTAACGTACATATTAATAATTTCACATATTGTTATACATTTTAAAATTAAATTCGTCATTTCTTTATTTATACGTTAAACCAGCGTTTCCTAACCTTTTTCAGCCGCGGACCCCTAAGAAATCAAGTACAATTTTCAAAGACCCCTAAAAAACCAGCAATAAATTTTGGACCATTTATTTAGTATTACAAATACAATTTTTTTTTTTATAAAAATACATTAATAATAATTAACATTTAACAGCAACACTAACATTAATATTAATTAAAGGTAATGTGAAAGTTGGGTCGCCTTTTTGCAACTAAATTAGTGATATTCGGGTTGATGTTACTACTAAATTGTGTTCTCAAACTGGATCCCACTTGTAATCTGCTTCTGTATTTGTTTTTAGTATATACAGTGGCAGAGAAAACCTTTTCATAGAGGTATGTGGTTGAGAAAAGCAGTAAATGTTTCAGTGCTTCTTCTGCCATTTCCTCATAATCTTTCTTTACATTGATCCAAAAACTTGATAAAGAGAATTCTTTTAAATTACGTTTCATAGTTGAATCACAAGATATTTCTTACTGGAAAATAATTTCGAAACGAAGACCTTAAAGCGCGGAGGTGTTTAAGATGAAGCCACGCGTAATAATGCAAAATCATGTATTTTTGTTTTGAAAATTTGATCGCTTAAAAGTATTATAGAAGCTTCAAAATACTGCGTGCATAATATAGGCCCTTAAAAATATCGGTAATTTTTTTATAGTCTTTTAATAAGCCTAGAAAAAAATAAAGTATGTGGTCTTTAAAAAAAACTTTCAAGTGCAAACTCTCCTACTTATAAACACCTTTTCGGGTATGGTTTTATTGAAAAATTGATATTTACGCCCGATATTCACAAAATAAAATAAAATATGCATTTTCACGTTGTTATATCACAATACGGCCGGCAGTCGACGAATTTGGATTTTCAAAGTGAACCTTATGTCGACCACCCAAGGACTACTAGCTTGCCACACCCATTTCCTTTCAGTACTGCCCCGACCGGAGCGGGGAATAGACGTGTGGCTCCACGTCGTTTGGTTCCGTGAAATCAATTTTAAATTTCCTTGTTATTACAATAAACAATGTGTAAAAAAGGAGTTAATGTTTTTTTACAGGCCTTTACGAAATCAACCTGAAAAAAAAAATTCCCAAATACCTTTTCCAACCTTTCCAAAAAGTTTTTCTCAAGTATTTTTTAACTCCTCCCACAAAGGGGCGTTTATTCCGATTTAGATTTTTCCCTGGACTATTGGATCACCTTAGTCATTTCGTCTTGTACTTGTGTTGGCAAGTTGACACCAAAGGATTCCAAAAACGCTGACAGTATTATATTATTGACTGATTATAGTTTTTTTTTTATTGTATGATTTGTCCACAGGGGTCAATCTTTTTTAACACGTTTTTATCTTCAACTTGGAAGATTTTGTTATCTCTCCCTTGTAGACCCAAGTTCAGCTCGTTAAGGGCACTAAAGATTTCAGCTAAATATGCCGCCATTTTGAGCCATCAAAAGTCATTGAAGCGGATAGCATGTTTATTGACGCCACCAACAGAATTCTCCAAAAAGAACTTGTCGCACATTCGCCGTACTAAATAAGCCTAGCGATTACGAGACTAAATGGTACAAAGATGAGACTGCGGACCCCCATACATATATTCCTGGGGTCCGTTAAGAAACATTGCGTTCAAACCGTTGTTTTTCAGATGAAATTTTTAAAAATGTTATGTTAAATTTTTTTTTTTTGAACTAGTTCAAAACTAGTTGAAGATAATATTGTTGATTCTAAATATTTGAAATATGAGTTCGAGTCCCAGTTGCGACCATTGTCTTTTTCTATTTTTCTGTGTCTGGTTCTCTTTCATACTATCATTTAGATTATAAGTGTTATCTTCTTCTTCAATGATATAACTTTTCCACTTAAAAAAAATATTTTTACTTTTTGTATGCCGCGTAATTACGGTAAGATCTTTTGTGTGCCATGCGTGGGTGAGAAAAGTTTGCAGAGCACTGCCCTAACATACTCAACAGTCGCGAGCTCGAATTCTCATAGAATAGCCGTGTGGTAACATGGGAAGGCAGTCGATTTGCAGTTGAAAAGAACCAAAATCCCCAAGTGTACTTTCCCGCTATCTATTATAAAAAACTCCTAGTTAAGCGATTAATTTGTTAGATAAATGTGCAAGTGAAGAGTTGCCAAAAAGTGTTTTATAAGTGTACATACTCGTATTTTAAAGTAAGTATTAGTGCATCATTTTAATCTCACTGTTTTACAAGTATCAATTTATTCCGTGAGCAGTATGCTTGCTGAATTCATAATTTCGAATGGATTAATAATAATAGTCGTATAGTTTCTTCCATCACTGAATTCACTGTGAAAAGGATAACATTTCACCACTCCGTTAGTGATGTTAACTTCTACAATTTAATAAGTTCCTTTTATAATATAATTTTTTATCAATAATGACATTCTGATATATGCCAGTATATATTTTTTATTGTTAAAGTTAAAATAATCTTCAATGTTTTATTTTTTCTGGTATCCCAAAATTGCGCCAAATCAGTGGTTATCTATGCGACGTCAGCTGTCAAAAAAGCCTATGTTTTAAAGCAATATGCACTGTATTTTGTACGGTGGCGTCGAGAGTCGAGACGTCGAATGTTTTTATTCCCGCCTATAATAATGAAGTAAATGATAAAATGTCCGCATCTCGTCACCACTGTCATTGCATTGTGCATGCAAATGCAAAAATAGATCCACGACTGCGTCTGATAAACAAATTACCGGTTTTCAAAAACCAGCATTATTACAAAAAAATGGAATAACGCTATCTAACTACCATTATTTTACATTGTTTTTTTTTTGTTTCTTTTATATATTCAATAATATTATTATTCAATTTATAAAAACAGTTTATTTATAAACAAGTTCTGCTAGGTAATTATTATTACACGTGACAGCTGTTTTTTTTTTACATTAACTCCAAACAGGAGGCCCTGAGGAAAATAATTTCCCTCAGGGCCTATGTCATCTTTGAAGATGCTGTGTGGAGGGTGTTTTTGAGGAGAGGTAGGAGTGAACATGGGTCTTGAAGAGACCCATGTTGTAGGAGGGAGGAAACACAGAGGCCGGCAAATCGTTCCACAGCCGAGCTGTTGAACTCAAGAACGAGTCGTAGAAACGACCCGTTCTCATGTGACTAATGTCAACCGTGTACAAATGTTGAGCGCGCGTTTGGCGTGTTTCCCGACTATGCACCGGTGCCGAGGGGATCAATGACGCTAGTTCCTCGGAGCATCTTCCATTGTAATAGCGGTAGAACAAGGACAGCATTCCCACCTGGCGCCGGTGCTGTAAAGATTGCAATCCGTTTGTTAAATTAGGACAATCTATCAAACGGACCGTCCGATTCTGCACAGAGTCAAGGGTTTTTTCAGGTATTTTGGGGCTCCAAACCAGAGGCGGTTTCGCCTTCTGAAGGCATTATCAAACTGTGAAAATGAAAATGCTTCATTCTCAATGTCAGCTGCATTTTATTCCGAGAATCATGTTCATTTTATCATTATTTTTTAAATTGAAACACACCCGGGTTAGTAATAACCTGAAAATATTTGAAAATCTCTTATTACCATCATCGGAAGCGGAAAATGTTGCTTGTATCGTGATGGAGGACGCCAGCGGAGAATCAAACATACGACGCCTAGGTGGGATCCAAACGTGATGCCAACTCAGTCACTGACCGGTCAATTGATAAAAGTACAACAGTTTAGACTTTGTGATCTAATAAAGATTTGCTACAAATTTAACCTATATTGTACTTATTGAAAGTTTGATTAGGGGGAGTACGTACATTATCGGACAACGTATGGTATCGGACAAGTGTTATTTCTCTTACTGGCGTTTGGGTAGGGCGATGCAATTTAGTTCATATTATTGCCGCGCTAATTCTGGGTACCCAGTGTTTGCGTGGTTTTCGCCAAAGCCGGTTGTGTCGCGTTGTGCCCAAAAAACGAACTTTGACCCCCGGATACTGTGTCCTCAGCTTTATTCGAAGATGAATAAAAGGTACGTTATTAATTTAATTACATTTATATAAATAAGACGGTACACTACATTTCAGTGGCAACAAAATGACGATCTTATGTCTTAAAATTTGTGTTCCATACCAGGTAGGCGGTTATTTTTTTAACTCCACGTCGTTCGGTTAATATCGGACATGGCCGTTACGGATGATATCGGACACACGAATAAATGCTTATTTTTTTATTTATTTTTTTAAATTAATTTACCTACACCAAATGAAGTGTTACATATTTTTATACACATATATTTTGTGAAAGGTTCCGTGCCAACCGAGAATAGAGTCAACTCAACACCTCCTTGAAAAGTCATTAAAAGCTATGAAAAAAAAAATAAAGTAGCCTATAACCCTTACCTAACGTAACCTATTTAACCAATTTATATGTATATATTATCACTCTAAATGACTTATCTGAGATGGTTCTGAGTTGGTTTCATTCCGAGTTGTCCGGTCACCATTATGAAAGTATATTGAACTATGAACACAATAGGATTTGCTATTGTTGATTTAAAAGTATTATTTTCAAAAAGTCATTCTGTTTTTCTTCCATTTTTTTCTAGATAATGCCGAGATTCAAAAAGATTTTCAATTGAGTAAATCAAAAAAGAATCCGCCCAAAGACAACAAAGAAAATAATATTAAAACCATCAATTTTAAGAAAGCGGATAAACTAAAACTACATAAAGATAAAAACAAAGAGGAAGTTTGCATAATCTGCAGAGAAAGCTTCGAAGAAGACTGGATTCAATGCCGAGGTTCGTGGCGGATGGGCCCATGAAAATTGTAAAGGTCTTGAATCTTACCAGCATTTTTACAAATGTGAATTGTGCCAGAAATAATTTTTATTTTCAGTTTATTATAATGTGTTATGAAAAGTTTGAACATGGTTTTACCACTTTTTTAAATCCTTTTTTTAATAAAAAAAACATGAATATTTTCTGTCCACTCGTGTCCGATACCACCTTTGGTGTCCGTTATTAGACAATTCTTACAAATACTTTGTTACTCTTTTTCTTATATTTCTCTTGCTTGTATTTTTTTAAAATAAAGATATTGTCTTGATTTATTTGAAATCTTTTATATGTAATCATTGTTAACCGTTTTATTATAAAACAAAAGAAAGTACAGTGTTAAACCAAGGAGCTAATTTGTCCGATACCGCCCGTCGAATTCCGATAATAAACGAAAATTTCGTTATTTTAAAATCAAAATTTTGGGAATCAGTGATGGTTTTTGATTTTTAAAATTAGCTACCATGTAGATCTGTCCTTTCCACTTATGATTAATTCATTGATCGTTTATATTGAAGCAATAACAACAAAATACAAATGAACAACACTATGCGTCCGATAATATCCGTACTCCCCCTACACTTGCAGAGTCAACTGCAGTAACGGCTAACCCCCCCTCAAAATATATGTGAACACTTCCATTACCTAATGTTGGTATTCACCTCTTTTTCTGATTGATTCTTTATTTAAATAGAAGGTTTGTGTAACTAGATTTGGCATATTACTTTTTAACTATTTTTGTAAGGATATAAAGAAAGTTCTCGAGGGAAAAATCTGATTACTTATCCAACACACTGCTAGCGTTTTCAAATTACTACTCTGTGTCACTTGACGGTGGCCAGAAACTGAGAAAGATATTTATTATGCATTAAGACCTAAAATGAGCGATTTTTTTAAAAATATAGGTACGTTAGTTTGTGCAAAATATGGGAACTACAGACCTTAAGCGAAATTGTGCCCCCTGAAATGTTCCGCTGTGGGCAGCTGCCTAAGTTGTCTAGACCTAAATATGGCCCTGGGTATCTATAATACTTCACAACTGAATTCCTAAATCCCTGTTTTGTTTCAGATCACAAGATGGGTACCGTCTTCAGGATGAAGTCTTGCTGCTGCTGCAGTTTGTGGACAGGATCACTGATCATCACCATCATAGATGTGGTCAGACCTTTTTCTAAAATTATATGCCGTAAACTTTTAATTATATGCCGTAAAGTTTTATTTAGAGTCTTTGTTTTCCAATGTGTCCAGGTTTTCACCTTAATGGCGGGTCCAGACGTTTCAATTTTAGTTGATTAACTATCGGTTAAATGACACTTGAAAACATATTGACGAGTGTGTTCCCTTTTCAATAATGTTTGTTTTTTTTTTTCGTTCATTTTTGTCGTGATACTTCGAAGCGACCGTGACACGCGCCACTTCGGGCCGCCACACAGTTAGTAATTTTGAGTATCTAGTGTAACTTTATTATTTTAGTATGTTTTTGGAACAATAAAAATTATCATTTTATGAAAAAATTGTTAAAAAAAAAAATTTATACCGAATAAACCTGGTACAGTCGTTTTTAATACTTACTGCAATCTAAATCTAAAAATTTAGGTTCAGTATGTTTGCGTTCGCAAATTTCGGAAACTAATCGATAGATTGAATAAAAATTTTTACAGAACATTGCATTTTAGCAGAAGAGTGTTTTTATATATATTGGTAAGCTCTGGCGTTATGAAATTTGTATGTATCGATCTGTATATCAAAAATCGCCTTTGTGCTGAAAAAATTAAAAGTTTTTAAAGTAAACCCTGAATACATCACATAACTAAAGTTAATTTGACACATAAATATCCATTAAACACATAAAACGTAAAATTTTTCGACAAACATAAAATTACTCTTTCGCGTTTCGAGGTAGTGAGTATTTGCGATGGTGCCACACGTCGCAAGCAGCTAAAATTATTGTTTTTTTTTTTTTAATTCTTAAAAGATTAGACATTTAGGTACTCAATTAAAATAAAATGAAATCCAAAAAGAAACCTTGGGTTTTAGAATAAAGTTACGCTAGATACCTCCAATAATTAACTGTGCGCCGCGCAGAAAGGTCACATGGTGAACTACGCTGTTACCGTTATCTAACTTTCGATCTTTACTTTTCTACGCGGTGGCCTGAAGTGTCAAGACAAAGTAGTTATTCCAATAGCAGTTGTTAATAAATAAACTGTCCATAATAGTCTGTGATTTATTTATTTTGAGAAACATTACATATTACATTGTTATAATGAGCTTTGGCTGTCCAACTAGGCAATTTGCCCGTTTTAGAACAGTCAAAATGAACAGATATTTTACATATAAATAGTGTGTTGACTATAATATTGTCTTAACTTAAATATAACACTTGATAAATAATATTAAGGTTTTGATGGTAGATACAAGAAGTTACTTATAAGTGTAAATTATATATTTATCAATAGAAAATAAAATATAGAGAACAGAAATAACAAGAACATTCCAAAAGAAAAATAAAAATGTGTTTTTTTTTAAATTTTTTATTAGCACTTATGCTCTTCAACCAATTCAACTGTTCTATAATATTGTCAAAGAAAAAAACCCCTATCCAATAGTAGTTGTTAATAAACTGTCTAAAATAGTCTGTGGTTTGTTCTGTAAAGACAAAGCCCCTATACGATAGCATTTGCTAATAAACTGTCTTTAATAGTTTGTTCTACACTATTGCCTAATACAAAGTCCCTATCCAATAGTAGTCGTTTTTGAACTGTCTATAATAGTTTGTTCTACATTATTGCCTAAGACAAAGCCCCTATCCGATAATAGTAGTTAATAAACTGTCTATAATAGTTTGTGGTTTGGTTTATATTGCCAAAGACAAAACCCCTATACAATTAATAAACTGCCTGTAATATTCTGTGGTTTGTTCTATAATATTGCCAAAGATAAAACCCTTATCCAATAGAAGTTATTAATGAACTGTCTATAATAGTTTATGGTTTATTCTACATATTGCCAAAGACAAAGACCATATCTTTTAATTATTACGAGTATGGAAAATAACACAAAATGCATGTTTCTTTATCCAAAAATGCCAAATCTTATAAAGTTTCCGTTTCATTTTCAGCTAAGCGCTTTAACCACATTAATATTCGCAATCGTCTTAGTAACTGATGATGGTCACATACTGTACTGGGACAGGGATATTAGGCCGATTAGTGGATTCCCCGATGACCGGATAATAATGTGCTGTGGGAAGCCGTCCTTAAAAGTGCTTCTTTACTTGTTGGCCTTTATGACCAGCATTCTGATTATATCCGACATTGTACTCTTCTTCGGAATTTTGGAGGTACGTATTTTTTAGCAAAATAAAACTATAATTCAAAGACTGGAATTGAATAATGAGGGTTGGTTATCCAATGAATGTTTCTCGGGGAACGCGCAGTATGAAAAAGGTTTCTCAAGGTAGATGTAGAATCACCAGTTTAGGTCCTACAAGTTTCTGAACATCGTGTATTGATAATAAAATACCGATTTGATGGTTGAGATTGTTTTGCCTGTACGCAAAACTGGTTCAAATCCAAAATTTCCACAGTCAATAATAATTTTTCAAAGTTAAATGTTTAGTCAGGCTTTTTTTTGAAAAAACTTTTTAAATTTTGCCGTTTTATCGGTAATATTACTTTATTTTATTTACAGGAGAGGTTAACACTAGTCGGCGCATGGGTGTTCGCTTACATCGCCTCATTCTTTTGTTTCATTGTTATCATAAGTATTAGCGTCGTCTACGTAAACAGCAAAGACAGTGCGGGGTATGGGCAAATAATTGAATTTGCCTTATTTTACCTTGGTAAGTAGTTCTAAATCATGATATATATTTTCAATTCTGACTAATTAAACACGCCATTATCGAAGAGGTAAGCGGAGAGATGTCCAAGAATTAAAGAGCGCTCCTTATTTTCGGTGACGTGGACATTTTTTCTCAAAATATGGCGACACTAACGTGTAGCTCAGACTTTCCCCTAAAAAACGAGTGGTGATTCGGCTTGGTAGCTGCTTCAGTGCGATTTTTGCGTCCGCTTGCGGTCGACGCTCCGCTATCGAATCCCGCCGACTGCGAGGTGCGCTCAATTTTTCGCTTTTTCAACTAGGGAGAGGTTTGTAAGATCGCAGTTTTGATCCCAGACGTCAATAAGTCTACCACACAAATTATTTTGAGGGAAAAATGGCGTATGCAAATTGCGTACTTGTTGGGTTTCCACAATGCTGAAGAGCAAAATCGTTTGGAGAGCGCTCGGATCTTTTTGACGAAGTTGTTTGAACTGTCCTTAATTCTTGGATAACCCTTGTGAAAACACACATTGTTTCATTCACAACCATATATCGTACTCATAAAATACTTTTACTTTGTTTGCAGGATATAAAGTATTCTTTATTATTGTGGTCAGGAGCTACGCAAAAACTCTAGAGGGAGGAGTCACAAGCTATGAAGCATGACGGTTTTATCCTTCCACACTTCATTCAGCCTATCCAGTTAGACAACAAACGTTTTATCCAAATGTGAACGTACAACAAACTGGTATGATTTTAGGTTTTCACGGCCAAAAGTATTTTTTAAATTTATTTTTGGAGTGCTATGCCGTGTTGCGCTACCTCCTTATTTAGCCTAAAGAAGGCTTTACGCTAAAAAAGTAGGTAGCGCACCGCGGCATAACACCCCAAAAATAAATAACAAAAATGTACAACAAACTGTTCAATTAGACGGCAACGGATGTATCCAAATGGAGTATCCACTATATCCAAGCGGACAGCAACAGATATACCCAAATGGACAACAATCTTTTTCGAGTGTACTACCGACCTATCCAAACAGTCAAGTACCTGGTCTAAGTGCCACCACCCTCTATCCAAGTGGACAGCCATAAATGCATCTTCCTCCGATAAGGGAGAGATTCATAAAATAATGTTCTACACAGTTCTGCAAGAGCTTTTTTTCGTTTGTGTCATTCTACCCAAAGGTGTGTCGTTGGTGGTTGGTCCTGTTTCTTAAAAAAATAAAAACCTCTGCTCTCTAGGTGTCCAGCTCTGTTGAAGTTATCGGGGACATAAACCGAAATCCGTTCCAGAACATCAATATTGCACGTGTGCCCGTTTAGCAGCTTGTGTGCTACTAACACCATTTCAAATTTTCTCCTAACGACTAAACAAACTAGTCGTAGCATTTCAAAGAGAAAATTCTAGGATTATAGCAGGGGGTAGTACCCAAATTCTTTCATGTAAGGGTATCGCATAAACTTTTTTTGAATTGAATAAGAAAAAGATTTTGTGTTGCAAATTACAAAACTTAGTGAGACCATGTGAGATTTGCACACTGAATCGATATGAGAACGAAAAGTTAGAAGTGTCAAAAGTAATTTCTGGATACTTCGCTACTGATATATGTTTTAACGAGATACCAGACATTTTATAATTAAAATACAGAAATCGCTATGTCCATGTACATAATTGTGCGCTTTCCGTTGATAAAATAAAGTTTATTCCGATTATCGTCTCTGTGTATACTATGTGTTCGATATCCATTTGTAAACAAATGGAGTCCTCTTTCGTCGTTATAATTGTTTATTGTTTAATTTAGAGAGGCAAAACAAAATAATTACATATCTTATAAACAGAGCTATGTTATTTATGAACATAAAAATAATAGAGGTCCTAAATTAGACCCTTGAGGGACCCCAGAATTCGTGAGGTAAGGTTTTGAAGTGAACTGCTTGTAGGGAACTACGTGTTTTTTTCTGTTAGATAAATCATTATGGGAGAATAAAAGCGGTATACGCGAAACCAAAATTTTCAAGATCTACTTTCGCAAAATACGAAATGTCTACTTTTTCGTTTGCGACATAATCTATGAATACCATTAAGTTAGTCTTTGTAGATCTGCCCTCTCCAAACCCATGCTGTTGTTTTGCTGTAGAGATGTATGATAAGTAACTTAGTTATTTTAGTTAAAACCACCAGGAGTATACAAGTCAAATTCGGCACTTTGTTCGCCATAGACTGACTAAACTTATTCCGCAAATGGTTTTAGAATATGGGGCCAAATATGACTTCGTCCGTTCCATGAGACGTCGTGTAAACACTCACCATACTTCCTCTTTTCGGATTCAAATTACTAGATGGATTTCGGATCACTCTTGACGTTATGTTAGATATTTTTATGTAGCCCTTAGATTTTAGAACTTAGATCAAACCAAAATTCACGATCTCATAATGTTTGTATTTCTTTTTCAATTTCCCTAAGAATCTCAGTATTAAACCATTTAGGGTATCTTATTCAGAGCTAAGTATACACTTTATTTTAAATCGTATGACAAAATCGTCTGGAATTAATCAATAAAAATATTCTAAATCTATATCTACATCTTTCAATACTTCAAGTTAAAATAAAAATATTGGAAATTACCATTTTCCAGTTTCCATCCGCTTAACACAATTTCCATTGTCGTTATTTATCGGTTTTTCATTAAGGCGGCGCTTCTCGGCTGAAAAAGAAGAAGATGGAGAGATATGTAATTACGAATATTGGACAGAGTGCGCTAATATTTTAAGGGATAAAATCGCAGCGAAAATGGCGAAAAAGCTTAATAAAACATGACTCGTTTAAAATGGAGCAAAAATCTCGTGGAACGTATCTTAAGTATCATTTAAAGAAACATTGTGAATTTTTCACAAATATAACTTGTAAAATAATAGAAATAGACTTGTTATAAATAATTTTCGGAGCATCCTTTGCGATTTTTTTCTATCGAGGGAATTTCATATAATTTGCGTTTCGGCATGGAACGTATCTAGATATTATCTTCAAAAATAACATATATTTTTTTAAGAGCTTGAAAACTTCAAATGTTTAAGGGAGATATGTAAGAAATCGGTCGAATTCGGATAGCGGCGGCTTAAGGGCCATTTCTATATGTTGCGTGTAGAAGCAAAGGTAGCAATCTCCACTTTCGTTTTTTTTTTAAAAAAAAGGCATAAAAAACATCGATATCTTTGCCTTTGATACATATTTTCAAACTCTGATTTTGATGGGAGAAAGCTGAGTTTGTAACTAACCAGATTTGCAAATTGAATTTAGGTTCTCAATTCGAATCACTATGAAACTGCATTTACAACCTTTTCCGATATTTTGGAGATTGCTTCCTTTGCTTTTACACACCTCATATACAAAGATGGATGTAAGGAATCTTCACTAACAAGTAAGTACATAAGTTTGAACACTTTTAAGTCAAAAATATAAAATCCAGGGTCCTATTCATTATATTAGTGATTAAGTTATTCAGTTCCATTTAGAATAGTTCCATAAAATCTGATAAATCTTAAATCACAAAATAAAACAAAAATATTATCCGATTACTACCTACAAATGCCTTTGTTATTTATATATATCTTAACATCATGCCAACATTATGCAGTGCCCCTAAAATGCTTAATTTTTACGGGGATTAACCCAGGGCCGTAGCCAGAGTTGAATTTAAGATAGAGCAGCGGTAATTACAGGTGGGGCGCAAGTAAAAATGTAACTTGATCTGATCTGATGAATCGATTTTCGTCGTACATGTGTGAGGCAATACTTAATTGGATGATCAAAACATTGAGTTATTTAACAATGATAAAGGATTACCTTGTGTTTTTTCACCAGGTAGATAATAAGTGTTTGTACACAAGGTAATTCTTGATCATTGCTAACAATGAACTTCAGGAAATTAACAGTGACCGTATCTTTTTCTGATTTTTCTGTTTCAGATCTTCGGTTGAGTTTCGCTAATATTGTCTTCATTTAATTAAATATATACTTGTCTTGAGAGAGAGCTCAATTTGGAAGGCGGAAATGGGAACCATTTATTGGATAACCAACACATTTGCCATAGGTCACCCCAAATGGTTCGCTACGTTTGGTTACTTAGCAGGGGTGCCCGTGTTCATGGGGTGAAGTTTGTCTGGTTCTGGCGGCGGATGATCTGGACACACTGAAGCCTAGATTCCTACCCACCCCTCCTCTTACCTTTTTCCTTCCTAGAACTTTCTTTCCTTCGTTTTCTTAAAAACACCCTCCACACAGCATCCCCAAAGATGAAAAAGGCCCGAGGGAAATCATTATTCTCAGGGGTTCCTGTGTGGAGCTAATGTAAAAAAAGCTCAAATGTTCAAGATAATTCAATTTATGCTGCAAAACGCAATTCAAAACATTAATACAACAGAAATAAATATTTGATTTTTTTTTTATGAAAACAAATAACTTTGTGTACACCACTATTTAATTAACAATATTGACATGTTTCAAAAACTATGTTTTCTACGTCAGGATAATAAGTTAATAAAAAATAACAAAAGACAGACAAGTATACACAAATAAGAACAGACAAAATATTGGAAAGAAGAGGTGAGTAATTACATTATACCATAAAAACAATTATATAAAATAAAATATATAAATTATTTCAGGATAGGTAAAAAATTACATCAACATAATGAAAAATCTTTTAAAACAAAACAGGAAGTCTAAATAACAAAATAAATTATTATAAATATAAGTATTAATACGAAAATAAATTTAAAAGATGGCTATTTTTAAAAAACGTTTGGTTATTTAAAATATTTAATTTAATAAAATGTATTTTCTAAAATTTCTAAATTATCTAATTGTATACCCGTTGTGTTAGTGTGTAAAATTTTTAAACCTTTATTAATATCAAAAGAATTTAAATCTTTACTTAGCTTAGGCTTTTCTTCATGTAATTAGTAAATATTTGATTTTAAATAACAATGATGCTAATCACTTAACATTGAAACAAAAAATATTGTTTTATTTTAAATATTATTGCAGGAAAAATATTCCACTCTAAAATATCATGAAATGGAAACTGCACAAATAGGCACTTTAAAAAAGACATTTCGTTTACCATAGTCCGTAATAAAATAGAGCAAATATTTCCAACAGCCTCGCAATTACATTAAAACTGGCTAAAACTGAAAACAAAGAGGAAGCATCGGTTTTACAGAAGTTTTGTGTCAAAAGATACGTGGTACGAGTACACCACAAAAATGCAGCTAATCGAAGCAATTACGTCACAGTGTTCGCCGCGATAGCTTCCTTTTTCCGTTGGTACATGATAAGTTTTCATTTTCTCACATATTCATTGCACAACTTGACATATTCAATTACTTCAATATAAGTACGATAAGAGGTTAAGTTATTTCACAGAAATTTAATTGTAACATTGTCATCAATTCGCGATTTTTTTAAAAATGCGTTCACCCATTTGAATTTCGTTTTTTTTTGTTTAATGACTGAATGCAAATCTTGGAAGTGGAAATTAACCCACTTCCCGACATCCTATCGAGCTGAAACTCGGAAGATAGACTTGTTGTTGATGACAATACATTTTTGCAATACAATGCAACTTTTGGTGGCTCCCACGCACAAAATTTTTTCTGAAATTGGATGACATTATATTTAAAAATTTACAGTATCTAATATACGAAATAAGTGTAGCTACCGGCCAATTAAGATTTAGCTTAGGTATCAGCGGTGTTTACTCATCTAAGTAAGTCCCTGGGAGGAAGGTTCAGTCCTCAATCATTCCAAAAAAGAGATGGCACAACTAGATCGTAAATTGAAAATAGATGTATTTTAGTATTAAAATCTTTGTTTTTCCTAGTTGGTTTTTTTTTCATTTGAAAGATCTCCATTAAACGTTAAAGTTTGGATTTTATTTTATTTATGAGCATTGACCTATAAAATAACGACATTTACAATATTTATTCCGGATTGTGATCAGCTGACAAGGATAGAAACTCGACAGTTTATTGCTTCTTTTTTAAATATCTAAAAACAAAATGGCGCTGATTATCGATTGGATGAAAATATTACATTGAAAATTTTCCCTCCCAAGTTTCCTTCCTCCCTCCCGGATTTGCCTCCCCCCTCCCGCGAATCCCTCTCTCCCCCCCCGCATTCCATACATTCATTCCCGGTACATTCAGTTTTCAAACAGCTCGCGTGCCACATATTGCATTTTTTAATACGAATTTCATAATGCCAGAGTTTACCAGTATATATAGAAACCATCGCTGGAAGGCACACATCAAATCCTCAAAGTTTCATCGCAATCGGATGAAATATTAGCAATGCATGATTTCAACACAGAACTCCCTATTAGTAAATAGTAACAATCGCGGGCATGCGCGCATCAAATCCCCAAAGTTTTATCGCAATCGGATGAATGGTTAGCAACGCATAATTACATTTTGCCAGAACTCACTAGCACTCGTATATATAGAAACCATCGCGGGCATGCGCACATCAAACAATCGGATGAATGGTTTAGCAACGCATAGCATACAAACATATATACATAGACAGAAGCAAACATAACTTCATTTTTATGGTGGGAGGGAGTTTGTTAGTAGAAATTTGTTTTCGTTCATCCAGTGAATTTCAAATGGACGAATTAATATGACATTCATATAATACGTAGGCTTTCACAGATGGTTTTTTTATTTAGATTGAAAAATGAATGAGTATCTCCCGTTGCCTCGTTTCCGTTACACTCTCGACAAGCATTCCCCAGCTTACCCGCCAAGTCAAGCGTGCGTAAAGAAGTTTTACTTCAAAATGAATGGGTATCTACCTATATCATAACCAAATTTTGTCACTCATTCTAACAATTGATGTTGTACACACAAAGGGAAAAAGCTCTACTAACCGAAAATTTTACTAAATTGGCGAAACTCAGCAAAAAGCCCACGGGAGGTTTTTGTCTGCTAATTATATTTTTTCAATAGAGGAATAAGATTATGGAGGAACTCTCCTATTAAAAACATATCAATGTACAAAACGGCAAAATAATTCAATTGTCTATCGTTGTTTATCAGAGTATTTATTTGTTCACCGCCAATCATTGAACACAATTCATCTTTCTAAGAACACGGGAAAAATTCAGGGAAACAGGTTTTTCACCAATGCAAATGTATGCAATAAGTACGAGAGATGTATTGTTGCAATCTTGATGTTGTTGATGTGTTGCACCAGATGTTTCAAAACTCTTGTTTAAAAAATATAAAATAAGCATTTTACCATTAGTGATGTATAATTAAAAAAAGTAGGCACAAACAACTTATCTTTACAAAATCATTGTCTTCTTCATTGATAAATTTTCAAATTCGGAAAACAATTATAGTAGAACTCTAGTAGAACAATAATATTATTAAAACTAGAAACTCAGCACAGATTCTCCTAGTGTTGTGTTCACAAAGCATCATACTAATCCATACAGTTATTTTCGTTATTTGTTTTTGGGGTGTTATGTCGTGTTGCGCTACCTCCTTCTTTAACCAACGTTTCGGACAGCGTTATAGTGTCCATCATCAGGGCAGATGTCCAAAACGTTGGCTAAAGAAGGAGGTAGCGAAACACGGCATAACACCCCAAAAACAAATAACGAAAATACTTTTGGCCGTGAAAATCTAAAAACTTATCATACAGTTATTTACTAAACATTTTATACAACTGGTACTAATTATGTTAACTGTATATACGAGAATAGAAATGAATAAAAAAGAAAAAAAAAAAAAAAAAAAAAACACGTGAAAAATCACTGAAGAAATAAAAATATTAAGGAAAGGTTTTGTTCTTATTATGTATGTGTACTGTGTAGTTATTAATAAATAAAAAATAAAGTTTATTTTTAAATGTGTCTATTTGAATTTCACTTTATTGTTTGTTTTTTTTTTTTTAAGTGATATAGTCTTATAAATCGATGAACGCCGGCTGCACTCACGAAAAAGCATGACTCATTATCACGTTCCGTCTGAGCCGAGACTTGTGACGCATCTATCTCTCTTCCACTCCATCGTTATTATATGACGTTATCACGTAAAATCATCGTCCGTAAACCGACTTTACTGACAACCAATTTTTTTTTAAGAAAGACAATCTTTATCGAGGTACGAATAATCTGACAATATTTGAAAATCTCCTGCTACCACCGGAAAAAAGTTGCTTGTATCGTGATGGATGACTTAGCCAGCTGAGGAATTGAACACACCAACTGAAACTCAGCAGATAGACTTGATTTCGATGACGATGTATTCTTTCAACTTTTGGTGCTATTACGCAATTTTCTATAATTACAGTAGAAAAACTTTGTTTCTAACTTACCAATAATTTTGCTTTGTGCCCCGGAATTACGAAAACATCTTTTGTTGCCATGAGTGGGTGTGATAAGTTTGCGAAGCACTGCCCTAACACACTCTACTAATTAAATTCTTAAGGAAAAACCTTGTGCGAACATCATCGGAAGGCAGTCAGTCGTTTGCAGTTGAAAAAATGTGCTATTTCAAACCATAATGCATTTATCCTCTACCTATTATAGGTATGCGATTAATTTGGTAATGAAATGTGACAAGTGAAAAGTGCCAAAAAAATTATTACGGTATTGTATAGAAGTGTTTTGAAAGGGCACATTTTTTACAGTAAGTGTTAGTGTTTTTTTTAATCTCACTGTTTTCATTGGATTTATTTATTTAATTTCAAAAGGGATTGTTGCATGGTTATTAATGTCTAACAATAAAGTGTTGTTTCTTTCATCAGAGTATTCGTTCCGAAAAAACTAACATTATTTTTTAGGTAATGTAAAAAATTTTAATCCCTCAGGTCTCAGGTCCATTTTGTCGGAAGATCAAATTATTATCGATTTTCAATAAAATCCAAATAAACGGAATATTTATGAAAGCATCCAAAAACTAAAAACCGTTTTTGAACCGGTGATGAAATACGCTTTCAGTTAATAATTTTTAAATAATTTTTTTAAAGCACAAATAAAAAAGTTTTATGAATGCCTCACCTTACTTTTTTACTAACTGAAATTACTGACAATCAAAACTAAACATAAACAACAAACATATATTATTAGGCAAATGTCTCGTAAACGTTATCATCAACTCGCTTTTTTATCGTTTCATTTAAAAATAATTAATAAAAAATTCCCAAAGTTTCATAATTTTATTTCAAATTGTGGTCGTAAACTTTTGATTCATAAACGTGTACATTTTAACTATTTTGCGGGTAACTCTCAGATTTAAATATAAAGCGTGGTGTTTTTTCTTTCTAACACAGTTTAAATCATAATTTTAACCATGATAGTAAGGGAGACAACGATGTTTATGACACCTATATGAGTTTATCCGAAAACCGAACAAAATAGTTTTAGGGGTTGGCTATTTCCATTGTGTTTTTGGGTGTATTTTATAGAAACCCATTTTTTTACATTTGCTATACACAGGAAGCTTAGAGCAGAAAAAAATCCCCCAGGATCTAGTCATCTTTGGGGATACTGTGTGGAGGGTATTTTTAGAAAGGAAGGAAAATAAGTTCTGGGAAAGAAAAAGGTAGTTTTGTTGCGTAGGAATCTGGGGGTCAATGTGTCCAAAAGTGACGGCCATACGATACATCCCTTCCACTGTGGCGCAAGGTGATGGATCTAGAGAGGTATGTAAGGTCGCCCTCAACCAGTTTTTCCCTATTCGGCCTGCCACACAGTAGATGAGCAAACGCATTGGTCGCGAAGATAAACCTCAGCCCATGATCCCGAGCACCCCTACTAAATCACCAAACGTAGCGTACCCCTTGTTTTGTTTCAGACCACACGATGGGCGAATGCGACTCTTGCTGCTGCATCTGCAGCTTGCGGACAGGATCACTGATCATCGCCATCATAGATCTGGTTAGATATTTTATTTAAATTAAACACGATAAGCTGTCTTCTCCTCATTGTTTAAGTTTTTATTTTCTAATGTTTCAAGGATTTTAACCTTCAGCAAGGCTGTCATTCAACGGATAAAATTTTACATTGCCGATAGACAAAGCTGGCGCACTTTGTGAATGAATTAATTTGTTTCTTGCAAGTGGAAATTAACCCACTTCCCCGCATCAGATCGAGTTGAAACTCGGCAGATAGACTCTTTGTCGATGAAAACGCATTCTGTCAACTTTTGTTAATAAAATGCGTTGCACGCACACACACCCGTTTTCCTGAAATTGAATGAAATGATGGCGCCACTAGGTCGTACGTAGGACCGAGGCGGAAAATAGACCCTGTTTCACCATATAATAAAAAATTATGTACTTTAGTAAAAAAACATCGTTTTGACGGGTTAATTTTTTAGGTAAAAACATACAATTTAAGTTACACATTTAATTATTTTATATTTTAATATTTAAACTACTTTTCTATTAGAAGCATCCCCCTCCAAACGCACAAGGATAGCTTTTTATGGGGTACACATTAGAGGGCTTTTTATGTGGGGTATACATTATACATTTGAATTATTATCAATTATATGTATATTTTTGTACAGTTTTTTTTTACGTTAGCTCTACACAGGAGGCCCCGAGGAAATCAATTTCTCTTGGGGCCTATCTCATGTTTGGAGAGCTGTAGGAAAGGAAGGTTTGGGAAGGGAAAAGTCATGAGGGGTGGGTAGAAATCGGGGGTCAGTCTGTCCAGGAGTGATGTATGAATCCATTCCTCCCACTGCGGCGCAAGGCGATGTATCGATAGTCCGCCTGGAGAGATCAAAAGGTCTCCCTTAACCTCTCTCCCGATCCAGCCCGCCACGCAGTAGGTGGATAAACGCAAGTCACCAAACGTAGCGATTCACTTGGAGTGACCTACACCAGGGGTGTTGGTTATCCGATAAATGGTTCCCAAAGCAGCGGTATCCATACCCGACTCCCAAATTTATACAAATACATTTATTTGTAGCAAAAAATGCGTAATGATGCAAGAGGAGTGTGTGCTATAAAATTTTTGGTTAGTTTAATTATAATATACTTTATGGTACACGCTTTTCTTGCTTCCACTCCACGTGGCTCCTGAGATGAGTGTCTTGTCAGCCCTGCTAACTCCCTCAGCGAGTTCTTATCCAAAAATAGTTAGTAAATAGTCTAGTTTGTAACATAATATTCATAGTTATTTCTTCTGTGATGTCAAATTTTTTAAAGGTTCCTTTGTATTTTCAGATTGGCACCTTAACCGTTTTTATATATGCAATCGGCTTAGTAATTGATATTGGTCAGACAGATGAAAACCAAAATCAGAACGAAGATTACTGGCACATGGATCATGGGATCAGATTCCAGATAGAAGACGAGGGATTTGTTGATAGTGACCAACCATTATTCTACGACGACCGGATTAGGGAACAATTATTTCCCGAAGTCATCTTTTTGGCAGTTGTGAGCAGTACTGTGATTATATCCGATATTGTACTCTTCATCGGAGTTTTGGGGGTATGTATTTTTCAGTGTAATAAAATTATAATGAATGCATTGGTTGTATATGTATATCTTGATCTTGCGCGACAGTACCTACACCAGTTTTTTGTTGATCCATTTTTTTTTGGTGATTCATCCAGATTTGTGATAAACATCTATCTTAATGAAGGTTTTTATGCATGGTGTCCGAAAACTGGTAGGACAAGCAGAAAACTGATGAATCGTATTTTTGGAGTCGATTTGGATAACTTTTTTTTTAATCGAGCTTTCAAATAAATCGATTCTGAAATTAGAAGTTTTTACACCAAACTTGGAAAAAATCCAAATAATAATTCCTTCAAGTCAAATGTTTTTTTCCGGGCTCTGGCGGATTTTTAATTCTGTCATTTTATTGGTAATTCGAAAGATGTTTTTTATGTTCGTTTTTATACTTCCATTTTTTTGATAATTAATGCTCTATTGTATTTACAGGGGAGATTTAAACCAGTTGTTGCATGGGTATGGTACGCTTTCGTCACCTCATGCCTTACTGTCATGGTAATCATATGGAATAGCATTGAGTACAGAAAAGCTACGGGGATTTGGAAAAAATTTGTCTTTGCCATATTTTATTTGGGTAAGTAATTCTTAATCATAATATATATACACACATTATTCATATATACATTTCAAAAATCAACAATTTTCAAACGAAAAATATAATATGGTGTAACTTAAAGAACAGTGATATCCGATAGAACAGATTGCTGTAAAGGTGTTTTAACTTTCGCAGCACAAAGTAAAAATAATTCTGTTCAACGCATTTCGCACTTCTCTGTATACGTAACAACTATAGGTAGATTATATTGTATCCCAATGGTGTAACCTAAAAGACAACTACAATAATGTGATGTTCCGCCTACCGAGATACTGCAGCGCTACGGGAACGTTCCTGGAGGGAAGGGTGATCTCCTTCAGAGCACTCAGTGCGGAGAGGTCTTCTAGGGAAGTTTATGCCAATCCAAGAATTCCATCATCTCTGCCATATTTGCTTGTATGGAGTCCGCACTGATGGATATTCATGTTTTTTAAAAATTTTTCTTCAAAACAAAAAAAAAAAGTCTTCACTCAGTCGAGAAACCAGCCAGCACCCCACCCCGGCGTGTCTATACCGATTGATTTGTTTATATTTTGAGTTGAATAAAAAAAAAACAACAAAAAATATCACCGGAGATTAATATTTCATTTATATTTTTTTTTTCGACAACATCAAATTAAATGGCAACTTCTTAAGGATTTACACTTTTTAATTCCTTTTTATAACTGGGATAACAAATAGCAACCGGCGTGCAATATAGTCATTATAAAACAATTAAGACCAGCCTTCCATAATGATGATGGTAAGCTTATTTTAATGCTAAGTGTCCCAAGTAATAAAGAATTTCAACTACCGCGATTGATTTTAATATAAAATCGGTTTTCACCGAAAACAGTCATAAATAAATAATTTTAAACATCATAAAAATAGAAATAGTTTATGGGTAAATAAATCATATCAGTTGTCTTAAGGTTGCCTGACTACAGAATTGATAATAACTTTGAACGCTAAAACGTCCGCCACTAATTGCAATGTTCCCATTCGTATATTTCTCTTCAGGATCACTTACAAAATCCTTTTCTTGCAGTGTTCAAAGTATACTTTATGATGGTGGTCCGGAGCTACGCAAATACTCTGGTGGGAGGAGCCAATCACTTTAACGGAGGGCGAGTGGCGGTTCATCCAACCACACTCCCTCAAGTCTATCCGAATGGGCAACAACAGTTTTATCGTAATCTAAATGTACAACAAACTGTTTATCCAAATGGACAACCTCTAAATCCAAGAGGACTGCTACAGATGCATCCAAATGGACAACCGCCGTACTCAAGTGGACAGCAACATCAGATGTATCCAAATGGACCACCACCGTGGACCACAAGCGGATGGCAACAGATGTACCCAAACGGTCAACAGGCTATTCCAAGTGTACAGCACACCTTTCGAAACAGTCAATTACCTGATCCAAGTGAACCACCACCTCCCTATTCAATTGGACAGTCACAAATGCATTTACTACAATGAGCGAAATAAACAGAGATTTGTAAAATAATATTCTGAGAGTTTTTTCTTAAATAAAAAGTTCAATACCCGTGTTAAAGCTGCCATTGTTATTGTCAGCAAATTATCAAAATAATATAAAATTAAAACATAACGATTTAAATAAAAATACTGCTCAACCCTTTTCCTTATATGCACTGGTACGAAGCCTAGACCGTTGGTGGATTTATTTCCTGTGCTTTTATTTTATTTTGCAAAAATTACGAGCAAATGATTTTTGTACTCTGTTTTTTATACTATAAGTGGGACTCATATGAAATTTGTTGCATTATTTTTTCATGATGGTGGAGTCGGCATCACCAATTAGTTTGTTGAATTTCAATCCATTCATTTCCATGCTTCTCTAAAACACTTCTGCTATAATGTCTGCTTCCACGGCATTAATACTGTCATTTGAAGCACCTGTGGAAAGAGGCCGCTGTGTCTAGTTTTGTAGCTCTAGCACATACGAAGCGGTATGAGTTTCGCACTCCCAGAAATAAAACCTTTTTATTTCGCAGTCCGAGTATGTATCCTGCAACAGATGAGGAGCCAAATCAACCTTTATATGACCTCTTTGCCCAAGAGTTACCTGCAACCTCTGTCACCTAAAGATAACCATCCTCAACTAAGTCACCGTTTAAAATGGCTACCCTTTTTTCTCCTTCACCAGCTGTGACCATTTCTTGTAAGGCATTTCTTGCATCTCAATTTTTTTTTTTTTTAATTTTTTTTTTTTAGAAACATTTATTAAAGTTACAGTTTTACAACATAAAATAACACGATTATTTCAATCACTCTCCTAATAAAGTAGCTGCTTGTATTTAGGAGAGGACAATCAAATATTTTAATGTCAGTTTAAATTGAAAATATTAATTACAAAGACAGTAATTATTAAAAATATTAATTACAAAGTAGTAATTTTACAAAGTATACGAAAGATAAAAGATAAAAAGCAAATACATCAATTTAAACAGTAGGTAAAGTTATGAGGTGTAATTTAAACAGTAGGTAAAGTTATGAGGTGTAATTTAAACAATAGGTAAAGTAAGAGTATTTTAATTTAATTTTTTTAAAATATTTTTCGTAGTTTTCTTCCGATTGTATATCTAAGGGTAATTTATTGAATAATTTTATACCCTTGAATATAACGTGATGCTGTGCTGTTGTGGTTCGTACTAGTGGTACGGTTAATCCCCATCGCAAGGTTTTGATTTCAGGAATTTAACTAAAATAAATAAAAAAATATTTTCACTTTTTCCCACAACTTGAATCACTTGAATGGCATAGTTTTATTTATTTATTTATTAAAAGAAGTTTATACAATGAACAAAAAAATTGTGTTAAATCATCCGCCATGCTAGGGATGTCCATGTGTTATGGCGGATGAAGTTTACAGATTGGGTACAGTGTACAGTTATTAACTTATGCAATTATCAAGTATGGGAATACCTTGATAAAGCTATTTATTTGTATTTTGTCTGCATAAAGAAAAAAGCTATTTTGGATTTTTATATTTTAAATATTTTTTTTAAATATTTGGTACCTACTTACTGTGTGGATCTAATTGGATAATGTTTTTACTTTAAAATTATTTTTGTGCAATTGTCTTGTTTTCAAAACTATTTATAAGTATAATTTCATAAATATGTTATATATATATATATGTAAAAGCCTAAATAGGCGTATATCAATAAATAAATTCATTTAAGTAGTTTAAGTAACAAATTTAGTAACAAATTAAGTTACTTAAGTAATACATTCAATTAATTTAAGTTACAAGTTGTGTTTATTATATTACAATTCAATTAAATAGCAAGTTTTACACATCATCGTTACTGAATGTAAGGATCCATTTTGATAATTTTTTTTTAAAGATATGGGGTTGGGTTTCGGATTTTAGGTTCTCGGGGAGAAGGTTAAATATTTTAGGAGCAAGGTACATGAAATGTCTTTGAGCTGATGTGGTGCGTAGTGTAGTGTAGTTAAGTTTTGATTAACAAAATTATCATTATTTCTCCAGATATATATTTTATATTATATTTATTAAAGTTCTTAATGAATAAATTGTGCGAAACAACACACATTCATAAAATAAAATTTAGTCTTGGTCGAGAGCCGTTCTGTTGGCAGTACAAATAAACTAGCTGCATATTTTGGTAGGTGTACAAACATATTTTGGAAGTAAGTAGTATTTACAATATGATAAATTATAACATAATGAAGGCCTCGCTATTTTATTACGAATTTGTTTTATTCGAACGTTATAAGGTCTGCGTGGTTGAATTTCAGATCCCAGTTTCGAGTGCATGTTGACGCCAAACCGTGCGCGTCGCGTCACAAATAACATCTGTGTACGTGAAATTTCAAACATAGCTACCGTTGTAATTCGGTTTTGAATACAAGAATTTTCACAAGATGTCGCCACTTTCGTCGGCAGGTTGGATGGGAAGGTGTCCCCCCTAGGTATAACTGCTACGAGTTTGTTTATATGTAGTATCTCTCCGGATATGGAAAGATTGACGGTAATACATAGTTGTATCAAGCATCTATATATTACATATGACGTCTCGGTTACTTTGTACCGGTGGGTGACTATCACTCCATGACAGTGGATCCGAGGAACAGGCTACTTTTGAAACCAGTTCCTATTGGATTTATAAAATGGTCACCAACGCTAACTGGGCAAAACCGAACCAAAAGCCGCCCGCAGGAACTAGCAGCAAAAACCTGCGGAGCTGATTTTTAACTGCCAGTAATGGCCTACAAATGATCCGATACGGGAGCCATGCACACACGCTTAGTTGGTCCCACACACACACATCGATAGCACGACAGATGTGCACAGAAACAGTTTTATTATACCTGTTTCTGTTCAAATTTCTCAGTGCCCGATTTTCCTCTTAGGGGTTTAGATATATTTAACCCTTCAGGCTTATTTGTTCGCAATTTTTTGTATTTCTTGGGCATTAACTATGTAACAATTTCTAGACATTTTGTTTTTGAAGAGTTTTATTTTCCAATGTACATTTGTTACTTAAAGTTTAAATTTTTCCGCGACCGGTTTTGAACACAACCGTGTCATTCACTAGCAGGATTAAAACTAACGTAAAAATTAAATGCAGTACCCATTGACCTAGTATACCCTAGACAAGCCGTCTCATAGTAAAAATCAGAAAAAAATAACCCCAAGTATAAGTAATTTCGCAATACAACTCTCCTTCGAATTCCGCCGTCTTGCATGCGAATTCTCGGCAATATAAAACTGAGCACCGACTAATCCCATTGTGTGATTTGTCGAACTAACACTTCAATAGGTGATCACATTTTGCATGCGTGACGTTTCGACAAGCTGTCTTGTATAAAAATGGTTTTCAAAGTGGGGATCGTGAGACATTCATAAATTTAATTAGACAAAAATATTTTTTTAGTTTATTATGACAAGCGATTCAATTTCGGAGGCGAGTATGGGTACCGCCGCCTCGGGAACCATTTATTGGATAACCAACACCTCTGCCATAGGTCACTCCAAGTGGTTCGCTACGTTTGGTGACTATGCAGGGGTGGCCGGGTTCATGGATTGAGGTTTGTCCGGGTCTTGGCGGCGGATGCGTCTGTTAATTTTTAAATTTTATTTTTCTGATGAACCGTATGGCTCGTTGTCAACCACCAAGCAGCAATTTCGTCGAAGTGTCCTGTTGAAAGCGGTGTACACTGCAAACCATACTTTAGATTCGTGTACAAAAACTTGTACACAGTCCCGTATATATTGATCATGAGTTTTAAAATAAAAAAAATCCATTCATCGTTTGCTTGAAAATAATTACGAAAAATTGACCCTTTTACCGCCCACGCACCGTGGGCTGCCCAGGTTGGTCGCTTATCATTAACACATGAGCAACCAGCAGCCCGCAAGCCCTTTTACTGCTTTCCGGACTTTTGGCTACAAAAAATATCAAAAAAATTGCGCTAAAAAATATTCAAAGGCTTCTGTTCTGTTTTGCAAAATGTCTTAGCCGAAAACTATAATCTTTCTTAAAAGTTTTGAATCAGCTGCTCAATCATTAAGTTTTTTTTGTGTATAGGTAATAATTAAAAAATGACCGAAATTCGTATTTTATTTATTTATTTATTTATTAAAAGAAGTTTATACAATGAACAAAAAATTGTGTTAATTCATCCGCCATGCTAGGGATGTCCCTGTGTTATGGCGGATGAAGTTTACAGATTGTGTAGGTACAGTGTACAGCTATTAACTTATGCAATTCATTTAAGTAGTTTAAGTAACATATTTAGTTAATTAAAGCCCGTTAGTAAGCGCTCAAAAAGAAGAGGAAGGTGAGATATGTAAATACGAATGTTAGAGGGAGCGCGAAAACGATAATATTTAAGCAAAAATTGTGAAAATGTTTAATAAAACATGACTCGTTTAAACTATTTTAAAATAGAACCAAAATCTCGCGGGAAATGAAATCTTTAAAGAAAAAAATGAATTATGATTTTTTCATATATATAACTTGTAATGTAACAAAAATAAAGTGCTTATAATAATTTTCGAAATATACGATTATACGATTTTCTTCTATCGGAAGAATTTCATTCAATTACCGTTTCGGCGTGGCAAATGTATAGACATTATCGTCAAAAACAACATATATTTTTTTAGAAACTTAAAGTGTTTTAGAGAAATATGTTGTAAAACGGTAGAAATTCGGAATGCTATGGCTTAAGATAGGTTAAATTTCGACCTTAATTGAAGAATAGTGCAGCGGTTTTTTGTTAAGATCTGCGTTTAATGTATTTTAAAGGTTTCCGTTTTATAAAAACCGGGTCGCGTTTTTAAAAAGTTTAAAAACCACTGCCATATCGTGATGCCAGCCCTTCGTCTATGTGTTAGTATCGGTGTGTGGTGACGTCACAAGCATTTGGGTGATTAAGTGACGTCAGAAACTTTGCTTGCCAAAAAAATAATACGTCAATATTATTACATTTATTAAAACGCTGCCTTAAAGCTATCTGTAAGGCATAATTTTTTTATGTATTCAGAAAGCTGGTTACATTATCGAAAATAAAGTCCGTGGACTGTACCTTGTACAATATTCGGAAGTAGGATATTTTTGTGTTTGAAAAAATTAATTCCGTCAGGACGGCTGGGACAGCAATTAGTTTCAGTGTGGACCGATAAAAGGTAAAACACAAAGCACTATGCGATCCAAAAAGTACGAAACAATGCTCGCACTTTTTCATAAATGGGCCTTGAGCCAGTTTTATTTGGTTTCTGGCGTCATTTTTAATTTCACAGGGCACGTCTTGATATACTTGGTCGAAGGCAGTACCAAAGATTAATTAGGTGGGGGTAGTGGGAAGGATGATTTTGGGGGAAGGGGAAAGCGGTGGGAGGAGTCAACATTACACGGAAACATGGTTAGTAAAGGAGATTTGCAAGGCGCTATTATTTTATTCACTAAATTAATTTTCGATTACATTTTTTTTGTTTATTTCTAGGGTTGTTTCTAAAGCGCACAAATTAAAATATGGATTTATATTGCAATGTTTAAACTTTGTTTTTTCTTTATTGAAGCTATGGCCTGACTCTAAATGATTAGCAAATTCGGAGTAATTATTATTTAGTAAACAAAGTTCACGTTCCCAGATTCTAGTTTTGAAATTTCTAGTTGTCATACCTAAATAGTGCGTCACAATCATAAATACATTCTAAAGTGTATATGCCGTTTAAAAAATTTAAACTTTAAGTAAAATATGTACATTGGAAAATTAAAACTCTTCAAAAACAAAATTATTTATTCGCTTTTCGGAACAACTCAAATAAATCTCACAGAAATCATTGTGACCTATCATTGTGAGAAATATGATCTAAACGGTGTTAGAAAGACAAAACACCACGCTTTATATTCAAATATAAAAGCTAACCACAAAATAATTAAAATATCCACCTTTATTAAATTAAAGTTTCCTACAACGACTTGAAAAATAATTACAAAACATTGGGAATTTTAAATTAAATATTTTTACAAGAAACCTCAAAAAAGTGATTTGACGAAAGCGTTTATGTCACATTTACCAAATATTGTTTTTCTTTATCAGTTATTTTAGTAAGAAAAAAAAAGTTGAGCCATTTTCAAAACTTTTTTATGTTTGCATTAAAAATTTTACTTTTTAAAAATTATATGTTTATTTGGAATAACAAAATTTGAAAGTGCATTTTATCACCCAAAAACAGTTTTTAGTTTACGGGTGCGTTTAGAAATAGTCTATTTAATTGGATTTTATTTTCATTTCGGAAATATTTTAACCCTCCGGCAAAATAAGCTTGAAGCCTGAGGGGTTAATAGTTAACTTAATCCTATCCATGTGACACTCAATGCAGTCCATGTATATAAATATTTTTTATTGGAATACGAACTCTCTACATTAAGAAATCATCAATTTGGAAGGCGGGAATGGGTACCGCCGTCCCGGGAACCTTTATTGGATAACCAACACCTCTGCCATAGGTCACGCCAAGTGGTTCGCTACGTTTGGTGATTTAGCAGGGGTGCCCGGGTTCATGGGGTGAGGTTTGTCTAGGTCTTGGAGGCGGATGACCAGGACACACTGAACCCCAGATTCCTACCCACCCCTTAAACCCTTTTCCTTCCCAGAACTCTCTTCTCCTTCCTTTCCTTAAAAACTCCTCCACACAGCATCCACAAAGATGACATAGGCCCTGAAGGAAATTATTTTCCTCAGGGCCTCCTATGTGGAGCTCTTGAAAAAAAAAGAAGAAAAACTATAACAGTTTTTTAACGAGATTATTTTTAACAATAATTGTCCATTTTCCAAGAACATGAAGGAAAACAGGTTGTTCATCATGGAAAATGTATGCAGTAGGTAAGACAGTTTACTGCATCTTTGATGGTGTTGCACCAGACGTTGCAAAACTGTTGATTAAAAAATTACACAATAATCATTTTACGACTTACCACATTTTGCTAAGCAGTTATGCCGTTCCGGGAACATTTATTGAATAACCAACACCCCTGCCACAGGTCACCCAAGTGGTTCGCTACATTTGGTGACTTAGCAGGGTTGCCCGGGTTTATGGGGTGAAGTTTGTTAAGGTCTTGGCGGCCGATGTGTCTGCCCAGCTGCTGCGTGGCGGGCCGGATTGACTTCTCCAGCCAGATTCCAGACTCAAGCCAGTTCTTTTGACCTCTCCAGCCAGAATCCCTCGACTCTTCGCGTTGCACCGCAATTGAAGGGATGGATTCATACGTCCGTCACTCCTCCCATTCCCCACCCTCATTAATATAATATATAAACGAATTTAAACGTGAATATTATCTATGCTTGAACTGTGTGTACCTACGTGTAAATTTTTTGTCCAAATTTAAATGTATTTATTATGCCAAAAAGTTTTCTGAAATTCTCTTTTGCAATGTTTTGTTTTTTTTATGCTAATAATGCAAATAAATAAATGTCTATATTTTCCACTACTTTTCCTTATGGTGATCTTTTGTGTACCGTGCGTGGGTGAGAAAAGTTTACGAAGCACTGCTCTAGTACATTCAACAGTCACGAGCTCTGTTGACTACTATTTACATCTCATAGAATAGCCTTGTGCTAACATGGTAAGGTAGTCGATTTGCAATTGAAAAAAATTGCTAATTTAAATCATTTCATGTGCATTTTTGTATTAGTATTGTAATAAAATTCTTCCAGATAAATTCTATTCTTCACATTATTGTGATGAAGAATTTACAAAATCAATTCTTGCAGTAATGTGTTGAAATGTTTTAAAAGGGCCCAGTTTCTACAGTAAGTTTTATTGCATTATTACTACGTTTCATAAGAACCATTTTATTTCACTATCATTTTATTATTCTACCATATTGTTTGCTTATTTACAACAGTCGTGTCATATTTTATTTCATCTGTGTTAATATTCATTTATTGTAAAGCAATTTCAATTGAGATTTTATGTGTATTTTGTAGAAATACATATAAATTCATTAAAAATAAACAATTACACAATGCGAAATTGGATAACGCGCACACCCCGGTTAGACGAGAGGTCAGGGTTCGAGTCCCAGTTGTGACCATTGTCTTTTTCTATTTTTCTGTGTCTTGTTCTCTTTCATATTTTCATTTAGATTATTAGTGTTATCTTCTTCTTCAATGATAAATTACACATATTAGTTATGTTAATTTCCACAAAACAATAATTTTAATCCCAACTCTACCCAAGTATTATCGAAAAGTAATTGTAGCATTATGTCAAGCCTCTTGACATAATGCTAACAAAGATGCTAACTAGAAAAGGAGAAAGATATATATTTTTTTTTTTTACATGAGCTCCACACAGGAGGCACTGAGAAAAATAATTTCCCTCAGGGCCTATGTCATCTTTGAGGATGCTATGTGGAGGGTTTTTTTGAGGGAAGGAAGGGGAAGGAGAGTTCTGGGAAGGAAAAGGGATTAAGGCGTGGGTAGGAATCTGGGGTTCAGTATGTCCTGGTCATCCGCCTAGACAAACCTCCCCCCATGAACCCGGGCACCCCTGCTAAACCACCAAACGTAGTGAACCACTTGGGGTGACCTATGGCAGAGGTGTTGGTTATCCAATAAAGGTTCCCGGGGCGGCGGTACCCATTCCCGCCTCCCAAATTGAAATTTTTACTACGCCTTAAGAGGAATATAAACGCTAGAAATATTTTGATTCTCATGCCTACAACATTTCAAATCGCGCGTCTTATTTGCACGAGGTAAGTAAGCGAAAAAGTGGTTTTCATTTATTTTGTGCATAATTGTATTAGAATTAAAAAAAAGTTAGAACATACAAAACCTCAAAAATAGTCTTAGCCACAAAGGGTTTTTAAAAAAAATTGTTTCTTATATTATGTACTTCATAGTTAAGTCATGAAAAAAAATTTTTTTAATGGTTTACGCTTATATTTTTTGTTATGTAAATAATAACTTTATTGTTTTTCCAATACATAGAAAAGCTTCAATTTATCCGTAGCATATTTTTTTATGTTCATACTGTAAACCGATTCGTCGTAAAGATGAATCTAAATAGTATCTTAATAGGATTTCACGTATAGCTTGGTCCGTACATAGGCTAGTAGTTTAGTCGATTAGCAAGTATTTTAGTAACTAATCGTGTCCGAACACCGTAAATTTAGTAGTTAGTAGTTATAGCATTTTGGTTAGTCAAGTAGCGAGTACACTCGTTACTCGACTAACAACTACTTGCCCAATCCGAAATGGCTTGAAATGGATTGACTCTACTAAAGAGCTGACTAACCTACTCTAATAAAATTATGGTATTCGAACGCATTTAGTTACTAATATACTCTCTACTCGACTAAAATACTTGGCGTGTGCGAACGGCTCTTTAGGGCAACGAATTGTAATATTAATCTGCCTCACATTATTTTTAAATACGCATATTATTTTGTGAAAAATATGGAAACTACATAAGTTGGCCAAATAGAAACTATATAAGACATTGGCCAAATAGTTCCAAGCATCGAAACTTTTTCTTGGCAGATAAATAATTTAATTGGCCTGGTGTTAAGTAAATTGGCGATTTCAGTTTTCTTTCAATACGTTTTTATCACAAAATATCTAGGGATCATCGTTAGGATCACAATACTTCTACCACAAATCAATCTGCTCAGTAGGTTATATTTTACACTGTATCTGGGTCGTTCTTCTTTTTAACCTACATAAAGTTGTCTCCACCAGTAAGTGGAGAAAAATTCAACAAAATAAACAATATTATTATTTTATAATAACATTAAAATCTACTGTACTAAAAACGTAACGACGGTGTGCGTTTAAAAAAAAAATGTCTTTGTATTTTTTTAGTAAAAATTACATTACAGAGTTGTAACTCCTCGTGATAGAAGTGTATTTCATACAAATCACAGTTGTCTTCTGCCACCTCGACTTGCGTATATTCTATAATGTTACAAAAAAATGGTTTGACGACATAAAATATAAAACTATTTTTAATCTCCAAAAGTTTTAACCTCTCAAGTAACAGCGATTATTATTTTTAATGATGTTTAATAAAATATTTTTAAAAATCTCAAAAACTTCTCTCCTACAACTTTTATGTCGTACGTTTATTTTGTCACGTGGGTTGTCATTCGAAATTGGTATACATGCAGCTCGTGTTTGTCACCCCCAAAAGGCATTTTAGGCTTCCTTTCCCCCTTGCTACTTGTTACTTCTTGCTACTTCTACTTACTACCCCTTGCTACTTCTGAGATCCAGAGAATTCATTTATAGTAAAAAAAAGTGACAGAGTGGTAAAAGTTAAGTAGTTTAAAAAGAAGAACAACCCATCTACATTAATAATTCAGGTACGCCTCATGCGTCATAAGTTGTAATGTTGTGTATACAGGCTTACGGGTCCGAGTGGTTAAAAATGTGACATACTAGTCCCGTCGATCTAGAATCTTCTGTCTTTCTCATTTTCATACAAGACATGTGAGAATGAAGAGGACAATCTTCAAAGAAGTATGTAGGTGGGACTAGTATAACTGACAGGTAATGTGGTTATTGTTTAGAGTTTAGATGAATCATCGCAAGGGACTAGTGTGTAATATCCCACCATTCTGCTGCTTAGGTTGTATGGGCCTAACTGGACGCGTCCATATTTTGTTTCAGATCACAAAATGGATACCGTCTGCAGGGTGAAGTCTTTCTGCTGGGGCTACAGTTTGCGGACAAAATCGCTGATCGTCGCCATAGTAGATCTGGTTAGAGCTTTTATTTTAAATATACACTGTCTTCTTCTCGCTTCTTCCTTAGAATCGTCGGACATTTTCCCCCAATCTACCACTTAATTTTCTTTGAGGCATCACCGAGGAACCGGCTAAGGGGCGCGGAAGCTGAGTGTGGTTTACGGCTAGACCGAACGTTATGTACAATCTTGCTGGGACTTCCAATATCTTATCATACTAATACATATTGTATCTTGTATGTCCCGCTAAGCACTTGCATACTGCTTACTAACAACGTGTGCAGGGACATTGGAGGTCTAGATTCGTTCTAAATTAAATGTAGCTTCGTTCTTTCAAAAAAATTAGAGTCCTTGCGAGAGCCCTTAAGGAGTAACCATCTGTTACTTATACCAGGGCGGGTATGTGGTGGATAACCTCCAATGTCTTCTTCTCGCTTCTTCCTTAGTATCGTCGGGCATTTTCCCCCAAATCTACGATTTACTTTTCTTTGAAGCATCACCGAAAAACCGGCTAAGGGGCGCGGAAGCTGAGTGTGGTTTACGGCTAGACCGAACGTCATGTACAATCTTGCTGGAACTGCCAATTGATTGGAGAAGACTCCCATCCGTTTGCCACGCCCTTATTATTTGTGTACTATGTCTTTCTCCCATACAGGTGCTTGTAGGATACGCTGGATGCAATCACCCAGCTCTTGCCGCCTCGTGGACTGTCATCAACCTGTCCCATTGTCTTGCGTATATTTTGTCATACTAACACATTTTGTATCTTGTATTTCCCGCTAAGCACTTGCATACTGCTTACTCACAACGTATGCAGGGACACTGGAGGTCTAGATTCGTTCTAAATTAAATTTAGCTTCATTCTTTCAAAAAAATTAGAGTTACGAGTTTGTATCCAATAGTACTTACTTTGTGAATTGTCTAGTTTGTGGTTTGTTCTACAATATGGCCAAAGACAAAGCTCCTGACTTTTAATTAGTACGAGTAGAGGAAATAATATAATATGCACAATTATTTATTATGTAGTGCCAAATCTTTTAAGGGTTTTTTTATTTATTTTCAGATTGCTTCATTGACCGTTTTTATATACGCAATCTACTTCCTAACTGATATTAGTAATACAGAAGAAAATCAAAATGAAAATCAAGACCAAAATTACTGGCCGACCAGTAGATTCACGATCAGCAGATTCCCCGAAGAAGACGAATTATTCCCCGAAATCGTATTTTTGGCGGTTGTGAGCATTGCCGTGATTTTATCCGACATTTTTCTCTTCATGGGAATTTGGGCGGTATGTATTGTTCACTAAAATAAAATTATAATGAACACGTTGAAATTTGAAATCTACATGTAGGAACTGTGATTAGGAACCATACTGAATGATTTTTTAATGCCGTAAACTTCTGGCATATGGCAACACCGGCACACAGTTTCTAAATGTCACGCCGCGGAAAGAGAATTCAAGTGAGTCATTACATTTCAATCGATTTTGTTTTCAGATATACCTATATCGGTTTCAACAAGATAAATGATTGCTAAATTTTTATCCGTTGTAAAAATATATTTTTTTTTTACTTAAAATAATGTCAAAGTACGGGTTCAGGCTGAGATATTTAAATTAATCAAAATGTGTTATATTTCGTGGTACAAATTCAAAGCATTTGAGCTAGTTTATATATAGCTTTTTACATATCACCGCAAAGAATGTTTTTTAATCTTTAATAAAATGTATTTTTATTATTTTATTTTTAAATAATACTGATTTATAAGCAAATAATACCGAAACCAGATTTTGACCAAGTTCAGGTAAACTTTCAACTAGTAGCAGGGTTTGGCCTTGTGAATATTGAAACACCATTATATAATTTAAACCTTTTTTTAATATGTTAATGAAAAAAAATTTTTTGCGCAACAGTGTCAAAAACGGTTTTGCCGCTGCTATTTTTTTAATCAGAAAGTTACCTTGTCGCAGTGCTAATAAAAGATAATTTGTTTTTGAAATGACATGTTTAATATCAAAAAAATAATAGTTAACCAAATAAAAATATGAAACATAAAAATTGTTTAGTTTTTAATCAGCACACCATTGTTTTATTTTTTTATAAGAAACAAGTTAAGAAGTTACAGATTTATGATACGATAATGAGCGTTTGCAACCACTGTGCGCCGCCCCGAGTTCGGTTTGATAACCAACACCCCTGCCATAGATCACTCCCAATGGTTCGGTACGTTTGGTGACTTCGCAGGGGTGCCCGAGTTCATGGGGTGAGGTTTGTCTAGGTCTTGGCGGTACATGCGCTGGCCCACTACTGCGTGGAGGGCCGGATTGGGGGAGGGTGGTTAAGGGAGATTTTTTGCCTTGCCAGCCGGGCTCTCTCGACCCATCGCCTTGTGGGATGGGTTCAACGTCCGTCTCTCCTGAACATTATATAAGATCCGCCCATATAGTTACAATATAAGTCATTCTACCTTATACCTTAAACCATCGATCATTGGTAGTGTAAATACATATATATATATACCGCCTTGAAAGGGCTGATGTTACAAAATATCTTGGCCTTTTCATTGATTCACAACTCACATGGGATCACCAATTTAAACATGTTCTATCCAAAATTACTCCTATAACTGGTGTTTTATATAGACTTCGCGGGTTACTTCCTCCCTCTCTATTAAAATCGATTTACCATGCTATGATTCACTCACATCTAATATATCTCGCCGGAATTTGGGGATTTGCTACAAAAAAAATGATTTCAGAAGTCCAAGTCGTTCAAAATAGAGCCCTGCGAAATATTTTCAGTCTACCTTGGGACACACATGTCAAAGATATCTACAGAAACACCCAAATACTTCCTTTTAATACCATTCCCACTTTTGAAATAACTAAAACTATATTACAAGTAATTCAACACTCGGCACATTCCAACACTACACTCTATTACAATTGCGACGTACACCAACACAACACAAGAAATCACAACAAACTTCTTATATCAAAAATCAAATCAACAAAATATGGACTAAGATCCCTAGAATACATAGCTCACACAAAATATAATCAACTACCCAACGAGATCAAACGTGCAAGTCAATGTAAAAAGACCCAAACTAACATGCTCAAACTTCATCTTATTAATGACTATCTGAAATAATAATGTTGTGTATGTCCCCATCATATGTCCATTTAATACATACAGCTATATGTTTCATGTAATGCGTATCATTCCCGCAATGAGTTTATTAACTCCTGGGAGTACAATGCTTTATATAATTTACTATATTCTGTATTGTATACTTTTCATAAAATAAAAAAATAAAATAAATAAAATAAAATAAAATAAAATATTATTTGAGGATTTTATACACGGTGTCCGGAAACTGGTAGAATAAGCGGTAAGCTGATGAATCTAATATCACATCTGATTTGCACAATGATTATTTGACCTTTCGTCTTCAAATAAATTGAGTCTGAAATTGTAAGTTTTTACACCAAACTTGAAAAAAATCGGTAGCTAGGAGTTAAATACCGAATATTTAATGGATGCGTCAAGGCGTAGACCTGACTGCGAAAGTTTTTGACGTGATAACGTCTTATAAATCGATCAACGCCGGCTGCACTCACGAACAAGCATGACTCATTGTCACGTTTCGCCTGAGCCGAGCGTGCAAGCGAGAGCGCGGAACAAGCGTTCGGCCTATTAATAATAATATTTGGATGATTTATATAGCGCCGTTTTGTGAAAAACCACCTCAAAGGCGCTGTAAGCGTTCGGCTTGTTTATTTATTTATTTATTGTTTGAAACATTTACAGAATGTTAACAATGGTTATAGTTATAAAATTGCCATTGGGAAGTACACAGGTATTAACACTCCAATTATAAATGTTCACAGCATGCATAATCAGTGTTAACTTGTTACTAGGTACAAAAGGAAATATAAAACATAGTAATTTCAAATATAAAACATAAATGCAGAGAAAGAAAAGAAAGATAATAAAAATAAAATGATAATACAGCAGTCACATAATTGTTCTCCACGATATATCATGGTAGAAGATTGTAGATTTGCCTTTTGAAAAATGTAAGATGTTTATTGTAACGCATTTACCTCTCTTCCACTCCTTAAATGACGTTATCACGTAAAATAATCGTCCGTAAACCGACTTTACAGAAAACCAATTTTTTTCAACCTTTTAACCCTTCGAATAATGACAAAATAATATCTATGAACTTTTGCCTGTCAAGATTTGCGCACTAAATTCCCGGTTCTTCCCGTGCATTTTAAATTTTCCTTTTTATTGGTTATTTTTTAACCTTTTTGCAAAAACAAAAATTGTTCTAAAATTTAGATAAAATAATCTTTCTGATGTGTTTATTAGAAATCAATATTTTTGTTTTTTAATATTAAAATTTTGGTATTGAAAATGTAAATTAGCTTAAAAATACATACCTGGGGATTCCTAGAAAAAGTACATAAAATAAAATAAACTGAACATTTTAAATACAGATTCCTTTTCTTAAGAAAATTTGTAATAAAACTGTCATCTCACTTTTTATGACATTCATACAACTTTATTTTAAAATTAAATGTTTGTTACGTCACAAATTGGCGCAAAATAAAATCGTCACTTATGATCGGGTTTGTAAAATATCTGACCAATATAGCTCGTATATTCCTAAAGCAATAAGAAGCATTATTTCTTTCGCTTTCTAACATAAAAGAAATCACAAATGTATGCGTGACAGGAAGAGAGATATCTTTTAATAATGCACGGTCGCTCTGGGACAATCTGGGTCTCCTGTTATTACAACGGCATATGATGTTTTGGGACAACTTGGGTCTCCTGTGATTAGACGGGTTAACATTAGAGAACAGTTAAAAAAATCGAAATGCTCCGATCGCGCAGGTTTTTGCGTTCTCCATGAACGCGAGATTCACCAGTTTCCCGCTTGTACTACGACTAACTGGACACTGTATACAGATAATAAGAGGCCGACTTGATTCAATGTCCTGGCCCCGGATTGGAGTGTTTTTTTCTACATCCGAATTGATAAAACCGGATTCACATCCAAAATTTCGGCAGCCAAATAATAATTATTCTAAGTCAAATGTTTTGTCCGGCTTCTGGTGGAAACTTTTTACATTCTGCCGTTTTATCGGTAACTCGAAAGATGTTTTTAATATTCGTAATTATGTTTGCAATATTTTTTTTTGGTTATTAATGCTTCAATATATTTACAGGAGAAATTAAAACCAGTCGCTGCATCGGTATGGAACGCTTTCGCCATCTCATGCTTAACTGTCATGGTAATCATACGGATTAGCGTCGCCTACAGAAAAGCTTCGGGGAGTTGGAAAATAATTATCTTTGCCGCATGCTATCTTGGTAAGTAATTCTAAATCCTTCTTCATCTTACCCTTATCCTATTCGGGTCGGGGACTCATTGCATTGACAAGACACCTCCATACGTCCCTGTCTTGTGCTGATTGTTTGGCCTCCGTCCATAACAGTCCCATCCTCTTCTCACACAGTTTCTGGATTTGCCTCGCCCAACTGTGCCTGGGGCGGCCCACTGGACGTCTACCCTCTGGAATCGCACTCAGTATTTTCCTCGGAATTTGGTTATCAGACATTCTTAGTATGTGTCCAAGCCACCTCAGTTATGATTTTTCTTTGAAGAGTAGCAGTGGTTCAATGTTCAGATGGTCTAGGATCGTCGTGTTTCTTATGTGATCTCATTTTGTAACCCCTGCCACCCCTCTCAAGTACCTCATTTCTCTTGTACTCTAGAGCGTGTTCGTTCATTTAGCATCCATATCTGGTGGCCGTAAGTGAGCGTCGGGCGGTATACCGTTTTGAACACTGCCATCTTTGTCTTGATGCTGAGCTCGGCTTTGCTTATCACTGAGCTGTAGAGAGGACGCAACACACCGCTTGCCGCACTAATTCTTCGATCAATTTCTCCGTCTTACCGTCGGTCGCTGGAGATTCCTGAATCCTAATATAAATATAAATATACCCTCTAGTACTTTGTTGTATATACGTATAGATTTTAATAAATTCTTACTTACCAACCATCATGCCATTTCAAAAAGCAGGCATAGGCTAAAAGTCACAATAATGTACATATTTTGTCAACTGCTCCGCCTACCGAGATATTGCAACGCTTCAGAATCGTAGCTGCAGGGCGAGTGATCTCCTTCAAAGCACTAAGTCTTCTCCGCATGGGAAGTTTATGTCAATGGAAGAATACCATCACCACCGTCGTGTCTAATTGGGTAGAGTTCGCATTGTTGGAAGTTTTTCAATTTTTTTTTCTTCGAAATCAAACAAAAAAAGTTCTTCCACATGCCGTCTCTGATCAATCAGCCGAGTATCTAGCCAGCACATTACCCTTCCCCCAGCTGTCCATACCTTTTGATTTTTTTAATACTTTTAGTTGAACAAAAAAAAATTCAGAAAATTAAAAGCCTTTTTTTTAATTTGACATAATTTTATCAAAATTATTTAAAATTAAAAATTATACACAAAACGTTTAGTCCCATTCCTGTATTATTCTTCGGGAGCACTTATAAAATACTTTGTTTGCAGGATTCAAAGTATTCTTTACGGTGGTGATCCGGAGATATGCAGAAACTCTGAAGGGAGGAGGCAATTACTTTAACGGAGTGCAAGCAACGGTTCATCAATCCACACTTCCTGAAGCCTACCCGAATGGGCATCAACCGCTTTTTTCAAATGTGAATGTACAACAAACTGTTTATCCAAACGGACAAGCTCGAAATTTAAGTGAACAGCCACAGATTCATCTAAATGGACAACCACCATATTCAAGTGGACAGCAACAACAGATGTATCCAAATGAACAACCACCATATTCAATTGGACAGCAACATCAGATGTATGCAAATAGACCACCGCCATATTCAAGCGTACAGCAACACCAGATGCATCCAAATGAACAACCGCCATATTCAAGTGGACAGCAACAACAGATGTATCCAAATGAACCACCGCCATATTCAATTGGATAGCAACATCAGATGTATGCAAATAGACCACCGCCATATTCAAGCGGACAGCAACACCAGATGTACCCAAATGAACAATCGCCATATTCAAGTGGACAGCAACAATAGATGTATCCAAATGAACCACCGCCATATTCAATGTTTCTTTAAATGATACAGATACGTTCCACGAGATTTTTGCTCTATTTTAAACGAGTCATGTTTTATTAAGCTTTTTCGTAATTTTCGCTTCAATTTTATCGATTTAAATATTAGCGCGCTCTCTCCAACATTCGTAATTACATATCTCTCCATCTTCTTCTTTTCGAGCGCGGTTACGGGGCCTTAATAGTTAACTTAATCCTAACCGTGTGACATACAATACAGTCCATTGAATAAATAATTTTTGTCGGAATAAGATTATCGGGGAAGTCTCTGCGTCAAAAAAAAAATTACAAGTTATTTATATCGGGAAAATTACGTGATTATCTATCGTTGTTTATCAAGGTAATTGTCCATTTTTCTAAGAATATGAAGGGAAACAGGTTTTTCATCAAGGCAAATGTACGCTGTAGGTACGAGAGTTGTAGTCTACTGCAGTATTGCTGGTTGATGTGTTGCACCAGATGTTGCAAAACTGTTGATTAAATCACAATAATCATCTACCATTTGTGAACATAATTCACGAAGTAATGTACTGACAACTTATCTTTACAAAATGGTTGTCTTCTTTTTTGACAAGTTTTCACACGCGGAAAACAATTATGGTAAAACCGGTTGAACCAATAATAAATATTATTGAAGTGAAACTTTTATAGCACGGCTGTGATTTGGATTTTGAATGAAACGGAAATGACGAGTACTGCACCTGCGACGCATCAACTGCTCTCATCGGCCGCTTTGATAGTGATGTCATATTTAAAGGCCCCTATTGGTTCAAATATGAAACGGAAATTACGCGAGGTCTGCGCTCATTGGTCGCTTTTATTATGACCTCATTTATCAAGTATTGATTGAGATTGTTTTGGTAAAGTTTCGCTTTTACCGCGTGTAAACTGCACTCGTAAAAAATCACTGAAGAAAAAAATTGTGTTCCAGTTAGGGGCCATCCATAAATTACGTCACACTTTAAGAGGGGGGAGGGATGTAGATATGTGTTACAAGGGGTATGGGGGGGGGGAGGGTCATCAGCTCTGTGACGTCACATGTAAAATATGAATTTTGATTATTTTTAGTTGTAAAATTGCAAAATATGTAACGTCACACTAGGGGGGAGGGGGTCTCACAAATGTGACAGGGACGGGGGAGGGGGTCAAAAAATAATGAAATTCGTGTGATGTAATTTATGGATGGCCCCTTATGTATGGGTAGGTATTAATCAAATAATAATAAAAATTAAAGTAAAATTTGTACATCGTCATGGTTTATTCACTACGTACGTTAGTTAGTTATTTGTGTATTTGTATGAACGTGGTAAGGCGATGTTAGAACCCTATCTAACCAAAGTGACAAACTAAACTGCTCATCGTAACAACGATCAACTGACAGATACAAACAAAATGGTGATTGCAAAAGGTTTAAAGTGATGTTAGAACCTTGTAAAATAAATGGAATCTTTAAGCATTTGTTGTTAGAACTTCGTCATACAAGTACAACACCGATGGCTCTGAAAATTATTTTGGTTTTAGAAATGAGCAAAAAAAATGGTTTTACATTTAAAGATAATTTTTTTTTAAATATCGGTTAGACCCATATCCAAACAAGGTGACCATTTATGACCATTTTATAAAATAAATAACCATTGTTGTTTCGTGCGTTTTTGGTAGAACCCTATTTTTATTCCATAAATATTGATTACACACATTTTTATATCATGCTTCTGTTAGAATTATTTTAATCAACAAGGATAATACTATACTAGCTGACCCGGCCACGCGCAGCTGTGACGTGAAATCGAAACACAACGCCATCTAATGCTTACCCATCCTAAATAACCAAGTGTTGTGTCGATAAATTAAATCCCACCGCCATCTGTTAGAAACTTATGGAAATTACAAAGCATTGTCCTATAATAAACATTTAATGAACATCCACTTCGCAATAATAAATATTGAGGTCAATATTCGAGATAAAACTATTCTATCTCTTAAGTTGGACCAAATTACACACAGTAAGCCAAATTTCATAAAAATCGGTTAAGTAGTTTCGGAGTTTATTTCAAACAAACATCGTGACGCGAGATTTTTATCTATATAAGATAATGTAAGCAGATCATCCTAAAAATATTATTTCGTTATGTTGCCGCTTTTTCTTTAAAATACTTTAAAATACAAATTCATTGGTTCAAACTTCATACAAAACCAGGATGAAATGTGGACTTGTGGACTGAGTTCCAACAATCACAACGTCAGAATCAACAGATTCAGTCGTACCAACCAAACAGTGCGTGTCAATGTGATGGTGTCTTATTCATTTATATATAAATATTTATAAATTCTATATAAGTATAATAAAAGTCAATAAAATGTGTGTATTTTAAAAAATACGAGTGCAGTTCACACACGGTAGAAGCGAAACTTTACCAAGACAATCTCAAGCCTTGAAAAGTTGCAGCAGTTTGGGGCCAGTACCTGCTTTTTAGCGGTTTGATTCTAGTGTTCTAGCCACGCGTTTGCCTGAGAATATTTACAGCCGGCCGTTATTATACAGGCAGGAGAGTAGTGACGTGAAGTTTCGTCAGTTGGTTCCTGAGAGTTCGTGTTTGAGCAGCTGGACTTCAAGCCGTCGAAGGTCATGGTCATAATTACGCGTGAGCGAATAATTTTGTTAATCATCATGAGATAATTCCTAACTTTGTTTAGTTTAGTATTAGCGTTTCAATAATCCTTTTCTAAATATGTATAATTATTATACAGGCGCCCTTCAGGATTTTTATTGTATTGCTACCTTTTGGGTATACCACATGTTTCCGAGATTCGAGTTTAAACATTAATTGATTCATCATAGGTGATCAACCACCCCTGTAGATTCATTAAATAATTTACATGCTCTACCTTTTGTAAAATTGAGTCTTAATAAATTTGCATCTAGTTACTTGGAAATTCCGTCTTCCTTCATTGAACTACCCACATTCCGAAAGGGATCAAATATGTATTTTAATTATGAGAATATATGTATTACTTTGGATGGCGGACAAGTAAAAGGATGAAACGGTAGGTATTACTGTTGCAATTTGCCGTCCAATGCGGTTATGTTGAAGATCTTCGTTGCAAAGTGAGGTCATAATCAAAGCAGCCAATGAGCGCAGACCTAAGGACCTAGCGTCATTTCCGTTTTATATCTCAACCAATGCTTTTAAAAGTGACATCGTAATTAAATCGGTCAACGAGCGCAGTGTGATGCTTCACAGGTGCTAATTCGTAATTTCCGTTTCATACAAATTCCGAATCACTAACGCCGCTATAGAAGTTTCACTTCAAAATAAGATTTTTTTACACTTAATAAACACATTTTAACATTGTTATTTACGCTTCTAATACTTATTACATACAAATATAATTTTCACATATATTCAGAAGCAGATTTGGGTTTTGCCATACACGATTCAAAGGAATTGAATAATATTGTAATTTTAAGGCTGCTTGACTTTAGATACGTTTTTAGATTTTCATGGCCAAAAGTATTTTGTTATTTTTTTTGGGGTGTTATGCCGTGTTGCGCTACCCCCTTCTTTAGCCAACGTTTCAGACCTGATGATGGACACTGTAACTGTGCTGTCCGAAACGTTGGCTAAATAAGGAGGTAGCGCAACACGCCATAACACCCCAAAAACAAATTTCGAAAATCCTAGTACTGATTATATTTATTGTACACTGTTAGTGCCAGTTATTATGGGCTGCGCTCGGTGGACGATTCTGTGTTTATTGGGAATGAACATTTTTTCCAATGGCAATTATTTGTTGGCCCTCCAGGACGAGTGTAAAGACGCCGTTCACGCAACACGCATTATTTGTTATTATTACGCAAGTAACGGGAACTATATTAATTATAGATATTATAATTATAGATACTGCTACCCGGCTCAGAACAGATATTGTCTAGTGAGTCGGGTAGCGCACATATATGTAAATGTAAATAACTCTTTATATTAATAAACGCCCGGGTTACCGGCACCTTAAAAAAAATATATATATATATTAATCGCATCATAAAAGCGTCGCAATTTGATTTAGAACATACGAAGTGAAAACAATAATTCAAAGCTCTCAGTGACCCGCGAAGAAGAGGCACACCTTCATCCATTCCAAATTTATCCTGTGAGTAATTTGAAACAATAAAATAATTTCCATTTTTAGTGAATAGGAATAGTCGAGATTATCAACCCTCTAGCTGAAACATACACTCTATAATATAATTTATGAAATAACTCCTAAACCAAGCTCAAGAGCTAGCTCTCAATTGGCGTAGAAATCCTTGGACATATGTATTTCACTATTTTGTTTTTTCCATAGTATTATGTTTATTAATGTAACAATGTTACAATTTAAACAACAACATAAAAAAAGTTTATTATGCCAAATTTTTTTTGTAATTTTATTTACCGCTTTTGAAATGTACTTTTTTTAATGTTTTTGCAAAAAAATAAATAAATGGCTGCCTATGAGACTTAATATTTTTCACTGGTTTTCCTTATTATAAGATATTTCCTTATTTTCCTTATTTGTGTACCGCGCGTGGGTGAGAAAAGTTTGCGAAGCACTGCTCTAGCACACTCAGCAGTCGCGAACTTTGTTAACTACGTCTTAGAATCTCATAGAATAAACAAGTGCTAACATGGGAAGGTAGTCGATTTGCAGTTGAAAAACCATTGCTTATTTAAATCATTAGCTTCACGTGCATTTTTCCGCCATCAGCATTGATGAATTTATATTGTAATAAAATTCCTCTAGATAGATTCTATTCATTTGGTAGTAAAATGTGCTAAGTGAAGTGTTGCCAAAATCAACTCTTGCAGTAATGTGTTGAAACGTGTTAAAAGGGCAGAGTTTTACGGTAAGTTTTAGTGTATTATTTTATTCCCACCTTTTCATAAGACTCATTTTATTCCACTAGCAGCATCTTAATCATTTAAGTTTAAGTTTTCTTTATTCATTGAATTGTTTGTTACATAAATTTTAGAAATTTTTCGACCACCATGCTAGGCACATGCCCGTGTTGTAATCATTGGAATCATTCTTTACTTATCTACGGAATTATAGGTTGGTGAGGATCTTACAAAAACAATCTAAACTCAGAAGTTTCGCAATGAATCATCAGTAAAGAATCACTTTTTAAATTGTTTCAAGTACCAAATGTCGATGACATATGCAAGCAAGCTTCCATTATAAAAATTTGTAAAGAAAAAATAACAAAGAATATCGAGAATTTTACAAAGTAATGAGAAATGGAAACCAATTTTTAAAACTAATTTTAAAACAACTCAAATGCAAAATCATTTTATTTTCCAAGCCATAAAAAACTGTAATAACCCCCCTTTTGAATTGCGCTGTATCATCAACCAATCAGAATAAATAAATAAAATTAAACAATTTTTCAAAAAAACTTACAGTAAAAAGTAAATATTTTATACAAAACATATTATAATTTACAACCTAAGTAAGAATCGTGGCTCCCTTATCAGGCACAAGAGCTCCTCTTTTCTGATAAGGTATGCATGACCAAAAACGACGTTTTATATAATAATAAATGAAAACAAATAACTTTGTGTACACCACTATTTAACCAAAAATATCGACATGTTTCAAAAAATGTTTTCTTAGTCAGGATAATAAGTATAATAATTTTATATAATATTTTGTAAAATATATATGTAACCTATACTTTTTATATAACAATTAGAAAAATATATGTATAAAAATATTTAATTAAAAAAATATTGTTTGTTCGTTTACAACAATCGTGTCAGGTTTTCTTTCTTCACAGTTAATATTCATTCCAAAAATGCTAAAAAGCGTGTATTTTCTAGAAAAACATTTAAATTCAATAAAACGGTTATACGTATTAGTCAATTTAAGGTTAATTTCGACAAAACAATCATTTCAATTACAACTCTAACCATGTAGCAGTATTTTTGAAAAGTAATTGTTATAAATGAATCTCAATAAAACACTTATTTTCTAACAAGTCTTATTGTTTTCATCATTGCTTTAAAAAGACAATGGATTATTTAGCCAACAGCCGTAGACCCATACACAATGTAGGCGGGCATTAGTTTTGAATTTGGTAGTCACCCCTTGGTTGATTCTTTCTTTTACTAAAGGTTTGTGTATTTATTTTTTGTAATGGTACGGAAAAAATTGCTAAGGAAAAACGCCTGATTACTTTCCGTACATACTGGTTCGCCCTCACCTTGAATATGCTAGTGTCATTTGGTCTCCTTTCTATGTTGTCCATATTTGTCACATCGAATCAGTACAACATCGCTTCCTACGAGGAATTGCTTGGAGATTAGGACTTGAAAGAGGCAAGTACTCGTATGATGAAATTGAACAAACTTTAAACATTTCTTCTTTAGAAATACGTAGAAAGGACACTAATCTAATTTGCATATTCAAAATTATCAACATCATTACTGACACACCTGCTTTGTTACAACTCATCCAGTTTAACATCCCTTCCCGTAGACTCCGAAATAATGAATTGCTGTTCCTCAATCAACATTCTTCTAATTATGGATATCATTCTCCTTTATCCAGAATGTCGAGACTTGTTAACGCAAGTCAAGGCATTGAATTTTTTGGTGTTAGCCTAAATGACTTCCAGCAGTCGATACGAAACGTGTAATTTTTGAAGTCTTTTAAATCCATCTTCAAGCTTTGACTTGTAGTCTTCTATATGTTCTTTATATTATAATTTGTCAATGCTCTTCATTTATATGTACTTTCCTTTCATTGTCATCTCTTTTTTTAATTCGTGTTATTGTTATGTTATTAATGGACTATTTGTCCGTAAATAAATAAATAAATACTGCTAGCATTATGTCACATCACTTGACGATATCCAGAAAATGAGAAAGATTTTTACTACGCCTTAGGACCGCAAATTGGAATGAGCTGCTTTACATTTTTTTAAATATGCATACTATTGCATTACATTTTGTGAAAAATATGGAAACTATACGCGTTCATCAAAATGCTGCACCTTGCCTCCGTTGAAATTGTTCAAATGGTTCCAAGCATCGAATTTCTTTCTTGGTCGGATAAAGAATTTCATTGGCCTGGTGTTGTGTAAATTGGCGATATCAGTTTTCTTTACGTTATATCTAGGGATCATCGTCAGCATCATATTTATAAAATGTTAAATACCTTGGTGTAATTATGATAGCAACATAAAGTGGAAAATACAAATCAGCTCAACATTGAGAGAATAAGAAAATTAATGTACATTTTCATTAAAATTCGAAACATTTTAAATATTACGATGTTAAGAACCATTTACTTTTCCTTTATTCAATCAGTGCTACAATATGGAATTGTTGGTTGGGGTGTTGCCTTCAAAACTTCTCTTTTACCTTTGGAAATCATTCAAAAAACAATAATAAAAATAAATTCAAAAAAGTCGTATGATTACCCCACCATTAAAATATTTCAAGATTTTAAAGTACCTTCACTTCACATTATTTATAAAAAAATTACAATTTTATAAATACACAAAGATTGCTTCAATAATGAGAACCTTACTCATTTTTCAAACAGCATTAGAACAAATATACTTGGCTCTATGACTGTCCCACGTTGTAACACTACCACAGCCCAACAATTCTATAAATATACTGGAGTGAAATGGTTTAACCAATTACCAGTTAATCTAAGATTGGAAACTAATTATAAAAAAAATCAAAAAATTAATAAAAACAAATTATTATGACTACATATAATACTATACTTCTCAACACAATTGTTGTATACGGATATCCTTTTTCTTTCTTTATTTTTCTCCTTTCTTTTTTGTTACCTCCTCAACTTCATTTCTATTATATTTATAAATGTATATTTTTATATATGTATGTGTACACATATGCATATGTTTTTATGTATGTACACATACCGATAACATTTTGTATACGTGTATATATGTAGGTATGTGTGTATATCTACGTGTGTGTATGTGTATACTTACATACATGACCTTTTTTTCTTATTTCACTGTTAAATTCCTATCTTTTGTTTTACACATAAAAAAATTACTATTTTTTTCTTTGTTAAATTGTGCTTTACATTCGTTTTCTCCGCCTTTTTTACTCGAGCTCTGCTCTAAAAAAAGGTGTAATACTTATTAATTAATGTATTTTTAAAAGAAAAACTTTATTTAATTTATAAAAACATGTAACCTCTGTACCATTATATTCAATAAAAAAAAAATAAAAAAAAATATCTATCACAAATCTATCTGCTCAGTAGGTGTATTGTGCCTACATTAAACAAAGTGACGTACCCGTTGATCTAGAATCTTTTGTCTTTTTCCTTTTCATAAAAGACATGTGAGAATGAAGGGGATGACTTTCAAAGACGTGACTATGTAGCAGGACTAACTGACTCATAGGTAATAGTAGTTATTGTGTAGATGAATCATCAAGTGATGATTCATCATACATCATTGTACCCAAATCACGCAAGTGATTTGTGTACAATCCAACCATTTTGTTGCTTAGGTTTTTTGGGCCTAAATATGACAATGGACGAGTCTATATTTTGTTTCAGATCACAAGATGGGTATCGCCTGCAGGGTGAACTCTTTCTGCTGCGGCTGCAGTTTGCGGACAGGATCACTGATCATCGCCATCATAGATCTGGTTAGACCTTTTATTTAAAAAAATTATACACCTTAAATGGCCTTCTTCTCATTGTTTGAATCTATTTTCTAATGTTTCAATAATTTAACCCTTGAGCAAAGCTGTGCAGATAGGAAAGGCTGAAGTTTAACGGATAAAATTGTACATTGCCGATAGACAATGCTGGCGCACTGTCTATGTCTCCCCCATGCACAAAAGCATAGCTTTTATGGGGGTACAACTTATTTATTTAATATCAACGGGATAAATATACCATAAGCATACTGAGTATAACAGATACTTGTGGCGTTTGAAAGAGAAATGACACCAGAGATACGATAACATACTAAAATCTATAGCACAAATAAAATTAATATTGATTGCAAAGATTTGATAGTATAGCCCTCTTGTAAATACCTTCCGTACAGTTAAATAGATCTGTCACATCTGCATATCTATTAGTAACCGCATGTAATCTAGGTACAAGCGAGTGTTCGTATACTCAATCTGGTTATATTTAAACAGGATTTTAGAACGAGCGGCTCTCGTGGGTATATGAAATTCAATAAGCTTAGTTAAATCAGGACTGTCTATTTTAACATTTACAATTTTGAAAATAAATATTAAGTTTAAATATAGATTTAAAAATCAACACTAAATATTAGAAATCTGAATTATTGTTCTATTATCAATAATGTTTAAATTTTTGCCTGAATAAATTTCTTGTACAAAAAAAAATGCTCGTGGAGAGGAGCATATATTGCAAACATTTAGTAATATTAATAATAAATAATAAAAAAAAACATTTATTTGTCAATAGATATTACAAATTTATACGTCTTGTTTATTTTTATAACATTGACTCTATTACCAATTGGTTAACTGCTCAGTCATACATTCAGGATTACTCCCGGAATGTGGCTGGATTTCAGCAGTATGAATTTGCTCTAATAATCACATTACTGATATAAAGTGATGATTTAACACTTTAAGATACAGCTTTTGTTGCTTTCTGTTCCACGTATCTCCTGAGGTAACAGTGTTTTGTCAGTCCTTTTTTTTTTTTTTTTTACATTAACTCCACACAGGAGGCCCTGAGGAAAAAATAATTTCCCTCAGGGCCTATGTCATCTTTGAGGATGCTGTGTGGAGGGTGTTTTTGAGGAGAGGAAGGAGTGAACATGGGTCTTGAAGAGACCCATATTGTAGGAGGGAGGAAACACAGAGGCCGGCAAATCGTTCCACAGCCGAGCTGTTGAACTCAAGAACGAGTCGTAGAAACGACCCGTTCTCATGTGACTAATGTCAACCGTGTACAAATGTTGAGCGCGCGTTTGGCGTGTTTCCCGACTATGCACCGGTGCCGAGGGGATCAATGACGCTAGTTCCTCGGAGCATCTTCCATTGTAATACCGGTAGAACAAGGACAGCATTCCCACCTGGCGCCTGTGCTCTAAAGATTGCAATCCGTTAGTTAAATTAGGAGAATCTATCAAACGGACCGCCCGTTTCTGCACAGAGTCAAGGGTTTTTTTCAGGTATTTTGGGGCTCCAGACCAGAGGTGGCTGCCAAATTCAACCGTGGGGCGCACTTGCGATTTGTACAGGGCTAGCAGTTGTGTACTATTAGAGTATCTGCGTGCCCTGTACAGTATGCCCAGTTTCTGAGAGGCTAACTTAACTCTGGCCTCGATGGAGCCCCCGTACCTGAGCTGGTCACTTAGAGTTACACCAAGCATATCAATGGAAGGCCTGTTCGGGAGAATGCTTCCGTTGAAGGAGACTAGATTATCATTTCGATCCCTTTTAGACGTGATCAGACATGATTGGGTTTTTGAAACATTAAATTCGACGAGGTTACTAGGTCCTAGGTCCTACTAACCCTTCAGCAAATTTCTATCCAATAGTAGTTAATGAACTGTTTAGTTTTTTTTTTTAATCGTATTAAATACAGGAGGCTCCGAGGAAAATAATTTTGCAGATGTCCAAAGGTCTCCTTCAACACGCAGCCGGTGGGCAGATGCATCCACCGCCAAGACCAAGACACACTTCACTTGGGGTGACCCATGGCAGAGGTGTTGGTTACCCAATACATGGTTCCCGGGGCTGCGCTTACCCACCTCCCAAATTTTAAAGTTATTTATTCTGTAGTGCAAAAGCTTTAAAAATTTCCCTTTTCTTTTCAGATAAGCGCTTGTACCGTATTAATATACGCAATTATCTTAATAACTGAGAATGGTCGTGACGAAGATGACTGGGACAGGAATGATAGGCCGTTCAGTAGATTATTTTTCTCCCATGACCGGAGAATATCAGCCCCCGAATTCTTCTTACAAGGCCTTCTTTATGTTTTTGCCGTTGTGAGCAGCATTGTGATTCTAACCGACATTATACTCTTTATTGGAATTTTAGGGGTATGTATTTTTCAATTTTTTATATATCTACGACAAAATATTCCAATTACATTTTTTGGTCTTTTTCTATTTTTTTTAGTATGTTAAACAGGCAGATGCCCAAAAGTTTACATATATTGATGATTTAAATACATTGTTATAACAGAAATAATAACAAAAATTGTAGCAGAAATAATGAGCTAAATTTGCAAAGGTAAATGAAAATAATGACAAGTTAAAGGTAGAAAACAAAAGGTTCAATAAAAAATGATTATCGGCACCTGTGCCGATGATCTTTAATTTAGTAGATACAATATTGCCTGTATTTAAATAAGGGACTTCTTCTCAATACCAGCTTGATATAGTTGATGGTAAAACGTACATTTTTTAATGAGTGTTTAAATGGGTGTCATTATTTCACGTTGTTATATCTTAATGTTTGCGGTACAGAAGAGAAATATCCTTTATTTGTGTGGTAGGCTTTAATACAGAAAATATCTTGCATCCGCCTTGTTGAATTTCTTGATGGTGTGTTGATATTAATTTAGGATAAAATGATTGGTGTATCAACTGATGCATGTATTATTTTGTAAAGAAACAATAAATCAGAAAGTTTACGTCTCGCTGTTAAATAGTGAAGTTTATAGTGCAAAATTCGGTCATTATACATTTCGAATTGATCAGATAAACATTTGCAAAAAGCAATACACGGGTTAATTTGACATTGTTAATTTGATATGTGTTTGAAAAATGTATTTCTGCTATTTGTGAAGGAAATTGCAGCACGTTTATTTTCATTAAATATAAATCATGTGTGCACCATTAACTTGAGGTCGTTGGCAAACAGGAGATATTTTGAAAATTTTATTCTTTGAATTACTTCGTTGGTAAAGATTAAAAGCGGAAATGGTCCAAGATGAGAGCCCTGCGGAATTCCACAATTTACTGTAAAAATATCCGCGGAGTACCCTCCTATTCTAGGCCCACGTTTAAAACGTTCTGCAATTGTACGAAATTTGGTTTGTACTGAACATGCCGTGTTACGCACTACGAGAAATTAATCCATTCAGACCCAGTGATAAAATGGATATTCATATTGGCCGATAAGCCCAAATACATTATCACTAAAATTACAAAGAACAAAAGAGAACAGCTCTCAAAGGGCGTTATATGATAGGTATGTGGTAGATATCACGGCTAACAAAACTGTGCTCCGATTAGCTTCTTATTATCATTGTGAATTAAACCCGATCTATTTGGTATGGTCGATGGTAAATAACATGTTAACCATACCTCTTTCAAAATAGATGAAGTACACTAATGCGAAACTCAAGAAGGTATCGAAAAAGTTACACCAAAGCATTGGAGTAATTTCATTCGACGTATTATTCGCATTGGGCGAAATTTTTGGAAAGTCCATCATATTGACCTCGAGGACAACAATGATGTGGCTGGCTAATTGATTGACTGAATGGTTGACTTTTGATGTTTCAAGTGAATTTTTTGAGGTTTTTTTTTTAAATGGCAATGATGATATTTTTAACTTTGGATTAATTCCCCAGCCAATTTGATAAATCTCATGCCACGTAAAGTGCTATGTGTGTTTTGTAATACTATCACCAATTGTAGTAATTTAATAAATTGTAGTTATTTTTTGTTTGTCGGTAGACATTTAAAATAAAATATTTCAATTCATTTAAATAATGGGTTTGAATGTGTTAACGTTCGTTCTCGTGGGGAGTAGGGCAGAGACATCTCAGGTTGTTCTTGTCAAGAATATTTGATATGTTTGATTTAATATATTCTTGTCTTGTTCTTGTCTTGTTGATCAAGAATACAATTACTCACAGTTTTATTTTAACTTCTTATAACTATGTAACTTCTGATTTAACTCTCATTTCGGGGTGTTTGCACTAATGTCAAACTTTTCCAGCTTCTTGATAAGTAGTAATTTATTTAACTCAGTGGTTCCCAAATTTTTTTTCTCCTAGACCACTTTCAAAAGTTAACTGGTTTCGGTGGACCCCCTGCTGCTACATTTCTACCAAATTCCCAAAAGTCGTCAAAAAATGTGGAGATTAAATCTAACGATAGAAATTTGCGTCGCGGCAGAGTTCTTACCCTAAATTCGGGGTGGTAAAATAAAAAGAAAAATAATGTATTTTCTTGTGTTTTATTTATTAAAATAATACGCTTACAGACTTCATTTTTTTTACATCCCGTGGACCAAAAAAAAAGTAAAAACTTTGCAAAATAATTTTTTCGCGCTATCTGTAAGGATTGCACGAGAACTGTAGCTCCTAAAAAAATTTAGCCAAAAATCTGAAAATTGGAATCTTAAAACTTCAAAACGTTTTTTTAAGTCTCAATACGATAATTTCTCTCCGAAATACAGCCTGTCAAAAATCACCGAAATTTTTTTTGTACTCCCTTAATTTTTTCGAGTATTTGTATGTAGCGCGCGGGATTTTGTCTCAACGCCAATCGTTGACCCCCGTTGAGTCTCCCGTGGACCCCTGGGAGTCTTTGGACCACTTTGGGAATCACTGATTTAACTTTTATTTATTTATTTCTATGTATTACAGTACTTACCTATAGATCAATTTTGAAAAACATTTTTACATAATATATTTTGTAATTTTATCATGTTGGGTGTAAGGTAGGTTTGTGAAGGTGAAACTGTGGATAGGTATTGTTGTATGTTTCGTGAACACCTCACTAGGAGAACCGTGCTAAGGTGTTTACGTGTTTATTTATGTTTATGTATGACAAGTATTTATGTGTTGTAATAGAAAGTTTTATATGTATTTTTTTTTCAAATTTTAATAGTTATTGTACATTGGTTATTTAGAAGAGAAAAAAAAGTATTTAGATATATTAGAGGAATATAAAAAAAAATATATATATATATATATATAAACATACACATACATACACATCCATATAAATACATGTACCTGCACACATGCATATAAATATATATATACATACATATATGTACACACATATATAAATTGTAAGTGTATGTATAGTTGTTGGATACTTGAAAAACTACTTAATTTTTAGGTTTATTTAATTCTATACTTTTTATAGTTTTGTTATATTTGGTTGGGAATAATAATGTTTTGTATATAGTTAATATCTTGATTTTTAATCCAGTCAGTGGTATGTTTTTTATGAACTGATCAAATGCTTTGCAAAAATCCGTGTAGATGGCATCCTTCATGTAAACGCTTTACAATACTATCACGGATGAGTTGGGAGTATTCAAAAAGGTTTGTTGTTGTGGAACGCTGGGGGAAAAATCCGTGTTTCTCAATGATAATTCATTTACTTACGTGAGCTAATAGACAGTCTTATACATATTATTGAATTAAATAACTTTCGAAAATCTGAAACAAAAATATCAGAAAAAGATGCGGTCACATTTACCGAGTCCTTAAGATGAAACCATACTAAATAATGCAAAATCATATATTTTTGTATTGAAAATTTGATCGCTAAGTATTATAGATGCTTCAATTAAATACAGCTTGTAGAACAAATCTTGACCCTTAAAAATATCCGTCATTTTTTTGATAAATCTTTTAATAAGCCTAGAAAAAAATAAAGTATTAGGTCTATAAAAAACACTTTCAAGTACAAACTCTCATACTTATAAACCCCTTTTCGGATATGGTTTTATTGTATAATATGGCAAATTCAGTTTCTTTTATAATAATCGCAAAAAAATGATATTAACGCCCGAACTTCACAAAATAAAATAAAATATACATTTTCACATTGTTATTTCATAAACGGCCGGCAGTCGACGAATTTGGATTTTCAAGGTGAACTCTTTGCCGTCACCGAAGAACTACTGACTTGCCCCACCCGTTTTCTGTCATTCCGTCCTTGGCCGGAGCCGGGAATAGACGTTAGGCTTGCTTGGTTCCGTGAAATAAATTTTAAATTTCCATTTTATTACAATAAACAATGCGTAAAAAAGGAGTTAATGTTTTTTTCAGGCCTTTACAGAATCAACCTGTAATAAAAAATTCTCAAATACTTTTTCCAACCTTTCCAAAAGCTTTTTCTCAAGTATCTTTAAACTCCTCTCATAAAGAGGCGTGAATTACGATTTCAATTTTTTCCTGGACTATTGGATCGCCTTAACGTAAAAACATATTTAATATTACTAATAATGCTTCATTTTATTTACAGGGGAGGTACAAAATGATCAGAACATGGGTGGGGTGTGCTTTCCTCACCTTATTCTTTACCCTCGTAGGAATCGTTGTAATTACCGTCGCCTATATAAATAGCGATGACCCCAGAAAGGGATATTTGCAAATAATTGTATTTGCCTTATTTTATTTTGGTAAGTAAATCTAAATCATAATATTTATTAATCAATTCTAACTAACTAACCATCGTTTTCCGCAGGGGTGGGCAGAGAAGAAGAACTGATTGCTTCTTTCACATTCATACATTAATGCAAGTGATTTAAATAAACAAACTTACATCTAGAGTCTAGTTTTTGCACTGTTAATTCGTGGTGGAATTCCATTATATTATAATTGAAATTAAAACACTTTTTGAAAAAAAAACAACAACAAAAAAAAAACAGTCTGAAAATGTCCGTAGTAGGATGAAACCGGTCCTGGTGAATAAAATTAGTGGAATAAAGTGCAAAAGTGTTTTAATTTCAATTATAAAACTTATATCTATTATCAAACATAAGCTTTCGATTCTAAATTTGTATTTTAAGATATTATTTTATCTCTCATAAGTACAAAATTATGGTATGGTATTAATGGTTCGAGTCCCAATTGCAACCATTGTTTTTTTCTGTTTTTCTGTGTCTTGTTTTCTTTCATATTTTCATTTAGATTATAAGTGTTATCTTCTTCTTCAATGATATATTACGTTGATGGGAATAACCTTCAAAAGTTATAAAAAGAGAGTTTTTCTCATAAAAAATTGAATATTCATAAAGTCAATAGTTCCATATGAATAAATTCGGATATATTTATCCGAGACGCAATTCAGGTTACAAACCAATTCTTAGAATGATTGTTTCCAATAAAAAGAGTAGTTGCCTATAATATGGAAAAAGAACTAGTTGGAGATAATATTAATGATTCTAAATATTTGAAATATGAGATTGACAAATATGACGGTTTGACAGAAGGTGGCAATAGCGAAATTGGAAAACGCGCACGTCCCAGTTAGACGAGAGGTCTGGGTTCGAGTCCCAGTTGCGACCATTGTTTTTTTCTGTTTTTCTGTGTCTTGTTTTCTTTCATATTTTCATTTAGATTATAAGTGTTATCTTCTTCTTCAATGATACAAAATTTTATATTTAACTAAAGCTTCTATGAGGAATCCAATCGCAACACTTTTCTCCTTCTATAAATAATATGTTTTTAATTAAACAATGTATTATGAAATTATGATATGAACTAAAATTGTCAATTTGACTGGCCTAAAATAGGATCCATTCCTAGTTGGCAAGTCAAAGTTTCCGCATGATGTATTGTATGTGAAATAAATTATTATTATTATTATTATTATTATTAATAATTTTGGGCTTAATAAATAACAAAAAACAAGTCGTCTTAATGTTGTCTAAAACTACCGTTTGAAAACGGTATTGAAAGCCAAAACAGCTGTTACAATAGTAAAATCTAAAATACTTGCAAAATTTAACATTATTGTTTTAAATTTATCCCTTTAGATAAATCGATCGTCCAGTTAATTAGTCGGGTATGTCCGAAAAATCGGAATTTGAGTTGAGTATGAAGTTATATGTAAAAGCGTACCCTCTATCTGGTACAATACTCAGATTACTCATAAACACCACCAAATCAATTATGATGCAGAAAAAAATGTAGTGAATTAAACAAAATGTTGATGTTTTCCTGGTCATTGGTGAGATATTTCAAAGTGTCACACGAATGTTCCGGGATTTTATATCTAAAACACAGACCAACCAAACCAAACAAACCAAAACTTGTTAACTATATTACTCTTCAGTAACACTCATAGAATATTTTTGCTATGTTTGCAGGATTCAAAGTATACTTCATAGTGGTGGTCGGAAGCTATGCTAATACTCTGGTGGGAGAAGCCAATTATTATAACGGAATGAATATGGCAATTTATCCTTCCACACGTCCTCAAGTCTATTCGAATGGACTACAACCGGTTTACCCAAACGTGAATGAGCAAAACACTGTTGACTCAAATGGACGACTCCCAAGTGAACAGCCACAAATGTATCCAAATGGACAGCCGCCAAGTTCAAGTGGCCAGGAACAGGTATATTCAAATGGACAACCACCACCATATCCAATGTACCCAAGTAATCAACAGACCTATCCTAACAATCAGATACCTTGTTCAAGTGATCAACCACCCCCCTATTCAATTGGACAGCCACAAATGCCTCTTCCTCCAATGAGCGAAATAAAAAGAGATTTATAAAATAATGTTCTGAGTTTTTTGTGTGATTTTTTCCAAAAAAAATATTTAATACCAGTCTCCGATCAGACATTTAACGCCGCTCGAGAGTACCCCCCGTACGATTTTGTTAGTGTTCGTACACGGCGCTATGCGGCAGCTGTCGGTTTGAAGTCAGTTTCACGCTACTGACGGTGCTGATCGAACGCACGACGCTGCACGACGATTCACGGTACCGTAACCGTCATGGTAGCGTGACTGCAAAAACGTAATAAAATACGTTCCTTAGGCCCTTCGTTCATGGAGATACTTACAAACTACGTGATTGTGACACAACCACAAGTAGCCTGCAGATATACTACTTTTTAATGTTGGTTTCCGTACCGGAAGTTAACACGATGTCAGGCGATGTCAAATTACTTTTTTTCCAACATCAATCCATGCCTTCTCCACTAAATCCTTTCTTACGTATTCTGGTAAAGTTAAGTTATATAAACACGCATTTTCCCACTTCCAAAACAAATCTAACATTACTTTCATGTTCCGACGCCATTTCTATCAAACGTCAAATGAAAAGTAGCATACACGAATGATGCAACGCGTAGCGTTCGATCAGCACCGTCAGTAGCGTGAAACTGACTTCAAACCGACAGCTGCCGCATAGTGCCGTGTACGAACACTAGCAAAATCGTACGGGGGGTACTCTCGAGCGGCGCGCATGCTACGCGCACGAGGCTCGAGTAGCTTGTAAGTAGCGTCAGGTACGGAGACACGTTATATAATGCTGCAGCTCTTTCAAAAGATGAGATATACAATATACGTAGGTCTGTTTCCTCCAAAGGAAAAAAAGTAATCATTTTCTTGCATCTCTCATACACCGCACCGCACCGTATCCATAGACCACTACAATACCCCTATGACGATAATTTTGAAAGAATGGAATATAGTTACTAAGATGCTTTGACTCGCAAATTAAGAATATATTAATATTTATTTATTTATTCATACACGCCTTGCAGGCTTTTACAGAATCACATTATAAAAGTTACACATGTTATTCAGGAGTATAATTGTAAGCATGAAGTATATAACATTATAAACTATACTTTACGGATACAAACAGGTTTAATATGTACATAGATATGTAGTTTCGTTATCATTAAAATTGTACAAAAAGTTTACATAGTGTAATTAATAATGGTAAAACAGAAGAGTGCTTAAGATACTTTAAAAGTAGTTTTTGAGAAACGTGTAGGTATTTACTATGTTGATTTTATTATTAACCACTCAGGTCTTTCATGGTCGGACACATTTATTGTCTTAAACGAAATGTCAAAATTATAAAAATTTAGTGTAATTTCCACTTCGCAATTAAAGCTCAATAAAACAAACATTTCTTAACGTAGCCGATCACTAAAAACTGTTTTTGAAAGGTTATGAAGTTAGCTTTCTAATTATATTATTTAAAATTAAAATAAACATTTGTAAATATTACAATTTAGAATGCAAACATAAAAAAAATTGTAAAAATGACTCACCTGTGTTTTTTTATATAAAAACTATACTAAAATCACAGATGACGTTAAAAAAAAACACTTATTTTATCATAAAAACGTATAATTAACATTTTTGTCACCTCACTTTTCTATCATTTCATACAAAAATATTTTATTAAAAATTAATTAATTCCAATAAAATTTTCACACATTTTGAAATTTGTTGAACATGTGAAATATTTTACAAACTTATTTTTCATTGTTATATTCCGCAATTACTATGGGAATAGTTATAAATAGCTCCATTATGGTTTTATATATTCAAAGCACTTAGTTTATCTGGTTTGAAACGATTGAAACACATTTATTTTCTAAAATTACCGAATTTAACCTCAAAACACACTTTGTTTAGTTTTATAAAGGTACAATACAAAAACAATAGATACGGATGTTTTAATCACTGGTAACTATCATGCACATTTCAAATTGTTTATATTTGATGTAATCCGGACAATATTTGCACAATTACACCTACAAACAATGAATATAAAAACACAAATAAACAACGAGTCGCGCGCGAATCAGTGACAAGTCGGCCATTGTTAGAACTGATTTAGTGATGTGCGTGCAAATTGTTTCGAATAAGTAGATACCATGTTCGAAATTTTGTTGAAATAAATAATATGTAATACATTGTGTGTAAATAAAAACCCGTGATAGTTTTTTTTATAAATACTATATTTATTTATATGTTAGAAAGAACAACGAAAGTAAACAAAAATAATAAATGTAACATTGGAGGTTATCCACCACCATGCCCTGGTATAAGTAACAGATGGTAACTCCCTCAGGGCTCTCGCAAGGACTCTAATTTTTTTTAAAAGAACGAAGCTACATTTAGTTTAGAACGAATCTAGACCTCCAGTGTCCCTGCATACGTTGTTAGTAAGCAGTATGCAAGTGCTTGGCGGGAAAAACAAGATACAATATGCGTTAGTATGATAAGATATAGACAAGACAATGGGACAGGTTGGTGACAGTTCACGAGGCGGCAAGCGCTGGGTGATTGCATCCAGCATAATCATCCACCGCGAGCCGCACGGGCGGCTTGTGACCGAAAAGCCAATAGCTGGGGAGGGAGCTGGTCATCGGAGCCAAACACCAGTGTTAGGTTCTGTCCCAAAGTCCAGGCCGCTCCCACTCCGACAGCACGCCGTCCCCTCACTCCGATGCGCCCTCCGCGTCGCCCTCCGCGGCGTCGGCTCCCGCGTACGGCCAGTGAAACGGGTAGCGGCTGCAGAAACTGGGAATCTGAAAATATAACAAATTAAAATAAATTCAAATTTAAGAACAGGAAACCCTAGTGAGGACTATGAAAAAATTTGAATTTACACTTATATTGTATGTTATGCCAACATGATGTAGGTAAAAACTTTGCAATTGAAGGCAAATACTGTGTTGTATATAAAATGATGAAAAATAACTGCATAATATGACGAAAAGGCTGCAAAATATAATTAAAAATTTATACAAGTATACAAATGTATACATACATATATTATAATGTATATACCTTCTACGCGGCTGAAGCTTGCTTGGTCAGTTTCTTCAACACTGGCACTATCCGTTTCAACAGCACTGTAGTCCATCGATTCTGAAAATATAAGATTCGAAATAATAAGAATGGAAATAAATAACTATTACACAACTCTTACCTTTTTATATAATATGACGAAAGTAACTACATAAAATGATGAAAAAGGCTGCAAAATATATTTTTTTTATATATATACATATATTATAATGAAGGTGTATGAAAAAGGCTTCAAATATAAAAAAATTTATATGTATATACATATATTATAATGAAGGTATATACCTTCTACGGCTCTGCCGCTCGTTTCGGAAGATCCTCTCATCATCGTCTCTCCACTGACCCCTTCGGTAGCATCAGCAACCACCGGATCCGACTCCGCAGAGTCCATGAGGTTTTCTCCGCTCATAAAAAACGAAGAAGCCTGAAAATAAATCGATATCCATTTTTTTATTGATGGCATAAAAAATTAACGTAAACGAAACATTGATTTTAATTACATAAAATGGGCTTCACGTCATGAAACGTCTCCGTTGTATCTTCTTCGATGTCGGATTCGATGGTGTCATCTGCGGCAATGCTGCCACCGCTGCTACCGTAATCAGATTCAGTGAAGCTCTGCTCCAGCTCTGCTATGATTTCTTCCGTGGTGCATGATTTTCTTTACGTAGAACAATAATAAAGGTTTACTCAAATGTACATCACTTCACAACAAAATATTTTTGATTTTCAAGTATAAGAATTCTCAATATAAACGAATGATATTAGCTTGCACAGTGCGAGTGTAAACTGTGCGCCCTAAAAAGTTTTAACTAATAAAATTCAATTCTTCGTTTGTGTGAAATCACTACGAAACAATACATGATAATTTCAATAGCGAAAGTCAGAGTCGAATTTTCGAAAATGATCGACCCCATCCCTAGCCATTTTAAAGTGTCAAAATTCTCGTAACTGTTCTAAAAGACTAGAAGTTGGAAAAACGTTAAAAAATCACTATTTTTTCATGAAATTGTTACATGTTTTTGCTAAATATAGCAAAAGAGTGTATGCTTTTAAGAATTTTCATCATAATATGCCCCAATAACTGACACATTAGTTCCAAAGCGTCTCTTTAAAATGACAAAAGAATTCGGTGAACATGACGCGCAGTTTAAAATCACTTAATTATTCAAGAAAAACACTTAAAACAAAGAAAAAATATCACAAGAGCGTAGCAAATATATATTACTATAATAAACAAATACTTACTTGGCCATTTTCGAAGAAATTTCTTCAAAAAAACTCATAAATGTAGGAGGCGAATCGGTACGAAAAAGTTGCGTTTTACAATTTGGCGGGTAAAATCTGTATCTACAGAAAAAGTATTTTTATGTATTTCTATGGACAACTTTGAATAGAGATGTGAAGCTTGATTTATTATGGACCTTCAATTTTTCGTTTTAGGGTTGTCACTAGAGCAATAACGGAGTTATAACGATTTCTGTGGGAACACGCGCGTTGACGTGAAAACACGCTTATTGTACTTGACTGTTATCGTTATTTTAACGTGTATATCCGCTTACGGGTCGGACTGGTTAACTTGATCATGAATAAATTCTTCGAAAGCAAGTTTTTCAAGAATTCAGCAAAATTAACGCAGCGATAAATAGTACCTACACATAGAAAAAAATAAAAAAATACATGAGTTGTAATATCTTGAAAAGTTATACAGATGAGTTCAACAAGTGTATAGTGTGATAGTAAAAAAGTAAAAAATAGTACAAATTATGGTACAAAAAGTACAAGATAATATTAATATAAAAGAGAGAGAGGATAAAAAGGTAAGTACTTAGGTAATCTTTGTATACATAAGTATTAATTTTTTTTTTATGTGAGCATGAAGAGACCATCGATTTTAATTTAATCATTAATATATTATTATTGCTAGGGCACCAAGATTTAAATAGAAATATAAATAAAATGTGAGTTAGTTATTATATTTATAACAATAAATACGGAGTCCGATTCGAGCCGCGGTCAACAGTGGTTGTGTGTACCTTACCTATTGCTTAGTGCCGTTCGCCCGTTCCTGTGCCTCATACAGATAAGAGATTATTGTTACATTTTATTTAATTCTGTTTATCGTATACTTATTTGTTTGCATTCCTACTTACGGCTAATCCGTTTTTGTTTGTACAGTCAATGAAATAGACTGCGTATTATTTTTTCAGTTTAATTTTTAAAAGTTAAGTTTTTTTTTTATATAATGGAGGAAGACGAAGATAGACCTCCCGACCCAGGATCGATATTAGAGTTTTCTGATTCGGAATCTAATACTAGCCAGGCTTCTATTACGCTTCCATCTCGTAAACGACGACCATCGCATAGCCTTTACATTCTACTCCGTGGTGGGACGAGGAATGCACTCGCTCCGTCAACTCTCGTAAAAAATCAATTTCCTCTTTTCGTAAGTGTATGTCACAAGAAAAATTTTTATCAGTTAAAAAAGCCCAGGCAGAAACCAAACGAATTTTGAAAAATAAAAAACGCGCTGGATGGCGGAAGTTCTGTGAGAACCTGTCTCCGGAAACTCCCCAATCTTCAGTTTGGTCTAGCTTCAAAAAATTCGGATCATCGTATTCTCCGCCGAGAATCAAACATATATCAGAAGAAATTCTTATAGGATTTGCGGATAAAATAGCCCCCCCATCAGTGGCCAGATGTGAAGAAATGCCTTCTATTAAGCCATATCCATCTCATTCTAACTGGCTAGATGCTCCTTTCTCCATTGATGAGATGAAACGAGTAATAAGAACCCTTTCTGACTCTGCTCCGGGTCCCAATGGAATACTTAATAGTTTCATTAAATCATTTTCTGATATGGCGGTTGAATGTTTCTTATCTCTAATTAATAATATGTTTGAAACAGGACTAATTCCGGATGATTGGAAAACTCAAAAAATCATTCCCATTTTAAAACCTGGAAAAAATCCATATGAAATTTCGTCTTATCGGCCTATTGCTCTTTCATCATGTTTGATAAAAGTAGCGGAGCGTTTGATGAAGAACAGATTAGAGTGGTTTGTTGAAAGTCAAGATATTATCTCACCAAATCAGTATGGTTTTCGGAAAAAGAAATCTACAATGGATAATTTAAGTTTGTTCACAACTGATATCCGAGTTTCCCAATCCCTAAATTCTTATACATTGGCTACATTCCTTGACCTTTCATCAGCTTACGATGATGTTTTACTGAATGTTTTGAAAGAAAAGCTAATTAAAAAACAAATCCCCCCGAAATTAGTCCAATTTATTATTAATTTGCTCTCAGATAGGTCCATTATTATTGAGTCTTCCTCTTAATGCTTAAGGCGCAAACTATGGAGAGGTTTGCCCCAGGGTTCTGTTATTAGTCCTCCGTTGTTTAATATTTATATAAGCGACCTAGACTCAGTAATTCCTTTCTCTATCAAGCGACTTTACTTTGCGGATGATATCCTTATATATTTGTTACATAAAAATATTATTCTTGCAGCTAAGGAAATGAATTTGGCTTTACAATATATTAAAAACTGGTTGTCAATAAATGGGATGAATCTGGCGGCATCTAAAACAAGGGTCGTGGCTTTCACGCGCAAAAGAAAAATTCCCCAATTCTCAATTTCTTTTGATAATGTGCCTCTACAAACCGCTACTCAAATCAAATTCCTTGGTCTTCTTTTGAACCATAAACTTTCCTGGCTTCCACACATTCAGATAATTTCTACAAAGTGTGAATGAAAAGGGACTTAATATGATGCGAGCAGTTTCCAGAGTATAGTGGGGATCTCATCCTACCACTCTTAAATTAATGTATAATTCCCTAGTTCGGAGCCACTTGGATTATGGCTCATTCCTTTTTGACCCACTCCCTAAATATCTAGATAAGAAAATGGAAAGAATTCAATCAAAAGCCCTCAGAATGATTATTGGAGCTATGAAGTCTTCTCCAATTAATGCGCTTCAGGTGGAATGTGTGGAGCCTCCATTATATTTCAGAAGGCAATTCCTTGCCAATAAATATATTTTCAAGGCTTTATCGTTATCACATCATCCTATTAAACAAAGTCTTAATAGGTTAAGTGTTAATTTGAATTCTAACAAAAGATTGAGAGAAAAACAATGTTTTCCTCTCTTAATTAAAAGTTTTCATCTCTATAATTCTCTATCATCTTCCCTCCAATATCTTCAAGAAGTTCCCAATCTTCCTATATACAATATTCCATTTAAGGCAATCACTTTATGCCGAACACAATAACATCAGTCTTTCGGAAGAATATTTTATCCTCCCCAAATAAATTTCAAAATGTGGATGATTGTTTTAAAAGCATTGTGGCTTCAAAATTCTCTGGATTTTCCATCCTTTTCACGGATGGTTCCAAATTCGAAAATAAAAGATGTGGAGCATCGATATATAGTCCAGAATTCAACATCAATCTCACTTATAAATTACCGAAAGAAGCTTCCATATTTACAGCCGAATGCTTTGCAATTGAACAAGCGCTAAATCAAATCCAGGTTCTCAACATTCATCGAGCCTTACTATGTACTGATTCGCTAAGTGCTCTAACTAAAATTAGGTCAAATATTTTACATTATCCGGAAGACAATATTATATGTAAAATAAAAAATCTTCTCAATTCTCTTAGTGAATCTGGGTTTGAGACGATATTGGCCTGGATCCCTGCCCATTTGGGTATCGAGGGTAATGAGATGGCCGATTTTCTCGCCAAATCTGGTTCAGATTCCGGAACTATCCCACTAAATTTTAGAATTCCTATCTCCGATGTCTTTCCGATTCTTAAATCCAATATGACTCGTGCCTGGGAAGAAAATTGGGCAGTCTCCAAAATAAGAACTGGATCTTTCTATGCGGGAATTCAAAACCATATCCCTACTAAGTCATGGTTTCACGGTAAAAAACTTTCAAAACGATTCATTTCATGTATCTCGAGAATGAGAATTGGTCACTGTTCAATTGCATCTCACTTGTCTAGAATTAGAGTTTTAGATGATCCGGTCTGCCAGTGCGGTGTGGAAGACGAAACCCTCGACCACGTTTTCTTTAACTGTAAAAACCATTCATTTTTCAAGAACATATACCGCCGGCTTATTAAAATCACACACCAGTCCCCCCTTAACATTTCATACCTTTTATCTCTTAACAATTCTCGTGTTCATACAGCTTTATGTAAGTTTATTAACCTGAATGAATTCAATATTTAATTTGTTTTAGTGATCTAAATGAGTCCAATATTTAATTTGTTTTATTATTTTCCCATTAGATTAACCGAAATTTCTTAACTATTACCGGCACAAAGCACTCTTTTTAGGGTGAATTGCCTAAAACAAAAAAACAAAAAAAAACAATAAATACGAGAGGATTGTTGTTAATTGTGTTCTTATTTAGCTACCTTTATTATTCACATATAGTAGATGTTTTGCGATAATTAATAATTTGATAAAGGTGCAATTGATTGATATTTATGGCTTTATTTTAAATAATCTAATATACTGAGTTTGAATTTAGACACAGATTGGTGACGATAAATGTCGATTGAGTTATATTTATTTCCGAGTAAATGGAGTCTTTGGATAGGAGAGTTTATAAAATAATTATTAGCGGAATTGGTAACAGAATACAATGCATTCGACCGAGTTTCGCGAGTAGGTACTCGCAAATTAATAAGATTTGTCAAATCGAGGGCGTCCAGTCTGCCTTTCGATATTTTGAAAAGACAAACTAAATCACTTTTTATGCGCCTTGATGTCAAATCGGTTATGTTAAGTATTTCCATTAGGTATATATAATTAAGTTCTTCAATCGGTATACCCAGTTTGTAGTTAAATCTTAAAAACTTTTGCTGAACTCTTTCAATTTTTCGTTGGTGGGTTTTATATAATGGAGCCCAGATAGTAGAATTATATTCTAAGTTGCTTCTCACCAACCCAGTGTACAACAATTTAAAGGAATTAATTGATTGAAATTCTTAACTGTTTTCAGAATAAACCCCAGACATTTCATGGCCTTATTGGTTATTTCATTTATATGAGGAACAAAAGTTAATTTATTGTCAAAAATAATACCGAGGTCTTTAATTTGTCCTACCCTTTTAAGAAAAATGTTGTTGATGCTATAATTAAATTTAATGGGATTTTTTATTCGGGCAAAAGTAATTGTTTGACATTTTTCAATATTGAGAAACAGTTCATTTAGGGTGCACCACTCTTGTAGCCTCACAAGATTTGATTGTGATTGTAATATAATGATTACTACGTGGTAGTCTAAGGAAAAGAGAGCGTTCTCATACAAGACATGCCTTTTATAACCTTCATTCATGTCCAAACGAAGAATCCCAAAAATTATCCTTATATTCCTATTTAAATTTCGATCCACATTCATTACAGTTACAAGAATAATATTGAAGTTTGATGAATTCCAAAAATTAAAAAAAGTCCAATGTTGAAAATGAGACAAACGGTGAATGTATGTCTGCACCTCCAAAGGAAACTTACAATCATTTTCATACATCTTCCTCACACCTATAAAGAAAAAGTAGTACTTTGGAGGCAACAGTCACACGTATTTTATGTTTGACTGGTCAGTGGTTGAATGGGCATCGCGTTTGGGTCCCACCCGGGCGTCCTGTGTTCGATTCCTCGACTGGCTCAGTCCTCCATCACAACACAAGCAACATTTTTGGCTTTCTGTTGTGGTAGTAGGAGATTTTCAAACATTGTTGGGTTATTCGTAACCCGGGAATGTTTGTCTTTCTTTCATAAAAAAAAAATGTTTCTCATATTTTGTCTCATCATTATTTAATGTGTAAGAGAGAGCTGCAGCATTATAGCGATAAGGAACTGTGGGTTTAATGCCTTTTTTTGCCGTCACGGTACCGAAAACATGAATCGTCACGGTAATTATAAAAGCATTCGTTGTCTAATGAGGTGGACAACGTAATAATGTACAAAGAAAAAACAACGGAACGAAATAAAGATTATCCATAGCTGTACAAAGATAAGATATCGAATGAATCAAATACATGTTTTTTTCTCTAAAGCAGTTTTTTTTATTACATCAATTAAGTGAAATTGTGATGGCAGGAATGCAACTAAAATGAGAACAGAACACCACTTCTACTTAAATGCATAGATCTAAACTCCAATCACCTGGCGAAAATAAGGAACCCATTCGAGAAATGGAATTTCTTTTAAACCTATATATATTTTTAAATTTGTAAACCTTGAAAATAATATGAATATTTGATTTTTTTAATGAAGTACTCACCACACCCCAACAATAAAAGCATTGTCCAAAATAATGGCCTACTGTGTAATAGGGCTCTATGAACAGAAGTTAAAGTCAGTGTTGATGCATGTGACGTTTTATGTATTAAAAATGTACGTATTTTATTACTTAACAAAATAATAGTTTTCACTTTGGTTCTAATGATACCTAAAAATAGAACCATTTTCTCATCTCCAGTGCCAAAGTCGTAATTTATTTTTGATAAAATATTCTTCCAAACAAAAGATAAGGAGATAAGAAGTTTTCCCCTTCTTGAATCACATATACATATATATTTATGGCAAAGGCAGTGCCTTTTCAAGCATTCAAGTAGGACCGGCGTAAATGATAGAACTACCCTTACCGCCTAAATTGTGTAAGACAAACGCAGAGATTTTCAGAAATTTCAGATTTTCAGGTGGCTGTGTGAGGAAAAAATGGTAAGCCATACAGTTGTTGCCTTTGTTGCTACGTACGTATCAAAATGTGTATCCATTGTTTAAAATATATGCAGAATTGTTGTAGAACTTTAATGCAAAGTGCGTGGGTGAGAAAACTTTGCGGTTCTTTCTAACTCAATAGTCGCGAGATAACTGTATTTAACTAACTAATTTATCATTACGCCGTTTCATCGCAGGGGTAGGCAGAGAGGACAGATCGCCAAACAAGTCGGTCTTGGCACACACTCTTTGCCTCATTCACATTCATACATCGTCTCACACATACTCTTCTATTAGTCTGACTCTTGACATGAACCAACTCAAGTATCTGATTCACTTGATCGTTCCATGTCCTCCTCGGGCGTCTCCGACTTCCTTTACATTTATGTCATATATTCTTCTCACTCCACATTTTTCAGACGATCTTACATGATTTTATCACACATACGTCTCAGGTTTTTCATTTCCTAAGCATTCAGTCTGCTTTCACCCTTTCTTTGCCATTTCCATGCCTCACTACCATACATCAGGGTAGATAGCAGCACTCCATTGTGGACTGTTAGCTTCGCTTCCTTTGACAGTTTTTTTATTAGTGCCAAAGGCATTCAGTCTTCCATTAATGAAGTTACCTGCATTTACAATTCTTTCAATATCTCTACCAGCCTTCCCATCTCTCATAAACATACTTTCCAAACTCATCAACTTGCTCTAAGTATTCATCATTCACAACTATATTGCACACTGTTTTCGTATTCTCTCTTTCAATCACCACGACTTTAGCAATTACGCGACATTCATCATTAACTCATTCTTCATACATACTTCGTTCATCCTAGATACGTGCGGTATTTGTGGGAATGTGTACGAGAGCAAACGAGATGATATGCTTGCAAAAGTCTATAACAGGTGATGGGTGTCAGTAGTGTGCCTCTTTTGCTACAAGCAGCTCCCGAATAAATACCAGTACAACATTACGTGTATTCATTCTGTGTACTACCCGACACGCCACAATAAAGGCACGACACTGCACACCGACAGCCTGTACATTACAATACGAGAGATTGTAGATCTTCCATACTATTAGAAATCAGCACCGTGTCATCAGCATACAATAGGCAACATACTTTCAGAGCAATCTGAAAGAGATAAGTCAACTACTAGATCATATTATCATAGAATAAACGTAAGCGAGAATCGATAGGCAGTCGATTTGTAGATAAAAAAAAAATCTGCCATTATAATTTTTAGGCCCCACGTGCCTTTTTCCGCTATCGTCATAGATGTTTTCAAAACTGCAGGCAATTGGCTTATCTTATCTCTATCTCTGATATAATACTGTTATCTGATTAAAAATACCAATAAAATCTCTCTACATAGGCGTGCAATTCATTCGGTAGTGAAATGTGCCGAGTGAAGGTTGCCAAAATCAACAATTGCAGTAATGTGTTGACTTGTTTTTAAAGGATACAGTTTTTGCAGTAAGTGTTAATGCATTATTTTAATGTACTATTTCGTAGTATCATTTTATTCCACGAACAGTGTCACAATCATTGAAAATATCTAATTTATAACAAATTGTTTGCTTGTTTTTTTTATGTCGCTCAAAACGGTCGCGTAGTCATTTCTTTCAACATTGTTAATATTCATTTTGAAAAGGCTAAGGGCCTCCGCTCATAGAAAAACTGAAAAGAAACCAGTTCTCAACGCAAATGCAATCAACCTCCTTAACGAAATCGAAATTTTTCTGATCTCTCATTGCAAAACTTGACAATTTGTGAGCCGCTACCATGGTAACCTGTCTTCAATGTAACTTTGTTGATTGTAATTGCGTTGAGAACTGGTTTCTTCTCAGTTTCTCTATGAAAGGAGGTCCTATCACTTATATGTAATGTATCTTCTCAATGATCAAACAATTATTTGATCATTGAAAAAGAAGATAATACTAACAAATCTGAACGAAACATAATTCACTGTTTATACTGATTTCAGTAAAGCATTTGATACAGTTTACCATAAAATCTTAATTTGGAAATTAGGAAAGCTTGGTATACGCGGCAATATATTAGCCTGGTTTGAAAGCTATCTTACTGGAAGACAACAAATAGTTAGAATTAAATCTTCCCTGTCTGAAAAAATCAATGCAACAAGTTGAGTTCCACACGGTTCACACCTTGGCCCAATCTTATTTATCTTGTTTATAAATGATCTTACAAAAATATTTCATGATGTACCTATCTTACTTTTTTCTGATGTCCTCAAAATTTTTTAAATTATCGAAAATATTTATCATTGCAACATTCTTCAAGATAATATCAACAAATCGTTAATTTGGTGTAAGGAAAATAGACTTTATTTAAATATCTCAAAATGTCAAATTGTTAGATTTTCTCGAATAAAAAATCCAATGATCTTTAATTACAACATTGATAACAATGCTCTTGAGACATTAATGCAAATTAAAGACTTGGGCATCACTTTTCAATCAAATCTTTCATTTGTTAACCATATAACAGAAATCTGTAATAAGGGCTTAAAAATTTTGGGGTTTATAACTAGGCTAACTAGAAATTTTAACAATATAAAGTGTATTAAACTGTTATATTTTGCTTATGTTAGAAGCCAACTTTTGAGTACAATTCTCTTGTCTGGAATCCTCATTATAATATGCATGTACAAGCTGTTGAAAGAAAACAAAACAAATTCTTACGTTTTCTTAATTTTAAAATGAGTATTCGAGTATGTTAAACTACAACACTATTTTAAACGATATGAATATGCTAAAACTGTCAGACAGAAGAAATTTCATTGACTTAGTATTTTTATATAAAATTCTAAATGATTTAGTTGATAGTCCGGTATTACTTGAATTGATAAGCTTCCGAATTCCACTTCGTAATACAAGAAGTCAGGATTTATTTTAGTGCAGAAATTCTGGGACTAACTACCATATTATGTATTCTTCTTTGCCCAGAATACTAATGGAGGGAAACAATTATACCAAGTCAGTGGACATCTTCAATTTATCTTTGAATAATTATAAAATATTGTTATTGAGGCAGTTCAGTTATGTACAATAAATATGTATTTTTCTAACTATGCTATAAATGTAAAAGCCCCGAAAAAGGGCGTTTATTAATAAATAAAACAGAAGACCCTGAAAAATAAAAAGATAACGACGGAGATGTGTCACTGTTTTATTTTTTTGTGTCTTGTTCGATTTCATGTTTCTTTTATATTTGTGGATATTATCTTTTTTTTAATGATGTATTAAATTGATGAGTACCTATAACCTTCAAAAGTTATTCCAATTAAAATTGAATTTTCATTTAGACTTTTAGGAATAGTCAATAGGTGTCCCATATAAATAAAATCAGATCTATTTAGATTACAAGTAAATTCGTTAGAGAATCTTGCAATCATTCATAAAGATTCTTTAAAAAATATGGGAAAATTAGTTGAGGATAATATTTTTGATTCTGAATTTGAAGTGTGAGACGGACAAAACGACCGATGGTCGAGTTCGTGAAGGCCTGTTACCCTGTAAGACAAGAGATCCTCTGTTCGAGTCACAGTTACCTTTTGTGATGATATATTACAATTATTTTAGTAACAACTGTACAAGTATTAAAAAAATAATGTTTTTAAATTATCATAAAACTTTTAATAAAACACATATTTTCACAACTCTCTTATCGTTATCTTTACAAAATAAAGACAATGGATCATTTAGCCAGTAACCGTTGACCCATACAAAGTGTAGTGCGCACTTCTTTTGAATTTGGTCTTTAATCAACGTCTTTTCTGGTTGATTATCTCATTTAAAGATTCGTGTAAATGACACATTTTTATACTATTTGTAAGGATGTGGAAAAAATGAAAGTGATTAAATTTGACAAACGAGTTTACTACCTTCCCTATCGCTTGGATGCCAGATACTTTCTGTACATGTCATACTGCTTCCATTATCATGTTATCACTGCTTTGTGCATACTGCCCACGTCACTCGACGATGTCCAGAAAGTGGAAAGATATTTATTATGCCTTTGTGTCACAAATTAGAATAAGCTTCTTAATAATTTTAAAAATATGCTTTATTTCGTGCGAAATATGGAAAATTTGCCGTCCTAGTCAGTTGCCTAGGATAACTTCCAGACCCCTTACCCTATAACGTTTGTTTATACATCTATTTATATAATATTGTATAAAATGTATACATATGTATGTTTATTCCTTAAAGTCCCATAAAGTATATATTTACATAAAAACAGACACACACCGCACACACACACACAATGCAGGATATTGTACACCAATATCACTGAAGGCCGATCGGTTTCATGTTGACTGCCGGCCGAATTTTCTTGGATGAGGTTTTTCATGGTTTCCTCATTCCCCGAAGGCAAATGCGGAAGAACTCCGAATAAAAGGACGTGATCGCCTCCCTCCCACTCCCAACATAACACAAACAGACACGTATGTATATATTGCCATCGGCTACTAGTCCTGATGATGAAGATTGATGATTATGAATACATGCAATTTTAGTAGGGTTTTTGGGTAACAGTTTTTCCCTGCCGATGCCGACAAGTAAATACTTCTAAGTTAGCCAGGTAATATTTTTAAATACCCACATGAGGTAAAAATCGCGAGGGTTAAATGACGCCGTTCTATTTGTATAAAGAACGTTAGCTTTAAATTCAGTAAATTTGAATGATTTACCCCTGGCACATAAGAATGTAGAAAATAAAAATAAATAAATAAAAAGTTGCCTAGGATGCCTATGCCTAAATATGACCATGGACTTTCCAATAATTCACATCTGAATTCCTAATCCTTGTTTTGCTTTAGATCACAAGATGGGTACCGCCTGCAGGATTAACTCGTGCTGCTGCGGCTGCAGTTTGCGGACAGGATCACTAATCATCGCCATCGTAGATCTGGTTAGACCCTTTATTTAAATTATACGCCACTGGCTACTTCAGGTTGCTTGCTAGCAGAGTCACTTTATTTTCCAATAAGTACGGCTTTTAGCCTCCGTTTAATCACAGAAGACCATATTTCGCACCCGAGGGATAACAGTGGCACAAGTCAAAAAAATGCATTTTTCAGTAAAGTATGCAGAAATGTTCCTGGATATCTATTCTATCTTCGATGAAAACGGCACAATTCTTAAAAATGTTTTTGTGGCCTTAAAAGCGAATATAGCGTTTTCATATAAAAATGTTTTATTTTAATTCAAGCAAAAATAGTGGCACAATGATAATTCTACCACTATCATAATATTAAACCTAAAAAACATTAATATATTGATATTTAACTTTTGTAAAATAATGTTTTTTTATTGGTTAAAAAACCTATTTAATACATTCAAACTAAATATTCAAACTGCTCTCCTGAAAAAAGAGGTTTTTGGAGATGTGCCATTGTTATCCCCCGGGTGCGATTTGTTCCAGCCCACACAGGTCTCACATAAATCGATGTCTCCCTTACTCTTATGGTGAGAAGTGAGATCTAAATGGTATTGAAAAGAGAAAACAACACGCTTTATATTTAAATCTGAAAGTTAACCGCAAAATATTTAAAATATACACCTTTATGAAAAAAAAAGTTTCTGACTGCAATTTGAAGTAAAGTTATGGAACTTTGTGATTTTTTTTAATAATAATATGGGGTGGAAAAAAACGTTTATAATTCATTTGTCTAATAAAGTACATGTGTTTTATTTTTTCGTTATCGGTCATTTTAGTTGGAAAAAAAAACACAAAGTGAGCCACTTTTAAAACTTTTTAAGGTTCGCATTAAAAATTTTTTATTAAAAAAATTATGTAATTATTTATAATAATGAAATTTTAAAGCGTAAATTATCACCTTTCGAAAACAGTTCTTAGTTTTCAGAAACGTTCACAAATACTTCTATTACTTGAATTTTATTGCGAAGCTGAAATATTTTTACCTACTGATTTTTGAAGGGTTAATGGTTTTCTTGGCTTTAATTGTTTCTAAACTGAGATAGAGGAGATATAATACTTTAAGTTCAATCAATAGGGCACGATTTTGATAATTAAATTGGATTTGGAGAGACGGATATTGAATAGCGCGGAAGAATTTCTAGGTTAGGCTGTATAGAAAAGAGATTAGATGTGTGGCCTTTATATTTAGGTCCACATTACCTGTAATCGTGTGAGTCAAGCTTAACTGTTGAATAAAAGTTATTTTGTAAGTTTTCTTAATAATTCGATGCGTAATGCATTATAGCCATGTAGGACACAAAGAACACCTATCATCTACGTCGGCGAATTGATGATTCACGACAACACTATCCTCGTCTATTATCTGGTAATATTCCCCGCGATGACTAAACAAATTATCTAAACAATTTTATATCAATCATTTATCATATCTTAGAGTTTAAGCTGGCTCACACAGCTATCAAATATAAAAGATCATAGCGCGCCAAATAACGCTCTCCATACAATCCCTTCAGACCGTTCACACCTAAGCGTTTTTAAGCGCGGATAATCATAGACAATACACATCTTACGACGGAACCGCTCCAGACGCGATATACCAGAAGATAAGTCTCCCCCTCTCCGTCTAAGACAAGAGAGGGGGTCATTGTAATTACGGAGCTGCCTAGACCCGTGGATGACAGATGTCAAGTTGACAGATTTCAGTACAAAAAATTCCATTGCCGCTCCCTAATTCAACTGACCCCCTCTCCTACCACAGGAAGAAATATTTGATAGCCTCGTGTGAAAGCACAAAAGATAAGCGCTCGCGATTCAACAGATATCTGCTCGCAGATTTATAGCTCTGTGTGAAGCAGCTTTTAAAGATTATTGTCATCATGACAGAGATGATTTCCATGAATCCCATAAACGATTGGGGTATTTCGTTTTTATTTATTAATTTTTCGAATAAATAATCTTATTATTTTTTTTATTTTAACTTTTGTGAGCAAAACTTTAAATTGTAATATTTAATTAAATGAAGACACTATGAGCGAAACTCAATCGAAAATCTGGAAACAGAAAATGATATTGGCACCTCTGGGACTCGAACCCGGGACCTCTCTCTTTCCGGGTGAGCGCGCTGACCATTGCGTCAAGGTATCCAAAGTGATTGGGTTTCGCTCATAATGTCTTAGTTTAATTGAACAAATAATCATTAAATATATATAGTCGGTATAATAGTATCTTTAACAAAGTTATAATCGATTTTACAGTTTTTTATAAATTTCAGTTTCAACAACTTGATTCCACGAGTACGTGAGCTTTTTTTCTATCTAAGTGGGAAGCTGCTGGTGTCACTGATGAATTGGTGTTTCTCCAAATCACTTTTCGCATTTGCCACATTTGTTGCTTTCCAATACACATGTCTCCTGAGGTGAAAATATCCTGCTAATAGTCCTCGGACTAACTCACAAAGCGTTAGTTTCTTTCCACATTGAATGTTTAAGTAGTACCTCCCCAGGGGGTTTGTATCTACGTCATCACTCCACAAACTTCATTCTGTTTCATCTTCAAACTTTTTTTCTTTTCAGCTAAGCGCTTTGGCTTTATTCATCTTTGCAATCGTCATATTAACTGATGATGTCTTTTCATACGACTGGGATGATTACTGGGATTTGGATCGCAGGTCGATCTATTACAGACTCTCTAGTCTTCTTTACACTATGGCCGCTGTGAGCGTCATTTTGATAGTAAACGATATTTTACTCCTGATCGGAATTTTGGGGGTATGTATTTTTCAGTACAATGTAATTATAATTTATATGTTGGAAATTAGTATTATTTGTAAGATGAAGATTTATGAGCTCATGTGATATATATTATATTTATCAACTACATGTATTTTGTAAAAATGTTTCATTTTCTTACAGGGGAGGGCGAGACTGTTCGTCCCATGGATAATGTTCTCTTACGTCGCTATAATCTTCAATATATCAACAAACATATGGATCGGAGTCGCTTACATAGACAACAATGACTTTTCTCTGGGGTACTCGTCAATTGTATCTGCTTGCATTGCTTTTGGTAAATAAGCCTTAATCATTATTTCTCACACGGTTGTATTGATTTACAGTTATAATTAGAGATGTGGTTTGCATGAATCCATGTAGGCTCTTGTGTTATCTCATGCGTTTCCCGTAATTATTTGACCCAGCGCCATGAAAGAAGTTCAATATTCTTTTAGTGGAATGCTAACAATATCCACAACTTATTTCCTCGGGTCTCCGATCCTTAATTCTCAGACTGAAAGCTTATTTTATTTTTTCAAATTTATTTTTCTTCCGCATGGTGGGGTGTCAGAGGGAGACATTTAGGTCTGCGAGCCAGACTAGGGCCTCAAACGTCGCCCTGTGGACATCATCAATTCCACGAGGGTGTGAACGAAGCGGGCATTCGTTTACCACATCTACTGGAGCACCTTATCCTATTGATGGTGGACCAGAGTTTACTGGGCGCTAAAAACCCAGTCTGTCTCTCATTAGATGAACCAAATTATGAAACATTCTTCTTTAGGAACTAATCTTAGACATAAATTACTGTTTTGTTGCAGGATTCAAATTATACTTCATTATGGTGATCAGGAGCTATGCAAACACTCTAGCGGAAGGGGGCAATTTCTCTAACGGAGTGAACGTGGCGGTTTATCCATCTACACTTCCTCAAGCCTACCCGAATGGACAACAACCATTTTATCCAAATGTGAATGTACAACAAACTGGTTTTCCAAATGGACAGCCACAGATGAATCCAAATGCACCACCACTATATCCAAGCGGACAGCAACAGATGTACCCAAATGGACAACAGGCTTTTCCAAATGTACAACAGACCTACCCAAGTCAAGCATCAGGTCAAAGTGGACAACCACCTCCCTATCCAACTGGACAGCCACAAATGCCTCTTCCTCCAATGAGCGAAATGAAAAGAGACTTGTAAAATAATTTTCTGAGAATTTTTTCATTGTTTGTCATTTTTTACAACAAAAGGTTTAATACCCAAAATAAAGAATATAAATTAAAAACAATCAAAAAGATAACACATTAAACCATAAATAAATGTTTTTATCTAACTTAATTTGTTTATGACGTCATTCAATGAACTGTGAGAGTATGAGTGCAGATAAACGTTGCATAGTACACAATAACACTACTTATACTTAAAATTACATAGAATCTTCCTCAACCTCTATTCACTTCAAATCCCTCCACAATCAATAATTGTGATCCATAATCTTCTACAAAAGAGGATTCAATCAACGGTTCTGAAAAGTCTGCTAAAAGGTAAGAAAACGAAAATTCTACCTGAAATTTCAATTCGAAACACACCTGCCTGGAATAATAGTCACAAATTCAAATGGTGAGATTCTCGCAAAATACGCAGTCAAAAGGGTCCACTATTCGAATTTCGACCGATTTTTTTACATATCTCCCTTAAACATTTGAAGTTTTTAAGCTCTTAAAAAAATAAATGTTATTTTTGAAGATAATATCTAGATAAGTTCCACGCCGAAACTCAAATTATATGAAATTCCATCGATAGAAAAAAATCGCAAAGTATGCTCCGAAAATTATTTAAAACAAGTCTATTTCTATTATTTTACAAGTTATATTTGTGAAAAAATTCACAATGTTTCTTTAAATGATACTTAAGATACGTTCCACGAGATTTTTGCTCTATTTTAAAGGAGTCATGTTTTATTAAGCTTTTTCGCCATTTTTGCTGCGATTTCATCACTTAAAAATTAGCGCGCTCTGTCCAACATTCGTAATTACACATCTCTCCATCTTCTTCTTTTTCAGCCGAATAGCGCCGCCTTGTCACTTATCTGATCCTCAATAAAATTCCTTGGGATCACACCTACCACAAGTTCAGCTCTGATCTAAACCCAGTATTCATATAAATTGTTGATGGATTAAGTGTTCCTCGAATATCTCGCTAAATACGAGAGCAAAATTACAATATCAATCAGCTCGAAGCAGCAGTAGACGTATCTTCAAATTCTATTTCAGCACCAATCAAAAGATCTCAATGCCAATTTTGGTGTGGAACTATTTAAATTTTTAATTTTTAAAACGCTAAACAACAGAAAAATGAGGTGAGAAAGGCAAAAGTATGCTATTATATATTTTAGATATATTTATCCACTAATTAAGTTATTTTACTAAACGGAAGTCACATTTTTATTCCTTTTACCTGGTCTCATGTGCATGCTTGTGCTGCAGGTTTTCAATTTTTCGCAGAAATGTAGATGATGTATGACCAGTAATGAGTTTGTAGCATAAAGCGGAATAAAAAAATGCAACATGGGCGTGTTTCATGATACAAAATTCTGTCCTATCGGGCTTTAAATTTCAAATAAAGAAATGTGTTTCGTTATCATTATGAACTTCTCGTTTCGAACAAATGGGATGGCGACATAAAATGTTTTGCGAGTCTAAGTAAGACAGATCACGTTGGAACCAAAAGAGTTGGAACCAAAATGTATTAAGTCAGTGGCGACATTGGTTTACATTCAAATTTACATGGAAGGCATTTTTAGTATGTGTAATTTATTCAGTGGTTCTTGCACTTGCGTCATGCGACAGATAATTTATCTATGAGATATATGTAATATGTATTTATCTATTTATATATACATCTCATCGCCTTGTCTAACAATAGTTAGCACAATAATGTAAACGATGAGGATAAACACGTAGCTAATAGGTAATTTATAATCTACTAAGTACTAAATTCTTAGTACTAACCTATTGTTGACTTATTTTCCTTGATTAGCAGGCTCTATACTTGGGGCCGTCAGTCCATCTAAGCTGCAAAACTGTAAATACCCCAAGAAAAGATGAAGGAAAAAATAGATATTATGATTGCAAAAACATGTTATTGTAAAAAAACTGATTCAAATGGATTTTGTAATCTTATTGTGATCTGGAAAACGTTAAAAACTACGAAATGATTAATAGTTGAATAATTCAAAAAATACGAAGCTCTATGCAAAAAAACAATTAACAACATTGTTAAAAATTTGTATAATATAATTTATAAATAAGATAAACAAGATTAGACCAAGGTGTGAGCCCTGCGGAACTCCAATTGTTGCATTATTGTTTTTCTGACAGGTAGGATTTTCTATATGTTTATATTTTTCAATCACACATCGCCACTGATCCATATCCTATACGTCACCTGTTTCGTGTATTATCGTGCTGCTGGAACAAAACGATGCCTGTCAAGTGACCCGGTAGGTTATAAACGCGCTACTCTTCCAGTTGTGATGTGCGATGGAAAAAATTATTTTAATTTTAAAAATGTACCTATCATCGGAAAGGAAAATGACAGCTGCATTTTTTTACTCCAAATATGCTCAGAAATCGCTGGTTAAAAACCTTATGGAACATGCTGTTACATCCTGAATATGTTTCTAAAATTATCAAAACACAACGATGACGTAGGTATTTATAATAATTTAATAAATAAAATTAGTTACGTAGTTAAGTAGGTATTTATAATAATTTAATAAATAACCTTTAGTTCTTATGCAAATCCAGGAAATCGCCATTCCGTGAACATTGAGGAGGCACTGCAGTGCCTGGGAAATCCGAACATTACACCGTATGCAGGACCGTAGCCAGAGTTGAATTTAAGATAGGGCAGCGGTAATTATAGGTAGGGCGCAATTAAAAATGTAACCTGATCTGATCTGGTGAATCGATTTTCGTCGTACAAGTGTGAGGCAATATTTAATTGGATGATCAAAACATTTAGTTATTTAACAGTGATAAAGGATTACCTTGTTTTCTTTCACCAGGTAGATATTAAGTATTGTACACAAGGTAATTCTTGATCATTGCTAACAATGAACTTCAGAAAAGTAGCTGCAGCATCAATGGCTTTTCATTTATAAAAGTTTATATTAGGTACCAAACATAATTTGAAACTACAGAATAAAAACAAAATTAAAAATAATAAAAAGTCCTTCCTTATGCTTAGTTCACACTGAGCTATATGTCTGCGAGCAGATATCTGTTGATTCGCGAGCGCTTATCTTTTGTCCTTTCACACGAGGCTATCAAATATTTCTTCCTATGGTAGAAGAGGGGGTCAGTCGAATTAGGGAGCGGCAACGGAACGCATATTTTTTGTACTGAAATCTGTCAACTTGACATCTGTCATCCACGGGTCTAGGCAGCTCCGTAATTACAATGACCCCCTCTCCTGTTTTAGACGGAGAAGGGGAGAGTTATCTTCTGGGATATCGCGTCTGGAGCGGTTACGTCTGAGATGTGTATTGTCTATGATTGATCTGCGTTTAAAAACGCTTAGGTGTGAACGGTCTGAAGGGATTGTATGGAGAGAGTTATTTGGCGTGCTATGATCTTTTATATTTGATAGCTGAGTGTGAACCAGCTCTTAAAACAATCGAATTCTTCCATTCGACAAATCATTAAGAAGTACTTCATTTAGATTTTAGATCAACTGACTTAGTTCTTTTCTTTTCAAAGGCTAGAAACACCATGCCTGCCATTCTTTCGTGACCCATTGACAGCTTCTGAGGCCTATTGATTGCAGTCAATGTTGAAAACGTAGATTCGCACATAGCAGTGCTGCGGCCTATATATTGTCACCATAGATGCAAAAAGTTCATACGTATCTCTAAACGCCTCTCGCTGCGTGTACAAAACTTGGATTGTGCTTTCCTCACGACGACTCAAATAAGCTTTGACTTCAGCAGCCTCTTCTCTTGATGGAATTGTTAGACCTGAAAAATTTGTTGAAATTGTGAATTGGAGATAAATATATTACAGGGAGCAGAAGTTTTGTGTAAGTTTTTTTAAACTTACCTAAATTTTTCAAAGTACCATTTTGTCTACATCCAACTCATCGAGACTCGCTTTAGAATTCAGAAGATCGTCGTTGTCCGAAAACCTTCTTTGTAATTCAGCAATTAGTATGTCCAACGTTTCGAAATACTCAGATTTAAAGGGCTGGGCGTTCTGGTCTTCTATATTTTGTCTTGCTGACAGTACTGAGTACTGAGTATGGAGAGGGCCTGAATATATCGCTCTAGGGATTGGTTTATTTTTGACTCAACCGTTTAATAGCAACCCCAAACTGTTTGGGAATTCCCCGTAAGCAGTGATTGCAATATGCGCACAGCCTCCCACCCATGCCATCTATGGGCAGAATAAAGAATTAGTATGAAATGATTCCTTGGTTAATTCGAAGCTGTTTAGTTAGATATCGCTACGCTACACTAATAGATAGTATTTTTTTTCAATCATATCAAACTGTGAACAAACAGTTTACTAGTATATTATCATGTGCGACGGTATTTCTTAAGGTAGGGCACAGGTATTTTAAGGTAAGGCATTGCCCCATAAGGGGCCATCCATAAATTACGTCACACGAATTTCATGACTTTTTGACCCCCCCCCCCCCCCCTGTCACATTTGTGAGATCCCCTCCCCCCCTAGAATTTCATGATTTTTTGACCCCCCATACCCCTTGTCACACTTCTCTACTCCCCCCCCCCCTTAAGGTGTGACGTAATTTGTGGATGGCCCCTAATGCCCCCCCCCCTAGCTACGGCCCTGACCGTATGCATTGTTGTATTGCACCCGAGCCTTTCAATTATTCTCTTTTTGAAATTGGCCCAGAGCTTGCATGTGCACACGGTAGTGCAAAAATGATTAGCAAACTAGGAATAGTTATTATTTCGTAAATAGAGCTCGTTTTCCCTGATCCTAGTTTTATTTTTTCTGCATACTGCGCGTCATTAATTACATTCTCTATATCCCGTTTCTTTTCTATGTATATCACCATTGTTGACAATGTTTCCTAGTTATGTTGACTCCTTCCACCGTTCTTCCCCCCCTCCCCAAAATTAATCCTCCTACTACCCAAGTCCTGCGAAGTGTGTGAACTGCCGATACGCCCCTCACCGATGCTCTCACTCCAATCGATGCTCAGAAGAGGTAGTAGCATAAATAAAACATATTGTCGAGTTATATCTCCTTTAGTTCACGAGACGAGATCTTGAACGGACGTTCCGCGCACCGGCTAAAAAAACAACCGATTTGTATTTAAATTTAAATATATTTTTAATTTTGGTGACAGCATGTTGTCCACGGGAATTGTGGCGGTATCGGTATCCAAAAGGTTAAATCTGCTGAGACGGAACAGCTTTACTCTCGTAGGTTGTTGAGGTTTAAATAGTAATTTAACCGATGACTGTTTTTTATACTTCCCTCGCAGTTGACAGGTTGATAACAATGGTTTTCCGCGCCAAAAACCTGTTCTCTGTCTATTAGTCAATTTCTTATTTTCCACGTTTAAAGTAACAATACTTATCCACGGGAAATATATTGTACATAGTTAGTTCTTAATATATTATCATTCAAGGACATAAAAAGGAAAATGCCTCGTTTAGCCATTGCAAAATTAATACTATTGGTATGTTGTTTTTGGTTATTTTGGTGGGCTTACATTATAATTCTGGTGGAGTGCTATATTACTAAACCATGCAAACACAAGTGCACTCTCATTGTGGAATGCAGTTAATAATAATATGTTTTTTGTTCAATTCAAACGTGATATTTGTACGAAGTATCGCTGCATTCGACACCTAAGTGTTATTTTTATTGTTAATTTACAAACAAAGTAAACCCATTATTTTCCACACCACATTTGAGTTTTTAACCAAATTTAGACATGCTAAAGTTTTCATTGCACATCGTAAGTTTGTTGATTACCAGTGCTAAAATAATTGGTCCAAGTTCGCAGCCCTGGTAGGAGTTACCTAATCATGTACAATTTTAAAGTTAGTTTAAAGATTGTTAGTGAATGACGCAGGTGTTTGAAACCGGTAGCAGATAAATGAATGTAACAAACGTACCTGTGAAATAAATCTCTTCAAAATAAAATACTGTTTTTTTTTTCTTCTTTTGTTACGTTTTTGGAATAACAAGATTCCATCTGTCGCGGTAACGTAATACGATAATGGGATCTATACTAAGCTACTTTAGAGTTCATTATCGTCTGACGTCTGACCTGGACAAACCTCACCCCATAAACCCAGGAATCTCCACTTGGGGTGACCTATGGCAGAGGTGTTGGTTATCTAATAAATGGTTCCCGGGGCGGCGGTACCCTTACCCGCTTCCCGTGTTTGTTATTTTTGCAATACGAAAAATGGATTTAAAAAGGCCTCCCCTTCCACCCTCTTCTCAACCCTCCTCCTCCTCTCATCCCCCCCCCCTTTCCACCTCATCGTAACTCTCCCTCAACCTCCCTCCCTTAGGAGCGTTTGAAACTCTTGTGCGGTATTCACATAACAATAATTTACAATTGAAAAAATATTTAAAAAAAAAAAAAAATGGAGCTGTTCGGACTCTTGGGCGGTATTCACATAACAATAATTTACGGCTCACGGCTCTAATTCAAAAAATGTCACGCAATACAAAAATCCCCTCACCTCACCACCTCATACATTTGTCCCATGCGATACGGGACATGACACGTAGTCCTCACACTTCACCACCTCATATACATTTGTCCCATACGATACGTGACATGACACGTAATTCAATTAACACCAACCACCTCACCTCACCTCACATTTGTCCCATACGTGACATGACATGTAGTCCAATACACCAACCACCTCACACCTCACCTTATATTTGTCCCATACGTGACATGACATTTTTGTAGTAATACAAAGAAAAAGAGTTGGTACCTACAAATACATTTTTTGAGGTTGGAAGACATTTTACGTTTTTGTATGGGACATTTGAGGTGCCTCTTGTATGAGGTACTCAACACTATTCCAAAGGGTCGACGTCACAATTTTAGGTTCATTCGAAGTTGAAATTTAATTTTACTTTTAATTATCGCCATCTGTACTATTTTTGACTAACTGAATAAATGGTTGGCAAAATGTTTCACCGGTGTATCGCTAGATGGATGGGAGCAAACGAATCAGCGTTAATTTTAAATCCGCTCTCTACAGGCCGTGCACTCCGTACTTCATTACCACAAGATGGCGTCGTTGACGTCAAAAGTTAAGAGGAATATAAATGATAGAAATATTTCGATTCTCACGCCTTCAAAATTTAAAATCGAGTGTCTTATTTGCACGATGCAAATGAGCAAAAAAGTGTTTTTTTTATTATTTTGTGCATAATTTTATTGGAATGAAAAAAAGTTAGAACATACAAAACCTCAAAACTAGTCTTAGCCGTAAAGGGGTATTTAAAAAAAAATGTTTCTTATATTATGTACTTCGTAGTTAAGTCATGAAAAAACATTTTTTTAGTGGTTTACGCTTATATTTTTTGTTATGTAAATAATTATTTTATTGTAATTCCAATACATAAAAGAGCTAGTAAAAGCTTCAATTTATCCGTAGCATATTTTTTGATGTTCGTGCTGTAGGTAAACCGATTCGTCGTAAAGATTAATCTAATTAGTATCTAAATAGGATTTCATAAAGCTCCATCTTAATCTTAAGATCTCCTAGAACAGAGGTTCCCAACATTTTTTTTCTTGTAGACACTTTCAAAATTTTACTGGTTTCAGTGGACCCCCTGCTGCAACATTTATACCGTATTCCCAAAACTCGACACGCTGAATATTGAATATAACGCTGGAGTTGTGGTCTGTTCCAACGAGCAAGGGAGGGGGGGGGGTAATGTGATACGAGACGGGGGCGGAATGGGATATGGGCACGGGAAGGGTATGACCATTTTTCACCGAAATACTAGTGTACTATTTGCCTACATTGACAGGTAAAGCCAAGCCAACATTTTTGTTCTTTTCATTCTTGGAGGAATTCATGTTTAAAACGATCTAAATTAAAATATGTTACAGTAAGCAGATAAATTTTTGTGGACCCCCACTTAAAACTTGTGGACCCCCATTTTTTTATCACGCCTACGTGGACCCCCGTCGTCTCCCGTGGTCCCCTCGGGGTCCACCTGGACCACTTTGGGAATCACTGTCCTAGAAGATCTCCTCTCCCTCTTTTCCTTTTGCTGTGTACAGTGGAAAGCGTAGATACATACGAGTATAAATATCAGCCTTTTAGCGCCCGAAGTTATCCCCTACATCGGAAGGAACGATTTGTTCACAACATACCATTATTAGGAATGCCATAGTCTCACTGGCTCCAGACAGTTGGGAGAAGTTGAGCTTCTTGTGTTGTGTTCGGATAAAAAAGTTATATTATATGCAAGTTTTAGCGGTTTTTTGCTAAGCCGACTGCAAGTAGGTATAAGTATGTCGTATTTTATTATTACCGCATGCTTCTTCGGAGAGTTGAAATTATTGTTGGAAAAAATATTTTTACAGCCTGCAGATATAAGTATATCGACTTTGGTTGTACGGCCGTATATCCTCTTTGCATACTTAAGAAATAATTTTTAGGGGATCAACTGTCCCAGGGGTCAATTGTCTGCCGGATCAACTGTCGGGGGGTCAATTGTCGGGTTACCATGTTTACCTTTACATCGGAAGGAACGGCTTGTTCAGTGGCATGTTAAACGGGAGCGCGTAGGTATGTGTTTTTATCATTACATCTGAAGGAACGGTTTGTTAAGAAGCATGTTAAACGGGAACGCTTATGTATTTTTACCATTAAATCGGAAGGAACGGTTTGTTAAGTGAGCGCGTATATGTTTTTACCATTACATCGGAAGGAACGGTTTGATGTTAAACGGGAGCGCATATGTGTTATTACCATTACATGGGAAGGAACGGTTTTTTAAGTAGCATGTTAAACGTGAGCGCGTATGTGATTTTAACTTTACATCGGAAGGAACGGTTTGTTCAGTGGCACATTAAATAGGAGCCCATATGTGTGATATTCACTTTCAATTAAACATCTACTATATTTCAGCCAATGTTCCGTTCGCAGCTTTCTTCGATACAAGATGCAACGTGTCATTACGAGATGAGTGATTTTGTCGAGCATTTTCTCGCGGTGATGCTATGTTTGGGAAGAAGTAGAATGAATTTTAAAGGTATAAAATAAAGCAATGACGTTACAATTGTTTTATGACATCATTGGATAAAGGGAGAAAAGGAAAGACATCTAGGGAATTTTGAGCGATGGTATTTTATTTTATTTATTTATTTGAGACACAAACAGGATATTTAAAGAACATTGTTTTGGTTAATTTAAAACAAATTAAGATACAAATATAAATATCCCTAGAGTATAATCATACATTCTGTTCATTCGCCGTATTTCAACAAGAGGGTCATATTGGTTTTCGCTAAACAAAAGGAGCTGAGAACAGAACTACTTTACGAATAGGTATGTACCTAATATTTAATTATTTGTCTGTTTTAATGTTGTACTCTGGTGAATCCCCACATACCTTGACCACTGGCTGACATTGCTATAATATACTAAAGCCTCTTAACCCATATTTCGCTGACGTTGCGAAAACGCAACAGTTTGGTTGCTGAGTCATATTTTGAGAACTTGATAAGGAATCACCGTTATTCTTTCACGTACTTATAGAGAAGGTTTGACTTTATAGTTAAACTTAAAAAATAGAAAAATAAATGCTTCTGCTCCAAATTGTCCCTCCCCAAAGTTAGACAAAATACGACACTCAGGCAAGCGATTTTTTGATAATTATTATCGCAAACATGTGATCAAAATTCTTAATACATTTAAACCTTTTTTAATACACAATTGACCCATATTTAATAATATGTACACTTTAAAAAAATTAAAAACTCCAACGGTACTCATTTTACATAGTTTATTTAAGTGATGCGTTAACGCAACGTCAGCGAAATACGGGGGTAAAAATCTTTGCATTATTTTATTCACTATTACCGGCACCAATCGCTATTGCCGCATTTTTTCTTCTGTATAGGATGAATCCGAAGGATTCTTTTACCGGACAAGAGGCTGCCGGCGAAGAAGATATTACAGATGTGATTATTTTACCCTCTGAAGTCGCCGAAGTAGTAACTTCGGTGACTTCAGGGGGTCCAACATCGGTAGTTGAAGAGGATTTTGAGGTCAATGATTTACATGAAGACACTGCATTTAGCCATTTTCGGCGATACGGTAGGAATTTTGGAAGTCCACTCCAAGAGACTCGTGTGTGAACCTTCAACTACTCCATCCCAACCCCAACCATCAACATCTTTGTCGTCAGTGCCAAGAGAAATGCGTTGGAAGAAATCGAAACCTAGTTATACGCGAGTGTAACGTATTATTCGCGTATTATTCCTAATTATTCGCGAGTGAGTAAAACGTATTTATTTTTTGTACTGGTATGATAAGCTGAAATCGACTACGGCAGGAACTTTGGAAGTCCACTCGAAGAAGCTAATGAGTGAACCTTCGACAACTCCATCCCAACATCAACCATCAACAAATTCGTCGTCAGTGCCAAGGGAAATACGTTGGAAGAAATCAAAACTTAGTTATTCACGAGTGCCAAATAACGTATTTGTTTTTCGTACTGGTATGGTAAGAGAAAATCGACTAAAGAACTTTGGTACATTAAAATTGACAAAACAAATTAATAAATTTCAAAGAAGGGAATATGATTAGAGATTCGAAAAAAACAATGAGATACTGGTTGTTTGATGGAGAGATAGTGCTGTAGTTACAGTGACATCTAATTTTGATAACCTAGAGCCAATTAAAAACGTAACAAAGTATTTCAATATTAAAAAATCGATATATAAATGTCACTCAACCCAGTATGATCGTTTTACGGGAGGAGTTGATTTAGTGGATAATTTAGTTTCGAACTATAGAATAAGGATTCGTGGTAAAAAGTGGTGGGCCATATTCTCCAACTTCCGTGATGTGGCACTACGTAATGTATGAAAATTATATAAAATGGTTCATTCAAAAGAAAATATGAGCCTTTTGAAATTTAGAAGAAGTGTGGCCACCGCCCTTATGAAGTCGTCAAAAGTACATTCTTCTTCTATTGACAGACCAAGTAGATTTGCGACAGTATCGAGGTCAACTATAACAGGGGTAGTTATTTTTAAATAAAGGAGAATGTGATTCACAAACATATTATATGTGTCCAGAGTGTAATGTGACATTGCACCATAAATGTAAAGAAATTGACCATACCGGAAAATAATGTTTATTGTAATATTTGTGTATGCTAATTTCTTATAATGTCATTTGGAATCGTGCACTTTCCTGTTTATTCATATTCATTTAATTTTAGTTAATGTTAATAGTATGATTTATAAATTAAAAGAAATAAATCCACTTTCAAATAAACTTGTTTTGTTTCATACATTTACTTTTTACCCCCCTATTTCGCTGACGTTGCGAAAACGCAACACTTTGTATTTTTGTAAGTGTGAGTTTTTAATTTTTTTTATTTTTAATTTTCTTAATTGATTTCAAAATCTGACCACGGGAAGTGATAAGAAATAAATCCACTTTCAAATAAACTTGTTTTGTTTCATACATTTACTTTTTACCCCCCTATTTCGCTGACGTTGCGAAAACGCAACACTTTGTATTTTTGTGAGTGTGAGTTTTTAATTTTTTTTTTTTTTTTAATTTTCTTAATTGGGTGTTTATATACAACATATCCAAATTTCATCAAAATCTGACCACGGGAAGTGATAGCGGCGAAATATGGGTTAAAAATCTGCCCACAAAACAGTAGGCTCTTCGTTGACAGTTCGACGTCATAATTGTTTGGGTCAATCCAAAAACATCGAATATTATTTATGTAATAGTAAAGCAATAAAAATGGCAACTTTGCTGGATTCTAAAATGACGTACAAATAAAAAGTATACATTTCTGACGCTGAATTGTTACAGACTTGAAAAAAAAGGATACACCAGAGCACACATTGATAACCGTATAAAATGTTTTCAAATGGATAGCAGTGTGAAATGTTTTTGTGTACCGATATTTTTAATATTTCAAATACATTAATAACGATCCATTTTTCCAACCTTAATACGAAGTACATACATGATTTACAACTAACTAAAAACAATCTCTTCTGGTACGATAGGAATAGAGCTGTCAAAGGATGTTGAATTGATAAAGAGATTTAAATATGTAGGTATGTATGATAACACAAATGACACAGGTCCTTGAGAGTTATCAGTATAACATTGTCCTATTCAATTATGTTTGTTAATCGTAGAATGCAACTACATTGCAGATAACACTATTGAAAAAATAGTGCGATCGAGATAATATGCAACTTTACTGGGTTCTAAAATTTCCAAAGCGCGTCATTAAATTAAAACCACTGAAACAGTAACAAACTGTACCTACGTTTTTTTTTAAACGCTCACTTAGAGGTAAGTTCATATTGTTAGTAGTGTCATCATCATATTGCCATAATTTCATAATGCGATCAAAAAACTCTATACTTCACATCTGTATGTCTAAATTTTTAGATTTATTTTTAATTCTATTTTTAGGTAAGATGTGCTGCAGGGTGCATTCATGCTGCTGCGGTTGTTGCAGCTTGCGGACTGGGTCACTGATCATTGCGATTCTCGATCTGGTGAGAATTTCAAAAAGTATTTTTAATTAGCCTAACTTTAACTTCATAGGAATATTTTTATTTTTTATTGTACGCCAGATTTGTGATTCATTTGCAGCATAGACATTATTTTTAACACTCTTAATTACCATTTGGGAAGATAGGTATACAAAAAGTTTTGATGTTATTTAAATATCGCCTAAGTATATCCACTGTTTTAGATATTTCTTTCAATAGCACAATTCCTCTTGTCATGCCATGCTGTGTCAGAACATCTGTTTTGCCGCGTGGTATCTTGAGAAAGTCTTTGTGAGGACTACGTCTGAAGTTTTCGAAATTATTTCTTGAAGCGATGATCAATTTTATTACCCTGACTGGGGAAAATATCGGTCCAGTTAATTTAACACTGACCCCCAGATTCTCACTCACACCTCAGACGTTTTTCCTTTCCAGAACTTCCCCTACTTCCTTTCCTTTCCACACAGCATCTCCAAAGATAACATAGGCCTAGAGGGAAATTATTTTCCTCAAGACCGCCTATTGTAAAATTATTCTTGAGAGTGGATCTCAGGTATGGGCGCCGTTTATGTACTAATCGGTGGAGAAAATACAAAATAAATCTGTAAGGTACCTACGTGTACGAGAGAGTTAGGGTTTTACCCTTGGCTCCAACAACATTTATCTCGGGAAAGCTAAATATCTGCAGCCTTAATTCCAGAAAGGACGTCGCTTTACTGCTGATGGTTTATAAGCTTCTGCGTGGTTTATTATCAATACCAGACTAAAATAGGATTCTTCTGGCTAAAATAGAATTCTGTGGCCAGAATAATTTCACACTAAGCCACCAACAACACAGACTTTTGAATCTTCCCAGGTGCAGAACTAACTTACAAATGGTGATGCCCCTGGGAAGACTCACTAGTTTTTAATTGCCTCGCAGGAAATGTGGATATTTTCCACATGCCCTACAACGATTTTAAGCGTGAAATATTACTTACGCTTTAAACTGTATGTATCTTCGTGTAAAATTTTTGCCCAAATCTAAATGTATTTATTTTGCTAAAAAGTGTTTACGTGATTTTCAATTTTGCAATTTATTGGTTGTTTTACTATTTTTGTAAATAAACCAATAAATGTAAAATTAAAAAGGCCGTCGTTTACGGATCGGCAAGGAGTCCATACCAAACAGTGCTGTAAGGATGCGTTGTGATGAGTTCCGCGACTTTTCATCCCGCGACAAAATATCCCCGACAAAATTTCCTCCAACAAAATATCTACTAAAACCTAACCTAACCTAACACAACCTAACCCAGTGATTCCCAAAGTGGTTCAGGTGGGCCCCCAGGGCTCCACGGAAGACTCCACGGGGGTCCACGAAGGCGTGAGAGAAAAATGGGCGTCCACAAGTTGTAAGTCCACAAAAAAAAACTGGTTTCGATAGTAAAGAACAAAAATGTTGGCTTGGCTTTACCTATCAATAAAGGCAGATAATACACTACTCAAAAAAAAATTCCAAATTTTTCGGTGATTTTTGACAGGCTGTATTTTGGTGAAAAATGGTCATATTGAGACTTTAAAAAAAGCGTTTTGAAGCTTTAAGATTCTAATTTTCAGATTTCTGGCTAAATTTTTTTAGGTGATAAGGTTCTCATGCAATCCTAACAAAATAATTTTTGAAAATAAAAAAAAAATAAAAAATCCGTTAGGCCGGCATATGGATCTTGTTTATTTAGCATTAATTTCTTTTTTAATTCCTTTTTTAAACCCTCCCTTAATTTTTTTGAGTAGTGTATTTAAGAAGGTCAGTGACTGTTGTTTGTAAAAACTTGCACATTCGATATTCAGTACAGGCTTGGCTTTACCGGTCAATGTAGGCATGTACATTACTACCCCCCCTTGAAAGTGGTCCACGAGAAAAAAAAAAGTTTGGGAACCTCTGACCTGACAAAAATAATGCAGACATCCTGTAAGGACAATAAATTATTGTTCAAAAATAATCAAATAGGACAAAAATAACACAGACGTCCTGTCCCGTAAAGACAATGAATTATTGTTCAAAAATATTAAAATCTTTGTTTAATAGATATTTTGGAGGATGTTTAGTCCGTAGGATATTTTGTCGGAGGATATTTTGTCGGGGATATTTTGTGGCGGGACGAAAACGTATAGTCAAACAGATAGATACCAAGTGCACTCCCAAAATTTCAAACCGGGAAGAACGTTCTTCCCCGTTTGAAATTTTGGGACTGCACTTGATATCTGTTTGACTATAGTAACTCTGTGAACAGTAGATCCCGCGCCCAAAAAAATATTTTATGTCGATTCCTTACCAACCCACGGGATTTCGGCCTAATATGACTTTTTTTTCAATGACTCATCGTAAAATGTTTTCCTTATTTTTCAGTTAAGTAATGCGACTGTCTTCATTTACTCAGTCATCGCGTTAAAACTAATTTCCGAATTGGGAGATGTCGACAAATTACATTCTTTGTTTCGAGCTGTGGCGATAATTTATGCCATTTTGTTAATAAACGACATCTTTCTCTTGATCGGAATTGCGCAAGTAAGTATTTTCTTGAATTTTATTGATCTTTTAAAAAAATAAACAAAGGGATGTAAAGGTCGGACAGTTCCAAGGAAACTGTGATTGCGGAACAAGAGTTTATATTTAGACATCTTTCAAGAAAGCTTTTGACAATAATAAGAGTAACATTTTATAAGCTTTTAGAAGGAATCAGAAGAGCAATTCTGTATCTTTTGTGGAATCGATTCCATACGTAATCGCCTGTCAGATTTGTGTGATTGTCTGTGGCTTGCAATTGATTTTACTACGGGCTGATGTGTAAGCTGCAGGGTTGCCAGTGCTTATGTTATAAAATACCCGCAATAAATGCTCAAATTCCCCAAATTGGAGGGAACAAAATAACAATTCCCTGCAATTTCCCCACAAGTGCCCCGCAATTTGGGGAATTTTCCATCTGTAAGCTGTAAGCGCTGTCGCCGACACCGCAAATGTCAATCCCATGGTATAACTTTAATCATACATTAAATGAATAAATAATCATGTATACTTATGCATTTCGTGTTTTAAACTAGTTGAAGTCGGCGACAGCGTTGATAGCTGACACATCAGCCCGTAGAAAAAGCAATTACAAGCCATAGACAATCACACAAATCTGACAGGCGATTACGTATGGACTCGATTCAGTAACCACAAAAGATACAGAATCGCATCGCAGATTAAAAATATGTGGGTTCGATCTTTCGCGACGAAAGCATCTGTTAAATATAAAACTCATAATTTCTCATCTTCTGATTTTAATGGAAAGTATTATAATTATTTGTGCGTATTTTTGTCAGTTTTTATGATATTTTTGTATGGTTTTCTTTACAGGATAAGGCGTACCTTATTTGCCCGTGGCTATTCTTTGCCTATATCACTGTGACGTTGACTTTTATAGCAACAATGATGATTGGTATCGGCTACATGAAAGTGCTCTCCGGCGGGTTTAAGGAAACGTTATACGCCTGTTGTTATTTTGGTAAACTATTTTAGTTCTCATATCTTATTTTCACAAGTGACATTGTAGCCAGTATTGTTGCAATTATGTCAGTCGCATTGAAAGTCAGCTGCTCACTTCAGATGTATAAAATTAAATAAATCGATACTCCAATCTGGCAGACCGGTCATCAGACAGATTTTCAAAATAAATTGAAATAAAAAAAAAACGCACAAATTAATCCATAATTATGTTGGATACGAGGTGCAAGATACATATCATGTCAAAGTGCCAAGTTTTTTTACGGAACAAATTTTAATATTTGAATTTAAAATCCCGGACAAGGTTTGAAACTCTGGCGACTAGGTGTTATTTTGAACTTATCGTTGATTGTATTGAATATATAATGTACACTAGACATATCTTCCATGTAGATTTGAATGGAAACCAATGTCGCCACTGACTTGGTAAATTTTGGTGGTTGGCGACGAAGCAACTTGCAGTGCTAGTCATCGCTGCCAGCGCGTTACAGTTGCCAGTTTGACAGGTTGCCATGGTTGCGCCTTACAACCTGGCAGTTTTTGAGTAATTTGCGATACGTCAGAGCAGGAAAATATCGATTTTGTTCAGGAGGTTGATAAAATATTATTATATGTTAAGGTTGATAATTGATATATTATTAATAGATTATATTTTTACTAAACAAGCTGATATAACTACTGAAATCGTAAAGTTGAGTTGCGCCGTGAATTGAGTTGCCAAGCAGCTTTCGATTTCTCCATGAGCGAAGGCTTTTAGAATTTGAGCAAATTAGACTTATTTCTTGTTTCTTTTATAGGTGTTAGAGTATACTTCTTGGCAGTGGTTCATAGCCACTCCTTTGCCCTGAAGGAAATTGATAAAGGGTTACACCTGACGGCTAATCCCAATCGACCTCAATCTTCTCCGAATGGACAATCAAACAAACAAGACCCAAACAGACAACAACCGTAACCAAGCGGACAGTAATAGATGTTGAACAACAGACATAATCAAATGTATCTAAATAGACAACAGCTATATCCAAATGTATCCAAACACAACAGACATAGCCAAATGTACCCACATGGACAATACACATGGCCAAATGTGCCCAAAATGGCTACAAGCATATTCAAATGTACCTACCAATTAGATAAAGGATTATCAAAATGTAACCAAATAGACAACAACCGTAACCAAGCGGGCAGTAATAGATGTTGAACAACAGACATAATCAAATGTAACCAAATAGACAACAACCGTAACCAAGCGGGCAGTAATAGATGTTGAACAACAGACATAATCAAATGTATCTAAATAGACAACAGCCATAATATACAAATGTATCCAAACACAACAGACATAGCCAAATGTACCCACTTGGACAATACACATGTGGCCAAATGTGCCCAAATGGCTACAAGCACATTCAAATGACAACCCCAAATAGACAAAGAATTATCAAAATGTAATCAAATAGACAGCAGGCCTATCCAAAGTTAGTCAAATAGACAACAGACATATCCAAATGAACCCAAGCAGATATTCTGATTGGGTTTACTGTTTACCGTCGTAATTCGTAAAATGGCGGTCTTTGAAAAATGACATTTTGTTAACAAATAACTTGAAGTTAACACGTAACCATTAAAATGCATTATTTTTCAATTCTTATAACTGGATTACTCACTACTTACTATTAACTACTACACATTAAAAAAAAATAAAAAATAATGTGCATATTAAGTGTGTCCCTATTTTGTAAATATTTATCCAACATCCCCTCTTCCCAAGTCCAGTGACAAATACACCTCCCTCAGTGCATAAAATGGACTGATATTAATTTTTTTCCTAATTTTGATTAAAAAGACACAGTTCATTTACATGAAACACTAAAATCAATGTTTTCACTTCTCCTGTTTTTAAGTTAGCAATAAGTTGTTAATTAAATATTTTTTTCCTGTATTAAATGGATTAGTTTAATATAATAAACACATCGACCAAGTATTATTGATCAAAGAATAAACACAATAATATAACTTTGTTTTAATTCCACTTTATTATTTCTTTATCCAACCGGTTTCGGTTTGACCTGAAACTTCATCATGGATGAATAAAAATATATTGAACAAAATACAGATATTACATGGTATTTAAAAGAAAACTAGAAGAGGGAGAGAGAACATCAACTTAGGTGAAGGCGAGGGGGGAGGGTGCCTAAGAGGGAGGGGTGAAAGTGGGTGGGGGTAATTGAAATATTTCAAACATGGGGCTGTTAGACAAATCTAATTGTTTATTAAGTAAATTTGTTTTATTTATATCTCTTATACTCTTGCCTACTTTAGTTTTCTGAAGGTTTTACCTCTACCGCGTGTGAATTGTACATTCTGATTTTTTTCTTTACAACAGCTCTAAAACTAAAGCAATAAAAAAATATTGAATAACTCTCGATCGATAACTAGAACATCAGCTGATGAGGAACTCCGATCATAAAATCTGGAATTCTCGAGGTCCGCTGTTTCAAACTTTGCAGAACTTTGTATTGGCCGTGCTGATTGGACGTAAAGAATTTTGAACTTGTCAACGGGAAACACAATATTTTGCAAAGTAGTTGTTCTTATTAAGTAGATCTTTATGTGCGTAGCTTCCAATTTTCCTTTTTTTGTTTTATTTACCGCAGGCAACCTCTAAAATCAAATTCAATCTATCCACCAGAATTCATCACTTTCTTTTTAATGCTAAAACAACAACGGATTCTTTGATTCCAAGAGTTTTTAAAAAGTATTTTTTACAAACAAAGACATATTTTTTATCAATTCAAATAAGACATGTTTTGTGCAACGCTTGCCTTCTTGAGACGAGTTGCAGGGTCATTTTCACATGCTTGGAATTCGTTTCATTTTGCTTGCTACAAATGGTCGTCTGACTTCCAATCCCCAATTCAATTCCAATTTCCAATTCCCAATGACTTTGTGAAAATTGAATTCACGATACCTTTCAAAGAACAACAAGTCCAGGAAAAATATCAAGATGGTCCCAATTATACCGATGGTTTGACAACCTCTTTGTCGGATATGTATTTCGTTTCAGAATATCCCAATGTAGTTTATCCTTTAAGGTACAGAAATCGAGAATCAAAAATCTTTGAGAGGCAGTTGTTATGAGTACCGCTGCCCCGGGAAAAATTTATTGGATAACCAACACCCCTGGTAACCCCAAGTGATTCGTTACGTTTGGTGACTTAGCAGGGGTACCCTGGTTCATGGAATGCGGTTTGTCCGGATCTTAACAGCGGATGTATCTGCTCACTAACTGCATCATAGGCCGGATCGGGAGGGACCGTTTGACCTCTTCAGCAAGACTCTCTCGGAAGTGAGCAGGGAAGGATTCATTGATCCGGTACTCCCGGAAACAATTACCCCCAGATTCCTACCCACTCCTCACACCTTTTCCCTTCCCAGATCTTCCTTTCCTAAAAAGACCCTCCCACAGCGTCTCCAAAGACTGAGTGGAATTATTTTCCTCAGGGCCTCCAGTGTAGAGCTAACTGTAATAAAAAACGCACACATACTAAAGGTTTGCATTGGCTACGCTACTTGATAGTGCAGTTTGGTAGTATAATTTCATTATCTAGGATTCTGGCGCTGATGGCAAAGACGTTTAAAGGCTTAGATATCGTATCATCGTTATCTGTTTACTAAGTACTTCGCAGGTGACGTCAAAATAAATGCAGACCATTATAATTTTTTTTTCATATGTGTAAGATTATCCCGGACAATGATGTGATATGAATTAATTTATACTGGATGATAAAAATGACACTCATTGACAGTTTTTCACAGTGGATTATCAATTATCGCCAATGATGTCATATTTTTTTGTTTGGTAGAAAACCACATACGAAAAATTGAATATTATTCATTTCAATAATCTGTCATGACTCTAACAAAAACAAAACATTTCGTTTTCCGTTTAGGGTAAGAGTCAGGGTCGTTTAGGGTTAGAGAGAGTGGCGTAGCGTGGGCATCAGCCGTCCGGGGCGTAGGAAAATTTCACCGTCCCCTTATTTAGAAGGTACTTCAATTTAAAAGACAAAATATATGCTAATTCTAAAGAATTTTTCGGCAAGAACGATCATCATTATTGTATTTGTACAGGTTACAAAAAAAGCATGTGTGTGTATGTTTTACAATATAATAAAAGCATTTGTTACAAAAATTCTTACACGTACCACCAATCACGGACTTCTCTTCCCTGAAGTTATTATCGCTGAATATTAGTCATAGTCATGAACAATCCAAGCACAAAATAAAATAGGAGAATCCCTGAAATTCAGTACAGACGGTGTTGCTAGTCGCTTCAATGGGCAAGATGTCATTATTATACATAAATTTAAACAAAAGGGATTATCTGGTTTAGTCACAGAATAAGTAATGAAAAATTCCGTGCTCATTTCAATCGGTCCAAATCATAGGTGCGACAAAAATGTGATGGTTCAATTCAATTACCACCGATTTCTATATTTCTCGTATATTTGGTTTCAGTATTTCAAGTCGTTAATGTAAATTTAAAACAAGGTCGGACCCAAAACACCACCAAAACAACATATCAAATTCTACGTCAATGGGTTGGCTAGTTTTATTGCCAATTTTTACAATTTATTTTCTATTGGTCAAGTAGCTTTTAAAAAGTGTAATTCTGTATCTGTGATCCCTATGCCGTCATTTTAAAAAAAAAAAGGTATTTATAGTTTATGTTGTCAAAAGCTTTTGAGAGGTCTAATAATGTTCCAATGCATTTGTTACCTGCACCTAGGTTTATATTAATGTCGTTTATAACTAGGGCAATGGCGTTAGATACGGGTCATCGAAAAATAATGCTAACAATTAAAATAACTGTTATAAAAAACTATTAGAGGTAATTCAATGGTTTTAATTTTAAAATGTGCGGAAAAAGATAAAATTTTATTTTTTACCTTAGTATGTTTCGATGTGTGCACCGTTCGTTGCTCTGGAGATGTCTAGTCTATAGTCGATTTTTTGCCACGTATGTGCAAATCATTTCAGGAGTAACTGTCAAGACAGCGGCAGAAATTCGCTCCCGCATGTGATCCGAATCCCGAATCTTTTCTGCGTATACAATATTTGAATATACCCCCAGAAAAAGAAATCCAAAGGGGTAAGGTCAGGACTTCTTGGAGACCAGGCAATGGGGCTCCTCTACCAATCAAGCCGTTGGGAAAGCTTGCGTTCAATGCACCGCGTACTTTTGCGAAGGTAGTGAGGTGGAGCCCCACCTGGCATAAAAATATATTCGCGTCCAGCCTGTTGTTCGATTTGTTCAATTTTATGCAAAACAAACAGTTCAAGCATGTCCAGGTAAACTAGGCCTGTTATGGTCTTTTCTACGAAAAGAAAGGTCCAATAAATAAAGGAAATGATTGTACGTACGTGGCAAGAAATCGACTACAGAATCTGCAGAGCGACGAACGGTGCACACATCGAAATATACTAAGGTACGAAAATTTTTTTTATCCTTTTCCACACATTTTAAGACCAAAACCAATGAATCACCTCAAATAATTTTTTTATAACAGTTATTTTAAATGTTGGCATTATTTTTCGATGATCCTGTACAAACTAAGAATTTTCCTTAAGCCAAAATGATTACGTGATAATGAGCTATTGTTTCAGGGTAATTAATTCGTTGATTTTCACTGATTATTTCCATAATTTTTGGTGCAGTACATTTTTTATTTATTTTGATAAATTAGTTTAACATTTTATAGTATACATAAAATGATATTTTCTTTTGTGATTTGGACAACACAATCAATTAAAACACAATTGAGTTTCTAGTATTCTCTTTCTATAAGGAAAGAAACGACATTTAATGTTATTAATTGTAATGTCAATTCCTTAATCACAATCACGATAGTAATTAATTGAAATTAATCTTATCAATTTGCTTTATCATAGCTCATAGATTATTTTTACCACAGTTTTAATTATCCATAGATTATAAAATATCGAGTCGACAATCTATGATACATACAGCCACAATGACGAGTCAAGATCGGGATTGCTTTAAATTAAAGAAAATTATATTTTTCTTTACATAAATTGTTTGTATATTGTTGACCTCACTCGTGCCGAGGCCTCCATTTTATAATACATGAATTTGAAATGATGAAGTACATAGTACATATTGATAAAATATATAAAGTTGTCATTGAAAAAATTAAATCAAAATCGGCATATATTATGAGTTGTGTGTTCGTTAATGATGTGTATTTTATAATACTTTTGTGTGTTAAATGTATTATATTTTATTCTTTGATGTTATAAAATGTTCGTTATATTGTTCTTTAATCCATTTTTAAATTTTGATGCTGAATTTATTTATGTTTTCCTCAATTTTCTTTTCAAATGAAAGACTGTTGAATGCTTGTATAGCATGGTTTTTGTGGTGTCTTTGTCCAAACTTGGGTTTCCCGTCGGAGTTTTTATGTTTTCTTCGTACGCTTGTCTAACTGGTCTGTTAGTGGTATTTTGTGTACGTTTATATTTGTTCTTTTGTTCAAAATTATAGTTTAGTAGTGTTTTAACAAAAAAAAAATAAACTTCAAAACATGAACGTATAATTGGTGTTTATCTAGTACGTCAAAACTGCAGAATATTTGGCCTGTATCAGTCAGTTAGTCTATATTTTTTAAGTAGATATTACCTTTAAGATGGTTTGGTGATTGGTCAGTAGTTACTAATATTATTTTAATTTCCATATTTAAACACTGTTATTACCATGTCTAGCTTAATTACTGATAGGAATAAACTCTCATTAATGGATCTATTAATTTAAAAAAAAAATTGTGATCAATTAGTTCATTTTGGAGATATTTTATTGTTTTCATTGAGATTACATCACCGCCTAACGAGGATGTAGGTTTGAAATAAGATAAGATATAAAATTCAAATAGATATAAAATTAGATATCATATTTCACGTTTGGCAGTAGGTTTTAAAGAGAATATGTTTCTTTGAGACATAAGTATACTGAGTATTTTAAAGAATGGAGGTTGGTGTATTTTGTTGGCTGATTCGGAGCCAATGTTGGAAAAGCATTTATTAGTAAAATTTTAAAATAGGTTCGCATCAAATTAATCCAAATATATTAAAAAAATAATGATTATCGGCATTGATGTATTTAATGAACGTAATTAACATAGTGGCTACATTTAGATACGGTAATCAGATTAAAGAATTTGATTTAAACCCTCAAGATATGCATTTCATTCTCTTGTCAAACATGAAATTTTAATCATTGAAAAAAAGTCGCTAAGTCAGTAACATGTGTTTGAGTTTTTTTGTTGAATAGTCACATATATAAGTAAGTTTAAATTTGAATATTGTACGATAAGTGACCACAATGTAGTATATTGTACACGCCGCGTGTAAAGTCCATACTATAGCAAAGTCCGAATAAATTCATATCTACGGACTTATAACAGTTATCATTATATTGTTTCAATTAAGTTACAAATTCAATTGGTTTGGTTATTTTGATTACATAATGTTAAATATAATAATGTAAAATATAATAACATAATGTATTTAATTACATTTATGTTGTAAATATATTTTTATGGCGGTGTTTTAATTTATTTTATCGTGTTACAACTAGGGAATGCAATCCCGATCTCGCGGGATCTCGTGACATTTTTCGGGGTCGATTCCGAAGCATAATATGACGAGATCCCATTCGAGATCGACGGGATTGGGCGGCAGTAGTCAGCGACGCTACACACGTCCACTCGGGGCGCGGGTGGTGCGCTGACTGACTGACGGTCGGGCGGGAGTGTCGATCCAAGAAAGAAAACTATCTTGACTATTTACGAATGTTAGCGACGGATGACGAGCGGGACAGATAATATAAAACTGTGTCGAGTGAGTGAGAAAGAGATACTTGCGTGCGTGCAGGTAGCCATTTGTTTGTTTATATAGGTATCTAATTGTTTTAGTTCTGCAGTTATGGTCATCATTTTTTCTTAAATTATGCATTTTTATTGTTTATGTCAGTTAAATACAAAATTTTTGGATTCTTACTTTGTCAATACCTTAAAAATATCGAAAAATAAACCTTTTATAAAATGTCGAAAAATAATTCAGATCAAATGTATGTTGAGTTTAGCAACCGTTTAACGGTATGGAGATACTTCAAGAAAGCAGTTAATAATTTGACTGCTCAATGCAAGTTATGTAAAGTTGTTCTCAAAACCGCTACTTTCTAATCTCCTTAAGCTATATTTTTTCTTTTGATTGTTTTAATAAAAAAAAACTGTTCATGATTTAGTAACTAATATTAAAGAATAAAGGTTTTTGTTTTCTTTCAAACAATATTTAATTTTAATTAAACATTGTTTGAAAGAAAAAAAAAATCGAGATTAGAAATTACAATCTCGCGAGATTGTAATTTCTAATCTCGAATTTGCGATCTCGAGTCGAGATTGCATTCCCTAGTTACAACATACATTCATTCCACATTCTATATTTTGATGTGCCATGTATTTATTTATAACAAAATAATAAAACAGGTCTAACCACCAACTAAACGTCTATACCTAAAGTGTATGGATATAACTCATTCTTATTTTTATCCTCCGTAAAACTATATGCTAATGATACAAACGAATCCATCATTGCATTTGTGGTCTAACCCAAAATTTTCTCAAGAGACTTGAAAGCATTTCATATATTCATTTCAGCTGTGATAATGTCTCATAGTTTTTTTAATGAGTTGGGTTTTATTTTGTCCACATTCATGGACGTTACACGGTGGTCATGGCAGTATTTTTCAACTTTGATAATATCGAGCTTAACAATTTTTTAAGGTGCAAAAGTATTCTTGCAATTTACTGATGCAAAAGTATTCTTAATGACACCATATGTTTTCCCGTGTGAAAATGAGGGTATATATTTCTTTCTCCTATTGTGTCGTTAAAATTTTTGTTGATGAGATCAATAAATCCATTTCTCAAAGAATGGAGCTTAGAGCTTAATTACAGTGGCCTCATACGGGACTTAGATCACCTTGATGCGGTGGCCCCATATGAGGCCTAGCTGACCTTAATGCAGTGGCCTCATTTGAGGCTTAGATCACCTTAATGCGGTGGCCTTGTATGGGGCTTGCATCACCTTGATGCAGTGGCTTCATATGGGGCTTAGATCACCTTAATACAGTGGCCTCATATGAGGTTTAGATCACCTTAATGGAATACACATTAATGCAGTGGCCTCATATGGAATGAGGCCACTGCATTAATGTGTATTTTCATGTACATCATACAGATTCTGATGTACATGAAAATGGACTGTAAGTACTTTAAACGAAATGAGACGAAATGGTGTTTGCTAGACTTGGGTAAAAGTATTCGTAGGAAAAAATAAGGTATGCAAGGAAAAAGGGATGACTAATTACTTACCACTCTATCTTTGCGAAGAAGCACACAACCCATCACAATAAAGTTTTATGGTTTGAGATAATTATCGCCTTAACAAAACAAATAAGTATTAAATGTTATTACGTACTTCCGAGATGGTCAAATTCCTTCCTTCATCTTTTAAATTAGTATGTACACGATAACACCAACAAGTTGCTTCTAAGGTGGTCCCAATCCTCTTTTTGTTTTCAAAACGAATGCACTCGAATTTGCACTATTTTTCTTGCCATTGTTCCAATTTTCAAAAACTTTTCCAGCAAGGTGGTGTTAGCTTATGTTAGGTTAGGTAAGGTTAATGCCAGTGGCCTCATATGGGGCTTAGACAGCATTAATGTCAGTGGCTACATATCGGGCTTAGGCCACCTTAATACCAGTGGCCTCATTTGTGTAAAATATTTATATATTTTTAGATAACATGTGCAGAGTAAATTCTTGTTGCTGCGGCTGCAGCTTGCGGACTGGATCACTAATCATCGGAGTTCTAGACTTGGTAAGAATATGAGATAACTTTTTCCGATAAGCTTACTTCAATCAGATACAAGATTAACCAAAATGTTATATATACATATAACCAAAATGTTATATATACAGGGTGTAACAGGACGTACCCAAGGGATTTTAAACAGCAATTTTTAGTTCGTATTTGTCCATTAGAAAATTTTACAGGAGGAGAAAGTTTTCTATCATGATTTCAGTAAAACATTATGATAGGTGTTTTAGATAAAGCTATTTTCGAAAAGACAAAGGTCTCATTAGTTTAAATAATTCATAGTGAAGGGATAAACTATCATTTTTCATACTTTATTTTTAATTTTAAAGTGGAGACTGAACAAAAACTAAAATGGTCTGTTGGACAAATACGAACTAAGGCAATGAAGGAATTATTCCTGAGCATATTTGGAGTTAAAAAATGTAAATGTCATTTTGCTGTCCGATGACATTTTTTTCTATTAAAAACAAAAAAAAATGTTTTAATCACATGTCGCTACTGTTCCCATCGCTATGTAATATATGGTTCCACGCCAACTGAGAATAAAGTCAACTCAACACCTCCTTGAAAATTCATTAAGAGCTATGAAAAAAAACAATTTTAAATTAGCCGATAACCATAACCTAACATAACCTATTTTTAATATGTATATTTTATCACTGAAAATGACTTATCTGAGATGGTTCTGAGTTGGTTTCATTCCGAGTTGTCCAGTCACCGTCGAGATGGGTGTGAGCGATACGCGCGCTGTTTCGTATATTAACACGTTGTTAGAACGAGACGCAACGCTTATCAAATGACTCCTAGGCTATAAACGCGCCACTATCACACTCTAGTCAGTGACGACGTGTGACGGCAAATATTTTTTATGTTTTTAATAGAAAAAAAATGTCATCGGACAGCAAAATGACATGTACATTTTTTACTCCAAATACGCTCAAGAATCGCTGATTAAAATCCCTCGGGTACGTCCTGTTACAAATACAAATCTACATTACACTTCATGAGGCATTTCTAGTGTGTATTCTTTATTCATTTGCAAGGACAGTGTGTGCCGTGTGGTATGCACCTTCCGTCACTTTCCAATGCTGAGGGAAAGAGACATGTTTTTTTTTTTAAACTTCGATCAAAAAATGCATCCATTGCACCCACGGCATATTCGTAAACATGTGGCGACCACACCATTATTTTTCGCCACCAAAAAACACACTGCTAAGTACTTGCTTACATATTCTCGCGGTGCCGGCTAGCTACTTACCTACCTATGCATCACACAGCTGCTACGTGAGTACCTCTCGCCGGTTGGCTGTAATTATTATTCTACCACCGCCTCGAAAGGATCCGATTCAGCAGTCGCCTGCATACACAGCGGCTAGTCCATTCGGGAACTTTCTCAAGTAATATTAGTTGGCGATTCTGGGAATTTACTCTACCGGTCGGCTATATAGGCGCAGGGGATTCAGTGCAGCACTAGTAAGTCTCAATCAAACGGTCGGCTCACAACCCTAACATGTAACAGCACGAATACGAGTGCCCGGAGCATTTTCACGCTCTAAGGGCAGTTTCCTTCGAGGATCATTACCACATCTCAGCTCATAAGGCCCATTGTGTCCTCAGCTCAAGAGACGAAAAGTTTGACGCACCTTCAGCCCAGAGATCAGCCCATCATTTCATGAACCGAAGACTGTCGTGCTTCGCTGCCATTGAAACACGCTCCGCCCCACAAGGACTCAAGTACTGCAGATGGCTCAATTCACAGAGTCATCGACCGTTAATCTCCGCAACTCATTGCGTCGAGTAACGGCCTGGAAGATCATGTCATTCTCCACCGCCACGGTGGAGAATGACATGATGTGCAATGCGCTGGTGACCCACAGACCCGAGGTCTGCTCCACTGCAGCATCACTGACCTTCACCATCATCATCACCTCCGTGCACCTGCAACACTTTACTCTACGGCACTTCTGCATACATCCTGTTACTTCTTCACCGATCTTCACTACGTAGCCTCAATAAAGACACGACTCACTACTACAACCTGATGCCTTTCATTTCCCTCCCGTCTCTGCCGATCCGGAATCCGTTCTCTCAAACATGTATTTTTTTACATTAGGTCCACACATGGGGAACTGAGGAAAAAATCCCTAAGGGCCTGTGTCTCCTTCCTTTCCCTAAAAGGGTATTTTTAGGGAAAGGATGGAGAGGAAGTTCTGGGAAGGAAAAAGGTTTGAAGGGTTGATAGGAACCTGGGGTCAATATATCCAGGAGTGAAGGACATGGTATGAATACATCCCTCCCACTGCGTTGCAAGGCGATGGGTCGAGAGAGTCCGGCTGAAGATTTCGAAAGGTCTCCGCCAGTGTCTCAACCAGTGTCTCCAGCCCGCCACGTCGTAGATTGGCAAAAGCATCCTCCGCCAAGACTTAGACAAACCCCACCCCTTGAACCCGGGCACCTCTACAAAGTCACCAAAGTTAGCGACCCACTTGGGGTGACCTATGTTGAGAGTGTCGGCCGTACCCACGTCCGCCTCCCAAATTGAATTGTTTTCAATAATATAATTAAATCTCTCAAAGCGAAGAGGTATTCAAGCACATTTTTACAGCAATATAAGCAAGCAATCGCAACTGTGTATATTTTTAATTGATTAAAAAAAATTGTTTTTACTTTTTATTTTACCGTCAATCAAAGATATTGAAATACAAAAGAGATTTGCTGTGATTACCGCGCGACTATCGGCGGACTACTACCCAATGGGAGTAGTTTGCATACGAAAATAACTTGTTCATTTCGTTGATTTTTTTAGGGTGAGCAGTCGTATTGGTTAACAATATAGTTTGAATACGGAAAAAATATTTCATTAAGTTTAACGTTCGTTTAGTTTATTCGTTAATTATTCATTTATTTAACTTAATAGAATTTAATTGGTTAACAATATCGGCGACACCAAGTAGCACAGTTTCACCTAGTAAAAACTGCGGATAGCACATCACATGAAGAAGAAGAAGACATTAATAAACGTGAAACAAAACCAGACACAGAAAATAAAAAAAAGTTAAATTGGTAATTCCAGGATTGAAATATAAGATCGAAAAAAATCTGGTCTAAATGGCCGTTCTCCCGATAAAACAGAGGATCCTTGCTTCGGTTCCCAGTTGCGATTGTTACTTTTTATTTGCTGTGTCGTGTTCTGCTTATGTTAAGTTTAGATTTATTAGCAGTATCTTCTTCAAAATGCTATTTTTTCTTTTCAGCTAAGTTCTACAACTGTGTTCATTGTGGCTGTCTTAATGACATTTACTTATGCGGATTATTCTTATACGGATGAGTACATATTTGATACATTCCTGGCTTTGGCTGTGATAACCGGCATTTTGCTGATATCAGTTATTTTACTCCTGATCGGAGTTGTGAAGGTATTTATTTTTCATTACTTTTTAAGGGGAGGACTTTTGTTTTTACTTCTTTTTGATGCTAAGTAGAAAAGGATTAAGAATGTACATTTGTAGAAAAGTACCGGTTAAGGTAATAAGTGCTTTTAGCTACTGGAGTATAATTTTGTTGTAATTCGAAGGACATTTGTTTGATATGTGTGTAATGAACCACTGCACAAGGAGAAAACGCCACAGATAAGGAAAGGTAAGAAATAGGACTTAATTGTGGGTTTTGTAGAGCTCTACTTTTTGGCTGATTTAGACTACATTTGTATAATATTAGCGGCATGATGTACTTTTGTGGCCGGCGGACTTAAAACCGGCGGAGAGCGAAGAGCGACGAGCGGAATATTGAGGTGAGAATGATTATTGGACGTGAAGGGCGGGAATCAAATTATGGTTGACAGTGTGGGTCTTGACAGTTAAGAACACAGTGGCAGGATAGGAATATGGTTAGGAATATGTAACAATATTGTCTCTCAAGAATAGCGGTTCATGAATGTAGGTTGTAGGTAGTACATAAAATTTAGGTATGTGGTACGTAAATGTAGATGAGATATGCATTGTGTAAAATGGCCCATTGTGTAAAGTTTGAGTGAAATTGTGTAGTCATTTCTTATAATTATTATTTCCAAATAATGTCAGGAATCACTAAATAAAGTAAGTCAAATACGTTCTTCAACATCCTTTATAGTACAGTCATTATGAGGACAGGCAGAATCAAAGATGGTAGAATAGTTGACTGACCCCAAAAATATGAATGAATGGACCGAGAACTAAGAACAAAAAATTATTGAGGATGTTTATCAACGACGTCAGGTAAGTGTAAACGTGGTAGAACGGGAAGGTTAGAATTTATGGACGATTTTCTTTTATGTGTGGTACTATGTTTTAAAAATGATCTCTGCTGTGTTTCTTTTAGTTTATTTCTTAAATCTTCCAAGAAAATTTGCTATCAATAAAGAATGCCGCAACCTTTTTTATATATATGTGGCGTTCAAACAACTATTTTTTCGCCACTCTAGAATTCGCGAGAAATCTATCGCCGCCAGTGCTTGCAAATTCTCACTACGCGCAGGCACCTACGTACGCACGTATCGACAGACAATGTACTCGTGAGACCGGCTGCCGGGCGAATAATAATATGCACCAACTTCGCAAAAGGTCCAGACTCAAGCGTGCATTCACGACTACAGTGACGAGTACATTCTAGCACCTTCCAGCGCACGTATTGCCAGCGAGTGGAAAGCTACTGGGCCGCTCGCTCTTATATAAAGCGGCCCGCTAAACTACAAATTTGTTCAGTCCAGTTCAAGTTCAGTTCTAATCAGTCTCGCGGCGCGCTAATAAACATCAGTGCAATCTCAACGGTCCCGCCTCTCTACAGCGAACCATCGTAACATCGAGTGCCTTTGGTGCTTCAGCTCTCTCTCAGGGCAGCTTCCTTCGTGGACTATCTGCCGGTGACTCCACTCACCGAGTCACCGCCGTTTCATCTCCGCAACGCGCGTCGAGCAGCGGCCTGGGAGACGAGGTCATCCTACACCGCCACGGTGTCAAGCATCACGCTGGTGACTCCACTCACCGAGTCACCGCCGTTCATCACTCCAGGGCAGCTTCCTACGTGGACATCACCAGGAACATCTGCCGGTGGCTCCACTCACCGTTTCACCTCCGCAACGCGCGTCGAGCAACGGCCTGGAAGATCAGGTCCTCTCCGCAACGAGCGTCGAGCAACACTCTGGTGACCTGCAGGCCCGTGGCCTGCTCCACCACAGCATCTCCGACCTGCTTCACCCATCATGACCGAGCACCCGCAACGCTTCACTCTACGGCACTTCATCATCTCGTGTTACGCCGACCGACCTCAGCTACGTAGCTTCAATCTTCAATAAACGACTGAACCCGCAACCAACACGGATGCCTTTTCATTTCTCTCTCCGTCTCCGCTCCCTCATATACACAGGCTTTTATGTATACATATATACATTCCTTCCTCCTACCTACTTTCAAAACCTATCTTGTCTGGCAATTAATATGTGGCAATATTACCTAAGTGACGATTACTGTCTATCTTTAATATTGTGGAACAATAACTTCCAAGGAAAAAATCAGTCTGTTATGTGCTGTGAAATGATCACCACAGTAGCGATGAGTCGGTCCAGTCGGAATGGGCTCTTGAACTTGGTTCCTTTGCGGGAAGCGGTTCCTACTCCCACTCCTTTTTCAAATCGACCACTCCTAGAGAACCCTGTCCCGGACTCGATTTTCAGTCGCGGTGGCGGCAATTTACATTTTAAATACACCTCTATATTGGTTATTTTTATCACTTATCAAAAACAAAAATTGTTCTTAAATCTTGATAAAATAATCTTTCCAATGTGCATATTAGAAATTGATAATTTTGTTCCTAAATATTTAAATTTTTATATTTAAAATGTAAATCGTCACTACCGCGACTGAACCGGTATAGGGTTTGGAAATACGCTTCCCGGCTCGGTGCGCCGCAACAGCGCCCAGTGCCTACTCAGTCCGCAACCAAGAACTCGAAACCGGGACCCACTCCTAGAACTGGAGTGCTTTTGAAACGAAGCACTCCTCGGAGGCCTCCGGCAAAATGCAGAACTTACTCATCTCTACACCACAGTGATCTCTCGGTGCATTCAATATCGACTCTTAAAAAAGTCTGTTATGCTACGGGCACACTTGTTCATTTGAAGCCAAAGAGCATGCTACCTAGTAGCATGTGTGTCCGTGACGTTGCTAGTAATGAGCATGCTCATTTGAAGCCAAATGAAATAGCTCACGAATCAACAGCCGTTTGATTTATGAGCATGCTCATTGGATTATCGGGTGGAAGGGGGAGCCTCTAAGCAAGTGTGAACAGGCTGTTATGGTACTGACACATTTGCTCATTGACAATCCGGCTTATGAGCATGCTCATTAATGAGTATGCTCATGTCAAATAGTCAACTGTACACATTTGCTCATTAACGAGCAGGCTTGGTTTGAGCTTTCTCGTGAATGAGCGTGCTCAAAGCCAACATTTGAACACACATGCTATTTAATGAGCATGCTCATGTAAAATAATAAATGTCATCGTGTAGTGTCAGTTCCGTTCGCCCAGAACTAAAGTAATCGTATGGCTTGCAACGCAATTATTCGTTATTTAAGAATCTTTTGACGAAAGAAAACAAAACGGTTAATTTGGGTCCAAGATGTCAACGGATCTACAATTACAAGGACATAATAGAGTCAGTCCCGTCCGCACAGAAGTCAATAAAGTAATTTTACTGCTTGCAACTCATTTACTGAAGAAACTTTTGGCGAAAGAAAACAACAAAATAAAAAGTTCGATTTGGGTTCGCAATTGGATCACTAGAAGAACAAACCTTGGAGCAATTAATCATTTGTTAGTAGAAATGCAAGAAGAAGATATCAACGGATATAAAAATCATTTATGAGTGCTTCCGCAGAAAATTGACGAGCTACTCTCTAAAACTGAAAGCGTGATATAAAAACGAGATACTCATAAGCGGAATGTTATTCCGCATATGAGTTCCTATATTCTAAAGGTTTATTTTCGTCAAAGACGTCAACAAATTCGAATATGTCTAAATTATAAAAAATAAATACTAATTTCAAAATAATGTGGTTTCATTTTAGAGGTAAAGGGACTTTTGGGGAATTTGGAAGTCTATTGTGGATATTGTGGTGATCTTGTAATAATAAAAATCCAAACACATTCGTGATTCCCATAATAAATCACGAAAAGAAAGGTTTTTTCGTCCACCTAGCGATCTATTTTGACATTTTTGCCAAGAACGCGCAGGCGCGAACCAGGGATGGTATGTCTAGGGAAATTTCCCTACATCTAGGGAAATTTCGAACTCAAATACTTTGTACAATTTTTTTTTACGAATGACAATATTACTGGTATTGCTAGTCGCTAATTATTATTATTTTAAATTTACATTAATCTTATGTACTGTTGATATACTTACATAAATCAAGCAATGTTGTTTTTAACACCGACAACTCAAAATGATATTAAATTTAGGTTTCAAGTTGCGTTTTTATCTGAATATGTTTATTACAAGATATTTTCTTCAGTTTCGGTGATTGCGGTTGATTTTTATTTTGAAAAGTGATTTTTTTAATAGGAATATCGTTTTTAATTCAGTTGTAAGTCTATACATATTTTGAAATTATTATTTCATTTGGCAAAAAGTGTTTTATTTGGAAAACTACAGCAAGAAATGGGACGTTTGTATAATTATGATCTCACTAGTAGTTAAAAATCCGCTCCACAGGTTTTTGATGCTAGGCCCTGCGGGCGGCTTTTGTTTCGGCTTCACCCAGTTTGAGTGTTGGTGACCATTTTATAAATCCGATAGGAACTGGTTCCAAAAATAGCCAGTTCCTCGGATCCACTGTGATCAGTAACAGCTAGTCACCGAGACAAAGTAACCGTGACAAAGTAACCGAGACACGCAATGGCGTCATATGTAATATATATTTTACATGAGCCCCACACAGGAGGCCCTGAGGAAAAAAATCTCCCTCGGGGTCTATGTCATCTTTAGGGATGATGTGTGGAGGGTTTTTTAAGGAAAGGAAATGGAGGGGAATTCTGGGAAGGAAAAGGGTTTAAGGGGTGGGTAGGAATCTGGGATTCAGTGTGTCCTGGTCATCCGCCTCCAAGACCTGGACAAACCTCACCCCATAAACCCGGGTACCCCTGCTAAATCACCAAACCTACCTATGGTAGAGGTGTTGGTTATCCAATAAAGGTTCCCGGGGAGGTGGTACCCATTCCCGCTTCCCAAATTTCATAATATATAGCCAAAATATATCGCGTATAGCCGCGTGATTTTATTATTCGCAACTCGTCAAGTACCACCTTTCCATATCCTGAAAGATACTTAATTCTATAAATTCGTAGTACGTATACCTAGGGGGGAAATTTACACCTGCGAGCTGCTGACGGAAGTAGCGACATATTTTGACAGATTCTTGAATTAAAACCGAATTACAACGGTAGATTTGCTTGAAATTTCATGAACATAGGTTATTTGAGGCGCGGCGCGTAAGGCGTGGCGTCAGATTTGCAATCGAAGTCGGGTTCTGAAATTCAACCACGCAGATGCAAGGGTATTAACACTGTGTGATGATTATTATTCTGTATGTATACATTTGACACTGTGACAGAGCTGTGTCAGATTAGTTGTTCCAGTGTTGATATTGAGAATTGAGAATTTCCATTAGAAAAATTAAAAATTGCCATGTAAGAAAGATAATAAAAACGGTTACTACGAACTTGCGTAAAAGTGATTATTTTAACGAAATCTAGGGAAATTTTGCCTCAACATCCAGGGAAATAATTTTTTTGGGCATACCATCCCTGGCGCGAACTAAGATCGGAATGACATGAGCATGCTCATAAGCCAGCCTGTTCACACATGCTTAGAGGCTTCCCCTTCCACCCGATAATCCAATGAGCATGCTCATAAATCAAACGGCTGTTGATTCTATCAGCTGTCTCATTTGGCTTCAAATGAGCATGCTCATTACTAGCAACGTCACGGACACACATGCTACTAGGTAGCAATTGCTACTAGGTAGCATGCTCTTTGGCTTCAAATGAGCAAGTGTGCCCGTAGCATTAGGGACCAGTACAATGATGAACTCGTATAGGAGTTCATGTTTCAGTTCCTAACAGCGACCATGCTAAAGAAGCCTGTGGACAGAGATTACCAATTTAGAGATCTCTCAGTGTGTGTAATTGGAGTCTGTTAAAGTGCAGTTATCACTTTCTAGATACCTTGGTTCTTTAATATCGTTTCGTGAGGAGACTTGTGCATGTGCTCAGCCAAGTGATTTATAAGATAACAAGAATGTGCTAGGAAATCCAAGATTCAGATTCCCTTCCAGTGTCCACTGTACCCCCATAATTGTGTCATATCCCCATTATTGTGTTATATCCCCACAATTGTGTCATATTAAAACGCCATTTTTATATTATTAATTCTTAACTGTTGAATACAGTCCAATCAAGTTGCGATCTAATTGCGACTACAGTATTTCTTCTGTTCTTATTCTTCGTTAACAAGAATTTTTTAGTTGTACATGTATAAAATTCTGCTTAGTAAATTTATTAATGGGAGACCTCACAGCACGAAAAATGTCGGGGTGAAAACAAAATTTTGCGGGTTCAATATATTTTATATACAACCATTCTACAAAACCTTAGCATGTGTTTAACTTCTGGTGTTAGTAACGTATTTGTATTTGTAATGTACCTTAATAGTCTATGATTTAGTTCTTACTTTACTGTAGGAGTCTATGGGCTCTTCGGGTCACATGGTCTCGTTGTCGAGTTGTGCCTATTAAAATATTCTCTGGAGAGAATAAAGAGGCATGACAGTATGTAAAACCTTAAAATTTATTTGACAACATTACCTTATTTTGTTTCAGGACATACCGTATCTTATTGCCCCATGGTTAGCATACTCTTATATCAATTTATTCACGAGTTCTGCAGTGTACGTCATGCTCGCCCTGGGGCTCGCCGGTGGGCTCGCCGGTGGGATCTCGTTGCTAGCTACTGCCATCGTTTCCCTTGGTAATGAATCGTTATTATTGTTTCTATTTATTTTTTCGTTTTCAGGGCCTCCTCCCTGTGTGGAGCTATTTTATTTAAAACTTGTTGGTTCCCGGCATGCGTTGAAACGCCATATTCAAATAAATAAATTGTTTCTCCCTGCATGTTCTTTCCCGAGCCATTCCCCTCCGGTGTTCCCCTTCCAGCTTTCCTGTCTCCCCTCAGGCCTCTCCCGCTCCCACGTCCCGCCAGCTCCCCTCCCGCGTTCCATATATTCAGTCCCAGTACATTCAGTTTTCAAACAACTCGCTTGCCACCAATTACATTTTTTTTAATTCTCATTTTCATTTTCAATATATTACTAATGTTCATTTTTGTATATTACATATAAGAACAATCATTCAAAATTGGTACCTAACAGAAGGAACCTTTTGAAAATATCTGTAATTCTTAATTCGATTCAAATTATTATGTAAGTACTTCAAATTTAAATTTTCAAATTAATGAATTAATATAAAGAGTTTTGAAAACTGAGTTCTGATTTCACAATCACTGTTTTGCAAAATGTCATCCTCAAATTTTTGACAGTTTCGCAAGAATTTTTGTGATGATTGAAAAACTTTTCAGATATATTGTCATATGTTTGAAATAATCCAAAAACCTTCGCGGAGGTTTTAAGAAGGTATTTTGAAAGTTTCAAAACATTTCTATGCTTAATATGGCAATACACTAGACACTAATCCTCAAACACATTTTGATTTTTATGTATATAGATAGATAATCCTGATGAAGAGAATATTGTTCTCAAAAACCATAGATTTTGTGTCTAATACAGTTGTGTAAACTGGACTATTTTATTTGATTTAATTCAAACTTTATTTTCTTAGGTACTTTTGCATGTTAGAGAGTACGATTTAAGTAAATTATTATCGATTAATTAAGTTGCGATTGCAGAATTGAACTTTTTATTTCAAAGTTTTGAACTATTTTGTTCGGCCTACCATCGCTCAGAAAGCATCAAACATAACTTATGGAGTCAATATAATAGATCCATGTAGATCCATAAATATGTTTATTATAAATTTAATGATGTTTTTATCGAGTTCTGAAAGTATTTTAGTTTTTATTTTTGTTACAGCTATTTCGGCTTACAAGGCCATTTTCAAACTGTTGTTAAACCACTTTGAGACGACTTATTTGAACGAATAGATTCATTTAGAAATGTCAATATTTAAACTGATTATTGGTTAAACTGATAACTGGTTTAACCGGAAATAAATCTATTTGGACACCTTCGAAAATTGACATTTAAATTCGCATAAATAAGTCGTTTGAAAATGGTTCCGCAATTTGACTGGATACATCTATAAAATTAGGAACCTAGATGTTTTAGTGAAACTTAACGAATTTTAATTTTTTATGATAGTGATTTGTCACAGAATCTTTGAAAAATCATAGAAATTCTTTTAATTTTTCGTTGTATGAATGCATATTTCTGAATATTATTGAAAACGGCAGATATAAAATCAACCATTTTGATTTTGTCTATGTTGATAATGATGTATGAACTTAAGTAGTAATCGATTTTTTTGTTTTTTTTACAGGTATTAGAGTGTACTTCTTGGTAGTGGTTCAGAGTCACTACTCTGCACTCAAAAGAGTAACGTATTACAGTAACGATGTGCAGGTGACGGCTTATCCCGTTGTTCTACCCCAATCCTATCCGAATGGACAACCACAGTTTTATCCAAATGTGAATGTACAACAAATGGGTTACACAAATGAGCAACAACCATATACAAGTGGACAGCAACAGATGTACCCAAATGATCAACAGACATATCCAAATAGCCAATCACCTTATCCGAGTAATTTGCAACACCAGCATCCAGGGGAACATCAACAAAGGTTTCAGAGTGAACAGCAAAGGTTCCAAAGAGTACAACCACAACGCTTTCAAAGTGAACAACAAAGGTTTCAAAATGAACGACAACGCTATCGAAGCGGACCCCAACACTATGTAACATATCCAAATAGTGATAAAGAGTTTCATCCAGATGCTGATCAAGAATATCCTTCATTTAACGCCCAAAATGTAAGAAGATTTGCACAATAAACTAAATGCAATATTTTATTATTTCACAAAAATACATACAAAAAATGTTCGTATTGAGAAAATAAACAAAAGTGATAATTCAATTTATTCATTTTCAAAACATTGCCAATTAACATTTCATTTATTTATTTTATTTGTTATCTCGCCAACAGAATACATCACATATAATTATTACATTAAGCTTACAAATTGAACATGGTTACAGTGATAATTCCAACACAGAATGGTGAGCGCACCATTCATCTCAACATTCTTAATATGTTTACACAATTATAAAATATATTACATGTACGTGCATAAAATAAGAAGGACCAAATATTAGAAAATACATACATACACCCTTGTACACGTGTGCTGAGAGGGCATCGCGATTGGGTCCCACCCGGGCGGCGTGTTTCCAAACTGGTTCAGTCGCGGTAGCGACAATTTACATTTTCAATATAAAAATTTTAACATTAAGAAATAAAATTATTAATTTCTAATATACACATTGGAAAGATTATTTTGTTTAAATTAAAATTAATAAAATTATATTGTAAATACACCTCTATGGGATGAGGTGTATTTACAATTTATATATGGGAATAATATCAAAATTTAGATATTTGGTAATAAAAATATTAATTTCTAATACACACATTGGAAAGATTATTTTATCTACATTTTAGAACAATTTTTTTTTTGCAAAGTGATAAAAAATAACCAATAAAGAGGTGTATTTAATATGTAAAATGTCCCTACCGCGAGTGAACCGGTATAGGGTTTGGAAATACGCACCCGGGCGTCGCGTGTTCGATTCCCCGGCTGGATAAGTCCTCCATCACGACTCAAGCAACATTTTCAGCTTATTGTGGTAGTAGTAGGGGATTTTCAAACATTGTTGGATTATTCGTAACCCGGGAATGTTTGTCTTTCTTTTAATTTAAAAAAATGGTATATGCATACCGTGCACACTCTACACATACACACACACACACACACACACACACACACACACACACACATGCATACGTACACATGCATGTAATATACATTTATACACATATTGTAGCTCTAAGTGAGAAGATCATCACGGATATGTAAGTACAAGTTTCTTCTGAAGGTATAAATTGAATTTGAAAATACACCCAAGTCGAAGGAGGAGAAGAATGCTTGTCCGGAAATAGCGGCTTTCGTTGTAAAAGGAAAACAACAAATACGAAAATATTTAGGAAATATAGCTACCTTACCAAGTCAGGATCCGTTTCTGGGTGAAATATTGGGGATTTTACGAGACCACAGATGCGGGCCACCATCAAAAGATGTTAGCAGATATTTGAAAAATTACAAGAAAATTGGAAAAACCTTGTATTACACCACAGGGCAAAATAAGACGTTATTGGCGGTACCACGTGAGTTAACCGAAGAATTAATTAAAATGATACATTTAGAAATTGGGCACGGGGGAATATTTAAGACAGGTTCAGCTATGGGCGACAGATATTTCTGGCCAGGAATGAGTAAAGATGTAAAACGGATAATTCGGGGATGTCATTTGTGTCAGTTGGCTAAACGAGAGATTCGACCAACTGTAGGACCGAGTAAATCGATAATGACGCAAGAAATAGGTCAGATAGTAATGGCGAATTTGTATGGACCGTTACCTAGGGGCATAGGAGGGGTAAAATTCATATTTGTGATACAGGACTCATTTAGCAGATATATCAAATTATACAAGTTGAGGGTTGCGAGTACTAAAACCGTGCTAAACTGTGTGGAGGATTTTAATAAGGTGATACGAATAAATGCTATGTTGACGGACAACGGTTCGCAATTTACATCAAAGAAATTCGGACATCAAAGCTATTATTGGCTTGTTGATAATATTGGCTTTGTTGATAATTTCGTCAGTGTGTTGCATAAAATTTAATTTAACATCTAGTATTACCCCAAAATCCCTGGTGAATTCTACTTCTTTAATATGTGTCCCATTTATTGTAGACTCAAAGGAAAATTTATTTTTGTTGCATGTAAATGACAATTTATTGCATTTTAAGGTATTTGCAACAATTTTGTTTATTTTAAAGAAGACAAAAGACGTTTGAGATCCTCTTGAAGTTGAATGCAGTCTTCGATTAATTTTATAGCTAAGTATATTTTATTATCGTCTGCAAATGCTAGGTAATTAGCGTAAAAAAAACATTTATGAATATCATGTAAACTCATATACCCATTAAATAATAATGGTCCTAAATGAGAACCTTGAGGCACGCCGGAGGGTACTGAGAAGAAGCTAGACTTAGTTCCCTCAACTGAAATACATTGAAATTTGCTCCGAAGGTACAAAGTGAGCCACCGAAGTAAGTCGCCATGGATGCCTAATTGGTTTAATTTTTAATAAGAATGAAATGGTTTATTTTTTTATTTTAATTTAATGAAAACAATTAACTTTGTGTACACAACTATTTACTTAACAATATCAACAAGTTTATTTTTATATATACTTATTATCTTATTATTATTATATATATAATACCAAAAAAAAAAAAGTATTTACTTATTATCCTGACGAAGAAAACACAGTATTCGAAACATGTTGATATTGTTAATTAAATAGTGGTGTACACAAAGTGATTTAATGTCATTAAATTAATAATGACGGCACAAAATGAATTTGCGAATTTTGAAGAAATGGTTTACCTTATCAAAGGCTTTAAAGTAATCAGTATAGATTACATCTACTTGATTTCTATTGTCCATATTTCTCGTTAAATATTCCGTGAAGTTTACCAAATTTGTTAGTACCGATCTTTTTTGTAAAAATCCGTGTTGGTTTTTGTATATTGCGAACAATTGTCGTATAAATTTTGATCGTAGACAATTTTCTCAAAATTTGGGATGCAGTTTGTTTTTTCTCTATAAAACACTTTTTTGTTTCCATTTGATGTATTTCTGTGATACAAATACAATATCTATTAAAACGAGCCTTATATCTTGTGCCCTTACAGTAACACAGATGAATGTTACTTCTATGAGAATTTTATGAGTAGAGAAAGAAGAATAATTATTCATAAAAATAAATGACATTTAAAACCATAGAAATGTACAAAATAACAGTGTATTTTTTTTTTTAATTTAATTTAATAATGCTTTTATCGAGTTCTGCAAGTATTTTAGTTTTCATTTTTGTTACAGCTGTTTCGGCTTACAAGGCAATTTTCAAACTGTGGTTAAACCACTTTGAGATGACTTATTTATACGAATCTAAATGTCAATTTTTAAAGGTGTCTAAATTGATTTATTACCGGTTAAACTAATTATTGTTTAAACTGGTTACTGGTTTAACTGGTTATAAATCAATTTATACTCCTTCAAAAACTGACATTTAGATTTACTTGATTATTTAAGGAACATAAACAGTCTTAGTAATATAATATACATAAGAGGTTAACAAAAAAACAGACCAATTATTATTCACGGATAGGTATTAAGAAACAAAACTAACAACAAAAAAACAGAACTAAGCAGCAATATTTAAAAAAATAACAAATATAAATTCAACAAATGATAAACCTTATAGTACACAACAATAAAATAAATGTGATTATAACTATAGTTAAATAGACTGCGAAAAAGGTACTTGGGTTGAGACGGGTAAGGGGAAGAGAGAAATAAAGGAAAGTTGCCTCGCAAGTAATATATTATGTACAGTTTATATATTAGGTACAATTTATTTAATCGTCATGAATATGTGTTATTCGCACCTAGAATGTGATACAATGAAATTCTGTAGCAATAGTAACTGTCAATGAATATGTCAGCACGTGTATCTATATTTGCAAACTTATTGTTATAATAGTTACATGTCCGTTGCATAAATTCATTTTGATTGATTTTAGATTAGTATAAGTAAGTTGTCTCAAAGTGTTTTAACCACAGTTTGAAAGTTGCCTTTTAAGCAGAAACAGCTGTAATAAAAATAAAAAACTTGATAATAACGTTATTAAATTTAATAAAAAAAAAATTAAAAATTAAACTGAGTTCTTCGAATTGAACACAAAAACAATTAATAAATACAAATTATAATGTCTCTAACTGCGTTTACACTGAGTTGAACTCATAATCTACTAGAAAAGTGCAACCACAGACACACTAGTAAATTAAAATGATTTAAAACATCAGAGTGTGCAATTCACACGCGGTAGAAGTGAAACTAGAAAGTCGCTAGGTGTCGCTTTCTTTTATTTTGCCTGTTTATTTTAAAGTGGTTTAAAGGTTGGATATTGATTTTACATAAACAAAAATGTGTATTTTTTTTGGATTTCGTAGGATTCGAACCTCCGTTCGCTAGATGTCTCTCTTGGCTGCTGAGATTTGTCATGCGCTTTACACCGCTGCGCTATCGGAGGCTCGCGCGGAGCCGTGAATCTATCGCATTATATTGGAACCGAGAGCCCGTCAAATAATAAATTTTAGTGACGCACTTCCGTTTCATCCGAATTTCAAATCACAACGAAGCTAATAAAGAAGTTTCACTTTAAAACAGAATAACGTTGTCTGAAAAATACTAATAATAAATTTGATAATCTTTCTGAATAGTATTACAGCTGCAAGGAAAAAAGCGATTCTGAACTTCGCTCAGAGATAAGCCATCGAACAAATCATTGAGATAGAGATAATAATAAATTGTAGAACGTAGGATTAGACATCCAGTTTCAACGTCCTTCAACAGATGTCATTATTATAATCAGTTATGTAGTTTATCATTGAAGAAGAAGATCACAATAATAATCTAAACGAAAATATGAAAGAGAACAATAAACAGAAAAATAGGATAAGATTATGGTCGCAATTGGGACTCGAACCCACAACCTCTCGTTTAACGCGCGTGCGCGTTTACCAATTCCGCCATTGCCACCTTCTGTCAAACCGTCTTATTACTTACAGTACCTACGAAGCGTCAAGTTAAGTAACTATTAATAACACTTGGTTGAGATTGTTTTGATGAAGTTTCGCTTCTACCTTGTGTGAACTACAGTCGTATACAGTCGATACAGTCGTATCGTTTGTTCATAATGTTTTAACCAGACTCTAAAATTAAAACCAGTATTAAAAATATAAACCGTTGACCGTCAAACTTTGAGAGCAGAAAGAAGAAAAAAATATGTTGTTGAATTTCAAATGGATTAAGGGGGGCGATACATGTAAAAAAAAAATCGTTTTTTTTTTTTGCATAAGTAGTTAAAATAACGTCCCAAAAATATGCATGTAAATTTTTAGAATGAAATTCGCATTATTTATCGATTAAAAATTCATGTAAATGCTACGCCTCAATTCAAAAGACAAAATCGATGACCAAAGGATGAGTCGAGAAAATCGCCAAAGCTCTTTGACGACCAAAAAAGCTTGTCAGGCATATCAAGAGGGACTTACGAAGAAAAACGAGCACTACGAATGCGTCGAAAAACTTCTGTATAGCCCTGGAATCGCTGACTAGTTAGTAAGTCGTTTTACTCATAGTGTGTGTCAAAACTTTATACGTGTTTCTCTCCAAACTCCTTTTTTTTAATTGGCGGGCGAGATAAATCAAAAAGTTCTCAACCGATTCTTATAAAATTTGGCACACGTCTTCTCTAAAGTATAAGCATCTATTTAAATCTTAAACATGCTAAAAAAATTACAAAAATTATCATTTTTGACCCAAAAACCTAAAAAAAAGGGTGAAAAATCGATCTTTTTTATTTTGAGGCGTGCCAATTTACGATTTTTTTTACTTTTTTGTTGGTTTAACTAGAAGATACATGTTTTATAAGCACGCTCAAACTGAAATTTTAGATTTCAGATAGCTGTAAAAAAAGCTAAAAATCACGCCAATTGATGCGTTTCGCCACGAGGGTCTTGGGAGATTAGTTACTACGGTAGCCATTTTGAAAAAAAATCTGATTCTTGTATTTTAATATATAATGAATAAACATACTGAATTTAAAAACAATTAATTTATTCCTTCCCTTTTAAATTAGCCTCTGAAAAATTGTCAAAATTCAGGCGGTTACATGTATCGCTCCCCTTAAACAGAAATGACAAGTAGTATCTAATACGTATTCTTACTGACTGACACATGAACGCCACAAGGACAAAACTTCAAATCTCATTCAAAAACTAAATTTAAATATGGTCATGAGTCAAAAGGAATTCCCTTCAAAATCTTTTCTCAATAGCGATATAAATAGTAATTATACTAATAACTTTATTCAGAGAAGATGCAATCATTGTGATGAATCATCGATCAACTTATCATATTTTTCCTTCTTCGCGCTATCAAACTGATTTCAAGATTTGAAAATACAAAGGTCAAAAATGTATTCCAGTTTATACGCTGAACAGAATTCCCCCGAAATCTACCATGTAAAACTTATTTGTAAAGTTTTTCAAAGATAAAATTAAACTTTTTTACTTTCTCGTTAGGCACAAGAAAATCATTTTAAAGGGGACACTTTAGAGTATGTTTGTGGATACTGATAGTATCGAAAGTTTAAAAAAGTTTTTGAAAAGAGTTTGGTATGAGAAGATGTGATGATTCGCAAAGAATACAAGGCTGATTGTAAGCGTGATTTAACCCACTAACCGTAGTTTTGTAAGATTAAGAAAGGGACACTTGGGTGGTTTCGGCATGTAGAGCGGATGAACGAAGAATGGATTAAAAGGAAAATGTATGAAGCGAATGTGAATGGTAGAAGAAGTCGGGGACGACAATGCACTAAGTGAACCAAATGCTTGAGTCGGGTCATTTCAAGCATCCGAATAACGGAAGAGGATGTGTGAGACGATGTATGTATGCGAATAAAACAAGAAGTGTGTTAAGTGATAGGTAAATTCCGCGAATTTATTTGTGGGAATATTCCCATGAAAATTCCCGTGAAAATTCCCGAAACGACTTTTGTGGGAATTTTAATTTTTCTTTTAACATTAACTCCACACAGAAGGCCCTGAGGAAAATAATTTCTCTCAGGGCCTATGTCATCTTCGGGGATGCTGTGTGGATGTTTTTTTAGGGAACGGTAGCAGAGGAAGATCTGAAAGAAGGGAAAAAGGAAAAAAAATATGAGGTAATCTGGGGGTTAGTATGTCAATGAGTGACAGACGTATTAATCCATCCTTCCCACTGGGGTGAAAGGGTCGAGCCCGGGTACCCCTCCTAAGTCACCAAACGTAGCGCACAACTAGGGGTGACCTATGACAGAGGTGTTGGTTATCTAATAGATAGTTCCCTGGGCGGCGGTACACAAATTGAAAATATGTCAGTGTAAATGGTGAAATCCCCACGTGGTTGTATCTCACAACGAAATTTCGTGTTATTTACAAATTTATCGAATTAATTAAAGCATGCTTTGGACCGAACCCTTTGAATCTTTGGAAAATACCGAATTTACCGAATATGTATTGCGTAAGCCATCAATATTATAAAATTCGCGGCTGGCCGATAAGTGTGTGACGTGATATTACGTCACGTGATGCTGGCGCAGCGTACAGCTGTACTTGAATTGTACTGTTTTATCCGAAATTCACTTTGAAATCTTTTAACTTTGACATTTTTTTACAATTCAGTGGTTTGGTCTCCCTCTTGCAAAAATTATTTTAATAACATAAGGCGCTTTTAGTTTTCCCACGTTTACGGAACGGCGACAGTACAAAAAGGCAACAAGCATACTACGTTCCTCATCACAATAATGCTGTAGCTCTTTCTTACACATTAAATAATGGTGATTGGTTAAAAAGCATACGTTAGGTTAGAGGTTGTGGGCAATTTCAAAATTTTTTTGAAGAAGATAACACTAATAATCTAAATGAAAATATGAAAGTGAACAAGACACAGAAAAATAGAAAAAGACAGGATGGACCGCGTTTTTTTTATATTAAAAAATAAATTTTACATTGAAAATTTATTTAAGTAAAAAAAAGCACGTTTTTTTTTAGTTGTTAAAAAAGCTAATAAGCTCTCTGCCTACCAATGCGGAGAAACGATATGATGGTTAGTTAGTTAGTTAAGTAACCTTTAATAACATTATTTGCAAATTATTGATTTTTTTTGTGTGATTTGATTCGTATGGAATTAGTTTTAAAAATTAATTAAAAAATTAAATTAAATTAAAAAATTAGACTATGGTCCTATCAAAAATAGTCAGCCGGCACACTACAGTTTTGTGTGTCATAGAATTTTGCATTTAAGGTGACGCACTACCAAGCAAAGCAAAAACATATGATCTTTGTTTGAAAATTATCTTATAAATATTTTAGAATACTGCGAGTAGAACACATATATGCCTTTGAAAAAATTGACTTTTTTTTGCAGTCTTTTTATCAGGCCTATAAAAACTGTTTTAATATTCAAAATCTTCTACTTACGAACCTCTTTTTGGTTCTGTTTTTATTACACAATTAGGATAATTATATTCCTTAGAAAATTATCGCGAAGCTTTTAAAGGTTTGTGCCTGAGCTTCGCAAAATAAAATAAAACACACTTTTTGTCGATACTTTCCTTTTTCATGAACAAATATAAAAACAAGCGGGTGATGTTAAACGGGAATTTAAACCTTATCGCCATCTACATAAGGAGTATAATTGTTAGCACCTGATACCGAATTTCACCCGACGTGGTGCATCACCTTAATGATATTACATCTTATCAAAAAACTGACAGGTACATCACTAATACCGGATCGTCGATAAAATTCAGCTGATTAGAATATCTGAAATATATATATAGTTCGAGGCTGATGAATAATCAACATTTATAGTGATACAGTTCACAGAGACGAAGCTTTATCGTGCTTTATATTAATGCGTGCAGTTGTTTTTTGTGAACATTAGGAAACCAAGGTAAGAATTTATTATTTTCAATTTGCAATTTTGATGGAAGTTCTTCTCTATATATTAAGGCTTCTTTTCCCGATATAATCGTATCTATGGAATGCCTATACAGGTTGTTATGGTGATACTTAAAAGAATTCAAAATCTACTTTTTCACAGATGGCGATAGATAGATAGATTCATTATTTATAAGTTATGCTTTAAAATATTATGAAGAATTAATTGTTTGCGCCCATTCATACGCTATATGAGTATGAATAAATAGTTTTGTTCGTAAACAATCTCAAATCTTACAAGAAAGGTTAACAAATACAATTTTGTATCGGTGATTCAATCCAATATTGCATTTGTTAAAGGTTATCTAGTACTAGGGCACCATTACTACGAAATAAATATCTGAAATACAAGTTATCCAAAATAGGGCCATAAGCCGGAATATGGTGACCGGCCAAATCGGAATGAAACCAACTCAGAATCATCTCAGATAAGTCATTTAGAGTGATAAAAAAAATTGTTAAACAGGTTATGTTAGGTAAGGGTTATCGGCTATTTTAAAATTATTTTTTTCATAGATTTTAATGACTTTTCAAGGAGGTGTTGAGTTGACATTATTCTAAGTTGGCATGGAACCGAAATTTCATACTCCTCCGTCGGCGCAATTTTCGTAAAAAGGGGTACAAAGTTTTTGCTTCACGTATTAATATACTGAAAATAGGTTAACTAATAAATAGTGATTTTGTGCTCAAAGGTTATAATAATATTATAATATAACAATAATTTTAGGTTAACAAATAAAATTACTATGTATCTAACTCGATGATTAAGTATTCAAGATACCTATTAACTGTTGATCAGCTAAAAACGATTTTAACTCGATGATTAAATATCTAAGTTACCTATTAACTGTTCATCAGCTAAAACCGATTTTAACTCGATATTTATGTAGCTAAGTTACTTTTTAACTGTTGATCAGCTAAAAACGATTTTCATAGAATTGTTTTTGATTGACGAAAAAAATTGACGAAAATGTTCCACACTTAAATTGTTTGTATTTGTTGTCAAAAATTGAAAGTTTATAATATGTCTTCATTTTTTATTTGCAGATCACACGATGGTATTGAGGGTTAAAACATGCCTTTTTGGCACAAGCTTGCGAACTGGAACATTGCTGATAGGATTTCTCGATTTTGTAAGCTTAATTTTATGTTTTTGAATATTAGTGCAGATTTTGATTAAAAGCAGTGTTATGTAGGCTAAGCAAGCATTGGCGTCACTCCTGAACTTTCACAGAACGTAAAAATTACTTTTGAAAGTTAATTGAGTTGAAACCAAGAGAAGGTCCAATTTCACATGAAACAGAATTTTTGTCTTTGCATAAATGCTTCAGCATCGAATAGAATTATAGCTACTTTGAAACGATCAGTGTGGCTATGTTTTTTTCGGTTTCGCAAATAAAATAAAAAATTAAAAAAACAGGGAATTTTCAAAAAATGGTTTTTGTCTGAAAGATGTTGAACCCGGGCACCCCTGCTAAGTCACCGATGTTGTAAGGTTCAGATGGCAGATTTTGTAAAAAAATCAGACTCGAGATCGTCTTCAAATTTCTAAATAAAGATTGTTTAACTATTGTGTAAAGCAAGTAGAAAAGAGAAAAACCCTTTTCTTGTCCCAACTGCTTTTTCATCTTGATGTGTTGTTATCTCCGTGTTATTTTGTACTTTTGATGGAGCAACGGGCTCCCCCGTGTGAGGAGACTTTTACGATAGATTTGTAAGGTTTGAGGTCCGGATGCCTATTAGATACAGTGAATACATTTTGATGTTTACAAACTAGCCTGCTTCGGGAAAAAGACCCTCCACACAGCATCTCAGATGACCAAACCTAACGACAAAACTGACTTCTATCCCTCCAACACCTGCTTCTGCTTATAGGATTGTTCCTTTGTTAGAGTCCAAGGCGCTAGTGGTCACAAACTATCCGTCTTTTCGAAGTTCTATTTCGCCCTTTTTCGGAGCAAATCTCCCACAATCCTGACCAGAGTTACATTTTGCGATATTGTCATTTGGGGCAAGTTCATGATGAACATTCGCTCTGCACGCTCAAACCATCTGAGCGCTCCTTTCGTAATCTTACTCATGACCAGTGGCGGCCGGCTGTAAGGAGCAGAGGAGCGGTGCACTCCCAAAATTTCTGCTAATATAAAAATCCCCGAGCGCCAATAAAACATACTAAATTTCCGACACGACTCATCACAGTTGACAATATAAACTTCAGTTACAATGCATACATAATAGGTGTCTATATAACTGCGCGCGTAACAAAGCAGATCGTTGTGTGCCTATATTCAGAGCGGTGGTTCGTTTTTCAAATCGATCACAGAATTGACGAGAATCCTTCCACAATCCTCTTATGAGCCCAAACCGTGGGTAGGTTAAATGCTTTGCAAATTTTAGTAAGCCGCGGACGGCGTTCAAAAAATTTCCACCACATCGAAAGGAACGGTTCGTTCTGTAGCATGTTAAACGGGACGCGTTCATGTCATATTATTATCGAGATCGTGTCTTTAATTTAACATCTACTCTTTTTCATTTAATGTTTCGCTCAACATCGTCCAACGACAGGACAACAACATATGACAGACATGTTATGACAGTATGGGCCCGTATATCAGTTTCTGCTAAGGAGCACATTCCTCGCTCAACTTAAACCGACCAAATCGGCCGCTTAAGCCGCAGAATAGTTCCATTTCTGGACGCGATGTGGCGCTATTGGCAATAACACATCTGTCAGATTTGACATTTGACAATGGTTCGATTTCGATATGCATTTGCTACGTACGTAAATTACATTTTAGGAATAAAATAACCAACAGCATGGAGTTTGAGCTTTCTTCGAGCGTTGAGGATTTAGATATCGATAATTTCGTAGAACATTTAAACAGACCACGCAAAGTGCGAATATATAGAAGCAGGGCTGACGACTTCCTGACGTGGATTAAATTGAATTTCATAACAGGTTTCGTCTCTCCACAAGGGTCGTAATTTGCTTGCTAGATTTGATAAGGGATGACATCAAATCTAAAATGAACTGGTAAGTGAAAATGCTTTTTAAAAGGTATAAAAAAGTAGCTAACAACGCAAATACCTATCTAAATAGTGTGTTTTCATTTCAGGAATAAAGCACTCACTCCAAAACGCCAGATACTTTTAACAATCAGATACCTAGCATCTGACTCCATGCTGATTGCTGTGGAGGACTTTATCAGGGTTCACAAAACCCCGCAAGCAAGCACATTTGGATAGTTTTACAATCAATTGCACATTGACAGAACTGCTTTCTTTATTTTCTAAAATGATCCTGAAAGTTTGGAAGAAAAAACAAAGAAGGTTGCGATAGCAAGAAGGCGTGCAATAGCACGCTTCCCCAAGTGACTGGTACTCTTGATTGCAGGCACATGCAGTCCTCCGGTAAGTTATCCAATTGCTTGTCCCAATATCAACAAACATTACACCAAAAATATATAATGCTTTCTATAAGGCTACAGAAATTGATTGTAAAAATATATCCACCTACAGCAAGTATAAAAATGTATTAAAGTCTTGGACAAATACCATTGACACAAACATTTACTTGCTGTAACATCTGACCTGCTGTAACTAAACAAATTTTTATTTATCTTTATGAACATGTCTTTTGAATATGTATTTCAGTAAACACATCTATTTTTTATGTATTTAATTTAATTTTTTTTTTAATCTTCTACAAAGATAGTGTATGTTTATTAGTAAATTTCTGTCTTAAAAACACTCAAGTATACCCACGAACTGGCAATGCCTATGTGGGATTTTTTTGGTTAATTTGCTAATCTATTTGCATTATTTCTCCACTTTTTTAAAACTGTTTATATAAAAAGTTTGTATTACAAAATTTTACCAATTGTACCAAAAAAATTGTTAATAAATAAATTTTAAAAAAAAATGTTGCCCCTTTGCTTGCTTACCTTATTCAACTCATGAATGCGCAGACTAATCATTAGTGTACCATTATTTTAGGTGGACGCAACACGAGATTTATCGGAACCGAAAAGGTTTCTTTTCTGTCAACGTGCAAGCTATTTGTGATGCTGATCTCAGATTCACCGATTTTGTTTCAAGTTGGCAGGGGTTACATGTTTTATATTAGTGTAATTATTTATCTTTTGCATTAACATAGTTGTAAATTTATCCCAGGCCTCTTCAATATTCTATCATACTGTAAAATGTAAATTAATAATGTATCAAAATAAAAAATTGTCTGAAGAAGTATAACCGGGTGTTTATTTTTTAAATGTCTTTATTAAGGTGTAATATTCAAAGGAATACAAACAAATTACACAAAAGAATTCTTTACAGACTACCCCGAAATGAAGACATTAAGATGATGATGGATCAAAATCTGGATATATTTCAGGTGAAAGCTATTACCGACAACAAAGAAATAGTCAACTTTATCTAATGGTTACTAAATAAAGTTGGTTTATATTGTCATGCTTGTTAATTGTGACAATCTGTATAGTTATAGTAAGTATTATGTATGCCTGTTTAAATTGTAATTGAAAATTAACATCCTGTTGGCAAACTGCTAATTGCAGTTTAACGGGAATGTACCTTGAAAAACAATAAAAAAGGTAAGTATTTTAATTTGAATTATTAATGTTGTTATTTTTGTGTACTAAAGTACAAGTAAGTAAAGTTCTTCGTCTGTACTGTTACTCCCTCCCCATAAGGGGGTGGAATAGCCCCCTTGTCCCTGCCTGGCACAGGTGGTGCCCTTAATTTATACTATCTGCAAGCGCTTAGTTTCCTGCACTGTCACTGCGCCACCCCTGATGTAGCGGTAGCAGTGAGAGGTGGGTTCCTTTCGACCCTGATCTCCAGTTCTCTTGTGGTCCTGTCGGCTGGAGTGAGTTACTTAGTCCCCTGGGTTCTTCAGAAGTCTCTTCTCCACTATCCCACCATCTTCATAGGGGTCACGTCTGGCCACTGTGCTGCCAGGGACGGTGTGAAGGGTTTGAAGGGCCAACTTTCCTTCCACTGCTCACTGTCTATCCTCAGGACTGCCTGTGGCTTGCCAGAAGCTCTAGATGCTGCTCTTGTGTTGTGGCTGCCGTGGGAACATGTTTCAATTGCTTTTTCTTTCTAATTTATATTTCTCTTTAAATGCTGTCTCTCCGCTAGCTTCAAGAACGAGAACAAACTGCCTCGGATGAGAACACTTAAAATTTTTTTTCGTATGTGTAATTGTATGTTGTGCCGTGTAGGGACAGTCGGGGGCTTTTAGAATCATTTCAAAGTAGCTTCGTTTAAAAAATAAATGTAGAGTCTTGATGTGAGAACCGATAGAGGGACCAATCTGGTCCTTAAAACGGTTCGGGAAAGTGGTGGGTGCCCTCGACTGTACTAAAGTACAAATATTACTTCATATGGAGGTAGTATTAGTTCTTAAGTTTTTTCTCCTCATCAGCAGTTCCATCCTGAGGAGGTGCTCCTCGTGTTCTTCCTGCATTTGGTTTTGAGGTTTTCGGCCCTGCAATGCAGATGTTCTTTCTCGTCTTCCTGGCGTTTAGCCTTGAAGCCCTCCACCTTGAGGAGATTTTGGAGATTTGAAGTTTAATTTTTTATTTTAAATTCTGCCAAAGAGCTCCACTGGTGGTTGCGGTGGTAGATTTTCTTTTCGCTGGAACAGAAGAATATAATATTATAAAAAGTTGTACATAAAAATACCAACAGTTGCTTCAACCCATGTATTTCGCGACATAATTGTTAAAAAAATGTATATTATTACATACATGTTTGCAAAATAAACATTTCATCCTGCCATTTTGTTAAGAACCTAAGAATCTTCTTTGATGTCAACTGATCAATTTGAAAAGTGATGTAGGAATTAACTAACCGAAATTTCAGCGGGCAGAGAGGACAGACCGTCACACAACTCAGGCTTAGCATAAATTCCTTGCTTCATCCATATTCATATATACTCATATTATACTGTATTTAAATCATCCATGTGTATAAATTTCTGGGCAACATGCCTGTTTTATGTACTTAAATAAAAATAAATAAATTATTCTGATTCTTGACATGGTCCGACTCGCCATGTCTTGCCGACTTCTTCTACCATTCATATTTGCAACAGATATTCTCCTAACACTCCTTTCTTCGTTAATTCGCTCTACACACCCATGCGACCCTTTCTGTATTATATTATAAATAACGCAGGTTATTTTGTTATATGAGTACTAAAAATGCATTATTGAAAAATAATAAAATTAAACAACACAATTATAAAAACTTTTCTAAATTAAAAAACCTATCACCTTGGTGATACATCCACTCAGAATCCAAATGCTATTTGAAATCAGTGGCAGTCTGTGACCTTTCAGTGAGCAAGTTTTTTTTTTACATGGGCTCCACACAGGAGGCCCTGAGGAAAATAATTTCCCTCAGGGCCTATGTCATCTTTGGGGATGCTGTGTGGAGGTTTTTTTTTTAAGGAAAGGAAGGGGGGGAGAGTTCTGGGAAGGAAATGGGTTTGAGGAGTGGGTAGGAATCTGTACTGACAAGGTGTTGTGTGAGCAAGTGTGCTAAGATATAATACAAACCCTGGTAGCTCGTGTTGGTTTGATAATGCTCTCATCGTTTTGGTGTAATTTGGCTGCAATTCTGATCAATTTTAGAATGCTAAAACAAAAATAGTAATATTACTTACCAAAATCATGTAAAATAGACAAATCTTTAACATGCCATGAACACCAGAAATGGAAACAGAATTTTTTATGAGTTCAAATCAATTTTAAGTTAAGTAAGTAACTAACTAACTGTCATACGAGAGAAAGAATCGCCAAACGTGCACAACTCAGGATTAGCATAAATTCCTTGCTTCATCCTTATTCATACATACTCTTATATTATACTGTATTGAAATCATCCATGTATATAAATTTCTGGGCAACATGCCTGTTTTATGTACCTAAATAAATATAAATAAATTATTCTGATTCTTGACATGTTCCGACTCGCCATGTCTTGCCGACTTCTTCTAACATTTACATTTGCAACGTATATTCTCCTAACAATCCTTTCTTCGTTAATTCGCTCTACACACCCATGCTACCCTTTCTGTATTATATTATAAATAACGCAGGTTATTTTGTTTTATGAGTACTAAAAATGTATTATTGAAAAATAATAAAATTTCTAAATTAAAAAAACCTATCACCTTGGTGATACATCCACTCAGAATCCAAATGCTATTTGAAATCACTGGCAGTCTGTGACCTTTCAGTGAGCAAGTTTTTTTTTTTTACAAGGGCTCCACACAGGAGGCCCTGAGGAAAATAATTTCCCTTAGGGCCTATGTCATCTTTGGGGATGCTGTGTGGACGGTTTTTTTTTAAGGAAAGGAAGGGGAGGAGAGTTCTGGGAAGGAATCTTGGGTTCAATGTGTCCTGGCAAGGTGGTGTGTGAGCAAGTGTGCTAAGATTGAAAAATATTTATAACAGTAGTACCTAGTTGAAAATGTTTTTTTTATTTCAATTTTTTTGTATGATATTTTGTGGCTGCTTTTCATATAAAAGATTAAAATTTTGAAAAAAAAAAAATTTTTTTTGTTACAACATTATCAATTGGTATTTTTCAATCTTACCACTCCAGCTACGAAAAATCTAGAACTGCCCCTGCTTCAAATGCTTTAGCTTTCTTTGGTTATCATTTCTGATAAGTCAGGTACTTCCGTACCTTCCTCTGCCCTAACTCCTTCACGTATCTATCTCATTTACCCCTCACAACATACCCCACAAGATGCCATCTCACTGGTTTCAGTTAGCAGGGAGAGGTTGGGACTCTTGTGCGATATTCACATTAAAAAAATTAACAGTATATTACAAACCCCGGTAGCTTGTGCTGGATTGATAAGTGCTCTCATCGTTTTAGTGTAATTTGGCTGCAATTCTGATCAATTTTAGAATGCTAAAACAAAGATAGTAATATTAGTTACCAAATGATTTAAAATAGACAAATCTTTTGAGATGTTTTGAATGCAGAAATATGCCGTGAATAGCAGAAATGGAAACATAAATGTTTATGAGTTCAAATCAGTTAAGTAAGTAACTAACTAACTGTCATATCAGAGAATGAATCGTCAAACGTGCATACATCATACCGTACTGTGATTCTGACCATTGACGTGGTCCAACTTAAGTATTAGAGTACTTGATCAAGCCTGATGTCAACCTCGGCTTCTTCTACCATTCACATTCATGCCATATATTTTCCTTGCACCCTTTCTTCGTTCATCCTCATATACCTAGTCAATTGATATGACAAACATAATAAGTTAGTATTTCATATTACAATTGAATTTGAGGGGCTTTTTTCAGAGAGGCTGCTCAAGGGAGTTTTGGAAAGCCAAAATTTAAACTTTACAATCAATGAAATGTCCCTTCGACAGCTGTCAGAGTTGTGAATTCTAAAAAAATTAAAATTAAATTCCTTGGTTACTTGATACGCATACTTAATAATAGTTACCTTTGAGGACTGTTGATTCTACTCCGGTCGACTGGGTGGGCAACAGTCCCATTATACTCCCATCGATCTGGGTGTACCTTGCATCGACAGCAGGCCCTCCTGTCTGATACGATACTTTATATTTGTGGCAAATTTTCGCCTCATGTTCATTTTAATGTTGTCCCACTTTTTTTCCAATGCATCTGCCGAAATTGTATTGAAATTGAATTCTCAAGTCAGCTCATTCAATTCCAATTGACCGCATTGGCCGCTTTATTATCCAGCTCTTTGATGAGACCAGCTCCACCAGCAATTTTATCCCCTGTCTTCCGCGAAGTTCGGTGTTCTAGTATTTTTGATTTCTGAAATTATTCACGTAAAGCAAGGTAAACAAATAATTTCATACTCGTTATTCAACCAGTCAATTTTAATAATTAATCTAAATCGAAGTAAATACATGAAAACTATGGTGAACAACAATGAATAGAGCTTTTAAATACACAATTGTGCATAAAACTTACCACAAAATAAGCCTTGGAAAAAGCATTGACACTTGACGTTGACGCCATTGACGTTTGAAGTTTGAAGCTTACCATAGAGTCAATAGATATTGACAAAAATAGATTGGTTCGACATAGAAATCCTCGATTAATATCATAGACTAAACGTTTAAAATTGGCCAACTCTAGTTTTACGACTGATATACGGATTACGTGCAAAGCCCGGTTTAAGCCTCACTTTGCGTCAAAGCCGAGCTTTGGGACAACTGATATACGGGCCCTATGTATAGGTATATTTCATTCGAGTTTCGGAAGTTTCGGATGCGTCGGGAAGACTTTCGGATGTGCGACAAACTGAACATTTTTTTAAACTCGATTTTCGTAGCAATCTACATACAATTTTCTTGATAAATTTAAATTAAGGAATGAACTGTTGATTGAATTTGAATTTACAAATGCTGATTGGACAATGTTTATTTAACTCTTACATTATGGAATATGTTTTTTAAAGTGTTGTTAAAAATTGTCTTCACAATCCCTTGACTTCGGTTTGTATGGATTTTTCAACTTTAAAAAGAATTTAATCTTTCTTAAGAAATACAATTAATTCAAACCTAATGCATTACGACCTAATCTATATACTATAATAGATAGGATTTTTTGATAATTAAATTTATTTAAATTAGAGTAGGTATAAGGTAGGTAGGTGTCTAAGATTTTTTGCGCACCACCCATTTTTATGAACACCAGCCGGCACTGCTCATGACGCTAACATTAGCCTTGCATTCTTCGCGGATATCCACGTTTCTCCCAAGATCGTACATTGTTTTACCACACTGCCAGTTCCTCTGCCAGTTCCACGCCTCATTGCCATACACCAGGGTAGGTACCAGCACTATATTATGGACGGCTAGCTTCGCTTTTTTGGACAGTTTTTTGTTGGCGCCAATTGAGTTCTATCCTCCGTTAGTGGAGTTACCTACATTTACCCTTTTTCCATATTTTCTATGTTACCTGCTTGTTGTCAACTCTCATATTCGGTGTTATCTATATTTTGTTTCTTATATCTTATGTTATTTTTATTTAGTTTCTTATATTTTATGTTATTTCCTATATTTTATCAAAAACATGTACTGCACTATATGTAAAAGCCCTATGGGCGTGTAAATAAAATAAAATATTTCTATCAGCCTTTCATCTCCCGTAAGCATACTTCCCAAATAAAGAAACTCATCCATCTGCTCCAAGTATTCATTATTCACAACTATGTTGCACATTGTTTGCGTACTATATTTTTCAAACACCACAATTTTAGACTTATTTACATTCATAATTAACTCTTTCTTCATACATACTTCGTTCATCCTTGTTGGAAATCAGCAAAGCATCATCGGCATACAATAGGCAATATGCTATTAGATTACTCAATTTTTCGCTCAATCCCATTTCTTTCAATTCTTGCATATAATCCTCCGCATTGATAAAAAAATAATTCTTCAGTTTGGTTGGGCATTTTGATCTCAAATCCAAATTTAAGATTTGTATGAAACTGGCCGAAATGGGCCGCGCATACGTTCCTGTAACAAAAAAGCAAAACGTGCGGACATGTCATCCATAGGGATATCGTTTTTAGGTTAAAAAATATTTGCGCTATTGAAATCCAGAGAGGAAGTAGGGGAATATGTTTAAACGGCGAAGAGCGTATATATACCCTTCGCTAGATACATCAAAAAGATAATAATTCATAAATAATTTTATTTTGCAGTGCGGAGCTTTCATTTTACTCATAGTGGCCTCCATCGGTGCAGTTAATTACAAGAAGTACCGCCCTTGGTGGGAAGGCTGGGAAACCTTGGGACTGCCCCACCCCATGGACGACATGCAGGGGGTTTACGTCACCATGGCAGTGGTCAACGGCATTCTCATGGTGATCGATGTTCTTCTGCTTATTGGAGTCTATGATGTTAGTAAATTATTTTATTTATACTGTAAATTTACGTAGAGAGTGTGGCGAACCCATCGCGCAGGGAGTGGAAATATGATCTGCAATATCCATCCTAAGCCAAGGTGTGACCTACCGGGCTCAGGCTGAAAACCGAGGAACAGTATCGTGAACGGTGCCTTCCCCGCTCCTGAACTCGGGGTTCTTCTGTACATACTCATAAGATCAAAAGTTGACCTTTGGAGATTCTGCGCGAAGAGTCTTTTTGAGAAGAAGAGGGAGTGAACAGTGAAAGCCTTGAAGTGTTCACTCTACGTTGTAGGTGAGAGGAAACACAAAGGCCGGCAAATCATTCCACAGCCGAGCTGCTGAATTTAAGAACCAGCCGTAGATGCGACCCTTTTTCATATGAAATGTCAACCATGTACACACGTTGAGCGCGCGTTTAGCGTATTTCCCGACTATGCACCGGTGCCGAAGGGATCAATGATGCTAGTTCCTCTGAGCATCTTGCATTGTGATATCTACCGATAAAACAAGGACAGCGTGCTGTACCTGATACCTGTGCACTAAAGACTGCAATCCGTTTGTAATAGGGGAATCTGTCAATAGGACCGCCAAACTCTGCACAGAGCCAAGGATGTTTTTTATAGTGGGGCGCACTTGTGTTTTGTACACGGTAAGGGACCACTTGTGATTTGTACAAGGTAAGGACCCCCCCCGACCCTATCGGGGGAGGGTCAAAAATCCCTATAGTGTGACCCTAGGAGGGGGAGGGGCGCAATGGGATAGGTTGGGGCGGGATGGGATAGGGAAAATATTTTTGTCGCAGTTGGCTTGCATGTGACGTTACAAATCTGATGACCCCCCCCCCATACACCTTGTCACACAACGTCACACTTCTCTACTCCCCTCCCCCTCCCCTAAGGTGTGACGTAATTTATGGATGGCCCCTAAGCAGTTGTATACTATTGTATAAAAAATTGTGTACGAAAAATAACATAATGTGAGGGCGCCGTGATTTCATTTTTATAAAAATCTACAGTTTTATTCCGATATTGACGAAATTTTGCACACTTGACCATCAAAATAAGAGGAAAGTCACAGTCTACATGATCTTTCAAAAAAAATTTGCGTAAAATCCGGGCATCGCCGGGGATTTCAACGAGTTTGGAATACTTTGGTTCTTTAAAAATGTAATTGAAATAGCTGTCTTTTAACGTTTTCTTTGTATTTCCTTTGCAGGCAAAACCCAAGCTGATTATTCCTTGGATCTATTTCTCCTACGTCAGTGTGCTTTCAAACGTCGTTTGTGCCCTTACATATGGCGTCTACAGCTTCACGTACTATTACGACTACTATGGATACGCCAGTGTTGCGTGCTCCGCCATCTACCTAGGTAAATAAAACAAATATTTGATGTTAACTTTCTTGAAATCAGGTACACCCTGTCGAGGTAATGTGCGTTTTCTTCTGGCGAAAAAATATCTACTAAAACCCGACCGAACATAATTTAACTTAACCTAACCTTACCTAACTTAACCAAACAAAAAGTGAGCCAAAAAAAATACAGAGATCCTTAAAGATAATAAAGTATTGTTCAAAAATAGTAAAATGGGACAAAAATAAAACAGACCACCAAAGATATTGAAATATAAGGAGAAATGCCATGATGTCCGCCCGACTGTCGGTGGATTACGGTCTAATGATGCTAGTTTGAATACGGAATTTTGTTGATTTTTCGAAGGTGTGCAGCAATATTGCATAACAATATAGTTTGAAGGCGGAAAGAATTCGTTCATTCAGTTGATTTTTTGAAGGTGTGCAGTAGTATTGGTTAAAAATATCGGCGACACCAGGAAAAGCACAGTCCCATCCAGTAAAAACTGCCGATAGCCCTTCTCCTTATATTTCAATATCTTAGAAGACAACAATTACATTACAGGATGTGTGTATTATTTTTGTCCCATTTTTTTGTTAGTTTAGTTTAGGTTTTAGAAGATACTTTTTTGGGGGATATTTTGTCCGTAGGCTATTTAGTCGGGAATATTATGTCGGGGAATTTTGTCGCAGGTAGATACTGAAGTATTTTAGAATATTACAAACTATTTCATTTTTATTTTTCAGGATTCAAAATTTACTTCCTGTTAGTGATCTGGAGTTTCTACAATGAATTCAAGAAAACTGTAGCCGATAAAAAAGTCAACGTCACAGTTCGACCACAGCCTTTCCTAGGGATCTATCCAAATGGACAACCGATGGACCCAAATGGACAAATGCAATATCCAAATCAATCACAGCCATTTCCAAATGTTCAACATCCGTATCCTAATGCACAACAACCTTACCCAAATCCACAACAACCATATCCAAATCCGCAACAACCTTATTCAAATCCCCAATCACTTCCTTCAATGGAAAACATGAACAGGGATCTATAAGGACAATTTCACCAAAGTTTGTAGGTTCATTGAATTTTTGACATTTTCTACGATTTGAATTGAATTTTTACATCATTGAAGAAGAAGATAACACTTATAATCTAAATGAAAATATGAAAGAAAACAAGACACAGAAAAACAGAAAAAAACAATGGTCGCAACTGGGACTCGAACCTAGACCTCTCATCAAACCGGGACGTGCGCGTTTTCCAATTTCGTAATTTTTTTTCCAACGCGCACGTCCCGGTTAGACGAGAGGTCTGGGTTCGAGTCCCAGTTGCGACCATTGTTTTTTTCTGTTTTTCTGTGTCTTGTTTTCTTTCATATTTTCATTTAGATAATAAGTGTTATCTTCTTCTTCAATGATATATTACGTTGATGGGAATAACCTTCAAAAGTTATAAAAAGAGAGTTTTTCTCATAAAAAAAAAAAATAAACAAATAAATAAAATAAAATAAAAAAAATAATAAAAAAATTGAATTTTTACAACTTATGTTTTATAGAATATTGGAATACTTCAAGTAATTTGTCTCTAATCTTGCAATTTTCATTGAAAATTCACGTTCTTCTTATAACCAAATTACAAGCTCTGGAAATTCACGGCGACTTGCATCGATGGTTAGTCTCCTATCTTAATGAGCGCACTCAAGGAGTAAAAATCAATGACTTCATCTCTGAGATTGTAAGAATATCTTTAGGTGTGCCACAAGGATCCTACCTGGGACCTTTACTATTTACAATTGTCATCATCGACAAAATGCTTTGATTACGCAAATGTTCTCCCCTTCGCCGACGATATTACTATATTCATTCCTATTAATTCTATTGTTGACTGTCATAAATTACAAGAAGATCTGTTTAGAAAATTGTTTCATCAATCATCTCAACAAGAAAACCTCTTAATGTTTTGTGATTACCTTCACTAGAAACAAAATTAAATTTAGCCATTACTACCATATTGATATGATTATGAACAAAACCCTTAGAATGTTAGAGGATTCTATCTAGGTATTAGAAAATAATTCAACAATATTGTAACACTGGAAATATTGTATTTTCATTTGTGTAGTTTCAGCTATTCATCATCAAAACTATGGAATGAAATACGACTATTCGACTATTTTGAAGAAGCTCTGCGGCGAATGGTTGCTGACTGCACAGTCAACCGATTATTGCTGACTGCGTAGTCTACCACAGTTGTAGTTGATAGAATTTACAATGAATGGAATACCTACTTGTGTTTGTGATAATATTTTTTAATTTTATCAATATTTGCTTTAATTTGAATTTTGATTTAATTTATTAAATTTAACCGTTTTTTATTATTATTATATGAAGCCTTCGATATATATTTTTTACATAAAGCGCATTAAAACCATCTAAATAAAATTTGTTCATCATTTAAAATTTATGACATATAATATTGGTAACATCACATAAACAGCTAGATGGACCATTATGGCTTTAAGGTATAATATGTCTCCAGAAAATTATCAATGGCTTTATAAATTGTTCGCTCCTTTTGTCTGAGATTAATGTTAAGAGTCCCGACCGTTCGAACTAGAGAAAAATCACATTTTCATCTTCATAAATGTTTTACTAATCTCAGCCAAAATCTTGTATATTCAGAGCATGTAACCCATTTAATAAAAATTTTAGTGACATAAACGTGTTTTCGTATAATTTAAGAACATTTAAAAAACATATCTTAGATAACATTGCATAATTTTAAATATCATTCTGCAAGATAGCATGTTGTTGTTATGAATCTTATCCATTGGCATGCCTTTCATTTTATAAACATTGCTCGGATAAGTTAGGTACACGAGTATAATAATGATTATTGCTGTAGGATGAGAATAAAATTTTCAATACGATATGTTTTGTAATTTATTTGTTACTTTTGTATATTGGCCTTTATTTGTGTTCTGATACCTTATTTTATTTTTATTTCATATTTCCTCTACCCTACGTAAATATTTTACCCTACAGGTATACTCTTAGTTTTTTGATATAATTTTATTTTTACGTGAAAATACGTTATTAGATTTTACTTGTATTGTGAATAAGTTTACAGGTGTCTATTTATTTTGGAAATTAATTTGTCTATTTATTTTGGAACAAAATTTTTCATATGAAGTCATTCAAAATCCGTTGATTTTTCAAATAAATAGACAACTGTAAATATTTTTAATTAATTATATGTCTATATCTTTAAAGACGTTTAAGGGACTTTAAAATAGGAATAATTTATTAAAAAAAATAAAAAATTAATTATATTACTTGTAAACAGCTTTTTTATTCCTGTTTTGTACATAACTGAACCTCCCCAGCAGCAATTTCTTGCAAATGCATGGAATCACAGTAAACACCCTTCAATCTACATAGTTTGAAAAGTTTATTTTGGATACGTAAGTTATTATAATTTATAAATTCAAATGGAATTTTCTCTTTAAAATTGATGTAATGAATGAATTTATTTTGTATCTTTTCTAATGATTAAGATTGGACTTTGTAAAATGGTGACCATACGGTTGAATGGTATTCTAATCTCTTTCGCACTAAAAGCATTATAGTTGTTTTTAAATTAATTTACTTTCCGCTTTACCCCCATTCTCAATATGAAACCGAGAATTCTCATCGCATCGCTTGTATTTTCATCAAATAATAATAAGCTAAACTGCAAAATCTCATGAAATAAGACACAGATTTACACCATTCAAAAAATAGCTAAAATTGGGAGACTTTTTACCTTTGCAAAACTAATAATCTCAGAGAAATGGCATTTACTATTACTTAGTTGCAAATCACTTTCAGAATATTAAGCCTGTAGTTTGTTCACGTTTAATTTGATAACTATACAAGCAAACAACACTTATAATCATGGATTAATTGTTTATTTTATTTTATTGTTTCTGTTCTTTTATCATTTCAATAACTATAGTATGCAAAGCATACACAAGTTACCTGTTTGTTTTAAACCTCTTTTTTTAAGAACCTATACATATAAACCTTTTTTTAAAGTAATATTATTCTAATAACTAGGCTTAACAAATAACAGTTAATATGTTTTAAACTTTCCAATTTCATTTTTTATTCTTTCTCTTCTTTTATTTCCTCAATTTTCCCTCTTTTTTGTACAAATCATGGTCCATATATTCACACTAATCCTAATTTGTCTGTCCTAAAACGGAAATCTTCCTAGTTGGACAGTCAAAACATTTCATAAATAATGTTTATAAATTTAAAATATTTTACTAAATAAATTGCATATTAGCGCGATCATTATTATCCGATTGTTTTGTAGATCTTCAAATCATCTGCAATTAATAGGGTTTTGATTTTACTAAAACTATTTATTAATTCATTGATTAATAAACAAAATAATATGGGGCCTAAGTGAGATCCCCGTGGTACACCGCTCGTTGCCGCAAATGTATGGGCTAATTTTATTGGGGTGTTTTATTATTGATTCTCGTAAAATTATCTGCCGGCACACCAAATTTAGGTTATTACCTCTTATCAATATGTACATGTAAATCACGATATCCCCATCGCAGATAAAATTCAATCTGATCAACTGATTAGAATATCTGAAATATATTACTCACGGCTGATGGTCATTTATGTAGTGGCTCAGTTCACAGAATAACCTATGGAAGGCGCCTAAGTTCGTGGATTGTGAGCACTTGAAAATCAAGGTAAGAATAATTTACTATTTTCATTTCATCTTAATAAAAACTGATAATTTTTATGCCGCCATTTTTGAGAGGGCTCTGAGCAATGAAAATAATAAAAAAGTGACCATATCAAATCAAACGAAATCTGGTTCAACGATCTCAAATTTGCTTAAAATATAAGTCATTTTCGAAATTTGAACTGATTTTGTGAAGAATTCAGACAGGGAATGGGGTACCTACTATTTATCGGTGAATTTTTTTATTGTAATTTTCAAGATTCTTCTTCTTCAAGGTTCTGCGCTAGTGTTATAATCAATTTGTTGCTACATTCTAAAACGTTACGGTACATGTGAAAGATGAAACATAAAAGTTTACAAAGAATTTATAGGAAAATTTTTTCATCCTTTTAAATCGTGGTCTTTGAGGAGAGCATTTTTATTATTTCTTCATTCATTTGTTACACAATTTATTTTGATCAACGTGATCTTTCTGGTCGTTGATCAATTATTATTGTTACATTATTTATTACAGATAAATACAGACATTTATATATATAAACATTTCTTTCAAATTCAGCTTTGTATCAAACGTATCAACGTTCAAAGAATCCTCTTTATCAAGTTTTTGGGTGAATGTAAAGAAAGATTATAAGGAAATATCAGAAGAAGCAATGAAACATTTGCTGCTTTTCTCAACCACATACCTCCCGTAAAAGGGTATTTTCTGCTCATGTATATACTAAAAACAAATACAGAAACAGATAACAAGTGGAATCCGATTTGAGATTACAACTTAGTAATAACATCAACCCGAATATCACTAATTTAGTTGCAAAAGCAACACCAACCTTCATATTAATTAACCGTTAATTTATTTATTTATTTATTTATTTATTTATTTATTTATTTATTTATTTATTTATTTATTTATTTATTTATTTATTTATTTATTTATTTATTTATTTATTTATTTATTTATTTATTTATTTATTTAGTATAGTATAATACATTTATAAACATTTTTTATGATATGTTTTGACTGTTCAACTAGGATGATTCCCGTTTTAGAACAGTCAAATTAGGATTAGTGTGAACATATGGAACATGATTTGTACAAAAAAGAGGAAAAATCGAGGAAATAAAAAGAGGAGAAATAATAAAAAATTAAGTTAGAAGGTTTAAAACATAGTAACAAAAGTTAAAACATAGTAGTTAAAATACATATAGGATCTTAAAAACAGAGGATTAAAATATATAGATAACTTGTGTATGCATTGCATACTATAGTAGAAAAATAGAAAAAAAGAGAAGAGAAAGAAATAAAATTATTATAAAATAACCAACAAATTATTATACAAAAGCCGTGGTTTGTTTAGTATGGCTATTGAAATGATAATAATAATAAATAAAAGGAAAATAAAAAATAAATAACGCAAATGATTACAGCATAAAGGTAACTGGTGTTTGCGTTTCATATTGTAGTCGTACTAATGAGAACTATAAAGAAAACAGATACAATAAAATAAAATAAGCAATTAATACATGATTATTACGTTTTTTTTGCTTGCATAGTTATCAAATAATAATAAAATAATAGGTATGTTTACTTATACATGGTGTTTGCATTACATATTATAAGCATACATATATATTTTGTATAAATATGAATAAAAGAGAATAAAAAAAAGAAGCGATAGAATCAAATGATGTTAATGTTGGTGTTGCTGTTGAATGTTAATTATTAACTTTTTTTTTTAAGTAATTTTTTTTGTATTTGTAGTACTAAAATAAATGGTCAAAAATTTGGGGTAAAATAAGGGGGTCCTTAAAAATTGTTTTTGATTTCCTAGGCGTCCGCGACTGAAAAAGGTTAGGAATCGCTGAGATAGACTAATCGGTCTCCTTTTTGTGCGGTGCTTCGTAGCCCCTCCATTCTTGTCTTCTTTAGTTTTCTGAAGGTTTCGCTTCTACCGCGTATGAACTGCACTAGGTCCTTGTTCCTTGATTTCCTTGCCGTAGAACTCCGCTACCACCTCTCCCTCCACTTCCTAGTCGCTAAATATTGCTTCAGATGAAGAAAAAGATGCAAATGATGTAATTGATTTCATTTTGGATTCAAGGATTAGGTGGTGAATCCATGTTTCAACCCAAAAAAGGTAAAACGTTTCGAATAGACCCGAATGCTTTCCTCACGATTTTGCTCTTCAGCATTTTGGGAACTTAACAAGCACGCAATTTGCACACGCCTTTTGTCCCTCAAAATCGTTTTTGTGGTAGACTGACATCTGGGATCAAAATTGCGAACTCACGAACTTTAACAGGGCGGACCCCCTCTTAGTTCAGAAATCGAATAATTGAGCGCACCTCGCAGGTGGGATTCGATAGCGGAGCATCCATCTTAAAGGGACGTTTGATTTATATGAATTTGGATTTTTTAACATTAACTCCACACCCTTAGGAAAATAATTTCACTCAGGGCGTGTCATCTTTGGGGATGCTGTGTGGGGGGGTCTTTTTATGTAAAGGAAGGAGTGGGCCTGGGTCTTGAAGAGACCCGTGTTGAAGGAGGGAGGAAACATAGAAGACGGCAAATCATTGTACAGCCAAGCTGCAAAACTCAAGAACAAGCCGTAGTAACGACCCATTTTCATGAGACAAATGCGAATGTATACAAATGTTGGGCCCGCGTTTGGTGTATTTCTCGACTCTGCACCGGTGCCGATGGATTAAATTACGCTAGCTCCTTGAAGCATCTACCATTGTAATACAGGTAGAACAAGCATAGCATTCCCACCCGACGCCCATGCTCTAACAAATCCAATCCGTTTATAAACATAGGAAAATGTATCAAAAGGACCGCCGCGCCCGTTTCTGCACAGAGTCAAGTGTTTTTCAGATATTTTAAGGCTCCCGTAGAAGGTAGGTTGCCGAAGGGTTAGCGGTTGTGTACTATTAAAGTATCTACGGGCCCTGTACTCGTACAGTACGCCCAGCTTCTGAGAAGCTAAATAAGTTCATGTTCCACACCTTGGATTATTTTTTAATTGTCAGAAATGTAAGTTTTATTTTTTATTCACAGATCACACGATGGCCAGGGTCAGATCATGCTGTTTCGGTACAAACTTGCGAACCGGGACATTGCTGATAGGAATTATTGATTTTGTAAGCTTAATTTCATCTTTTTGTCATAGTTACTATTTATTTTAATTTTTAAATTAATGAGAAAACCTCAGATTGGAATATTTAATTTTTTGATTCAATATTAGCAAACTCAATCGAAAATCAGAAAAAGATACAGTCACATCTGAGACTCGAACCCAGGACTTTCTCCTTGACGGGGCGCAACTCTACCAACTGAGTTAATGCGTCCCTATCCGATTCGGTCATATTTAACTGTATCATACTTCGACTAAGAACTACCAACATTATCTTCATTTTCTTAACGCACACTTTTATTGACTGCTATCTTTATGTATGATTGCAAGATTGAAACCCGAACTAAGTGTTATGTAGATAGTGTCTTGGCTACATTTTTTTTTTTAAAATGCAACTATATCGCAAAATTCAAAGTAATTAGTATCTACGAAGGACCTGTGTCCTGTATTAACTATACACAAGGGCAGTAAATTTGAGTGTGAGTTAGGCAAGAGAATTTAAAATTGACCAGAAGGAATGGGTGGTATAAGATTCCAAGTCCTCAGTCTGTTTGACTATAATAAAGCCCTCACACTTTTTTTGTAATTTTTTTGGTCAAATTAATTTTTTGCCCAAATTATCATGAAATTAAAAAATATTTTATTTCAAATTAATTATTTTTTGTGCCAAAATTAATGTTGCAATACTGCCCTGATGATGGACGCTACAATGTTGTCTAATACTTTTGACTGAAGAAGGAGGTAGTGCAACTATTTAACCCAAAAATAAATCACGATAAAACATAAATGTTATTTTTTTAAATTTAACTAATTTATTAAATTTGATAATTTTATTATCAAGTTCTGCAAGTATTTAAGTATGTATTTTTGTTACAGCTGTTTCGGTTAACAAGACCATTTTAAAACTTAAATGTTAATCTACTGTTAGGCGACTTATTTATACGATTTAATGTCCATTTTTGAAGGTGTATTAATTCAAAATTAATAAAAAAACTTAGTTTTTAACACTTTTATTGTTTATGTTATTTGTAAACCTACTGTTTCATCTAATCAGTAAACTTAGTTTTTACCACTTTTATTGTTTTTTTTTTATCAATAAACCCTGATGAAATGAGCTTAGCTTACGAAACATGTTGGTTTTGTAAACAATAAAAGTGGTAAAAACTAATTTTTTTATTAATTTTGAATTAAAATGGTGCCACAAAATAAGTTGAAGAAGTGTCTATTAATGTTATTCATAAAATCTCTCACCTTGGTCAATATTTTTAATCATTTATAATTAATTTATTTTTTATTAGAAGAAAACAACCAACTGTGTACAACTATCGATATAATTTTTTATTTTCTGAGATAGTACCTAAAATCAGTGACGATAATCACATATTCGGTGACAATGGACAAGATTTCCCCCGTTATCTCTTAGTGCGGTATTTAATGTTTTTATTATCAATTTTAAAACAGATTTCGGACAAAGGCAATAATATAATGAAGTGTAAGTATTATTTCGCAGATAGCTGCTATCTTTCTATACGAAAGGTCGTTTTAAAAATTAAAAAAGTTCTTGGAATATTAAATGCATTCGATTGTTTTGGGTGCATATTAGAAGGGGCTTACCACTTTTTTAAAAAGGAAACAGATTGTTTACCTCACGTTGCACATGTCAGGTGTCTATTTTTTTTAAAAGGACGTTATATATATATTTTTTTAACTGTTCTAAACTTCTAAACCCTCCATTATCTCTGCATTCAAGATATACAACATGTAAATTAAACACCCAATTTGGGCCTATATTGCCACACAATAGCTGTGGTTAGCCGTGTTTACGGAATTACAACAGGATGGCGATATACAATTTCAGGCAAGTGTAAAAGTGACCGCATGTTAAATGGTCTAGAACCAAAAGGGAATAAGTCAGTGGCACATTTGTTTCCATTCCAATATGAAAGAGAGGCCAGTGTTATATTACTTAGCTTTCTTTATTATTTTTGTCTTTAACCTCTCAAGGATGTTCTAGTTCTAGGCCATCATTTAAAATTACAGAAAAAGGGAAGGTGAATATAATATTTGTTTTAATTTTATTACGTGCAAATTTCAGAATTTTATGGAAAATTGGAGTCGAGTTATACTTAAAAGAGAAAAGATTTTGGATAGAGGGGAGGCAATTTTAGATAACGCTTGATAGAAGAGAGGATATTTATTTAGAGAGGGACAACCAAAAAATAGGTGATCTAAAGTTCCCACATCTTGACCACAAGATGTACAATCTGAAACAAAACCCGTTTTCTCAGGATCGATGGGACCTTCAAAACAAAGTTTCTTTTTTTCTAATGTTGAATTTTAATTTTCTCCTCTCTCGCTTTATAAATAATAAGCTAAGGGTTTACATTTCTTTCAATGTTTTTCCTCCACTTCTTCCTTCCTTCCTTCTTCGGATTTATTTTCGAGGACCGAATGGTGATATGCAAGTTGCCTGTATACAGTCAGATTAATTTATTGCCAATCACGAAAGGGGGACGGTCATGCCGCTTCCTGCACTCCGCGCACTTTGTTCCCCTTTCTCTGATCGTCTCATCTATGAGGGACTGAATATTTGGTTAGCCAAATCAATTAAATACCCTTAATACTTACAGGTTTATTAAACAATATTCAATCACGTAATTTAACTATATTTTTATAATTTATTAGATATTTATCAGAAGATGGGAAGCGAACACTGGAGCAATTCGCGAGCAGTTGTTTCTACGGCAATCGGAAACAGAATATTTCGGTTTTTGGCTCTACCTCTCGTGCCGCTGATGATAAAAGGCCTGTGTCGACTATTGGTGTACGATGTGCTAAAAGGCGCCTTTCGCTCACCATACGTCTATTTATTTAAATATCTACGAGCTGGCCATTTTTAATGCCCATCGTGAAATGAATCATAAATTTCTACCAATTTTTTTTTTCAGTGCTTAGCGTTGACCACATTCATATTATCCTCCATCGCCGCAGTTAATTATGAGAGTTACCGCACTTGGTGGGATGGCGATAACTGGTGGGAAAATCACCCCATGGATGACTTGCTAGGGTTGTACATCACTTTGGCTGTGGTCAGTGGCATTCTCATGTTGGCTGACCTACTGCTGCTTATTGGAGTATCTCAGGTCAGTGCTTTATTTTTATTTGTTCTTAGGGTTAACACAAAATTACAAAAAGATAATATAAATAATAAATAACAACCAAATACGCCTAGGTATAAGAAAAAGCAAATTTTTAGTCAAACGAAAACAAAAAAAAATTAAGGCTTTCTGAAAGAGAAGTATAGAGAGTAAGAAATATTCGATTTTAATTTTTTATTAATTTATTTGGTATTCGCACCATTTGGGTTTCTACATTTTATTACATCCATACATGATAGGTACAATGTAAAATATGCCTATGTCATATTTCGAGATGCTGTATGGAGGCCAACAATGTTTGAGGGAAGGAATGAATGAAGCTGGGTCTGAAGGCTATTCCCTAAAATTTGTGATAAGAGATCGTTCTCCCCGCGAGAAGTGCTGTCAGATTTGTGTGATTTTCTACGGCTGTTATTTGCTTTTTTTACCGGCCGATGTCAAAATTTCAGCTGTGAGCTGTCACGTATTTTAGTTTGCGTCGTTTTAAACACGAATTCCTGCAAGTATGCATGATTATTTGTTCATTTAACAGCTGTAGAAAATCACACAAATCTGACAGCACTTCTCGCGGGAATACCACAAATTTTAGGGAATAGCCTTTCTGGAGGGATGAAACACAGAGGCCAACAAATCGTTAAAACAAAGCATAGAGACGTTGAACTCAAGAACGAGTCATAGAAACGACATGTACTGATGTGACAAATGTTGGGCGCGCATTTGATGTGTTTTCCGACTGTGCGCGATGCTGAAGGAATCAATAACGCTAGTTCCTCAGAGCATCTTCCATTGCAACACCGTTAAAACAAGAACAGTATTCCCTACAGCCCTTGAAGTTTGTACCTGTGGAGTTTGTAGGCGTTGGAGCTTAATAATTGAAAACTAATGTCTTCTTGTGATTTCTTTTTCAGTCAAAACCCAAGCTGATTATTCCATGGATCATTTACGCCTACGTCAGTGTATTATCTAACTTCGGTTGTGCTCTCACGTATGGCATCTACAGCATTGAATACTATTACGACTACTACGGATACATCAGTGTTTCCTGGTCCATCGCCTATCTAGGTAAATAATCCAAAATATTCTGTTGTTACTTTTTATTACCATTACCCAGTCAGAACTAATAGGACTATGGCGTATAGAAGTGTAGAAGTACAGTGGTTTGTGAGGAAGAATATTTGAATATCTGAGATCTGGTCCATCGCCTACCTAGGTAAATAATCCAAAATATTCTGTTGTTACTTTTTATTACCATTAACCAGTCAGAACTAATAGGACTATGGCGTATAGAAGTGTAGAAGTACAGTGGTTTGTGAGGAAGAATATTTGAATATCTGAGATCTGGTCCATCGCCTACCTAGGTAAATAATCCAAAATATTCTGTTGTTACTTTTTATTACCATTAACCAGTCAGAACTAATAGGACTATGGCGTATAGAAGTGTAGAAGTATACTGGTTTGTGAGGAAGAATATTTGAATATCTGAGATCTATGTTAAGTCGGTTCCTTTCACCTTAAAACACAAACAAAATAGTGTGGCAGCCCAGCAGTGCGCAATAACTAACGAATATTCTAGAAGCTAGGAGAGTATCAAATTACGCTGATAACACTTCCACACGCGCAGCGATAAGTGCTGACAATAGAATGTTTACAAGAACAGTCTCGAAGATTCTCCATCGTGGGAAGCACTTATATAATCAGTGCATCAGCCACCTACCAGTCAGTTCAGAACTCACCGCGATACAAATCGCAGGTCCTACAATGGCCTAGTCAGTCATCGTTATATCATCATGTAACAGTTATACATTCAAGTGCCGAGTGCACATCGCTTCCTGGAAGATACGGTCATACTCCACCACCCACGGTGTCGAGCAACTTGCTGGCGTTCGCGAAGACTCATCGACTTCACCGCCGTAGCATTTTACTGACCTTCAGCAGCAACATCACCTCCATGCACCAACAACACTTCATCATGGCACTTCTGCATACATCTCTGTTACCTCTTTATTGACCTTCGCTACGTAGCCAAATAAACGATTCGACTCACTACATCGACTGACTGCCTTTTCATTTATCTCCCGTCTCTGCCGATCCGGAGTCCTAACCCTCAATAGAAATATTTCGAAAAATTTGCTTACACATTTTTTGTTTTTGTCCAGATTTCATCTCCTCCTTTTGTTGAAAGATGGTTGAAACTTTAGGGCGAAGTGGGCACACACACATTCTGTCTAGTGACCTGTAGTGAAGACGTATCTACGCAATGAACACCTGACGTTTGACGTTAAAGTAAATAATTGCATAAATGTCAAGATGAATTCTGATCAGATAGAAATGTTAAATCAAGGATAAAACAAAGATTTCGTAAATATTTTAACAGATATTTATTTGTGAGTAAAGATTTCTGGCTTATGTTCATAATAACACCTTCTAAATGTACTATTTAAGAATTTCATCTACGTAAATGATTACGTAGACATCAAAAAACGTCAAGTTCTGATGGGGAATTACGGTTTTAGCGGTAGGAGTGTAGTTGATACATGTAAGTATCAGGTAGAAAACAGAGATTTAAAGATAGACCGTACGTCCTTAAAGTTTTATTAGGTATTTTTTTATCAAGATTTAAGAATAGAATACCGATTTCGATTGAGCAATTGATTTTGAAGAACTGGGCTTAATTATACTACATGTGCTAGAAAAAATTCACCAGAAATAGGAATTGGCATTACATTAATATTTCTGGTTACTAGCATTAGTACAGGACCGAAACGTACTACTTAAGAAATTCAAAACAACAAGCACGAGTACTATCATAAATTATTACAAAGGTTTATACGCCCTCTACACATAAATTAAAAGACTTTATTTACACACGAGTTCACGATAGAAATAATCATCCATTACGACAGTATTTATTTACAATTTATTAGGCTCGCGCCACGCCCCCATTGACTGTGTTTATAGTGATGTGTAAACAAATGTTTAAGTCTTCGGGCGCACTAGACCGGACTTTATAATAATCGCTTTTTTGTCTAAGAAATTTATGAGAAGAGGGGGGGAGATGTTGCAGTGTTAGGAATGCCTTCAATATTTATATTATATTTTTATCTCAGATACGAATTTCAAGTTATCGCAACATTTTTTTTATCTAATCATCCTACTTTATATTAACGCGATATTATCAGATATGTTTAGCAGTAGTTTTTATTATCTTTATCGAATTTTCGTGAAAGAAAACCCTTTCTGACAATAATAAGGGCGTTTGGACTCTTTCAAATAGTTTTAAGCCTTACTGAAGTTTAGATCAAAGCAAAACCCAGTCAACAACAAAAATATTAATAAGTCAAATCAAAAGTGAGTGTTTTATCACAATATGTAAAACAATTTTAAAATACTTAGGACGGATTGTTTAAAAAAATTTAAACAATTCATCAATTTTTGTAAGTTAATTTTCACGTTTGTGCAAGTTCTATACAAGTTCTATTATTATAACATTATATTGGCCAGTTGCTTCTTAAAACTGAAAAGATCGCAGAATTCGCAAATAACTTTCACAGAACGTGAAAATTAACTTAAAATATTTGATGAATTGTTCAAATTTTTCAAAAAAAAACCCATCCTTATAATTCAAAATCTTTATTTGCCATCTTTTTCAAAAAAGCATTTTTTGTACGTACTCCAACTTTCCTGAAATCTCATTGCCTTTCAACATACGTAGTTTAAATTTTGATCATAATATTTTTTATTGATAAACAAGCGAGTACCTGGCATGCGTTGCCTCCCACGCCCCTCCCCCCCCCCACCCCTACCCCTTTAATAATGTTTTAAGGTTGTTCAGCCATGCCTTGTCTAATGATTCATAATCAGTTCCAGTATTGAAAATAATGGGTTCATTGAACTTACGTTTTAGGCAGGAATACAATTTCAAATCATGCGTGCACAAACGCACCGACAACCGAAATTAGTGTGTTTAATAATTTACTAACGAAGGTTTTTTTATTTTATTTTTCAGTTCTCAAAATATACTTCCTATTGGTGGTTTGGAGTCTCTACAAGGAAATGAGGGGAACTGCAGCCGATAACGGACTCAACGTCACAGTTTATCCACATCCTTACCCAAATGGACCTCCGATGTATCCAAATCAACAACCGACGTATCCAAATGGACAAATTCAATATCCAAATCAACAACAGCCTTATCCACAACCTTATCCTCAGCCACTTCAACCCATGGGAAACATGGGCAGGAATGTATAAAACACGGTTTCATCGTCTCCAAAGGACTTTCTTTTAAGAAAGGACAATTCTTTTAAGAAAGTTATTTAAATATTCAGGTGCCCAAAAATTATTATTTTCTTTGATAATATGTGCATTGTCATTGCCATATTTTCCTCCTCTTCCGATTCGGCCGGCCACGCAGCTAGTGGGCAGGAAAATCCACCGCCAAGAAATGAACAAACCTCACCCCCAAGAAGCCGGGCACGTCTGCTAAAATAACCACACACATTGAACTACTTGAGGTGACCTATGGCAGAGGTTTTGGTTATCCAATAACTGATTCCCGGACGGCGGTATCCATACTTGGTCCAAAATTGTCTACAATTGCCAATTTATATAATCGCAAATATAAAGCAGAAATATTTTGAATGGAGACCTCAGCCCTAGTAAAATGTGCACAGGTTCGTTTTTGTGTGAATTTTAGCTAAACACAACGATCTTTTCAAATTTACTTTAATCGAAAGCTATGAATCTTTAAAATTTCTGTTTTACTTCCAAAATTATAACGACAAGGTTCGTTTGATTATTCGAACTTCCAGATATATTATTGATCCGATGTAATATGTAATATTCTAATAAATGACCCTATTTTGTATAACCACTGTTATTATTAAAAAAATGTTTATTTACTTAAATATTTAAAAAAATATTTATTTATTTAACTACTCTCCACTTTATAGAGTCAATGATTTAGAGTAGTGGTTCCCAAATTTATTATGCATGTGGAATCCTTCTCATAACAAAAGCTGCCTGTTTCATCCAAATCTTAATTTTGGATTTGAGATCAAAATACTCAACCAAACTGTATATATATTTTTAAATATTTTTTTTTTTAATAAAGATAGACAAACATTCCCGGGTTACGAATAACCCAACAATGTTTTAAAATCTCCTACTACCACCACAGTAAGCCGAAAGTGTTGCTTGCGTCGTGATGGAGGACTTAGCCAGCTGAGGAATCGAACAGGCGACGCCCGGGCGGGACTCAAACGCGATGCCCACTCAACCACTGACCATAAATCATAAAACATAAAAATTAATTAATGAAATCGTTTTGATGGGTATACATTTAAATTACGAATGGGGTGAATCGAATGTAACGTCACACCTTTTAAAAAATAAACACTCGTTCCTGCTTCGATGACATTGCGTTTCCTCAGTTCCTATTTGTCCAACATACCATTTTAGTTTTTGTTCAATCACTTTAAAATTAAAAACAAAGTATAAAAATGACAGTTTATCATAACTAAGAATTATTCAAACCAATGAGACCTTTACCTTTACGGAAATAGCTTTATCTTAAACACTTATCAAATGTTTCATTGAAATAATGAAAAAAAACCTTCTCCTCCTGTAAATTTTTTTAACGGTCTATTGGCCAAATACGAACTAATTGAGCGAGTTTACAAGCTACTATCTGGGAAATTAACTCTATCTGTTAGTAAACTCGCTCAGTGTCATCGTATTGCTCGCTAACTAGCAGATTGTGGATAATCTACGAAAGAAGTTGAAAGGTGGTCAACTTTACTCGCTACTCGCTCAAGATGGCGGTCTACCAACAGCTGATTTCGTAACTGTCAGAATTAGTTCGCACAGGAGCCGTAATTCTCGCTACTGGCTAACGTGTGGCGCTAGCTGCGAGCTCAAGTTTTTTACAAAATATCGACCAAATTGGTTCGCGCGAGAGACGTTATTTTAGCTGCTACTGTCGCTACTGAGCGGGTAAACAGTTTTGTGTGTCGTTATGACAATCTCAATCGCCGATTCACCCGCTTTTAAACTTACCGGCTAGTAGCTTGTAAACTTGCATGTAATCAAGACTTCAGTCAGTATAAAATTAAAATTAATAAAAATGATGAAATACAAACAAATACAATTTACAATATATATTTTGTTTTGTTAATTTTAATTTAACCCGGCGAAGGAACAATTGGTTTCAAAACAAATTGATATTTTTGATTAAATACGTAGTGTACAAAGTGATTTGTTTTCATTTGATTAAAATGACGCCACGACGTGTATTTGCGAATATTGATGAAGTGATTATAACTATCTTCATTTTCCACACAAAGATGAGCAAATAATCTCTCATTTAAAGAATTCCATTTGATTACAGCAACCGCACTTACGACATAATCTAGTGAGTTGTGCGGGTTGCGCGGGAATGATGTGGCATTATATATATCATAGGGTTGTTATGTCTCTTGGGGGGTATTTCACCATCCTCTTGATAGCTTACCCACAAAATATCGTACATTGTGAACGTACGATTTCGGATTAATTTATTTATAAAGTTCGAGATTACTTTTCGGTACTCGAACACGTGAAAAGTGGCCGGTTTTAGTTGCTGAGATTCAGGTATAGTGAAACTGCCCCCATACACTTTTTTCTTTAAATTTTGTAATCTTCTCCATAATATTCTGATGTATAACTGTTTTATGGAAAACCTGATAAAATAAATAAATAAATAAATTTTATTTCTAAAACTTATGTTTAAGAGAAATATGTTATAAATCGGTAAAAAACGAATCAAACATAAAACACACAACAGTATTGAACAAGCACAGAATAAACTACATTCTGACTATTGTGCGATTTTTTCAAAAGACAAAAGTATTTTCCTACTTACTCTCTTCACTGATGTAACATTATCTATATCAGAATGCATTCTATACAGAGAAGAAGAATTTTTGATGATTCGTCATTGTGCGATATCATTGTCAAAAATGCAATCACCAACCTAATCAGTCTAATCACTCTTTGGGGAAATTTGTAGTTGGGTAAATAGATAATTATCTATCGATCGTTCAGTTTTTTACCAGTATTTCCTATACTGAACTCGTATATATTGTTTTCTTCCACAAATTTTATTACAATGTAATAGCATGAATTTACATTATATTACACACATTCTCCCGATAAAGCAGATGCTTTTGCTTAGGATAGGAGAATTAATAGTAGTTCTTGGTACTGTTGTTAGCGTTTTCGTAATTGAATCTGCGTTTGAAAGCGGCACAAATTGGTGTAACTGCACGGGGCTGGACCCAGACGCACATTGAACGGAATTCAGAAAAAAACACGAATCATTTTATTGTTAGTTGACGTTCTTTGTTGTTACGTTATATGTAGGTACTTGTGAGCTTAATAATAAATGGTAATCTTAATAATAAATGTGAGCTTAATAATAAATGGTAAAGCTAAATAATAATAATAATGGTCTGTCTATGCCGGATGTGACAACTGAAGGGTGCAATGCTTAAGAGGAAACCGGGCGGCGTTTTGTCCATACAAACGTATTGCCCAATTTCCTATCTGAATTTTAACACTACTGCAAATATTTTTTTTATTTAATGTATATATTGAAAAGCTAGCGTATCGGTAAGTTTTGCTCATATTATTATTATAAAAGTTAGGACCTTGCGAAAATCGTTAAAATTGCCTGATTTGAATGCCATCAACAGACGTTCATTAGGTATACAAACTAGACCAGGGGTGGGGGGGGGGAATCGAGGATGGTAGTTATCTATTTTATAGGTAAGGTTCTGCGTGCCCAAACTAATAGTTACACACGGAATAGTAATTTTTTTGGAACTTTGCAGCATGCGGCATGTAAAGGCATATGCTGCAAATGTAAAGCTTCACTCGGTACACGTTGAATCTGCAACTCGTTATTTACTTTATCGTTATATTATGAACACAAAACTGGTTTAAATTGAATCTGTATGCGGTGAATTAAGACTACACAAAAACAATGAAACGATCGAAATGAAAATGGATTTTCTTTGATTCCGGCAGTACATAAATTGACTGCAACTAGAATTTGATAACTGCACTGCGAATAAGCGAATGTTTTCCTTTGAACTGTATCAGAAGCTGGATCCAAAACTATAATTTTATATTCTGAACACAAAACTGGTTTAAATTAAATCAGTATGTGGTGAATTAAAACCACACTCAGAACATACAAATGGTTTTTCTCTGATTCTGTCGGCACATACATAGCCTGCAACAAGGATTTGAAATGGAAATGGATTTTCTTTGATTCCGGCAGCACATACATAGTCACAATCTAGAATTTTATAATTGCATTTTGAATAAGAGAATGTTTTATTTCGAAATGTGTCAGCAAATGAATCCACAACTGGAATTAAACATTTGAACACAAAACTGGTTTTAAATTAATAGTGAATCTGTGCGATTTGCGAGTCCGTAGCTTAAATATTCTCATAAAAGGCGTATGGTTTTTCTACGAATTACGAATTTTAAAGAATGGTTTGAAAAAAAAACTTTAACTCCACTCGAAATACTGGAACGATTTTATTGGAACTGCGTCAGCAGATTTAATCCGCTACTGGAATTTCGACAGATGATTCATAATTCGCTACTGGAATTTTGACAGATCATTGACAGAACATGAAACTGTTTTTAACCTAAGAGTTTATCTGCACGCAAGTCTCTAGCTTTAATTGATACTACACCCAGAGCACGAAAATGGTTTTCCTCCTATTTTTGTTCTTGGAATGCATGGATGGTTTGATGATCCATCGGAACACAAATGATGATCCTTGAAACTTTCTTAGAATTGTCAAAGCATTACCCATGGACCCCTCTCAATCATTCTTACTGAATATTAGTCATAAACAATCCAAGCGCAAAACAAAATAGGGGAATTCTTGCAATTCACTACAGACGGTGCTGCCAGTCGCTACAGTGATCAAGATGACATTTTTATACATTTATTTAGGGAAAAGGGATTCCCCGGTTCTGTCACAGAATAAGTAATGAAGAATTCCGTGCTCATTTCAATTGGTCCGAATTTTAAAAATGCCCCCCTCCCCCCCGCCAATATTTCTATAATAATGTGCAATTAAGTTTCTTACAGGTGATGGTACCCACTAAGCAGAAGGCGTCTAGTATATGTAGTATGTAAATGTAAATATGTAGGGTTACCACAGTGTTGATATTACATTGTATTGTTGCATTGCGTCTGAGAATCTTCCGCTAGATTACCAAAATCAGGTTTGTATTTTAAAATTGCCAACCTTTAATAATATATGAGCGTCTGTCAAGAGGACGGTGTTTTTTTTTGTTTGATTAAAGTAGAAAAATGCTGTTTCACATAAATATGTTGAACCGAATATCTTAATTTCTGCTGTATACTTGTCGAGAATGAAATTGTAGGTTAATTTTTTCCCATACGATCCTTGCTGTTTAAATATTGTTGATTTTTTTTTCTTTTCAATGTCGACTACGCTGTTTGACTTTGGAATGCTGCAATAGAATCATTTTTTTTTAATGTTTTATTCTTGCCTTTTAATTCCAGATTTAGTGTGCTCAGTTTTCCGATAAAATCTGCTAAAAATGCTGAATCACTTTGCCAGTCTTAATCACGCAGTTACTGATAATCATCACCCCTCTCTTCAAGAAATTTTGTTCTTCCGAGAATATATCAGGCCACAAGTTTTTCCTGAAGATGACACGTGCAGCTCTTGTGCGGGTTCTTGTCCGGCTACAGGTCCGAGTTCTTGTGCAGATCCGGGTTCTATTAGGTTCGAGTCCTTGGCCAGACCCGGGCGTCCGATCGACTGGCCTAATAGCCGCGATCGACCGGTTGGCCATCCCTGAACTAGACAATATGTTATATGAAAAAGGAAAACGTATAGATATATAGTTTTTTTATATGTATTTTTTTAAATTGTGTATTATAGATTGTGTGTCCATTTACAATACACATGCGACACAAATCACACATTTATGGATAAATAATAGAAAAGGTAAATAGTAACGTGAGATACATACACCACAACACGGGCATGTGCCTAGCATGGTGGTCGAAAAATTCTAAAATTTATGTAACAAACAATTCAATGAATAAAGAAAACTTTAAAAAAAATATATATATATTATATGTGTGGCACTTAAATGCCTCTTAGATTCTAGAAGGCTACTGTTAAATATGTCATCATTGGGGATGCTGTGTGGAGGGTTTTTTTTTAAGGAAAGGAGGTAGAGGAGAGTTCTGGGAAGGAAAAAATGTTGAGGGGTGGGTAGGAAACTGGGGTTCAGTGTGTCCAGGTCATCCGTAGAGAATGTTCAAATAATAATAAAATTAGAGTAAAACAAATTTTAAAATCGGCTGGTTTTGTAGGAGTAAAATAGAGAATACAAAACCTCGACTTGGATGATTTTATTTACTTATTATCGGTCTGAGTTGCAGTAAGTTGTCCCTTTCGCTCAGTATTCGTGGCAGTAGAAGCTTTCGGCCCGGTATATCAGCTAATCCGAATCCACGCTATGTACGACATTCCTCGCTCCAATTTAAGCAGGCTAAATCTGCCGCTCAAGCTTTGCTAAGCCGCAGAATAGTTCATATTTTAGACGCCGAGGCGCTAACAGTCATGCCAGATCTATTTGCCATATAATATTTGAATGCTTTACACCGACATTAATTTAATTGCCTAATTTTACAAGTTAGTATAGACTATTATATTCATCGGGCGATAAGGAATGACGATGTTATTAATATTGTTATTAATATTGATAATCAATGAAAAATAGTCTGACAAGGGATTTTAAAAGTTTTCAGTGGTTAATTTTATTTGTATTTTTTATAAAATTTTTATTTTGATACATTATTTATATTTTACAATAGAATTCAACAATGTTGGCCTCACTGGGTGGTTCACCCGTGATGAGGCCTCCATTGTATAATACCAGAAAAAAGTTATCAATCAAGTAATAAAATACATTTTGATGACATAAAAGTTGATAAAGAAATAAATAAAAATAATAACATTAAAAAAAAACCTTGATTTTACTATATTGTTTTTAAAATACTATTAAAATAACTTTTAAAAAACAATATTATTAAAAATATAATAAAATCGGCATACATTTTGTGAATGATGTAGGTTTCATCATTGTTTTGTGTGTTACGTGCATGGTTTTATTATTTTATGTTATTCATTTTTTAATTTTGTTTTTCTCAATTTTTATTTCATGTGTAAGATTATTGAATATTTTTATAGCGTAGTATTTGTGGTGTCTTTGTTCAAAGCTTGTGATTACCGTCGGAGTTTTTATGTTTTCTTTGTACGCTTGTCTAACTGGTTTGTCAGTAATATTTTGTGTTTGTTGAAATTTGTTTTTTGTTCAAAAATGTAGATTGGTAGTGTTTTAACGTATAACTGGCGTATATCTAGTACTTGAAAACTGTTGAATATTTGGTTTGAATCAGTCAATCTAGGTTTTTTAGTATTACCTTTAGGATGGTTTTCTATGCGATTTCCATACAATCGATAGCTGAGTTTGTCGCTCCTCCCCAAGCAAGTATTTCATTTTCTATTATTGATTGACAAAGTGCAAAATATATTGTTTTATTTTATATTTGTTTCTTATGTTTAGGAAAATGTGAGTTTATTTGTGATTTGTTTGATAGGTTGTGTCCATCTAAGGTTTTGGTCAATTACGATTCCCAGATGCTCAATTTAATCTGTTTTTTTCTAGAAGAGGGCAATTGCGGATTTTGCTGTTTATACATTCGTGAATTTTTATGGTGTTTGTGTTGTTTTTTGGCTGTCCCGTGCTATTTAAACTGTACGATGTGAATTTTGTTTTCGATAGATTTAGTGTAAATATGTTTGAGTCTAACCATGTGCTACGGGCGGGAGTGGCCCATACAGATAAAATGGAGGATCAGGTAGCCTCGAGGTCAAACGGGGGCCGTCTGGCTCGGGCCTTTCCACGACTAGCTCAGCTGGGTAGGGAAATGGAACTTCGACCTCCAGGGCCGTAGATGGGCAGGTAGCCTCATGCCCGACCAGGGGAACAAAGGGGCAGTCTTAAGTCATCTAATGAAAGAGGTGATCTTTTTATACAAAATTTAATGTAGAAGGTGACATGTGGTAACAACAGTTTACAGGTAATTATTAATGCTGGCATCCTGACTAGGCACACTATTACTCTCTCTCTCTCTCTCTGACGGAAATCGGGTTTAAGGGGCAAGAGGTTACACTAGCACATTAGAAAGAAATATGGAGCATGGCTTACGCAACTGGAACAATAGCAAGGCACCATAGCAGTAGAGGTCCGAGGGCGGCTGGCGTCCGCCATCACGCTTGCACGCGGTGGGTTTCGGCCGAAACACGAAATGCAAGTCAGTTTAGGACTTCACTATAAAACTAGTACTCCAGGTAAGTTAGGACAACGGCCAGGCCTTTTAAAGCCGTCGAGAGACGCGGCCAGTACGCAGTTGGGGAGAGCCCCCGTGGTTTAGCACACGCGCGACCGGTTTGGAGCGTGGGTCAACGGTTTCTGCCGGTCAAGTGTGTGAAATTTGTTGCACGCGGCCGCGCGGTAGCACTAGGCGGGTTGGCGCGCGTATCGAGGTAGGCGGCGACATCTCTTACCCGTTTTTAGGACCGTATGTTATGTACAACATAACACATGTGTTCACTCGCATGATTTCTAAATTCGTTACATTATATACATTATTCCAATCTTTAGATAAAGAGCAAAACTGTGTTGTCTGCATATAACTATTTTACCGTCTATTTCCATATTGCAGAGTTCATTTATGTAAATAGTGAAAAGTAGGCTTAGTTTAAGCTCTGAAAAATCACTAGTTTGGGTTTTATCTTATTTACCGTTGTAAAAAAGTGTCCAAAAAACACATTTAATTTTATTTTTATAAATAAAATGAAGGTACATTCTTCAGTCACACCCTAGCTGATTATGTTTGACAAGGATTTAATAATCGAAAAGTATTATTGGGCTTGTGTGGTTGAATTTCAGAATCCGGCTTCGAGTGCATGTCTGACGCTACGCCATACGCGCCGCGCCACAAATAACATCTGTGTACGTAGAATTTCAAACAAAATTCAAGAATTCTTCACAAGATGTCGCCACTTCCGTGTCCACCTAGGTATAACTGCTACGAATTTGTGAATATGTAGTATCTCTCCGGATATGGAAAGATTGACGGTAATTCTATGACTTAATATGTTGACGGTAATATTATGACGTAAGATTTACAGTGTGTTCATACTAGTAGTTGAATTTTTCGTTACTTTTTATTTCACTTTGTATCTGTAAAAATATGCATTAATATGATTAAAAGATATATGGTGGACCTACGAATTGCGTAGTGTTTTCGGCATTTTGTTTTGAAGAGTTTTGATCATCAATGTACATTTGTTACTTCAATTTTAAATTTTCTGCGACCGGTTTTGACGCATCCGTGTCATTCACTAGCAGACATAAAACTAATGAATGACACGGATGTGTCGAAACCGGTCGCAGAAAATTAAAAATTAAAGTAACAAATGCACATTGATAATTGAAACTCTTCAAAACAAAATGTCTAGAAATTGTTACATAGTTAATGTCCAAGAAATACAAAAAATAGTGTTTTCTGGTTTTTTTATATTAGCTCCACCCAGGAATCTTTGAGGAAAATAATTCCCATCGGGGTATTTGTCAAAGCCTTTGTTAATGCCTTTGGGAATGCCTTTGGAATTGTGTGAAGGGTCTTTTTAGAAAAGGAAGGAGAGGAATTTCTGGGAAGGAAAAATATTTGAGGGGTTGGTGGGAATCTGGGGTCAGTGTGTCCAGCAGCGACGGACATGAATCGATCCCGCCCGTTGCCGAAGAGGTCAAAAGGCCACCCTCAACCAGTCTCTCCTGATCCGGCCTACGATGAAAGATGAATCAGCCGCTAAGATCTGCACAAACTTCACCCTATGTCCCCGTGCACCCCTGTTAAGTCACCAATCGTTTATGGTAGATACGTGATTACTGTTTCGCAATAATTTCAGTTAACTTATCATATTATTTAATTCTTTACGTATTACTCGTAATAAATATAACTGAAACGAATACAATTCCGCAGTTCCGTAACTGCCACACCAAATGTTGTAAAGCTTTGTATTTCTTATCAAAGATTTTACTAGAGATAAAATCACAGGAACTTTATCTCTAGTAAAATCCTGATAAACTGATTAGAATATAATGATATACGTTACTCGGGAGTCCAGAAGATCATTATTAGTGGTGCAGTCGTACAGTGAAATGAGAACAAGTTTTATAAGAAACTGCCTGAAGTGGTGGATTTGTTACTTGTAAATATTTGGAAACCAAGGTAAAGATACTGCTGTTTTCTTTATTAATAATAAATTATCATTTTTTACTGGGTGCTCTTCATTAATTCAGTTAATGTATTAGTGGCTCACTCCAATAATGTATTTGTTTGCCTTTCTTGAAAGATTTGTTTGTTTTTTTGGACAAAACTATTTATTTATATTTGTTCAAAATTAATTCATTGTTCGGGCACAAACAATGAATTAATTTTAATATTAATAATAAAAAGCGATGTTCTATTAATTTGTCTTATATTAATAATAAAAGACAATTTTCTATTAATTCGTCTTAATATTAATAATAAAAAGCGATTTTTTCTGAAATAATTAAGCTCGCGCCATCTCTGAAAGAGAAGATTATGAATTCGTTCATGTATCAAATTAATTCTCAGCTGTTCCGAAAATCCAGAACGGACGATCTCCAGTTGATTGATTAATTAATGTATCTGTACCTCCAAGCAATTTCTTAATAAAACTTAGGGGGTATTTCACCATCCTCCTCATAAATTATTCGTACGATAACGTACATTTTAGATTAATCATACAGGATTTATTTATTTAAAAAGTCTGAGTTTACTATTCGGCACTTGAACCTATGAATAATGTCTACATATTGGATAAATTAGCCTTCTTTTTTACCACTTGCAAGAATTTATTTGTGTATTTATTGATATTCGCTATGTGTATGGATAAGCTGTGGGGAGGATGGTGAAATACCCCCTTAATCTTATTAAACAGATTGTAATTAGTAACAAATAAAACACCAAGTTAATTGAAAACATTCTTAGCAAAAAATACAAGAATAAATTCCTTAAATTATATATTTATCCTATACAAAAGATCAAGAAGGGAAAAATGGAGGAAAATATTGTTTTTAAATAATAAAACATAGAATGTACAAAATGAAATTCTTCCTGCAAATAATAAACTTAAAAATTACATTCTAAATAATAAAAAATAGATTAAAAATGAAAAAATCTGCAATCTATAAATTGAAATGCAATGATTGTGGTTTCTTTTGTACAAGTAAAACTTCGATAAACTTTGAAATAAGGATAAAGGAACACATAAGTTAAATATAAACGTGTTAAGACAAAAAATCTATTGATTTTGAATTAAAATGGTACTACAAAAAGTTTTTTGTGTTTGAAGAAAAGTATATTATTGTTTTGTTCATATGAAGCAGATACTTTGTGATGTGACATTATAATTTAAAATAAAACAATAACTTTGTAAACACCACTTTTTATTTTTTATGTACTTATGCCGACCGGGTTTCGCTACCACCGTAGCTTCTTCAGGGCAGTACAGAACTCTACTCTACTCTACTAGAAACCCGGTCGGCATTAAGTACATAAAAAATAAAAAGTGGTGTTTACAAAGTTATTGTTTTATTTTAAATTATATTATTGTTATTGTCGAAGTGAAAATTGAATAATTTTGTAGAAATAATAAAAATAAAGTAAAGTATGATAGAGCAGGACTACTCGAACAAATTGTTTTGACAGATGACCGAATTCATAGTTTAATGTGTAGAGTTACACCTTTCATACCAAAAAGTTTGCTGTCAGAAATTTTGTACAGTTCTTCTTATTTCTTTTCGCAGTAAGACTTGTCTGAAAACAATATTTTTTTTTTTAGGGCCTAACTTTTAGGCTCTGAGTTTTGGAAGTGAAATCCTGACACCCATATATAAGATTTTCTTTCTTAAAAAAAAAATTGTGGTGTTTTAAAATATGTAAAGAAAAGTTAAAATATGTAGGTCTTAAAAAATATAATATATACTTACAGAAATACGCTCGCATATTCACATATTTGTGTACAAACAAATAATTATTATTAATATTTTAAAGCACTTTTCCGTAAAATAATTATACGCGCGCCATCTATGAAACAGTAGAATATAATTTTTTTTTTGACAATCACGAAGGCAATGCGCTACGGCGTAAGGCAAAATCCGGTGTTTTTGGTTTGAAAATTGGACCACATAGAAATATTTTAGTTCCTTTAATTAAATACTTGGCCTTTGAAATAATCGAATATTTTTAAGCCTTTTAAGAACACAATAAAGTATCAGGTTTAACAAACTGCTTTAAAGTTCAAAATCTCATACTATAATTTTATTGTTTAATGCGACAAATTAAGTCTTTAAAAAATGATGATAAAACACGCTTTTTGGCAATGTTATCTTCTCGCGAAAATCGAAATAGTAGGCGGGTGTAAAGCGGAAATTTAAACTCTATCGCCATCTATATAAGGAGTGTTATTGCTGGAGGCCCGATTTTGAGTCTTACGTAACGTGGTGCATCGTCTTAACAACAATTGGAAATATATTTATTTTTAATTATCATTGTTTTTAATTTCACAGATCGCACGATGGGGATCACAAAGGCTACATCGTTCTGTGGCGGCACTAGCCTGCGCACTGGGACGATAATCATAGGAACTGTTGATTTCGTAAGTTAAATCTTAAAGATTTAGACATTTTCTCACTGTATTTTGTTTCATTATCACTTAGCGTATAAAATAACCCATTCCTAAAAAATACCTTTCCTCTATATTTTACCCGGAAACGTTAATTGTTCTGTAGCCGTTACTCTGAGACTATCTACACAGCTTGCACGCGCTGTGAATGAATCTTACCTGGAATATTGATATTTATTAATTGAAGACAATATTATCGACTCTGCTCTACCTCTGGGCTAATTCGAACCTATCCCCTTCGGTTGTATTTAAATTTATCATAATTCGACTAAGAACTTCCAACATTATCTTCATTTTCTTAATGCATATTTTATTGGCTGCATTCTTTATGTACAATTGCAGGATTCTTCCCGAACTAAACCACCCGGCTTCAATTCTTTAAAAAAACGTTCCGAAAAAACCCTTTTTTCATATTCATCAAACTCGTAATAAGCACCACAAACCACATAAATAAGGAAGAAATCAGAACTTCCCCATTATTTGTTTCAACAAACTGACCAACAACTCAACTATTATTAATGACTTGCTTATACAATGATACCTCGAGATACGAATTTAATTCGTTCCGTAACCTTGCTCTGTGTCAATTTGCTCATTGACATGCAAGCAAGGTTACAGAACAATTTTCACCATTGAAATTAATTGTAATGCCATTAATCCGTTCCAGCCCCCAAAATCTCAAAATCTCAGTTATTCAAATTTATTTATTTATTTATTTATTTATTGTTGTTATACGCCCATAGGGGCTTTTACATAGATTATAAAAATGAAAACATTTTAAAAATATACAGGTAGTTTTTGAAAAATATAGCGTAAAACCGTGAAATATTTGAAACAATATAACATTTGACAATAACATAGAATAAAATATAATATAAAACATTACAATAACACATCAAATCGTTAAAAAATATATTATACCCACGTTACAATAATTTGTAGGATTCCACAAAGTGTTGGTTTAAATTGCATTTTAGATTATAAAGGGAATCAGCGAATATATCTACAATATCACCAAACTTGTTGCCTAAATCATGCATCCTATTGGTAAGTGAGTGTGATTGATAGTTGGTTGTGTATGTGTTGCAAAAGAATGTTATATTTTGTCTAGTATTCCATGTCGGTACATGGAGTTTAATAGTAGTAAAAATGGCAGGGCTGTCAATTATGTTGTTCATGACTCTGTATAATAAAATTAGGTCTGAAATTATTCTTCTGTCAGATAGCGTAATTAAATTAAGTCGATTCATCAAACTTAAATAATTAATGTTTTCTATTGGGATTTGAGCTTGAAATTTAAGTACCTAAGAAATTTGTGTTGAACCCGTTCTATTTTGTTAGAGTGTACTTTATAGAAAGGGGACCAAATAGGTGAATTATTTTCCACTTGATTTCTAACTAATGAAATATAGAGTGTTTTCATGCAATCCAAGGACTTAAAATCAGTTAAGGTTCTACAAAGGAAGCCAAGCATCTTTAAAGCCTTATTAAATCTCCCTTATAAGAAGATACAACATAACATAATGTCTACATCTTTAAATTTGAGAGGCGGGTATGAGCACCGCCACCCCGGGACCCCTTTATTGGATAACCAATACCCCTACCGTAGGTCATACCAAGTGGTTCACTATGTTTGGTGACTTAGCAGGGTTGCTTGATGGAGTGAGATTCGTCTAGGTCTTGGCGGCGAATGCGTTTACCCACCTACAGCTTGTCGGGCCAGAACGGGAGACTGGTTAAGGGAGACCTTTTGACCTCTATATCCGGATTCATATGTCCGTCACTACTGGACACATTGTCCTCCAAATTCTTACCCACACCTCATGCCTGTTCCGTAATAGGATCCTTCATACAGTATCCCCAAAGATAACAAAGGCCTCCTATATGGAGCTAATGTAAATAAAAATAAAACTAACCTTTATTTCACCTTTATTGTAATTTTGGTTGTATATGTCCATTACTAACAAAATCTGAAAGCTTTGATATTTTTTATTTTCAGGTCTTAGCTTTGGCTACAGGCATATTAACATCTATGGCCGCAGTTGATTCCGATACTTATTATTTCTCGGAAGATTATCTTGAGTACTTTCAAGACCCCATGGGTGACCTGCTGGCTATGTACATCATCTTGGCCGTGTTCAGCTACATTCTGATGCTAACTGACTGTATGCTTCTCTTTGCAGTTACGAGTACTCAGGCAAGTATTTCAATATTCAAAATTCAACCATACAGGTAGAATTTCAGCACAGCGACAGTTGCGTCAGTGACGCTGTGATGAAGAGATAAAATTAATTTTGGGTTATAGGAAGGGGAGAGGAAGAGGAATATAGGAAAAGGATAGGAGATGCTCGCTTCTAAGTAAGAGTGATATTCTTCAACCCTTTTTTAATTATCCCACTAACCGCCGCACTTTTAGGCACAGTTTATGCAAATTCATCATTATCATCACTCTTGGCTCTACAAACTCTGGTGGGTCTTGGCCTCCTCAAGAGTCTTTCTCCACTCATCTCGGTTACTACAAGATTACTACAATAAAAAAATATTAACATTCACAAAATAGATTAATACGGTAATAATTAATAATAATTAGGGTAATAATTTAGTCCAGCGGTAAGGCTCTTGACTCGCAATCCGAAGGTCGCGGGATCGAATCCTGGCGTGGCAAATAAATTTTATTTGATTAATTTGTGTTATTTCACCATTTTTTCATTTAAAATAATATGTAGTGTATTTGCGGCAAGTTTCAGAGTGGAAGATACTCTCAGTATCGCCCTGGTGTAAGACCACCATTCAGAATTGAAACGTTGCTTGAAATGGCTGAAGCCGTGTTTGGTGACTAGATCTGAATAACCAGGTACATCCCACCTTTCTCTCCCCGATCTCCTTCCCCTCTCCACTACCTTCAGCCTCACAACATACCCCAATTGGGGATGCCATAGTCTCACTGGCTCGGGAGCAGTTGGGACTCTTGTGCAGTAAATAGGTTAAAAGTTTGGGTAAACTAAGTCATTTGCGCATTTTTAGACGAAACGAAACTTTCTCGAATCCATGCAAAAAAATTATAAAATTGCGGTAAAAGGACCGTTTTATGCGGGAAATTTTGAACTTTGAATAAAAATAGAATTTTAATATTATTGTAGAAAGCAATCACTTTGTGGTTTGACATATTTAATAAAATAAAATACTTTTTTGTTTAAAACCACGAGATTTATTAATTTTTGAACCGACCGGTTTCGCTTAACTTAAGCATCATCAGGGTACAAATTAATACTAAACAAGAAGTACATAATGTGTGCTTATATATAACAAAATATAGAGGGAGACAACGTGATACAAATATTACAAACAAATAAACGGTCATAAAATACATTAACATAAGTACTCAAGTAATGGGAAAAACAGAAAGATAATTATGTAGACTAATGGGTTATAATAATAAATTTGGAGAAACAAAGCATTAACTGGCATGGTGATAAGGAGCGCTGGGAATTTTTATTTTTAAGGGTTTATTGGAAACAGACCTAATATAGGACTGCTTGATATGTCTAATTGATTATTAAGTATATGACTTTTGGTTTTTACAGCTTTTTTTATTTCTAGCGCCTCTAGATTGTTTAGTCTGTTACCATGCCCGTTTTTATGTAAGATGTTAGCACCGGTGCTATGACAGAACGTATGATCTTTATCGATCAAATGATTTGCGAATTCAGAAAAACCGTTATTATTGAGGCAACGGAGATGTTCCTTTATCCTAATATTGACACTACGTGTTGTCTTACCGATATAAAAAGCCGAACAATTATTGCAATTTAATTTATAAATTCCCGAATGATTTAATTTGTCGTCCTTATCTTTCGAATTAATTAGAAATTTACCTAGATTGTTATTAGTATAAAAGGCCGGTCTGACTTCAGAAGGGAGGTTTTTTACACTTAAGGTAGAAAAATTATTAATGAATAAAATTCGCCGCCATTGATGATTAATATTATTATCATTGATTTGAGGACAAGGACTAGCAAATAAGAAGCGATTAACGGCTATTTGTTTTAGTTTTTTATTTAAGATTAAATCTATAAAATGTGATTCATAGCCATTATTTACCGCTATTTTTTTTAATTATTTTTAGTTCATTAGCAAAATTATTATCGGACATTGGAATTGTGACCAAACGATGGACCATTGAATGGAATGCGGAGTGCTTATGTGAAATAGGGTGATTGGAGGTGCTGTGTATGACAATGTCAGTATAAGAGGGTTTACGAAATATGTTAAAATCAATTTTGTTATTAACGATCGATAAGGTAAGGTCTAAATAATTTAAGGTTGAATTGTTGCCTATCTCTAACGTGAATTTAATCTGATTATGAAAAGAGTTTATAAGATTGAGGAAGGAATTAAGTTGACGTTCAGTCCCTGACCATATACACAAAACATCATCAACATATCTTTTCCAGTACAGAACGTTTTTAATAAGAGGTGAGGTACTAGATAAAATTTTATTCTCTAGGCTATCCATGAATATATCAGCAATCAGAGGACTGGTAGGGCTGCCCATAGCCAGGCCGTCCCGTTGCTGATATATAACATTATTAAATTGAAAATAATTTTGATTCAGGCACATATTAAACAAGGAAGTTAAATCTTTTATTAAATCTGTAGAGAGATCAGAGCTATTTAGCAAATCAGAAATTAAACATTTACTCTCTTCTATGGGAACATTGGGAAACAAATTTACAACGTCAAAAGAAATTAGTTTAGAATTACTAGGGAGAATCATATCTTTTAATTCTTCTACCAATGAAAAAGAGTTTTTAAGGGTATGTTTAGGTGAAAAAACATTGGTATTTTGAAACACATTAGTAATAACTGATGATATTTTAAAATTTGGGGCATTACAACACGAAACTACAGGTCTGATGGGGCAATGATTCTTATGTATTTTGAGGAACCCATATAATTTAGGAGTTTTGGGATTTTTATTTAAAAATTTTACTTTGTGATACGATTCATCTTGAAATATTTTAGTTTTACATGCTTGAAGAGTTTGTTTCACATTTTCTTGGAACTTAATGGTTGGATCTTTCGTCAGTATTGTGAAATTGTCAGTGTCGATGAAGTCCGCCACTTTTGTATACAATACAAAACTGAATACAATACAAAAGTGGCGGACTTCATCGACACTGACAATTTCACAATACTGACGAAAGATCCAACCATTAAGTTCCAAGAAAATGTGAAACAAACTCTTCAAGCATGTAAAACTAAAATATTTCAAGATGAATCGTATCACAAAGTAAAATTTTTAAATAAAAATCCCAAAACTCCTAAATTATATGGGTTCCTCAAAATACATAAGAATCATTGCCCCATCAGACCTGTAGTTTCGTGTTGTAATGCCCCAAATTTTAAAATATCATCAGTTATTACTAATGTGTTTCAAAATACCAATGTTTTTTCACCTAAACATACCCTTAAAAACTCTTTTTCATTGGTAGAAGAATTAAAAGATATGATTCTCCCTAGTAATTCTAAACTAATTTCTTTTGACGTTGTAAATTTGTTTCCCAATGTTCCCATAGAAGAGAGTAAATGTTTAATTTCTGATTTGCTAAATAGCTCTGATCTCTCTACAGATTTAATAAAAGATTTAACTTCCTTGTTTAATATGTGCCTGAATCAAAATTATTTTCAATTTAATAATGTTATATATCAGCAACGGGACGGCCTGGCTATGGGCAGCCCTACCAGTCCTCTGATTGCTGATATATTCATGGATAGCCTAGAGAATAAAATTTTATCTAGTACCTCACCTCTTATTAAAAACGTTCTGTACTGGAAAAGATATGTTGATGATGTTTTGTGTATATGGTCAGGGACTGAACGTCAACTTAATTCCTTCCTCAATCTTATAAACTCTTTTCATAATCAGATTAAATTCACGTTAGAGATAGGCAACAATTCAACCTTAAATTATTTAGACCTTACCTTATCGATCGTTAATAACAAAATTGATTTTAACATATTTCGTAAACCCTCTTATACTGACATTGTCATACACAGCACCTCCAATCACCCTATTTCACATAAGCACTCCGCATTCCATTCAATGGTCCATCGTTTGGTCACAATTCCAATGTCCGATAATAATTTTGCTAATGAACTAAAAATAATTAAAAAAATAGCGGTAAATAATGGCTATGAATCACATTTTATAGATTTAATCTTAAATAAAAAACTAAAACAAATAGCCGTTAATCGCTTCTTATTTGCTAGTCCTTGTCCTCAAATCAATGATAATAATATTAATCATCAATGGCGGCGAATTTTATTCATTAATAATTTTTCTACCTTAAGTGTAAAAAACCTCCCTTCTGAAGTCAGACCGGCCTTTTATACTAATAACAATCTAGGTAAATTTCTAATTAATTCGAAAGATAAGGACGACAAATTAAATCATTCGGGAATTTATAAATTAAATTGCAATAATTGTTCGGCTTTTTATATCGGTAAGACAACACGTAGTGTCAATATTAGGATAAAGGAACATCTCCGTTGCCTCAATAATAACGGTTTTTCTGAATTCGCAAATCATTTGATCGATAAAGATCATACGTTCTGTCATAGCACCGGTGCTAACATCTTACATAAAAACGGGCATGGTAACAGACTAAACAATCTAGAGGCGCTAGAAATAAAAAAAGCTGTAAAAACCAAAAGTCATATACTTAATAATCAATTAGACATATCAAGCAGTCCTATATTAGGTCTGTTTCCAATAAACCCTTAAAAATAAAAATTCCCAGCGCTCCTTATCACCATGCCAGTTAATGCTTTGTTTCTCCAAATTTATTATTATAACCCATTAGTCTACATAATTATCTTTCTGTTTTTCCCATTACTTGAGTACTTATGTTAATGTATTTTATGACCGTTTATTTGTTTGTAATATTTGTATCACGTTGTCTCCCTCTATATTTTGTTATATATAAGCACACATTATGTACTTCTTGTTTAGTATTAATTTGTACCCTGATGATGCTTAAGTTAAGCGAAACCGGTCGGTTCAAAAATTAATAAATCTCGTGGTTTTAAACAAAAAAGTATTTTATTTTATAGAATTTTAATGTATCTTTTAACTGTTCCAAAACAACTCAGAATCAACTTAACTTGAAACAGTTGAAAAATAGCCCAAAGTAATCTTACCTGATGTAACCTATTTAATAAATTTTAATGACTTTTCAAAGGAGGTGTTGGGTTGATTTCATTACGAGTTGCCCGGTCACCCTTTTTTATTTATTTATTTAGAACAAACAGTACCTTGGTTACAGAGATGAGAATATTTACAGATATTAAGTAATATTTCATGGAAGGTATCTATGATATGTTTGTTTGTAGTGTCTTATTTATGGTATGTATATTTAATAATTATCGGGTGATGTGCGTAGTGGGTAGGTGTGTGTGTGTGTGTGTGTGTGTCTGTGTGTGAGCATGTTTGTAAATGTGCGAAGTGGTGATGTGTGAAGGGATATGGATGTGCATTGAACATGATGTTCTTTTTAAATGTGGGCAGTGAATCGGAGAAAATATCGATGTTAGTATCTAGGCAAATATTATTGAATGTGTGAAGAGCACGGTTAATTGGCGAATTAGTTTCTGCAATTGTTTTTTAATTAAGCGTGTGGAGTAGTTCTGTATGGCGTGTACGTCTTAAGGGGATGTGAAAATTAATTAAGGAAAGAAGTTCGGTACAGTCGATGTTATTATTTAAAATTTTGTGAATAAATGTTAAATCAGCTATTGCTCACCTTTGTTGCAAAGTTTGAAATGTGCATTCAAAGTTTTTGTTGAATTTGAAGGTAAGATATTTTATAAATTTGTTTTCAATATGTTCTATGCTATCTATGTATGCATACTTTGTATTGGGGGTTCCAAATTGGCGAGGCATATTCCGGTGTACTTCTAACTAAAATGCAAAATATAACATTACTTTTGTATGCGGGTTATTGAATAATTTACTTATACGAAGAACAAAACCAAGCATTTTATATGACCGGTGAACGATTGAGTCGACGTGCTTATTAAATATAAGATTGCTTAAAAGATAAACGCCAAGATCTTTACATTCCGTTTAAGAGATGACAGGTTCATTGCTGAGTGAATTAAAGTACATTATATGTTTATTTCTGGTGAATGTCGTAGTGTGACATTTGGAAATATTGATATCTAAATAATTAACCTTGCAATACTTGCAAAGCCTATCTAGGTCACTTTGTAACGCTTCGCAGTCAGAGATAGAATGCACAATTTTGAATATTTTCATGTCATCAGCGTAAAACACACTTTCGGAATTTCGAAAGCATGATCCAATATCGCTTATATTGATGTTGAACAAGAGCGAACCTAGGTGGGAATCCTGCGGGACACCAGATATTACCTCTGAGAAGACACCGTTGATTAATAATACCTGATTGCGATTACTAATGTAGGACTTAATCCATCTAAACAAGTCGCCATGTATACCAAGTAGGATGAGTTTTTTCAAAAAAATTGATTGAATTACGTGGTCAAAAGCCTTAGAGAAATCTGTGTACGTAGTATCGACCTGCTCCTTATCGTCCATCTTGCTACGAGTATGCAAGAAGTTAATGAAGAGGGCGAGATTGGATGTTGTAGACTTACATTTCATAAATCCGTGTTGATTCAGCGTAATGATTGTCGAAATAGTCGAGTACAATTGATCAAAGGCGATTTTTTCAAGAGCTTTGCTTTACATAAGATGTTGGTCGGTAGTTTTTAATGTCATGTTTATCACCAGTCTTAAAGATTGGTGTGATAACAGCTGATTTCCATTTGAGAGGAAATGATCCTTCTGTTAGTGATTTTTTTATAGATAGTGCAGATAGAAAGACAGATATATTTACTGCAGTCCTTTTTTAAAGTCTTGGCTAGAGATGTATTGTAGGATGATTTCTTCGTTTATTCTGATTGAAGACATTAATGTGTTGTTAAGAGGATCCTCCTTATAGAATATAATTAGCATCATGAGTTGGAATTTCATTTGTAAAGACCGTTGACAAATAATCAGCAAAAAAGTCCTGATTTCTTTGCTGTCGTGTGCTATTGTGGAATGGTATGTCATGTGTTTTGGTTTAATGGGAGATTTTCTTTAACATAACACCATATTTTTTTAACATTAATGTATGTCGGTTTCCAAACGAGCAATATAGGTTTTATGAGTATCGACTAGAAATCTTCTTTTGTCTTTTGCGGAGTAATACAATTTCAATTCTGAATGGTGGTCTTACACCAGGGCAATACTGAGGGTATCTTCCACTCTGGAACGTGCCGCAAATATACTATATATTATTTTTAATTAATTAATTGTGAAATAAATCAAATAAAATTTATTTGCCACGCAGGGATTCGATCCCGCAACCTTCGGATTGCGAGTCAAGAGCCTTACCGCTAGACCACGCCGGCCGTCACTTGTTGTTTCTTGAAGTAATTAAGTTGAAAAGTAGTGTAATTTCCAAAATCTGTGCCCATTTAAACTGTGACTGCTTGTGAAATCTTTACCCTATCTTTTTTAAAAAATTCTATTTATTAGCTAGTTTTTTATTATTTTTTGTTTTGAAGAGTTTTAATTATCAGTGTATATTGGTTACTTTAATTTTAAATTTTCTGCGACCGGTTGCGACACAACCGTGTCATTCACTAGTTTTAAGTCTGCTAGTGAATGACACGGTCGCAGAAAGTTTAAAATTAAAGTAACAAATATACATTGATAATTAAAACTCTTCAAGACAAAATGTCTAGAAATTGTTGTTGTTAATAGTTAATGCCCAAAAAATACAATAAAGTTTTTATTATTTTATTGTTAGTTCTGATACATGTATTACAAATTATGTAGCACAAAGTTCCACAAAGGTGTGGGTACTTAGTTACAAAAATAATAAGTGATATGAAGAAAAAATAACATAAAATATGACATTTCGGTAGAAGTTTCAAAAGAAACACAAAAATATGGTTTCTACTAATGTTTTAAAACCAGAAGTTATATAAAATTATATAATCTTTTAGTGTGAACAAAAACAAAAACAAGAGCATAAATGTACGGTATTGCACAACTGATCTAGGGCCTAATCAATACCTGTGGGGAAATGAATGGAGCGGGTATTCATTGACCACCAGAAACTTGGAAGGCAATCTGATGAGATGCCCAAACCCCACTCATACATGGCACCAATGACAGGCAGTCGGTGTTTTCGTTGCCTCGTAGTATATCCAGCAATAGGACGGGATGGGACAAATAGTATATCCAGCAATAGGACGGGATGCTACCGCAGCCGTTGTATCTGCCTGATGCAGAATTGGGGTCCTAGAGAGTTTAATGATCTATATTATTTCATCTTTAATAAAAATATTACCCCACTGCAAAATATTAGCATAAGGAATACTTCTATTGGTGGACTAACTGTACCTCCCGTACGAACCACAACGGCACAGAATCACTATGTATTAGGAATAAAATTATTTAATCAATTACCCGCTGATATACGAACAGAAAAAAATTACAACAAATTTAAAAAAAAAATTAAATCTTATTTTGGTAGTACCACCATATTTAAATTTTCTCCTAGATATATTTTTGACTGTTTGTTATTCCTAATGTTTTATGTACATCCTATATACATTTCTTGTTTAATTACACCTATGAACTTTTAAAATATGTTAAGTCTAAATCTCTTCACAAGTTAAACTCTTTAGTTTGTGATAAGGATCTTTTTCTTTTTTTTTAAATAATTCTTAAGTTATTAACAAGTTGTCCTCTCCTAAACTCAAGCATCTGCTTTCTTAGGAGAGTGTATAAAATATGTAAGCTATATTATGTTATATTATGAAAATGTAAATGAAATCAATATTAATAAAAAATAAAAAATAAATCTTCTTAAGTTGGTTCGTCATTGCTCAGGATCGTAACCCTTGCTCCAATTTCCATGGTGAACAAGACTCCTCTACTCCACGCGGCTCTGCGCTGCTTGGAGAGCTGCGGACACCGACGTACAGGACGCCAATGATACTAAGTTACTCCAGTGCATTGGTGATCTTTCTCTGCGTCTTCTGCCTTCAACTTTGCCAGAGACCGCGAGTATCTCCAAGTTGGGGTCCTCGGTTTGGCGAGCAACGTGTACAAAGCATCTTAAAATATGTTGTAGGCAGATAATCGAGAGCCTATCGTGGATGCCTAGATCTAGAATTGACACGTTTATGCGTCGGGCTGTCCAAGGAATTCTGAGCGTTTTTTCCAGCACCACATTTCGAGGGCGTCTGTCCGCTTTCGTTTACTGGCTCGTGTCCATACCGTGTAGAAATATGGGGGAAATCAAAGTCCGGACGACCCTCATCATTGTGGTCTTCATAATGCCTGTGTCGCTGCATATCTTTTGCATTTTACTCGTGGTGGCTTTTGTCACAGGAATTCTTCTTTTCACTTCTATTTCATAACTTACGTCATCACTTATAGACGAGCCTTGGTATTTAAATCGTACACCGTTTCTGAGAGCATTATTTGTTCTTGCAAAGATGTTTGCCATGTCAATCACCATTAGCTTAGTTTTGGCCTTGTTGCAATAGACCAAGTATACGGCTTTCTTTCTCTATTTTAGCAAGGAGGTGGTTCGGTTATAGAATCTAAAATACTTAATCTATATTGTTTCTACTTATGTAAATATTATATTCTCATGAGTGTTTTTGTCATTTTATTTACAGGCAAAACTCAAGCTGTTTCTTCCATGGATCTATTACTCTTACTTCAGCATAGTGTTAAACTTCATTTGTGCCATGCTATATGGCATCTTCAGCTTCACCTACTTTCATGATACCCGTGGATACCTGAGCTTTTCATGGGCCGTCTTTTACCCTGGTGAATAATCCCATTTATTTAATCGTTACTTGTTATTGATATTAGGCATGAATCTGGAGCTAGTGGGACTCTATAAATACGGTATACAATAAATGTTCCGAAGGGGTGTGCAGAGCAAAATTATAAAACATATTTTAATTCAAATGCTATCAAGGATAAAACTACTACAAATCAATTATAAAACTACTAAACTTTAAGTATCTACCCTCGTTTAAGTACAAAAAATCGAAACTGTAAATAATTTTTCGGTATCTATCCCAATGAATTATTATTTTATAATAATTATAATTTCGATGTCCGTTACACATGAAAATTTTTGTGCGATTTTGAGGTACCTTTGTATCGGGTATAATAGCGCGTACCCGAAGGATTTTAACCAGCGATTCCTGAACATATTTGGAGAAAAAATTTAGATTGTCCGACGACATTTTTTTCCAATTAAAATTATTTTTCCTTCACACGCCACAACAGCGTAGGCAGGAGAAGAGCAGAAAAGCAGCGGGTCACTCGATAAGTGTTGCGTCTCTTTCTGGCAGCACGATAAGGTCATTCGTACATGGAGATACTTACACAAACTACGTGACTGTGACGCTAGAAGCCTACAGATGTACCTACTACTCTTTAAGACTGGTGTCCGTACACGGCGCTACCTGAAATATACTGAACTTGATCATTTTTCACGTGTAGCCGTAGAGTTAATACGATTTCAAATGACTAACGATGAGGACTATGTTCTCGTTTATCTTTATTATAAGAATAAAAACCTATTTTTTATTAGTTCTAATAAGTTTTTTTTTATATTTTCCAGCACTCAAATCTTACTTCATACTTGTGGTCTGGAGTCACTACCGTCAATTGCTGGGAGGCGCAGGAATCACTCACACTCTCAATGGAGCTCAGGGCACAGTGTATCCAACCGTTCCCACTGGACAGCAACCTTTACCAAATGCATCTCAGACATATCCAAACGTACAAACGCAATATCCAAATGCCCAAATGCAATATCCAAATCAACCACAGCCTTATCCAAATGTTCAAGCTCAACAAACTTTCTCAAATCCACAACAACCCTATCCAAATCCACAACAACCTTATCCAAATCCACAACAACCTTATCCAAATCCACAACAATCTTATCCAAATCCACAACAACCTTATTCAAATCCACAACAATCTTATCCAAATCCACAACAATCTTATCCAAATCCACAACAACCTTACTCAAATCCACAACAATCTTATCCAAATCCACAACAACCTTATCCAAATCCTCAGCAACTTCCTTCAATGGAAAGCATGGGAAGGGATATTTAAAACAAAGTTTTATAATTTTCAAAAGACCTTTTAATTCTTTGGAAAGGTAAATTCATGGTCTTTTAGAATAATATTTGTATTTACAGTTAACTTACCCGATCATTGTAATACAACAAAAAAATTAATCTATCTCTTATTGCTGGATAAATTTTTCATCACAACACAGGCAATATTTGGAAGTTATAGAAGGTTTTCAAATTTTTTTCGTAATCCAATAATTTTTTACTTTCTTTTTTAAAATTTAAAAATAATAATAATATAGTGTGTTAAGATATGTACTTGACTTTTTGACTAGTGATTTCAGAGTAATGTGGATGTACACGGTGTACCGTGGCAGATTTCGGATTTGTAAATTAAATAAATATAGTATTTATTATCAAATTAAACACACATAATGAGGATTTCATTTTTTTAGATTATGCTGTTTAAATGTTTTCCGTCATGGCGTACACACTTACGGAATCTTTTGATAGTATTCCAAGCGACTGTTTCAAACAGGGATTGGGAAATAGTGCTCACTTCTTGCATGATATTTTATTTTAATTCTAATATGTTCTTTGGACTGCTATCGTACACTTTAGCTTTAAGATATCCCCACAGAAAAAAAGCCCATGGGGGTGTCGGCGGGCCAATTGTCGGCTGATCAATTGTCATGGAACCTAGAAATATACCTATTCATGTAGAATATAGTTGATTCTGAATATACAAGGGTCATCCGTAAAGTAGTACCCATTTAAATTTTTTTTTACTGTTCATTATGTACATGCGCTAGGATAGGCAAAATGCCTACTTCTTGTTTTCTTTCTTTTTCCTTTTCTACCCCTGTTCCAAAGTTCATAAGGTAAGTCACCTGATCTTTCGTTATTACTAACACTTGCATGTGGCGAGCACTTGCATACTGCTCACTAACAACGTATGCGGGGACTTTGGAGGTCTAGAGTCTTGAATCTGAGTAGAGCCGTTTACAAAATTAGAGTCCTTTGAGGCCTTGAAGGGGTAACCATCTGTTACCTATACCAGGGCGGGAAAGAGGGTGGGTCCCCCAAAGCACCCATTTATGCCGTGCGGTCCGCTGGTGAGGAAAATACATCAGCCGCCTAGGTCCGGAGAAACTTCACCCTATACATCCGAGCACTCCTGCTAAATCACCAAACTTTTATGATTACTGTTTCGCAATAATTTCAGTTATCTTATTATTAAATTCTTTACATATTAAACGTAATAAAACACACTGAAATGGGTAGGTATTGGTGCGGCTTTTTTATTTGTGGGGGGGTCGGCAAAATTGGATTTTTACGTGTTGCCACACCAAATGTTGCTAGGCTTTGCATCTCTTATCAAAAAATTTACGTCACGGTATCTTTATCTCTAATAAAATTGTACCTGATTAACTGATTAGAATTTCTGATATATGTACGTTATCCTGGAGTCCAGTACATCATTATTAGTGGTGCGGTCGTATTATGAACTAGAGCCAGTTTTGTAAGAAACTGCTTGAAGTAGTGAATTTGTTTCTTGTGAATATTTGTAAACCAAGGTAAAGATACCGCTATTTTCTTTTTTCATAACAAACCATCGTTTTAACTGGGTGTTCTTCAATACAATAAAAGAACGAATAAACTAGACATATTCCCCCTTACCAACAAATATGTTTTACTCGTAAATTTTAAACAATTAATAAACAACCATTTACAATATACATTACTCTTTGTTTTTTTGTTGTGTAAAACATAAAACACGTGTAAGGCCCGTATATAAAATTTAACGTGAACAAATAAATAATAAAAGGAATTTAACGTCATCAAAATATTGTAATTTAGTATTAAAATTTTGGTCTCATTTTTTACATAATAAATTTACTAATTCCTTAGGTACGTCTATATGCGAATGCACGGAACCTATCCGAGGTTCATGCACCATATGGAGTTACTTGAGGCAACAAATAGATTTAGTTTGGAAACTAGACGTTAAGCAAATCATGCAATTCTTAGTTTTAACATAATCCATAACTATATTGACAGCCCATTGCTCTTGGAATGCTACGGTTTATACGTGCCTGAAAACTTCAGTCGTAGTCGTCGACACGACTTGTTCAAAATACCATACGGCAGAACAGATGTTCTAGCACAGCATAGCATAACAAGAGGAATGGTACTGTTTAACGAAATATCAAAAACACTAGATGTATACAACTCTTTTTAGAGTGGAAGATACTGTCAGTATCGCCCTGGTGTAAGACCACCATTCAGAATTGAAACGTTGCTTGAAATGGCTTTAGCCGTGTTTAGTGAATAGATCTGAATAGCCAGGTACTTCCCCACCTTCCTCTTCCCTATCTCCTTCCCCTCCCCACTACCTTCAGCCTCACAACATACCCCGATTGGGGATGCCATAGTCTCACTGGCTCCAGACGGGAGCAGTTGGGACTCTTGTGCGGTATTAACTGTAAAAAAAAAAAAAAAAAACTCTTCTTTAGATAGCCTTAAGATTTTGTTGTATAATGATCATCTTCTTAGGTGTTAAGATTATCAAAATGAGAAAATTGTACGGTAATTGGATTATTTATCTGTTGTACAATTAAAAAAATAAAAAAATAAATAAATAAATCCAACACAAAGGCCCTATGAGAAACAATTTCCCTAAAGGCCTATGTAATCTTTGGGGATACTGTGTGGGGGGGTCTATTTATGGAAAGGAAGGAAATTCTGGGAAAGAGAGGTAGGTATGACTGGTAGGTAGGAGTCTAGGGGTCAGTGTGTCGACTTATGACGGGTGTCAGACATATGGATCTATTCCTCCCGCTATGCTGCAAGTCGTTGGATCGAGATCAGCTGGGGGGTGAAACAGTCACCCTAAACCAGCCTCTCCTGATCCAGCCCAGCACGCAGCTGGCGGGCAGGCGAATCCTCCGCCAAGACCTGAACACACCTCAATCGATGATCCCGAGCACTCCTGCTAAATTACCAGAGGTAGCGAACCACAGGTTACCCCAGACCAATAGCAGGGGTGTTGGTTATCCAATAAGTGGTTACCGGGGCGGCGATACCTAAGCCCGCCTCCAAAATTGTTATAGATGCTTGAAAATATTAAAGATGCTTTAATTAAATACTGCGAGTAGAACACATCTTGGGCCTTTGCCTTGACAGAGCATTTTTGTTGGGTCTTTTTATAAGCCTAGAAAAGGTAATTTTTCGGGTCTGTATAAATTCTTTGGTGTTTAAAATTTTCTAATTATTTACCTTTCTCAGATTTAACGTTTATTCTGTAATGTGGCCAATAAAACATGCCTTGTGTTAAAATAAAACATGCTTTTTCAGCATATAAAAAGCAGGAAAAAAATCCCCCAGGGCCTCGTCGTCTTCTTTGGGGATGCTTTGTGGAGAGACTTTTTAGGGATAGGAAGGAGAGGAAGTTCTGGGAAGCAGAAGATATGAGGAGTGGGTAGGAACTGAGGGTTATTGTGTCCGAGACTGACGGACGAATGAATGACGTAGACTGACGGACGTATGAATCTGTGAACGAACCCTACCGCTGCGGTGCAAGGCGATGGGTCGAGAGAATCCAGCTGGAGAGTTCTCCCTCAACCAATTTTTCCCGATCAGGTCCACCACGCATTTGTTGGCAAACACTTCCGCTGCCAAGACCTAGGCAAACCTAACCCCAGGGCATCCAGGGAACCCAGGCATCCCCGTTAAGTCACCAAACGTAGCGAGCAGCTTAGGGTAACCTATGGCAGGGGTGTTGGTTATTCTTAGGTAATTAAAGAAATTATTACGAAAATTTGTTAAAAAACAATCTTCTAACGATTTGCAACTACAAAATCGTCAATCAACAAAAGAAAATTATAAATTATATCATGACTAATAAATTATGTGATATTTCCAGCAATATGACACATAATTCACATAATGCACAAGACAGTGGCGTAACTATACCATCTGAGGCCCGTTGCAGATTCATTGGATGAGGCCCTCCAGTTAAAATCGTCACGTTGTAATTGAATTTTAATAAATCACTTCAGAAGTTATTCAACAATTTTACTAATATTGTGTGCATTTTTGTTAAATATTTAATAAATTTCATTTTAAAAAGCACTGGTTTTACATATTTATTATGAAATAACAATTTAATCTTTACAAGATATTTATTAATAAAATTCTTTTCTATAAATAAAAAAGTTTAATAATCAGGCTATAGAATTTTCAATAGACAGAATAGCTAAGTTACGTAGCTTGTCTCGTCTCATTGGTTTTATTAATTTTAGTTTCTAAAATTATCTTTCAGCACCAGCTGTAGTCACAGAAATTGTAACAAATAGCACTAATGCGGTACATACTTCAGGAAAGCTGCACGAAATAAAATGATTCTTTATTATTAATAAATCAGCAAGCTATCTTAAACACGGAGCCTTTTCTATTTTGTCTCTGAAGGTATACCGAAAACTGAGAATTTCCCTGGCAAATGATTCAGATATGTCTTTTTTATATAAATCAACAAATTCTAGAGGTTTTTTGCAAAACAATGAAATTGGAAACAGTTTCATTCATTGGAAGGAAACGCGATTTCAGTTGATTAATAATGAAGTCCAATACTCGATAAAATATGTTCACTTTAAACAAACTTTCCGAATCTTGGAGACGCTCAGCTTCTAGGTAACTTCTGAGCTCGCGGCCTATTGGGCCGGGACCCCGGCCCCCGCGGGGCCCGTGGCATTTTGCCAGCCCCGCCACCCTATAATTACCCCACTGTGCACAGATGTAATCCATCTGTATTAACATGAACTAGATAAGAGCGTGACGAGAAGGACGTATGGACGACATAGATAATACCGCGTAATGCAAATGGTTGAAGATGATCCATCCCAAAATCAATATTGATAATTACTCATAAAATAAGATATCTCAAAATATTTTAATTACTCGTAAACAATAATAAATAAGTAAAGTAATAGTTTTTTTTAATGCGCAAATGCACCAATTTTATATTACGTTCAGAAAAATAATGATATTTGAGAAAGAATATTATTTTAGTAATTTATTTTTGCGGTATTATGCAGTGATCAGGGCTGGGCAGTATTTGAATTACTTGTAATTGAAATACCAATAAAATAATATGTATTTCGTATTTGTATTTCAATTACTTCTTAAATGTATTTTGTAATTGGTATTTCAATAACCTAATGCTGAGGTATTTTGTAATTTGTATTTCAAATACTTTTGGCTTCAAAATACATTTAACGATCTTAATAATGGTAATGAAAAATAAACCTACATAGATAATACACAGGCTAAAAACGCTAGAATCCAGAGCAATATTTTAGAGTTGGCAAACGCTGTACGTCAAAGGAAGTATCTTGTCAATTGTCATTTTCATCGTTTCGCGGTATTTATTCATGAAGACGTGAGTTAATTGATAATGGATGATCAAATTCCATCAAAACCACAAAACTTTACAAGTGGAACGGAGACGAGATGTGTCTTCTGAGCAATATGATTGGTCAATTTTTGCACGTCTCTGCTTCACTCTGCTCAGCATTGCTTCTATGGAAACGCACTTAGATAAAGGCACTTACGACAATGTATTGCAACCAAAAGTTCTACCAAAACCAAACGTATTTTGTAATTTGTATTTGAAATTAAAAAAAAATGGTTAAAATTCTGTATTTTGTATTTTGTATTTCAAATACACGACTTGAAAGTATTTTGTATTTTAAATACATGCGAAAAAGTAATTTGTATTTTAATTACAGCAAAGCTTGTATTTAGCCCAGCCCTGGCAGTGATGCGCTGTCTCCTTCTTTAGCCAACGTTTTGGGCAGTATTAGGTGTCTATCGTCAGGGCAGATGTGTAATCTAAACTCAGAACCATCTCAGATAAGTCATTTCAAAGGCAATAATACAAAAACTTTAGAACGTGAAAGAATAAAACGTATATTTCGTAATGTACAATGCCCAATACATTGCAATTACATTGTATTTTATTTTATTTCATCTTTTTTTATATATTTTATTTTAATTTATTAATTCATATTATATTTTTATTATTATTGGATCAACATCACGGGGTGAGTACCATAAGTAAGGTCCATATTATCATATAATGTTTGAAATTTACATAATATTCTTATGTCCATAAATAAGCGTGTATGTAACCACGGTAAAAAGATACTAACACACGATGGATATACATTAATTATTATTATTTTTTATTTCACAGATCGCACGATGTGGATCAACCGTTTAAGGGTACAATCGTGCTGTTGCGGCACCAACCTGCGCAATGGGACGATGCTCATAGGAACTCTTGATATCGTAAGCCAAATCCTAAAGTTTTTGACATGTTCTCATTTAGCTCAGCATAAAAAATAATCTATTCCCAAAAAATATCTTCCTGCTATAATATTCCCGAGAGCGTGTAGATATTGTTCTGTAGCAATAACTTTACAATCTACACGGCTTGCATGCGCTGGGAATGTATACTACTTCAAACTTAATTCTGTTTCCAATCATTCCATTTTAAAATATATTTAAAAGAAATCAAACTCATTTGATATTAAAATAATTCGTACTATTCATTTCTCTTTTATAGTAATAAATGTACTGTTTTGTTTACGACTTACCATTCCATTATTTATGTGTATATAAACAATATACAGGATGGGGCAGACCAACTTCCTCATGTAGGAACTCAATTAAAATATATAGAAATGCAGATATATTCAATTTTTTGAACAGCATTAATTGCAACACGCGCGCAACATTTTATGTTTAACATTAAGCGCAACATTTTATGTTTATAAAGTTTTAAAAATGATGTAAAGATGGTGTCCATTATTCTCAATACACTTCGTTAACCGAACTCGCCTCACGAAAGAATTCCCCTTGTCACATGTATTTTCTCGAGCAAATAAATCGCTTGGATTAAGTTCCTCACCACAGCCAATTTCCAGGGATGAAATTTTAGTTCTTCGTGAAGGAGCAGACAACCCAATCAGAGCGCTAACGGGACCGCAAAAGAGAAAGCCTTACCATGTAAACATTTTGGGGTGAGCTTGCTGTTCGTGGAAGCCCAGGTATTTTTTTCTTCACATCACCAGTTTTCCTGAAGTTGTTTGCCCATGAAATAATGGACTGCCGGCAAAGAGCACGCCCACGGGGCGCAATATTAGGCGTTGTATGGCGACTAGTGACAAAAGAATGCCTCGACAGCAAAAGCGCGCTCCACCTTCGTCCTCTCCATGATGCTAACTAAAAACTAAACTAAGCGGAGCTATAACATTACGCCCTGCCCTTTCAAATATGTCTATCACCACCCTCTTTGCAGCAATCATCGCTTCAGTGCCCCAAATTCAAATAAGCGAGTTGCTCTGCCCCCCCACACAACAAGAGCCTTTTTTTTATTTTAGAAGACATAAATATTTAAAAAGTAGTAAAATCTAATAAAAAATACTTTGCCAAATCAATATTTTTAGCAAACTAATTCTAAGAAAAAAAAATGGATTTACTGTTCTAAGATAACGTAAAAATGTCCTCTTACAATATCAATTTTATTGTCTATGATGATAATGAGTAATGACATATTTGGGAATGATTGGAAAGAATTCCCCTTGTCTTCTTCAATCAGGCGTAGGTACACTTCAATATTCGTAAAAACTGGTTTCCAACTAAAAAAAATTAAGCCTATGTTATTGTATTATAATAAAATTATTATTCGTTTATTTCTAAATACGCGATAGTTTTTTAAGTACATTAAGTAATTTGGTTAGCGCACACATGACAATTTAGAGAGCAATATATAAAGGAATACCTAGGTACTGAAGATTTAAAGCGACAAAATTAATGTGAAAATCCGCTTCTTTTGCATTCTGGAATTAAATTTCCCACAATTCATCAATTTACGAAATAAATTTAATAATCTTGATAAATTATTTACACACGTGTGCGCTAGCGTTCGGCCAGCCTTCGGATTCGGAATAAGATAAATGACCGCTTAGTTTTTATCCGTTGGAAAAAATTTTTTTTTGTACTTTTGTGTACTTAAAATAACGTCAGAAGTATGGGTTCAGGCTGAGATATTTAATTGAATCAAAATGTGAAATATTTCGTGGTACAAATTTAAAGCTTTTGAGCAAGTTTATATACAGCTTTTTGTATATCACCAAAAAGTTTGTAATTTAAGCTTTATTAAATGCATTTCTTATATTTTATTTTTAAATAATAGTGATTTATAAGCCCCCTTTAAGCAAATAATACTGAAACCAGATTTTGACAAAGTTCAGGTAAACTTTCAACTAGTAGCAGGGTTTGGCCCTGTGGATATTAAAACACCATTATATAAAATAAATCTTTTTTTAATATGTTCTTAAAAAAAAATCCGATTTTTTGCGCAACAGCGTCAAAGTCTCTTCATGATCACAATAAAAACAAAATTTAATACTTATGTATACAAAGATTAACTAAGTACTTACTTTTTTGTCCTCTCTCTCTTTTGTACTAATATTATCTTGTACTTTTGTACAATTATTTGTACTATTTTTTACTTTTTTACAATCACATTATAAACTTGTTGAACTCTTCTGTATAACTTTTCATGATATTGCAATTCATGTATTTTTTATTTATTTTTTCTATGTGTAGGTACTTTTTATCGCTCTGTTAATTTTGCTGAATTCTTTAAAAACTTGCTTTCGAACAAATTATTCATGATCATGTTAATAATAAAATCAACATAGAAAATACCTACACGTTCCTCAATAACTACTTTTAAATTACCTTAAGCACTTTTTTGTTTTACCATTATTTTACTATGTAAACTTATTAACTCCTTTGTACAATTTTCATGATAACGAAACTACATACCTACATATTAAACCTGTTTGTATCCTTAATGTACAGTTTATAATGTTATATACTTCATGCTTACAATAATACTCCTGAATAACATGTGTAACTAATAATGTGATATTGTAAAAGCCTTCAAGGCGTGTATAAATAAATAAAAAATAAAATAAAAAATGGTTTGCCGCTGCTCTTTTTTATCAGAAAATTACCTTGTCGCAGTACTAAAAAAAGATAAATTGTTTTTGAAATGACATAATTTATTAAATAAAAACATGAAACTTAAAGATTGTTTAGTTTTTAATCAGCACACCAATTTTTTTTTTTTATAAGAAACAAAGAACTTACAGATTTGTGAGACGATAATGAGCATTTGCAACCATTGTGGGGCGTGCGCACACAAATTTTATTTGATTGAATTGTGCTATTATTTCACAAAATAATCATCTATATGAAAATGTATTTGTTTCTGTCTATGTATGTATATATGCTATGCGTTGCTAAACCATTCATCCGACTGCGATGAAACTTTGGGGATTTGATGTGCGCATGCCCGTAATTCTTACTATATACAATAGTGAGTCAGGCATCATGACCGATTGCGATGAAACTTTGAGGACTTGGTATGGATGATTTGTAGTAACAAAATACCTGATTTCCGTTCTCGCGAAGGTTTCTGGATTATTACAACCAAATGACAATCCATCTGAAAAGTTTTTTTAATCATTACAAAAACTCTTACAAAACTGTCACAATTTGAGAATGACATTTTGCAAACCATCGATTGTTAAATTAAAATTCAATTTTCGAAAATGTTTAAATTAATGAATTCATGTGTTGTTCGTAATGGTTGTCCGGTTTCATGATGCCTTTGCCCATCTACTAAGCTTGGTGGGCTAGATCGGGAGACAGGATTAAGGTGCGATTCCGTGCCACGCGGCAGTCGGCAGACGGCAGCAGCAGACGTCGACCGCAATGCCGCCGACGGCAGACGGCACTGTCGCGTAGGTTTCAAAGTTGACGGCAGTGACGGCACTGCAATTGCGTCCGCTGCATTGCTGCCAACGGTTGTGTCTTCCGTATAAAATTATGAATAATAAATCCTGCAAGTGTTATTGCAAGAAGAAGAAGACTACGATGATTTATTATTGTATTATTACTCCAGTAGAAAGCCTATACTGCCAATGTACTTAAATAAACTGCAAGAAAGCGCTTATGAAACTATGGTTGAACAACCTTAAAAATTAATAAAGCTAAATTTTACTAACTGGTATCTCCGAGAGTCGCTCTTCGGTCCATTGCATGATATTGCAAAATTATTCCGGTTCCCGCGTTCGCCTGGTTCGGCTTCTTTACATTCCCTCCCGTGTCATTCTAGTCATAACGAATTTAATTTTCTACCAAGTTTTATTATAAAATATAACGTTACTTGTAAATAAATTTGACCGCATAATCAAAAGTTCTTATTGGCAAATTATCCATATACAAACATCTCAGTTTACAGTGCTCGGTAAGGCTGTAAGCTGCAAATCCAAGTCAGAATAAAATACATAATTCACCACCTTTCCAAACTGGTGACCCTGACGGGATCAACTGGTGACCACCTTTCCAAACTGGTGACCCCGACGGGATCAACTAGTCACCACCTTTCCAAACTGGTAACTCCGACGGGATCAACTGGTCACCACCTTTTCAAACTGGTGAACCCGACGTGATCAACTGGCCACCACCTTTTCAAAAAACTTTGATAAAAAGACACCTAAATGAGAGTGAAAACATTTTCAGAAGTTATTGCCGTTTAAATAAAAACCAGTTTAATTTTGTAATCTCTTTAATTTATAATGATCTTGCTCCAAAAACGTCGGAAACTGTCGAAAGTTGACGGCAGTACTATGTTTGCACTCGAGTGCCGTCTGCCGCTACGCGTCAATCATCGACTGCAAGTGCCGCGCGGTGGTGTGTCGGAAACGGTCCAATACAAGTTCATGCGGCACTCTTAAAATGCACGGCGCTGAAAAAGAAGAAGATGGAGAGATATGTAATTACGAATGTTGGACAGAGCGCGCTAATATTTTAATTCGTAAAATAGCAGCGAAAATTGCGAAAAAGCTTAATAAAACATGAATCGTTTAAAATAAAGCAAAAATCTCGTGGGACGTATCTTAAGTATCATTTAAGGAAACATTGTGAATTTTTTCATAAATATAACTTAAAAGAATATATATATATATATATATATATATATATGTATAACGTAAAATAAAAGAAATAGACTTGTTTAAAATAATTTTTGGAACATACTTTGCGATTTTTTTCTATCGAGGGAATTTCATATAATTTGCGTTTCGGCGTGGAACGTATCTAGATATTATCTTCAAAAATAACATATATTTTTTTAAGAGCGTAAAAACTTTAAATGTTTAAGGGAGATATGTAAGAAATACGAATAGTAGACCCTTAAGTAGCGCCGTCTGCCGTCGACGTCTGCTGCTGCCGTCTGCCGACTGCCGCGTGGCACGGAATCGCACCTTAAGAGAGACCTTTTGACTTCTTCAGCCGGACTCTACCGACCCATCGCATCGCCTTACATTGCAGTGGGAGGAATGGATTAATACGTCCGTCCATTGACACTGGACACATTGACCCCCAGATTCCTACTCACATCTCATGCCTTTTCCCTAATAAGACCTTCCACACAGCATTCCCAAAAATGGCAGTGGCCTCCTGTGTGGAGCTAATAAAAACTAACCTTTATTTAATTTTTTATGTACAATCTGAAAGCTTTTTAAATTTATCCTTTCAGATCGGAGCTTTGGCTACAACTGTAGTAGCATCTATCGCCGCAGAAAATTCCAAGTACTATAATTGGTGGAATGATTACTACTTGAAACCCATGAGTGAACTGCGGGATATGTATATCATCGTGGCCGCGTTCAGCACCATTTTGTTGATATTCGACTGTATGCTTTTCTATGGAGTTTCTCAGGCAAGTATTTTAATATATACAAAACATTTATTTATTTAAACCCCCGGCTTTTAAATATAGTGCAAAGTGCAGTACTTATTTTTGTCAAAATACAGGAAATAACATAAAATATAAGAAAACAAAATATAAGAGTTGACACAAAGTAGGTAACATTGAATATATGATAAGTAAAGATAGTGCAATACATGTTTTTGACAAAATACTGGAAATAACATAAAAAATAAGAAAACAAAATATAGCTAACACAAAATATAAGAGTTGATAAAAGTAGGTAGCATAGAATATATGATAAGTAAAAAAAATAAAAGAAGTTTAACAAATTTAATTTGTTATGAAATACATCCATATTGGTAAATATTTGTTACCAAGACTGTGTAAACGCTGTATTGGAGAATGCAAACTATAGTTGGAATGAGATGTGTGTACATGAAATGTTAATATTTGTCTAGTCGTTCGTGTAGGTACATGTAGATTTATTAATAGCAGGAGTTCACAACAGTCGAATTTATAATTTAATAATTTTAATAAAAAGGTTAGGTCGTTAATTTTTCGTCTGTTTTCTAAAGTTGGAATATTTAAAATATTCATTAACGACGGGTAATTTATATTCTCTAAAGGGATGTTAAGTTTAAAATTTACGAAACGTAGAAATATTCTTTGAATTCTTTCAACATTATGAATATGAATGTCGTAGAAGGGCGACCAGACTATGGAGTTATGTTCTATTAGGCTTCTACCAAGAGATGTGTACAATAGTGATTTGTAACGATTCAATGTTTTTAATTGTTATTAATATAAATCCTAATGTTTTCATACCCTTATTTATAGTTTGTTTAATGTGGACCGTGAAGTCTAGTTTCTCATCCAATATTATGCCAAGATCTCGCATTTCCATTACTCTTTCTAAATTTATTTCATTTATTCAATGGTCGAAAAACAGTGATGTTTTTTTTCTGGAAAAGGTCGAAGTTTTGCATTTTTCTACTTTAAAATATAGATTGTTTTGTGAGCACCAGTTATTTAGCATGTCTATATTGGATTCACGAATTTGACAGTGATTAACAAGAGTTATTTCTGTATATAATTTAATGTCATCAGCGAGAAGCAATACCTTGACATCTTTAAAGCAATCGACTATGTCGTTTATAAAAACAAGAAATAAAATTGGGCCAAGACCTATCTTGCGGTACGCCAGTTTAGATATAAAATATTTAATTTTAACAAATAAAGTTCTACCAGATATGTAACTACTTAGCCAGCTTAACATATTTGCTCTGATCCCCAAAGCATGAAGTTTTCGGATCAATATTTTGTGAGACACTTTGTCGAAAGCCTTCGAGAAATCAGTATATATACAGTCAACTTGTTTATTTTTAGAAAAAGACTCCAATATATAGTTTTGAAAGAGTAATAAATTTGTCGTAGTTGATCTACCTCTAATGAAGCCGCGTTGTTTGTCATTTATTACCTCTGTTAATGTGGGATATATTTCATCAAGAACTAGAGATTCAAAGATTTTGGGTAATACAGATTGTATGCATATCGGTCGATAGTTTGAAATATCGGTCTCATCACCTTTTTAAATATTGGGATAATATAGCTCGATTTCCAGTGGACAGGAAAATATACAGAAGATATAGTTATATAGTAGGTTAAAGAGAATGGTGAGTGGTTTGGACAAAATTGGAGGGATGGTGTCCGGGCCTGCAGATTTGTTAACGTCTAAGGAACAAAGTTTTTTTGCAGGATTCTTCCGTTATGTAGCAGTCTGTTAAGGGTGTGGTTTTTTTAAATGTGTATGAAGGATTTTTTTCTTCTGGTGTTTCATCATCGTAAACATTTTAAAAGAAAGCTGAGAAAAGATATCCTGTGTGTTGGCAAATTTGTTGTCTATGTGCATTTGAGGTGGATAGTCTGTGCAGTCGTTGTTTATTGTTTTGATAAATTTCCAGAAATTGTTCGAGTACAAGGCTGTGTTCTCGATATAATTTATATATGTTTTATAACAGATAATAGAGAGATCTTTGCTTTTTTTCTCGTTTCACTAAAAATATACAGATAGAGTTCCAGCGTAGCGATAGTTGCGTCATTGACGCTGTTTCACTGAAGCTGAAGACATTTTCTTCGCCACAGGTGATGATTTTAAGAGAGTGAAATTCTTCATCTTCTTTATTAATTATTTCACTAACCGCCGCACTTGTAGGCACAGATTATATAAATTACTAACAAGAAACAACTATTTACGTGCACAAAATAGGTTATTAGGTTCTTTGTTTGGATAAACTAAGTAATTTTTGCGTATTTAGTTTGAAACTCAAATCCATTAAAAAAATAAAATGGTGGTAAGGGGATCGTTTTATACAGGAAATTTTGAACTTTGATTGAATAAAAATGGAATTTTAATGCATCTTTTACCTGGGTTCCATGGCAACTCAGAATCAAGTCAACTCAACACCTCTTTGAAAACTCGTTAAAAGCTAGGAAAAAAATAACTGTAACATAGCTAATATTCTAACCAAATGTAGTTTACATGCAACCAATTTTTTTCCGTCACTTTTAATGACTTATCAAAGGAGGTGTTGAGTTGAATTCATTCTGAGCTGTCCGGTCACTCTTTTACCATCTATCCAAACGTAAGTAGGGAAGAGGAATGCGGAGGCACAAACATGGGAAATATATGGCGAGCGAAATGCTGAAATAGGCCAAAACCAAATTATCTTTTGTAGCCAAGTCTGTTGGCCCCATAAAACATATTAGCCCGGTCAAATAACGATAGTTTAATTGTTTTGCCTTTAATAACTAGCGGCTCTGGAAATTTCGTTTTGCCTCCGTTTGCGTAGCATTATGGAATTTACGCAAGTCGATGTGGCAAGAGACAACTGTGATTTGTATGAAATACTCTTCTATCACGAGGATTTACAGCTCTGTAACGTAATTCCTACCACAAAAAATATAAACAAATATTTTTTTAAACGCACACAGTCGTTACGTCTTAAGTACAGTAGATTTTAAAGTAGTTATACAATAATAATTATTATTGTATAACTACTTTAATTATTCTGGTTATTCTGTTGAAGAAAAAAAAACAAAATTTATGACATTTTCAGTTGAAGTTTCAAACCAAACATAAAAATATGGTTCTTTATAAAGTATGACTCTACGGATTCATCCTGATATGCACAACTGCACATGTTCAGCTTCTTCTGATGGAGGGGGAGGACAGTCGAGGGCACCCACCACTTTCCCGAACCGTTTTAAGGACCAGATTGGTCCCTCTATCGGTTCTCACATCAAGACTCTATATTTATTTTTTTAAACGAAGCTACTTTGAAATGATTCTAAAAGCCCCCGACTGTCCCTACACGGCACAACATACAATTATACATACCAAAAAAAATTTTAAGTGTTCTCATCCGAGGCAGTTTGTTCCCGTTCTTGAAGCTAGCGGAGAGACAGCATTTATAGAGGAATATAAATTAGAAAGAAAAAGCAATTGAAACATGTTCCACGGCAGCCACAACACAAGAGCAGCATCGAGAGCTTCTGGCAAGCCACAGGCAGTCCTGAGGATAGACAGTGAGTAGTGGAAGGAAAGTTGGCCCTTCAAACCCTTCACACCGTCCCTGGCAGCACAGGGGCCAGACGTGACCCCTATGAAGATGGTGGGATAGTGGAGAAGAGACTTCTGAAGAACCCAGGGGACTAAGTAACTCACTCCAGCCGACAGGACCACAAGAGAACTGGAGATCAGGGTCGAAAGGAACCCACCTCTCACTGCTGCTGCTACATCAGGGGTGGCGCAGTGACAGTGCGGGGGAGGACAGTGGAGACCCGTTGGTCTGCGAGCCAGCCTTGGGCCTCAGGCGTCGCCCTGTGAACCCCATTAATACATATGGGGAATGAACAGAGCGGGCACTCGTTAACCACCTTTTCGGTAGAAACTTGAATGGCAATCGGATGATATGCCCAAACCCAACTCATTCACTGCACCACTGAGAGGCAGTCTAGGTTTTTACTGCTTAGTAAATAGGATATCCAGCAATAGGATAATATGCTACCACAGGCGTTGAACCCTGATGCAGAATTGGGGCCTAAGCAAGTTTAAAATACATAATCTATATTCCTTCATCTTCTTACGTCGGTTCCTTATTGCTGAGGATCGTGACCTCTACTCCAATTTCCATGGTGGACAAGGCTCCTCCACTCCCCGTGGGTCTGCACTGCTTGCAGAGCTGTGGACACTGACGTAGAAGACAATTTGGTTACTCCAGCGCATTGGCGACTTTCCTCTGCCTCTTCTGCATTCTACTTTGCCAGTGGCTACGAGTTTCTCCAAATTAGAGTCCTCGGTTTGGCGAGCAACATGTACAAAGAATCTTAAAATATATATAGTAGATACGTAGTTGAGAGCCTGTTGTGGATGCCTAGCCCTTCCAGAATGGACACATTAGTGCGTCGGGTCAGGGAATTCTGAGCGTTTTTCTACAGCACCACATTCTGAGGGAGTTTATCCGTTTTCGTTCACTGGCTTTAAGTGTCCACACTAGTTTAGAAATATGGGGAAAATCAAAGTCCGGACGAGTCTCATCATTGTGGTCTTCGTTACGCCTCTGTCCCTCCATATCTTTTTCATTTTTTCATGGCGGCTTTTATTACGCGAATACTTCTTTACACTTCTGTTTCCATAACTTACGTCGTAACTTACAGGCGAACCGAGGTATGTGAAACCGTTCACCGTTTCTGAGATTGTTTGCCACGTCGATCACCAGTTTTAGTTTGGTTGTTACATTGTTGTTCAGTAGACCGAGATTACGGCTTTTCTTCTGTTTTAGCAAGGAGTTAGTTCGGTTGGGTTATATCATATTATTGAATCTAAAGATGAATCTAATGATGTAAATATTATATTCACATGCATGTTTTTGTGATTTCATTTTCAGGCAAAACCCAGAATGATTCTTCCATGGATATTTTATGCTTTCGTCAGTATACTGTTGAACTTCATTTGTGCAATCATTTATGGCGTCTACAGCTTCTCCTACTATTACGATTCCCCTGGATACCTGAGCATTGTATGGGCCATCTTTTACCCTGGTGAATAATCCTATTTATTTAATTGTTACTTGTTATTGATATTAGGCACGAATTCCAATTCCCAGAGCTAGTGTGACTCTAGCTCCAAATGGAGAAGGCCTCAAGGAAGTTAGAATAATGGCCAAGAATTTTTCATGTCAAACAATTAACACCCCGAAGTTTGGACCCCGATATACTTATTTACAGCATGCAGTTGATCTATTATTAATTCTGATTAGATTTTTTTTTATTTTCCAGCACTCAAAATATACTTTGTTTTGGTGGTCTGGAGTTACTACCATCAAATGCTGGGAGTCCCAGGAACCACTCTAAACAACGGAGTTCAAGTCACAATGTATCCAACAGTTCCCATTGGACAGCAGCCTTTCCCTCAGAATGCACCTCAGACATATCCATACGTGCAAACACAATATCCAAATGTCCAAATGCAATATCCAAATCAACCACCGCCTTATCCAAATGCCCAACAGCCATATCCAAATGTTCCAGTTCAACAAAATTTCCCAAATCCACAACAACCTTATCCAAATCCACAACAAACTTATCCAAATCCCCAGCCACTTCCTTCAATGGAAAGCATGAAAAGGGATATATAAAACAAAGTTTAATCATCTTCCAAAGACTTACAATTTTTTTTAATAATATTTGTATTGTCTATAAAATTATTCAATACATAGATCTATTGTAATATAACAAATTAAATTATATAATATACTAGCTGGTTCCCGGCGTGCGTTGCAATGTCGTATTTAAAGAAATAAATTGTTTCTCCCTGCATGTCCTTTTCCGTGCGTCCCCGTTCCCTCCCGCGTCCCCCTCCCCTTCCGCGTACCCCTTACACCTTCCCAGCCTTCCCTCTCCCCTCTCCCGCTCCACCGTCCCGCCAACCCTCATCTCACGTTCCATATATTCAGTCACAGTACATTCAGTTTTCAAACATCTCGCGTGCTACCTATAACAATATTTTTACTTCCAATTGTTCATTTTTATGCCTCACAAATATTAATTTATGTATTTTATAAGAACAATCAATCAAATTTGGTACCTAACATAGGTAACTATTTTTTAGCTTTAGCTACCCCAACCTGTGTTTGCTTTTGATGTATTTAATACGACTTTAAAATTATATTTTAATAAGGAACTCCAGTGAAAAATATTATGGCTTTAAAATATATGTACCTATTCATATAGATCAACAAACGCTGTTTCTGAATATATAAGTTTTATTATTATATGTTGTTATGCGTAGTAATAATAAATGATGATTTAAAAGTTAATAAAACAGCGTCATGTTGGCATCTCTCCATTGGCTGTTTCTAGCGTCACGTCGGATTCCTCGCTGAAAATTTTATATTTTGTTGTTAGAATTTGTGAATCTAACAAATTCACTGTTTTTGAATTCATATCAAAATGATTTACTGATTTTGAAAGCAGATAAAAGACTCTTTTTGATTTTTCATTAATTAAGAACCTTCTACCACTGCTATGTGTTATTTTCTCTTTCTCATTATGTCGTTTTTCTTTTTTAATCAATTTCTCCGTTGATCATTATCCTATGATTTCCATATTTTTCCTACATATAATCTGTGTTTTTTATCTTTTCTTTAACAATTTTTTTTCCTACTATTTTCTTTAATCATCTTTGTTCTTCTGTATAGATTCTGCCCTTGCTGTGTGTTATTTTCTTTCTCATTTTGTCGTTTTTCTTTTATGATCATTTTTATCTTTGAACATTTATCTTACGCTTTCGTCCAATTTTCGTATTCTTTCCTACATACTTTAATTTAATTTATTTAACATTTATCGTATTATATAATACCCTTGTCAGATGCCAACTAGAATATAACTCTACGTTATGGTCTCCATTTTACAATGTTCATTCGGACAGCTTTTCCGTAAAGATTCAACATAAATTCCTGAGATTTATAAACTATAAATTGCATATAACGTACAAAATATTGATTATAATTACCTACTGGATAAAATGTCCCTATTAAAACTTTCAGAAAGAAGAATTAACACAGATTTAATATTATTACATAAAATACTGCATTACAAAAGTGACTGTCTTGAATTACTTCAATTAATCAACATCCACATTTCCGAGATCTTGCCGACATTTACTACCCCTTTACTTTAACAACACCGGGACACTCTCTTTCCAAAATTCCCCGATTTCGAGACTTCACAATCTCGGAAATAAATATTCTGATCTAGGAGATATATTTCACCTTAAGAATATCCAGTATAAATATTGTTTATTCCAATTCTTTTATAAATCTAGACACAAATAGTCGTGAATAATTTCTGCAATTTTTGTTTATTTTGAATATCTTTTTATGTGTGACTTCTTATCATTTTTACCAATGTATTTTATTTTGTATATATGCTATTGTTGTTACATTTTTTATTTATTTATTTTTATTTATTTTTTTTTATTTTAACTTTATGAGTAAAACCTCAGATTGTAATATTTAATTAAATGAAGGCAATATAAGCGAAACTCAATCGAAAATCTGAAAACAGAAAAACCAGAAAAAGATTTTGACACCTCTGGGACTCGAACCCAGGACCTCTCGCTTTCCGGGCGAACGCGCTAACCACTGCAGTGGTTAGAGATGTCGTGGCAAGAGGTGTCAATATCTTTTTCTGATTTTTCTGTTTTCAGATTTTCGATTGAGTTTCGCTTATATTGCCTTCATTTAATTAAATATTACATTTTTTCATTATATTATATTTTCTTTTTGTTTTAGTTTTAAAGTATTTAAAAGTACTGTGATACTTGACTTATAAACAAATAATATAAAAGCCCATTAGGGCGTGTAATAAATAAATAATTTAATCTGTGTTTTTTTAATATATGTAAAGAAAAAATGATTTTCTTTAATTTAAAGCGATGCCGATCTTGACTCGTCATTGTGACTGTATGTATCATAGACTGTCGACTCGATATTTTATAATCTATTGATAATTAAAACTACAGTAAAAATAATCTATGAGCTATGATAAAGCAAACCGATAAAATTAATTTCAATAATTAAAAGTAATTACTATCGTGATTGTGATTAAGGAATCGACATTACAATTAATAACATTAAATGTCGTTTCTTTTCTTTCAGGTAATGTTTTGTTACTAGATACTTTTCTTTATGTAAATTTTGTGAGATTAATAAAATAAACCTCCATCTTTCCTTAGAGAGAAACTCAATTGTGTTTTAATTGATTGTGTCGTCCAAATCATAAAGAAAATATCATTATTATTTTAATAAAACAAATATTAAACTTATCTCCACTTTAATTTATTGACCGTAACCGGTTTCGGCTCGTTAAAGCCATCTTCAGACTGGTACAAATCATTCCTAGCCTACGGTTTATATACATAAAATATGGGGGGGGATAGTGTTTTTTTATCTACCAACTCCACTTTATGTTTTTTTTAATCATCTATGTCTTTCTATATATAATATGAATTTTATGTGGAAACTTCCCTGGATCATGAAATCATGTAATTATTTTAGTAAAATATGTATAACTGTTTGTTTCCCTAATAAACTAAAATAAAAATTGAGTGGGAGGGTGCAATCTTCACTCATGTACGGAATAATAGGATGGGGTGGTGCGCTTGATGCTTTTATAAAATCTTTACCAAAAACTCAAAATTATATTATCAAAGTTATGTATAATATACGTAAAGAATCTAAACTATTCAATTTCCGTAAACTATTTATACTGCAAACTATGAAATATATCTATAAAAACAATAAAAAAAATCTTAAAAAATGAAAACCAAATCAACATTAGAATTAATAATGTATTTATTATTTCTAATGTTGATCCCAGTTCTAATTTTCCCCCCAAACGAATATCAAATAAATGCATACACACAGCGGTTTCATTAGACCTCGTACTTTCAATCTTTTACTGAAAAATATTCAAGTGACAACTAAACTTCTTCAATACTTAAGAGTTAAAATTATGGCTTAACCAAACAGATGTTGAAACTTTATTTATTTAATTTATATCAATTTTTTGTTTCTCACAAACTTCACGATTTTCATAATTTTGTTTATACCAAATGTGAAATTGGGAAAAATAAAGGAAAAAAAATTATAATTTTTTTTTTTTTAAATGTAATGTTTATCTTTATTTTATTAATAATTTTTAAAAAATAATTATAATTAAAATTAAAAAGCTTTTGCACTTTGTTCCACTGATTTATTTTCACCAGGACCGGTTTCATCCTACTATGGACATTTTCAGACTGGTAATTGAATTTCTTATGCTACGGTATTCGTACAAACTTAGGCAGGAGTATACAACATTCTTCTTCTTTCGTACGGTGGGGGGTCAGAGGGGGACATCTAGGTCTGCGAGCCAGTCTAGGGCCTCAGGCGTTGCCCTGTGGACCTCATCAATCCCGCCGGGGAATGAATGTTCGGTGGTCTGCACCTCACCGCATTCACACATCTCCGACTCTTTAAGGCCCCATTTATACATCACACGGGCACAACGGCTATGGGAGCACCTTATCCTATTGATGGCGGACCAGAGTTTGCGAGGCAATGAGAACCCAGGCTGTCTATCAGTGGGGTCTTGTACGAGATAGGCATTTTTCACCTTAGCCGATTGCCACTCAAGCTTCCACCTATCTTCTGGGGTGAGAGGTGAATGGAGGAGTCTTTCTCCTTCTGTCCAGGAGGGTTTTCGGGACTTCAAACGGCATGCCGGGTGAGAGACGACATCATTGTGCAAAGGTATTGCGCTTTTTTGCGGCGCCTTCTTGTACTCCCTTAGTGAGAACACAACATTGTCTCTATATATTGTCTCATTGTCTCTTGTCAGGTTTTCCTAGTGAGGTGTTCACGAAACATACAACAATACCTATCCACAGTTTCACCTTCACAAACCTACCTTACACCCAACAATAAAATTACAAAATATATTATGTAAAAATGTTTTCGAAATTGATCTATAGGTAAATACTGTAATATATAGAAATAAATAAATAAATAAATATAATTAATGTTTCTATTTTGTTAATTTAAGGCATTATAAGTTATTTTGTTAATTTAAGGTACATATAGGTAATTATAAAGTTTATTATTAAACTTATGAATGATGTTACATAGAAATAGGTATTTTTAATTCATGATTATATACGAATTCATATAATTGAAAAGGTTTGTGATTACTGATATTTTATTTGGTAATGGTGGGATATTCCCTCCTTGTTGCTTAGGGCTTAATTGACAAATATTGATAGCACTATGTTAATTATTATTTTTAGGGTTCTCCGTATATTTGGGCTATTACGTTTTTAAATTACATACTTAAATTACACCACTGCTCTCTGAAGTAAAATTATTCTAAGTGGATAATATATTAATGGTAATTGAGCATTATGTTCCAACTGTTTATTCATGACAAGTTTGTATAAATGCCGTAGCATAAAAATTTCAACTACCAGTCTGAAAATGTCCGTAGTAGGATGAAAAAGGTCCTGGTGAAAATAAATAAGTGGAACAAAGTGCAAAAGTTTTTTTTAATTTCAATTCCATTACGATGGAATTCCACAACATATGAACAGTCCAAAAACTAGACTCATTAAAGTAATAATTGTTTTATGTTTTTTTATTGAGTCTAAAAGAAAGGTCATTTGGATTCCGCATAAAGTCCTCATTTCTCAAATATGATTGCCCTATTTGTAAGGATTGCTTTGAACCCTCCAAGGCTCTAGTGCAGTGTTCCGCAAACTTTTTGTGATCAAGGTACACCTATCAAAACAAAATTTTTTAGAGGTACACGAAAGAAAAAAAAAATTATATAATATTTATTATAAAAATTTATATAATATGGAAATATGTTTAATGAGCAATGTGAGCCTGCTTAACTTAGCACAGGCGATCAAAATTTTGAGCAAAATATGATGCTTCTCTCATCTCTTCGTCGATCGTCCTCAGGCGTTCGCTTTTTTTATATCGTATTTATTCTTCCTGCTCATTTATCGGTAAGTGTCCAAGGAAAATGCTATCTGAGAATGGATTTCGAACCCAGTCCATAGGTTGCAGGTTACACTTAGGAAAATAAGAGTCCATTTTTTCTGCTGTGTTTCACTAGCCTGTGCTTCGAGTGTTTCACTATCAAAGCCTGCACTTTTTTTATTGAATCGGCAGCCATGACATTTGGGAACATTTCATTACTACATACCATGGGGCGTGGCTGATCCATAACGACAACTTAGCGCGAAAGCTTTCAATCTTATCCGATGACGTTAAAGTATTAGAATTCTTGCCTTGCTTCTTGGTTGAGCTCATTTAAATGAGCGAATATGTCCGACTGGCCTATTTCATTACCGATCCGATAGTTGGATCGCCTAAGCTGGTGCAGCGTCACAATGTTACTTTGTTACAATGTAGCATTGCAGTGAGGCACACCAGCTAACGACCACGGTACACCACTGTGCCGCGGCACACACTTTGCGGAACACTGCTCTAGTGAACCACATTATAGGCATCTACTCGCGAACTAGTCCTATTAAAATAGAGTTCATACATCAAATATGCACAATATGTAAAAGGTAAAATCATTAAAGGCTACCAAAATAAATACAAGGTGGTACATTTTTTAATAGCACATATGAATCGTTGAGCTCCAAAACCTGCTCTAATGGATTTTCTTACTTTCGAGTAAATCAAGAAAAACGTGTATTGTAATAAATCAAGAAAAGCATAGTAAGCTGAAGAGTTTTCATGATTACAGTTATTTTATTTTTTACACTTTAGAACGATCTTGTAATAACTTGATAGGATTGTTAGTTTATATTTAAATGTATTTATTTATTATTATTATACGCCCATAGGGGCTTTGACATAGATTATAAAATAATATTTAAGATATCGAGGATTACACGTACATAGAATTTATATCAATATATTTGACAATAACATAAAATAAAATATAATATAACACATTACAATAACATATCAAATCGTTAAAAATATTATACCCACGTTACAATAATTTGTAGGATTCCACAAAGTGTTGTTTTAAATTGCATTTTAGATCATAAAGGGAATCGGCGAATAAATCTAAAATACCATCAAACTTGTTGCCTAAATCATGCATCCTATTGGTAAGTGAATGTGATTGATAGTTGGTTGTGTATGTTTTGCAAAAGAATTTTATATTTTGTGTAGTATTCCTTGTCGGTACATGGAATTTAATAATAGAAACAATGGCAGGGCTGTCAATTAGGTTGTTCATGACTCTGTATAATAAAATTAGGCCTTAAATGATTCTTCTGTCAGACAGCGTAATTAAATTGAGTCGATTCATCAAACTTAAATAATTAATGTTTTCTATTGGAATTTTGAGTTTGAAATTTAAGTACCTAAGAAATTTGTGTTGAACCCCTTCTATTTTGTTAGTGTACTTTATAGAAAGGCGACCAAATAGGTGAATTATATTCCACTTGACTTCTAACTAATGTAATGTAGAGTGTTTTCATGCAATCCAAGGACTTAAAATCAGTTAAGGTTCTACAAAGGAAGCCAAGAATCTTTAAAGCCTTGTTAGTTATGTCTATATTTTTTTATTTAACTTAAAAATGGTACATATTATAGTAGTACTGATCTTCCATTAAAAGCATTTGCTTGTGAATGTTAAGTTTGAATCGAATATAACTCACAAGTCGCGAATTTGTGATACTGGTCTTAATTTAACATTATTTGAAAAATATTCATGTAAGATATGAGAATGGGTTCTGGAAAATCAATTGTTTTACATCTTACACCCGTGAAAACCTTAACCATAACATATTTAAAATGTTATGTATATTTCGTGTTTTAATTATTAAAGGCCCATATTTAAACCCTATTTATAAAGAAACTAGAAGATTTTTAGAAAAATAACAACGGCATCGCATTTTTTGTGAAAAACCACATCAGACGGCATTCATACCTAATTTTTGACCAAAATTCACTAGGGCGGATATTGGAACTCAACGGTTCATTTCGTCTAAGTTTTTTTTTTACATGAGCTCCACACAGGAGGCCACTTGGGATGACCTATGCAGAGGTGTTGGTTATCCAATAAAGGTTCCCGGGGCGGCGGTACTCATTCCCGCCTCCCAAATTGAGGATCAGTGTGTCCAGGAGCGACAGGCGTATGAATCTATCCCTCCCTATTACTATTCTCTCCTTGTCCGGCCTGCCACGCAGTTGGTGGGAAGATGCATCAGCCGCCAAGGTCCGGACAAACTTCACCCTATTAAACCCTATCAAACTTCACCCTGCCAAGTCACCAAACTTGCGTGATTACTGTTTCGCAATACATTCAGTTACCTTATTATGAAATTCTTTACATAAAACGAAATAAAACACACTGAAATGGATATTGGTGCGGCTTTTTATTTGTGAGGGAGTTGGCAAAATTGCATGTTCACATATTGCCACATCAAATATTGCCAGGCTTTGCATCTCTTATCGAAAAATTTACGACGCGGTATCTCCAGTAAAATTGTACCTGATTAACTGATTAGAAGATATTCGGGAATCCAGAACATCATTATTAGCGTTGCAGTCGTACAGTGAACTAGTGCAAGTTTTGTAAGAAGCTGCCTGAAGTGGTGGATTCGTTTCTTGTGAATATTTGGAAACCAAGGTAAAGATACCGCTATTTTCTTTTTAATAATAAAATATCGTTTTTACTAGGTGTTCTACAGATTAATAAAATAGACATATTCCCCCTCATACTAACAAATGAGTTTTAATCGTAAACAATTAAGAAACAACCATTAACTTTTCATTACTCGTTGTTTATCAGTTGTTTAAAATTCAAAACATGTATATTAGTAAAGCTCGTGTATAAAATTTATCTAGAATAACTAATTATAAAGGGGATTTAACGTCATCAAAATATTGTGTTTTTAGTTTTAAAATGTTGATCTCCAATTTTTTGCATTTTTGCCCACACAAAGGCCCTAAGAGAAACAATTTCCCTAATGGCCTATGTCGTCTATGGGGATGTATGTCACATACTGTGTGTAGGTTCTATTTATGGAAAGGAAGGAAATTCTGGGTAAGAGAGGTAGGTATGACTGGTAGGTAGGAATCTAAGGGTCAGTTTGTCGACTTATGACGGGTGTCAGAATTATGAATCCATTCCTCCCGCTGCTGTGCAAGATCGAGATCAGCTGGAGGCGTGGAACGGTCTCCCTAAACCGACCTCTCCCGATCCGGCCCAGCAAGCAGCTGGGGGGCAGGTGATTCCTCCGCCAAGACCAGAACATACCTCACCCGACGATCTCGGGCACTCCTGCTAAATTGTCAAAAGTAGCGAACCACAGGTTACCCCAGACCTATGGGAGAGGTGTTGGTTATCCAATAAGTGTTTCCCGGGGTGGCAAAAATCCCAAACCCGCCTTCCAAATTGTTATACATATGCTTGAAAATAGTAGAGATTCTTAAAATAAATACTGCCAGTAGAACACACCTTGTTCCTTTGCTTGAGCCCGAGCATTTTTTTAGGGAAAGGAGGGAGAGGAAGTTCTGGGAAGGAAGAAGATATCATTGTGTCCGAGAGTGACGGATGTATGAATCTATCCTTCCCTTTGCGGTGCAAGGCGATAGGTCGAGAGAGTCCGGCTGGAGAATTCAAAAGGTCTCCCTCAACCAGTCGCTCCCGATCCGGCCCGCCGCGCAGTAGATAGGCAAACGCATCCGCCACCAAGACCTAGATAAACCTCACCACATGAACCCGGGCATTCTTTTAAAAACACCAAACGTAGCGAACTGGTTGGGGTGACGTATGGCGGAAGTGTTGGTTATCTTAGATAAATAAAGAAATTCTTACGAAAAAGTTATAAAAAACAATCAACAATGGAAAGTTATAAATAACATGATGATTAACGACTAATAAATTAATGCGACATTTCCAGCAATATAACACATAATTCACATAAGTACAGATGGATTAACTTCATAATATAACATGAACTAGATAACAGCGTAACTTTAAGGGGGTATTTCAGCATCCTCATGATAGCTTATCCATACGATAACGAATTTTAAAAAATAAACAAATAAATACTCACAACAGGTAGAAAAACTCGGCTAACTCATCCTATATATAGCAACTATTCATAGGTTCAAGTATCGAATAGTAAACTCGGATTTTTTAAATAAATACACCGTGTTATTAATCGAAAATTAAAGTAATCGTATAGACAATCTATGAGGAGGATGGTGAAATACCCCCTTATTAAAGTTACGCTGTTATCTAATTACTAGTTGTTAGGTTTATTTCCTAGTCAGGTATTTTTATAATGGATCCTTCTGTAGATTTCAAACACTTTGGTTTTTTAGTCGAGTCATTAATTTTTCACAATAACTTTAAGACAATTTATATTAAATCAAAACAACACTGGTAACATTTCGCATTTTTAAGATACTGCCCGGTCCCCAACCTTAAGGGGGTATTTCACCATCCACCTTATAGGTTATCATTACGATAACGTACATTTTCGATTAATTAAAAACGATTTATTTATTTAAAAAGTCTGAGTTTGCTATTCGGTACTTGAACCTACGAATAGTGGCTATATATAGGATAAGTGAGCCGAGGTTTTCACCAGTTGCAAGCATTGATTTGTTTATTTATTAATATTCGTTATGTGTATGGATAAGCTATGAGGAGGATGGTGAAATACCCCCTAAGTCTTTTAATAAGATCTTTTTACAAAAGCAGGAATAATAAAAGAGAGATAATAACTAAAAACAGCATTTTTATTATAAAAATCATAGATCCCCACCCTGATAGCCAATAATCTGTCGGCATAGCATTAAAATATTGTTACTAGGAGACCTGCGACGGCAGAGTTGGAAATGGGTTTTCAATGGGTAATTAACTTAATTAAGTATGACAAGGACTTCCCCACCTTCCTCTTCCCTATCTCCATCCCCTCCCCACTACCTTCAGCCTCACAACATACCCCGATTGGGGATGCCATAGTCGCCATATGACGCGTACAGCACCTGCGAAGCATTATACTCCTATCAGGGCTCCTATTGGTTGACATGTAAAACGGAAACGACGCGAGGTCTGCGCTCATTGGCCAGCTCACTGCGCTTTGATTATGACCTCACTTTTTAAGGCTCCTTGGTTCTTCATAGTTTGAGATTGTTTTGGTAAAGTTTCGCTTCTGTCGTGTGTTTAACTGCACTCAATTTTTTTTTTTAAATACGCAAATATACCAATTTTATATTGTGTTGAGAAAAAAAATGATTTTTTGACAAAGAATATTATTTAAGTGATTTATTTTTGCGGTATTGCGCAGTGATGCGCTATCTCTTTCTTTACCCAACGATTGATTCGGACATTGGAGGTTATCCACCACTTGCCCGCCCTGTTATAAGTAACAGTTGTTTACTCCTTCAAGGCTCTCGCAAGGGCGCTAAATTTTGTGAATGAATGAATCTACATTTTATTGTGAACGAATCTAGACCTCCAGTGTCCCTGCATACGTTGTTAGTAAGCAGTATGCAAGTGCTTGACGAGAAATACAAGATACAAAAAGGGTTAGTATGACTACGTATAGACAAGATTGACAAGACAGATTGGTGACAGTCCACGAGGCGGCAACCAATTGTACGATTCGGTCAGCATTACAGTAATCGAAGATGTTTTTTTTTGCATTTTCTAGATTCTTATACGCCTTGAAAAGGGGATTTTTTTAAATTACTGAATTAAAACTACTGTTCTTTATACAAATAGAACGGCCTTATTTGCGCCTCACAATTTTAACCTCATGTGAGTATTCAAAATATTACCTGGCTATTATAGACGTAGAGGTCTTCTTGTTTCATCGGTAGGGAAAAATTGTTATCTAAAAATCCTACTTAAATTGCATGTTTTCATCAACATCAATCTTCATCATCAGCACCAGCCGGTGGCTATTTACACATACGTGTTTGAAGTTTGTTTAAAAGCTACTTTTGTGAATGAACCGAATTCAAGCAAGTAGCCAATAATATCAAAGAATGGCGCCACTTACATTAACAGATCGCATAGTACTTATACTTTCGATTTGTAGCTTCGTGAATCTTTCCGAGAATGGAGAGATTGATGATGATATGATCATTATTGTAACTGGCAGTTGTGAATAAAAATACCTCGGGTATGTTTATTTTATATGACGTCATTGCACTTTCTCGAATGTGTCGTCTGTATAATATCATTAAATGTGACCGTATGGAGATCTGCGCAAACAATCTCAAAAAACAAATTATCAAACATATTTCAAATGTTTGATAATGCAAACATATTTCAAAAAACAAATGATCAAACTTCTACCATGACGCTTCGTGGAGAACAGTTATGCAGCTGCTTTATTTTCATACCCTTTCTTTCTTCCTTTCTTTTTTCTTTTTCTTTGCAGGTTGTGTAGGTACATTATTTGACACTACTGTGTTTTATATTTCATTTTGACTATCATTATTTCTGTTATCACTACAAGCATTTCCGTCTAGTAACAACTAAACATTGATTTTTCATGCTGTGAACAGGAGTGTTAATATCTATGTACATCCCAACGGCAATTCTATTACTGTAATAATTGTTAACAATCTGTAAATGTTTCAAACAATAAATAAATAAATTGCCTGTCGCGGTTTTTTGTCGCGGTGACTAGCTGTCACTGGATCCGAGGAACCGGCTATTTGTGAAACCGGTTCCAATCGAATTTATAAACCGATCACTCACACTTTAACTGGGCGAAGCCGAACCAAAGCCGCCCGCAGGACCTAGCAGCAAAAACCTGCGGAGCGAGTTTTTAATTGCCACTCATACTTAACGTTTGAAAATACATAATATTATTGCATCCATAAAAATGCGTGTTTGTAATCATGATAGAAAGATACTTTGCTCTTAACAACACAAGGTGGACATATGTTTTTTTATTATTGTTTTTTATTTCACAGATCGCACGATGGGAATCACCTTAAGGGTGCAATCGTGCTGTTGCGGCACTAACCTACACACTGGGACGACGATCATAGGAACTGTTGATTTCGTAAGCCAAATCCTTATAATTTTGACATGTTTTCATTAAAATAATCCATTCCTAAAAAATAACTTTCCGCTATAATATTTCCGACAGCGTGTAAATATTGTTATGCAGCAATAATTTTATCTACGCAACTTGTGTGCGCGGGGAATGTGCGCTTTTATAATTAACGTGATGATTTACTGTCACGGTACCGTGACGCGGCGATTAAAAATGTTCTCAACATTAAACAACAAACGATTCGGTCATAACAACATTTAAAAAAGAGCGAAATTTTGAAAACAAACATAATATCACTACAACTTCAAATTTAAACCATTTATTGGATAACCAATACTCCTATCACAGGCCACCCCAAGTGGTTCGTTGCGTTTGGTGACTTAACAGGGTTTCCGCCGGGTTGGGGTGAAGTTTGTCTACGTTTTGGCGGTGAATGTGTTTGCCCACTTACTGCGTAGCAAGCTAGAACGGGAGACTGGTTATGGGAGACCTATTGGCCTCTTCAGCCGGACGCTCTCGACCTGCCTTGCACGGCAGTGGAAGGAATGGATTCATATCAATTTCATTCGATTCATATCGATTTGTTATCAATCGTATAAGTTCTATTTATTCTTAATTTAAAAAAAAAAAGTTTTCTTTTTTCTTTATCTTTTAATGTAATCCCCAATATAAACACGAGAAATGTTTTTCTCTATTAAATTGGGTAGTTTCATTAACAAAAAAATACTTTTTTGTAATCAGTTTTTAAGAACCACATATTGTATTTTTTCTGTAAATCTGTATGTATTTCAAATTAAAAAAAATAAATTTAAAAAAATATGTCCGTCACTCCTGGACACATTGACTCACAGATTCTTACCCACACCCCATGCCTTTTCCCTAAAAGCGGTCAGCATTCCCCAAAATGACAGAGCCCTTATGTGTGGAGCTAATGTAAATTTTTAAAAAATAAACCTTTTTTTCACCTCTATTATACTTTTTATGTTGTTTTTTTTTGTCCATTACTAACAAAATCTGAAAGCTTTGGTAATTTTTATTTTCAGATCGGAGCCTTGGCTACAGTCGTATTAGCATCTATCGCCACAGTTAATTCCTATTATAATAATTCCTATTATCATAATGGGTGGGAATATTACTACTACAATCCCATGAATGAACTGCGGCCTATGTACATCACCATGGCCGTGTTCAGCTCCATTCTGTTGATTTTTGACTGTATGCTTCTCTTTGGAGTTTCTCAGGCAAGTGTTTTAATATACAATATGCAAGCATACAGATAGAGTTCCAGCACAGCGTCAGTTGCGTAAGTGACGGATGAAGAGATTTTCTTCAACACGGCTGGTGATGATTTTAGTTAAGAGTAAAATTCTTCATGCCTTTATTAACCATTCCACAAACCGCCGCACTTTTAGGCACAGATTATGGAAATTATACTTCATTTCAACAATTACTACAAGAAACAATCATTTACATGCACAAAGTAGGTTATTAGGTTCTTAGTTTGGGTAAACTAAGTAATTTGTGCGTATTTACGTTGAAACTCGAATCCATACAAAATAAATGGCAAAATTCAAAGTTCAAAATGGAAATTTTGAACTTTGAATTTTTATGCATCTTTTACCGGTTCCGTGACAACTCAGAATCAACTCAACCCCTCTTTGAAAGTCATTAAAAGCTGTGAAAAAATATTTTAGACTTTTCAAAGGAGGTGTTGAGTTGAATTAATTCCCAGTTGTCCGGTCACCCTTTTACCATCTATCCAAATATAGTTAATTGTTTCTTGAATTAATTAGGTAAGTTCAAATGTAATGTAATTTCCAAAATCTATGTCCACATGTCAATGGACGGGTGTGTAAAGTAAACTTATGTATAAAGAAAACGTATGAAGGACAAGGTCAGAATCGCTTGGGGTATTCTTGTTCTTGACGTATGAGGTACCTTAAATACACCTAGCCACTCAGAATAATTTTTATTAAATTTGTCTATGACATCGACACTTCATTTTTCCCGGGATTTGAGCTACGAGCGTAGTAAGTCGTGAAAAAGATCGAAAAACCTATAAATTTATCAAATAAACGCAAGTAAGTTGCTTTTATGCACAGTTTATTGTTCAATGAATGAGTTCTCCAATTGAGTTCTATCCTCCGTTAGTGGAGTTATCTACATTTACCCTTTTTTCAATAACTCTATCAGCCTTCACATCTCCCGTAAGCATACTTCCCAAATAAAGAAACTCATCCACCTGCTCCAAGTATTCATTATTCACAACTATGTTGCACATACTCTATCTTTCAAACACCACGATTTTAGACTTATTTACATTCATCATTAACTCATTCTTCGTACATATTTCGTTCATTCTTGTTGGAAATCAGCACCGCATCATCGGCATGCAATAGGCAACATACTTTCAGATTACTCAATTCCTCGCCCAATCCCATATCTTTCAATTCTTGCATATAATCCTTCACATTTTATATAATAATTCTACCCACTTTTGTCTTCTTTAGTTTTATGAAGTTTCACTTCTATCGCGTGTGAATTCCACACACTGATTTTTTTAATTATTTTTATTGTACTCATAACTTCTGAAACATGTCATTGGATCGGTTAAAAAATAAAAAATACAGTGTTGTACGTAGCAAAAAGTCCCACGAAAGCAAAATCATTATACCTACGTCACTATCTTTTGCATTTGCCGGCGTGGTCTAGCGGTAAGGCTCTTGACTCGCAATCCAAAGGTCGCGGGATCAAATTCCGGCGTGGCAAACAAATTTTATTTGATTAATTCGTGTTATTTCACAATTAATTCATTTAAAATAATATATAGTATATTTGCGGCACGTTACAGAGTAGAAGATACTCTCAGTGTAAGACCACCATTCAGAAATGAAACGTTGCTTGAAATGGTTTTAGCCATGTTTGGTGACCAGATCTGAATAGCCAGGTACTACCCCACCTTCCTCTTCCCCATCTCTTTCAGCCTCAACATACCCCGATTGAGGATGCCATAGTCCCTCTGGCTCCAGACAGGAGCAGTTGGGACTCTTGTGTGGTATTCATATAAAAAACAAAAAAAAAATGTAATTCATGGCAACTTTTATCATGCGAATTCTTGTTTTCACTTCTGTATCATAACTTCCGTCGTCACTAGACTTGTAGGTGAGCCTAGGTATATAAAGTCGTTCTGAGAGCATTATTTGTTCTTACAAAGGTGTTTGCCCTGTCGTCCTGTCGATCACCATTAGTTTGGTTTTGGCCTTGTTGTTCAGTATACCAAGATTATGACTTTCTACCTCTAGCTTAGCAAGGAGTTAGTTCGGTAGGGTTATATCATAATATATTAAATCTAAAATATATATTCTTTGTATATATTTTCTAATAATGTAAATATTATGTTGAAATTCCTGTTTTCGTGATTTCATTTTCAGGTAAAACCCAGGCTGATGCTTTCATGGATCTTCTACGCTTTCGTCAGTATACTGTTGAACTTCATTTGTGCCATCATTTGTGGCGACTACAGTTTCTCCTACTATTCTGATTTCTTTGGATACCTGTGTATTTCATGGGCCATCTTTTACCTTGGTGAATAATCCTATTTATTAAATTGTAACTTGTTATTGATATTGTGCATGAATCCAATTACCTGAAGCTAGTGGGACTAAAATGGAGAACGCTTCGAGGAAGTTTTTGCTAAGTATCTTTCATGTCAGACAGTTAATACCCCGATGGCAGCCCCCCCGATATACTTATATACAGCGTGCAGTTGATCTACTATTAATTCTAATTCGATTTTTTTTATTTTCCAGCACTCAAAATATTCTTCGTACTGGTGGTCTGGAGTCACTATAATCAATTGCTAGAAGGCGCAGGAACCACTCTCAACAACGGAGTTCACGTCACAACGTATCTAACACTTCCCATTGGACAGCAGCCTTTCCCAAATGCAACTCAGACATATCCAAACGTGCAAACGCAATATCCAAATGTCCAAATGCAGCATCAAAATCAACCACACCCTTATCCAAATGCCCAACAGCCATATCCAAACGTTCAAGTTCAACAATTTTTCCCAAACCCACAACAACCTTATCCAAATCCACAACAACCCTATCCAAATTCACAACAACCTTATCCAAGCCCAGAACAAACTTATCCAAATTCACAACAACCTTATCCAAATCCCCAGCCATTTCCTTCAATCGAAAGCATGAAAAGGGATATGTAAAAAAAACAAAGTTTAATCATCGTCCAATGACTTATAATTCTTTGGAAAGGTAAATTCATGCATCTTTTTTAATAATATGTTTATTGTCAGTTAAATTATCCGATACATAGATCTATCGTAATATTACATTAATTATATAATCTATAATTGCTGGATACATTTTTCATCGCGACAGTAACACATTCCGCTTACTGTGGAAGTAATAGAAGATTTTCAAATTATTGTCAGCTTATCGTATTGTCGAGAATTTTGTACTTTATTTAAAAAAAAAAACAAAAAAATATATTCAGGATGTTAAGAGATGTACATGATTTACTTTATTTAGCTAGTGACACCAGAGCTATTTGGAGTAAAAAATGGACACGGCATTTCAGTTTCCAATGACTTTTTTTAACCTAAAAACATGAAAAAATCAGTAAGTACAGACGTTAGGGTCGGAGTCAGGGGCAGGGCGGTTACTCGACTGCGTGACCAGTGACGATCAGAAAGGTTTCCTTGTTTTATGTATTTGAAAAAAAAATATATATATCAACAAAAATGTTAAATTTCAAAATAATATCAGTAATGTCAATGTTTGTCAGCTTTACCAATATAAGCCTTTAACACCCTGGATATCACGAGATAGCTACCTAATTACACTATTTTCTAGCTTGAGCTACCCTAATCTGTGTTTGCTTTTGTTGTATTTATTAATTAAATTAACCATTCAATACGACTTCATAATTATAATATAAGGAACTCCAGTGAAAAATATTATGGCTTTAAAATAAATGTACCTATTCATATAGACAAACGCTGATTCTGAATATATAAGTTTTATTGTATATTATTATGCGTAGTGTTCATAAATAATCATTTAAAAGAGAATAAAACACCGTTGAAACACCTCGTTATGTTGGCATCTCTCCATTGACTATTTCTGACGTCACGCGTCGGAGTCCTCGCTGAAAATTTTATATTTTGTCGATAGAAATTTGTAAATCTAACAAATTCGCTGTTTTGAATGCATATCAAAAATGCACTACAGAAAACGTAAGCACATCTACGAATTTTAAATACTTGGGTCACATCATCACTGAAGATCTCTCGATTAATGGTGATATTGAACGACAGAGAAGTATCAGTGTATTGTCCAATATGATTGCCCGAAGATTCTTCCAATGCAGTAACCATGTAAAAAAACATTGTTCAGTGCATTTTGCACCAATACGTGTGAAACATGGTGTCACTACTGAACCACCTCGATGAAACGGCTCCGGATCCAATATAACAATGCATACAGATTTATATTTGGATACAGAAGATACAATAAAGCATCGAAAATGTTTACTGAACTGGATTGCACAGATTCGCCGGTCTGATGAGACATCGGGTCACTGGAGTCTGGATGTGACTAATGGCTTCCGATAATACAGTGGTTACCGCAGCATTCCAGCACCAAATGCCAATCCTGAGCGAGCGCTGGGCCCGAGCTCACCCAGACAGCGCCCTACATACAATTGATTATTTATTTTATTTTAATATTTTTTTTATTCTGTTTTTCCTATTCTATAAACTAAGTTCTTTATTTTAAAAAATCGGATGTGTAAATTATGTATAATTATTTGTTTATTTCATTTTTATCAGGTTCTCCATAAAACAGTTGTACACCAAATTATTATGGAGAAGATTACAACATTTAAAAGAAAAATGAGAAAAAAAAGTGTATGGGGACAGTTTCAAGTGTTGTATGTCAAAAGATAGTTATTGAACTCTCTGAAGGTGACATTGGAGATGTGGATGCTCAATGCAGACTCGTTAAGCAGTTGAATTACTCTGTTTAATGGCGCATTCTGATAAGAGGAATTTCTCGCTTTTGGGGCATAAAAAGTGTGTGGGATCTCCCACAAGTATACGCGTTAGGGACAAATAGGTTAATCTCCCTCGACATAGGCGAATTCAGTACAGTACCGGAGATCAGCTTGAGAAATTTTTACCCAAAAATATTTTTCGGCGGGCTTCCAAGGTATTAATTAAGATCGAGCATTCCTGTTAAGAACAACAATGGATAAAGGAATGAATAGTATGTATATTCCCTCATATAAATGTAATGTGTACACCTTTTTTGTACTCTCTCTATCTCTAGGATATGGTTTTGTTCAGAGGGGGCCCAAATAATGGAGCTATATTCCAGGATGTTGCGGACAAGTGCTTCATATATTCTCCGTATTGCAAGTCCATTAGTAAATGATCTCGCATTACGAAGGACAAATCCAAGCATTTTGTTGGCGCGGGTGACAATGTCAGATATGTGGGATTTGAAAGAGCAATTTGCTTCAAAAATCACGCCAAGGTTTCGAATCTCGTTTTTGCGTATTAGTATAATTTTATTAATGTGGTATGGGAATAGAAATGTATCTTTTGATCTTGTAAATGTAACGACACTGTATTTCTGGGTGCTGAAGGGTAAGTTATTTAATTCCGACCATTTGACAAGAGAATCAAGATCATTCTGCAGAAGAATGGAATCTATATGACTTTTAATAGCTCTGAAAAGTTTGATATCGTCAGCGAAGAGGATATATTTTAAGGGATTAATGGTCTTGCCTACATCAATAATAAATAAAAGAAAGAGGAAGCATCCTGGATTCGATCCTTGGGGAATCCCGAAGTTAGTTTTGTATTCGTGAGAAAGCTGGTGTCCGTAACTGACATACTGCAGACGATTGTGTAAATAGCGCAATAAATACGAAAGCGATAAAATCCTGAGAGAATCCGATGTCACTGAATTTTTTCAATAAAATATCATGGTCGACTTTGTCAAATGCTTTTTCGAAGTCTGTATAAATCACATCGACATGTACAAAACTTTCAAACGATTTATTAATATAGGTGGTGAGATTCTTAAGGTTTGTTGAGGGTGGTAGAGTGGGGCGACATCCATGCTGATTTTCGATAAATGTATGTTTTGTTTGATCATATATTTGTGAGTAAATTATGGTTTCTAAAAGTTTTGCGGGTGCTTATATCTCCAATCTGCAGGTATCTTGACTGAAAATCCGCTGTAAAAATATTTTTACAAACAATAATTTCGACTCTCAGATGATTGGGAGAAGTTGGGCCTCTTGTGTTGTACTAGGATTAAAAAAGTTATCTTATATGTAAGTAGGAACCTTTAGCGGTTTTTTGCTAAGCCGACTGCACGTATAAGTATGTCATATTTTGTTATTACCGCACGATCCTTCGGAGAGTCAAAACTATCGTAAGTAAAAATATTTTTACAGCGGATTTTCAGTCAAGATACCTTCAAATATAAGTACTTACATCGACTTTGGTAGTAGGGCCATATATCCTCTTTGCATACTTACTTGAAGAAATATTTTTTTAGGGGATCAATTTTCCAAGGGATCAACTATCGTGGGGTCAATTTTCGGGGGGATCAACTGTCGGGGGATCAACTGTTGGTGGGCCAACTGTCGAGGGGCCAATTGTCGCCGGATCAACTGTCATGGAACGAGCAAAATGGGATGTCCCGCTACCGCCACACCAATTGCTAGGCTTTGCATCTCTTATCAAAAAAATTACGTCACAGTATCTTTATCTCTACTAAAACTATTGTATCTGATTAACTGATTAGATTTTCTGAAATACGTTATATGGGAGCCCAGAACGTCATTATTAGTGGTGCGGTCGAACAGTGAACTGAGAGCAAGTTTTATAAGAAACTGCCTGAAGTGGTGGATTTGTTTCTTGTGAATATTTGGAAACCAAGGTAAAGATACCGCTTTAACTGTGTATTTTTCAGGACAATAAAATAACGAATAAACTAACAAGCGGGTTTTAAAATTTAAACAATAAATAAACAACCATTTACTGTACCATACTTTACAATTAATAAACAACTATTTACTATACTATATCATTCGTTGTCTATCAGTTGGGTAAAATTTAAAACATGTATAGTAGTAACGCCCGTGAATAAAATTTAAATAAAAATGAAAAGACAACATCGTCAAAATTTTGTATTTTTGGTTTTAAAGTTTTCATCCCACTGCAATATATCCCCGACACAATATACTCCGACAAAATATCCCTCGACATTATATCCCAAGGATAAAATATCCTACGGACAAAACATTCTTCAACAAAATATCTTCTAAAACCTAACCTAACCTAATCTTATTTAACATTTTTATTTATTTATAATAAATATTTAAAACATTATTATTAATTTTATTATTTTAAATAAAAAAAAATTAATAACATTTATATTTAAACATTTATAACATTTATATATGAATATGAAAAAAGTTTTTTTTACGTAATTAAATAAAATTATAGGTTGTGATGTTTTATAAATGACTATAAATCATACAATTTATTAGTAATATTCGATAGAGATTTATAGATATTTTACTTTTTAACAACATTTAACCTAACCTAATCATATTAATTTTTTTTTAAATATTAAAATACATATTATTAATCTTAATATTTGAATATAAATATTTAAAATATCATTATTAATTTTAATATTTTAAATAAGTAAAAAAATATATTAATAGTATTAATTTTAATATTTTTTATTTATTTAAATTAATATTTAAACATTTATATCACAACCTATAATATTATTTAATTATTTAACTATTTATTTAATTATTTATTTAATTAATAATATTATAGGTTGTGATGGTTTATAAAATTACTATAAATCATACAATTTATTACTAAGATGCATTAATACGATTCGATAGAGATATGTTATTTTACTATTTTTGAACAATAACTCATACTCTCTACAGGGTGTCTGTATTATTTTTGTCCCATTTTGCTATTTTTAAACAATAATTTATTGTCTCTACAGGATGTCTGTTTTATTTTTGTCTCATTTTACTATTTTTGAACAATAATTTATTGTCTCTACAGGATGTCTGTATTATTTTTGTCCCATTTTACTATCTTTGAACAATAATTTATTGTCTTTTCAGGATGTCTGTATTATTTTTGTCCCATTTTACTATCTTTGAACAATAATTTATCGTCTTTACCGGATGTCTGTATTATTTTTGTCCCATTTTACTATTTTTGAACAATAACTTGTTGTCTTTACAGGTTGTCTGTATTTTTGTCCCATTTTTTGTTAGGTTAGGCTAGGTTTTAGTAGATATTTTGTTGGGGGATATTTTTCTCCGTAGGATAGTTTGTCGCGGGATGAAAAGTCGCGGAACATTAAAATTTGATCAATTTTTTTTTTACTTTTACCCCACACAAGATGTCCTGAGAAAAACAGTTTCCCTAAGGGCGTCTGTCATCTTTGGGGAGTCTTTTTTAAGGAAGGAAGGAGTGGAAATTCTGGGAAAGAGAGGTAGGTAGGAATCTAGAGGTCAGTGTGTCAAAGAGTGACAGCAAATAAAGTAAAATACATATAATTGTTAAAATAAAAAATGCTTTGGCATTTTTTTAATGTATTGCGTGATTTCGTTCGAGTTGGCTCGATTGGATCTCCTTAGATAATTAGAGAAATCATTACGAAAAACATATGAAAAAGCAATAGTCTAACAATTGGCAAATACAAAAACTTAACAATCAACAATAGATAATGAAAAATAATTTGCTGATTAATTACTAATTACATTAATTAATTAGTAATGTAATGATATTCCGAGCTACATGACACATAGTTCACATTATGTACAGATGAATTACCTTCAGATTACAACATGATCTAGTGTAACGAGTTTCAAAAATACATTTTTTTTTTCATTTTCTAGATTCTTATATTCCTTGAAGAGGTGAATCATTTAAATTTACTGAATTTAAAGTTAATGTTCTTTATACAAATAGAACGGCGTCATTTGCGCCTCGCAATTTCTACCTCATGTGGGTATTTAAAAATATTACTATTTATTAGAGACTTATGGTCCTGTATTTAATCGGTAGAGAAAAATTGTTACCCAAAAACCCTACTAAAATTGCATCTTTTTCATCATCTTCAGCATCAGAAAGCTGGAAGCATAAGTACATACTACAAACGTGTCTGTTTATGTTGTTTTGGGAGTGGGAGGGAGGCGGTCATGTCCTTTTATTTGGAGTTCTTCCGCATTTGCCTTCGGGAATGAGAAAACCATGAAAAACCTCATCCAGGAAGATTCGGCCGGCGGTCAACATGAAACCGGTCGGCCTTCAGTGAAATCGGTGTACGATATCTTGCATTGTGTGTGTGTGGGGTGAATGTCTGTTTTTATGTAAATATATACTTTATGATAAACATACTTATACATACATACTATACAATATTATATAAATATATACATAGATATATAAACATAAGTTACGGGGTGAGGGGTCTGGTGTTTAGGAATACCTACTGCTCGCTTATTCGTCGGCGTCTGAATCTGGTTCATACCAGATGTGATTAAGGTCCATCAGAATGTGTTTTGGGAATCTGTGTACGTACTTGAAGGTAAAGTCGCTAGGAGAGTTGTATTGACCGATTTCCTTGATGAGTCTATTTTTACTATGTCTTAAAGATTTGTAAAATCTGTCTGTCAGTGAGTGTATTCAAATAAGGTCGGAATGTCTTCTCTTGCATGTAGTTTTTTAAAATTAGTTCTGATTCTAGTGTTGTATGTGATTTTAATGCAGAGATTCTGTAGTGTCTGTAGTTTTGTATAGAGTGTAAGATGCTACTCCACACGGGAATGGCATAGGTCAGCACCGGTCGAATAAGCGAATAGTAAGTCAGGAGTTTGGTTCTGGGAAGGAGCGGACTTCTTCTGTTGAAGATGGGCTTCATCATGCCGACTGCCTTTCTGGCTCTTGCGTGCATCTTGGCTAGGTGAGATTTCCAATTGAGTCGTGAGTCCATTGTCAGGCCCAGGTAAACGACTTCATCCTTCCATTCTAAGACGTGTCCTCCCATTTCGATGTTGACGTATGGTGTTCGTCTGACGTGTTTCCTCGTGTACATGATGACCTCGGTCATTGCCTCGTTCAGTTTGAGGCGCCACATCTTGCAGAACTCTACGAGAGCGTCGAGCGCTCTCCTAGAGTTCAGCCAGTAGGTATATGGCTGCCATATGTGCTTTCAGCGAGGAAAAGTACAGCTTGACGTCGTCTGCATAATAGACAGGTTGCATCTCTCGTCTCGGGGGATGTCATGTGTGAAGATGTTGAAGAGATGAGGTCCCAGTAGACTTCCTTGTGGCACACCTTTTGGAATCTCACGTAGTGACGACAGCGCGTTCCTGATGAAGACTCGGAAGGATCTGTTCTTGAGGTATTCTTGTATCACTCTTGTTAGGTACATGGGCGTGTTAGTTCTGTGCAGCTTGTGCAGTAGCCCTTTGGTCCAAACAGTGTCAAATGCTTTCTCCAAGTCTAGCAGTGCAGCGGCGATGTAGCGATGCTCGTTGAATCTTCTTTAAAAAATACAATTTTGTACACGGAGTCCATAATACCAGATAATACCGCGCAATGCAAGCGTTTGAAAATGGTCGATCCCAAAAAATTATTTCAATATATTTTAATTACTCGTAAACAAAAATAAATATGCAAGTAATAGTTTTATTTTAATTATTTTATACTCATTTTACAATGTTAAAAATGATAATAATTTTTGATAAAGAAAAATTTATACATAATAATTATCTTTTTATCGAGTTTTATAATTGTAACGTGGGGGTCTCAGCACTCAGCATGGGTAAAGTATCCAGTTAGGCCCACATTATCAATATATTGTTTGAAAATTCATAATATTGTTGTATTAATAAAAAACGTGATTGTAATCGTCGTAAAAGAGTATTTTACTGTTAAGGCGATGCGCTACAAAGTAAGGCAAAAATCCAGTTTTTTAGTTTGAAATTTGGATCACTTGGAAATATTTTAGTTGCCTTAATTAAATACTTGACCTTTGAAATAATCGAATATTTTTTATACGCCTTTTTATAAGCCCAGAACACAATAAAGTATCAGGTTTTAAAAAACTTCTTTAAAGTTCAAAATCTCATACCTCATACAATAATTTTATTGTAGAATGCGATAAATTAAGTTCTTTGGAAAATTATCGAAAAAATTTTAATATTCGTGCCTACACTTCGCAAAATAAAATAAAACCCGCTTTATGACGATGTGGTTTTTTTGCAAACTTCGAAACAGTAGGCTGGTGTAAAGAGGAATATAAGCGCTCGAAATATTTCGATTCTCATGCCTTCGAAATTTGGAATCGAACCTTTTTTTTGCAGGAGGCAAGTAGGCGAAAATGTGGTTTTTATTTATTTTGTGCATAATTTTATAAGAACGAAAAAAAGTTAGAACATGCAAAACCTCAAAAATAGTCTTAGCCATAAAAGGGTATTTTTTATTGTTATTTCTTATATTACTTAACAGTTAAGTCACGAAAAAACATTTTTTTAGTGGTTTACGCTTATATTTTTTGTTATGTAAATAATAATTTTATTGTAATTCAAATACATAGAAAAGCTAGTAAAAGCTTCAATTTATCCGTAACATATATGTTGATGTTTATAATGTAAATCGATTCGTCGTAAACATAAATCTAAATAGAATATAAATAGGAATTTTCGTATAGATTCATCTTAAGCGGGAATTTCAACCCTATTTCCATCTACAGAAGGAGTGTTCTTGCTAGTGGCCCAATTTCTAATGTAACACGACGTTGTACCATCGCCAACAACAAAAAGTGAAAATATGTTCATTATTAATTAACTTTGTTTTTATTTCCACAGATCGCACGATGGGTATCAACAAATTGAGGGTACAATCGTGCTGTTGCGGCACTAACCTGCGCACTGGGACGATGATCATAGGAATTATTGATTTCGTAAGACATTTTCTCATTGTATTTTGTATCATTATCGCTTAGCGGATAAAATAATCCATTCCTAAAAATACCCTTCCGCTATATTGTACCCGGAAGTACATGTAGATATTGTTCTGTAGCAGTAACTCTGAGACCTTCTACACATCTAGGAATTGAACCCAGGAACTCATCCTCGCCGGAGCTCTGCTACCACTGGGCTAATTCGAACCTATCCCCTTAGGTCGTATTTAAATGTATCGTTTCGACTAAGAACAACCAAAATTTTCTTCATTTTTAACGCATGTTTCTATTGGTCGCTATCTTTATGTACGAATGCAAGATGTTAATTTAATGCAATTTAGATAGTGTCTTGGATAAATATATCCATTTGTATTTAATGTGCCACGTCTAATGGCTTCTCTGCAGGTCTAGGACGGATATTTTATTTATTTTTGGAATAACTTAATGAAACTTAATTAAAACTTCAATTGTAATATTTAATCATTGAAGACCATTTAAGCGACTCTGAATTGAAAATTTTGAACAAAAAAATCAAAAAAAAATACGGTCGCATCTAGAAATTGAATCCAGGATCTTGGTCTTGCCGGAGCTCTGCTCTACGACTCAGCCAATAACAAGCCTAAGCCGGGTCATAACCACATTCGGTCACATTTAAATGTATCACACTTCGACTAAGAACTTCCAACAATATCTTCATTTTCTTAACGCATATTTTTATTGGCTGCTTTCTCTCTCCGAACTAAACTTCCTGGATTCAATTCCGTTAAAAAACGTGTTCAAACTACATAAATGAGGAAAAATCAGAACTACCCAAAGATATTGAAATATAAAAGACATGCTATCCGCAGTTTTTACTGGGACTGTGCTTCCTGGTGTCGCCGATATTGTTAACCAATTGATGAATAAACTGAACGAACGAATAATTAACTAATAAACTAAACGAACGTTAAGATGAACGAATTCTTTCCGTTTTCAAACTATATTGTTAACCAATACTACTGCACACCTTCAAAAAATCAACGAAATCAACAAATTCTTTTCGTATTCAAACTACTCCTTTTAGGTAGTGGTCCGCCGACACTCGCGCGGATATCATAGCATACCTCTTTTGTATTTCAATATCTTTGGAACTACCCCACTATTGTTTCAACAAACTACTTAATGCTTAAAATACATTGCCAAAACAATATTTTTGGCAAATGGAACTGTATGATTTACTATTCCCAGACAGTGTAAAAACACACTCTTATCATATTGATTTTGTTATCTGTGATGATAAATAATTGGTAATGATTGGAAAAAATTCCCCTTGTCATTGTCCCTTGTCATCAAACCAAGCATAGGTACTCCTAAAACAATTTCCGTAAAACTGATTTCCAACGAAAAAAAATTTTAATCTTTGTTATCGTATTATAATAAAATTACAATTCGTCTATTTCTAAGTATGCAACATTTTTTTAGTACATTTGATGGCCTAGCGCACACAAGACAATTTAGAAATAAGATCAATTTAAAAGAATACTCCAGATATAAAGCAACAAAATTATTATTGACTGTGAACTAGCTGGTTCCCGTAGTGCGTTGCAATGCCATATTCAAAGAAATAAATTGTTTCTCCCTGCATGTCCTTTCCCGTGCGTTTTCATACATATAATTTGTAAAATAATTGAAAAAAACTGTTTTTTACGTTAATTTTCGGAGCATACTTTTCGATTTTTTTTCTACCGAGGGAATTTCATATAATTGCCGTTTCAGTGTGGGGAATGTATAAATATTATCTTCAAGAATAACGTATATTTCTTAAAGAGCTTTAACACTTAAGCCGCCGCTATCCGAATTTCTACCGATTTCTTGCATATCTTCCTTGAACATTTGAAGTTTTTAGGCTCTTAAAAAAATATATGTTATTTTTTAAGATAATATCTATACAACCGAAACGCAAATTATATGAAATTCCCTCGATAAAAAAAAATCGTTAAGTATGCTCCGAAAATCTTTATTTTCAAGCCTGTCTCTATTATTTAACAAGTTATATGTATGAAAAAATTCACAGTGTTTCTTTGAACGTTGTTTTAGAGACAATCCCCACGAGATTTTTGCTCTATTCTAAACGAGTCGTGTTTTATTAAACATTTTCACAATTTTCGCTTCACTTTTATCGTTTGAAATATTAGCGCGCTCTCTCCAACAATCGTAATTACATATCTCTCCATCTTCTTCTTTTCATGCTCGGGTTCGAGGCCTTGACGATCGTTAACGATAAATCTGTTGCGTGAATATGATATTTTCACAGTGATGAAAACTATATACTTTCACAGTGATGAAAACTATATACTTTCACAATGGTGAAAACTGGTGACCGGACAACACGAAATGAAACCAACTCAGAACTATCTTAGATGAGTCATTTAGAGTTATAAAAAAAATATATATATAAAAAATTGGTTAAATCGGTTACGTTAGGTTAGGGTTATCGGCAAGGGCGGCTGGTTGCACAGTGTGTTCGTGTGCAGCACTGGTAAATTATATCGCCTAAAATTACTTTATAATATCTTACCGAAAAATATAAAATCTATGAATCTCATTAAAAATACCACCTATCAATATAATAGTACCCTTAACACACAGAGTTTGGAGCGGAACGTGCCCCGCGCCACTTCAGGCCGCCGCGCAGAAAAGTAAAGAATGAAAGTAAGATAACGGTTTACAGCGCAGTTCACTGTGAGACTTTTCTGCGCGACGGCCTGAAGTGGCGCGGGGCACGTCCCGCTCCGAACTCTGTGTGTAAAGGGTACTATTGCCTAATATGAATGTTGAATGGAGAGCGAATTCTCTAAAGTTACGCGCGAAGTTGCCCTGTGCCCGTGTGCAGACCGGTAGCAAGCGGAACGAATTGTGTTTTCGTATCCAATATCTCAAACATCGCTGGCGCGTCAAGCCTGCCATTTGTATGAAAAATTAAGGGGGTATTTTAGTCTAGAAAAAAAAAAAAAAAATTTTTTGTCATATTTCCAAAGTTTAAATATTGAAGAATATCTTCTTTAAAGGATTTTTCGAAATTCGCATTATTCTAAAAGTTATAACCATTTTAATTTCGCGGTTTAGACAGAATCTAACCAAAATCTAAGTAGAACAAATTTTTTTCAACACCTTTTGCTCAAAACCACTTTTTTTGTGACGGTTGACACGATATCTCAAGATCTAGTAAACCAATTTACGTGAAATTTGGTGAGTTTTTTCAATACATTACTTTATAGCTTGAACCAGAATTGTAACAAAATTTTAATTTTTACTATTCTAAAAAAATTCGGAAAGTCAAAAAAACTGGTAAAAAATCCTTTTTTTTCAGACAGCCGCCATTTTGCGAAAAATATTTTTTATGACTTCTCCGAGGTTCATGCCATAGCAGCATTTGTTTGGTTTAAAAAAAAAATGATTTTTTTTTTCGGATAACTAGGAGGGTTGCAATCGTGTCAACCAGAGCGCGCCATATTTTCGAGACCCCCCACTTCAACACCCTGTAACTTTAAAGTGTTTAAATACTTTCTTTTGATTTTTTTTATGTGTTCTTTAATGTTTAATAAATATTTGATAAAATAATGGCTTCAAAAATATTATTGGTTTTTTTTTATTGCACCTGAAAAAACACTTACAATTCATGCTTCTAGACTAGAATACCCCCTTAAGCTATCCGCGTGTGCCACACGGACGGCTTCGCGGCCTTTATCATACTAAACTGCAACCGTTTTTGCAATTTATTGGTGTAATGCTGTTTTTGCTAATAAAATAATAATAATAAAAATAAAACTTAAATTTGGATTTAAGGCAAAAATACTTAACAAAACTGAATAATTCTTTTTTAATCAAAAGGTAAAGCAAATACCTACATTTAAAATATATTTGCTTTTTTATTGATTTGTGTTTTAAATTATAAAACGCATATAATTAAGGAATTCAATTTTTATATAGGTAACCTTGATGATTTTACCCATATGCTGACTATAAATTATTTATAAATACTGTTTATAATGAAAAATAAAATAAATACATTAAGGGGGTATTTCACCATCTTGCTCACAAGCACTACCAATAGGATAAAGCATTTTTTCGATTTCACCATCCTTCAAGGATGCTTATGTGGGTAGATAAAGTTTATTTTTATTAATTGGTACTTTGACCAGCCAGTAACGTTTACCGGGTACAAATTAGCAAAGTTTTCTACCATATTAGCAAAGTTTTCTACCACGGGTTCAATAAATATGACAGACAGCTGCTGTCAAATCGTATTTGCATTACCCGAATTTTTCACGATTTCTACTTACGAAAATGCCGTTCTTGTAATCCATGACCAGCCTAAAGACAAAAACTCTCAACCACTTGGTGTGTTATTTTAATATATATATATATATATTGAAGAATAATACAGAATTGTAGTACTTACATCATATTTCAACAACAATAACAAGTATATTAGGTTTTATGTCATTCTATAACCATATAAATTGCATTCCAACAATTTCCAACAAATAATAATTTCATTGTTGTCAGCCGGAGATTTTGTTGGTGTCTGCTTGCAGATTTATAAAAAGATAGTCGGAGGCTATTGGATATAGCCGTCCAATGTGTATTCGCTTCCTTCTGGACCCGGCTCTTTTAAAAGGTTTTTATAATTTGACCCAGTTCCCGAGGTTCAAGGGATTATGGACTGCAATCATGTTGCAATGTGACCAAGTAAGTACCTCTGAATATCATACTACTGTAACGGATATTTTTACAATCAATATTTGTACTATCAATGAATTCACAGGAACAGGGAAGGTATATAAAATGTACCTATATCCTCACTACACACCTGTAGTATTCATTTCCTTATTCCAACAGTATTCGATTTCCCCAACTGAAAAAACCAAGTACTGAAATGACTTTCTTCTTTCAGACGGAGAAAATGCCGAAGTAACCTTAACCAGTAACTGCTACAGAAAAGGTGTCTTCTCCAGGTGGACGTGCTGATTGAAGTGATTCTGTATGAGACCCTAGAAATTTTGTACAACTGTGTTTTAAAGAGTAGATCCCCTGTACTTTTATTGTGAAAAACACTTATTTAGCTTTATGGAAACTGTAATAAAACTTCAGAATATTTTGGTATATCTGTACAATATATTTATTTAATAACATGTGAGAGAAAAACATTTCTCTTTGTAAGAACATACCTAATACGGTAGATTATATTTAGTTTTTATAAATATATGGCAACATTATCAGGAGTCAGTGGGACGACGGCAGCCATAATATTTTATAATATTGTATGGATGAATATGAATGGTACAGACAAGTGATTGTATATTATTTATAATCATTCTCACGCAAGGTCATTTAGTAGATGTTGCCCCATGTGTAGGCACGGTGGGGCAAGGTGGGGCATTTGCCAACTCTGGCTGGGCGATGCATGACCTCTTAGATTGTAGACCAAGTTGCGTTTTCAAATTTACAGCACTTCAAATGACGGTTTTTCCGTCTTCCGTTCATGTTGATAGAGCCCAAAGCATGAATATGTTGTCGAAGCCTACTGTTTTTGGTATCTACTCTAGATTTTTATTTTTTGTCCCACCCTAAATCAATACCTAGCTACACCCATTTGTTCAACTACAAACATTACAAAAATTTCAATGAACTAGAACTAGCTAGAGAATAACTAGCTTCGTGTTGGGAACACCTTACTAAATGAATATTCTATATTGTAAAGTAAACAATACATTCTGTTTTATATAATCATTATGTTAGCAGCTCTGGAGACTCTGGATGGCTGATGGCTATTCTTTTAGTCTTCCTCATCCACAACGCACAGCGGTGTACTCCTCAATTGCTTTCGGTTTATCTGAAAGTAATAATAAGGGATAAAACATTCATGAAACACTAACCACCTGCCACATTCCACCTGTGGATCAATGAGCATGCTCACAAATCAACAGCCAGTTGATTTGTGAATGGAGGGAAATAATTATGCCGAGTCTTCAATTTATGATGGTCCGATGCTTTGTGACCCCCTTGCACAACGTGTGAAACGCTTGTAAACTGTGCGACCCAAAATTTAAGTTTCTTGTTTTTGTAAAAGCGCAATGAAACCATGCATTATTTTAATTCAATGGCAAGCCAGAATTTAACACTAAACAAATACAAAATATTGTTACTAAAGTCGCTCAGTTGTACATAATATTGTATATTTTTTACTATTTCTGTGTAAAAGTCCCTAAAAAGCGTTTTAATAAATACAATAGGAAATGTACAGGTTGATTTTTAAATATGCAATGTAAATGTTTTACCTAGAGCAGAGGCATCGATATTCCAGCCGCTGGTGGTGCCTCTGGTGAGGGAGATTGTACATTTTATCATCGTCTCTATGTTGTCCAAGGGAACAGCGTTGCTGGGTCCCTATCTGATGAGGGTGCACTTTTGTCTCTCCAGTCCCTCATATTTCACTTTAATGTATTGGTTCTCCTGAAGGCTCAGCAGACAAATACACAATAGATGTTAAAGACACTGTACCTAAACGATTTAACAGCAGAAAATCACAAAAAATAGCAATGAGGAAAGAAGAAAGAGTAAAACATTTTGTGACGCATGAATTAAGACAAATCTACAAATTCAACTAAATTCTTTAGTAATATCACTCAATAATCAATAAAACATAACAAAAACCCGTTGAACTTACCTTATAGTTTGCATAAATAAACCAATCCCGTTCGTAAACAACAATAAACGAACACTGTGTTGACACCATGTTGACACTTTTGACGTTTGTGATTTCATAGAAACAATGGCGTCTAAGACAGGCGTGGCAGTAGACCAAAATAGCTACTTGGCACCATATTTTCTGTGGTGAAATGCGCACGGGTTTTTGAGCATGATTCTCCTACCAATAAAGTTATGTGACCGGTAGTTAAGAGCAACATTTAAAGAGATTGGTGAAATAGCCCCTAAACATTGTTAATAAAAGAGTTTTTTGGGTTGAAATTTAATTTTTAATTACGTCAAATTTGTGTTGTGTTTTTATTTTCTTGGTAAGTACTGAAAAAAGATTTGTACAAAAAAATTAAAATTTTAGTTAAAAAACGAAATGTAGAAGTTTTCGCCCTTCGAAAACAGCTTAGAATTGACCTTCTCTCCAAATAAGATTAGTGGAATTATTTTTAACTAATGTTGCTTAGTAATCGTTATCTCATAAGAGCGAGTTATCAGTGAACCACCACATTTTCAGGGCAGCGGCGCCACTGGTTATCGGCCAATTAAAAATTATTTTTTTCATAGCTTTTAAAATAACTTTTCAAGGAGGTGTTGAGTTGACTTAATTCTCAGTTGGCATGGAACCGTGAAAACTATATATTTTCACAATGGTGAGAGCTATATATTTTCACAATTATGAAAACTGTATATTTTCACAATGGTGAAAACTATATATTTTCATAATGGTGAAAACTATATATTTTCACAATGGTGAAAACTATATATTTTCACAATGATGAAAACTGTATATTTTCACAATGGTGAAAACTATATATTTTCACAATGATGAAAACTGTATATTTTTACAATGATGAAAACTGTATATTTTGACAATGGTGAAAACTATATATTTTCACAATGGTGAAAACTATATATTTTCACAATGATGAAAACTGTATATTTTCACAATGGTGAAAACTATATATTTTCACAATGATGAAAACTGTATATTTTCACAATGGTGAAAACTATATATTTTCACAATGATGAAAACTGTATATTTTCACAATGGTGAAAACTTTTTTTAAATTTTTTCCTTTCTTCATTATTCCAAAACGAAAATAAATTTTTTATTGATTTTAACAGGCGACAAAATGTTCTCAACATTCAAAGGAAAACAATCGATCATTCAGATATTTGAAAGAGGGTGACATTTTGGAAACAAATATTATATCACTACAACTTTAAATTTGGGAGGCGGGTATGAGTACCGCCGCCCTGGGAACCATTTATTGAATAACCAATACCCATGCCACAGGCCACCCCATTCGCTATATTTGGTGACTTTGGTTGGCCGGGTTCGTGGTTTGTCTAGTTCTTGGTGGCGGGTGTGTTTGCCCACCTACTTAGCTTGGCGGGCTAGATCGGGAGACTGGTTGGTAGACCTTTTGACTTCTTCAGCCGGCCTCTCTCGACCCAACGCCTTGCATCCCAGTGGGAGGAATGGATTCATACGTCCGTCACTCCTGGACTCATGGACTCCCAGATTCATACCCGCCCCTCGTGCCTTTTCCTAAAAACTCTTAAATACGTCAAAGGCCTCCTGCGTGGAGTTATTGTAAATCAAAAACTAACCTTTATTTTACCTTTACTATACTTTTTATTTCGTTTTTGTGGCCATTACTAACAAAATTTGAAAGCTTTGGTAATTTTTACTTTCAGATCGGAGCTCTGTCTACAATCGTAATAACATCTATCGCCTCAGCGAATTCCGTTATTTATTATTATTATTATCTAGGAGAACTGCGGCCTATGTACATCACCATGGCTGTGTTAAGCTCCTTTCTGTTGATATTCGACTGTCTGCTTCTCGTTGGAACTTCTCAGGCAAGTAATTTAACAATTATTATTATTATTATTTGAGAGAACTGCGGGCTATGTACATCACCATGGCTGTGTTCAGCTCCTTTCTGTTGATATTCGACCGTCTGCTTCTCATTGGAACTTCTCAGGCAAGTAATTTAACACACAAAATGCAGGCATATAGAGTTCCGAGCGCTGCGACAATCGCGCCAAGTTGGATATATATTTGTCTGACGTGTCGTGTCGTGACACTTCAGAACGGTATCGGTTTCATACGTTTAGTATGGTGAGATTTATATTAGAGTGCCGCAATGTTTCGTGATGCCTTGTGTTTTTTTTACAGTTAATACCGCACAAGAGTCCCAACTGCTCCCGTCTGGAGCCAGTGAGACTATGGCATCCCCAACCGGGGTATGTTGTGAGGCTGAAGGTAGTGGGGAGGGGAAGGAGATAGGGAAGAGGAAGGTGGGGAAGTACCTGGCTATTCATATCTGGTCACTAAACACGGCTAAAGCCATTTTCAAGCAACGTTTCAATTCTGAATGGTGGTCTTACACCAGGGCGATACTGATAGTATCTTCCACTCTGGAACGTGCCGCAAATATACTATATATTATTTTAAAGGAAAAAATTGTGAAATAACACAAATATCAAATAAAATTTATTTGCGCACGCCGGGTTCGAACCCGCGACCTTCGGATTGTGAGTCCTGAGTCTTACCTCGGGACCACGGAGGCCGTTGTGTTGTATCGCATCAGAAGCGATCCCGATTGCTTCACAGCAGTGGATGTGGGAGGGCGGGGGATCGGCCACGTCACTACAGATTAGATAAGTATGCACTCGCGGGATTGGTTTGTTTATGGCACTCGCTAGCGCTGTGTAGCCGCTTGTATGTGTCAAAATATCGTCAGAAGGCGTTAGAACCCGACATAAAGATGTGAAAGCTAGCCACACGTCAGAGCACATCACGACACGACACATAAGACAAATATAAATCCAACATTACGTAGCATATGTACTACTGTCGCTGAGCTCGGAACACTCAATGTATTATCTTATTCAAAATTATTATTTTTATTCAAAAATCATTATATAACTGTCAGCCATAGGGTATTTTCACAAACCAGGGAAACCGCTAAAAACATATGAAAGACTTGAAGATTATTTTTCTGATTATGATTGTCGCTTTAAGAATGTTTAATTTTAATATTTTCATTCATAATAAGGAACTCCAGTGAAAAACATTATGGCTTTAAAAAATATGTTCATATAGACCAATAAACGCTGATTCTGAATATATAAGTTTTATTAAATAATATTTAGCGTTGAGTTTAAAAAAAATATTAAAAAGTCCATTTTAAAACAGTTCATTAAAACACCCTGTCAAGTTGGTATTATTGAATTTGTGAGGCGTGACGTCATCGCTTCCATAAAACGCTCCAATGCTGAAATTCAAAACGGCGGCGGTCGAACAGCTGATTTCAGTTCCCTACGAAATTCATGCTTCGGTTTCCTTAATATTGATTTCGATTCGTAAAGCTAAAAAAATAATAATTTCAAACAATTTTTATACCAATCTCCCGTAATAATATTGAAAAATATAATAATATAAAAAATATAATATAATAAATAAATAATTACACCTAAATAACGTTTTACTTATTGAATAGTTTCATCACTTCTTCCATACAAAATGACAACATCTGTTGAAAATAACTAAAACCTTTGGTCAGATGACGTCACAGGGCCAGATGACGTCACGGTGGTTTTTGGGGGATCTTGAAAAATTAAAACTTTGACATTTATTTTAACTATTAAAACTAACTTTAAAATTAAATATGCAGTTATTTAATTTAGAAGGTCATTATTCATAAAAAAAAATAAAATAAATGGACTGGAGTTCTCTATTATTGATTTCAAAATATGCCTGACGGCTGAATTAGGTAAACGGCCCATGATTGGTTGATCGACTCATGACGTCACGTCCGTCGACGTTCAGAGGGTTAACACCGTGTTACTATTAAATGTCTAAACATTCTTGACTTGTTGGCGGTTATTGACGGTTTTATTTCATTTTTAAGATGCTTGTGTTATGTTCCCACAGTTTTATATAATATGGTCCAGCAGTAATGACCGACAGTGGTTTTTTTACGGGTGTAATCCGACAACTTACCTAAAATAGACGCTACAATGAGTAACAGTACTTTCCTAAGCTCTGAATTTTGGGGTTTTAAGGCGATACGGTAATAAAACATTTTCTTTACACAAACTCTCATATTATATACGTTATGTACAGGTATATATTTCAACATTTTAACAACATGCGCCCAAAATAGAGTTATTTCTAGCCCTTTTAGATTAAATTGGAACATAAAAGGAAGTGTCAGTTCGTCACCTAACTTTCCTGTCATAAAATAATCTTTCAAACTTTGGCTTTTTTACAAGTGACGGCGTAATCCAGTGGTAAGGCTCTTGACTCGCATTCCGAAGGTCGCGGAATCGAATCGTGGCGTGGCAAATAAATTTTATGTGATTTTTAAAATTTTTTTTTTACTTAATTGATTAATTTGTGTTATTTCACAATTTATTCATTTAAAATAATAAAGTATATGTGCAGCACGTTCCTGAGTGGAAGATACTCTCAGTATCGCCCTGGTGTAAGGTTCAGAATTGAATCGTTGCTTGAAATGGCTTTAGCCGTGTTTGGTGACCAGATCTGAATAGCCAGGTACTTCTCACCTTCCAAATATACTACGTATTATTTTAAACGAATACGAATTGTGAAATGAGACACAACTTAAAGACCGGTTAGTGGCTGAGTTGGCACCACGCTTGGTTCCCACCCAGGCGTCGCGTGTTTGATTCCTCGGCTGGTTAGGTGTTACATCATTATACAAGCAGGGATTGCTAGTCGAAAGCCTAACCCCTCGACCACAGAGGCCATCATTATTATTTAGATAACAATCTTACGACTGTATACAAAGGTGTTTCCACATTTAAATTATGAATATAAATAGTCAATAAATAAATATTTTTTATTGTAATGTTAAAATTCAAATCTGCAAAAAGCGGTCACGGGAGTCTCCATCGAAGCCAGAGTCAAGTTAGCTTCTCGCAAAGCTGGGAGAATTGTACTATAGGGCCCACAGATATTGCAGATACACATCTGCTGACCCTGTACAAATCGCAAGTCCGCCCCAATGTTGAATTTGACAGCCACCTTTGGTCTAGGACACCAAAATACTTGAAAAAACTTTACTCAGAAATCAGAAACGGGCGGTCCGTTCGATAGATGAACTTCTCTAACAAACGGATTGCAATATTTAGAGCACAGACTTCAGGTGGGAATGGTGTCTTTGTTCTACCGGTATTTCAATAGAAGATGCTCCGAGGAACTAGCTTCATTGATCACTTCAAACACATCAAACGCACGCCCATCATTTGTGCACGGTCGAATTAGAAAGGGTTTTTTTTCGCATTAAAAAGGGTCTTAAATATCTTATTTTAGGTTTTTCTTATAGTATTTGTACGCATGTGTACCAAACTATATATGCTTAGCAAGTGAGAAGTCAATTAATAACACCAGCTACAACTTACAAACTGACCACAGTTACTTACCGCGGCAATCGCAAGATGTTCGGCGGCGGTGACGTCACAGAGTTATTGGGCGCGAAAACATCGTTTTGGCCGCCGTTTAAAAAGGCGTATTTTAAAACGTTGTAGAAAATTCATCCGCCGCCGATGATAACGAAATTTTTATTTTATTTTTATATCGTAATTTTTTACTTAATTTTTTTCAATAATAAAAAAACTGTGAAAATACCCCATCGAGAGAGCTAACTTTCAAAACCAACTTCAAGCAAATATAATTTTGAATGTAACAATAATTACAATACTGAATAATTTTATACTTATAACTCAACGATTTGCAAATAACAATGATAATTTATGAAAAAATGTTGATGTTGTCAATTTTGCACGAACCTCCTACCAATTGACCTTTCTTTACATATTTTCATTCTGTTTATATAGAATGTCCCTGTTATTATAACTATTACACGAGTACACATTTCTTTTTATATTTCTATGTTTTGTTAAAAAACCAACTGTTGAGTTTAAAAACAGAAAAAAATAACTGTATCTCTTATATATTATTTTTGTCACATTCGTTCTTATGTTGTTCTCAATACTACTGATACCCTCCCTTGTGCCACTGTAACTTATAATCTTATTATTGTAATGTAAAAGCATTATTATGGCGTTAAATAATTAAATAATTTTACTTCTTTTCACCTCCTTCGTCTCTTATAGACGAGCCATATAAAGTACAGTATAGTATGCGAAGTATATAAAGTCGTTCACCGTTTCTAGGTCTGTGAGAGAATCATTTATTCTTACAAAGGTGTTAGCTCTGTCGATCACCATTAGTTTTGTTTTGACCTTGTTAATTAGTAGACCGAGATCGGGTTATAGAGTCTAAAATACATAATCTATATTCTTTCTAATGATGTAAATATTATATTCTCATGCATGTTTTCGTGATTTTATTTACAGGCAAAACCCAAGCTGATTCGTCCATGGATCTTTTATGCTTTCGTCAGTATACTGTTGAACTTCATTTGTGCTATTATTTATGGCGTCTACAGCTTCACCTACTATTATAATTCCTATTATTCCAATGGATTCCTGAGTATTTCATGGTCCATCTTTTACCTTGGTGAATAATCCTTTTTATTTAATTGTTACTTGTTGATATGAGGATTGAACAGTGGCGTAGCTAGCATGGACGGTACTCGGGGCGGATAGCAAAACGGAGGAGTGTAATGAGATTAACACAATGGAGGGGGCGAAATGGGATAGGGTGCGGCAGCATAACTTCCTTTTTTTCAAAACTTAATAAAACCCATTGTATGAAGCAGAATTTTTTTATTTGTTTTTTATAATGTAGACACATACCTAAAGTTTTGTTTTACTTGGTTTTTGAAGATCAAATCAGGTAGGTGACATCCTAGGCGCACGTCGTAGGCGCGCTGGATTGCGATCACAGAACATCCGTTCGAAAAGTAGGCCTCAACGGCAAACGCACGCTCCTCACTGTTCCAATGCATGATGGTGACTAAACTGTATCGGGAAAAAAATGTATAGTTCCACCTGTCGAACGAGATCATTAGCGCTCTCCTACAACATCAACCGACTGAATGGCGCGCATTTTAAAAAAGGAAGTTATGCTGCCGCACTCTGTATATACATCTCCTTGGGAAACGAGTAAAGTCGAAATATGTTTTCCTCGCATATTTAGTTAATCATGTACTGACCGCACGAAATATATTATAAACATACATTTTTTTTATGTGAATACCGACCCATCAGCTCTCAACCGTCTGGAATCAGTGAGACTATGACAACCCCAAATGGGATATGTTGTGAGGCTAAAGGTAGTGGGGAGGGGAAGGAAATGGGAGACTGGAAGGTGACAAAGTACCTGGCTATTCAGATCTGGTCACCAAACACGGCTAAAGCCATATCAAGCAACGTTTCAATTCTGATTGGTGGTCTTACAATAATTAAAGAAACTTTCACTTCGAAATGTGCCCCTAATATTTCTTAGTTTTATTTAGTTATTTCCTAGTTTTATTTATTAATTTGTCCTTTTGATTTTTCAAATAGTGAAATAAAAAAATTATCAAATAAAATTTCGGGATTTGAACCCGTGACCAATATCTGTTTTGAATGATATTCTTATAAGTTGTTTTTAATATTTTTCAGCACTCAAAATATACTTCGTATTGGTGGTCTGGAGTCACTACCATCAATTGCTGGGAGGCCCAGGAACCACTGTCAACAACGGAGTTCACGTCACAATGTATCCAACAGTTCCTGGACAACAGCCTTTCCCAAATGCACCTCAGACATATCCAAACATGCAAACGCAATATCCAAATGTCCAAATGCATCCAAATCAACCACAGCCTTATCCAAATGCCCAACAGCCAAATCCAAATGCCCAACAGCCATATCCAAATGTTCAAGTTCAACAAACTTTCCCAAATTCACAACAACCTTATCCAAATCCACAACAAACTTATCCAAATCCACAACAACCTTCTCCAAATCCCCAGCCACTTCCTTCAATGGACAGCATGAAAAGGGATTTGTAAAACAAAGTTTTATCATCTTCCAAAGATTTATAATTCTTTGAAAAGGTAAAATCGCGCTCTATTTGTATAATGTGTGTGTTGTCAATAAAATTATCCGATACATAGATCTTCAGATTCTCTTATGGCCCTTTATTATTCCTCATTTATATAAATGAACTGTGCGACATTAAAATTGAAGGTAAAATCGTGACCTTCGCTGACGATACAGTTCTTCTCTGTCAAGCAGCCACATGGAAAGATGTATTTATAATAGCCAAAAAAAGTTTATCAATCGTCAAAAAATGGCTAAACAGTAATACTCTTACAGTTAATACAATCAAAACAAAATATATCACTCATAGTATTACACAAAGAGGTCAACCTCCATCAAACATAGGCTTGCTTCTACATGACTGTTCTTTATCCAACTGCCAGTGCGAACATATAGAAAGGGTAAAACATACAAAATACCTGGGGGGTTATTATTGATTCACACTTACGCTGGACTGACCACATTAATTTCATCACAAATAAACTGAAACGAGTCATGCACCTAATAAAGTACGTTAAAAACATCTTCCCACTAACAATACTAAGATCGATCTATTTTGCACTTTTTCAATCCATTGCCACATATGGAATACTAGCTTGGAGAAGTGCTACAAACATAGCAAATGACCCTATTCAAAAAATTCAAAAAGCAATAATTAAATTCATCCTGCAAGTACCGTTCCACACAGATTCTAGCGAAATCTACAAAACATTAGAAGTCATGTCAATAAGACAACTTTATGCCAAATCTGCTATAATATACCTTGTCCAAAACAAACAACATATTCCAATTCAACCGAAAACCATAACAAAAACCAGGCCCTCAACAAATAAAACACTGAACATACCGATAACCCACACCACACATGGACAAAGACACTTTCAGTATTATGCAACCAAACTTATTAATTGCTTGCCCATTACTTTGAAACAAATACTATCTGCAAATACATCTACAAACATCCATAAAAAAAACATATGACTGACTGGATTAAAAATCAAGATATTAACTTTATACAAAACATTATTATTCCTAACCAAACATAACAAAACTATAAAAGTATAAAATTAAATAAACCTAAAAATTAAGTAGTTTTTCAAGTATCCAACAACTATACATACACTTACAATTTGTATATGTGTGTACATATGTGTATGTGTATGTGAATGTGTATGTATACATATACCTATATACCTCAGCACACGTTCTCCTAGTGAGGTGTTCACGAAACATACAACAATACCTATCCACAGTTTCACCTTCACAAACCTACCTTACACCCAACATAATAAAATTGCAAAATAAATTATGTAAAATTGTTTTCAAAATTGATCTATCATGTAAAAATGTTAATTAATAGGTAAATACTGTAATACATAGAAATAAATAAATAAACAAAAGTGTCCAATAAAACACATTTAATTTTATTTTTGTAAGTAAAATCAAGATACGTTCTTCTCAGTCACAGCCTATTCAACAACATATTCCTTTTATTGTGGAACTAATAGAAGATTTTCAAATTATTATCAGCTTTTCATATTATCAAGAATTATCTACTTTATTTAAAAAAAAAAAAAAACAAAAAAAAATTATTCAGGGTGTTAAGAGACCTACTGACTTACTTTATTTAGCCATTGATTCCAGAGCTATCGGGAGTAAAAAAGGGACTTTGCTTTTTGGTCTCGAGTGATTTTCTTTTATACCTGCAAACATCAGCAGGTATTGGAGAGTCAGGGTCGGAGTCATTGGATGGGCGGTTACTCGACTGCGTGACCAGTGACAACAAAGATTTTGTTATTTCTATTTAAAAAAAAAACAAGAAAATATGTAAATATTGCATTTAAATTTTTTTACTCCAAATAAGATCAGGAATAGTTAAAGTTTGTCAGCTTCACTAATATAAAACCTGTATACCAAGAGATAGCTACCTAATTATATAGATATACTGTTTTCTAGCTTTAGCTGCACACATCTTTTGTTTTGCAAGTTTTGCTAGGTAATTATTATTACGCGTGACCGCTGTTTCGCTTCCTGAAGACATTATCAAACAGTGGTCATGCCACCAACAGACGAGGTATTTATGTTATTTCTAGATTTATTATTTATTAATTTTTAATTATTTACTAATTTTATGAGTAAACTGATTTTTATTCAGTTTACTCATAAATTAATGAAATAAAATTTAAAAAAAAACAATAATTGAAGTATGTAATATGTATATTTTTTTATATTACAGCTATAAAACAAACAAAAATTATAAAAATTTACAAAAATGTTATATACTTCTTGGAACAAAAATTAGTCAATAATCACACTTACATTATAAAGGAATGACCTCATTTATTGAATATTTTAATTTGAATTGCGTTTATATTCACGACATTCTTGTCGTATGTGTTAAATTAAATTAAAAAAAAAAAAAACATTTATGAAGTATGTGAAAAATTATATTTTTAATTTTAAATTACTGCTATAAAATAAACAAAAATTATAAAAATTAACGAAAATGTTAATTACTTCTTGGAACAATTTTTTGTCAATAATAACACTTACTTTATGTGTGAAGGACCTCATTGATTGAGTATTTTAATTTTAATTGCGTTTACAACAACATTTTTATTACACGTGATAAATGAAATACAAAAACAATAATTGAAATATGTGAAAAATAATTGTTTTGATATTACGGCTAACAACAAACAAAAATTATAAAAAAGGCGTAGGAACCACTCTAAACAACGGAGTTCACGTCACAATGTATCAGCAGCCTTTCCCAAATGCAACTCAGACGTATCCAAACGTGCAAACGCAAAATCAAATGTCAAAATCAAACGCACAACTGCCGTATCCAAATGTTCAAGTTCAACAGTTTTTCCCAAATTCACAACAACCAAGCCCAGAACAAACTTTTCCAAATCCACAACAAACTTACCCAAATACACAACAACCTTATCCAAATTCCCAGCCATTTCCTTCAATGGAAAGCATGAAAAGAGATATGTAAAAAACAAAGCTTAATCACATCTTCCAATGACTAATAATTCTTTGGAAAGGTAAATTCATGCACCTTTTTTTAATAATATGTGAATTGTCAGTAAAATTATCCAATACATAGATTTATTGTAATATTACATTAACTATATAATCTATAATTGCTGGATACATTTTTCATCGCGACAGCAACATATTCCGCTTACTGTGGAAGTAATAGAAGATTTTCAAATTATTGTCAGCTTATCGTATTATCTGGAATTTTCTACTTATTTAAAAAAAAAACAAAAAAATATATTCAGGATGTTAAGAGACGTAAATGACTTATTTTAGCCAGTGATACCAGAGCTATTTGGAGTAAAAAATGGACATGGCATTTCAGTCTCCAATGACTTTTTTTAACCTAAAAACATGAAAAAAAAATCAGTACAAACGTTAGGGTCGGAGTCAGGTGCTGGGCGGTTACTCGACTGCGTGACCATTGACGATCAGAAAGGTTTTCTTGTTTTTTGTATTTTAAAAATATATATTTTCTTGTTTTTTGTATTTGAAAAAAAATGTTAAAATTTCATTAACATTTTTTACTCTAAATGAGATCAGTAATGGTTAAAGTTGTCAGTTTTACTAATTTTAATCCTTAACATCCTATTCACCAAGAGGTAGCTACCTAATTACACTATTTTCTATCTTGAGCTACCCTAATCTGTGTTTGCTTTTGTTGTATTAATTAAATAAATTAATCATTTAATAAAACTTTATAATTGTTTTTCGCGGAAAATTTTTATATTTTGTCGTTAGAAATTTGTGAATCTAACGAATTCGCTGCTTTTTTTATGTTTATCAAAAATGCATTATGGAAAACGTAATCACATCCACGAATTAAAAATACTTGGGTCACACCATCACTGAAGACAAGACGTGGGCGAAATTGAATGAATGAATAAATTCAATCTTGTGGCACACTCGATCTGATTCTCATTTTCAAAAGGAATTAAATCTTCGTTCCTTACTTATTGGCCTTGCATCCTACGATTTTTTAACAGTACCATATTTATTTTACAGTTAAATTATTTCATGTTGTATTGAGGTAAGAAAATAATAATGTGCTCTGTGAATATTGTGGTTTTTCGTAGGAATTTGGTAAAATATTATACTGGATATTTGCTGCGCGGATAAGTAGGTAGGTACACTATAGGTGACGCGCCGCGAAATGCCTATCACGTGTAGTATCCCGCGCAGTAATAATAATTTTATTCCTTATTCATTTGTGTCATCATATTCCTAAAGGTCTGTGCGGACCGTGGCGCTCAATCTTCAATCCCAATCTCTGTTTCACTGACTCGAGGAATCAAAACATTTGTTTCTTATTCAGTTGTGACGTCGTCGTCTCAAATCCTAGGTCCCACGTATCGAGTCGATCCGGCCGGACAACAAACTCAATTCCAATCTCTTGAAGATATCGAGTCCGTACTAGGTCCGCGGAATGCAAGTTATTCAAGTCAGAGCAAGACAAAAGATATTTATTAGTCACAAGTTCCTTAATGCCCGCAGAGAATCGGTTCGTTGTTAGTCCCCGCGCGGCCAAGCCGTCAACTTAGGGCGAAACTTCCACTTCTATTTCCTACACAATTTTTTTGCTTAGCAGATAATTGTTTTTAATTAAAACAGAGTTTTTTAAGCGATGAGAACTTTTGAGTAACTTTAATAGGAAAAAAATATATTTCGAACCACCAAAAAACGTGTTCCAATCTATGTCATGTGATTTTATGAACAAAAGTAAAAGGCAATTTTACAAGTCACAAAAAAAAATCGTGGCATCCAAGAGACGGTAAAAGAAGCAAAGCTGGACAAACGAAAAGATGGGAAGATGATCTAAAAAAGTGGCTGGTCCAGAATGGATCAGAGTTGCAAAGGTTAGAGAAAAATGGAAACTTAAGAGGAGGTTCCTTTGTCGAAAGACAAGCTGTTTATTTAGAATAATATTTAAAAATAAATAAATAAATATTAATTAATTTAGAAGAAAGTTTATAAGTTTAACAGCAATAAAGCTTAGTTTTATTGACGTGATAACGTCTTATACTCGATGCTGCACCGGCTGCATGTTCAAAAAAGCATGACTCATTGTCACGTTCCGCCTGAGCCTAGCGTAAAGCGAGCGGGCGGAACAAGCGATATAGAGGCACGATCGGCCTTTTTTGGTTTCAGTCGCTCATGACGTGACCTGTGTAGCGAAACGCTACTATCGGCACAAAATATAATCTACGCCGCAACATATTTATTCATTGACTTCCTAGTATTCGTAGTAGGAAATATAGTACTAAGTCCTATATTTTCTCAGCACGGTAGGTAGTTACTCTCTTAATCTTTCGTTATACAGATTGATATTTATTTATTGTTATCAAGTCAAATTTGCAGAATTACCTACATAGATATTAATTTTAAGGTTTTAATTCGTATATTCGATAAAAATTCAATTTGGAAGCCGGGAATGGGTACCGCCACTCGGGAACCATTCAATGGATAACCAATACCCCTGTCGCAGATCTCTCTAAACGGTTCGTTACGTTTGGTAACTAAGCAGGGGTTTCCGGTTTCATGGGGCGAGGTTTGTCTAGGTCTTGGCGGCGGATGACCTGTATAGATTTTAATTTGTATGTTCAATAATAATTCAATTTTGAAGGCGGGAATGGGTTCCGCCACCCGGGAACCACTCAATGGAAAATCAACCCCCTTGTCGTAGGTCTCCCAAAACGGTTCGTTACGTTTGGTAACTTAGCAGGGGTGCTCGGATTCATGGGGTGAGGTTTTTCTAGGTCTTGACGGCGGATGACCTGAACATACTGAACCCAAGATTCCAACCCATCCCTTATACCATTTTCCTTCCCAGAACTCCGTCTCCTTCGTTTCCTTAAAAAGACCCTCCACATAGCCAAACCAAATATGGTAGGCCCTGAGGGTATTTATTTTCACTCAGGGCTTATCATATTGGGAGCTCCAGTTATTATTATTATTTTTCTCAGGAGGCCCTGAGGAAAATAATCTCTCTCAGGGCCATCTTTGCGGATGCTGTATGGAGGGTGTTTTTAAGGATAGGAAAGGAAAAGTGTATGAGGAGTGGGTAGGAATCTGGGATCCAGGAGTGACGGACGTATGAATCCATCCCTCCAACTGCTGAGCAAGGCTATGGGTCGAGAGAGAGCGACTGGAGAGGTCTAGGTTAGGGGTGAGGGGTGGTCTAGGGGTGAGGCTCTTGACTCGCGATCCGAAGGTTGCGGGATCGAATCCCGGCGTGAGAAAAAAAAAATATTTGATTGATTTGTATTATTTCACAATTCATTCGTTTAAACATAATGTATAGTATATTTGCGGCATGTTCCAGAGTGGAAGATACTCTCAGTATCGCCCTGGAGTAAGATCACCTTTCAGAACTGAAACGTTGATTGGAATGGCTTTAGCCGTTTAGTGACCAGATCTGAATAACGAGGTACTTCCCCACCTTCCTCTTATCCATCTCCTTCCCCTCCCCACTACCTTCAGCCTCACAACATACCTCAATTGGGGATGCCATAGTCTCACTGGCTCCAGATGGGAGCAACTGAAGCTCTTGTGAGGTATTCGCGTAAAAAAAGGTTAAACCACCCTCAACCAATCTCTCTCGATTCGGCCCCACCATGCAACAGGTGGGCAAACGCATTGACCGCCAATACTTAGTCAAACCTCACCTCATGGACCCGGGCACCTCTGCTAAGGCATTATGGTATTAATAATTACACAGCGGAACATGTTTAAAAATTAATCTGTTTTAAAAAAATTAAATAATAAAATTATTGTATAGGCATTAAAACGTTTCTACTGCGGTGATGAGTAGTTATGTAACAATATGCAACTTAGAAATCCCTAAATTTAAAACGAGTGCCTCTCAACACCATTATTCTTTTCAAGGTATAAAATTTTTTAATGCACTCCCATATAAAATCAAATCTGAAGAAAATTATAAAACCTTTAAATCACAAATCAAACAACTACTAGATCAACCCAACACTAATTATGAGTTTTAATTACATAGAACAAATTTCTACGTTTTTTTAATAACATTGCACTTTTTAGTAGTTATTGATCAAGTGATAATTTATAATATTATGTACTTTAGTTTAAAATTAATTATATAATTTCATCATTAATTAACAAAAAAACATATCTTTCTTTGTTTTGACAAATCCTCTAAAAATATTTTATCAGCATTTATATTATTATGTACCTAGTCTTGCAATATTGCTATTCTATTCCTTATTTAACTGTTAAAAACATGTGTACTTACCACTTACCACCTACCTGTTAGTGGAAATGTAATAATATTATTCTTAACTTAATACATCTATATTTTTCCTTTTATTTATCTATATATTGTACATCTAATTTTAGCAACGGCTATATTAGTCAATTTCATTAACTTCAATCTTATAAGTTTTATTTATTATTAATTAATTCAAAAAAATATATATTTTCTCTTTATCTTGTAATGTGATGGCACAAATGTCCAAATGCAACATCAAAATCAACCACATCTTTATCCAAACACCCAACAGCCATATCCAAATGTTCAAGTTCAACAATTTTTCCCAAATTCACAACAACCTTATCCAAGCCCAGAACAAACTTATCCAAATCCACAACAAACTGATCCAAATCCACGACAACCTTATCCAAATCCACAACAACCTTATCCAAATTCCCAGCCATTTCCTTCAATGGAAAGCGTGAAAAGGGATATGTAAAAAACAAAGGTTAATCATATCTTCCAATGACTAATAATTCTTAGAAAAGGTAAATTCAGACACCTTTTTTTAATAATATGTGTTTTTCAGTAAAATTATCCGATGCGTAGATTTTTGTAATATTACATTAATTATATAATCTATAATTGCTGGATACATTTTTCATCGCGACAGCAACATGGAAGTAATATAAGATTTTCAAATTATTGTCAGCTTATCGTACTTTCGAGAATTTTCTACTTATTTAAAAAAAAAAAAAAAAAACATATTCAGGATGTCAAGAGACGTACATGACTTACTTTGGCTACTGATACCAGAGCTTTTTGGAGTAAAAAATGGACATGGCATTTCAGTCTCCAATGACTTTTTTTAACCTAAAAACATGAAAAAATCAGTAAGTGCAGACGTTAGGGTCGGAGTCAGGGGCTGGGCGGTTACTCCACTGCGTGACCAGTGACGATCAGAAAGATTTTCTTGTTGTTTGTACTTGAAAAAAAAAATATCAAAAAAAGTGTTAAAATTTCATTAACATTTTTTACTCCAAATAAGATCAGTAATGGTTAAAGTTTGTCAGTTTTACCAATATTAATCCTTAAAACCCTGTATACCAGGAGGTAGCTACCTAATTGCACTATTTTCTAGCTTTAGCTACCCTGATCTGTGTTTGCTTTTGTTGAATTTATTAAAAAAATAAACCATTTAATACGACTTTATAATTGTATTTTAATAAGGAAATCCAGAGAAAAATATTATGGCTTTAAAATATATAGCTTTAAAATATTCATACAGATCAACAAACGCTGATTCTGAATATATAAGTTTTATTATATATTATTATGCGTAGTATTCATAAATAATGATTTAAAAGTGAATAAAACACCATTCAAACACCCGGTTATGTTGGCATCTCTCCATTGTCTACTTCTAACGTCACGTCGGAGTCCTCGCGGAAAATTATATATTTTGTCATTAGAAATTTGTGAATCTAACAAATTCGCTGTTTTTGAATGCATATCAAAAATGCATTATGGAAAACGTTAACACATTTACGAATTTAAAATCCTTGGTTCACATTATCACTGAAGACTTCTCGATTGATGGTGATATTGAACGACAGAGAAGTATCAGTAAGTGTATTGTCCAATATGATTGCCCGAAGATTCTTCCAATGCAGTAACCATGTAAAAAAAAAACATTGTTCAATGCATTCTGCACTAATCAGCAATTTGATGACCCAGATGCAATGATAGCCATGTTCGATGGCGTCATAAGAAGTAAGCTGGAGTATGCTAGTGATGTGTGGACTCCGCACCAAACGAACAAATCCAGAAAAAAAATCCTTAGGTGTGTCTGTATGCGGATGCATGGAACTTATCCGGGGTGCATGCACCATATAGAGTTACTTGAGGCAACAAATAGATTTAGCTTAGAAACTAGAAGTTATGCAAATCTTTCAATTCTTAGGTTTAACATAATCCATAACTATATATACAGCCCATTCCTCTTGGAATGCTATGGCTTATACGTGCCTTCAAATTTCAGCCGTAGTCGTCGACACGACTTGTTCAAAATACCATACTGCAGAACAGATGTTCTAGCACAGCAAAGCATGACAAGAGGAATGGTACTGTTGAATGAAATATCGCAAACACTAGATGTATATAACTATTCTTTAGATAGTCTTAAGATTTTTTTCTATAATAATCATCTTCCTATAGGTGTTAAGACTGTCAAAATGAGAATATTGTAGGGTAATTGGATAATTAATCTGTTGTATGATTAATAAAAAATCTATATATACGTGTTAAACATGATGTCACTACCGAACCACCTCTATGGAACTCCGACTCGGGATCCTATATAATAATGCATGCAGATTTGGATACAGAAGATACGATATAGCAGTGCATCGACAATTTTTACTGAACTAGGATTGCACAGATTCGCCGGTCTGATGAGACATCGGGTCACTGGAGCCTGGATGCGGCTAATGGCTTCCGATAATACGGTGGTTACCGTAGCATTCCAGCAACAAACGCCATTCCTGAGCGAGCGCTTGGCCCGAGCTCATTCAGACCACGCCCTACAATTGATTTTTTTTCTAATCTATGTACTTAGTTCCTTAATTAAAGAAATCTGATGTGTAAATCATGTATAATTATTTATTTATTTCACTTTTACCAGGTTATTCATAAAACGTTTTACACCAAATTATTATGGAGAAGATTACAACATTTAAAAGAAGAAAGAGAAAAAAAGTGCATGTGGGCAGTTTCACATGTTGTATGTCAAAAGATAGTTACTGAACTCTCTGTAGGTGATATTGAAGATTTCGATGCTCAATACAGATTTCTTAACGCATATTTTTATAAAGATGGCAGCCAATAAAAATATGCGTTAAGAAAAATTAAGATAATATAGGTGGTTCTTTGTCGAAATATGGTCTTATCTTCATTTTTCTTAACGCATATTTTCATTAAGATGGCAGCCAATAAAAATATGCGTTAAGAAAAATGAAGATAATATGGGTGGTTCTAAGTCGAAGTATGGTACAGTTAAAAAAAGTGACCGAATTGGATATCGACACCTTAGCTCAGTGGATAAGAGCACCCAACCCGGAAAGTAGGGAGGTCCTGGGTTCGAGTCCCAGAGGTGTAAATATCTTTTTCTGATTTTTCTGTTTCCAGATTTTCGATTGAGTTTCGCTCATAATGTCTTCATTTAATTAAAAAAAAAAGTTATCTTTTATGCAAGTAGGAACCTTTAGCGGTTTTTTGCTAAGCCGACTGCACGTATATGTATGTCATGTTTTGTTATTACCGCACGCTCCTCCGGAGAGTAGAATTTATTGTTACTAAAAATATTTTTACAGCGGATTTTCAGTCAAGATACCTGCAAATATAAGTACATCGACTTTGGTGGTAGGGCCATATCTTTGCATACTTACTTGAAGAAATATTTTTTAGGGGATCAATTTTCCAAGGGATCAACTATCGTGGGGTCAATTTTCGAGGAGATCAACTGTCGGGGGATCAACTGTTGGTGGGCCAACTGTCGGGGGCCCAATTGTCGCCGGATCAACTGTCTTGAAACAAGCAAAATGGGATGTTTCGCTACTGCCACACCAAATGTTACTAGGCTTTGCATCTCTTATCAAAAAAATTACGTTACAGTATCTTTATCTCTAGGAAAATTATTGTACCTGATTAACTGATTAGAATTTCTGAAATACGTGACTCAGGAGTCCAAAACATCATTATCAGTGGAGTGGTCTACAGCCAGTTTTGTTAGAAACTGCCTGAAGTGGTGAATTTGCTTCTTGTGAATATTTGGAAACAAAGGTAAATAAACCGCTATTTTCTTTTTTACGAGTAATAATAAATTATCATTTTTTACCGAGTGTTATTCAGAAAAATATAATAACAAAAATTCCCCCCATAGTCGTAACAAACGTCTTTTATAATTTAAACCATTAAAAAACAATCATTTACCGTGCATTACTCGCTGTTTATCAGTTGTGTAAAATTTAAAACACTGTATAGTATTTAAAGAGAATAAACTAATAATAAAAGGGATTTAACATATTCAAAATATTGCATTTTTAATTTTAAAATTAGATCTTAATTTTTTTACATTAACCCATCAAGCTCGGAATCAGTACCGATAGAAAATAACCTTGGTGTTTCACGAGAATCGGTATTAGGTCCAATTCTATTCATAATTATAAATGATATAATTACAAACATAAAACATAGTAAAATTCAACTATTTGCAGACGATACCGATATATTTCGTGTGAAGATTACAAAATATTGCAAAAAGGCTGAAAGTAAACAAGTAGAAACTGAACAAAACAAAACATGTGGAACTGGGCAGTAAAACACGTATTACGGGGTTGAATTTGACAGTTAATGATAAAAAATTGAAGAAGTAAATGACATCAAATTATATTTGCGGCACGTTCCAGAGTGGAAGATACTATCAGTATCGCCATTGAAATGGCTTTCGCCGTTTTTGTTATTGTTTTTGGGGTGTTATGCCGTGTTTCGCTACCTTCTTCTTTAGCCAACGTTTCGGACAGCGTTACAGTGTCCATCATCAGGGCAGATGAGTAAATGATATTGGTGAGAGTGTTTACTTATGTGTGTCGAATCGATACCGTGCTGCCAGCTCCATTTCTCTACGAGCTGGTGTTAGAAAACATTCAGCATGGTTTTTTGCGTTTAGCTTTGGTGTAGCCGTCAATTACTGGATACCAAGAACTATTGAGCTTAGCTCCGTCGTCTCTGTTAATATTGATGGGGTTTTTATGGATTTCAATTGCCTCCGTAATTAGGCGTGCTCTGTAAGTTTTGGGTCTTCCCAGGACTTCAGGAACAAATCCAAAGTAATGGCCGGTTTCGATTAAATGCTCGGCGATTGCCGATTTGTCAGGGTGGCCAAGTTTACAAGCACGAAAGTGTTCCGAAATCCTTTTGGAGATCGTCCGCTCTGTCTGGCCTACATAGACCTTGTCACATCCGGAACAGCTGAGTTTATATACTCCATCTGTTTCCAGAAGAAACTTAGTCTTTGCCGACCTCAGTAGGTCTTGGATTTTTGTCGTGGTTGCCTAAAAACCTAAAAACATACCTGGCTTTAGCCGTGTTTAGTGACCAGATCTGAATAGCCAGGTACTTCCCCACCTTCCTCTTCCCTATCTCCTTCCCCTCTCCACTACCTTCAGCCTCACAACATACCCCAATTGGGGATGCCATAGTTTCACTGGCTCCAGACGGGAGCAGTTGGGACTCTTGTGCGGTATTTCATATTTAAAAAAAACTGGGTGTAAAACTCGATTCAAATTTTGAATATGTGCTAAAGTAGGTATGAAAAAAAGTAAATTTTCATAAATTAAATAGAAATACTACAGAGCTCATTTATAAAACTAAAGCTACACATTTTGATTACAGATACATATTATGTACAGATGAATTACCTTCAGATTACAACATAAACTAGATAACAGTGTAACAAGTTTCAAAAATACAATTTTGTACACGGAGTCCTTGATACACAGGTACCGCGCAATGCAAGCGTTTGAAAATAATCGATCTCAAAAAATTATTTCAAAATAATAAAAACAATAATAAATATGCAAGTAATAGTTTTATTTTAAATATTTTTATACCCATTTTACATATTTTATACTATGTTAAGAATAATTATGATTTTTTGATAAAGAATAGTTTAAATATAATAATTATATTTTTATCGAGTTTTATCATCCATAAATTACGCCACTTATGGGGGGGCAGTAGATAAGTGTGACAAGGAATATGGGGGGTCATAAAGTCTGTGATGTCACATGTAAAAATCTGAATTTTGATTACTTTTAGATATAAAATTGCAAAATATGTGACGTCACACTAGGGGTGAGGGGTCTCACAAATGTGACGATGTGTGACAGACAGGGACGGGGGGGGGTCAAAAAATCATCAAATTCGTGTGACGTAATTTATGGATGGCCCCTTGTAACATGGGGGGTCCCAGCATGGGCTAAGTACCCAGTTAGGCCCACATTATCTTTATATTGTTTGAAAATTCATTATATTGTGTTAATAAAAAGCGTGATTGTAATCGTTGTAAAATAGTATATTACTGTTAAAAGGCATTGCGCTACGAATAGGCAAAAATCCTGGGGTTTTGGTTTGACATTTGGATCACTTGGAAATATTTAAATTGCTTAATTTGAAATATTCGAATATTTTTATAAGCCTTTTTGTAAGCCCAGAACACAATAAAGTATCAGCTTTTCAAAAACTGCTTTAAGGGGGTATTCTAGTCTAGAAAAAAAAAAAAAAACAATTTTTTTTTTCTTTATATTTCCAAATTTTAAATATTCAAAAATATCTCCTTAAAAGGATTTTTCGAAATACGCATTAATTTAAAAGTTATAACCATTTTAATGTCGCGGTTTAGACGGAATCTAACCAAAATCTAAATAGAACAAAATTTTAAACGCATTTTTCTCCGAACCACTTTTTTCGGGACGGTTGACACGATATCTCAAGTTCTACTTAACCAATTTACTCGAAATTTGCTGTGAGCATTCTATATACATTCCTCTATGGCGGGAACTAGAATCATAACAAAATTTCAATTTTTACTATATTTCAAAAATTTTGAAAGTCAAAAAAACTGGTACAAAAACGTGTTTTTTATTTCAAACCGCCATTTTGCGAAAAAAAAATTTTTTTACTTTTCCTTAGTTCGGGTCATAGCCGCATTTGTTTGGATTAAGAATTATTTTTTTTATTTTTTTTTTAAATTACTGGGAGGGTTGCAATCGTGTCAACCAGGGCGCGCCATTTTTTTGAGACCCCCCACTTCAACACCCTGCAACTTTTTGAGTTTTTAATTTTTTCGTTTGAATATTTTTTTAATGGATTCTTTAATGTTTAATAAATATTTGCTTAAATAAAAGTTGGTAAAAAATTTTTTGTTTTTTTTTTAATTGCACCTGAAAAAACACCTACAATTCGTGCTTCTAGACTAGAATACCCCCATAAAGTTCAAAATCTCATACCTCATACCACAATTTTATTATACAAGGTGGCGCAAAATTAATCACCCTATCGGAAGATGTTATAATTTTTGCAAATGGCGTCGTAAGTAAATCATACTTGACATTTGTGAACTAGACAGCTGCAGAATACAAACAGACAAGCAATGGAGCGCTATACTCCGCAAGAGAGTGGATTAATTGCCATCAATCTCAACAACGAAGAGGACGATTTTGTGTCGAAAGTCTTCATGAGCGATGAGGCGCATTTCAAATTAAGCAATTAGGTCAAAAAGCAAAATTTTCGTTTCTGGGGCACTGAAAATCCGCGTGTGATGCACGGAGAGCCATTACATCCTCTTAAAGCTCCTGTGTGGTGCGGCGTTCACGCGGGTGGAGTGATTGGGCCATATTTTTTTGAGGACGCAATTGGCAATACGGTCACTGTTACTGCCGAACGCTACAAGGCCATATTAAACGACTTCTTACTGCCGGAATCGGATGAGCGGGGCTTGGTGAACATGTGGTTTCAACAAAACGGTGCAACTGCACACTTAGCACGAGCCACAATGGATATTGTGAAGGAAGCATTTCCTGGTCGCGTAATCTCCCGTTTTGGTGATTTGGCATGGCCAGCAAGATCGCCCGATTAAACCATCCCACACTTGTTTCTTTGGGGCTAGTTGAAGTCGCAGGTTTATGCCAACACGCCTCTGGCAATTGCAGCCCTTAAGGAGAATATTCGACAGGAATGCGAACAGTTATCACCGGAAATCTTGCGGAAAATCATGGAAAATGCGATAAAACGGGCACAAATGTGTATCAACACTGGCGGCAGCCACTTGACAGATATCGTCTTTTTTAATTTACAGAAAAAATTGTAAAGGTTTAAATAAAGATTTTCATCACTCAAATCTTTTTTTTTATTTATTTAGTAAAAAAGTTATTAAAAAACAAAATTGGATGCTTAATTTTGCGCCACCCTGTAGAAAGCGACGAATTAAGTTCTTTGGAAAATGATCTTAAAAAATTTTAATATTCGTGCCTACACTTTGCAAAATAAAAAAAAAACGCTTTTCGACATGAGGTTTTTTCGCAAACATCGAAACAGTAAGTGAGTGTTAAGCGGGAATTTAAACCGTATTTCCATCTACAGAAGGAGCATTATTGCAAGTGGCCCAATTCCGAATGTTACAAAAAGTGAAAATATTTTTATTATTAATTAACATTGTTTTTATTTTCACAGATCGCACGATGGGGATCAAATTAAGGGTACAATCGTGTTGTTGCGGCATTAACCTGCGCACTGGGACGATGATCATAGGAACTGTTGATTTCGTAAGACATTTTCTCATTATATTTTGTATCATCGTCGCTTATCGTATAAAATAATACATTCCGAAAAATACCCTTCCGCTCAGAGTTACTGCTACAGAACAATTCTGTAGCAGTAACTCTGAGACCTTCTACACATCTAGGAATTGAACCCATGAACTTATCCTCACCGGAGCTCTGCTCTACCACTGGGCTAATTCGAACCTATCCCCTTCGATCTTATTTAAATGTATCATACTTCGATTAAGAACTTCCAAAATTATCTTCATTTTTTAAAGCATGTTTCTATTGGTTGCTATCTTTATGTACGATTGCAAGATGTTAATTTAATGCAATCTAGATAGTGTCTTGGATAAATTTATCCATTCGTATTTAAGAGGAACGTATGCGCGGCCCATTTCGACCAGTTTCATATAAATATTAAATTTGAATTTAAGATCAAAATACCCAACCAAACTGAACAAAACAAAAATAAATAAAGTAGCTCACATTGGTACTTGGTACTAGATATTTGATATAACTTTTAATTACCAAAATAGTTTTTCAGTTTGGTTAGGTATTTTGATCTTAAATCCAAATTTAAGATTTGTATGAAACTGGCCGAAATGGGCCGCGCAAATGTTCCTCTTAATGTGCCACATCTATTGACTTCTTTGCTGGTCTAGGACGGATATTTTATTTACTGTTGGAATAACTTAATGAAACTTGAGTAAAACTTAAATTGTAATATTTAATCATTTGAGACAATATAAGCGAATCTAAATTGAAAATTTGAAACAGAAAAATCAGTAAAGCATACGGTGGCATCTAGAAATTATTTTTTTTTTGTTAATTATTTTTGGGGTGTTATGCCGTGTTTCGCTACCTCCTTCTTTAGCCAATGTTTCGGACAGCGTTACAGTGTCCATCATTAGGGCAGATGAACAGCTCATCTGCCCTGATGATGGACACTGTAACGCTGTCCGAAACGTTGGCTAAAGAAATAGGTAGCGAAACACCGCATAACACCCCAAAAATAAATAACAAAAATACTTTTGGCTGTGAAAACCTAAAAACATACCTGATACGTTCTTAGATTTTCACGGCCACAAATATTTTCGTCATTTGTGTTGGGGTGTTATGCCGTGTTGCGCTACCTCTTTCTTTAGTCAACATTTCGGACAGCGTTACAGCGTGACACTGTAACGCCGTCCGAAACGTTGGCTAAAGCAGGAGGTAGCGCAACACGGCATAACACCCCAAAAACAAACTTAATTACTTCTGTCGATAGGTATAAAAATAAATATTCCATTCCTTTTTAAAAGTAGGTAAGTTAATAATAATTATAAATTATTATATCATTGAAGAAGAAGATAACACTTATAATCTAAATGAAAATATGAAAGAAAACAAGACACAGAAAACAGAAAAAAACAATGATCGCAACTGGGACCATTGTTTTTTTTTCTGTTTTCTGTGTCTTGTTTTCTTTCATATTTTCATTTAGATTATAAGTGTATCTTCTTCTTCAATGATATATTACGTTGATGGGAATAACCTTCAAAAGTTATAAAAAGAGAGTTTTTCTCATAAAAAATAATATATTATTAATTTATTATATTACCATCCGTTTACATATAGGTACGATATACATCGTTGTCCGTTTGTTAATCCTTTTTTTTTCAAATAATAAATATAATCTTGTTTAGAATTACAAGATATTTTTTTTTTGTTCCCATGTTTGAAAAATATTATAACAAATCATATAATATTAATAATATAGCCCATATAAAACATATCCTAATATAATAAATAATAATATAATATATAATCTCGTAATGTTAGAACAATCGTCGAACGATCAAGCGACACGTGCATTCCCCACGCTTGTCGCTCTTTGACTACCGAACTTGAAAAGGAGATACACGAATACAAATGTTAGACAGAGCGCACTGAAATTATAACGCGTTGGAATGAATGGGCGTAAGCGACTATTTTGAAAATATTTAATTAATCACGGCGTTTTTAAAAAAAGAGCAAAAATCTCGTAGAACGTATCTTAAGAATCATTTAAAGAAACATTGTGAATTTTTTCACAAATATAACTTTTAAAATAATAGAAATAGGCTTGTTTTAAATCATTTTCGGAGCATCCTTTGCGATTTTTTCCTATCGAGGGAATTTCATATAATTTGCGTTTCGAGGTGGAACTTATCTAGATATTATCTTCAAATATAACATATATTTTTTTAAGAGCTCCAAAACTTCAAATGTTTAAGGGAGATATGTAAGAAATCGGTCGAAATTCGAATAGTAGACCCTTAAATAGGTTACGTTGGGTTAGGGTTATCGAATAATTTACAATTATTTTTTTCATAGCTTTCAATGACTTTTCAAGGAAATTTTTGAGTTCTTTTCAAGGAGGACTTTTGAGTTGACTTTATTCTCAGTTGGCATGGAACCGTGAAAACTATAGATTTTCACAATGCTGAAAACTGTATATTTTTAGGTTTTCACGGCCAAAAAGTATTTTTGTTATTATTTTTGGGGTGTTATGCCGTGTTTCGCTACCTCCTTCTTTAGCCAACGTTTCGGACAGCGTTACAGTGTCCATCATCAGGGCAGATGAGCCAGCAGGTGAGCAAGCTCATCTGCCCTGATGATGGACACTGTAACGCTGTCCGAAACGTTGGCTAAAGAAGGAGGTAGCGAAACACGGCATAACACCCCAAAAATAATAACAAAAATGCTGAAAACTATAAATTTTCACAATGGTGTAAACTATATATTTACACAATGGTGAAAACTATATATTTTCACAATGGTGAAAACTGTGTATTTTCACAATGGTGAAAACTACATATATACACAATGGTGAAAACTATATATTTTCACAATGGTAAAAACTATATATTTTCACAATGGTGAAAACTACATATTTACACAATGGTGAAAACTATATATTTTCACAATGGTAAAAACTATATATTTTCACAATGGTGAAAACTACATATTTACACAATGGTGAAAACTATATATTTTCACAATGGTGAAAACTACATATTTACACAATGGTGAAAACTATATATTTTCACAATGGTGAAAACTATATATTTTTCACAATGGTGAAAACTATATATTTTCACAATGGTGAAAACTGTATATTTTCACAATGGTGAAAACTGTATATTTTCACAATGGTGAAAACTACATATTTACACAAAGGTGAAAACTATATATTTTCACAATGGTGAAAACTACATATTTACACAATGGTGAAAACTATATATTTTCACAATGGTGAAAACTACATATTTACACAATGGTGAAAACTATATATTTTCACAATGATGAAAACTATTTATTTTCACAATGGTGAAAACTATATATTTTTCACAATGGTGAAAACTATATATTTTTACAATGGTGAAAACTGTATATTTTCACAATGGTGGACACTATTTTTAATATTTTTCCTTCTTCATTATTCCAAAACGAAAATAATTTTTTTATTGATTTTAACAGGCAAAAAAATGTTTTCTCATTCAAAGGAAAACAAATCAATCATTAAGATATTTGAAAGAGGGTGACACTTTGGAAACAAATATAATGTCAATACAACTTTAAATTTGGGAGGCGAGTATGAGTACCGCCGCCCTGGGAACCATTTATTGGATAACCAATACCCATTACACCAATAACCAATACACCAATAACCATTCGCTTTATTTGGTGACTTTGGTTGGCCGGGTTCGTGGTTTGTCTAGTTCTTAGCGGCGGATGCGCGGGCTAGATCGGGAGACTTGTTAAGGGAGACCTTTTGACCTCTTCAGCCGGACTCTCTCGACCCATCGCCCTGCATCCCAGTAGAAGGAATGGATTCATACGTCCGTCACTCCTGAACTCATTGACCTCCAGATTCAAACCCACCCCTCATGCCTTTTCCCTAAAAAGTCCCAAAGACGTCATAGGCCACCTGCGTGGAGTTATTGTTAATTAAAAAATTACCTTTATTTCACCTTTACTACACATTGTATTTTGTTTTATAATAATTTGTGGCATTTACTAACAAAATTTTAAAGCTTTGGTAATTTTTACTTTCAGATCGGAGCTCTGGCTACAATCATATTAGCATCTATCTCCGCAGCAAATTCCAATTATCATTATTATGAAGATTGGTGGAACGATCACTACTGGAGAGACCCCATGAGTGATCTGCGGGCTTTGTACATCACCATGGCCGTGTTCAGCTCCTTTCTGTTGATATTCGACTGTATGCTTCTCTCTGGAACTTTTCAGGCAAGTAATTTAACATACAAAATGCAGGCATACAGGTAGAGTTCCGAGCGTAGCGACAATCGCGTCAAGTTGGATATATATTTGTCTGACGTGTCGTGTCGCGACACTTTAGAACGGTATCGGTTTCATACGTTTAGTATGGTGAGTTTTATATTAGCGAACCGCAATGTTCCGGATATGAAAAGACTAACGGTAATATTCAGTTGTATCCAGCGGCTACATATTGTGACGTCATTGCCTGTCCCGGTTACTTTATCCCGTTGACTAGCCATCACTGTTTCACAGTGGAACGGGCTGATTTTGGAACCAGTTTTTATTGAATTTATAAAATGGTCACCAACACTAACTGGGCGCAGCCGAACCAAAAGCCGTCCGCATTTATCACATTTATAAGATCTGAGAAAAGAGTCTACGATAATTTATAAATATTAATTGGGGATGTACCCCTTAAATTTTGTAAAAAATAAGGGGTACGTTATCTTTGAAGATAAATCATATAAAATTAAGTTGTAAAAAAATAAAGAGGTGATGTAAACGAAATTCTAAGAATACGATCCCTACCAATGTTTTAAAACTAGAAGTTTAATAAAAGTGTATAAATATAGTGCTACTGGTACAATTATAAACAAAAACAAGAGCATGTATGTGTGGTATTGCACAACTGATGTTCAACTTAAGTCAGAGGGGGACATCTAGTTCTGCGAGTCTTGGGCCTCAGTCGTCACCCTGTGGACTTCGCGAAATCCTCATCACCTGTGGGGAATCATTGGAGCGGGCATTCGTCGACCACCTTTTCGGTGATCTGCACCGCACCGCATTCGCACATCTGACAAATAGAAATCGGATGAAATGCTTAAGTCCAACTTATACACGGCACCACTGAGAGGCAGTCTGAGTTTTCATTGCCTCGTAAATAGGATATCCATCAATAGTATAAGATGCTACCAAAGCCGCTGTATCTACGTGATGCAGGATTGGGACATTAGAGAGTTTAACATTATCTATAATCTTTCATCACCTTAAGTCGATTTATTGCTAAGGATCGTGATCCCTACTCTAAAACTGATTTCCTTGGTGGACAAGGCTCCTCCACTCCTCGCGATTCTGCGCTGCTTGGAACGACTACGTCGGTATCCACAGACTTGGCGTCTTATTCTGCGGATACCGACGTACAAGACGCCAGTGATAGGTCACTCCAGTGCATCGGTAACCTTCCTCCGTCTTCCGCCTTCGGCTTTGCCAGTGACTACGAGTTTCTCCAAGTTAGAGTCTTCGGTTTGGCGAGCAACCTGTACAAAGTATCTTAAAATGTATTGTAGGCAGATAGTTGAGAGCCTATTGTGGATGCCCAGCTCTTCCAGAATCAGTGGCGTAGCGTGGGGCGGAGGAAAGTTTTGCCCCCCCCCCCCCCCCCCCTCATATATGGTAATATCGGTAAAGTCGTTCACCGTTTCTAGGTCTGTGAGAGAATTATTTATTCTTACAAAGGTGTTTGCCCTGTCGATCACCATTAGTTTTGTTTTGGCCTTGTTGATCAGTGTCTAAAATACAAAATCTATATTCCTTCTAATTATGTTAATATTATATTCTGATGCATGTTTTCGTGATTTTATTTACAGGCAAAACCCAGGCTGATTCTTCCATGGATCTTCTATGCTTTCATCAGTATACTGTTGAACTTCATTTGTGCTAATATTTATAGCAGATACAACTTCATCTACTTTTATGATTCCTATGGATACGTGAGCATTTCATGGTCCATCTTTTATCTTGGTGAATAATCCTGTTTATTTAATTATTACATTTTAATTTATTTATTTTTGCAGAAACAGTACATAATTACACAGTAGAAAATAGTTACAAAGTTATAGAATTTAATACAATAATAATTGGTACCAATGACATGTCGCTGTAATATATATATATAGATATAGATAGATATATATGTTTTTGTGTGATAAATTATACATTTTACCTAAATTAAGTTAGTTAGTGAATTATTGAAGGAGAGGGGTGTGTGTGAGTGTTTGCGTGTGTGCGTGTGCGTGTGTATGTGTGTAGATGTGTGTGTTATGTGTGCGACTTCAGTGTCCTAGAAATGTTTTTCTTAAATAGAGGGAGGGAATCAAAAAATATATCGGTATCTGTGCTTGTTTGAATTGAGTTGAATGTTTGAAGGATGCGGGAAACGGGGGTGTTGACTGCAGTGTTTGTATTATTACTAGTTGTGTAAAAAAGGTTGGTGTCACGAGTTCTTTTAGATGGGATGTTAAAATTAAAATTTATTTGCGATAGAAGTTCTGGGCAGTCTATTTTGTCGTATGTTTTATTTTATGGAGAAATGTCTTGTCAGCTACCGTTCGCCTGGATTTCAGGGATTGGAGAATGCAGATATAGTTTTTTTTTTTACGTGAGCTCCACACAGGAGGCCTTGAGGAAAATAATTTCCCTCAGGGCCTATGTCATCCTTGGGGACTCTGTGTGGAGGGTTTTTTTTAGGGAAAAGGGGAGTTCTGGGAAGGAAAGGGGTTTAAGGGGTAGGTAGGAATCTGGGGTTCAGTGTGTCCTGTTCATCCGCCTCCAAGACCTAGGCAAACCTCACCCCATAAACCCGGGCACCCCTGCTAAATAACCAAACGTAGAGAACCACTTGGGGTGACCTATGGCAGATGTGTTTGTTATCCAATAAAGGTTCCCGGGGCGGCGGTATTGGTGACGTATTGGGTGTATTTGGGATTCCAGGGATTACTTGTAATTGATATGAGGAATGAATCCAATCACCCGGAGCTAGTGGGGATTTGGTACCCAAAGAAGAACGCTCCGAATACAGTAGAATATTGGCAATCGTGTCTTCGTTATAATAATCAACTTTTCATAGTATGTCGGCCGGCGTAGTCCAGCGGTAACGCTCTTGACTCGTATTCCGAAGGTCGCGGGATCGAATCCCAGCGTGGCAAATAAATTTTATTTGGTTAATTTGTGTTATTTCACAATTTATTCATTTAAAATAGTGTAGAGTTTATTTGCAGTGCGTTCCAGAGTGGAAGATACTCTCAGTATCGCCCTGGTCCCCTCATCCCTATCGCCTCAGACCACCGAAACAGAAACACCGTTCAGAATTGAAACGTTGCTTGAAATGGCTTTAGCCGTAACTGGTGACCAGATCTGAATCGCCTTCCCACAATAGGTACTTCCCACCTTCCTCTTCCCCATCTCCTTCCCCTCCCCACTACCTTCAGCCTCACAACATACCCCAATTGGGGATGCCACAGTCCCGCTGGCTCCAGACGTGAGCAGTTGGGACTCTTGTGCGGTATTCATATAAATTTATTTTTTTAAATGTATATAATATGGATCTGTCGATGAGAAGTCTGTTACGATTCCGTGACAATTGTTCCCCCGACAGTTGCCCGACAATATGCAGGCGGTTTAGGAAAAATACGGTATACCCTATTTACACAAAATGTAAATAAGTGTCCCGAAGGGGTGTGCAGAGAGGATGTACGGCCGAATAACAAAAGTACAAAACATATTATCATTCAAGAAGAATCAAGGATAAAATTACTTGAAGATATACTGCAAATACCAGGATATAAGTATAAAAATTCGCCCTGTAAAAAAATTCTTTTAATATCCATACCAATTTATTGATTCAAGTATTTTTAAAGTCTATTTTACCTTAAAAAGGGTAAATTAAGTGCAAAAATTTTATAATTATTTATTTCGGTGTCCATCATATAGAAAGAGGGAAAGATTCCAACTATTGGTGAAATTTTGATAAAATTTATAATAAAACAGGGTGCCGCAGCATAGCTTCCTTTTTTTAAATGCGCGCCATTCAGTCGGTTGATGTCGTAGCGGAGCTCTAGTGATCCCATTCGAGAGGCGGAACTATAAAGTTTTGTCCCAACACAGTTTAGTCGCCATGATGCGTTGGAACAGTGGGGAGCATGCGTTTGCCGTTGAGGCCTACTTTTCAAACGGATGTTCTGTGATCGCAACCCAGCGCGCCTTTAGTGTGCGGCAACATAACTTCCTTTTTTCAAAACTTAATAAAACCCATTGTATGAATCAGAAATTTTTGATTGTTTTTTATAATGTAGGCACATACCTAAAGTTTTGTTTTACTTGGTTTTTGAAGATCAAATCAGGTAGGTGACGTCCTAGGCGAAAGTCGCAGGCGCGCTGGGTTGCGATCACAGAACATCCATTCGAAAAGTAGGCCTCAACGGCAAACGCACGCTCCTCACTTTTCCAATGCATGGTGGTAACTAAACTGTCGGGACAACACTTTATAGTTCCTCCTGTCGAACGAGATCATTAGCACTCTCCTACAACATCAACCGACTGAATGGCGCGCATTTTAAAAAAGGAAGTTATGCTGCCGCATCCTGTATATTCATCTCTTCGGGAAACGAGTAAAGTCGAAACATGTTTTCCTCGCATATTTAGTTAATCATTTACTGACCGCACGAAATTTACTATATACATATATTTTTTTATGTGAATACCGACCAGCTCTCAACCTGGAGTCAGTGAGACGATACGTATATGGGATATGTTGTGAGGCTAAAGATAGTAGGGAGGAGAAGGAAATGGGGGACAGGAAGGTGACGAAGTACCTGGCTCTTCAGATCTGGCCACCAAACACGGCTAATGCCATTTCAAGCAATGTTTCAATTCTGATCAGTGGCCTTACAATAATGAAAAAAACATTTCCTATAAGTTGTTTTTAATATTTTTCAGCACTCAAAATATACTTTGTATTGGTGGTCTGGAGTCACTACCATCAATTGCTGGCAGGCCCAGGAACCACTCTCAACAACGGAGCTCACGTTACAATGTATCCAATAGTTCCTGGTCAGCAGCTTTTCCCAAATGCACCTCAGACTTATCCAAACATGCAAACGAAATATCCAAATGTCCAAATGCAATATCCAAATCAACCCCAGCCTTATCCAAATGCCCAACAGCCATATCCAAATGTTCAAGTTCAACAAACTTTCCCAAATTCACAACAACCTTATCCAATTCCACAGCAACCTTATCCAAATCCACAGCAACCTTTGGATAAGGTTGCTGTGGATTTGGATAAGGTTGCTGTGAATTTGAATGCACAAGAACCGTATCCAAATTCACAACAACCCTATCCAAATCCACAACAAACTTTTCCAAATTCACAACAACCTTATCCAAATCCACAACAAACTTATCCAAATCCACAACAACCTTATCCAAATCCCCAGCCACTTCCTTCAATGGACAGCAAGAAAAGGGATATGTAGAACAAAGTTTTATAATTCTTTGGAAAGGTAAATTTGCGCTCTTTTTGTATAATATGTGTGTTGTCAGTAAAATTATCCGATAAATAGATGTATTAATATAATGTAACATAGATTATATAATCTGTTATTGCTGAATAAATTTTTCATCAAGACAGCAACATATTCCGTTCATTGTGGAACTAATTTCTTAAATAATTGTTTTAAAGGTTTTCAAGTTATTGTCAGCTTTTCTTATTATTAAGAATTATCTACTTTATTTAAAAAACAAAAAAAAAATATTCAGGGTGTTAAGAGACCTACAACCAGTGATTCCAGAGCTATCTGGAATAAAAATTAGACATTGCATTTAAAATACTTGAAAAAATCAGTAGGTATTGGAGAGTCAGGGTCGGAGTCATTGGTTGGGCGGTTACTCGACTGCTTGACCAGTGACGACAAAGATTTTGTTATTCCTATTTGAAAAAAAAACAACAAAATATGTTAATTTTGCATTTACATTTTTTTACTCCAAATAAGATAAGTAATTTGTCAGCTTCACTAATATAAAGCCTATATACCAAGAGATAGCTACCTAATTATTTAGATGTACGGTTTTCTAGCTTTAGCTGCACACATCTGTTTTTACTTTTGTTGTATTTATTAAATAAACCAACCATTTAAAATGACTTTATAATTATATTTTAATAAGGAACTCCAGTGAAAAATTTTGGCTTAAAAATACGTATTTATTGTTATCTTGTTTAATTTGTAGAACTCATTTTAATTTTTAATTTCTTTTAAATATTCAATAATATTGTTATTTAATTTATAAAAACGGTGAAACAATATATAAACAAGTTTTGCTAGGTAATTATTACTACGCGTGACCGCTGTTTCGCCTTCTGAAAGCATTATCAAACTGTGGTCATGCCACCTACGGACGAGGTATTTGTTATTTTTAGATAGGATTTTTATGACTAATTTTCAATTTATGAGTAAACTGAGTAAAAATCATTGAAGAAGAACATAACACTTATAATCTAAATGGAAATTTGAAAGAGAACAAGACACAGAAAAATAGAAAAAGATAATGGTCGCAACTGGGACTCGCACCCAGACCTCTCGTCTAACCGGGACGTGTGCGTTATCCAATTTCGCTATTGCCACCTTCTGTCAAACCGTCATATTTGTCAATCTCATATTTTAAATATTTAGAATCAACAATATTATCTTCAACTAGTTCTTTTTTCCATATTTTGGGCAACTACTCTTTTTATTGGAACAATCATTCTAAGAATTGGTTTGTAACCTGAATAGCGTCTCGGATAAATGTATCCGAATTTATTCATATGGAACTATTGACTTTATGAAAGTCTAAATGAATATTCAATTTTTTATAAGAAAAACTCTCTTTTTATAACTTTTTAAGGTTATTCCCATCAACGTAATATATCATTGAAGAAGAAGATAACACTTATAATCTAAGTTAGTTCCAGTCCCAGTTGCGACCATTGTCTTTTTCTATTTTTCTGTGTCTTGTTCTCTTTCATATTTTCATATAGATTATAAGTGTTATCTTCTTCTTCAATGATATATTACGTTGATGGGAATAACCTTCAAAAGTTATAAAAAGAGAGTTTTTCTTATAAAAAATTGAGTAAAAATCAGTTTACGTTTGAAATAAAATAAAAAAAAACAATAATAAATGAAGTATGTAAAAATAAATATGTATATTTTTTTATATTGCTGCTATAAAACAAACAAAAATTATAAAAAAATTTCCAAAATGTTATTTACTTATTCGAACAAAAATTTGTCAATAATTACGCTTACATTATAAAGGAATGACCTCATTAATTGAATATTTTAATTTGAATTGCGTTTATATTCAGAACGTTCTTGTTGCATATGTTAAATTATTTTATTTTTTTAAATTAATTTAAGTATGCGAAAAATTATATTTTAATTTTAAATAACTGCTATAAAATAAACAAAAACTATAAAAATTAACAAAAATGTTAACTACTTCTTGGAACAATTTTTTTTCAATAATAACACTTACTTTATGTATGCAGGACCTCATTCATTGAGTATTTTAGTTTTAATTGCGTTTACAATAACATTTTTAGTACACGTGATAAATGAAATACAAAAACAATAATTGAAGTATGTGAAAAATAATTGTTTGATATTACTGCTATAATACAAACAAAAATTATTTTAAAAAAATGGTTGTCTGTAACGTCGGTTTACGGACGATAATTTTACGTGATAACGTAATAAGAAAACATTGATGAAAAATTGCATTGATGCGTCACAGGCTGGGCGCATACATCCGATTTTTCCATCCGTCCGGACGTCCGATCCAACCCGACAACCGGATCGAATCGGACGGAAAAAGGCGTGGCCCCGGTTTTATTACCTCTCCGACTTTTTCTTTCGAATCGACAGGTAGCAAATGAGTACTTTTACCTTACTACTCATCACCGCAGTAGAAACGTTTCAATGCCTATACAATAATATATGATTATTTAATTTTTTTTTTTAAAAGATTAATTTGTAAACTAGTTCTGCTGTGAAATTATTATTACCATAATGCTTGTCAGAAATAGCCTGACGGCTATTACCGGTAAGCACTAATTTGGAAGGCGGATATAGGTACCGCCGCCCCGGGAACCATTTATTGGATAACCAACGTCACTGCCGAGGGTCACTCCAAGTGGTTCGCTACGTTTGGTGACTTAGCAGAGGTGCCCGGGTCCACGAGGTGAGGTTTGACTAAGTCTTGGCGGTCAATGCGTTTGCCCACCTATTGCATGGTGGGCAGGATCGAGAGAGATTGGTTGAGGGTGGTTTAACCTTTTTTTACGCGAATACCTCACAAGAGCTTCAGTTGCTCCCATCTGGAGCCAGTGAGACTATGGCATCCTCAATTGAGGTATGTTGTGAGGCTGAAGGTAGTGGGGAGAGGAAGGAGATGGAGAAGAGGAAGGTGGGGAAGTACCCGGTTATTCAGACCTGGTTATCAAACACGGCTAAAGCCATTTCAGAATGGTGGTCTTACTCCAGGGTGATACTGAGAGTATCTTCCACCCTGAAACATGCCGCAAATATGCTATATATTATGTTTAAATGAATAAATTGTGAAATAATACAAATCAATCAAATAAAGTTTATTTTCTCACGCTGGGATTCGATCCCGCGACCTTCGGATTACGAGTCAAAAACCTCGCCCCTAGACAACCTCTTATCCCTAACCTAGACCTCTCCAGCCACTCTCTCTCGACTCACCGCCTTGCTCAGCAGTTGGAGGGATGGATTCATACGTCCGTCACTCATGGATCCCAGATTCCTACCCACCCCTCATACACTTTTCCTATCATATCCTTAAAAACACCCTCCATACAGCATCCACAAAGATGACACGGCCCTGAACTGGAGCTCCCAATATTAGAAGCCCTGAGGGAAAATAAATACCCTCAGGGCTTATCATATTTGGTTTGGCTATGTGGAGGGTCTTTTTAAGGAAACGAAGGAGACGAATCTGGGAAGGTAAATGGTATAAGGGATGGTAGGAATCTTGGGTTCAGTGTGTTCAGGTCATCCGCCGCCAAGACATAGAAAAACCTCACCCCATGAATCCGGACATCCCTGAACGTAACGAATCGTTTTGGGAAACCTACGACAAGGGGGTTGATTTTCCATTGAGTGGTTCCCGGGTGGCGGTACCCATTCCCGCCTTCAAAATTGAATTTGTATTGAATATACAAATTAAAATCTAAACAGGCCATCCGCAGCCAAGACTTAGACAAACCTCACCCCATGAACTCAAACACCCCTGCTAAATTATCAAACGTAACGAACCGTTTAGGGAGATCTAGATAGGGGTGTTGGTTATCCATTAAATGGTTCATGGGTTGCGGTACCCATTCCCGCCTTACAAATTGAATTATTATTGAATATACAAATTAAAATCCTAAAATTAATATTTATGTAGGTAGTTCTGCAAATTTGACTTGATAACAATAAATAAGCATCAATCTGTATCACTAAATGTAATCTGTATAACTAATCTGTATATCTGAAAGATTAAGAGAGTACCTACCGTGCTAAGAAAATATAGGACTTAGTACTATATTTCCTACTGCTTATACTAGGAAGTCAATAAATAAATATATTGCGCCGTAAATTATACTTTGTGCCGATTGTTACGTTTTGCTAGACAGGTCATGAGCGACTGAAACCAAAAAAGGCCGATCGTGCCTCTCTATCGCTTGTTCCGCCCGCTCGCTTTTACGCTAGGCTCAGGCGGAACGTGACAATGAGTCATGCTTTTTCGAACATGCAGCCGATGCAGCAACGATTTATAAGACGTTATCACGTCAAAAACTGTCAGAAGAAACGAAGCTAGCCATCCATAATGGAGAGCTAGTACCTATGATGATGAATGGTAGTGAAGCATGGAACTGGCAGAGGAAGAATTAAAGTAGACTGAATGCTGTAGAAATGAGATCTGTGAGGCGTACGTGTGATAAAACCATGTACAAACTTGTGAGACACGTGGAAAACCGCAAAGAATGCAAGGCTGACGTAAACGTAATGAGTAAGATCAATAAAGGGACGCTCAGATGGTTTGGGCACGTAGAGCGAATGAACGAGGAAAGGAATGTAAGGAGAATATATGACGCAAATGTGAATGGTAGAAGCAGTCGGGGACGCCCGAGGAAGACATGTGACATTTTAATTTGGGAGGCGGGTATGGGTACCATTTGTTGGATAAGCAACACCTCAATCATACCCCAAGTAATTCGCTACGTTTGGTGACTTAGTAGGGGTTCCCGGGTTCATGGAGTAAAGTTTGTCAGGTCTTGGCGGCGGATGCATTTGCACACTTGCTGCGTTTTGGAGAGAGATCGATTGAAAGAGACTTTTGGACCTTTCTAGCCGGACTCTCTCGACCCGTCGCTTTACACCGCTGTTGGAGGGGTGGATTTGTATGTCCGTCACTCCTGGACACACTGACCCCCAGATACCTACCCACCCCTTTAAAAAAGCTTTTAAAAAGACCCTCCACACAACATCCCCTAAGATGACACAGACCCTGAGGGAATTTATTTTCCTCCAGGCCTCCTGTGTTGAGCTAATATAAAAAAATGAGGCGAGGAGTGTGTGCCGAAACCGAGTTGTTTGGCGATCCGTCCTCTCTGCCTACCCCTGCGAAAAAGGCGTGATGGTTAGTTAGTTAGTTAGTAAGTGAAGGATGATTTTTTGCATATTTTTATCGTCGAATTCCAGCGCACCTTTTACTATACATTTGGTCTTCATATTATTTATTTATTTTATTTTAGGGAAATCAACAGTTAACAACTTAATTTATACGTGTTTAATTTACCTATCTGAAAAACCAATTATAGATTTCCTTATTACCTACACTAATTATACCTCATAATATTATAGTAGTATTTGTGTTTTTTTCTCTGGAGTCGCTAGATGTCGCTTTTTAGTTTTCTTGGCCGTTCATTTTGGAGTGGTTTGAAGATTGGAAATTGATTTTGCAAAAATAAAAACGTTTTATTTTTGGATTTTATAGATTCGAACCCAGGTCATCGAATTCCAGTGCATCTTTTCTATACATTTTGTCATCATATTAATATTTATGGTTTCTGCTTCGGAGTCGCTAGATGTCGTTATCTATCGCGTTCTGTTTGTTGTGGTTTGAAGACTGCATATTGATTTTGCAAAAAAAGTGTTTTTTTTTATGTTTCGAGTTTCGAACCCACGTTGTCTGAATTGGCCAATAGATTCGTAAGGCGCTTTGCACCGCTGGACTATGGGAGCACTGCGTGAGAGTGAGGAAAAAAGTCTAATTTTTTTTTTGGATTTTGTAAAATTCGAACTTGGGTCGCCTGAATGAATGCATGACTGCCTATTTGCTTTGGTTACGCGCTTTATGCCGCTGGACTACGGCAGGCCCGCGCGAGAGTGACGATTTACTGTATATTTAAAAAAAGTTATCTAATAGGGAAATAGGAACCTTTAGCAATTTTTTTGCTAAGCCGACTGCACGTATAAGTATGTCATATTTTGTAATTACCGCACGCTCCTCCGGAGAGTCGAAATTATTGTTAGTAAAAATATTTTTACGGCAGATTTTCAGTCAAGATACCTGCAAATATAAGTACATCGACTTTGGTGGTAGGGCCATACATCCTCTTTGCATACTTACTTGAAGAAATATTTTTTTAGAGTATCAATTTTCCAAGGGATCAACTGTCGGGGGTATAAACTGTTGGTGGGCCAACTGTCGGGGGGCCAATTGTCGCCGGGTCAACTGTCATGGAACGAGCAAAATGAGATGTTCCGCTACTGCCATTCCAAATGTTGCTAGGCTTTGCATCTCTTATCAAAAACAATACGTCACAGTATCTTTATCTCTAGTAAAATTATTGTACCTGATTAACTGATTAGAATATCTGAAATACGTTACTCAGGAGTACAAAACATCATTGTAGTGTTGCAGTCGTATAGTGAACTGAGAGCATGCTTTAAAGAAACTGCCTAAAGTGGTGGATTTGTTTCTTGTGAATATTTGGAAATCAAGGTAAAGATACCGCTTTTTTCTTATTAAATAATAAATTACCATTTTTACTGGGTATTCTTCAGGACAATAAAATAACGAATAAACTAGACACCTTTCCTCTTACTAACAAACGTGTTTTAAAATTTACAATTAATAATAATAATGGTTTTTATTCCAGGATGTGGGGAGGTGAGTGCAATCCCACACATCCCATATAGAGTTTGCGCATACGTTATTTTATTATGAATAAATTAAAAAATAAATAACAGTAAAAAAAGAAGCATCATAAGATAATAAGTATTCATATAAAATATAATAAGATCTTTAATTGGATTCTTGTTGGTCCATCGGATCTGAGATTTCATCTGCCAGTGTCTTTCTCCAATATTCTTCTATGTTCGATCCTGGAGTCAAACGGGCTTCTATGACGAGAATATTTTTGGAGTGGTTTATCCTTCCCCTCAGTCCTGCAATCCTTGTTCTTAATAAGGCTTTGAATCCTGGAACTCTCCCTTCTGTAAACATTGAAGAGGCACTACAGTACCTGGGAAGTCCGAACATTAAACGATATGCATTGTTGTCTTGCACCCGAAGCCTTTCCATAGTCCTTTTTTTGAAATTCGCCTAACGCTCGCGTGTGTACGGGGTGGTACAAAAGGCTAAGAAGAGGGTCCTTTTCACCCGTGGGCTGCAAATAAACAACTATTTATTATACATTATTCGTGTTATATCTGTTGTGTAAAATTTAAAATGTGTGTATTAGTAAGGCCCGTGTATAAAATTTAAAGAAAATAAACTAATAATAAAAGGCATTTAAAATTAATTTTTCGAAGAAAACTTCTTCATTAAGGGTTTTACTTTGTGATGGCATTATTTTATTTTTATTAAAACACAAATATCTTTGTACACATCACTTTTATTTAATATAAACTCAACATGTTTCGTGAACGATGCTCACATCTTCAGGAGTTAAAGTATACTGAAGTTGTAATTTTATACAGATCATGGATTAAATACAGGGCTAGGGGTAAGAGGGAGGGGGAGGGGTAAGAGCGGGGGAAGTTTACTGGAATTTGGGATTACAATATTATTATTATCATTAGAAGGGAAAGACCGGTTAAGTGGGAAAATATTTAAAAGTGGGTTCATAAAAATTATTTGCTTATAAATTATGTCAGTTTTGGTATTAACATTTTTTCTTATTTCTAATATTTCAAAACCATTTATTTGTGATGCCTTATAGCCCGTGTGTAAAATTTTAAGACCTAAGTTTACATCAAATGTATGATCATTACTCAATATGATCTGCGAACTCAGATTCGCTATAACCTTTCAAAGCTCTAAGATGTTCTTTTACCCGTACCTCAATATTTCGGTTAGTTTTACCTGTGTAAAAACAACTGCAATCTTTGCAATTGAGCTTATCAAATTGTCAAAATATTGTGTTTTTGGCTTTAAATTTTGTACCGCGCGCTTTCATCCCGCGACAATATACCCCCGACAGAATTATACTCCGACATAATATCTAAAGGACAAAATATCCTACGGACAAAAAATTCTTCAACAAAATATCTAGTAAAACCTAACCTTACTTAATCTTATTTAACATTTTTATTTATTTGTAATATTAAAATTAATAATATGAAATATTTATATTAAATATTTATAATATTTTATTATTTTAAAAAAAAAATAATAATTAAATAATATTAAAGGTTGTGATGGTTTATAAAATTACTATAAATCATGCTATTTATTACTAAGATGCATTAATGCGATACGATAGAGATACGTTATTTTACTATTTTTGAACAATAATTTATAGTCTCTACAGGATGTCTGTATTATTTTTGTCCCATTTTTTGTTAAGTTAGGTTAGGTTTTAGTAGATATTTTGTAAGGGGATGTTTTGTCCGTAGGGTATTTTGTCGCGGGATGATAAGTCGCGGAACATTAAAATTTGATCTGATTTTTTTACTTTTACCCCACACAAGATTTCCTGAGAAAAACAGTTTCCCTAGGGGCCTCTTTCATCTTTGGGAATGCTTTGGGGAGTCTTTTTAAGGAAAGGAAGGAGAGGAAATTCTGGGAAAGAGAGGTAGGTATCAGAGGTAGCTAGGAATCTAGAGGTCAATGTGTCGAGGAGCGACAGCAAATAAAGTAAAATACAAATAATTTTAAAAATAAAAAATTCTTTGCCATTTTATTTTTTTTTATTTTGTTTGAGTTGGCTCGATTGGATCATATGCATAATTAAATAAATTATTACGAAAAAATTATAAAAAGCAATCGTCTAACAATTGGCAACGGCAACAACTTTCAAACAACAATAGATAATCAAAAATAATTTGCTGACTAATTACTAATGAATGTGATATTCCGAGCTCCATGACACATGGTTCACATTATGTACAGATGAATTACCTGCGGATTATAACATGAACCAGATAACAGAGTAACGAGTTTCCAAAATACAATTTTGTACACGGAATCCATAATTCACAGATAACACCGCGCAATGCAAGCGTTTGAAAATGATCGATCCCAAAAAATTATACAAAATACATACAGCTACTTTATTTATTTTTGCTTTAAATTATAAGATATAGGTCATTAAAGATTTCAATGTTTAATGATTTTAGAGGCAATTTGGGCAATTATTTGTGAGTAAATGAAAACCAAAAAAAAAATATTTTACTTTATATATCATGGAAAATAAAGTGAAATAAAAAATAAAAATTAGCCGAAAAATTCATTTTGATGGGTGTAAATTTAAAATACAAATTACCTTTTTACGGCGGACTCAATTTTGTCGTTTATGTATTAAAATTACTACCCAACAAATTCTTATTTAATTTTTTTTTTTTCATTGTATTTTTAAAATAAATAAACCTAGTAAAATTATTTTTTTTGTCTTTCATTTACTCACAAATAATTGTCAAAATTGCCTCTAAAATCATGAAAATCTTTAATGGCCTATTTCTTACAATTTAAAGCACAAATTAATAAAATAGCTCACATCCGTACTAGATATTTAATATACCTTTTGATTACAAAAATAGCTTTTCAGTTTGGTTGGGTATTTTGATCTCAAATCCAGAAAAGAGCCGCGCAAACTTAAAGCGGCACTCTTCGGCTGAAAAAGAAGAAGATGGAGAGATATGTAATTGTAATTACGAAGGACAGAGCGCGCTAATATTTTAAGTCATAAATTCAAATAAAATTGCTTGCCTTATAAGACTGTGTTCAACGTATAATAATATTCTCTCTGAGATAGATATCTTCAATTGTGATGAAAACAAATATAAAAAATCTATTAAAAATGTATTAAAAATGTATTAAAAATGTATTAAAAATGTATTAAATGAGTACAAAACTGTATGATATATTTATGTAACGACTTATATTATGTACTGCCTCTTGTTGTAATAATGTAATTTCTCTTAGCTATTGTAAGATTACTTTTTTATTTTATAGATACATAATGTAATAGTATAATGAGGAAATTTATAATTGGTTTATCAAATAGGTAAATTAAACATGTACAAATTAAGCAAGCTGTAAACTGTTGATTTCCCTAAAATAAAATAAATAAATAAAATAGCAGCGAAAATTGCGAAAAAGCTTAATAAAACATGACTCGTTTAAAATAGATCGAAAATCTCGTGGAACGTATCTTAAGTATCATTTAAAGAAACTTTTCGAATTTTTTCACAAATATAACTTGTAAAATAAAAGAAATAGATTTGTTTCAAATAATTTTCGGACATACTTTGCGATTTTTTTCTATCGAGGGAATTTCATATAATTTGCGTTTCGGCGTGGAACGTATCTAGATATTATCTTCAAAAATAACATATATTTTTTTAAGAGCTTAAAAACTTCAAATGTTTAAGGGAGAAATGTAAGAAATCAATTGAAATTTGAATAGTGGACCCTTAACAAAAAGTGAAAATATATTTATTTTTAATTAACATTGTTTTTATTTCCACAGATCGCACGATGGGGATCAAATTAAGGGTACAATCGTGTTGTTGCGGCACTAACCTGCGCACTGGGACGATGATCATAGGAACTGTTGATTTCGTAAGACATTCTCTCATTGTATTTTGTATCATTATCGCTTAGCGTATAAAATAATCCATTCCTAAAAATACCCTTCCGCTATATTATACCCGGAAACATGTGGATATTGTTCTGTAGCGGTAACTCTGAGACCTTCTATACATCTAGGAATTGAACCCAGGAACTCATCCTCGCAGGAGCTCTTCGACCACTGGGCTAATTCGAACCTATCCCCTTAGGTCGTATTTAAGGTGATTGTCAAAGGAATTCATATTCTACCTTTTCATAGATGGCGCGCGTATAATTATTTTACAAAAAAATGCACTTTACAAATTAAGCTTTACAATATTAAGAATAATTAATTGTTTGCGCCCGTACATACGCAATAGGAATATGAATAAATAGTTTTGTCAGTAAAAAAACTCAAATCTTTCAAGAAAGGCTGACAAATACAATATTGCATCGGCGATTCAATCAAATGTTGTATTTGTCAGCCTTTCTTGAAAGATTTGATTTTTTTACTGACAAAACTATTTATTCATATTCATATTGCGTACGTACGGGCGCAAACAATTAATTATTCTTAATATTTTTAAGCATAACTGGTAAAAATTATTTTTTCGTAAAATAATTATACGCGCGCCATCTATGAAAGGGTAGAATATGAATTCTTTTGACAATCACCTTAAATGTATCATACTTCGATTAAGAACTACCAAAATTTTCTTCATTTTTAACGCATGTTTCTATTGGTTGCTATCTTTATGTATGATTGCAAGATGTTAATTTAATGTGATCTAGATAGTGTCTTTGATAAATTTATCCATTTGCATTTAATGTGCCAAGCAGTGGCGCAGCCAGGTGTCAGCCTGGGGGGAGGAAAATTCTCTCTCCCCCCCTCCCCCCCCCCCCTTTATTTGGGTACATCCAACCGGATATTTTCAAGCGCCGGGGGGGAGGGTAAATGGAAATACTTTTTTTATAACGACCTCATTTTATGAAGATTTTTATAATCACATGTGACGAGTATTCTTCCAATAAAAATCATGTTTATAAATAAGTTCTACTATAAAATTTATAACTATTCTCGGAAATCTAGAATGCTATCCGTGTAATAGGATTTTGCATCTCGAATTTTTATACTGTGTTTAGAACACAACCCAGCTTTTGACTTAAGATTGACACTATGTAAGAGTTCACAAATAATAGTTAGGGGCCATCCATAAATTACGTCACACGAATTTCATGACTTTTTGACCCCCCCCCCCCCCCCCTCCCTCCCTTTCACATTTGTGAGACCTCCTCCCCCCTAAAATTTCATGATTTTTTGACCCCCCATACCCCTTGTCACATTTCTCTAATCCCCCCCCCCCCTTTTAAGGTGTGACGTAATTTATGGATGGCCCCTTACACACGAGTCAGTCAATTTTTCAGAATTTCACAGCATTTGCTATGCACCTCAAATATTAAGCTTCACTCGGTAAACGATGAATCTGCTACTTGTTATTCAATTTATCGTTATATTCTGAACACAAAACTGGTTCAAATAAAATCTGTTTGCGACAAATTTTAACTACACTCCGAACACGAAAATGGCTTTTCTTTGATTCTGGCAGCATATACAAAGTCTGCAACAAGAATTTTATAACTGCATTTCGAATAAGAGAATATTTTCCTTCAAAATATGTCAGCAGATGAATGCAAAACTGGAATTTTACATTTTGAATAAAAAACTGGTTTAAGTTAAATCCGTATGCGGCGAATTAAAACTACACTCCGAACATGAACATGGATTTCTCTTGATTCTGGCAGCACATAAAGAGTCTGCAACTATACTTTTATATCTGCACTTCGAATAAGTGCCTCTCCCTGAACTTCTAAAGATGATGAGAAAAAGAACGCTGAGTGAATGGCAGATGAGATGGGATAGATCGAATATGGGAAGATGGACCTTCTCCTTCTTTCCATCAGTTAAAGTCAGAATGGAAGGGGCATATCTTTTAATGGACCACCACATCACCCAATTGCTTTCTGGGCATGGAGAGTTTAGAGGTAGACTTCACAGACTGGCTCTATCATCCCATCCCAATTGCGCTTGTGGTGATACTGACCAAACAGCCGAGCACATTTTGTGGCACTGTGAGATTTTGACGGATGCTCGAGATGAAATGATTGATGGTTTGCAGGTTATTACGAGACCTGTTTGGAATACAGATCTCGTTTCGAATAAGGTAAACTTTGAGTGCCTGAGGAAATTCACGAAAGTCTGGGTTGAGAGATGGCCTGTTCTTAGAGTCGCTGACTAGCTGTAAAATTACTTAGGTACCAGGTGTATTTTGCTTTTGAATCCACGGACACTCTTTATGATTCCTTTACTGCTTGGATTTATTTGTTATGTAATATGTATTTTGTGTTTCTGTTATTTGTTATTTTATTATTAGTTTTTTTGTTATATTTTTCAATTGTATTTTACATATTTGCGTTATGTTTATTCTTTATTTATATATAAATATATAATAGTTAATTGTATACAATAGTTAATTCTTTTGCAATATTTTATTTATCTACTTGTTCACTATATTTTCAAAAAAAAAAAATTATATAGTTGTCTTGCGATTTGTTCTATTAATAATTACTTTAATACCTGTTATTTAGGTCATGTTCCTTGTTTTGTTATATTTGTCTTTAACTTTTTCATTGTTTTACTGGATGAACTGAACTCCAACTTTTATTTTTTTATTATTTTATTTCCCTATCCCCGTATGGGGGTGTGATGGACCTCGTTCCTGCTTCATATTTACTTACATTATCTGTTTTGCAGGTCCCTCTCAAATCTTTGCGCCTCCCCCAATGACATGTGTAGGCTTGAGGCTTGATCAGGCGACCTTGACTGTCCTTTGTCCTGCCTCTGACTACTCAATGCTGAATTTTCTTTTAGTCTTCGGGTATTTTACCCCAAATATTCAGTTAACATTCTTTGAGGCTTCACTGAGTGGTTGGCTAAGGGACACGGAAGCTAGTGTGGTTTATGGTCAGACCGAATGCCATTCACATTTTTTGTTGGTACTTGCCTATTGATTTGAGATTTATTGTATTTTTTATGTTCTCCATTTTATACAGGTGCTTGCAGGTTTTTTTTACACAATGCAATGCCGCTCACGGAGTCTCATGAATGAGTTTTTTTTTTCTCATTTTGCCCTGTTTAATTCATATTTGCTTTACTAACATATTTTTGCATTTTGTTTCCTGTTAAGCACTTGCATACTGCTTACTAACAACGTATGCAGGGACACTGGAGGTCTAGATTCGTTCAAAAATAAATAAATGTAGCTTCGTTTAACAAAAAAAATAGTATCTTGCGAGAGCCTTGAAGGAGTAACCGTATGTTACTTATACCAGGGCGGGTATGTGGTGGATAACCTCCAATGCACTTCGAATAAGAGAATGTTTTCCTTCGAAATATGTCAGCAGATGAATCCAAATAACTGGAATTTTACATTCTGTACACAAAACTGGTTTAAGTTAAGTCTGTATGTGGCGAATCAAAAGTACATTCAGAACATGAAAATTCATTTTCTTTGATTCTGGCAGCACATACAAAGTCTGCAAGAAATCAAACCAGAATTTTGAAACTAAACTGCATTTCGAATGAGAGAATGTTATCCTTCGAAATGTATCAGTGGATGAACTCACAACTGGAATTTTACATTCTGATCACAAAACTGGTTTCAAATTATGAGTGAATCTGCTTGCGAGTCCCCAGCTTTAACATTACTTACTTTTTAGCATTACTCTCAAAATATGCGCGTAACGAATTTTGAAAAATGGTTAGAAACCATATTTTTAACTTCACTCGAAACGTTAGAACGGTTTTTTTCGAATTTTAATCCGCTACTGGAATTTTGACAGATCATTTGGAACATGAAACTATGAGTGAATCTGCACGCTAGTCCTCATCTTCAAATGATATTACACACAGAACAAAAAAATGGTTTTCCTCCTATTTTTGCATTCGGAACACATGGATGGTTTGATGATCTACCGGAACACATGATGATCAATGAAACTTTCTTAGAATTGTAAAAGCATCGCCCACGGACCTCTCTAAATCATTCTCACTGAATGTAAGTCATAGCATAGACATTAGTACCCTTTACACACAGAGTCCGGAGCGGGACGTGCCCCGCGCCACTTCAGGTCGCCGCCCAGAAAGTAAAGACCGAAAGTAAGATAACGGTTTACAGCGCAGTTCACTGTGAGACTTTTCTGCGCGGCGGCCTGAAGCGGTGCGGGGCACGTCCCGCTCCAAAGTCGGTGTGTAAAGGGTACTATTCCAAGCGCAAAACAAAATTCGGGGAATTCTTGCAATTCATTACGAACAGTGTTGCCAGTCACTGGAGTGATCAAGATTATAAATTCAATTAAACAAAGGGGATCCCCCGGTTTTGTCCCAGAATAAGTAATGAAAAATTCCGTGCCCATTTCAATCCGTCTGAATCGTTGATTTTGCGAAACTTTGCCGCCCCCATTAAAGTGGGCGGCAATTTTCACAATGGTGAAAACTATATATTTTCATAATGGTGAAAACTGTATATTTTCACAATGGTGAAAACTGTAAATTTTCACAATGATGAAAACTGTAAATTTTCACAATGGTGAAAACTATTTTTAATATTTTTCTTTCTTCATTATTCCAAAACGAAAATAATTTTTTTGTTGATTTTAACAGGCGAAAAAATGTTCTCATTAAAAGGAAAACAAATCAATCATTAAGATATTTGAAAGAGTGTGACATTTTGGAAACAAATATATTGTCACTACAACTTTAAATTTGGGAGGCAGGTATGAGTACCGCCGTCTTGGGAACCATTTATTGGATAACCAATACCCCTGCCGCAGGTCACCCCATTCGTTACGTTTGGTGACTTTGGTAGGCCTGGTTCGTGGTTTGTCTAAGTTCTTAGTGGCGGATGTGTTTGCCCACCTACTTAGCTTGGCGGGCTAGATCGGGAGACTGGTTAAGGGAGACCTTTTGACTTCTTCAGCCGGCCTCTCTCGACCCAACGCCTTGCATCCCAGTAGGAGGAATGGATTCATACGTCCGTCACTCCTGGACTCATCGACTCCCAAATTCATAACCACCCCTCATGCCTTTTCCCTAAAAAGTCCCAAAGACGTCATAGGCCTCCTGCGTGGAGTTATTGTAAATCAAAAGGTAACCTTTATTTTACCTTTATTTCACCTTCACTTCACTTTTTATTTTGTTTTATAAAAATTTGTGGCCATTACTAACAAAATTTGAAAGCTTTGATAATTTTTACTTTCAGATCGGAGCTCTGGCTACAATCGTATTAACATCTATCACCGCAGCAAATTCCAATTATTATAATTATGGTGATTGGTGGGACGATTACTACTGGAGAGACCCCATGAGTGATCTGCGGGCTATGTACATCACCATGGCTGTGTTCAGCTCCTTTCTGTTGATATTCGACTGTATGCTTCTCTTTGGAGCTTCTCAGGCAAGTAATTTAACATACAAATGCAATCATATAGAGTTCCGAGCGCAGCGACAATCGCGTCAAGTTGGATATATATTTGTCTGACGTGTTTTGTCGTGACACTTCAGAACGATATCGGTTTCATACGTTTAGTATGGTGAGTTTTATATTAGAGTGCCGCAATGTTCCGTGATGCCTTGTGTTGTGTCGCATCAGAAGCGATCCCGACTGCGTCAGAGCAGTGGGTGTGGGAAGGCGGGGGATCGGCCACGTCACTACAGATCAGATAAGTATGGGGTTCAGTGTGTCCTGGTCATCTGCTTAGAAAAACCTCCCCCATGAACCCGGACACCCCTGCTAAATCACCAAACGTAGCGAACCACTTGGGGTGATGTATTATCTTATTAAAAAATTCCAAAAATTATTACGTAACTGTCAGCCCTGAATTGAGAGAGCTAGCTTTCAAAACCACTTCAAGCAAATATAATTTTGAATGAGATCGGGTTATAGAGTCTAAAATACATAATATATCTTCTTTCTAATGATGTAAATATTATATTCTCATGCATGTTTTCGTGATTTTATTTACAGGCAAAACCCAGGCTGATTCTTCCATGGATCTTTTATGCTTTCGTCAGTATACTGTTGAACTTCATTTGTGCCATGATTTACGGCTTCTACAGCATCACCTACTTTTATGATTACTATGGATACATGAGCATTTCATGGTCCATCTTTTACCTTGGTGAATAATCCTATTTATTTAATTGTTACTTTTTTATTTATTTATTTTTGCAGAAAATAACAGTACGTAATTATACAGTAGAAAATAGTTACAACGTTAAAGAATTTAATACAATAATTGGTACCAATGACATATCGCTGTTATATATTGTGTGATAAATATTGTGTTATATGTTGTGTGATAAATTATACATTTTACTTAAATTAAGTTAGTTAGTGAATTATTGAAGGAGAGGGGTGTGTGTGAGTGTTTGTGTTTGTGCGTGTGTGTGAGCATGTGTGTGTGTGTGTGTGTGTAGAAGGAGACTAGATTTATATTTTTTTAAGAGCTTAAAAACTACATATGTAAGAAATCGGTCGAAATTCGGATAGCGGCGGCTTGAATAGAGGGAGGGAATGAAGAAATATATCGGTATTTGTGCTTGTTTGAATTGAGTTGAATGTTTGAAGGATGCGGGAAGTGGGGGAGTTGACTGCAGCGTTTGTATTATTACTAGTTGTGTAAAAAGGGTTGGTGTGGCGAGTTCTTTTAGACGGGATGTTAAAATATATTTGGGATAGAAGTTCTGGCCAGTCTATTTTGTTATGTATTATTTTATGGAGAAATGTCATGTCAGCTACCGTTCGCCTGGATTTCAGGGATTGGAGAGTGCAGATATAGTTATTGTTGTATTTGTAACCGAGATACTTAAGGCGGTACACAACCCAATAATTTTTGTTTGCTCAAAACTCACATTTCAATCATTTCTGGCAAATTCGTAACTAAAATAACTTTTTTATTCCAACAGACCCCTGGGAATGTAAGTTCTGTAATTCTTATATTTAAAATTAATAAAAACAATACCTTACCATTAATATATTTTACGTACAACTATTTTAAAACTTTATAACAAGTTTTTTAACTACAAAATTAACGGTGAGCACCAGATTTTATTTTTCTAGACGATGAATTAATAACTTCGGAAGGGATTTATAAAGAAACATCTTAAATATTTGTTACACGTTCTTCAGTATTAATTAAAATGAACGCGGCGGAAAGGTCGAATCTCCAGGCCCGCTAGGGCGAATTCGACTTACGTTCGTCTAATACGCCGTGCCGCGGGCGTATATTTGTTTACACGCTTTCTTCACTTACGTCGTTAAGAGGAACGTATGCGTGGCCTGTTTCATACAAAATTTAATTCCGGATTAACGGCTAAAATATCAAACTAATTGTTTTCAATTTTTTTTTAAATGACAGGTTAGATATATAAACACTACGGATATGAATCCAATTTTCGATTTTTGCTTTAAATTATAAAATATAGGCTTCAAAAGATGACAATTTATCGATGAATTTAAGAGGCTACTTTGGAATTTTTTTCTGACCAAATGGATGCTATTTTTGAAAAATCCTTTCATATCCTGCCTCAGGAATATGATGAAGTATACGATAAAATTTTAGTTTGCACTGAAAACAGTTATATTTGCGTGAAAAACCGGATCTAGTTACGCGCAAATTTATCGTAAAATTACCTAGGTTTTTTAATGTCATCTCATTCACTCTTTTGCTAGTCACGCGGGAGCGAAACGTGCGCGGGCCGGGGGGAGAGGTAATAGAATCGTGTATCTGTGTGTGTGTTGTCAGACAAGCGCAGGTGCATGTTCGTTGTTTGTTTTATCATTTTAGATCTGTTTACCGAAAACTGGAGAATGCATTCAATAATGCCAATATACTTGTGTTCACTAGGTAGTAGGTAGGTAGTAAGAAACACTATTTTGGCAGTTCAGCTTTTATTTTTAAAATATTTTCTACTATACAAGGATACCTAACTAGGTATAGATATGTATGGCAGTAAGGCATGGAAACTAGCAGACGAAGGATGATGTAGACTGAATGCGAGGCGGGTATGGATACCGCCGCCCCGGGAACCATTTATTGGATAACAAACACCTCTACCAAGTGGTTCACTACGTTTGGTGACTTAGCAGGGGTGCCCGGGTTCATGGGGTGAGGTTTGTCCGGGTATTAACGGTGGATGCGTCTGCCCACCAGCTGCATGACAGGCTCGGATCGGGAGAGAATGATTGAGGGAGTCTCTTTGACTTCAGCTGTAGGTACTCTCTCGAAACATCGCCTTGCACCGCAGCGGGAGGGATTGATTCATACGCCCGGGACACTCCTGGACACACTGACCCCAGATTCCTTCCCACCCCTAATACCCTTCTCTTTCCCAGAACTTCATCTCCTTCCTTTCCTAAAAAGACCCCTTTTTCCTCAGGGCTTCCTGTGTAGAGCTAACGTTAAAAAAAACTGTACAAAAAGATCCCTCAGGCGTATGCAAGGAAAACCAACATATACATATAGTAACCTCCGAGACACCGATTTTGGAACCTTACAGTATAATTGAATGTGAAGTTACACATATTATTTGACTTTCAAATCTGACATATCAATAGACGCATCCGCCGCCAAGACCCGGACAAAATTCACCCCGTGAATCCAGGCACCCCTGCTAAGTCACCAAACGTAGCGAACAAATGGTTCCCGGGGCGGCGGTACCCTTACCCGCCTCCCAAATTGTTGAATGTGGTGAGACTATGGCATCCTCAATTTTGGTATGTTGTGAGGCTGAAATTGGTGAGGAGGGGAAGGATATGGGGAAAAGGAAGGTGGGGAAGCACCCGTACATTCAGATCTAGTCACTAAACACAGTTATAGCCATTTCAATTCTGGATGGTGGTCTTACACCAGAGTCCTACTGAGAGTAATTTACATTCTGGAAAGTGCCGCAAATATACCATATATTATTTTTAAACGATTGAATTGTGAAAAAACACAAATCAATCAAATATAATTTACCTAATTGCCCACTCCGGGATTTGTACCTGTCACCTCCTGATCGCTAGTCGAGAGAGAGTCTTACCCTTCGACCACGGAAGTCATCATTAATTTTTTTTGTTTTCATGAAAGTGCCTAAATATGTCGATTAGATGGTTCCATGCCAACTGAGAATAAAGTCAACTCAACACCTCCTTGAAAAGTCAAAAAGCTATGAAAAAAATAATTTTAAATTAGCCGATAACCCTAACCTAATGTTACCTATTTTATATTTATAAATATTTTATCACTCTAAATGACTTATCTGAGATGGTTCTGAGTTGGTCTCATTCCGAGTTGTCCGGTCACCGATTTTATTTTGTATGCGAATGTTAGGCCGGGTTGTTTAATCGTACCTCCAAATTAATATTTGACAAAACTTCACATTTTGAACTCTGTTCTAACATGTAAACATCAAATCGGGGTAAAATTCTATATTGTTTTCTTTTGTTATAATTATAATTGTTTTCAATGATTCAATCAAGATAAAAATATCACAACATCGTTGAATATAAATTTTAGTATATTGTGAAACAATCAAACCTAACCGAAGAATTATTGTAAAATTGTAAATTTTGTTGACACCCAGCGTTTGTACTATAAACAAACTAACACTACTACAGAATATGTCCAGAGACCTCCGCATGTGTGTCCCTCGTCCGCTAATGCTAAGATACTAAACGAAAGGGACCGTTCACCGGCTTCCTGCAAATATTCAAGCGTAATATTACATATATTTTCTGCTTTGTTCACTACATAATTATTTAATTTTTATGTTCGCTCGCGATGTGCGACAATACGTATTACGATTTCCCCCTTCACTACCGCCTCTCGTACGCCCCTTTCCTGTACTTTACTAGACACACGACAATTATACCTATCATTATGCTTTTTTGGATAGTCAATCTTCGCCCGCGTGAACAGACCTCTTAAGATTCCCAAATTATTTGTCTTCTTCTTATTTTCTTTGATAGAGCGAATTCGACAGTAGGTCCGTCCAATACACGGGTCGCGAGTCGCAATTTATGTACACGGCTTCTTTACTTACGCCATTAAGATTCTGAATATATTTTAGGGTATATTGTCGTCTTAATAAATTTTGTTTGTATGCGCTCTACATTATTGACGTATTGGGTGTATTTTGGATTCCAGGGATTACTTGTTATTGATATGAGGAATGAATCCAATCACCCGGAGCTAGTGGAATAATATTGGCAAAGGTAGAATATTGGCAAAGAATCTTTCATGTCTTCCTTATAATAATCAACTATTCATAGTACGTGTATAATATGGATCTGATGAGAAGTGGTTATGATTCCATGACAGTTGTTCCACCGACAGTTTCCTCCCTGGTATACTTATATACAATGGAGGGACCCACCACTTTCCCAACAGCTGTGTGAGGAAACTGATTGTTTGACCTCCTTAGCCGCACATGTCAGGACTCTATTTTTTTTGTAAAAAGGAAGCTACTATTTACTATTACTAAGCTATTTATTTTTAAACGAATCTAGACCCTCCAATGTCCCTGCATGCATGATTGTTAGTAAGAGGAAATAATATATGCATACTTACATTTACAGTAATTAACATGATAAAGACACATCATAGGTGTGTTCGCCTGTTAGTTCAGCATCTAGTTACAGTGAAATAAAAAGAAACAGAAAATATTTACAGGTGTAAGTATGATTAAAACCAAAGAAAATATATAAAAAGAAAGATATCGGGGCAGTTTGTTCCACCATCGCGGGGCAGTCCCGGCGAGAATGAGCGGGCGAGCGGCCTGGCACCCGCGTCCCTTAGCCGGTTTCCCAAGAATACCCTTGAAGAAGTGTTTTTGGAAAGGGGGGGGGGGGGGGAGATACTCTCAAAGACCCTGGGGAATGAAGTGAGCTTATATACAATATGCTACTGTATACGGTATACTTATATACAATATGCATTCGGTTGAAGGAAAATACGATATACCTACTTACATAAAATAATAAGTGTCCCGAAGCGGTGTGCAAAGAGGATATACCTCCGAATAACAAAAGTACAAAACATATTATCATTCAAGAAGAATCAAGGATAAAATTACTTGAATACATACTGCAAATACCAGCATATAAGTATAAGTTCTGTAAATAAATTCTTTAATATTCATACCAATTTATTGATTCAGGTATTTTCGAAGTCTATTTTACATTAAAAAAGGTAAATTAAGCGCAAATTTTTTATAATTATTTATTTCGGGGTCCATTATGTAGAAAGAGGGAAAGATTCCAACTATTTGTGAAATGTTGATAAAATCAATAATAATACAGGGTGCCGCAGCATAATTTTTTTAAATGCACGTCATTCGGTCGGTTGATGTCGTAGCGGAGCTCTAGTGATCTCATTCGAGAGGCGGAACTATAAAGTTTTGTCCCGACACAGTTTAGTCGCCATCATGCGTTGGAACAGTGGGGAGCATGCGTTTGCCGTTGAGGCCTACTTTTCAAACGGATGCTCTGTGGCAGCATAACTTCCTTTTTTCAAAACTTAATAAAACCCAATGTATGAATCAGTAAATTTTTATTTGGTTTTTTATAATGTAGGCACATACCTAAAGTATTGTTTTACTTGGTTTTTGAAGATCAAATCAGGTAGGTGACGTCCTAGGCGCACGTCGCGGGCGCGCTGGGTTGCGATCCCAAAACATCCATTCGAAAAGTAGGCCTTAACGGCAAACGCCCGCTCCTCTCTGTTCCAATGCATGATGGTGACTAAACTGTGTCGGGACAAAACTTTATAGTTCCGCCTCTCGAACGAGATAATTAGCCCTCTTCTACAACATCAACCGACTGAATGGAGCGCATTTAAAAAAGGAAGTTATGCTACCGCACTCTGTATATTCATCTCTTCGGGATACGAGTAAAGCCGAAATATGTTTTCCTCGCATATTTAGTTAATCATTTACTGACCGCACGAAATATATTACAAACATACATTTTTTTTAATGTAAATACCGTCCTATCAGCTCTCAACCGTCTGGAATCAGTGAGACTATGACATCCCCAAATGGGATTTGTTGTGAGGCTAAAGGTAGTGGGGAGGGGAAGGAAATGGGAGACATGAAGGTGACAAAGTACTTGGCTGTTCATATCTGGTCACCAAACACGGCTAAAGCCATTTCAAGCAACGTTTCAATCTGATTGGTGGTCTTACAATAATGAAATAAACTTTCACTTTGGAACGTGCCCCTAATATTTCTTAGTTTTATGTAGTTATTTCCTAGTTTTATTTATTAATTTGTCCTTATATTATTTTGATTTTTCAAATTGTGAAATAAAAAAATTATTGAATAAAATTTCGGGATTTGAACCCGTGACCTATATCTGTTCTGAATGATATACTTATAAGTTGTTTTTTTATGTTTTTCAGCACTCAAAATATACTTCTTATTGGTGGTCTGGAGTCACTACCATCAATTGCTGGGAGGTGCTGGAACCACTCTCAACAACGGAGTTCACGTAACAATGTATCCAACAGTTCCTGGACAACAGCCTTTCCCAAATGCACCCCAGACATATCCAAACATGCAAATGCAATATCCAAATGTCCAAATGCAATATCCAAATCAATCACAGCCTTATCCAAATGCTCAACAGCCATATCCAAATGTTCAAGTTCAACAAACTTTCCCAAATTCACAACAACCTTATCCAAATCCACAACAACCTTATCCAAATCCACAACAACCTTATCCAAATTCACAACAACCCTATCCAAATCCACAACAAACTTATCCAAATTCACAACAACCTTATCCAAATCCACAACAACCTTATCCAAATCCACAACAACCTTATCCAAATCCCCAGCCACTTCCTTCAATGGACAGCATGAAAAGGGATATATAGAATAAAGTTTTGTCATCTTCCAAAGATTTAGAATTCTTTGGAAAGGTAAATTTGCGCTCTTTTTGTATAATATGTGTGTCAGTAAAATTATCCGATACATAGATCTATTACTACAATGTAACATAGATTAAATAATCTGTTATTGCTGGATAAATTTTTCATCAAGACAGCAACATATTCCTTTATTGTGGAACTAATAGAAGATTTTCAAATTATTGTCAGCTTTTCGTATTATCAAGAATTATCTACTTTATTAATATATATATATTCAGGGTGTTAAGAGACCTACATGACTTACTTTAGCCAATAATTCCAGAACTATCTGTAGTAAAAATGGACATTGCATTTTGGTCTCCAGTGATTTTTTTTACACCTGAAAAAATCAGTATGTATTGGAGTGTCAGGGTCGGAGTCATTGGTTGGGCGGTTACTCGACTGCTAGACCAGTGACGACAAAGATTTTGTCATTCGTATTTGAAAAAAAAAAAACAACAAAATATGTTAATATTGCATTTACATTTTTTTACTCCAAATAAGATCAGGAATGGTTAAGAGCTGGTTCACACTCAGCTATCAAATATAAAAGATCATAGCACGCCAAATAACGCTCTTCATACAATCCCTTCAGACCGTTCACACCTAAGCGTTTTTAAGCGCAGATCAATCATAGACAATACACATCTCAGACGTAACCGCTCCAGACGCGATATCCCAGAAGATAACTCTCCCCTTCTCCGACTAAAACAGGAGAGGGTGTAATTACGGAGCTGCCTAGACCGGTGGATGACAAATGTCAAGTTGACAGATTTCAGTACAAAAAATATGTGTTCCGTTGCCGCTCCCTAATTCGACTGACCACCTCTCCTACCACAGGAAGAAATATTTGATAGCCTCGTGTGAAAGGACAAAAGATAAGCGCTCGCGAATCAACAGATATCTGCTCGCAGATATATAGCTCAGTGTGAACTAAGTATAAAGTTTGTCAGCTTTACTAATATAAAACCTGTATACCAAGAGGTAGCTACCTAATTATACAGATATACTGTTTTCTAGCTTTAGCTGCCCAAATCTGTATTTACTTTTGTTGTATTTATTAAATAAACCAACCGTTTAAAACGCTTTATAATTATATTTTAATAAGGAACTCCAGTAAAAAATATTATGGCTTAAAAATATATGTATGTATAAAAATAAATCCCATCCTACCCCGTTCCACCCCCCATCTCATTTCGCCCCCTCCGTTGTGGTAAATATTAGAGATGAAACGGATATTCGGTAACTATTTGGTATCCGGCCTAAATTTAAAATTCGGCCGGATAGCGGATAATAAACAAATATCTGGCCAGATACCGAATTTGAAAAAAATGCCATATATGAACTTTAGTTGGAGTTACTTTATTTAATTCACATAACGAAGAGAATTCATCGGGATGTTTTGTTTTTACATGATTCTTCACGGCAGAAGTACCTAGAAAATATATAATATATATTGTTAACAGAACAATGTTACCTGTAACGTGACTTACGAAAAGTAATGAAATAAAAATCGGAAACTCGGCGAATCCCACATAGGTAAATGCAATCGGATTTAGAAGTGCACTGGATACCAAGGACCGCGTCAAACAATTGAAATTTTCACAAAAATATAAGTAAGAATAAATAATTAAATTACATTATTCTTATACAAAAGGTATGATAGATGGGCTGACGAGCCATCTGATAAAAATCCGTTATTAAATACTTCAAAAGTATTGATCAGTCTTAAAAAAACTTCAAGCGTTTAACTAACTAAAGGTCCAAACTGAAGTATGCATTTTTGGTAGTGATGCAACGGAAGTGCCTTAAAGGAAACAGAAACGGAAACAGATGTTAAAATTAAATCTTAACGGAAGCGAAAGCGGAAACGGAAGCGGAAATGTTTATACTATGAAGAAAAAGCACAATTTTATTTTTTAAGATTTGTTTAATTAAATTTGTATTTTGTACTTTTAGTAATCGAAATTAAACAGAGGTAAATTATATTTTATAAAAAGTAATTTGGCTGCTTTTACACCTTTGAGTCTGTTACGGTTCATATATTAAACCAGCTCCACTGAATAATTGCTCACTGGCTACACTGCTGGGGGGAGCTGATAAGTATTAGCGAACTATTGGCAACAGATGGGGGTATTTGTGCGCATTTACTTTCCACTGATCTTTCTTGTACTCCCAAAGGTGTGACTGTATCTCTAAAAATAAATTGTCACCATCGTCAGTTGTAAAAGAGTTCTCCTCCTGGTCTTCATTTACACTTACCATCGATTCCAATATTAGTAATGATGAAAATGATTTTGATGTAGAAGGCTGCACTTCGATACCTTCAATCGCAAATTGAGTTCGGCTTCTTTTAGGGGAAGGTACGCGGTCATCATCTTGGATGGAATTGGATTGTCTGGTTCTAATTGTAATAGTGTTAATAGTCGCATTAAGTAATTTAGATTTAACCTGCTCTGTAATGAAGCTGGTAAAAAAATGCGATTTATATCGCGGATCCAAATAAATCGTGATAGTGTATTTATCGTCTTCCACCAGGTTTCTTCCGTTTAGAGTTCTGTTATGAAGTTTTCGGAACCAGAAACGGAAACGGAAGTGAAAAAAACTTTCGGAACTTCTGCAGAAGCGGAAGCGGAAGCAGAGTTCTGTTGCAATACTAATTTTCGGCTACGTTCAGCCGGATTTTCGGCGGCCGGATATCCGGCTTCAAGGTTAGCTGGATATACGGTAATCGGCAAAACATCTATATGTTTCATCTCTAGTAAATATGCCGTCTCACCCTATTGCGCCTCCTCCGTTGTGGTAAATATTCTGTGTTGTGTTATCCGCCCCGGGTACCATCCGTGCTAGCTACGCCATTGACTGTAACAGAACATTGTTTTTAAAAACTTAAAATATGTTATATTATCAGACAAATATAATTTTCTCTGGCATCACAAAAACTCAAATGAGAAGTTTCTTGTTGTGTAATTTTTGAAAGATTTTTGAAGATATCACCGATTAGACTATAAATTATTAAAAAACTCATTAATTACTGAAAAATGGGAAGAAGTATTAAAAAATAAATGCCCCAACCAAAGTGCCTTACTATTTGAAAACACTTTAAATAAACACATTTTAGAAGCAACAAAAACAACACAGATCGTCCCCAATTCAAAAACAAGAAAAATAAACCTTGGATTTCACTAGGATTAATAAAAGCCATTAGAAAAAAAAACGAACTTTATAAGATAACACAAAGGCCACAAGTTAACAATAAACTTTTATTATATTATAAAAAGTATAAAAATATACTAACTACTCTAATTAGAAAAACGAAAAACGATTATTATTCAAAAATTATAACAGAGGCTAAAGACAATAATAAAAAATATGGTCAACAATAAATGAAATAATAAATAAAAAAAAAAACATATAAACACATATCAGAAATCTCAGACGGGAAAATAACATATCAAGCGCCCTTGAGGTGATTTTTCACAAAAACGGCGCTCTATAAATTGTCCAATTATTATTATTATTATTAACGTACAAACTGACACAAAAAAATGTTGTAATATTTTAAATAACTATTTTAATAACGTGGGAAAAAACCTAGCAAAATCCATAAACACAACTAATATATCTAATCCACAACAAATAACAAAATGTCAAATTGATAAATTTCACCCAGTCACAGAAGCCGATATTGACAGAACTATTTCGGAACTAAAAGGAGATGCTGCCCCCGGCTTTGATAACGTAGATGCTAAGACAATAAAATCGATGAAAAAAAAAAAAAAAAATTTTTTTTGTAGAAACCGAGGTTTCTAACTGTTTCTAATCGATGTCATAATTTTTTTCAACAAATTGTCGACAGCCTTCACTTGATCTAGAAAAAATATTGGAAATATAATTTCATCAAATTATATTACAGTCAAAATTACTTTCAAATGTTTAAATACTGATGTTATCGTTCTAAATTAAATTATTTATGTTAGCCGAGGATTGCCAATTGATTTTTTCAACTTTGTCCTTTCTAAATTATTAGCTTAATGATTATGTTTATAGTAATAATAAGCCAAATTAGTATTAGCATTCTTCTGCCAAATTTAAAGCATATTATATTATCTACATATATTTATTATTTACAACTTCATCGTTAAAACAAAAACAAAAAAAACTTTTATTTTTTACTTTAAATCAGTCCTCAAAACAATGGTCACCCTACAAAAGTCTACGTGTTTACATGAATGTACTACCTAGCGCCAGCAGTTTAGTAATAATCTCAACCTGTAAGAAATGCAACAATATTGTTCTTTCAGTATCTGTATAATTTTGTGTTATTTTGTTAATTGTAGAATTGTTAACCTCAACACAGGCTTGTCCTAGTGAGGTTGCAAATTGTTTTGTAAACATTTTTACCTGCAATGTAAAGATACAATAAATAAATAAATAAATTATTCTTCCACGTTTATGGTTTTCGCATTAGCTTCCTTGATTTACCAGAAAAATATTCAGCCACTATTATTAGATAACTAGACATTATTTTATTGAGAAATTAGTAAAATAAGCAAGACAAAAATCAACGATCCGCACCAAAATTGCATGCAAATAATCTTGTAATACTGACTTCTGAAAACTGTTTCAATTACGGAGTATTTTGTCGCTCACCACATATTCCCGGTTGGGTATGTACGGCGAGCAATATGCCGAAATACGCTAATCCAAATGATCTTTTATAGCTGTGTGTGACATAAGCATAATAATACCCATTTTTGTCCTAGTACTATAAATATACCAAACCACACACCCCAGTACCTAGAACCACAAGACGATCGTGCTTGATCGTGCTTCTAGTCAGTCGATTCAATGTTGCCATTTACTTTTTTTTTAAATAGTTCCTTTATTTCTCTGGCAATTCGATTCCCCCTTCTTCATTCTTCATCTCCTCATCTTCGTCTGTTTACATTTTTCCTTTTGAGACGTTTGACATTTGACACCTCGATTCGTTAGAAAAGAAATGAATTAACATGGATACTAATCTTAAATGTAAATATGGTTTCGATCGCATGTGTCGCGTCTGTCTCTCTGAATGCCCGGACATGATAAATTTATTCAACTCAGACCGAAACATTTATGAAATAATCATGACTTGTTCTGACGTTAAGGTAAGTTTTGTCAGTCGAAACTAATCGAGTTTCTCGTTCTTATTTCTGTTATTATCATATTTGTTTCAAGTTTTCAGCATTTATTTACTATTCTTTATCTATTTCAGCTTGTTAAAGATGATGGTTTGCCAGGACAGATATGCAAACCTTGCATTCAACAGGCCGATAATGCGCTCAGTTTCAAACAAAAGTGTGAAACTTCTGATGCTAAATTACGTTCTTATATAACAAACCCTTTCCTTCCCTCTGAAATAGACATTAAAGAGGAGCAGAGCTTGCTGGGCATAAGTGACATAAATGATTACTTCAAATATGAAAATCAAGCGACAGATTCCTTATTTACCAGGTTTATTTCAACATTTCTTTGTTTATTATTGGTAGTACAGTAGTGTGTTTTAAGTCGTTTCTGTTTTTTAGTTCATTATTTTTATCTCATTGTTTACTTTTGTTACATTGTGGTTCACTATTTTTTCTCATTTTGTTACATTTGGTTGACAGCCGAGTGAACAAATCTTTATTAATTTTTCCACTAACTGCCACCCTATTAGATACAGATTATGAAAATGACATTTCATTTCTACAGTTACTACAAGAAACAACTATTTATGTGCGCACAATAGGCTATGAGGTTCTCAGTTTAGGTAATCTGAAAAATTCATGCATATTTAGATTGAAAGAAAACTTCGCAAATGTCAAATCCATTAAAAAAAAAACTAAAATGGCGGTAAATATATCGTATTGTACAGAAAATTTTTACCTTTGTTGAATAAAAATGAAATTTGATTTCATTTTTTACCATCTTTCAAACGAAATTGTTGTTTCTTGAAGTAATTAAGTTATGCATATCCAAAATATGTGCACATTAAAAGTGGAATATTTACCAAATATCTGCTAGCTAAGTGCTCCATCATTGCACAAGCAGCATTTTTCGCTTATTGTGATTGAAGTAGGAGGAATTCGAATATTGTTTGTAATGTTTATCTTTCGTTTATTAAAAAACAATTGGAATAATAAAGATTTTATGTTTATTTTCAGTCTAAAAGAAAAGTCATTTGGATTCCACATAGAGTCCTCATTTCTCAAATATGATTGCCCTATTTGTAAGAATTGCTTTGAATCCTCCAAGGCTCTTGTGGACCACGTTATAGGCAACCACTCGGAATCTAGTTCTATTAAAATGGAGTTCACAAATCATATATGCACAATATGTAAAAGGTAAAAACTAATTATAATATAAGTCATACTTACACCTTCACTTATAAACGCACTGCTTCCTAATTAAATACGTAGTGGTAAATTTTTTTACCTGTTGAATGCTGGGCTTATTTTGAAAAACCGTGCGGATTTTACCTTGCTGCTTTCTGGTCAAATATCCATATAAAAACAAAGGAATTGCTTTTTTTGCGACTGTTTTCTTTTTACCAGATAATACATCTTATTATTCATGTACATTACGTGATAATGCCGTAAGAAGTTTTTCCAGAATACCTAACTAACTAAAAAAAAGATTAAAAATCTTCCATTTTGGAAATAATTGTCAAAAAATATAATCACACAAATATGTACTGATTTTATTATTTCTACACAAATCTGAAGACATACCCAACATGAAAATACACAATTCATAGAAGTTTGCAAATGAATAAAGACCTTTATACGCATGTGAAAATGTAAAATTTCGATTTTTCGCCTTTGAAAGTTGCAAAAAATGACCCGCCAAGTCATAGAAAATTCATTTAAAAATATTCTAGAGTAGCTAGATTAATGAAACCATCAGTTATGTCAAGAATGATATTGGCGCAAGCGATTCTGACCTTCTCCTTCACACAGTTTCTTTATACATAAGGGTTAAAATCGCTTTTAAAAAAAAATAAAAGCAAAAAATAATTTAAAAATCACGGCCGCTGGCGACCTCCCGGCAAATGACAAGTTTAGCACAAATCGTGTATGTAAGTTCAGTTATTTCAAAATAAGTTTTTCGGCGCTTTCACCCCTCAAGCCTTGGACATATTCTGTCAGAAAATCAGAATATTTTCACTTTCACGATAAAATTCAAATAAATGGAATATTTATGATGTATTCGAAAACTAAAAACTTTTGATAGAATAACTAAAAGATAATAAAATATGCTTTGAAATGGTGTAGGTAATAAACTAAAATATTACAATTTTGAATGCAAATAAAAAGTTTTAAAAATGACTCACCTTATGATTTTTTTTAACAAAAATTACAAATAGTAAAAAACAGAAAAACACCCACAAGTTTTAATACGTTTACAACACAGTGTCAAGTGCAAATGTTATTATTATGTAATTAATATAACTGTTTTGACTATTTCAGAAAATATTTAAACGATTTTGAACTGAAAAAGCATCAAGCTTCCCACAAGGAATTCACAGTTGATGGAAAGAAATTAGTTTGTCCACTTTGTAAGGAACAATTTTTAAATCATGAGAGTGTTCTGAGACATTTAAGTAAGTATGCAAATGATAACTACAGTTTGTCAAATAAGAGTAGAAAACATAGGAGGGCGCCAAAGTTGTTCAAATGGCAATACTAAAAATATAAATCATGGTGGAAATGAAAAGCTGTGTCACCTACATCTTTGTAAAAAAATGTAGGTTAATTAAGTATTTTTTTTGGCCCACTGACCGGCCAGCGAAATTAGAGAGGTTATTATATCTTGTCACACCCCAAAGTACTTGCTTCTTTAAATTAAAAAAATTATTTATTTACTTAATTTTCAGCCTATCACCGCGATGAATCATACCACGAATGCTTCCCATGCAAGTGCTTCTTCAAAACCAAGCTTCACCTCAAAAGACACAATAAAAAGAGGCATCCTCCGGATTCAGATCAACCTGAGTCCAAGGAAGGCGGAATCTTTGACCCTGACGAAATATTGATCAAATCCGAAGTTGACGGGGATATTGATGAACATAACCTCGCTTTAGACAGACCGTATAGTTGCGAGCTCGATAATGATCTGGACTTGGGAACGGACGGTAAATCATTTTGTCTAACTCGTTATTAGTAGTCTCGTCTCATGAAATTTATTATTTTCCCCCTGTCCATCCAGTTCCTTGTGCCTAAGGATGTGGTGTTCCCCTTCTACGTTCCCCGGATCCCCCTTCCTTCCCCTCCCCTCCCATGAACCACCCCCCTCATTCGTTCCTCTGCCCTCTCCCTCCTTCTCTCCCTGCCGCTAAACTATACGAAATACACACGCTTTTCACATCTGTCTGTGAGAGAAGCATGGATTTTGCAAACTTACCCCCTCCTATCCCCTGCTGCTACTATTTATCCTTTAAAATTCCTCCCTCTACCCCTCTATTTTATGTATAAAGAAGGTATGACTTTTTATGATGTTAAACTTCACCTTTTATCTTTCTAGGTTTGTTCTCTTAGGTTAAGATGTTTCTAAATCGATCCATTTCAGCCTTTGATCAAATTGTGTTCAGCTTTCAAGCGTAACAAATATGTTGTTTTGCCTGTCAGCTGATCACAGTTTGATTGACAGCTAAAATGGACTGAGAATCAGCGTTTAACGGGATAAGTTCAAATGTCAAATAAATTCAAATGTCAAATAAATTCAAATGTCAAATAAGTTCAAATGTCAAATAAATTCAAATGTCAAATAAGTTCAATTCAAAATAGCGCAGATTGTCGATATGATGGTCATTAAATGTGAAGGCGTTTGAAAATATCAAACGACCAATGAAATATGATGGCAACTGTCTTATGACAATTGAGAATCGTGCTTGAGCAAATATGATTAGAGATAATAACAATGATAATATTTGGATGATTTGTAGAGCGCCGCGTTTGTGAAAAGTCACCTCAAGGGCACTATAAAAATTTATAATTTATTTCTACAAAGCATCTTACTTCTAACTACAGACTAGACAAACAATTATAACAACTTATGGCTAACAGATTGCATCCACCGATCATCGATCACTAATACAAAACGATATGTACAATGTATTTGACCAATGAATTTGATGCTGCATTAAAATGTACATATATTGATATTTATTTATATTCTGTACTGGCAGAAAATAATAGTATATACTTAAAAATAATAGTGTATACTTACTTACCTGGGAGGTCACTTGAGATTATTGTTTATTGGAGAAATTTAGATACAGTTTGCAAGCAGAGGACATAAATTTGATGACCCAGATGCAATGATAGCCATGTTCGATGGCGTCATAAGAAGTAAGCTGGAGTATGCTAGTGGTGTGTGGACTCCGCACCAGACTAAATATATTAAGGGTATATTACCGCAAACGCAGCATAATTGCGGTTTTTGATGCAGTTTTTAGAAAATTTCTATATTGCTTATTATAAAATAAAATTATGTTTAGAACAAATAAATTATTCTTCTAAATGAAGATAAAATAAAACGTGTTAAAATCTTTAAAACAAATGCGTAAAAAAATATTTACAGAACCTCTAAAATAGCTTGAAGTTCGATTATATTCTTTACTTCTAAATACAGGAGAATTATAAAAATACATTATCACCACATCAATGTTTTCTAAACGACTGTAGAATAAAATTATTTTAAAAAGCATTAAAACAATGCATAAATAAATAAAAACAGTTTTTTCAATATAACGATAATGTTTCTCGCATCACTTATTATATAAACCACGACGCGAACTTTTTGCCGTCAGTATGCGAGATGGTTTCGAAGCGGGCGGACGTCAAATTTTACAAATGGCACATCAGAAAAGAGGTCAAACGTAAAAGGAACGTCGTTATGTTATTATGTATTGTTTCAGAACCAAGTTGACTTTTTTACTAATAGCGGCGGCTGTCTAGAACCAGCGCCAGCGGCATATAATGTTTTAGAGCGCCCCTTCACCAGAAACGTATTCCTAGTTTTGTTTAAGTATTTATTTAGCCCTACTGGGCTTTTACTTAAATTTCTAATTATACAGTTATGTTAGTTGTAACAATGGTATATCTTATAAATTATGTTAAGATAAAATGAGTTACAAAGTTATAAAAAAGTAACAAAATTGTAAAATAGGTTGCAAACAAACAAAAAGAAATCGACATACTCCTAAAAATTAAATATTAGATTAACGAGAAAAATTGTTGAAATCTATTTAATATAAAAAATGGAAAAATAAAATAAAAAAGTGTGTGCGTGGAGTCCACGCGCGACAGAAGTCAAACTTCTTGTTTATTGGGTATGGATAAAGAGATAATAGATAAGAATAGTAGGGGAAAAGTTTCATAAAAACACGAAACGATCCTCACCATAAATCTCCCGGCATGAATCTAGCGAACCTTGCAAGCAATAATTAAAACTACCAAATGTGAATAACCAACAAATTGTGCTATTCAGTTCACATTGCTGCCGCAGGTTTTTAATGTAAACTATAGAATGTATGAAATATTTTTGTAGTTTCCTAGGCCATAATATCAAGGGCATATCTTGTGATGTAACTATTTTTTAATATTCGCCTCGGAAATCGGAATTTTCGTGACATATCAGTGCATGCATTAAGCCAACACATTTCCTTTTCCATTCTGCTGTCTCGCCATGTTTGCTTTTGTCTATCACTCTCTCATAAAACTCTGTTACTGTACGTGGAATCATGGAGTTAACACCTCGAAGAAAGTCATCTGATGGACTTATTTTTCAATATGTACACTTTGGATCGAATATCTTCTCTAATAATATATGTAGCAGCTCTTACAATCCGACAACGTCCCTCCAGGGGGTTTATTTTTTATTTATTTTTTTATTTATTTTTTTATTTATTTTTTTATTTATTTTTTTATTTATTAAGGAGAAAATACAGATACAGATGTTAATTGACAAGAACATACAAGACAACAACTAGAGAACTCACCTGCATCCAAACTATTTCTCACGAATTGACTTTAACAGCAGATAAAAACATTTACAAATATTTTTACATATAAATAGGGAAAAACATAAGAATATTATTTTACAAAAATAGAGTTGAGAGAAATGCGCAATATCCTTACAAAAGTTTAAAAACTATATTTGCAGAAATTGAGATGGTAAGACAACAAGAAAAAAATAATAACAAAATACATAAATAGATAAAAAATAATGCAGAATTTAAAAGAAAAAAGTACTTAAAATCATAAACGAAGTATGTCTAAAAGAAAATAACTTAGACTTGTAAACGAAGTATGATGTCTAAGTTGTTGTACTTTGTAGGAAAACAGCCTTCAGGTTGGAACTCCTATGCTCCTATCTTGATACCACTGGTTAGTAATTATTTTACAGCCTGTAATTTTGAAGCACACTACTACTTTTTCTCTAACAAAGAGCAGTTGTGCCTTTCAAGTCTCGCTCTGACAGTTTTTATGTTAGGCCGAAAGACTCCTTTTATTTTACACTGTTCCTGTAAAAACTGACAATCGAGAGGGGGTTGCTCCCCCTCTCTCGTAAATATTTAGTAACAGTATGTAAAAATGTAATGTAAACAAAATTCGAATAACGTGGTAATAAATCATGATAAAATTTCTGTTTTCACTTACCGGTATTTGTTTATACTTTATATCATTAAAAAAAAATACAAAACCAATAAGTTTTTTTTTATTTTTAATTTTATTCTCTACAAAATTGATCTCAGAAATTTTTTCGTAAAATTGTACTGCAAACGAGATACGTACAAAAAACCAAATCGTGTAATTACAATAGTCGTGCAATTTACCTGTTTTTATAAACTTATACGCATTTTTACGACTGTACATCTCAATACTTATCAGAGATAGAAGAAAATTATTTGAATAAAAATTGTAAGTAATTTTATGTTTTACTAAACTTGTCAAACTACTTTAGCCAAAATTTTCATTGGGAACGAGATATTTGAGAAAAACTAGATTTTGGCGTGATTTCGGTTGGTTTTTTCAAGATGGTGGCGAATGCTCAAGTGCGCCAAGGTCAAAAACTCAGATTTTTTATCAGAAGATGTGTGTGTAGAGAATTTTTCTCAATTGCATTGAATTCTGTAGCTCGATTTTGGCTTGCTATTTGATAATTTTCCAATTCTGTAAAATTTTTAAATATTTTCATTTGCTGATTTGTCGATTTCACTGATTAAACTGGTGACAGCTGCCTGGTCATCCAAAATTCTGCCGGCTTCTGTCCATCCAATATGTTAATACTTTCAGGCACATTGCAAATAATAATATTTTTAGATCGCACTTGTTCATTCATTACCGAAATCGCATCGCAAATACTAAAGTTATTTTGAGAAGAATTTGCTCTAATATCCTTGTATGCACGCAGTTCACCTAAGCTATCAGTTTTGGATGCTACTGCTGGAAGACATGGTACTTATGGCGTTTAAAATTTCACATGCAATTGGGGAAATTTCAAATGTTTATTTGACATGCCGGGAGAAACTTTTTTTTTCTTTGAAAGGCATTGCAACAATATTAATAAATATTGAAAATTACCGATATTTTATTTATCTTGCCAATATATTCAGATATGATGCGTAATTGAATATCGTATTGTTTTGACAACTGTCAATGAAGAACATATCGGTTACGAGTCATAAGCTACTGCCTGCCGTCTGGCAGTGTAGTTGATCGTATCGAATAATTTATCAAACAAGTTTCATCGAAATCTGATAAGAATCATAAAATCACGAATTTTATCACGAAATTTACCTAAAACATGCACATTCAACTTAATAAACATAATTTGAAAGACGCCCATTATTAAGCGCTTCATGTTCAAACCTTACTCAAGGGTACCATCTAGTCTAGTGGATTTGTTCGCTGCTTTGACTTCGTAGTGTGTCACCAAGCGCGTAGCATGTTCCCCGGTTCAAATTACCTCATTCCTCTCTACACCGAAATATTATTTCGGTTTTCGTAAATTCCCCCTTAATATGCTGGAACAAATCCAGAAAAAATTCCTTAGGTACGTCTATATGCGAATGCACGGAACTTATACGAGGTTCATGCACCATATGGAGTTACTTGAGGCAACAAATAGATTTAGTTTGGAAACTAGACGTTATGCAAATCTTGCAATTCTTAGTTTTAACATAATCCATAACTATATTGACAGCCCATTCCTCTTGGAATGCTACGGTTTATACGTGCCTGAAAACTTCAGTCGTAGTCGTCGACACGACTTGTTCAAAATACCATATGGCAGAACAGATGTTCTAGCACAGCATAGCATAACAAGAGGAATGGTACTGTTGAACGAAATATCAAAAACACTAGATGTATACATCTCTTCTTTAGATAGCCTTAAGATTTTTTGTATAATGATCACCTTCTTAGGTGTTAAGATAGTCAAAATGAGAAAATTGCACGGTAATTGGATTATTTATCTGTTGTACAATTAAATAAAAAAAATAATAATAATAAAATTGAGAGCACATGTTATAGGAAATGCTGTTATTTAATATATTTTAATAATAATATACTGGGTGTCCAAAAACTATAGGGGGGGTTTTGTTTTGTTTGTGACATCATAAAGGAGCAGTACGGGGATGCGGTGTACGGACAGCATCGAGCACTGCTTCGTGGAGATTTAGTAGCAATGGAGTCATAACCGGGGACGCACAGTACTTTTTGCATGCGGGCCTACCAAAACGGTGATTCTAGAGCAGTGGCTCTTAACCTTGTTGGAGGTACTGACCCTCACCAGTTTCATGCCCCTCTTACTGACCCTCACCAGTTTCGAATCCCTCTTAATGGAGGAGTGGGGCGTGTCATTACAAATCATGTGAGTCGGGGGTGTGTCTTGACCTCCGCCGAACCCGCGAGACTGACTCACCAAACCCCTGGGGTTCGATCGAACCCAGGTTAAGAACCACTGTTCTAGAGAAACCTCTCTTGCATTTCATTGGCAAATCTTAGTCGAGTAGCTTAATCGGTATCCTTCAGTTCTTGAACCACCTGGATTTTATATGCTTTTAGATGTAAGTCTTTCTTCAAAATTAACTGCAAAGACGATTTTTTGATATTGAGCGCTTGACTTCGTTTGCGAATGGATAACGATGGATTTTCGCTAACCGAAGCCCTTACTTCTTCGAACGTTTCTTCACCTCTAATAGACCGCGGGCGACCCGTGTTTTGGATTCGCACAGTTGATTCGGTATTTTCGAACATCTGAATCCATTTTCTAATGCTCTTGTCACTTGGTGCATTGCGAGAATGATATTCCGCATGATAAAAACGTGGAGCGCTAACTATAAAATCACCGTTTCGTTAATAGGCCTGCACGCAAAAAGCACGGTGCGTCCCCAGGGACGACTCCATTGCTACTCCTAAATCTTCACGAAGCAGTGCTCAACACTGTCCACACCCTGCATCCCCGCACCGCTCCTTTATGACGTCGCAAACAAAACAAAACCCCCCTATAGTTTTTGGACACCTTTTTCAATATGTTATTAAATGAATGTGTTCGAGAAAACAAAAGCAAACTTTTAATGATGGGCATTTCATAGTACAAGAATTGCATCTCTAAATTCATTTAATAGTGTCAGTGTGTTTATCAGGTGTGATTTAATAATTTACAGATCTGATAGCAAGTATAGGGGATGCGAATCTGAACGATAGTTACATCGGCCATAATCTCGCTGCCGATTGCTCGGATTTGGCCGATTCCGATTATGATGCAGACAAGTTTCTGTCGGAAATAATGGACGAGTCCGACAGCAAATATTACAAAAAGAAAAAGAAGACTTTGAAGAAAAAGCAAGATGATGAAATCGCAATTAAAACTGAGCCTGATAATGATGAAGATGAAGATGATAGTCTTAGCCAAAAGCATTCTAGGTAATATTTGGTTGAAAATTTTTAATACAATATTTTGAAAGCCAGTAACATAGTAAGTAGATACTCTCAGTATCGCCCCGGTGAAGGACCGCCATCCAGATTTGAAATATTGCTTCTTTTTTTATGTGACTGTCGCACAGGAGTCCAAACTGTCTACAGCATCCCCAATGGGGTATGTTGTGGAGCTGAAGGTAGCATGGAGATGAAGGATAAGGAGAGGAGGAATGTCACCAAACAGGGCTAAAGCCATTTCAAGCGACGTTTCAATATTCTTAATGATGGTATTTCACAAGGGGGGTAATGAGAGTATCTTCCACTCTGACTTTAGCCATGTTTAGTGATGAGATCTGAATAGGCAGCCTTCAACCTTCCTCTTTTACATCTCCTTCCCCTTCTCTATTCTCTTAAAGGGGTGTTCTAGTCTAGAAGCATGGATTGTAGGTATTTTTTCAGGTGCAATAAAAAAAAAAAAATTTTACAAGCCATTATTTTACCAAATATTGATTAAACATTTAAAGAATACATTAAAAAAAAATCAAACGAAAAAATTCAAAAAGTTACAGGGTGTTGAAGTGGGGGGTCTAAAAAAAATGGCGCGCCCTGGTTGACACAATTGCAACCCTCCTAGTAATCTAAAAAAAAAGCAAATTGATTCTTAATCCAAACAAATGCAAACAATGCGGCCTGAACTAAGAAAAAGTAAAAAAAAATATTTTTCGCAAAATGGCGGCTGTCTGAAATAAAAAAGACATTTTTTTACCAGTTTTTTTGACTTTCCAAATTTTTTAAAAATAGCAAAAATTGAAATTTTTTTATAGTTTTAGTTCCCGCCATAGAATAATTTGTAGAGAAGGCTCAAACAAATTTCAAGCAAATTGTTTCTGTAGAACATGAGATATCGTGTCAACCGTAATGAAAAAAGTGATTTTGAGAAAAATGCGTTTAAAATTTTGTTCTTTTCAGATTCTGGTTAGATTCTAAACTGCGACTTATAACTTTTAAAATAATGCGAATTTCGAAAAATCCTTTTAAGGAAATATTTTTGAATATTTAAACTTTGGAAATATGAAGGGAAATTTTTTTTTTTTTTTTTCTAGACTAGAATACTGCCTTAAGCCTTATAACACATCTTAATTAGGTTTGCCGTAGTCCCACTGGCTCTGAATAATAGGGAGCAGTTGACACGTTTTTTAAATTAGGGAAACTGGTTTGTCATGCCGATTACTTGGTTTAAAATAATCATCTTTTATTCCTCTTTTCACAGGTTATCAAATCACTCTAAAAAATCGGGTATTTTGAACAGAAAATCAAACCAAGCAAAGATGTTCTCCTGCCAAGAGTGCCCTAAAAGATTTAGAAGGTAATGCATAATATCTATACATGATTATGTTTTATGAAGAAGTATGTTTGTGGATGAGTTTGTTTTTTAAACAAATCTATGGTTTTATTCCAATATTGATGAAATTTTGCACACCTGACCTTCAAAACATGAGGAAAATCACTGTCTACATGAGATTTCTAAAAACTCCTCCCTTTCTAACACCAAGCAGAATGTTGATACCTCTTGATGAAATTTAGCACACATGTCGGAAAACAACATGGTTCGTGAAGAGACTCCTATCTCTCCTTAAAAACACCTTCACACAGCATTCCCAAAGAAGACTTAATAATATGACTGGTCAGTGGCTGAGTTGGCATCGCGTCTGGGTCCCATCCAGGCGTCGTAAATTCAATATCTCGGCTGGCCTAAGTTTTCCATCACGACTCAAGCAGCATTTTCCGCTTACTGTGGTGGTAGTAGGAAATTTTCAAATATTGTCAGTTGTTCGTAACTCAGGGAATGTTTGTATTTCTTTATAAAAACAGTACATATAGGAAAATTATTTCCCTCAGGGCAGCCTGTCTGGAGTTAATGTTAAAAAAATATATATATATTTCTGGCCAAAGACATTGAAGTTTTCTCTTCCTTTCCTCTTGTTTATAATAATAATAAACTAAGTGTGGATTTAAAAAAATATAGGCTGAATTATATGGACTTGTATATTTTCAGAGTGGAACATTTGGAAGACCATAAGAAGCGTCACACGGGGGAAAGGTCGTATCTGTGCTCTAAATGTGGGAAAGGATATTTTAAACAGGCTCATCTCGACAAGCACATGGGAACACATCTGGTAATTTAAAAATTCACACCCCCTAATAACACTAAAAAGTAACTTTAACTATTGTAGATGCAACTGATCCTAAGTTGGGCAACATGGTGACCATGACCATGACCATGCAAAATGCACAGTCCCTATAACAAAAACCACTTTTTCACAAAGGCAATACACATACATCGCACCCAAAATATACAACACACTAAATTACAACATCAAGAGATCTAGTACACTTTCTCAATTTGCAACAGGTGTCCAAATATGGATATCCGGAAAGGGTTGAAAGTTCTTTAGAGAGTTTCTTTAGAGAATTTCTTTGAAGAATTTCTTTGAAGAATTTCTTTAAAGAATGTATGTTTAAACACCACCAATAAAAGTTTTTGTTTGTAAAGAACTATACGTAATTACTACAATATTAATAACCAAAAGTTTAAATACTTTTCAAACTATTTACTTAAAACTGTTTGGCACCACTGTCGACTACCACTATGTGTCTACCTTTAAAGTAACAGACTCTACGGTGCCTACATGTATCGTGTACTCTGTCCGCTGAGCCCACTGCCTACATGTACAGTGTCAAATAATGTAGCAATAATAATTTACTCTAGTGTCCAGTGTAATTTCGCCGGACTTGAAACATGAATTCTAAAATTTATTTGTACAAAAAATTGGTGTAAAATAATTTACCTACCAATATAACCACGCACTTATAGATTTCCATCGTAACAAAAAACCTTTAATTATTTGCTTATTATATAGCACTTACTTTGATCTTGTATATTTTATAATCACCTACTTTTTTATATTCTTTCTAGTATATATATGTTTTTTATTTTCTACACTTTTAGTACTATATTATTTTATATTCTACTATATTCTTCCTAACTCTTTTATAATTACTCTGTAGCAATTTACATCATTTTATTCTTCCTAACTCTTTTATAATTACTCTATAGCAATTTACATCATTTTATATTCTTTTGTATTCTATAATATTTCTTTATTATTATTTTATTTTATATTTTTTATATTTTTGCACATTTTTCTATATTGCTTATATATTAATGTAATATATAGAAAATCGACCACCACAACACGGGCATGTGCCTAGCATGGTGGTCGAAAAATTCTAAAATTTATGTAACAAACAATTTCAATGAATAAAGAAAACTTTAAAAAAAAAAATGGTCTGCAGACCTTATACGTAATTTCACTAGTATAAAAATTATGATCAGTATTTCGTATTTTTGAGTGTATGTAAATTTTGAATACTTATTTGAACATTAAAAACGGTCATAGCTTGTTTCACACATTCGGATTGGTGGCCCGTTCTTCCGTTATTGGAATTACTCTGTCGGGCCTCTTGGCAGTCTTCCACTAAAATAAATTTAATTTTATAAGCTACAAAAACCTTCCTTGAAAACACTTTAACAAGCATCCAATCACGAGAACACACACTAACTAACTGCAAAATATCTTGTAGGTCTGCACAGACTGTAGTGTTCTACACAAGAGCGGTTTTGAAAAAAAAAATTTCACTACGAAATACATGCAATCGACTTGTTTCTGCGCCCGTTGCGTTTGCCGCACCGGCTTTGAGGAAGTCATGAAACCGTCTTGTTCTAACAAGCCAGAAAAAAAGTTACGTAACTTTTAAAATCGAAAAACGAGTGTGCTTTAGACCACACAACTGAAGTAAAACTTTTTTGTGCTTCGTTCTCCTCGCCCGATCACACTTTTCGTAACGCTCTCGTCACGCATTCACCAGCTTATTCCCCAAATCAAGCGTGCGTAGAGAATTTTTACTTCAAAAAGTCTGCCCAGACCTTGTCGCTCATCAGAGGGTTAAAGATACATATGACTGATTATATTAAAAGTTAATTTGCGAATGAGAGAAGGCGTTATCGCTGGACCTGTGTTTTTGAGGAAAATGCGCTGAGAGGCGAGCTGTCAGACTTTACTTTATCTGAGTGTTACCAGCGTAAAAGAAACCTTAAATATTGATTATTGTAAAGGTGCCTGGCTACACTACAAAAATTACACTTCTCTGATATCTTTACCCCATAATAACACTATTTACTCGCTTAATTACTGTATTTTTGGTAACCAGATAAAACAGAACAGTGACAAGACAGAATAGGTTAGGTTATGATAATAGAATAGAATAGGTTATGTTTGTTATTTTTCTTCAATGTTCTGTTTTGTCATGAAACCATTTTTATCTGGTAATTTCTACAGTGTTCTATATTGTAAGTAAAATTAATGAATTAAAGTGATATAATGTGAATAATTTGTGCGTACAGAAAGACCACTTTGAGAAGCCGGTGTACTCGTGTCCCCTGTGCAGCCGGGTAGTCTCGCACTCCAACCACCTGCAGGCGCACATGCGTACGCACAAGAACAAGAACGGAGAGCCCATTCTGCCGCTGCCCACCAATCCCAACAAAGTTGTACGTCCCATTCTTTCTAAACACCTTTTTTATTGTTTTATAAACTTTGCTATCTTCCTGATTTCCTTAACAATGTATACAGATTTAACCTTTGATATGGATGAAGTTTGAATTGGAGTCCCAATAAATGTCTTTGTTGTAAACGTGCCTGTTGCATCCTTATTGACAATTTTTTTTCTACATTAGCTCCGCACAGAAGGCCCTGAGGAAAACAATTTCCCTCAGGGCCTATAGTACCCTTTACACACAGAGTTCGGAGCGGGACGTGCCCCGCGCCACTTCAAGCCGCCGCGCAGAAAAGTCTCACAGTGAACTGCGCTGTAAACCATCTTACTTTCAGTCTTTACTTTTCTGCGCGGCAGCCTGAAGTGGCGCGGGGCACGTCCCGCTCCGAACTCTGTGTGTAAAGGGTACTTATGGCATCTTAAGGGATGCCGGATGGAGGGTTTTTTTCAAGGAAAGGAAGAAGAGGAAGTTCTGGGAAGGAAATAGGTATGAGGCATGGGTAGGAATCTGGGGGTCTGTGTGTCCAGGAGTGACGGAAGTGTGAATCCATCCCTTCAACTGCAGTGCAAGGCGATAGGTCGAGGGATTCTGGCTGGAGAGGTCAAAAGACCTCCTCAACCAGTCTCTCGATCCGGCTTGCAGCGCCGTAGGTGGGCAGACACATCGGCCACCAAGACCCTGACACACCTTCCTCCATGAACCCGGGCACCCACTAATTTTATTTTTATTTTGATGTAAAAGTATTATATTTAAGGAGTTAATAAAGAAAGTAAAAATGGTTTTTTAATAATTCCAAAAAGACAAAAGTTATGAGCTTTCAAAGTATACTTGGGTAAAACGCTTACAATGGTGTCTCATGATGTCACATGAGACACTATTTTGTGGAATTCAAAATTCGATATACAAAGAGCACTAGAGGCTATGTTACTTATATTATTAAAATATTTTTCAAGTTTGATTTTCGATAACAAAAAAAATTGTGTGCAAAAATTAACACCGAACGATTCCCTTAATTTTGGCAGTCCAACTGTCGTAATGTGACATAGCTAGTAAGAAAAACACAATTTAGCTTACTTCAGGCACATTAACTTACCCACAACACATTTCTAGTAGTTTTTGTATCTACAGCGAATTGTATGTAATCCTTTTAAACTTTCTAGGGACATTTATGTTCGACTTGCGGACGATCCTGCAGTTCACGGTCCAATCTAGCAGTGCACATGCGGAGACATTCTGGCACCAAAACATGCGTCTGTAAAATATGTGGCAAGGGCTACCCTCGGACCACCGACCTGACCCTGCACATGCGGTTTGTAATTTACCCAATAATTCATTCATAAATTACACATATAACTCTCCATTTTTCCCTTTAACCCGTAGTTTGAGCGAGTAGCCATCTGCTACGGATGAAATACATAACTAACCTGTCAAGTTTTTTGTTCAGTTTTCGGAACAACTCGTACAGGTTTCATTGAAATTGTTGTATCTCTTACTATCATAGTGAGAAATGTGATATAAATGGTGTTAGAAAGAGAAAACACCAAGCTTTATATTCAAATATAAAAATTAACCACAAAAGAAGTAAAATCTAGACCTTTATGAAACCAAAGTTTCAGATCGCAATTTAAAATATATTTATGAAATTTTGGGAATCTTTTATAAATTATTTCTGCATGGAATGACAAAAAGTGAGGTTACAATAATGTTTTTAATACATTTGCTTAATAAAATGTGTTTAGTTTTTTATTTTTTTCATTATCAGTAATTTTAGTTAGAAAAAATGTAAGGTTAGCCATTTTTTAAACTTTTTTATGTTTGCATTAAAAAATTTTATATTTCCAAAATTATATGTTTATTTCGTTTAATAAAATTTGAAAGCGTTTTTTATCACCTTTTAAAAACAGTTTTTAGTTTTCGGATATATTCAGAATTAATCTATTTATTTGGGTTTTATCGTAAAGCGGAAATATTTTGACCCTCTGAATGACAAGATGTCGTTGAGGTCTGAGGGGTTAATATTATTATTTATAAAGACACAAAAAAGTTACATTTTTTTATTATTTTACGTGTATATTTATTACTAAAAAAAATTGTTTGGTATGATAGTCCTCAAAGCACTGAGGGATGTGAAGAGCCACTGTGCTTTTTTTTACGTACTGGCGCCATTTTGAAGAAATTCAGTGGCCGCCGGCCACTTACAAAACTTTGAATTTTAATATCAGGGAAAAAATATTACTAAGTTATTTTTGCAAATACTATGAAATGAAAGTTCGTTATCTATAGATCGATTGGCATTTCAAATTCCTTTCTAGAAAGTCATTGGTATTACTGTTTTTCATTCTTAGGCCGACCTATCACTAGACGAGCGAGACTTGAGATAAGAACTTGGGACGCAAAAAAGTAGTTAAGAACTTGATAGTACCAGTCGGGATTGGGGGCCGATGGTTTAACAATATTTAGTTGATAGATTTTTTAAATTTTGTAGCGTAGTAAGATGGAATATGATTCTAATTTTATATTTGCTTTTTCAGTCAACATACCGGTGAACGTCCATTTATTTGCACTTTATGCAACAGGGCATTTGCTCGATCGGATAAATTGGCTATTCACATGAGGACACACACAGGTAAATTATTTGCAAAGCTATTGTATGATGGATACTTATAATTAACTGCCTGGTGAAAGGTCACCATTTAAAATTGAAACAAAGGTATTAGCCATGTTCAGTGACCAAATCTGAATCGCCAGGTATCCCAACCCTCCTCTTGAGCCCTTCGCTCATTGAGAAACCGAAACCGAACTAAAACTGGTTGGCAACTCAATTCACGGCGCAACTCAATTTTACAATTTCAGTAATTATATCAGCTTGTTTAACAAAAATATTATTTATTAATAATTTATCAATTATCAACCTTAGTATATAGTAACAATTTATCAACCTCCTGAACAAAATCGATATTTTCCTGCTCGGACATATCGCAAATTACTCGAAAACTTGAAAGGTTGTGGAGGCGCAATCATGGCAACTGAACTGGCAATCTGGCAACTGAAACGCACCGGCCGCGGCGACTAGCACTGCGAATTGCGAGTGACTGGTTATGTCACCCTTGATAACTGGTCTTTGAGTAGTTGCCTGTGTGCGGACTGTCAATGTAATTCACAAGTTACTTTCCTGTGGACAGCGATTGTGTTGCCAACTGGTTTTTTTTCAGTTGCCCAATGGCTTACTCATATCCTTCCTTTCAGCCTCACAAATTTACTTATCTTTCCAACCAACGACGATATCATCCAATGTGATTCATGATTCAATTTGGGAGGCGGGTATGGGTACCGCCCCCTCTGAACCATTCATTGGATAACCAACACCTCTGCCACCACTGCCATAAGTCACCCCAAGTGGTTCGCTACGTTTGGTGGCTTAGAAGGGTGCCCGGCCTCATTGGGGTGAGGTTTGTTCAGGTCTTGGCGACGGATACGTAGAGGCCAATTGAGGGAGACCCTTTACACTTTCCAGCCAAACTCTCTCGTCCCGTCGCCTTGCACTGCAATGGGAGGGATGGATTCATATGTCCATCACTCCTGGACACACTGACCCCCAGATTCCTACCCATTCCTCTTACCTTTTTTCCTTATTCTTTTTTTGCTTAAAAGGCCCTCCACACAACACAGGCCCTGACAGGAAATTATTTTTCTCAGAGCCTTCAAAATTATTCAACATTAATCTGTAAATTGCGCCCCATGCCCAGCACAATTCCGCTTGAGGTTGAAGATTATAATCTTTAATGATAATTTAAGTAAATAAATAAACTTACGTGGAGTGATGTGGCTGCCTGTGTTATTGTTATCTTAATTGTTGTTTTTTTCCAGGAGAAAAACCCTACACTTGTTCTGTATGTGGCCGTGCTTTCGCCCAATCCAACGACCTCTCAACCCACAAGAAGCGCAACACCTGCAGCAACTCTGGAGTAGGTATCACCCTCTCCGGCATCAATACCATCTGCAACAACTCCGAGACAGAAGACCACTTGATCTTGCTAAACCAGAATTCGCAGCTAGAAGTCACACCTATCGAAGCATCTCTGTTGGTCAAAGGCCAACTTAACAATGGAGAAAGCAACCTAAACTATTACAAAGCCAAAAGAAAGAAAACAGATAAACCAGACAGAGCAATTAATTTGGCTACTAATGTGATATCTAACGAAGAACAAGATAAAATAATGGCTTCTGCACAATCTAGATCTTTGGCATCTGATAATCTCTTCTCAATCAACGTGGCTTCTAACAGCAAAATAAATGATGGCGACGCTTTCGACGCTGCAAAAAATGTCAGCGATTTGATTAAGCACAGTTTTATGGTGCCCGATTTGGTTGCGACGCAGCGGGCTTTGGATTTTGCTTCCGGTAGTCACAACAATATAATGGCTCATCAGAGGACCGAGTTGACGGACTTCACAACGGCGGCATTGTTGCAAATACAATCGGCGCATTTCGGATTGAGATAATTAAATTCATATCCAGTTAAATACATTGAAGAGACAAATTGATAGAAGCATTTTGTGGGCATGTCCGAAGGAAGCTTGATTTTCCTTACTTCTGCCGAAATTGTTTGAACATTTTTAAATATCGAAATTCTTTCTTGAGCTGATAGTCAATTTAATTCGCCCGTTTGAGTCAAAAGAAAAACTTGTAGATTTATGTCTTATGACACCTAAGAGTCAAAAAGTCTTATGTAGATTTATGTCTTATGAGACCTAGGAGTCAAAAGGTCTTATGTAGATTGGCGACAACCTGCGTACACATATGTACTTTAAAAAGTACAGCAATTTTAAACATGTACATACCTAACTTAATTTTAAGTAGGTACTTTTCTAAAATATTATTTTTGGGGGCTCCGTGACAATTCAACACAATGGCAAATCAACACACATTTAAAAAGTGATTTAAAAGTTTTTTTTAATGTAAATACTGCACAAGAGTCCCAACTGCTCTTGTCTGGAGCTGGTGAGACTATGGCATCGCCAATTATCCGTACGTTGTGAGGCTGAAGGTAGTGAGGATCCTGGTGGAGATGGGGATGTATCTAGCTATTCAGATCTGGTCACCAAACACAGCTAAAGCCATTTCAAGCAACGTTTAAATTCTGAAAGGTGGCCTAACACCAGGGCGATACTGAGAGTATCTTACACTCTGGAACATGCTGCAAATATACTAAATATTATTTTAAATTAATAAATTATGAAATAATACAAATTAATCAAAATAAAATTAACTTGCGCATGCCAGGATTCGAACCCATGACTTTCAGAGTGCTAGTGACCACGGAGGCGATGAAAAAACTAACCTAACCTAGTTTCTTCCGTCACTTTTCATGACTTTACATTACTTTTCAAAAATGTGTTGATTTGTCACTGTGTCGAATTGCCCGGTTACCGGTTTTGAGATAATATTTATAAGTTTATCCAAAATTGTGATAATAACCAACTAATTAGTAATAATAACGATGAACTAATAATATGTTATCACTTTCTCAGAAGGATTATTATTTTGTGGTACATAAATAAAGGTTTTTTTTAATGTTGATCGTCTTTTATTCAAAGATTTTATTTTATTATAGACCAACATCTTTTAAATTTATTTCTAATGTACATTGATAATATTTACAGCAACAATCATTTAAAACAAACCAAAAATATTTCCTGTACACCATGAGATGAAAATATGAAACAATAATTTTAAAAAAAAATAACACGTCTTTTTAAATATATGTATAATATTAGTACATAAAATATTCAGATGCTAGTGTTTCTAAGCTGTTTGTCTATTGAAATATTTAGGAATTGCACACCCATACAAAGAAATCATTTAGTCTTAGCCACTCGAGCGACAGCAAATTTAGGTAGGTGATTTTTATAAATTCAACGAATAAAATTTTTTTTGTTTATAAAACCTAAAAATATTGGATAAATGGCGAAATCTGGGTACATTCCTTTTGCTTTAGCCACTGGAGCGACAGCGCAATTTAAAACTTTTTTCTCCGATCGCCCGAGATTTTTTGGTAATCATTTTGAATATTTTCCACCCACATTGAAAAAAATCACACCTCCGAATTTTAATATGGAGACATACAAACTGATTATAGTTCTATATAACCAATGAATTCACCTACCTTTTGTCGATTATCACATATTCGTAGGATTTATAAAGAAAAAAATTATAAAATCGTAAACTTCTACTCAATTACTTACAAATAAGGAAAAATTTGCCAAAATTGGTAGCAAAGCAATTAGAGGTATTTTAAATAGTGCCGTATTGTGGCAAAAAGCGCTCCAATGGTTAAACCCCAGCTAGTTTAGCACAGTATTAAGATTTGGAAGTCTGATATTAATTAAATCGAACACCCGGAAATCTCCATCGCTCGAATGGTCAATTCACTATGGCAAGGCAGTACCTATTACAGCTTAACTTTACAATGGCGTTCATAGGTAATAGAAACGAGGGAGATGTGCCATGAACCATTATTGGTAAGAAACTACAAGTCAAGATCGTTTACCCGTATGCCACTCACATGTAAGCACAGTAGCACCTCGCCTTTGTTTCTGTCTAAACACCAAACGCATAACTTTCATTGGCTCCGCCACTTTAATAGTACTTGCAGTTTGGTATGTTTTTAGGTTTTCACGGCCAAAAAGTATTTTTGTTATTATTTTTGGGGTGTTATGCCGTGTTTCGCTACCTCCTTCTTTAGCCAACGTTTCGGACAGCGTTACAGTGTCCATCATCAGGGCAGATGAGCAAATGATATATTCAGCATGCTGAATTTTTTCTAACACCAGCTCGTAGAGAAATGGAGCTGGCAGCACGGTATCGCTTCGACACACATAAGTAAAACTCTCACAAATATCATTTGCTCATCTGCCCTGATGATGGACACTGTAACGCTGTCTGAAACGTTGGCTAAAGAAGGCGGTAGCATGGCATAACACCCCAAAAATAATAACTAAAAAAGTACTTGCATTTTGGTCGTAGCTTGGCAAGTCAGTAAGAACTACTTGTAATTTGATTTTAAATACTGGCAATTTTCATTTAGTGGTCACACTGAAATGCATGCTTCTGAACGAAAAAGCGATTTCAATACATCCTCAATGTCATATTTCCCTTGGTTTCTATTATCTTAGGTGACGTCACGAGTACAGATACAAAGCAAGTCAATGGATTTGCCTGTTTGTTCATTCATTATTTCCTCTTTTGGCCAATTGCAAAGTTAACCATAAATTTTCTTGAAATTTTAATTAAAAAAACACAAATTCTTACAGCCTAGTTTGTAACAAAATTAACAAAAAAAATTGCACATATCATTTCCAAAAATATTGTGAACAATTTTGTCGAAGAATAAATTTTACTAATAGATAGAATCTATCAAATTTGCCCACTTTCAATAAACATTTTAACAAGCAGCAATTTAAGTAGGCCTATTTGCGTTTCAAACCGAAATTGCAATCATTATTAAAAATACTAAATTGGAATAGGATTTCACTAAACAGAAAATTAAAATTATGTAAGAAGACTTCATCTAGATTTTATTTGATAATATAATATAAATTAATTCATAAATTACTTTTTATAATATTATATTATGTATTGTCGTTTGATTAGGACATAACTGTTTTGTAACAACCATTTGTACATTCTTTTGCTCTGGAATAAATCAAGGTGATTATAATTTGCCTAAAAAATTTAAGTTCTGAAATTGTGTAACTTTGTGAAATTGTGTAATTGTAACTTTCGCAAATCAAAATGAACCACCCGTTCGATGAATTCAATTAAATACTGACTTCCGAGTAGGAAATTAGAGCTCACTTGTCTATTAGATCAAAATAGACATTTTAGAAATTGGGACAAGTTAAATTAGATAATTAATATAATAGATAATTAGGAAGACTTTAGTTAGCTGGACGGGGAATAATTTAGTAAGTAAACACACAACTTAATGCAATATGTACTAAGAACGCTTTCTTAATGCAATATTTTGCAGATTTAAAAAGATCATCAAACCTGGAAGTCTAGCACGGACGACCGACAAAATCCTTTAACAATAGGATATTGACTAAATTTGTCATCTACGACAGCCTCGGATCTGGGGGAGGGCAAAACGGGGTGCCTGCCCCGGGTGGCAGTTTTTGGGGGCACCAAAATCGTAATTTATGTTTGATTGAAAAAAACTTAATTCACACAGCACCTGGCAACCAGCGCACATTCTATCTATTATTCATATTATTTTAAAATGCCCAGTTGGTTTTTGAACACATCCTGAGTTGATTTATGAATGTATACTAAGTCGATTTTGAATGTGTCATAATGTAAGTGATGTCTCTGCCAGGGGAATCCCCGTCGCATCTAGAACTAGGGGCTAAATCTGCTGAGCCGAAAAAACCTGAGTGGTCGAACATCAAGCAAAGTGACGATCACTCGCCTTACAAGAGGGGGCGTCATTATTAATTTCTGCCCCGGTTTGAAAAGTCGTAAATCCGGGGCTTTCTATGTTCAGTTATCAATATTTGCAAACATGGTCAACAATAAAATTGATGTAAGGTATTCCGAACGACGATTGATAAATTTTAGCGTGGCCTCCATAATATCAGATAAGTTTCAGTTAACTGTCAATATTTTTAAATAATATCATTCGTTATGCAAAATTACTAGCTTCTTAATGAAAGGAGTTGAATTAACGAAGTTCTTAGAATTGAAAGAAGTTGTATATGCGATCCGTAGACTTAAATAATTCATCTAAGAAACAATCAATTTATTCGATTCAATCTTTCAGAAACGAAAATGGTTGAAATATGTCTAAAGACAACATTAATTAATCAAGTCCCGTTTAGTGTCAAAAATTAGATGCAATTTGCCAATGCATATTTAGATTAGTATTTCAATTCAATATTGCAAATTTATTAATATTTTTACGCAATTGTTTGACGTTTCAGAATGTAATTTCATAGAAAACACCTACCGTGTTGCCAGCATATATTGATTTCTTATTTATTCCCTGTCAATATCGGTTCGGATGTCAACAGTGAAACCGTGCTCGGGAGATATCAATATAAAATCATCATAAGTTACGCCTATCAATCCCATATTGTAAAGTTATCGTTTTCTCAGTGCTAGATCTCCTAGACAAGATGCTTTTGAACTTTTTAGCTGAACAGTAAAATTTGTGAAAGTGAATTATAATTTAGACACTTAAGAAAGTAAATCATTTTTTTTTAAATTAACTAACCATCACACCATTTCACCGCTGAAGTAGGCAAGGAAGTAGGACTGCCACACAACTGTAAGATACAAATTCCTTGCTTTATTCACATTCATACGCTGTCTTGTACAAATATACTCTCCTGTTATTCCAATTAGTATCAACTAAGTATTTGATTCACTTGATTGTGAGCTAAAGGCATCCAAAACTTTTATTTCATTAACTTGTAAGTCAAATTTCATTTTCATACTTGCATACAATTTTTCTGCCATGCCAAACCATCTATTCCCCTCTTTCTAGTCATCCCCAACTTTTCTTCCATTCACTAGTGGGAGGGGAAGGAGATGAGGAAGAAGGATATGGAGAAGTAACTGGCTATTCCGATCTGGTCAACATACACGACTAAAGCTATTCAAGCAATGTTTCGATTCTGAATGGTGGGTTTTTCACCAGGGCGATACTGAAAGCATCTACCATTCTGGATGTGCCGCAAATATACTATGTACATATTATTTTTAACTAATAAATTGTGAAATCCAACAAAGTTCACTTTCGCAAGCTGGGATTTGAAGCCGCAACCTTCAGATTTGTAGCTAAGATTCGTAAACTCAACCAAGGAGGTCGTCATTACATTTTATGCTTAAACTATCTTAAGTTTCCCTTTTTTAATTTGTTCATTATGTTTACATTTGTCTTTCATTATTTTCTAATATCCACATTCGGAAAAAAATCGTACATGCTATAAGTTTTACTACATTCAATTCACTTTCAACTTTCTTCTACTCAGACCCACTGAATTCATCAGGATTTGTATCAGAACTCCATTGTGGACTGCTGGCCTTCCTTCCTATACAACTTCAATTCATAAGAATATTATATTACAGTGAAACCCTCTTAAGAAGTTTTCCTCGGAAAAAACAAACTTAAGCAGGAAAACTTTAAGGCCACGTCCGCATAGGCAGGTGGCTTGCTTAGCGCCTAGTGCCTAGTGGCTTGCACCCTGACTACTCGCTAGTATACACGGTGGCCGCACTGTAGGTATGCCTGGTGGGTCGCTAGGTGCCTTGCTCATTTGCTTGTCGGCACGTCGCTAGGCGACTTGCTAGGCGACTCGCTAGGCTCTAGGCGCTAAGCAAGCTACCTGCCTATGCGGACGTGGCCTTAATGTGGGAAAAATTGGGCCAATTTCAGGCCAAGGGACCATAAAAAACAAATCCTAAGCCATGAAACTTCTTAAAAGGGTTTCACTGTATCATGCATTATGAAACATGGAACACTGAGAAGAAAATACGTAATAAATGTTTTTGTGTCCTTTCCTGCCCTACTAAAGAAAATAATGATACATAATATTCAATTAGTATTCAAAATGATTAGAAAATATCATCGTTAAACAATTATTATTATTGGCTATTTCGATTCCTAAACAAAACATAATCGCAATTTATTTATCTATTGAGCCACTTTAAAAGGCACATTATAATCTTACAATCATAAACAAACTACAGCTTATCCACTCGAGCGATGAAGATGTTCGGTTTTCGAAATAATTAAAGTGAAACCCTCTTAAGAAGTTTTCCAAGGGACCAGAAAAAAAAAACGGCGGGTAAACCTTATAAGCAGGATAAATTGGGCCATTCAGTTTTCAATGGAGCGAGAAAACTAAACTTCTTAAGAGGGAACTTCTTAAAAGGGTTTCACTGTAATCATACCTTCAAATATTAATATGGAAACATTATACAAACTGCTTATTGCGGTTTGAAGCCAATGAATCAAGATTTCAGGGTCTTTCCCAAATTTTTATGTTCTATAAAAAAATGTTATAAATCATTGAATTTATAATTGATAAAAATCCACTTACCCAAATTTGGGTAGCCATCGCTCGAGTGGTTATAATATAATGTTTGCATCATAAAATTTGCATTCCTATTTATCTAGTATAACAATTAAAATTAATATAAGAATACAGTATTCACCGAAACCAAGTTGAAGATGAATAATACAGAATATGAACAACTCAACACACAAAACAAATAATTATTCCCAGTTCTAAAACTGTAGTAAAAGCTTACTCTAATAAAAATAGAATATACAAACTTCAAGAATCTTTGCAACGCTGACCGATGTTTGGTAAATTTAAAACACTGAAAAAATAAACCTTTAGAAGTAATTGATCAAACAATGATAATCTTTTTTGAACCGATTATAAGTATCATTGGCCTGTCCGGTGCCTAGGAGTCGGAAGGTGTTATGTAAACTAATGAAAACAGTTTTCTTTCAAATCGGAACAGATCACACTTCTTGGTACTTTCTGTTCAGTGGATAAATAGCGTGTATCTTTCTTTCATAGGGTTACGCAAATATCTGATACTCGATGATTCAATCATCTTGGGGACCACTGCCATACATCTGTATGGAGGTACTCGTATGTACACAGGCACACATTGCTGACATTTTGTGATCAGCCGGGCGAGGTCATCGTTAAGTCCAGTAGTGGCTCGAGAACTTCTTTTATGGTGGAAATCGACATTTTTTTTGTACTGAACCGTAATCCTGATAATAAAAATTAATAATTTTCGGATATCAACGCAAAATAATATAAAATGTATATGGATATAAACCAATTTACAATAAAGTAATATATATATAATAATAATAATGCTTTATCTTGCAAGATTATTATCGAACTTAATTTGTACGCAAGCGATTCCCGAACAAAATAACGCGAACAAATGGTTCAGTACTTTGTCGTGGGGATTTACTGGACGGTCCCCATGGTATGTAAAATTCACATACCAGTGTGCGTGCGAGGTTCTCGCAGATTGACTGTCCCCCTGTAAAGAACCGCCACTGGTTAAACCTGGCGTCACTTGTGTCAGACATTTTGTAAACGCATGTGCTTTAGCTCAATGCTAGCAACAAAAGCTGTGTAGGAGATTTTCAAACATTGTTGGGTTATTCGTAACCCGGGAATGTTTGTCTTTCTTTTAAAAAAAAAAACAGTCTACAAAGAAAGACAGAATATAATAATGATTTCAGCAACTTTGTGAGTGAAGTTACGAAAGCATTCGAATTGTGACGATTCGAGGATTCAACAATGATTGATGGCGATGTGGATCTCGTGATTTCAGTAGCGACATGTACGAACAAGTTGTTTGTGACGTGAGTACACAATATCAATATCAGATCCTTGCGTATTCCTGTGGAAGAAGAGCCTTAATATCTTTTAATCATTTATGTTACCATATTCAAGTAAATGTTTTTTTATATTCACTTTAAATAATATAATTCAGAATTGATTTGATTTATATTTTTATATTTTATTTACAAGAGAATAAAAATATTTCCAAACACAATAGAATTAAATGTTACAATCAAAAGGCAAAAATTATTTTAGTTCATACATAATTTTTCATTTAAACTTTGCAAATCAAAGCAAAGTTAATCTTGCAAAGTAAAAATAAAAATTTCACTACACATTTTCTAAATTCTATTCCATCTGAAATTCCAAGAGAAGTACACAAATCATCATTTGAGAAATGGGATTTTATCAGAATAGAGAAGAAATCAGTGAAAAGGACTCAGAAATGTTATTTTCCAGTCGGTAGTACGAATGAATAAGTCCAGAAATCTCAATTATTTAGGGAATTGGAAAAGAAATTCGCTTTGAAAACTAAAAAAACAATCACAAATAATAAAGATTAGAATAGCACTAATAAACAACAGTAAATATAAAATAAATAAAAAAAGGCAACAAACGAAAAGAAATTCTAACTATCACCCATTTTGGACAAATTTTAATTTGGTACTCCAAATTCTTGAACTTGATAAGAATTAAAGTGAGCATGGTAACAAAATTCTTAAAACTGTTATACATAAATTAAAAAATCATAGAATGCCAAAGACTGTACAATTGCTTCCAATTCCAATCCCATATTACCTGTTATGTATTATCAAAACAGACTAGTTCGATATTATTCCAAAATATTATTTTTTGTTTGTGTCAAAAAAACATATATAAAAAACATTGTGGGTAAGATAAGTGGGCCAAAAATTGCTTAGGTGTCATCTAGCGTGTTCTACATCAATGTACCAATTACTGGGACCGGGCCAGACACTGAAGAGAGAAACTAATAGAAGTATATTGTGGGCGTAAATGTGGGCCAAAGTAATGTCAATTTTATCTCACTTTGGGTGAAATTCATCAAACATTTACAAATTTCAAATTGACATTAGAACAGTTCCCGTTGAACTCTCAGTCCGTTTCACATGGTTTTTGATTCAGCAAAGCTCATTCCAAAAATCATAAATTCGGAGACATATAAACTGCTTACTGTTGTTAAAAGCCAATGAATCCACCTATGTTTCATTATTTATTCCATATTTTTAGGTTTTATAACAAAAAAAATGTAGAAATCATAAACACATAAATTCTGCATGTTAGTTACCAGAAATTGCCCTATCTTGTATTTATTAACTTATTTGGGACAATATTGAATATTACAATTTTTGTATGTTGTCAGGGCCAGATCTAGGGGGGGAGGCAAACAGGTGTGCCTGCCCTGGGCGGCAGTTTTAGGGGGCGCCAAAATCGTAATTTATATGTTTGATTGAAAAAAAAAACTTGATCGAAAAGCACCTGGCTTCCAGCGCACATTGTTCATAACAAATGGCTACTAGGGCGCCAGAGGGGGTTTCTGCCCCAGATCGAAAATGTCGTAGATCGAGGATTGTAGGTTGTCTATGGTCAACTGGAAAAGTCTACAATCATAGACATAAAAAAAATTCAATTTTTAACACATAAACCGACGTCAACAATTTTTAGAAAAAAACTTAAAATGGCATCCACAAGCCAACTAGATACAGTACAAAACATTATCTGGAATATTTCATGGGGAAAATTTTTGAGACATCTTTTCGTATCGATAGGAGCTTGATCAAACATGTTAACTAATTGCGGGAAGTTCAAAATAAATTCATCTAAATTCATGAAAATCACCTACAAGCAGCTACCCAAAATTGGGTAGTCATCGCTCGAGCGGTTATGTTTAGCACTGAGAATCCGCGTTGGACAGGAATCATTCAAATGCCGAAAATTCGAAATGACGCAGATAAGACGATTAGACGATCATCAAAAAAGTAACCATAATCAATCTCACTAGCCTATCCGCAATATAAAAATGAAAAGGTCTTATTTAAAATAGCGACAGTTTTTTTGTTCTTTCTATCAGTGTAGATTGTAGATCAATAGGTTTATCTTTTCAGTAGGTTTAGAGTAGTGTATTTTTTGATAGTATCTATTTGATTTGCAATCACTGGATGACTACGGAAGTTGATTATTGTTTAACATTGTTATTATAATTGCAACCGATAACGAGGACGTGTAGCGAGAGCTATGAGACGTCAGGGGCCTCGGAGTTGGGGACGATGCCGTTCTGGGAGAGCTGGTTCCGCAGCAGGATGTTGCTGCGCTTGAGGGAGGATACCTGCATGGAGAGAACCACCAGCTCGTTGGTGAGCCGGTTCTTGTCTTCCGTCACCTCGTCTAGTCTGGAAAAGTAAATGCATAAAGCTTCAGACAAAAGACATCACAATCTTGTAAGATTTAAATGCTTACATCTATCATATCAACAATAATTTTTTTTTAAATTTCTTTATTATATAAAATACATCACTACGGTTTATAGCCATTACATGCAGTCATTACAGCGGGAAACTTTTGAATCTACATCACATTTGTGATATATCTTTCATTTTCAATTAAATTAATCAAATTTGAAAGAAATCTTAATATCAGCTATTTAACATCTTTAACCGGCTGCTTGCCGATTGCGCAACGGCGCGCACCCTATAGCCGAATAAAATTTAAAAAAAAACTTTTTGAAATGCAATTTTAAACCTTATGTGTAAAGAAAATGTGTGAAGGACAAGGTCAGAATCGCTTGGGGCATTCTTGTTCTTGACGTAACAGATATAAGAAACACACCCAGCCACTCGAATAATTATTTTTGAATATGTCTATGACTTCGCAAATGTCATTTCTCCCGCGATTTGAGCTGTCAAACTGTGAGCGTCGCGGGTCATGAAAAGATCGATAAACCTATCAATTTGTCAAATAAATGCAAGTAATGTTGTTTTTAGGCGTAGTTTATTGTTCAAGTAACGTGTTTCGGTAAATATTATACACGATAGCATAAAATAAACCCACAAAATATTACGTCAAAGACAAAACATAGCGAAATTTTCGAGTTTCATCCGTAAAAACCGTGGCATTTAAGAGGTTAACCCTCGACCCGTGGCGTGGGGTCTTTAAAAGCCCAAGTTTTACAGAAATGCTAATTACGTACATTTTAAATGTTCCCACTGATTCCTTACTTTAGGTAGCTTCCTAAGAGAGACCATACTTGACGCTAGCGCCGCCGACATTCAATCTGCGCATGTGCGCTGTGAGATACATACGTGTGTTTCGGAGTCAGGCTCAACAAAAATCAACAAAAGACAATGAAAAACTAAGTTTATATGTTTTTTCAATATATTTTGTTGATTTTTTTCTTGTAATAATAATAAGTCTGTATCAATCTCAAATAGTTATAAGTTTGATAGAAATTGCTTAGTATACTATTAAAAAAGTATGATTCAAAATTACAAAAAAATGTTCCTTGTTGATTTTTAAACTTTTATATTGAAAATAAATATCTAATTATTAATTATTTCTTTATATTTCGATGCAGCCCCTATCACCTATCATCAGTTAAAATAAAAAATAAAATGTATTCTATAACCACAATTTAATAATTTTTTTGGGGTCCTTGGCGACCCCACGCAACACCTCGCTTAAAAAAAAAAGATGCGACGGTTGGAGGGTTAAAAAAATGTCTCCAAAAGATTTTTAACCCTTTGGTTGCTGAAAACAATGGCAAAAGGTTTAAAAAGATCAAAGTGCTCAGATTGAAAAAAAGTTTTTCGCTTTAACTAATATTTCATTTTGGGAGATAAGTGTGGGTACCGCTACCTCGGAAACCATTTATTGGATAACCAACACCTCTGTCATAGGTCGCCCCAAGTGGTTAGCTATGTTTGGTGACTTAACAGGGGAGCCCGGGATCATGGGGTGAGGTTTATCAAGGTCTTGGCGGCCAATGTGTCTGCCCACCTGCTGCGTGGTGGGTCAGATTGAGAGATATTGGTTAAGGAGATCTTCTGACCTCTCCAGCCGGAACCCCTCGACCCGTCTTGCACCGCAGTTGAAGGGATGGATTCATACGTCCATCACTCCTAGACACATTGAACCCCAGATTCCTACCCATCCCTCATACCTACTTCCTTCCCAGAACTTTCTCTCCTTCCTTTCCTTAAAAAAACCCTCCACACGGCATAGATGACATGGAATACTTTCCCTCAGGGTCAATGTAATACATATATGACCACTTTGTAAAATATATTTTATTGAGTCATGAAACTTTAGTAACAATTGTAATGTTGAACATTTTTCACGATAATAATACAGAGTAATAATTCATGCGCAGGCATAGTAACATTTTATTTTTATTATTTTTGTATTATTATATCTACATTTTAATTTAAAGTTGTACCTCATAAAAAAGCTGTGCGTGTGGGGGGGTGTAATAAATTTAGTCATTCTCGTCAAATGAAAAGGAGGAAACAATGTAATATTGCGATGTTTCGACTTTGGCATAATATTTTGTGGGTTTATTTTATGCTATCGTATATTATATTTACTGAAACACATTCCTTGAACAATAAACTATGCATAAAAACAACATTACTTGCGTTTATTTAATAAATTTATATGTTTTACTATCTTTTTCACGAGAATGACGCTAGCCAATTTGACAGCTCAAATACCGGGAAAAATCTCAGCCGGAGGGCATAGAGTATTCCATAGAAATTATTCCGATTCTCTAGGTGTGTTCACGGTATTTTATACCTTAAGAACAAGAATGCCCCAAGCGATTCTGACCTTGTTCTTAATACGTTTTCTTTATACATAAGGGTTAAAATCGCATTGCAATATAAATTTTCTTGAACATTATGGCGTGTGCGCCGGCGCACAACCGGCAAATGACGAGTTAAGAAGTTTCTATACTTTTATTGTTATTTTTAAAGACATCTATCTATTTGAATTTCACTTTTGTTTCTTTGAATGAAGAGGAAAGTGGAAATTAATCCGCTTCCCGACATCCGATCGAGCTGAAACTCGGCAGATAGACTCGTTGTCAATGACAATGCATTCTATCAATTTTTGGTGGCAATCACGCACACATATACGCATTTTTAAGAAATTAAAGCAATAATTATAATAAGCAAACTAAATTTGACCGAGTTGTTTGGTGGTACATCCTCTCTGCCCACCACTGCGGGAATTAGCATGATGGTTAGTTAGTTAGTTTTTTAAATTTTTATGTGAACATCAAACAAGAGTCTGAACTGAAGAGCTGAGCTAAGGGAACTGCCCATCTACTATGAAATCCTCAATTCTTGAATGCTGTGGTGAACATCAAACAAGAGTCTGAACTGAAGAGCTGAGCTAAGGGAACTGCCCATCTACTATGAAATCCTCAATTCTTGAATGCTGTGAGGCAGAAGAGAGTGGGAAGGGTGTAATCAATTTAATTAATAATGTTAATTTAATAATACATAGTGTGTAATGTATGAAAGATGTTATGTATATGAAAGAACCAGAGCATGAAAAACAAAATGTCAATCTACCTTTGGAAATGAAAGTAAGAATTTAAAACAATATAAAGATTTATTTAATTTACTGTTGTACAAGGACTATGGTTGAATTAATAGATTGACTATGACTCTAATATATGTAATATTAATCTCAGGGCTGGTCGAAAACACAAAGTAAATTTCCAAAAGTCAAATTTAATAATAATAATAATATTTGGATGATTTATATAGCGCCGTTTTTGTGAAAAATCACGTCAAGGGCGCTGTTATCACATGTAAAACAACGAATCATATGTGGAAATGATATTAGTGTTTTTTTTGCGATTGTTTTCTGTTTACCAGATAATGTATCTTATTATTCATGTATAATGCGTGATAATATTGTAAGAGATTTTTCCAGAATAGTTAACTAACTAAAAAAAAAGATTAAAAAAATTTTGGTAACATGTCAAAAAATACATTCACACAAATATAAACTGATTTTATTATTTCTACACTAATCTGAATACATACACAACATGAAAAAACACAATTCAAAGGAGTTTACAAATAAACAAGCATTTTAAAACATAAAACATCAATTTTTTTGCTTTTGACAGATGCAAAATTTGATTTGCTAAGCCATTAAAAAATATTTTAGTGTTGCTAGATGAATGAAACCATTGGCTAAGTAAAGAATGACTTTGGCGCAAGCGATTCTGATCTTGTCCTTCATACAGTTTCTTTATACATAAGGGTTACAGTGACAGTTTGACTGTCAGGGATGTATCGTCACTGAACTATTGTTTGTAACGATAATGGATATCAAGGTTGGATGATCCATGTGACAGAATCAACACGTTACAAGGGAAAGGAGATGAAGTGTGGTAGATTGAGAAGTATCCGGCTATTCAGATCTTTATTTTTGATTCTGAATGGTGGGGAAACTGAGAGTTTCTACATATCTGGAGTTGTTAGTGATAAAGCATTATGATTGTACCTCTGCTCGTTGTCCTTGAGCTCGGTGATGTATTCGCAGGCCTTGGCCAGGATGCCACCCTTGCTCTGCACCTCTCCGTTGCACTTGTCGCCCGAGTCCACCGAGTGGGGCATCAGCTTGGCTAGCTTGATGATCCAGTTGTTGATCTTGTCGCGACGCCGGCGCTCAACCTCGTTGTGCGTCATTCTTCGTCGATCGTCGCGCTGGAAACATTCAAACTTTAAATGTTACGCAAGCATCCCAGTACTTTAATCCATCCTGATGAAATAAAAAATAAAACATTGTAAAAAAAAAGGCAATTTTTATGCAGAAATTTAAATTTAAACAACAAATTAGGATTCCAATGTAAATCAATCATTTATAATTTAAATTCACACCAATCAAAATACTTTTTTTGCAATTTCTAACTCACAAATAATTGCCAAAATTGCCTCTAAAACCATGAAAAATAGAATTCTTTAACCTGTTGGATGTTGATGGTATTTTAGATTGATATTGGCGCAAGTGATTCTGACCTTGTCTTTCATACAGTTTCTTTATACGTAAGGGTTAAAATTGCATTTAATCCTTAGGGTACGACCCACTACAATAGCAGTGCAGTGAAATCATGACTACACCTACAAATGCCCTGCAATGTGTGGGTGTAGAGCTAGGTTTTAGAAGTTTTTAACACATTTGTTACTGTCCATGAAAATTCAAAAGCAAAAAAGTTGATATTGTAGAAGCCTGTTAGTTATTTCAAATATAATTTCCAATATTATATTTGGTTTTCAGATATTTACAAAATACTACCCGTCTTCTAGGGGTTAACAGGTCGCGTACCGTTGGCGCGTGTGCGGCCTAAAGCCGAATAAAAAATAAAAAAAAAACTTTTTGATATGCGATTTTAAACCTTATGTATAAAGAAAATGTATGAAGAACAAGGTCAGAATCGCTTGGGGCATTCTTGTTCTTGACGTAACAGATGTAAGGAACACACCTAGCCACTCAAATAATTGTCTTTGGACATTTATATGACTTTGGAAATGGGCATTTCTGCCGCGATTCGAGCTGTCAAACTTTGAGCGTCGCGTGTCATAAAAAGATCGATAAACCTATCAATTTGTCTAATAAACGCAAGTAAAGTTGTTTGTAAGCGTAGTTTGTTGTTCAAGGAACGTATTTCGGTAAATATTATATACCAAAGCATAAAATTAACCCCCAAAATTTACGTCAAAAGTCAAAACATCGCGAAATTTTCGAGTTTCATCCGTAAACACCGAGGCGTTCAACCGGTTAAAAGCAAAGCCCACCGGTGGGCCCGCGACAGTGAGGTTAACGGCCTATAATTGAAAACACAACAAAAAAATAAAGTAACACATATTTGTATAATAAACTTGCTATAATTTTTAATTTAAAAAAATTACTTCTTCAAACTTTGCAAATACACTTTGTAGTGTCATTTTTAATAAAATGAAAACAAATGACTTAGCACCACTATATAATCAAAATTATCAATATGTTTCGAAAACTACGTTTTCTTTGTCAGGATAAGATTGTTAACTTATTAATTATTTAATTATTAATCTTATCCTGACAAAGAAAACGTAGTTTTAGAAACATGTTGATAATTTTGATTATATAGTAGTGTTTATACAAAGTCATTTGTTTTAATTTAATTTAATTTATTTTTAATTATTCAATTTGGTTAGGTATTTTGGCCTCAAATCCAAAATTAAGTATTGTATGAAAAAGTTCCTCTTAATTTGGTACTTAAAAGAATTCAAAATCTGCTCTTTCATCAAGGCGCTTGTAAAAATTTAGGACTTGGGAAAGAAAAGTAGTGTTCGAATAATTAAATCCATCGATTTATTGTTCTGTTTTAAAGTTACATTATTACCACCGACACATAATGAGATTCTCAACCAACGGACAAAGTTGTATCACAAAATGCTTGTTCTCAACGCGAGGTAACAAAAGAGAAGTGGTCAAAATTTTAGTTATACCAAGGTTTGAAAAAAGCTTTATTCATTTGTTCGTCGGAAGAGAAAAATAATTCATTTGAAATATTTAAAATAACTACTGGCCATCTACGACACAAATTAATTAGCTCAATTAAAAAACGTTCCTAATTGGTTTTGGATTAAGTTATCAAAAACCAAACAGCGCTAGTTAAATTATTTTAGGAAAAAACACCGTTTTCAAGTTGTGCTTTAAAATATTAAGATGAATTAGTTGTGTGTGCCCGTACAAATGCAATATGAATAAATGGTTTTTCCATAAACAAACTCAATTCTTTCAAGGCTAACAAATACAATATTGGATTGAATCTCCGATACAAACAATAACCAATAAAGTAAATTTTTGCAGAGTGTTTTTTTCTTAAAAAAAACGTTTTGTATGAAAACGTTTTTTTCTTAAAAAAAACGTTTTGTATGAAAAAGGGCACAAAGCCATTCCTCTTAACATGCTATCTCTTTCATTCATTAGCAAACGTTCATTAGCAAACTTTCATTCATTAGTGTTTACGGTTGATTAGTCAGACATCTCTGAAAAATCGAAATTTGAGTTGAGAATGTAGTTATATGTAAAAGTGAACCTCCATCTGGTACAATTCTCAGATTACTCATGAACACCATCAAATCAATTGTAATGCACAAAAACGTATAGTGCATAAATCAAAATGTTGTCTGTGTCTCTAGTAGGATATTTCAAAATGTCATACTAATGTACCAGATCATTACGCTTCCCAGTATTATTTTATTGCACATTTAATATGTAAAACACATGTGTAAATAATATTTGATTTATGATGAGCATTCGAATATTGCTTTCCTCGTTATCCGAAAACTTGGAAAATTTGGAGATGTCTTACTAATGAACTGGACGATCGACATAATATACAAGTAAAATTGTAATCATAGAATGCATATTTATCAAACCTTTTTCATACTAGGTCCCTTTCCATGTGTTTCTCGGGGAATTATTGGTTTATTAGAGTTTTCACCAAATACTTCGGAATTTCCAATGACGTACAATTGTCCTGAAAACAGAAATAAAAGAAGTGCTTAAAGCCAATCGAGGAAAACTAGAAAAAATAAAATTCCACACTGGAATTAGAAACCACATCTTTTCTTTTATTTTTTTTCTTTTTATTTTAAAAAGAAAGACGAACATTCCCGGGTTACAAATAACCCAACAATTTGAAAATCTTCTACTACCACCACAGTAAATGGAAAATGTTGCTTGTGTTATGATGGAGGACTTAGCCAGCCGAGGAATCGAACCCGCGATGCCCGGGTTGGACCCAAACGCGATGCCCAATCATCACCTCTGAAACGCTGGCAAAAGACGGTAGTGCAACATGACATAATACCCCAAAAATAAATCACGATAATACTTTTGGCCGTGAAAATCACCAACCATATCTTGATCACTATTTTTGATTTTTTTTGATTCTCCAAACACATATTATACAATTTTTATTTTTCTTCTTACATTTCAGTAGTTTAAACAAGTTGTGCAATTAAAATTACATAAAAATTTCCAACAAATGTTTTTATGGGTTCCATGACAACTCAGAATTATGCAATTTCAACACCCCTTTGAAAAGTTATTAAAATAAAAAATTGAAAATTAGCCATATCTATTAAATCTAACCTAGCGTAATCTATTCAACCTTTTTTTTCATCACTTTTCAAATGAGGTATTGAAGTTGCATGATTCTGAGTTGTCCGGTTACTGTTTTTATAAACAATTATTTATTTAGTTTCAGAGTTGAAAATTGATCAAGTTACCCCATTTTACGGCATACAAAATCATGTTAGTATCAAAAATTAAATTAAAAAAATTCAATCATATCTCACCATTGACAGAGTTGGCTAGCACGGTGTGCAGGGACTGCGGGTTGCCAGGATCGGACCCGCCGGAGTTGGGACTGTAGTGGGGGGGGGCCGAGGAGACCCCCCCTCCCCCCTCATCGCCGCCCACATGCACCAGGCGATAGGTCACGGTGCTGCCAGCTAAATAAATACATTACATTAATTAGTTATGTCACTTTAAATATGTATAGGTACATTATTTTATGTTCAATTGAGCTGTTACCTGTTAAGTTTACAAAGGAGATATTGTGAAATAACAGTGAAAATAAAAAGAAAATCAACAAGGTAAGAATAAAAAAGAATGTGCAGTCGATTGCATTTAATTGGGACACAAAGGACAGATGTCCCATTTAATTGGGACACAAAAAGCAGATGTCCCATTTAATTGGGGCACAAAGGGCAGATATCCCATTTAATTGGGACACAAAGGGCAGATGTCCCATTTAATTGGGACACATAAAGCAGATGTCCAATTTAATTGGGACACAAAGGGCAGATATCCCATTTAATTGGGACACTAAGGGCAGATGTCCCATTCAATTGGGACACAAAAAGCAGATGTCCCATTTAATTGGGACACAAAGGGCAGATATCCCATTTAATTGGGACACAAAGGGCAGATGTTCCATTTAATTGGGACACAAAGGGCAGATATCCCATTTAATTGGGACACAAAGGGCAGATATCCCATTTAATTGGGGCACAAAGGGCAGATGTCCCATTTAATTGGGACACAAAGGGCAGATATCCCATTTAATTGGGACACAAAGGGCAGATGTTCCATTTAATTGGGACACAAAAGGCAGATGTCCCATTTGATCGGGACATAAAGGGCAAATGTCCCATTTAATTGGGATACAAAAGGCAGATGTCCCATTTAATTAGGACACAAAGGGCAGATGTCCCAAATAAGTAGCTGTCCCAATTAAGCAAAGTTTAAGATAGATATAAAATTATTATTTTACTATTTTTCTTTAAATTTCATTTCTTTAAATTCTCTCAAATGTGTTTTTAAACTTTATTTATTTAAAAAATATATATAAATTACAGAAAAAATATTTACATACTGATTATATGTACATATGAATATGAAAAAAAAAAATAGGTATAAATAAAAATATAAACAAACAATAATATAATGTTATAATAACAGTAATCTAAAAATGACTTCCAACACAAACTGAACAACTTTATGTTGACGATTTTCGGCAAAAAGCCGGCGCGGCCAAAGCCTACCGAATTACTGCTGAATGAACTCTGAACTCTCGTAGCGCGGCGCATCCCCTATCTCACCCGCGCCACCTATAAAAATTCCTTTACTGGGACACGTTTTGCATCGTCTTCAGATTGGAATTTGTCCCAATTAAACGGAATGGTGTCCCAGATAACCGAAGCAAAATAGTATTAGTTTCTGTATTCGGTTTCTGTTTCTTGGATTTTGTCCCAAATAACTGGCCGTCCCGTTAAACCAGTGTACCAATTCAGCAGAATCGAGTGTTTAAATAAAAAAAAATCAGTGTCATAAAGAGTAGAAAGGGATTAAAATTCCAGAGAGAGAAAGTGAATTTATAAAAATTCATATATTATACATAATCCGCCTTATTCATAATCGCAGAATAAAAGATAATACCACGGTATTACGAAAGGAATAGGTGAAATTTGTACGACAATTTCACCTAACCCGTTCGTATTACCGTGGTATTATCTTATTCTGCGATTATGAGTAAGGCGGTTGATGTTCAACTGGGCTGTCATATTTTCAAATTAGTTATATAAAATACTGTTATTTCTAGTCTAGTAAGCGCAAACATATTATCACTACAAAGATAAGCAACAGAGGAAGAAATAATAATTTGTTGTTGATTTTATCAAAGCTCATAAATAAGCAGCAAAACAAAGCTGCTATTAAAAAAATGCCAATAAATATATCTTGCATAGATACAATGTCAATGTTTATACTAATGATTAATTTGCAAAGCAATCTATTTATCTAGTACAATATACCTTAGATATTGTTAAAACAGTAAATATCACTGAAAACTATAAGAAAAAATATAAAAGTATAAAAAATGAAAAAGCATCGTAAATAACCACTCGAGCGATAGCTACCCAAACTTAGTTTGATGATTTTTAAAAATTAAAATGAATTATAAATTTCAATATTTATATATATATATGGGATATATAGGTGGATTCATTGGCTTTAAATCGCAGTAATTCTTATGTTTCTGTTTTAATATTTCGATCATCCAGTTGATTAAGCCTCGATTACATTGAGTGAGTTTACAAGCTACTAGCCGGCGAATTCACTATCTGCTAGTAAACTCGCTCAGTGTAATCATATCAAGGCCTGGATTACACCGAGCGAGTTTACGAGCTATGTTTAAAAGCGGGTGAAATTATCATGATGACACACAAAACTGTCTACTCGCTCAGTAGCGACAGTAGCAGCTAAAATAACGAATCCCGCGCCAACCAATCCTGTCGACATTTTTTTTTTTTTTTTTATATTAACTCCACACAGGAGGCCCTGAGGGAAATAATTTCCCTCAGGGCCTATGTCATCTTTGAAGATGCTGTGTGGAGGGTGCTGTTGAGGAGAGGAAGGAGTGAACATGGGTCTTGAAGAGACCCATATTGTAGGAGGGAGGAAACACAGAAGCCGGCAAATCGTTCCACAGCCGGGCTGTTGAACTCAAGAACGAGTCGTAGAAACGACCCGTTCTCAAGGACCCGTTCTGTAGAAAACTTGAGCGAGCAGCTAGCGCCACACGCTAGCCAATAGCGAGAATAACGACTCCTGCGCGAACTAGTTCTGACAGTTACAAAATCAGCTGTTGGTGGACCGCCATCTTTAGGCAAACGCTAGCGAGTAGCGAGGAAAGTTGACCACCTTTCTACTTTTTTCGTAGATTGTCCACAATCTGCTAGTTAGCTAGTAATATGATTACACTGAGCGAGTTTACTGACAGGCAGTGAATTCCCCAGCTAGTAGCTTGGAATCTCGTCCAATGTAATCGAGGCTTTAGTCAGAAATCTGCAAAAAATCGAAATTTGAGTTGAGTATGCAGTTACATATAAAAGTTTATTCTTTATCTGGTACAATATTCAGATTACTCATAAACACCACCAAAACAATTATAATGCAGAAAAACTAGTAGTGAAATAAACAAAAAAAATGCTGTTTTCTGGGCTACTGTTAGGAAATATCAAAATGTCATACTAATGTACCAGATCATTGTTACCTGGTTCTATTTTATAGCATATTTAACTACAGAAATGTGTAAAAAAACATTTTATTTATGGTGAGCATTCGAATATTGCCTTTCTCACTATCTCAAAACTTGGTATTTGGAGATGTCCGACTAATCAACTGGACGAATGATTTGGAGATGATATTAATTAAATCGAATAGCCGAAACGAAAGCCGAAAACCCCTAAATCTTCACCATTCAAGTGAATAAGTGGCGAACTATAAATTGGACTTGTGTGAATTTTCTACCCAAATTTTACAATACGCAATAATGTTTTTTTGTCATACGATTGATTTTCGGAATATTATTCCGTGTTGCGCTTCCTCCTCCTTTAGCCAACGTTTCAGACAGTCCCGCACGATCCATCATCAGAGCAGATCATGGCATATACTAATGGATACTGCAAGACTCTTTGGAACCTTGTCCAAAGGAGGAGGGAGCGCAATATGGAATACAATCCCAAAAATCAATCACAATAAAATTTTTGGCTGTAAAAATCTCAAATCATATAATGTTTTTTGTCACTAAAGAAATACCTAGTTGATAAGAATTAGCGTTTGAATGAAGTCAAACACCTAACAATCATTTGACAAGCCTTTGGTCAAACAATAAACTGACGTATTGACCATGTCAAACAAAAAGAAGTTTCAATTGTTGAATTCAGCCTAGAATATAGCTTGTGTTGTTATTTCACCTGCCAACGTTGTGCATTTACAGTACAAATAAGTTATAAAAGAGGGACTTGGTGTGATTGAGTTCTAATGATGATTAAGGAAGAAATATTCTGCATCAAATTTGCTCGCCATTTCCATCGATAGCTCAATTCAATTCAATGGGGAATAGTTCTGCCTTAATCTGGCACTCACGATTTTTATAATTATAAGAAATTTCTTCCTCTCCCGAATCCATGAACTTTGCCAAATGACCCTTCTCATCGCCCCCACTGCCTGAAAAATAATTTCACAAAAATTAAGGCATATTTCTATACCAATTAATTTGTTTTCTTGTCTTTGGCCGTGTTTGGTTTCTGTCAATTCAGTATGCCTGTTCGTTTTGCCTTATTTTTATCAACACATGCACCAATTCATACCTTTATATGTGTTGACGGTGTGAATATGTTGATGGTTTGATCGTGTTGATGTGGCGTACTGTTTGTATTTGCACGTTGAGTGGAATGATTCTATTTCTAACTAGCTTTGATAACAACAGAGGAAACATAACCTCCAATAATAAACTCTAAACGGGTAAAGTTGAAAGGTAAAACTTGATGAGGAAGTTGCAATTAAAAATTATGTTCTACCTAAGCCGAGGATGTGTGCTGGAATGATAATGGATAATGGAATCAAAATAATGATAACGATGTAGATAAAATAAAAACAATAAAATGTGTAAACAAATTTGCACAATACGGAAATCAAAGTTACTTGAAAATTACGCATGCTCTTTACATAATTTCGCTTGCATATATTAAATGAACTTACCGAATGATCCGTCATCTACCATTCCCAAAATTTCATGATCACCATCGCCGCTGAAAACCATATAAAATTTATTAAACTTTTGGAGTTTAAAATAATTTAAGAATAGATCACAAATCACGGTATTTTATTGCCGATGTTAACACCATCGAACGGCCTCTGCACTTCATCAATTTATCTGATGACAACAAACGATTTGACCGTAATTGCCGAGTTGCACTTCTATCACAGAAATGACCTTCACTACTAATAAAATATAGATTATGTAATCAAACCACACAATTAAATATAATTATTAAGGTTTCTAATAAACAACCTGTTATCTAATGAGGTATCCAACAAATCAATTTCGATTTTTGCCATTCCGTCAAAAATATTTTTGAATTTTCACGATTTGATCACGGGGACAAATAAACAGGTCATGTGAGCGGCAGAATACAAATGGCCACTCGCCAAATCAGTTCCAGTTAACTACTGGGCACGCTTTCCAACATGTCTTTGACGTTTGCTAAAATCTCAACAGAAACATCTACGCCCTGTACTTAAGCCATTTCAAATGCCAATACGAACAGGAGCTTACGGCGGCAAATTCAAAATAAAAATAAATAGATTCCTGTTTTATTATAGTGTAATAATCTAATAATGCATATAATTTACGAAAGTATAATAATTATCATTGTTTTATTTATTACAAATGTGTAAAATAAACTGATTTCATTTAAAATATTCGCTTATTCTCTGCTCTCGAAAATTCAGTTGTTTGGTTTCAGGAGCAGGTACCTACCCACAATAATGAAAAAGCATTTGAATTATATAATTTACTACGTACTAGCAAGTATCCAGCATGCACTGCAATGTCACTCAAGAAAAATTTTATGTTTTAAATTTAAGTCTGGTGCATACAGAAATAAATCAGAAAGTTTTCCAATCCGTGAGTAGGTCATATTATACAGCTGCTGTCAGTGGGAGAACTGAGGATTTTTCAAATTTATCCTTTTCTTTCCCCTACTATTACTATGTCTCCTTTGCAATCCTTTCCTCTGCCCCCCCCTCATCCCCTTTCCTTCCGACATCTCCTTCCCCTACCGCGTTCCTTTTCTACCTTCCCCACTTTCCCCCTCTCCTGTGTCCCCCTGTCCTGCGAACCCTCCTCCCTTCCATGTTCCCATCTTTTCCTCCCGCGTTCCTTTATACTTTCCCCCTCCTTCCACATTCCTATCCTCCCCTCCCCCCTCCCTGTAGCTAAATGAAATATTTTACAGCTGTCCGTATGAGATGCATAGATTTCTTAAATTACCCTCTGCTATCCTCTACCGCTACTATGTCTCCTTTGCAATCTTTCCCTCTGCTTCTTCCTCGTCCCCCACCCCTCTCCAGCATGTCCTTTCCCATACACCCCCAAACAGATTATTTTCCCCTCTCGCGTTCCCCTTCCACCTTCCCCCTCCCGCGTCTCTCTTTTCCGCTACCACATCTCCCGCGTTTCCTTCCCCCTCCAGCATTCCCCTTCGACCATCCCCCTTTCCTCGTCTACCCTCCTGCGAACACCCGTCTTTTATACCCCTTTCCTCTCCTTCCGCTAAACAACTGGTGCACCATTTATTGTAAAAAATTTATACAAATTTCATAATGCCAGAGCTCACTACATATTACCTTTTCGCAGGTGTGTGCATAAAAACTTACCAAAGTTTCATCGTAATCAGATGAATGCTTTAGGTAAAGCATAAGGGACAAACATAACATAAGGGACAAACAAAGAAACATTATTTTTTATACATTAAGATAAAAAAAAAATCAAACCAATATGTAACGGAATGCATTATTGTTTAAAGATTAAATTTTCGTCACTAGACCGAGGGATATTATAAAAATTTATTCTTTTTTATACAATTTTTTAGTTTGTTAATAATTGAAAGAGTGGCTATTTTTTAATAAATTGTACAATCAATTATAATCAAAATCAACTCAGAGAATGTTCAACTCCAAGTTGGGTATGTTTTTAGGTTTTCACGGCCAAAAAGTATTTTTGTTATTGTTTTTGGGGTGTTATGCCGTGTTTCGCTACCTCCTTCTTTAGCCAACGTTTCGGACAGCGTTACAGTGTCCATCATCAGGGCAGATGAGTAAATGATATTGGTAAAAAAAAAAAAAACTCCAAGTTGGTTCCAGATTAATGGAAAGACCAGAAGTGCAGAATAAAGAAATTGAATCGGAGAGCTCTAGTTCTTGAAAAAGAGAAATAAAACTGGTAATAGTCGAAATTCTATTTATCCAAACGGTTTGCTCAAATTAAATTCTATTTGCCACAAGTTCAGTTTTCCTTGTCTTGTTGCAAATTTTTTTTTTAATAATATCTTACAAATTAAATCACAATTTTTCTAAACAGCAAAAGTAATGTCTCAGCCTCCGTGGTCGAGGGATAAGGCTCTCGACTAGAAATCCGAAGGTCGCAGGTTCAAATCCTGGCAGGCGAAAATAAATTTTATTTTATTAATTTGTTTTATTTCAGAATTAACTAATTTTAGAATGATGTGCATGTAGTATATTTGCGGCACATTCCAGAGTGGAAGCTAATCTCATTAAGACCACCATTCAGAATTGAAACTGCTTTAGCCGTGTTTGGTGACCAGATCTGAATAGCTGGGTATTTCCTCTTCCCATCTCCTTCCCCTCCCATTACATTCAGCATCACAACATAACCCAATTGGGAATGCCATAGTCTCACTGGCTCCAGGAGTAGCTGGGACTCTTATGCGGTATACACATAAATAAAAAAATTTAATGAGGAAGGGTAGTAATCCGGGGTCAGTGTATCCAGGAGTCAACCTTCCACTGTGATGCAAGGCGATGGGTCGAGAGAGTCTGCCTGGAGAGATCCAAGGGATATGGTTTTACCGATAACTATGAGAGCTCGAAATTTAAAACATGTCTCCACTATGAAAGATCTTGGTATTGTGTTTGATAGTAGGTTAACTTTTCATGATCATATTGTAATGACGTGTAGTACTTCACTGGGGATGCTGGGTTTTGTCCTACGTACTGCGAGAAATTTCAGAGACACCCGGGTTTTCACAGTACTATACAATGCTTTGGTTAGAAGTAGGCTTGAGAGTGGTTCAGTGGTTTGGAGCCCACACCAAGTATTCCCTCATGTTGGAGAAGGTTCGGAAGAAATTTCTGAGATTTCTCTACCTGAAGGAGTACGGCTACTACCTGTGGCTCTAACCTACCGACTTTCTCTTGGGCACGCTCGGTATGAACCGTCTACAGGTCAGAAGGGATGTGCTCATTATAACACATTTCTTCAGACTGATTCGTGGACGGTTCGAAAACTTAGCTATCATGGAGAGCATTAGTTTCTATGTTTATTTATTTATTAAAAGAAGTTTATACAATGAACAAAAAATTGTGTTAATTCATCCGCCATGCTAGGGATGTCCCTGTGTTATGGCGGATGAAGTTTACAGATTGTGTAGGTACAGTGTACAGCTATTAACTTATGCAATTCATTTAAGTAGTTTAAGTAACATATTTAGTAACAAATTAAGTTAGTAATTTAATTAACACATTAAATTAATTTATGTTACAAGTTGTATCAATTATATTACAATTCAATTAAAATAGCAAATTTTTACTCATCATCGTTACTGAATGTAAGGATCCATTTTGATAATTTTTTTTTAAAGATATGGGGTTGGGTTTCGGATTTTAGGTTCTCGGGGAGAAGGTTAAACATTTTAGGAGCTAGGTACATGAAATGTCTTTGAGCTGATGTGGTGCGTAGTGTAGGAACATTGTAGTGTCGTTTGGTTATTGTTCTGGTGGTGTAACTGTGATGTAAAAGAGTTTTTTTCTTGTATTTGAACATGAAATGTGTTAGTGTAAATTTTAGATGAAGTTGCCGTATGTTTAAGACATTATATTCTGTGAAGAGTCTATTGGAGGAATATCTTGTTGGTCGCTTGTTGATAGCACGTAAAATCGTTTTTTGGGCTTTTTGCAGAGGATCAATAAAATTAAGAGCACAGCCGCCCCAAATTATGATGCCATATGCTAACTGGGATTGGCAGAGAGCATAGTAAACCGTTTTTAGTGTTATAGGAGTAAGTATATTTCTTAGAGTTCGAAAAACATAAGAGAGCTTGCGAATTCGGGGAGTTAGACTGGCTAAGTGCTGATCCCAACGAAGATGGTGATCAATTAGGACCCCCAGGTATTGTATATGAGATACTTTTTCCAAATTTGGGCAAGTACAGGAAGAGTGGGGACTTGGACAGGAGTGAATTGTTATTTTCTGATAGATAGAAGGTTGGGTTGCAGCAGATAGACTGAAGGTTAAGAATTTAGTTTTACCAGCATTGAGGGTGAGGAGATTATCATCTAACCAATTCTTTACAAGACCTATGTCATATTGAGCTATGTCGAATGCTCCTTTCCAATTTTTATGTCGAGCTATAAGCACAGTGTCATCTGCAAAGGATATTATTTTTCCGGTTATGGGTAGGTTACAGAGTTTATTGATGTATATGAGGAACAAAATAGGGCCTAGAACACTTCCTTGTGGAACTCCGAATTGGATTGGTAAAGGGTTGCTTAAAGCTATGTTGTTAATTTTCACGGTTTGTGATCTTCCAGTTAAGTATGAGGAGAACCAGTTAAGAGTTGAATCCCGGATGCCTATTTGAGATAGTCTTTCCAGAAGAATGGGGTGGGAAACCGTGTCGAATGCTTTGGCTAAGTCTAGGAATATGGCTAGGCAGGAATCGCCTTCATTCAGGCTGTTGGTGATGTTCTCAGTCAAGTCTAAGATTGCAGATTCTGTACTCATTTTTTTTTGGAAGCCAAACTGATTGGGCGAGAGAATCTTCTGGGTTTCCAAATGTGAGATAAGTCTACTTTTAACAACTTTTTCAATGATTTTTGATAGGACACTTAGCAAAGAAATCCCGATGGTTGTCTCCATCACTGACAGCATAGACTGTTTTATCTCCCGGCTTGCAGAAATAACTTGCCAATGGTTGTGCCGGTCGGGAGAGCAGTCTTGTTTGAATGTCGATATGTTTAACATCAATGAAGCACAATTTAGACAACAAGCTTTATTGCTGTAAGTCTGATTGTGTTTCATTGATGTTTAAATTATTTAAATTACTTAAATATGCTTTAATCTTAATATTTTCTCTACTTTAAAAACAATTTGAAATTTTAATTTTTGAATTGAATTGAATTGAATTGACTCCCTCAAACGACCTTTCCTGACGCAGTTCGCCTCACAGTTCGTAGCCAGATACATCCACTGCCAAGACACCCATTCCCATCTCCCTTGAACCTGGGCACCTCTGCTAAGTCACCAAATGTAGCGAACCATTTGGGGAGACCTTTGGCATAGGTATTGGTTATCCAATGAATGGTTTCCGTGGCGGCGGTACCCATACTCGCCTTCCAAATTAATGAACTACTAAAACTTTTTTTTTTATTGGTAGGCACTCCAGCCTCGATTACATTGAGCGAGTTTACAAGCTACTAGCCGGCGAATTCACTATCTGCTAGTAAACTTGTTCAGTGTAAAATCTGCTAGTTAGCTAGTATATACGATTACACTGAGCGAGTTAACTACCAGATAGTGAATTCGCCGGCTTGTAGCTTGTAAACTCGCTCAATGTAATTGAGGCTTTTGCAATAATTTTTTTTTTGAGAATTTATTATTATCAGCATAGAAAAAATTCAATAGGGAATAATAAAACAACAACAGAAACCTTCAGAAATTTATTTAATATTTAATAAAAAAAACCTTTCCCAAAAATTCTATCACAAAAAATTAAGAAAACAATATTTACATAAAATATTTCTTTACAAAACAGCCTTCATGGAAATTAAATGTGTCATTTACACAAATATTATTACAGTAAAAATGAATTTTACAATATAAAATTTATCATATTATTAATTCTAATAAATATTTAAAAAATGCATATATTAATGATTATTTGATTTTAATAATCTGAAGATTTTGGGATAATATCATCTCAATGTACAATAATTATTTATTATATTAATAAATAGTGAGGTCAGGTAATTCTATATTGGGCAAAACATTTATTTATTTAGAATTTAGACCAATGATATATGTATTATTTAAATAATTAGTTATGTACTGAATATCAAACAAAACTGCCGGAATCACTGAAGAGACAAACCTGTAGAAGTGTGTTGTGGGCGCAGGTCGAAGTAAGTTTAATTTTTTCCACTTCATGTGAAATAATTGATAAAAAATATTTGGAAAAAATGTGGAAATTGGCAACATCAATTTTCTATCAAATTAGTATAGAGTGGTAGATACTCTAAGTATCGCTCCGGTGAAAGGTCACCATTCAGAATCGAAACATCGGTTTAAATGGCTTTGGCCATGTTTTGAAACCAGATCTGAATGGTCAGATATTCCTCGATCTTCCCCACTCTATTCAACCGCACAACATACCACAATTCTGGACACCATAGTCTCATTGGTTCCGGTTAAAATAAAAACAATAAAAGGCATAAAATTAAAAAGTTATACTTAGATCATACGATTTTCTGTTCAGTGGCCGGAATCGTCAAAACAAACTGAATATAGTCTAGTTTTACAGAAGCGAAGGTATTTCATCTAACGACAAAAGATGAACATATTATTTATTAATAAGGCAACGTTGGGTATACAAAATTACTTCATAAGGGCTTGCACGACAGCCTTTGCGTTCAGTGCTTTCAGGTCGGTGTAGGTCTGACCTGTACCCACAAAGACGATGGGTTGACCCGTGATATAAGTCATGGATATGGCTGCGCCGACCTTATCGTCGATAGTATCGAACTTGGTGAGAACGATACCGTCGATGATGTGGGGATTGGTGTTGGCGCTGTAATCGGCCAGGGCCTGGTTGAACTTGACCAGCTGGTCGACGGCTTCGTTTCCAACGAGAGCCTCTCCGACGAAGAGAACCAGGTCCGGCTCGTTCACCTTGATCAGTTTAGCAAGGGCCCGCATGAGGGGCTCGTTGTCCTGCATCCGTCCTGCCGTGTCGATCAGCACCACGTCGATCCTAGATTCGTTGGCGTATCTTATGGCTTCCATAGCGATTCCAGCGGCATCTTTGCCTAGAAACAAGAAAAAGTGTGTTTAAATAAACAATAAAAAAAATTATTTCAAAATATAATTTTTTTTTTTAATGAACTTCCTCATAAACTCGAAAATAATTTCCATCAGGGTCTTTATGAGGAAAGATGAACCTGGGTCTTGAAGGGACCGTTGTAGGAGGGAGGAAACGCAGGGCTGGCAAATCTTTTGCAACCAAACTATTTAACTCAATGTGAAATACTCAATAATTCCATTGAAATACCGGTCGAAAAAGAACAGCATTCCACCCGATGTCCGTTCTCTAATCTGTTTGTTAATAAGAGAATCTATTGAACAGACTTTTGAACGGACAAACTATTGCCCGTTTCTGCACAGTTAACATAATTATTGAACCCATAAAAATTGCAATTACTCACTCGTAATGAGTTTGGCAGCCACCTCTAGTCTAGAAGTTCTGGTGCGATAAAATCTCGACTCTTGCAAAAATAATATTGCAATTGCATGGGGGGGGGGGGGTGCTTAGAGATAAAAATTTCTCCACAAATTTTCCGTACATACAGGCTATTTTCATGTTTTTATTGTTTTTATTTTAACATTGTGTACTTAGTTATTTTATTCGATTCCGTCATCCTATATCAAAATCTAATGTGCCTTAATGCTTTCCAAATCTGTTATCCTTTAAATTCCGTTAGACACAAAATTCTCCTATTTCGGGACACTCCAATTTCGCCAGATATGACGGGAAATCCGTCAAGTTAAGCAAGCAAACAAGAAGGCTGAAAGTATAGTGACTGGATGTGTAAATAAGATAACCCAACCGGTCAGTGGGCACGGCTTGGCGCTCGAGTCTAGGCATGCGGCAGACTACTGGATTTGTCATACGAATACCAGCCAACTACAGAACTTGATTTAGTTAGTGCTTTCGGCGTGTGTTAACAAAATTGACATTTGTCACATGAGAACGGGTCGTTTCTATTACTCGTTCTTGAGTTCAACAACTCGGCTGTGAAACGATTTGCCGGCATCTGTGTTTCCTCCCTCCTACAACATGGGTCTCTTCATGGGACCCAGATTGACTCCTTCCTTTCCACAAAACAAGCCTTCACACAAAATTCCCAAAGATGACATAGGCCCCGAGAAAAATTATTTTCCTCAGGGCCTCCTGAGTACAGTTAATGTAAAAAAAAAAATAAAAAAAAACACCATTTTATCTAAAATATTTTCAGTCCATCTGAAGCTGTAATTTATGTGCAATTTCTCAAAAAGACCCTCAACACGGATTCCCCAAGGATGAATTTGATGTCGAATTACATAATATAGGAAGATAAATACATATTCTGTCCCAAATGGGTGTGCAGGGAGAATGTATCGCCGATGTCAAATGTTGATAAGTAACGTGAAGAGAATAGTTTTGTTATTGGTACCGTATCCTTTCTCGTACAACTGAACCATTTCCCTGCCGTTGTGTTTGATAGGGGGGTGCAGCGCGTTCAGATGGCGGGTGTGTGTCCTCAGCTGTTCTACAGCCCCGGCTCGGAACGTGTCGCAGGCGGCGATCAGGACCGACAGCTCGTTCTCAATCAGCCAGAAACAGATCTTGGCCAAGTTGGTGGACTTGCCCACTCCATTCACCTAAAAATAAACAATTTTAAGTGTTATTGCAGTTTTCATGATGTTTTAACATTGTTTGATGACCAGATCTGAATAGTCAGGAAATTTCCAACTTTCCTCTTCCCCATCTCAGGACTAACTGATTGCAAAATAGATATTTCAAAGCTCGATAAAAGTTGAAACTGATTTGTCAAGAATAAATAATTCAGACTATCCTGTGATTTCTAAAATCTAAATTCTAAAAGGTTTGCGCTAGTAAGAAATAAATAGTAAAAATATGGTTTTCTTTTACTCACCCCACAGAAAGACATCACATAAGGACTTCCTTTCTTCTTAGCTTCCAGGCAATCCCTCAAAATATCAACTCTCCTCTTGGGGGACAGAATCTGCACCAGCGACTCAGTCAGAGTATTCTTGACAGTTTTAGCGATGCTCTCAAATGTTCCCAGAACCTTGCCTTCCAGCTTAGCAGCGACAGAGTCACAGAGCTTCTTGGCGATATCGCTGGCCACGTTCTTGGCGATGAGGTGATCCTGCAACTTATCCAGGGCAGGCTGCATTGTCTCCGCAGTAAGAGCTTTGGCGCCCACCAAACCTAACATGAAAAAAAAAAATTGAAAAATCATTTTAACTTACGTCAATAGATGGCAGTAATAAATAATTTTAATAAAATACTTTGATTTATGTCAAGAGATGTCATTCATCAAAGGGATTGGTCTACTTAGAGATATTTAATTTTATAATGTTGCATTTCGTATCAATTGTTGACCGTGCTTGCACATACCGCCTAATAATCATAAATGACAGATTTAGTCAATATTGTATTGATATAGGGTTTTATCGATCAGACTGTGCTAGGGATGTTGAGAATTGGCAGATTTGAAAGGTTGTTAGCTACCTTTGAAGATGCTGAACACTCCGCCAGAAGATTTGGACTCCTTCTTGACCTTGTTAGTGTTGGGGGATTCATTTTCATCATCACTGCTGTAGTCATCATCAGAGTCGCTGACATCCAAGTCCCGAATATGCCCTTGCATTTGTCCAACAATCTAAAAACAAATTTCATTAAAAAATGTATACAATTAAACGCAAAACAAAACATCAAAGAATTGAGAATGTAGGCAGGGATTCAATATTAACCCAAAATTAATAAAGAATCCAAATATGCAATCAATTGTTATGCTATCTATTTTAAAAAGTGATAAGTTAAAAAGATTCGATGCAACCGTTTGAGAAGTAAAGATTGAAAAGTGATAAGTTAAAAAGATTTGAGGTTTCAACCGTTTGAGGAGTAAAGATATTCTTCATAGTAAATGGCATCCTGATGATCCATCCAATTTTTTAATAATAAATCAATAATTGAGTACTTATTACATAATTTTCTGGAGTGAAGTCTGATCGGAACTCTTCGGGTTTGTCTTTGGAGCGATCCAACTCGGGCAGATCCCTTGAACCACCTCCCAATTCCCACACTCTTGGTTTTTTCCCTGTTCTATCCACTGTGGGGCTCTTGGGAGACTTGGCTCTGCAAGAAAAGTAAATTATTAGGAGAAAGATAATTTTCATATTTAAAATGCATGATATACTTTACATACTAAGTTTACAGAATGACTTCCAGCACTTTCGTTATTTGGTGGTGTTTGAGCTTTTTTACATTAGCTCCACACATTAGGACCCATAACATTTTTGGGGATGCTATGTGAAGGGCCTTTTAAAGAAATAAAGGAGAGGAGGTGCCGGGAAGGAAAAAGGTATGATGGGTGGGTAGGGATGTGGGGTCAGTGTGTCCAGGAGTGAGACATATGAATCCATCGAGTCATAGAGTCTAGCTGGAGAGGTGAAAGGGTCTCCCACAACTGGTCACTCCCAATCCGGGACAAAACTCACTCCATGAATCTGGGCTCATCAATGAATGGTTCCTGATTGTTGGAATGTTGGGAGTTGACGAAGAACTGATTTGGAGTGCAAATATTGTTCTATCATATGTTTTGTTTTAGAAATGACACTCTGGGTATGCATCAATTTCTGATATTCATAACACATTGGTCGGGAGTCCCAGAGGGGCGATTCTGGTTCTACTTAAGGATAAGGAATCGTCCTTTCTTTAGAACCAACGACTTTCTCGCTGTCATCCTAGAGAACTGAAATTGCAGTTAATGAAAAAGTCATTAATTTAAGGTTAAGGGCATTTTCCTTAACACTTCCGTACTGGACCGGGGGAACGCACTTACACTAACGAGAGTTTTACGCTGTATCTAAGTTGTTTTTTAAAGCACATACTCAATAATTTGGGTAATCCTAGAAAAACTATTTGGTTATCCATCTGCATTAAAAAAATTAATATCTCATTACTACTTTTCTTAAAATCAAATCATTTCTAGCAAATTCCGGCGGAGAATCTGTCCCGCCCGCCCCCCTTCCCCCGTCCCTACCTGCTAAACGTATCGGGACAATTCAAAGCGATAGCAAGTAATTTCTAAGTTGTTAGTGGAAAGGACTAGATCGCGTTTGTTTACACTGCGCATCTGGTTTGCTCTTTTTACAATGCTATAATGTTCGCTTGCAGAAATGACCAAATAAAACTTTTCTTTTGGCAAGAAATGCTGTTTTGAAAATGGGGTCACTAAAGTTGCTTTCACTGCAATTTGCATGTATGCTTGGGTGCTATGTGAATGTTGTACCGAAAATAGTTCTCTAAAGGAAAAAGTGCTGTAAAATAAACCAGCTTCATGGTAATTTATATTCAAATCACATAACAAAATATTTCATGTCAACGAGGAGAAGTTTAACAGAGAAGTACTTGCGATTTGGAATAGAATCCCTACAAATTACTATCACCTATACAGTTTTGGCATAACTTCCGATTGTTTAGAAAAATTATTAAGTTGAGGGTTAATTAATAGTTATTAGTAGTTCTTTTGGTAGCTTACACAAGTTAAGAGTTAACCAAGTCCTTTTGTACACGGAGATATCTACAAGCAACTAGAGCTTCATGCGTATAGCACCTCTCGTGAGTACCGCCAAACTATTTTGCTAGTGTTCGTACACGATTGCACGCTACCGTCAGTGCCGATAGCGTGCTATGTTAGTTGCATTCATATCTACCACTATCCGTTTGACATTTGATAGAAATGGCGGCCGAACTTGAATGATTTGTTAAATTTGCTCTGGAAGTGGAAAAAAAATGCTTACATAACCATGTACTACTAGAATACGTAAGAAAGAATTTAGCGGAGAAGGCATGGATTGATGTTGAAAGAGTGTATTTTATAACAAGTGCCCCAAATTTAAATAAACATCCTTTGAGATTGCTTAGAAAGAATGAAACTTGTGTTCATCTTTCTTACGCAGGTCCCTGTCAGCAACAAATGCCCAACACTGAATACTTCTTTCGATAAATGGGTGAACCCAAAATCTTCTATTATGTTGTTTTTTATTCTTTTAATAAAGATAAACGAGAACATTGTCTTCATCGCGAGTCACTTAACATCTTATTAACCTGTCAAATGTTGGAGGGTATTTCGTAAAGCCACCTGCAAATTTAGTAGAAAAATATTTAAAAATAATTCAGAGTAGCTACAATAATCAAATAGTACCTAGGTCCTAGATTGATATTGGCGCAAGCAATTCTGACCTTGTCCTTCATACATTTTCTTTATACATAAGGGTTAAAATCGCTTTTAAAAAAAAAAAAAAAAAATTTTGAGCACGCGACAGATGAGAGGTTAACTCCATAGCTGAACGTGAAAAATTGGTCAAGTTCGGTGTATTTCGGAACGGTTTGTAAGTATCTCCATGTACGAAGGGCGAAGGGCCTAATAGATATCAATAGCTCTTTTAGTAGCTTACACTTTCTCTGCTTTCTTTTTAGGAGCCAACTTTTGAGCCAGCTTGGCTCTGTTCACAGCCAGAAACTCATCATCCAGTTCATCCTTAATTTCGGCTTTACCGTTCATCTCAACCTTCTGCTTCGCTTCTACTATTTTTACTGGTTAAAAAGCAAAAAAAACAAACATTATTAGACACAAGCGAGTTGTGAAAATATTAAATAAACCATAAATTAAATGTAGGTAGGTACCTATACATAAATAAAGTCTGTCAAATAAGAGTAGAAAATATTAAAAACGGAACTAAAAAATTTGTAGGCTGGCAACACCAATTGATCTGTCAAATATTATAGAGCAACGAAACTGAATATGTAGAACACTGAAATCACTTTGAAAAAATATTTTTTGTTTAAGGTACCTACTTAATAACATAAATTTGATTAAATGGTGTTTTACAAAGTGATTTGCTTTCATTCAGTTAAACATAAATTTTAATTTAAAACAGTAAGTAGATAGGAAGAATCACTAATGGTGAGTTTAGTTCCACTACTTTTAGATCTGAATGATTTAAATATATTCAGATCTAAAATTAGAGATGTGATCTAAAGCTCGGGCAACGCTAGGTATTTAAGCTAGTATTAAAAAAATGTGAGCAATTTCTAAACTGTGCTTTATATTTTATTAGAATATCGTTATTCCACATTATGTTAATACAAAATTGCAAAGGTATAATATACCTACATGCAATTCTAATAATGAGATCAGTGGGTATCTTTATTTCAATGAAAAAATATTTTTTTCACTTTTATGCCTTTTTAATTTTTTACAAAAATGTAGGTTTCGCAGCTTTACATTTACCATGTGTTATATTTAATATTGCCATTTGAACAACAGTGGCGCCCTCCTATGTTTTCTACTCTTATTTGACAAACTGTACATTGTGTCTTTATTGCATCATATTTTAGGAAGCTGAAAAAGGGGAATTTATACGCACCACTTTTCTTAGTTTCTTTGTCATCGCCTTTACGTTCAATCATTGAAGCAACAGTTTTCTTAGACTTAAGAGAGTCTTCGAAAGTTCTCATCTGTTTAGGCAGTTTAGCCTGAGCCTTACCTAAACAAAAAGAAGAAAACATAAAATATTACATGATATCCATGGATAATAGAATTTCTAATAACTCAACATTATTTTATCATTGTATCCTACCCCATTGCTCAGCATCCTGCAGAACTTTATGAAAAACTTTGGTGAATGAGAATTTTTGAAAGAAACTAGCGTTTTGTAGTTCATTCTTATACTTGTCACGGAACTCCAGGTGAATGTCATTCAAGAACTTATCCACATAGGATAGTTGCAGAATCTTCTGATATGCCACAACAAAGATTAACTCAAACTCATTGTCGAGTTTGTACTGTAATGTAAGCGACTTATGGTCGAATGCATTGTTCCCCGTCCTTTCCTGAAACAAACAACATCACAAATTCAAGGAATAAGAATCATAACGCTTATGATAAAAACGTTTCAGTTTTTGCTATCAAAAAGATGTTATCGTTTCATGTTATTATGATAAACAATAGCATGTACATGCATTAATTATTGTGCTATACATATGGATGACATGGAGACATAATTTAATTAAAATAATACCTGTAATATGACACTACGAATGAGTGCATTAACAGAAGGTGTGAATATTTCACTTGTACTCTGGAAGCACCAAAGTACAATCCCACCTTTGCTAAAAATGGTGAATAAATCTAACATTTTCGAAAATTAAACTAAAAAAATATTTTGAATATCGACATACGTCTCGAACACACGTCACTTTTTGCGGGCATAAAGTTATCTCTGTACCAGAGACAAAAATAATTTTACCATCTTGAGAAAATGCAAAGATAACTATGAAACTTTGACTATAATGTAGTTGTCACACACAGCTATAAAAGATCATCACACAAACAATATCGCTCGCCGTACAATCCCATACAGACTTGCCATAACTAAGCAGATGATGCCTTAAATAAACCAAACCACACACGATGATGCGCTCGAAGCTCAACGTTAAAGCTGGTTCACATTACGCTATAAATCTGCGAGCAGATATCTTTTGTCCTTTCACACGAGGCTATCAAATATTTCGTCCTGTGGTAGGAGAGGGGGTCAGTCGAATTAGGGAGCGGCAACGGAACGCATATTTTTTGTACTGAAATCTGTCAATTTGACATCTGTCATCCACGAGTCTAGGCAGCTCCGTAATTACAATGACCCTCTCTCCTGTTTTAGTCGGAGAAGGGGAGAGTTATCTTCTGGGATATCGCGTTGGAGGGGTTACGTCTGAGATGTGAATTGTCTATGATTGATCTGCGCTTAAAACGCTTAGGTGTGAACGGTCTGAAGGGATTGTATGGAAAGCGTTATTTGGCGTGCTATGATCTTTTGTATTTGGTAGAGTAATGTGAACCAGCTTTTATACGCTGCTGACGCGATATTAGTAAAGTTATGCGACCCCCTCTCCGCCGTAAATAGGATTACGAAGCTGCGTTAACGAGCGGATGACAGCTGTCAAGTTGACAGATCCATTACAAAGAAACAATATTTCGCGGTAGCCCTCTAATTCAACTGACCCCTTCTTCTACCAAAGGAAGAAATATTTTATAGCTTGCTGTGTCGGTACAACACATAAGTGCTTACAGTAAGTGCGTACAGATAAGTGATCGCGCTGTTAACGCTGCATCGAGGCCAATGCCGACAAACTTAGCTATAAAAGATCATCCCACGCACAATATCGCTCGCCATACAATCTCATACAGAACCTAACCCGAACCGAACCCGATGATGCGCTGTAAGCTCAACGTTATACGCCATAACCGCTGCTCATGCGATATTAGAAAAGTTATGCAACCCCCTCCCCCGTAAACAGGAGAGGGAAAATTAATAAGATCCATTACAAAGAAATGATATTTCGCGGCAGCTCCCTAATTCAACTGACCCCCCTCTTCTACCTTAGGAGAAATCTTTTATAGCGTGTGTGTCGGAGCAACTAGTCAACAAATTTCAGGAATCGTGGTATAATTTTTTTTAAACTTATTTTGGCTTAGTAGCATCATTCTATAAATTATAGTACTTTCTGCATAAACCTGATAATATTTAGCGGTGGCCACATTGTTGTGACGTCGAATGACGTCAATGTGTCAAACGAGTAGACATAGATTATAGCATGACGTTTGTTTGAAATGTTTTTCTATGTGTAATGATTTCTGTTATTCGTTGCAATATGTTTATGTCTTTCGTGAAACATCAACCAAAATTTCGTTGAAACTTTGTTATTGTAATTTATCGCTGAGTTTTAAGGGTTTGATCTCAAGTTCCCTAGTGGAAAGCTGCATTTTCGCTTCCACATTTCATAGATGGATTCGTGTTCCAGCGATATGGACGATGGCGTTGACATCGATGGGAACTCCGTGTGGGAGGGTGAACGGTGTGAACCTTTGGGAGCTGCAAAGGATTCCCTCAGCGATGAACAGGAATCTGAAGACTTTGACAGAGGTGATCTTTGCGAGTTTCAACGCCTACAAGCACTGGAAGAAGAACAAGAAATACTTTCCTCTTCTTTATTTTCTTTGACCTCTCACCTCGCACAAGTGCAGTTTAGATTACACCAAATAGTGGAAGCTCCTTCAGACGACAAAGAAAAGATGTTAAGGTCTTTGGAAGAGTTCACATTCCGCGGCGTTCCAGACTTGGGCTCCATCGTTGGAACCGGCCATGCTTCTCACGATACTCTGGAACATTCCGCCAGCTGTCCAGAGTGCCACAAGCTCGATGAAAAACTGAAAGAACAAAGAATCAAACAACTGCATTTTATAGAACAGCTAAAATCACAACTGAAAGAACTGGACTCATTTTCTAATGAGAGTATATCGGCCTGTACCAGTAAACGAGATTTTCTGGATCATCGCAACGTTATTATAAATGATTTGAAGCAAAATATTAATAAGTCATTGAATGAAGCATGGCAGCAACCGTTGACTGCTGAAGAGTTGCGTCACCAGGCGGCGTGCATGGCGCGCTCCGGTAACAGGGATAACAACGACCTTATCTCACAGCTCCAGGGGCAGGTGGAAGACATGCAGAGGTTCATCAGCTTCCTCAAAAATGGATCCATCAAAGTGGCAGACATCCCTGAACTCGGAGCAGTGCAGAAAAAGATTGTTAAACCCGTGGAAAGTAAAAAGTCGAAAATCAGTTCTGCCACAAATAAAAATGATGAGTTGCGAGCCGAGACAGTGAATCTTATGAAGAAAATTGTCGCCCTTTTACAAATGTTTGCCGTGGCCCAGTTCGGCTGTTCCTCCGATGTCTTCCATAAAAATGATCTGAAACGAACGAACATCGTCAACCATTGGGGGGACTTGCGCGCCCGTCTGGAGATGTCCATCGACTCTGTCCTGAACCTTTTGAAGCACAACAATTCGAGGCCCAGCTCGGCGTTGGGTAATTACGACAGTGATTCTGAAGAGAGCTCTGTGATACTACACAATGTTCCTCTGACAACGGCCGTGAGAAAACACTTGGCCATCAACATCAGGGATCTGATGCAGCACGGTCTTCTTCCGTTCGGGGACATGAACAGCGTGGTGCCATTCATCGGTTGCTTCCCGATGCGCAGAAACTCGCACTCTAAGGGCATGCACGCCTGGGAGTTGATTCTCAAGTATTACCAGATCAACAATGGAGACACTTATAATTCTACTCCGGCTCGTAAACTATCCCAGAGCTTCAACTTGGATATTGTGGGGGGTACGGCCATATCCAACAAGCAGAGTATGCTAAGTGCCATCGGGGCAATCATAGCTTCACACAGGCCTTACAAGAGGAGTGCTGATTCTCATTTCAAGGCATTTATTTGTGCGGGGCTGAATACTAAGAAATTAGTCGCTTGGCTGAATCTCTTGTTTAAAAATAAGAACCTGATGCAAATATGTTATTCTTCTACTAGTTATGTTACAAACACTGGTTTTCAGGATAGCCTCCAGAGTTTGGATCGCCTGACCCCTTACAAGTATAATTTACCCGTTGATTTGGCCGTTCGGCAATTTCAAAATATAAAGGATGTGTTTATGTAGAACCAAATGGCCATCTTTCATGGAACATGCAGGTTTTGTCATTTCGTGTCCCTTTAACATGTATTAATGATTGGTACATTCTTTATCAATAAGTTTAAGCAATTTTTAAAAACACTGTATTCTGATTGTCACTCGAGCGATGGGGTGATTGGTTTTCGATTCGGTTTTTCGATTTAATTAATATCACACCTACAAATGTTAAAATGGAAACATATAAACTGCTTACTGTGGTTTTAAACCAATGAATTCACTTAGATTTCACAGTTTATCCTGTATTTTTAGCTTTTATAAATTAAAAAAAAATTCTTTAAATTTATGATTCATTTCAATGAAAACCTAAATTTAGGTATCCATCGCTCGAGTGGCTATGCATTTATTTGTGATATTTTATTTTATTACTAACATTCCAAAGATTTTCTTGAATATTACAATTCTATAATTGATTTGATCAAACTAATCAAACCGTATAACCAAAGATATTGCCTAAGTTCCTAGTCAGAGCACCGTAAATGACATAGCCTTGTCACACAAAATGTATTAAAATCTCTTGTACTTATCATAGATTTAAGATAACTGGTTTATTTAAACCACAAACCACAGGTCTGGAGGAAACATTCTGAGTACTGCTTCTTCACTTTTAGAATATTATTTAGAATTAAAAGATATATTTATACACAATAATGTTACATTTTACAATTTTCGATCTAAGAACACCTCTTACCTGAATTTTGAAAATTGATGTGTACACACGCATAGTATTATTATGTTGGTATTCTAAAAAGATAATCTGCTGCTTACCACAGTTTGAGTAGTTTCACCATTATAAGATCCTTAACTAATACTTTTACGGAGGCCGTGTCTTAAACTCACACGTTAGTGTGTGAGTGTCCGTTCAAGCATGTCATGTTTTTTTAAATTTTTTTTTTAATATGAATACCGCACAAGAGTCCCAACTGCTCCCGTCTGGAGCCAGTGAGACTATGGCATCCCCAATTGGGGTATGTTGTGAGGCTGAAGGTGGTGGGGAGGGGAAGGAGATGGGGAAGAGGAAGGTGAGAAGTACCTGGCTATTCAGATCTGGTCACCAAACACGGCTAAAGCCATTTCAAGCAACGTTTCAATTCTGAATGGTGGTCTTACACCAGGGTGATACTGAAAGTATCTTCCACTCTGGAACGTGCCGCAAATATACTATACATGCTAGTCAAGAGCCTTACCGCTGGATTACGCCGGCCGTCGAAATGTTCTAGCGGGCAGCAGTGCATTTGTTCAAGTCTTGTCCAAAGGGCAACGTTTTGGCCAAAACTACAGGAAGTTTGCAAAGTCATATTATTTCATTAATTTTATACACCATACGAAAGAAGAATTAATTTTATTATGGCAAAACTTGATCACGATATTCCTTCACAATGACGAACCAAAGAAATTATTACTGTATTAGAGATTAATATGTACCATCTTATACCCGAGGATCTTATAATGGTGAAACTACTCTACAGTAATCATTATTGTGAGTAATATGCAGTCTGTGGTAATCAATGGATTAATCGTTTATAAATTCCAAGCAATCGTACTGAACGTTTCCGAATCTTGTTGTAGTGCAGTCTTTTGCACATATAAGTATTAATATAATTATTTTAAGCACCTAGAATACTTTGACTGAAGTAATAACCATTCCATGCTTGGCGCTTGGCACACACATAGTTTTGCCATATTTGTCCAAGTCTATTTACTTATTATTTTATTTTATTTTTATTGACCTTTTTAGTATTTAGTCTTAAAAACTGTCATAAAGATACCAAAAAGCTTTTGGAATAACTATTGTTATTCTTATAACTGTTAACGTTGTATTGTTGGAGATGTTAGAATGTGAAAAAAGGATTTGTTGCCATACCTACATATTATATTTTGTTTTATTTTTCCTTGTTAATCCATTAATTAATGAATTTGGATCTTTTGGATGCATGATACAAAATACATGCTTGTTTAATGAGCTTGACTCTGGAGTAGAGGGCAGCTATTGTTAAAAGATCTATTGGGGCAATTCCTTATTTTATGCTCAAATGAAATGCAAGCATGCTGAGTCTGTTTTACAGGTCTTACAGTGGAATCTGCTTGGACGAACTGAACCCCTGCATCTGCACTCTGGTGCACCAGCGAATTACTTGGTGGACAAGACTGAAACACTCGTTCACAGTTCATGTCAGTTTCTTGGGAATGGATGGTTTGGTACTGTGCGTTTTCGTCCCGCAACAAAATATCCCCGACAAAATATCCTACGGACAAAACAAAATACTCACTAAAATCTAACCTAATCTTATTACACATTTTACTATTTTTGAACAATACATAATTCATTGTCTTAACAGGATGTCTGTGTTTTTTGTCCAATTTTTTTTGTTAGGTTAGGTTTTAGTGGATATTTTGTTGGGGAATGTTTTGCCCGTAGGATATTTTATCGGGGATATTTTGTTGCCGGTTGAAAAGAGGCAGAACCGGATGGTTTCTCCTATTTACTCTTGTATGAATGGTACACACGTAAAACATGCCAAAGCTTAACAAGCTAAAGAATGTGCAGGTCCTGTGCAGATTTACCGAAGTTATTCCGTAATCAAGAATGGTGATTTTTACATTGATCCTGCCTCCTACCAAAGTGGGTTTCTGCCCATCAACCAACAGGTGCATTCTCTTGTTTGCCAGACTGTCAGCTAACGTATATCCTCACCTATTTAACCTAATCCTTTCCTTAACCCTTAACTATGGACGTGAAATAAAAATCACACTCCCATGGACGTCGGGTCACACAAACCCCTTCATAAAATTCTTCTTATTTCCATACCTGGACCAATCTGACTTTAGCAAGGAGTTTATATATATAAAGTATCTATAAATAAAAGATTGAGTAATAAAAATAATCAATTTTTATTCATATTTTAATAATTATCTCGAAAATTAACAAACTTAGTCAGTTTTCAGTCTTAATTGACTTGAGATCATATTAAGGCTCCTTAATTATAGTAGGTATCACATAAACCAAAACTAATAATTTTTCCTAGCTAATAAAGAAAAGAGTAACAAAAACTCGTAAAAAAAACTTCTGAAAGAAATAAAATAAAAATTTTGACAAGGATCAAACTAATGTAAAATTACTGGCACTCAGAACGGAACACTGAAGACAAACTGGCTTCTTGCAGCATGCAGAATGTCCTTTAATGGTTGGGCACCACATTTCACAGCTGATGTACTCGGCTCACTACTGTCCGCCACTTTTTTTCAAAATTTAGAACAAATAAAAAAAAATTATAATATTAAAATGTAAGAGAATTATAGTAGTCAGGTCACACAGGCCCGTTTATATGAAGTATATTTGTAAGGATATTATAGTCAGCGGATCCCACAGACCCTGATCAAATTTTAAATGATTATTACTCACGTGATAAGTGCCGGATGACGCGACTTCTCCCTCCTTGGTCCAAACACAACTAAAACTGAAGCTACTGAGACGCGCGGGGGTGGCGCGCGCGGGGAAGGTGTTTATTCCGAGAAATTGAAGAAGGGGCTGGGCCTCTGAGACCCGGCGTCCACAGTTAAAGGTTAACCCTCCCAACAATGTTGGTCAAGGTACCATAATAAAATCTTAAACATCAACAGGCAGGTTATTCTGTATCTTTTGCGTTAGCCTAACGCATTTGATGTTAAAGCATGTAACGTATATATGTATAACAGGAGTGCTGATGGAGAAAAAGTTGAAGTTCTGATGGTGTACGATATACAAGACTGATTTAACACTGATTTAGCTAATGCAGAAGACACAGAATAACCCCACAGCGAAGATATTGTAAGTATAATCCATTTTTTAAGTACTTAGGCAGAGTACACATACAGACCTAAGGGCTTAGCCAGGTTTTGATTTAGAATGGGGCAAAAAAAAAGTAAGTAAGTACTGAAAAAGTAAGCTTCTACAACAAATTCATGCTCTAGGCTTTATGAATAGAAAAAATATAAACAGAAGAAGGAAAAACCATCAATTGAAGTGCTGTACATTTGAAAACGCGACTCGGTTGACAATCCCAGAGGTCATGCATCGGCCAGCCAGGGTGGGGCAAATAGCTTCAATTTGCCCCACTGTGCCTACGCCCATTTGATATTGGCAACTTCTAGCAGTGACTGCATGGTTCTCATAGAAAAAAACATTACCAATCAACACGGCAGTCCATGTATTTCGAATATCAACTGCTAGTAGATGTCCGTGTATTCCCAGTCTTATTTTAAATTCTGTGAATAATAAATACATAATTATTTTCATTGTGTTTTGATATCTGTAGTCAAATTTAGTAAATGTGATAGAACAGAATTTTTGGTGAAACAAAGGTACCAATAGTTCCTGTGTTAACACTATCGCACTGATAGTCACTTCCTGCTTTGAATACCTACAATTACCATAAGATAATTATGCATCACTATCTTTTGACTTATATATAGGTATAACAAAATATGTTCTATTGAATATAACAGCTGTAAATGTAGTGTTTTTATTTTATTTTTTATTAAAGTAACATTTAAATAGTTTTCTAATACCGTATCACAATACAGTAGTAAATATTTTGTAGTTAAACAATTATAATATATCTAAGCTGGAAAAGATAAACGGCCAAAGCGCCCTACAGCTGGAAAGGAGAGTGGCTGAAGCGCCAATCCTCTGTATAGTGCTTTAGCATTTAGACTTTCCAATGTCAATATATTATAACAAAAAGTTATTAGTGTTTGAAAGAGAGTAGAGTACGATAACAGTGTCCAATATAGTTGTGAATGATGAATACTTGGAGATGGATGAGTTGTATTTTTGGGAAGGATGTTTACGAGAGATGGGAAGGCTGATAAAGATTTTGAAAGGAGGGTAAATGCAGGTAACTCCATTAATGGAGAACTGAATGCAATTGGCGACAACAAAAAACTGTCCAAAGAAGTGAAGCTAGCACAATGGAGTTACCAACCCCGATGTACGGCAGTGAGGCATTGAACTGTCAGAAGAAGGATGAAAGAAGACAGAATGTTGTAGAAATGAGATCTCTGAGGCTTACAATAATAATAATAATTTTTAGAGCGCCGTTTTTGTGAAATGCTCAAGGGCGCTGTATGGGTGGTAAAACCATGTATGATGGTGTGAGAAATGAGGAGATCCACAAAGAATACAAGGCTGGATGTAAGCGAGGTAAAGAAAGATTAAGAAGATTAGGAAAGATTAAAAAAGCGACCCTCAAATAAACGAAGAAAGGAGTGTAAGTAGAATATAAGACGCGAACGCAGAGCTGAAATTAGAAGAGTATGTATGAGATGATCTATGAATGTGAATGAGGCAAAAATACCGAATTGTTTGGCGGTCCATCCTCTCTTTGGCGGTCGGTCCTCTGCCTATCCCTGCGGGAAACGGCATGATGGTTAGTTAGTCAGTAACAATGCAATACATTTAGATCGGTTAACAAAATGTATAAATCTTAATAGAAATAAAATATTTTCGAAGAGAAATGAAAAATTTAAGAAAATATAACTTTGGTGAAAATTAAAAATACATTGCGCCATTATAAAAAAATTCATAATTTTGTAATAGAAGAATTGGTAGGTACAAAAATTAGGTAATTGAAACAGAAGAGAAGGTAGGTACATATTTATATGCACATAATATGAGAAATGAGAGAACGGTCTTGGCCTACGGATGTGAGGCGGGAACACTGACAGCAAAGTCTGATGAACAGCTGGACATCTTCGAAAGAAAAGTACTTCGAAGAATCTTAGGAGCGGTGCGAGAGGGAGAGGCATGGAGAATCCGCCACAATAATAAGCTTTTTGATATTTACCAAGCTCCCAGACTCTCTATCCATTTAAGGCTCCAAATATTAAGATGGGCCGGACAAGTGCACCGAATGCCAAGCACACGAGTACTGAAGAAGGTTCTAATAGGACACCGAGGAGATAAACGGAAGGCGGGCAGACCTAGGCTGAGATAGGAGGATGATGTCAGGAAGGATGCAAGGGAACTACTTCATGTTGCAGATTGGAAGACGACGGCCGAGGACAGAGGGCGGTGGAGGCTTATTTCGAAGGATACCAAGGCTCGAAATGGGCTGTAGCGCCATTGAAGAAGAAGAATATGAGAAATAGGAAAGAAGTAGAAAAAGTTAAAGATTTCACAAAATTAAGAAGTCATCCTTAATAATGTGGTTTTTCCCCTTTGAAATTTTCAATGTTGAACAAGCCTAGCCACAGACTTTCTTACTCAAAGGTTTTACTCGATTTCAAAAAAGCACCATGTGGACAGCAAAACCGATGACTAGATTCCAGCTGGCTCTCAGGGTTTGAAATCCTAATTTCTTTCGTACTTAATTAAGTAATTACTTGCATCGAGCAATCAAGCCGGGCTCTAGTGTGTACATCACATCAAGTAAGTTAGTGCTTTCATGTATTGTCCTTTTACAATCCTCTTGTTTCTCCACATGTTTCAGGTATTATTTTACAAAGAGCTTTGCATTCAAGTTATTATGGCTGGAAGAACTTACACTGACCTTCAATTTTATTGCAAAATATTGAAGATCAGCTGCTAGGTAACGCAATGTTACAGATAATCCTTCATGTAGTGAAATTGATTGACTCTCAAGGGTAACTTTTGTTACTAACAGCATTTTTGTAATTAATTGACATTAAAATAATTTTGAAAATCAGCAGGATATAATGCAGAAATAAGTGGTATGTGGCTGTAATCTGCACTTTGTTTTAAGCATTCCTTCTTTATGTTTTTTTTTTGTTTTAATTAAAGCAGAGACAGTATACGGATATTTCCCGATTAACATATTCAGATCTGGTAACCAAACACGGCTAAAGCCATTTCAAGCATCGTTTCATTTCTGAGTGATTGTCTTACACCACATTGCTCCAATTTTGACGAAGCTCTTTAAAATGTCCCTGAAGTCTGGTATTGTACCCTCTGGTTGGAAAAAAGCGGTCATCCATCCTATTCCAAAGAAGGGTGATCGCTCCAACCTGGCCAACTACCGTCCCATAGCGATCACATCAGTTTTGTCCAAGGTGATGGAACGTGTGATCAACGACAAACTGCTCACATATCTCGAGAAGAACAAAATCATTAACGACCGTCAATACGGATTCCGGCGGAACCGCTCGTGCGGCGATCTTCTCGCATATGTGACGCATGTTTGGGGGCGGTGCCTGGAACGATTCGGTGAGACCCAAACGGTCGCACTGGACATTTCCAAGGCCTTTGACCGGGTTTGGCATCGAGGACTTGTCAACAAACTGCCATCTTACGGACTTCCCGTATCCCTGTGTACGTGGATTGCCGACTTTTTGAGGGAGAGGTCAATTCAGACGGTTGCTGATGGTTTCACCTCTTCCTCGCATCCAATAAATGCTGGCGTCCCACAGGGATCGGTTCTGTCCCCGACTTTGTTTTTGTTGCACATCAACGACCTTTTGTCATGTGCACCAATTCATTGTTACGCGGATGACAGTACAGTCCATGACAGCTTTTCGTTTGACAAGCCCCCAAAGGGCACACAAACTCTAACGGCTCGGAGGGCTTTGAAGCAAAGAATGGATGGTTACCTCGAGAGTGTTTTCTCTTGGGGTAAGAATAACCTCGTTGAATTCAATGTTTCAAAGACCCAATCATGTCTGATTACGTCTAAAAGGGATCGAAATGAAAATCTAGTCTCCTTCAACGGAAGCAATCTTCCGAACAGACCTTCCATTGATATGCTTGGTGTAACTATAAGTGACCAGCTCAGGTATGGGGGCTCCATCGAAGCCAGAGTAAAGTTAGCTTCTCAAAAACTGGGCGTACTGTACAGGGCCCGCAGATACTTTAATAGTACACAACTGCTTACCCTGTACAAATCGCAAGTGCGCCCCACGGTTGAATTTGGCAGCCACCTCTGGTCTGGAGCTCCAAAATACTTGAAAAATACCCTCGACTCTGTGCAGAAACGGGCGGTCCGTTTGATAGATTCTCCCATCTTAACGAACGGGTTGCAATCTTTAGAGCTTAGGCGTCAGGTGGGAATGCTATCCATGTTCTACCGGTATTTCAATGGAAGATGCTCTGAGGAACTAGCGTCATTGATCCCTTCGGCACCGGTGCATAGTCGGGAGACACGCCAAACGCGCGCCCAACATATGTACACGGTTGACATTTGTCACATGAGAACGGGTCGTTTTTTCGACTCGTTCTTAAGTTCAACAGCTCGGCTATGGAACGATTTGCCGGCATCTGTGTTTCCTCCCTCCTACAACATGGGTCTCTTCAAGACCAATGTTCATTCCTTCCTCTCCTCAAAAAGACCCTCCACACAGCATCCCAGATGACATAGGCCCTGAGGGGAATTATTTTCCTCAAGGCCTCCTGTGTGGAGTTAATGTAAAAAAAAAAACACCAGGGTGATATTGAAAGTATCTTTCACTGTGGAATGTGCTGCAAGTAGAGGGTGAGATTTGTCTAGGTCTTAGTGGCAGATGCGTTTGTCCACCTTCTTTGTCGTGGGCCAGATAGAGAGAGACTGGTTAAGAGAGACCTTTTGAACTTTCCAGCCAGACTCTTTATTACTTTAAATAAATAAATTCTGGAGTAGGTACCACAATTATATTTTATTAAGCGAAAACAGTATATGGATAGTTCCCGTAAGGAACAGACCAAGGTTCCATTGTAATACCTCAATGGGACACAATGAAGTGTCCTCAATGGGACACAATGAAGTGTCCTCAATGGGACACAATTGAGGACACTTCATTGTGTCTCAATCCCTCAATCCTTTGAATTTGTTTCCAGGCCCTGTGAGGGTCCCTGCATTTGGATCCCCTGAAGAATCCCATGGCAGTAAGACTTTATACACAGGAAATATAGACAGATTGGAAGAATGAAAGTAGACTGAATGCTGTAGAAATGAGATCCTTGAGGCCTATGTGTGATAAAACCATATACGATCATGTGAGAACCGTGGAGATCCGCAAAGAATGCAAGGCTGATGTAAGCGTAATGAGTAAGATCAAGAAAGGGACGCTCAGATGGTTTGGGCATGTAGAGCGAATGAACGAGGAAAGGAATGTAAAGAGAATATATGACGCAAATGTGAAAGGTAGAAGCAGTCGGGGACGCCCGAGGAAGACATGTGACATTTTAATTTGGGAGGCGGGTACGGGTACCGTACCATTTATTTTTATCGGAAACCATTATAACCAACAGCTCTGCCATAGGTCACCCCAAGTGATCCGCAACGTTTGGTGACTTAGCAGGGGTGCCCGGGTTTATGGCGGGAGGTTTGTCCAGGCCTTGGCGGCGGATGCGTCTGCCCACCTGCTGCGTTTTGGAGAAAGACCAAATGAGCGAGGCCTTTTGACCTTTCTAGCCGGACTCTCTCGACCCATCGCTTAGCACTGCTGTTGGAGGGATGGATTCGTACGTCCATCACTTCTGGACAAACTGACCACAGATTCCTACCCACCCCTAATACTTTTTAAAAAGACCCTCCACACAGCATCACCTAAGATGACATAGGCCCTGAGGGAAATTATTTTCCTCAGGGCCTCCTGTGTGGAGCCTATATTAAAAAAATTAAAAAATGGCACAACTATTGACGAATCAGATAGTTGATTCAGGCTACGTCAAGAGTCAGAATAATAGAAGGATATTTTATAGAAAATTATTTCCCTCAGGGCCTATGTCATCTTTGGGGATGCTGTGTGGAGGTTTTTTTTCAAGGAAAGGAAGGGGAGGAGAGTTCTGGTAAGGAAAAGGGTTTAGGGGTGGGTAGGAATCTGGGGTTCCAAGACCTAGACAAACCTCATTCCATGAACCCGGGCACCCCTGCTAAATCACCAAACGTAGCGAACCACAGCGTGTGTGAGACGATGAATGAATGTGAACGAAGCAAGGAGTGTGTGCCGAAACCGAGTTGTTTGGCGATCTGTCCTCTCTGCCTACCCCTGAGGGGAAGTGATGGTTAGTTAGTTAGTAAGTGAAAGATGATTTTTTCCGTATTTTTGTCATCGAATTCTAGTGCACCTTTTCCTATACATTTGGTCATCGTATTATTGTAATCGCTAGATGTCGTTTTTTTTCTTTGCCTGTTCATTTTTGAGCGGTTTGAAGATTGGATATTGATTTTGCAAAAATAAAAACGATTCGAACCCAGGTCGCTGATGGTTAGTTAGTGAAGGATGATTTTCCGCATATTTTTGTCATCGAATTCCAATGCACCTTTTTTCTTTACGAGTCGCTAGATGACGTTTTCTTTCGCCTGTTCATTTTGGTGTGATTTAAAGATTGGACATTGATTTTGCAAAAATATATATATTTTTTTGGATTTTATCGGATTCGATCCCAGGTCGCCTGTATGTCTGGCCACTACTTTCCTTACGCGCCTTATGCCGCTGGACTACGGTAGGCTTGCGTGATAGTGAGGATTTACTGAATTAAATTAGAACCGAGTAGGAAATGTTAAATCTTAGTGACGCACTTCCGTTTCATGCGAATTTCAAATCACTGACTGGGCTAAAGAAGTTTCATTTAAAAAAGCGACACACCTACCAAAATACGCAATACGGGGATATCTTTGCATTTTTTTCAACAACCTTGCCAGTCGGTCGTCTAGAGCGGACTACTCAGACTACTCCAATTGCACCCGCATATAGGACCGGCCCTGTGTAAGAACCACAGGCTAATGACGATTTAATGAAAATATCTAACGTATGCTTTTTCATACTGCTAAGTTTAAAAGAAGGACAGACTGCCAACGACCTGTAAAGCCCTGCTAGCAAAATAATCTCACATCGCAAATCGTCGACTTAACGACGCCAACGCTGTTTCTCGCACTCGCTACAAAACGCAACGTACAAACTGAGGGAGGACGTAAATCTTTATTAGATTTAATGAGCCTTTGAAAAGAGTAATGGCGTGGAAGTCATTGCCACCTGATCTCGGATACTCAGAAGGTGCGAGAAGTGTCGCTATCTGTATATTTTACCTACCGTGATCGGGATGGAATTAAAAAAAAAAAAATCATGTGTTTTCGCGTTTACCCTTTTAAATAGGTTCGTAAATAAGGTTAAAAAATAATATAATTTGCTGTACTTGAGGGTAGTATCTGCTATTCATCCTCAAAATTTGGAATGAAGTAACACTGTCTATTTAGATATCGACATCGTTGCAGTGCTTCAAGAAGTTCTGCGGCGAATGGTCGCTGACTGCTTTTGACTTTTTGAAATATTGGCATACAGAGCTCTGGGCCAAAAAGGCCCCTTTCTCTTTCATTATTAACTATTCTCCATAATTTCATTCTAAATTTGCTTGATAAATACCTACATTCAAAAATGCTCAAACTCGTGATGATAAAACAATTAAAATTATGTACTTTATGTAATTATTGCTCTTATTAATTACTTTATTAATTTTTCAATAATGGCTAAGCAAAATAAGAATGTAATTTAAAAAAAAAAATAGTTTGTAAGACCAGGTATGTTTTTAGGTTTTCACGGCCAAAAAGTATTTTTGTTATTGTTTTTGGGGTGTTATGCCGTGTTTCGCTACCTCCTTCTTTAGCCAACGTTTCGGACAGCGTTACAGTGTCCATAATCAGGGCAGATGAGTTCGAGATCACTCATGAGATCACTCATCTGCCCTGATGATGGACACTGTAACGCTGTCCGAAACGTTGGCTAAAGAAGGAGGTAGCGAAACACGGCATAACACCCCAAAAACAATAACAAAAAAAAAAAGTTTGTAAGACCGTAAATAAATAGGCAAACTGAAGTGTTTTCGTCACAAAACAAGAGCGCGGATTTATTTTTAATGATTTTATTTGAACTAAAATTAAAATTCTGAAAGGTTTCCCAAATAATTTATTGATTTATTTTAGTGCATGATTTTATGATTTGTGTGTTGTATAATACATTTATTTTATAATTTGTTATTTTATAATTTTGTTCCAAAATTTAACAAATCTGCCAACGACCTACGGTAAAACCTTATTGTACTAAAAATAAACATATTTTCTCAAAATTAAAAAAAAAATAGCTTCACTAGATAAAAGAACATTCTTCCGAAATCAATTTATAATTTTTCGTGGACAAGAGTCAACACGTCTAAAAATTGATTTAAAAATGACATATTTCCGGTTCTGGTTAATCCCTCATTGCAATCTTTAGAGCACATTCGTGGGAATGTAGTCCTTGTTCTACCTTGTAATTTAATGGAAGATGCTCCGAGGAACTAGAATCATTGATCCCTTCGACACCGGTGCGTGGTCTTAACCCCTTAACTTGATAAGAGTATATCACCATGATGTTTTTTAATGAATAAAGAGTAAATATTTATTTCCATTTTGCCAGTCTCACAATGAAACAACAAGTTTTAAACAAAAGGGAAATCGGACATAAGAATTGGTGAGGGTGTGAAAACGCTATTTTGTCTTATATTATTAAATAATTTTAGGTACATACAAATGTTTACAAATAAAATGGAATAAAGATATCTGAATCCGTATATTTCATTGCCCATGGATAAATCCCTTTTACTTGCATATAAACGATGTGAAATTCAAATACAAATTCCGCATTCAGAGCACAGTCGAATCTATTTAAAATCGGTTGAATAATTTTGATACGACATGCTCTTTGTAAACGTAACACATAAATGTTACAAAGCGAAATAGTTTCGTAGATTTTGGTGTCGGTGGATTGCTGCATTCTATACTACCTAGCAGTTAAAAACCCGCTCCGCAGGTTTTTGCTACTAGGCCCTGCGGGCGGCCTTTGGTTCGGCTTCGCCCATTTAGTGTTGGTGAGCATTTTATAAGTCCAATAGGAACTGGTTCCAAAAATAGTCATTTCCTCGGATCCACTGTCATCCAGCGTAGCTAGTCACCGGGACAAAGTGACCGAGGCAGGCAATGAAGTATATGTAATATACAGCCGCTTGATACATGTATTACAGTCAATCTTTCCATATCCGGAGAGATACTACATATTCTAAATTCGTAGCAGTTATACCTTGGGGGGACCTGTTGACGGAAGTGGCGATATCTTGTAACGAATTCTTGAATTAGAAACCGAATAACATTTTTTTTGAAATTCCACGTACACAGATGTTTTTTGTGGCGCGGAGCGTATGGCGTGGCGTCAGACATTCACTCAAGCCGGATTCTGAAATTCAACCACGCAGACGCAAGCCTATTAATACTATTCGATACTGGAATTTGAGAAATAAATAAAAAATTGTTTCAAAAAATTCTAAATTAAAAAAAAATGATATAGAAACCTGGGAAATAATGTTGTATTTTGACAATATCTATCTTCGCGAGATGAAAATTTTAGGAAAAAGTTAGAAAATTTGTGATATTTGTATTGTAAAAGAAATATCAGAGTTTTGCTCAAAGGCTTGCAAAAAGTAAAATAGGCTTGGATTTAAATTTCCCTCGTGTATCAAAATATATCATGGTTCAAATTGAACGGTTCAATGATTTGGTTTCGTTTTCTTTGCATCGGGTTCACACCAAAAAGAGGACGAGATATTCTTAGAAATCCGACCCTTGGTCGATAAGGAGACGATTGATATTGAAATAGATGACCTTATCTTTGTATCATGTTAGACGTTTGAAAGATCGTATAATATTATGATATGGTACCTACATAGGGATTAATTATGAAAATTCAAATTCGGGTAAAAGTACAGTTCAATCACGAAATTATTTAATTTAAAAAAAAAATGAGATTGCCTTTACCCAAACCTATCACATATTTTCTTAAAAACAAATTCGAACTTTCGGATAGGAAATATACGAAGAAAGATTTTTATTTTTTTTATTTTTCTGTTTCACAAACCAATGAGTAAATATATTTTTTCTTTGTAGTTTTAATATATTATCATTTTAATTTTTTATACTTTGTAACTATTCTCAGTAGCTTTTTACTACTGATATTATATTTAATTGCCTTATTGCTTGTATAACCTTGTACTTGACTGTGAATCTAACAATTACAAATGTAAACGGCAGTTGTGCCCTCATTTATTTAATACTAGCTTTTCCCCGCGGCTTCGCTCGCATGGTATTACGGGTATTATAATTACTGTAGCGCTTGCACTTATCAATTATCCCCCCTCCTCTCCACCCCCACCCCCTCCCGCATTCCATACATTCATTCCCTCACATTCAGTTTTCAAACATCTCGCCTGCCATCTAAATTTCATAAAGCTATTGCTCAAAGAAAAAAAGAATCATCCAATTTTGTTCATTCGTTCGGAATTTATGCGCTTACAAACATTTCGGATGTTTATTTTTAATTAAATATTTGGAAGTTTGTTAATATAATAAAAAATTACACTATTTATTATTCAGTCTTTATAATCGTTATATTTTTAATGTAGGAACTCTTATCTGACATTTATTCCAGAACAGAAGCTTGTCCAAAAAAACAAAACATATTCTAATATTTGAATTTTCTGGAGCAGTAGCTGACCAGGGGTCTGAGTACCTACCAGCTTAGAGTCCACAAATATACCAACATCGTTTCCATGGAAACAATGTTGGTATATTTGTGTAAAAATGTACAACATAAATATATTTCAAAATGTACAACAGTACAAAAACTTGCCCCACTACTAACTCCTACACTTACTAAACTGATTAACCTGAGCCTGAAAGAAGGTCAATTTCCGGACAGTTGTAAAATTGCAAGGGTTATTCCAATATATAAAGGGAGCTTGAAAACTCAAACATCTAACTATAGGCCCATTTCTGTCCTACCGATTCTATCAAAAATATATGAAAGAGTAATATACGATAGGCTAGACAACTTTCTGAAAAAAAAATCATTTCTATATGCCAAACAATACGGTTTCAGAAAAAAATCTAATACTCTCTCTGCAACTAATGATCTTATAAATAAACTTAGAACTAGCATAGATAATAAAAACTATGTCATAGCAATTCTCGTAGACCTTCAAAAAGCCTTTGACACCGTAAGTCATGAAATACTGATTAAAAAAATCGAAAAAACAGGTGTAACCGGTCCAGCTATCAAACTAATAGAATCCTATCTATCCAACAGAAAACAATGTGTTAACATAGGAGATAAAAACAGTCAACTCGAGAGTATAAACTACGGAGTTCCACAAGGATCAATACTGGGGCCACTTTTATTCCAAATATACATAAATGACATCTGTCAGCTAAAACTACATGGTGAAATCTTCTTATACGCAGATGATACGGCAATTTTTTACTTCGGCAAAAACTTAGAAAGTCTATTAGAACAATCTCAAACGGATCTTAATGTACTAAACGATTGGCTAATAAAAAATATATTAACAATAAATATTAATAAAACCGGTTACATGATCTTAAGCTCACCTAAAAGAATAATACCATCGCATAAACCATTACAAATAGAAGAAACAGACCTACATATTCTAGATAGCGAAAAATACCTGGGCTTATATATTGATAAACATCTAACATTTAAACAACACGTAGAAAAACTAAAAACAAAAATCATCCCATTAATTGGTGTATTTGGTAGAATTGCTCATCTTCTACCAACAGAGGTAAAGAGGGGCTTATACTTTAGCTTAATCCAGTCCCACCTAAATTATTTAATAGAAATATGGGGAAACACATACATTACGTACTTAAACGACTTACAAATAATACAGAACAAAGTTATTAAGAAACTCTTCAACTATAACCCAGACACTCCCACAAAAAAACTATACCAGGAAATGAACCTTTTGAAAATAAGAACATTGTACGAATATAACATATGTCTTTTAATCTACAAAATACAAAATGGACTTATACACACAAACACAACATTTATAAAAACATCACAAGTACACGAACATTATACAAGACAACACAATAAATTGTACACAAATACAGTCAAGACTGAAAGTGGCAAGAGAAGTATTGGCCACGAGGGAGTTCACATTTATAATCTCCTTCCAGATAATCTAAAAACGGAAGAGAATATAAAAACCTTTAAAAAAAACTATTTAAACTTAAGATTTTGGAACAAAATTAAAAACTACTACATAATATGCTCTGTATTTAAGTTAAGAAAGCGAAATATTATATTTCTTTTAACTTAATAAATAAAATAAAATAAAAATGAAATGAGAAACGATTTTTTCTGACGTTAGCAGAAACTCGCTTTTGTTAGCGACAGAAAACGTATAACAAATATAATATACTAGCTTTTCCCCGCGGCTTCGCTCGCATGGTATTACGGGTATTATAATTACTGTAGCGCTTGCACTTATCAATTATCTCCCCCTCCACCCCACCCCCATCCCCTCCCGCATTCCATATATTCATTCCCTTACATTCAGTTTTCAAACATCTCGCCTACCACCTAAATTTCATAATGCTATAGCTCAAAGAAAAAAAGAATTACTTATCCAATTTTGTTCATCCGTTCGGAATTTATGCGCTTACAAACATTTCAGACGTTTATTTTTATTTAAATATTTGGATGTTCGTAAATATAATAAAAAATACTCTATTTATCATTCAGTCTTTATAATCGTTACGAATAATATTTTTAATATAGGATCTCTCTTCTGACATTTATTCCAAGCTTGTCCAAAAAAAAAAAACGAATTCTAATATTTGAATTTTCTGCAGTAGTAGCTGACCAGTAGACTGAGTACCTACCAGCATAGAGCCCAAAAATATATCAACATTGTTTCCATGGAAAAGATTTTTTCTGAAGTTAGCAAAAACTCGCTTTTGTTAGCGACAGAAAACGTATAACAAATATAATATATTAATATTTATAATTTCATAACGCCAGAGCTTACCATCATATACAACCTGTAGTCTGCGCATATAATTTAGCTTTCTATTGGTGAAAGAATTATTAAAGTCTTTATATTGTGTTATGCGTGAAAAGGTCATAAACAAACTCGAGCAGTTTCGCATTTATAATATTAGTATGGATTAAGTTCTACAAATACCTAATGTGAACTAAACCAGGCAATTTGACTGTCCTAAAACGGAAAATCTCCTAGTTGGACGGTCAAAGTTTTCTTATAATGTGTATGTATTTTTGTTCAAAATAAATTAAAAATCCATGATTAAATAATTTAACCTATAAATCATCCAAAATTTGACTAACATTTTACAAAAATGTTTTCTATTAATTTCCGTAATCTAATGTCCATTATATTTATTAAATACTTTACAATAAACTTTTTCCCAATAATGTTTACCCCTAAATTAGTCAGCTGATGTTCAGCTGTGTGGAGCTACGTAATGTAAAAAAATAGACCGATCAATATATATTTTTTCAAAAGAAAATGTACTACAATGTGCTAAAACGCAGAAACGAGTCCCGGTACGATCAAGGGAGTTATTTGGTGTGGTAGCACTCTATTCCCCATCCATGAAGAAGGTTCCCGTTTTTACCTGAAGGGGGTGATTTTGAAGATATAAGGGCTGGAAATTTCGTCCTTTAGAAATTTCTAGAACAGTCCAGAACATTCGAAAATATTCGAGAGCATTCCACAACATTCCAGAACATCCTGAAACATTCTGGAATGTTGTGTAATGTTCGGGAATAGTCTGGAACGTTCGGGAACATCCCGGAACATTTCAAAATATTGAGGAACATTCTGGAGAGTTCTGGGAAGGAAAAGGGTTTAAGGGGAGGGTAGGAATCTGGGGTTCAGTGTGTCCAGGTCATCCGCCGTATGGGTGGGATTACCTATTGGTAGGGGTACATAAAGCAAGATCACAATCCAATATCAAGCCGGGCACCCTAGCTAATAAATAATAAATAATTAAAATAAATAATTTATACTTACAATTATTCTAAGTACTACTAAGAATTTGGTCGCTAATGTGGAGGTCCGAAGGTTATATTTATCCTTATCGTCTCTCTCAGGGTTCGCACGTGAATGCATTAGTGAATATGTTCACATATCCAACTTAAATAAGGCTGCAACGCAATTAGAGCAGTTTTAAAAATCCTGGTGATTCATTTATAATGCGGGCAAATACGTATTAGGTATTATTCAAATTTGCTGGAAGTGGCAATCAATTTCTGTTTGACAGAAGTGTGATTGGGGGACAATGCAATGTAGTAGTTATGGGCGGAAATAAATCCCAAACTGACAGTTTCCGATTATACGAAATTGGACAGTTACATGAAGCTATCGCCGTACAACCATTTTTTGTGTGTTTCGGATTGACGAGGAATTAAATGGGAAAATTTAACATAATCTCTTTATTATGCCGCGCCGCGTTGGGGTTTTAGAAAATAACATTAGATGACGAGTTTGGCAACAACCGTAAGAGCCATTAACCAGCGGCCGAGAATTTAAATTTCGTCGAACGATGATCTTGCGATCGTACCATTGCAACGGTACAGGGCGGTTCCGATGAGAAAGATTAATTATTCTCCATACCAGCATTTTAAAATACTTTCTCAATATCGATTTTATTTCATTCAAAATTTGCTTCGATAAATACCTACATTCAAAAATGCTCAAACTTGTAATGATAAAACTGTTAAAATGATGTACTTTTTGTAATTATTTTTTGATCAAAAGTATTTATAATTTTTCAATAATGTCTAAGCAAAATAAGAATATATTTTTTTATTAATATTAGTTTGTAAGACCGTAAATAAACAGACAAACTGAAGTATTTTCGTAACAAAACCAGGGCGCGGATCTTTTTTTCTTGATTTTATTCGAACTAAAATTAAAATTCTGAAAGTAGGTTTCCCAAATAAGTAATTGATTTATTTTAGTGCATCATATGATATGATTTGAAATGTATGTTGTATATTACATTTATTTTATAATAATACAAATCTGCCAACGACCTACGGTAAAACCTTATTGCACTAAAAATAAACATATTTTCTCAAAATTAAAAAAAGCTTTACTAGACAAAAGAACAGTCTTTCGAAATCCATACTAATATTATAAATGCGAAACTGCTCGAGTTTGTTTATGACGCTTTCACGCATTAACCAATAAAAAGACTTTAAAAATTCATTCACCAATAGAAAGCTAAATTATATGCGAAGACTGTAGTCTGTATATGATGGCAAGCTCTGGCGTTATGAAATTATAAATATTAATATATTATATTTGTTATACGTTTTCTGTCGCTAACAAAAGCGAGTTTTTGCTAACGTCAGAAAAAAATCGTTTCTATGGAAACGATGTTGATATATTTGTGGGTTGATATATTACTGCTCCAAATTTTAGAATATGTTTTGTTTTTTTTTGGACAAGCTTCTGTTTTGGAATAAATGTCAGATAAAAGTTCCTACATTAAAAATATAATTCGTGACGATTATAAAGACTGAATAATAAATAGTGTAATTTTTTATTATATTAACAAACTTCCAAATATTTAATTAAAAATAAACATCCGAAATGTTTGTGAGCGCATAAATTCCGAACGAATGAACAAAATTCGATAATTCTTTTTTTCTTTGAGCTATAGCTTTATGAAATTTAGGTGGCAGGCGAGATATTTGAAAACTGAATATAATCGAATGAATGTATGGAATGCGGGAGGGGGTGGGGGTGGGAGGAGAGGGGATAATTGATAAGTTCAACTTAATTTAATGAAAACAAATAACTTTGTATAAATTAATATTTTTTTTAAATTAATAATGACGCCACAAAGTGAATTTGCGAATTTTGAAGAGATAAGTTCAACCGCTACAGTATTTTCCCGTAATACCATGCGAGCGAAGCCGCGGGGAAAAGCTAGTCAATTTATAATTTTTTGTGAAAAAAGTCAATACGTCTAAAATTTGATTTAAAAACGACATATTTCGGTTTTGTCTGGTTATTGCCTCTTAATTTAACTTAGTAGGTACTTACTTTTAATTTCCATTTTATCATTTTTCTGTGGGACAGTTAAGCGGGGTACGGTTAAAAGGCACATTTTATTTTAAAAACTCTTTGTATTAGTTAGATAACGATTTAAAACAACTATTTCAGTAACCGGCAATGTAAAATGCATTTAATTTTTTTAATAAAAAAATATTAGTAACTAACAAAAAATGTCATAATTATCTCTAAAACAATGAAAAATCGAAATCTTTAATGGCATGTATTTGATTATTTAAAACATCTATACTAATATTGTATTTGCGAAAGTGAGTGGGTTTGTTATGCTTTTACGCCTAAACCATTATTCCGATTTAATTTTTTTTCCACCAATAGAAAGCTATTTTTGTTATTATTTTTGGGGTGTTATGCCGTGTTTCGCTACCTCCTTCTTTAGCCAACGTTTCGGACAGCGTTACAGTGTCCATCATCAGGGCAGATGAGCGATACATAATAGTATTGCAATACAATCCGTAGTTATGTGAATGTGTATGTACTTTCAATGTCTCTCAACAGATGTCGTTACTTCAGGTAGAAATATTTAGTTTTAATGTGTCCTAATTCTATGTTGTATTTATGAGAGATTCAACATCTGTCACCTGTTCAGGTCTATAACCCAAACGGTCACGAAGATATCCGATAATATCCTGTTGACAGCACAGCATAGCCAGCAGCAGGCGGCGGCCCGCTGAAAGCTTAACATAGAACATCCTTTAGAACGGACGTTAAGTCCAGTTAGACATTCATTGTAAATAACTTACGGTAATAAACAAGATTGATAATCCAGACGAACCACAGTATTATTGAAAACTTTAGATCATCAGTTGTATTGTTAATTAGAGGATATAACAGAGAATCACAAAATCCAACGCCAATAACCCACTACTCTACCAGACCAATACTCTATGGGCCTGCCTACCAGCTTCTGTTTTGCTGTAAATCATCATACCTGCTTCATCTGCACCTTAACTACCCCTAGCGTAGGTATGTATGCAATATGCAATGGACCGAAAGTCTGAACACAGATTCACTTAGGGCCATGGGCCGTGGGTCACTGCGCATTCTGCACCCCTGACTAGCCCCGGGTCGATAATTACCCTTGCTCCAATGCAGTGGCGTAGCGTGGGTGTCAGCCGCCCGGGGCGGAGGAAAATTTTGCGGCCCCCCTCTATATAGATATTTCGAATTTTGCCGCCCCCCTATATAGGTATTTCGAATTTTGCCGTCCCCCTTTATAGGTATTTCAAATGTAGATTTCCTTTTTTTTATAACGACCGCATTTTTTATACGACGGTTTTTATATCACATAAATCCACTTTCTTCCAAAAAAAATCCTGTTTAAATTCTGCTAAAAATTTATAACTGCTCTCGAAAATCGATAATGGTATCCATGTAATAGGATTTCGCATCTCGAATTTTTACAATGTGTTTATAACACAAGGCGGGTTTCAACTTAAGCTTGATTTTGCGTTAGGGAACCAAAATAATAGTGACACATGGAACAGTCAATTTTAAAAATTTTGCAGCGTATGGCATGCAACTCGAATGTAAAACTTGACTAGGTTCTCTATGAATCTGCAACTTGTTATTTAATTTATCGTTATATTCTGAACATAAAACTGGTTTTAAATAAATCTCTATGGGGTGAATTAAGACTACACTCAGTACATGAAGATGATTTATCTTTGATTTTGGCAACACATTCATATTAGTCTGCAATTAGAATTTTATCACTGCACTTAAAAAATAAGAGAATTTTTTCCTTCAAAATGTGTTGGGAGATGATTCCACAACTGAAATTTTACATTCTGAATACAAAACTGGTTTAAAGTAAATCTGTATGCGGTGAATTGAAACTGCACTCGGAACATGAAAATGGTTTCTCTTTGATTCTGGCAGAACACACATAGTCCGCAACTAGAATTTTATTACTGCACATCGAATTATTTTATTTTATTATCTTTAAATAAAATAAAAAAATAAAATTATAATTTATTGTGAAATTTTGCCGCCCTTTAAAAGTGCCGCCCGGGGCGGGCCGCCCCCCCCCCCCCCCCGCCCCCCCACGCTACGCCTCTGCTCCAATGAACACGTGTGATGGGCATCTGCTACCTAAAGATACTTGCATAGTGGAAAGAGGCTCGGATACCAAACTTGCCCATGCATAGAAATTCAATAACATCATCCAGAATTGAAACGTTGCTTGAAATGGCTTATCTGTATTTAGTGACCAGATGTGAATAGCCAGATTCCCTAATTTCCTCTTCCCATCTCCTTCCTCTTCCCACCATCCTCAGCCTCACAACATATAATTGGGGAGTTTTCATTGCGAGGTCCGCAAACTGCCCCAACCGAATGTAGCCGGTGAGACTATGGCATCCCCAGTCATCCCCACTACTTATCAGTATATAGGTAGTGGGGAGGTGAAGGAGATAGAGAAGAGGAAGCACCTGGCTATTCAGATCTGGTTACCAAACACTGGTTCAAGCAACGTTTCGATTCTGAATGGTTGTCTTTCATCGGGGTGATAATGAAAGTGTCTACCACTCTTCAACGTGCCGCAAATATACTACTATATTACTGAAGTGAACACTTCTTTAGTACCGTTGTGATTTGAAACTCGATGAAAGAGACAAACATTTACATCTATAGGATTTAGCCCGCGAGATAATGAATAATCGATCTCCTTTTTGTGCGGTGCTTCGTTATCTCCCTACTTTTGTCTACTTTAGTTTTCTGAGGGTTTCACTTCTACACGCACACTTGTATTTAAAAAAATAAATAACTTGTGAAATAATACAAATTAATCAAATAGAATTTACTTCTTCAATAATCACTTAGTGTCAAGCAAGTAAATTGTGTCATTTTAATTAAATAAAAACAAATCACTTTGTATACAGCACTTAATCAAAACAATCAACAAACTACGTTTCGAAATCAATGGTTTCTTCGTCAGGATACAGAACAGAACATGACAAGAAAATTACATGGTCTCACCCACGCACTTGAGCCCTTTTTTTAAGTATCTTACTTTGTTGAGCAATCGGTACAAAGAATCCGGAAAAAACTAGTCAATAGTCCCAGAGAACCCCAAAAACTTATTGTTTTCGACCTGAACATTTCGATTATATATATATTTTTAAACTTTTTTTAGGACCGGTTCGCTGACTGATTCTTTTTCAAATTCGACCTGAAAAAACCAATTCGTGCTCGATTTTCTCGAAAATGAAAGATCAACAAAAAAAAGTTTAGATTTAGATTCATCAATTTTCCGCTTATACGTCAAGTTTCCGGGCACCGTGTATACAGGTTAATCAATTTTCTTTACACGTTGGAATTAGAATAAAGAGCTTTTCTAATTATAAGCTATTCTAATGAAAAATTCAAAAATAAGTAATCAGCATCAAAAGAACTGCTCACAAAGTTTTCTTTTTAGTATTTTTTTTATCGTTCATGAAAAGATTTATTGAGCTCCACCCGCGCGTGTCGGCAAAATGTCAATTGCACCCATGTGGAAAATATTATATTACGTGACACGTAATAAGCTAGTGCTTCATAACTGAATAACTTAGTACGGAAAATTCTTTGAGAGCTTTCAGAAATATTTCACACGGAATGAATTGAAAATCGTAGCAAAACATCGATGTATTATATATATATATTTTTACTTGAATACGAGAGTTCAAAATGTCCGGAAGCAGTGGGATTGCATCACCATTGGGTATTTTTTACAAACTATGAATATTTAAAGAATTTTTTTTTTATTATAATCATCTAATAAAATGCGTAATTAATATTTTCTTTCATAATTATTGGTTTTAAAAAAGATTCCAAGTGTGTACAACGTCATCATGACGTAGAAAACGCTTCTGTCTGGGTAGACGGCCGTCACCGTTGTCGGCTGGCGAGACGTCAACAACGCCATTTTCACGAACAAAATCGAGATTTTTGAACAAAACCTTTTAATTAAGTCGCAAATCTATGTCATTTTAGTACCTTATTGATTTTTTTTAATGGAAAACGTTTTGAATTACTTAATTTTTAGATTGATTAGGTACTTCATATTTATTGTTATATATGAAAATAGAATACGCAGTATATAAAAATGTCAAATTCTTGCTTTTGTTTTGTTTAAATTTAACAAAAGAGTTGATGCAAGAATTTAACAAGAGAAAATTCATCTAAAACCATTCATTCTTTCAGCTGATCTTGTGGCAAGTTTTTTGATTTTCCTTTTTCTCCCATTTCCCGGATTACTACCGATTTATTATATATTTTTCCTAAAAACAAGTTTAAAAAAAATATATGTTATTTTTGAAAATAATATCTAGACGTTCCCCATGCCGAAAAGCAAATTATATGAAATTCCCTCGAAAGAAAAAAAATTGCAAGTGTGCTCCGAAAATTATTATTAACATGTATTTTTCACTTATTTTAGAAGTTATATGTACGAAAATATTCACAATGTTTCTTTATGCTTTTTTAGATATTCCTCACGAGATTTTTGCTCTATTTTAAACGAGTTGTGTTTTATCAAACATTTTCACAATTTTCGCTTAAATTTTATCGATTTTAACAACTCTCTCTAACATTCATAATTACTTATCTCTCCATCTTCTTCTTTTTGAGCGGGTATACGGCGCCTTAGCCCCTAAGGCTAATTAGTTCACTTCTCGGAATAACTTATATAGGTCTCATAGAAATCGTTGTGCCTTACTATCATGCTTAGAAATATGTTCTAAACGGTATTGAAATGAGAAAATATTATTGTTGTTAACCCCTCAGGCTGATTTGCTCGCTTTTCGGAATAACTCAAATACCGAGAGAAATATGAGAAAATTCCACATTATATATTCAAATCTAAATGTTAACCACAAAATAATTAAAATGCACACCATTATGAAATCAAAGTTTCCGATCACAATTTGAAAAAATAATGAAACTTTGAAAGTGAATTTTTTAAAAATAATTTTTTTGTGAAACGATAAAAAAGTGATGTAATGAAAACGTTTTTAATAGATTTGTCTAATAAAATATGTGTTTTTGATTTATTCTTTACCAGTAATTTTAGTTAGAAAAAAACTTAAGTTAAGCCATTTTTAAAACGTTTCAAATTTTGCATTAAAAATTTTTGCATTTAAAAAATAAAAATGATTTTTTATAAAAAAAAAATTGGATATCATCACCTTTTAAAAACAGTTCTTAGTTTTCAGATACGTTCACAAATAATATATTTATTAGGATTTTAATGCAAAGCGGAAATATTCTGACCTACTGACAAAATATGATAGAGGCCTGAGGGGTTAATTAGGGTTACAATTTACCGGGCTTTTGCGAGCTTTGGACGTGTTTAACGGTAAATCGTATTAGAAATAATGAAACAAACCGAATCCGAAAGTATATTCACTTATTTGGTGTTTTGCATACACGTTCGAATCTAACAGTCATGGAATGAAAATATCCATTGCTAGAAATAAAAAAATCGAAAATGGAGAGAGGGTTGATGCATTCCTGATAACTTTTTGGGCGTAGGTAATTTGATTTACATGCAGGGGTCCTCGTAATTGGTAATATGTAATGACGTTATTGAAATGCAATATGCAGATCGTATTATGCAACCTAATGCAATTACAGAAAATGTTAGAGGAGGCTAGACAATATCCGGAAAGCCGAAATCCTCGAACTTCCCGAAAGCCAAATCCACGAATTTTTAAAATTTGTAAAAAAAATACTGTAAAATAATCACTTGTAAATTTTTTTGTTAACTTATGTAATCTGTTAGGTTAGGTTATAAATAATAATATTTGGATGATTTATGTAGCGTTGAGGATAGCGCCGTTTTAGTGAAAAACATCTACATGGGGGGTTATGTCATCCTTGTTAAGAAAAAATTGTGTTATTTAAAAAAAGGTTGCCTTCCTAAAAAGCTTCATTATGACAAGGTAACTACCTATTTTTTGGTTCTTTGGATTAGTTTGGAGGTTGTTGATATTTTGACTAACTAACTAACTTAACCATTAGTAATTTTGAGTATCTAGCGTAACTTTATTTTTTTTGGGACAATACAAATTATCATTACATGAAAAAATTGTAAAAAAAATATATTGCGCGATTCAACCTGGTACAGTCATTGTTAATACTACAGCAATCTATATATATACAAATTTAGGTACCGTATGTTTGCGTTAGCAAATCTCGGAAAGTAGTTGATAGATTGACTCAATTTTTTTACAGAACATTGCATTTTAGCAGGAGAGTGTTTCTGTATATAATGATTAACACTGGCGTTATGACATTTGTATATATCGACCTGTGTATCAAAAATCGCCTTGGTGCTGAAAAAATTAAAATTTGTTTAAGTAAACCCTGAATACATCACAAAACTAAAGTTCATTTGTCACGTTAATATCCATTAAACACAGAAAACGTAAAATTTTGTCGGATACATTCGGATACATTTTTGAAAGTCTCGATGAATTCTAAACTTAAAGAAAAAATACGTTTTGAAAAATCGTTAAGAAATTAAATATTTTTTATTACACTAAAACACAAGTTAAATAGTTGTGATAATCACTTGATTTCCTAGATTTTATCATAAAGTTTCAGAAAAACACAGTAATTATAGTTGAATTATCTCGATGAAGGGCACAAGTCGACCCGCGGAGAGATCCAAACTCGACAGACATAAAATTACTCGTTCGCGTTTCGAGGTAGTGAATATTTGCGATGGTGCCATACGTCGCAAGCTGCTAAAATGTTGTTTTTTTAATTCTAAAAAGATTAGACATTTAGGTACCCAATTAAAATAAAATGAAATCCAGAAAGAAACCTTGGGTTTTATAATAAAATTACGCTAGAAACCTCAAATTATAAACTGTGCGCCGTTTTTCGCAGGGATAGGCAGAGAGGACAGACCACAAACAACTCGATTTTTGGCACACACTCCTTGCCCCGTTTACATTCATACATAGTCTCATACATGCTCTTCTATTATTCTGACTCTTGACATGGCCTGACTCAAGTAACTGATTCATTTGGTCGTGCCGTGTCTTCCTTTTTAGTTATGTGGATTAACTTGGAGGTTGTTGATATTTTGAAGTGTAGGTATTCACTTTTAGGTAGTTTTTCATTCAGGAAGTTGGTCTTTGGGGAATTTCGTCTCTCAGGATTTTGACAATTGTAGTGTATTTAAAAGCTTCCTATCTTGTCACCTAGATGTCAGGTATAAAAGCTTTCCGTAAAGTCCGTAAGATGTCAGCAGGATTGGGTTCCCAGCAAGATCACCAGAGGGCCGAGGCCTGCTGAACTCACAAAAGACAGTGGCCATCAGATCAATTATGGCAAGCTCTTAATTAGGTTGACTAAACCGTGGTTATTACTTTGTAATCCGCGTAATAATAATAAATCTCAGATTGTCCAAAGAACTCTATTCTTTTCAAGTGAAATCCTCTCCTTCCAAGAAAGGTTGGAGATCTCAGATTGTGAGAACACGACAACAATCGTGAGAAATTATTTTGGATTATGTTTTTCGTGATTTCGTCTTTCGGGATTTCGGCATTCAGGAATGTGAGTAAGTAAGTTAATCGAATATCTATTATAAAGATACCCCGACATGGTGTTTCAGAGTGATTTTTGTATCGGAAAATGCTTTGAAATATTTTCTGGTGCCACAAATCTCGTTCCTCTCAAATTTCTCCATTTTCCTTACATAATTCGCACTTATTTGCTCTTCTAGAGATATATGGTTTACACCCAATTTTAACGGACGCACTACATGGATATCGTCAACATCTTTATTACAAAATACACTAATAAAGCGTGGGTTTTTACCATGAAGATTTACGGCCCCCGTTTTATTTAGTTAGGGAGCCCCTCAGCCCAGACTGCAGAATGACCCCCGGGGGAGACTCGGGCTTTATAGCGCTATTTGAGACGCCATGGAAGAATACCAATTTGCATGGCGTCTCCAGACCTTCGTTATACAAGTTTAATCTTCACATATAACCACATAACGTACTTTCACTTTTATTCTTATATTCAGGGGAAATCTGGGGGATTTTGATGAACTGTCGTATTTAACACGAGACAACTTACTTACCTTGAGAACACCAATAATACCGATCATGTAAGTTAAAAAGATGTAAAATACTGACGTACAGGATTAACAAAATTTTATTAGAAGAGTTCATATTGTTGATTGCCTGTACAGATGTATGGAATTTTCAATGTGACAATTCGGGAGGCGGCACACACTTCACCCCTAACAACTACACATCTGCCCTGATGATGGAAACTGTAACTAATTTCTGACTCTGAATAACTTGATTTCTGACTCTGAATACTTCATGTTGAAATTAAGTAAGCAGGTTATTATAGTTTATATTGTGTTTTTATATCTTTTTTTTTAAATAATTTTTACGGGTACAGGACCCTTACTTTTTTGTTTTACTTTTTAATTATAATTTTAATTATGTGAAAATCTGTCATTGGATATTATGTATATTATTATTGTTATTATTATAAGTGTAAAATATCTGTTGATTTTCCAAAATAAATAAATAAAAAAAGTAACGCCAAACCCCAAAAACAAATAACGAAAATACTTGTGGCCATTAAAATCTAAAATCGTATCAGCAGTGCAAACATATAAAAAATACAAACAATTTTTTTTTTTCAATTAATGTTACAAACTACGAGTAAAAGTTATACATGTTAAGTTATACATAACTCTTTCTTCATTAAATATTAGTCGTTGAGTACTACCTAGTTGAGGAAGCTGTGGGTTGGGAAATAGCTGATTATTTAGGTGTGATAATTTAGCCCAACCTGTTTCAAGTAGCCAGCAATTCTATTTTGATTGGCGCTCTTTCAACAGATGGTGAGAGTGACCAGCTGATATGGGGGCTCCATCAAAGCCAGAGTTAAGTTAGCCTCGTTAAGTTAGATACTTTAATAGTACGCAACTGCTAACCCTGTACAAATCACAAGTGCGCCCCACGGTTGAATTTGGCAGCCACCTCTGGTCTGGAGCTCCAAAATACCTGAAAAATACCCTCGACTCTGTGCAGAAACGGGCAGTCCTTTTGATAGATTCTCACATTTTAACAGACGGATTGCAATCTTTAGAGCACAGGTGTCGAGTGGGAATGCTATCCTTGTTCTACCGATATTTCAACGGAAGATGCTCCGAGGAACTAGCGTCATTGATCCCTTCGGCTCAGGTGCGTAGTCGGGAAACACGCCAAACGCGTGCCCAACATATGTACACTCCTTCGAGTGAAAGCTTCTTCGACTCGTTCTTGTGCTCAGCTGCTCGGCTGTGGAACGATTTGTCGGCCTCTGTGTTTCTTCTTTCCTACAACATGGGTCTCTTCAAGACCAATGTTCATTCCTTCCTCTCCTCAAAAAGACCCTCCACACAGCATCTCAGATGACGTAGGCCCTGAGGGAAATTGTTTTCCTCAGAGCGTCCTGTGTGGAGTTAATGTAAAAAAAGATTAATAAATAACACAGAATGAATTTTCGAGTTTATCTCATACAATTTTTTCAAATTCTTAAATAAACGACTCTGATTTCAGCTCAATGCGTAAAGCCTCTCATCCCTTATCGACACAAATTATGCCCCTCAAACCGATTAAATATTTGATCCCGTAATCAAATCAAAACTATCTAAAGTTTCAAGACTCTAGAAATACTTGCTTTAGGGCGGCGAGAAAATCAATGGGGCCAAATTAAGCCGAAAAGGCACGAATTATTATTATTAATCTTAAAGTATTACCATTTCAAATTTTACACTAACGTCTTCAACTTATTAAGTTTCGAAAGTTCAATTATTTTGAGATGAATTCATTTAATTTTGTTGATTGAACGTTTTGATCTAAGAAACGTTTTAGTTTTACAAAATTACGAGTATTCAGATCAAGTATTTTATTTCAAGTAAAAAAATATTTTTTCTCAAAAAAAAGAAGATATCCGATTTAACTATTGTGTTTTCTGTGACCTCTAGACAGTGTTAACTTGTTCTATTCAGAAATTATTTCCAAGCGTAAGATTACGTTCACACATTTTTTGTGATTCCATAGGGACCATTTTCTTGAATTTACAATCACAATCACAGTATTGCGAAATCTAAGGTTGGGTTGTTTCAAAAAATTTGATGAGTTCATCAAATATTTGAAGTTAATTTTCACGTTCTGTGTAAGTTCTATTCGAGTTCTGTTATTTTATCATCATAGGCCAGCTGCTTCTTAAAACTGAAATCATCACAGAACTTGAATATAACTTACCTAGAACGTGAAAATTAACGTCAAATATTTGACGAATTCGTCAAATTTTTTGAAACAACCCATCCTAAACCTGAGTTATAAAAAGCAAAAACATCCACCTTCAGTACCGGTACCGTAACGGCATAAAAAACATAAAACGTACGTTCTTTATCCTAATAATGCTACAGCTATTTCAAAAGATGAGATACACTATGTACGTAGGTCTGTTTCCTCCAAAGGATAGGAGCAATCATTTTCCTGCATCTCTCTCACATAATAGCTAGCCGTCCAGAATGGAGTGCTGGTACCTACCTTTGGAACTGGCAGAGGATGAAAGTAGACTGAATGCAGTAGAAATGAGATCCCTGAGGCGTTTGTGTGGTAAAACTATGTACGTTCGTGTGGTAAACGTGGAGATTCGCAAATAATGCAAGGCTGATGTAAGCGTAATGATTAATATTAAGAAAGGGATGCTCAGATGGTTTGGTCACGTAGATGATACTCAGATGAAAGTGTATATTTTGTTTATATGTGTGAGGATGTTGTTATATGGGAGTATGTACGTATGTGTGTATATACATGTATAGATGTGTGCACCAATATATGCATGTGTGCTTGCATGCACCCAGACTAACAAAAAAGGTAAAAAAGTTATTACATCACAAGTTATTACATTATTACATTACAAGTACATTTTTAAAATCTAATGTTAATTTATTCTCCTTTCTACTTTCTATTTTTTTTATATACATAATTTCTACTTTTTATTATAATTTCTACTTTTTATTTTAATTTCTAATTTTTATTATAATTTCTACTTTTATTATAATTTCTACTTTTATTATAATTTATACTTTTTACTATATTTTTTCCAATTTTTAGCGTCATTTATACTTAAATCCATGTTCACACTAGACTCCATACTTCATACATCGTAACTTTTATCCATTGGTCACCATCAGACAGGCAGCCGCCTAGTATGGTGATCTAATATTCTTTATGTAAGTGTCACTAATATGTTACATGTGTTTTATAAATAAATAAATAAATAAAAATAAAAAAAAATAATATTAAAAAAAATATATATATAATCAACTCTAAAAATAATAATGTATTCAAACAAATAAACAAATACCAAACAAATGCAAACACACAGCAGTTTTATTGGACCTCGTACTTTCAATCGTTTACCGAAAAAATTCAAGTGACAACCAAAATACCTCAATTCATAAAAGAGTTAAAATTATGGCTTACCAATACAGAGGTTGGAACTTTATTTATTTAATTTAAATCACTAAATGTTTCTCACAAACTACACACGTATTATTAAACTTTTGTGTGTTTTTGCACAAACTGTTTGACGAATTTTAATTATGTTTTTGCTTTATATGCCCACTTTTTGTTTTAATTTTTTATTTTTACATTAACTCCACACAGGATGCCTTGAGAAAAATAATTTCCCTCAGGGCCTATGTCATCTGGGATGCTGTGTGGAGGATCTTTTTGAGGAGAGGAAGGAATGAGCATTGGTCAAATCATTCATTTGAATGAATGAATGAATCATTTGAAATTTATGTAATACTTTATGGCAGATTTACGGGAAAGTATGTTTTTTGTTGACTTATAAATATTTTATGTGGGAATGTCCTGGCACAGTGACGGACCAAGCCCGTCAGAGGCCCAGGGCGGTAAAGCTGAATGAGTCGCCCCCTAGCTTAAGAAGATGATGTAATTTTACAAGATTTTTTCGGAGCTTAGGGAGCCTCCAAACGTCTCCATGTTCCATTGATCAAATCCTTAACAACTGGCACCAGGACACTGTGAAAATTTTTTAAATAATTTTTCAAAATTTTTATTTTCTGAAAGATGCATCGAACAGTATTAATAGCTAACCATCTGCGTGGTTGAATTTCAGAACTTGGCTTCTTCAAAATGTCTGAGGCCACGTCATATGCGCTGCGCCACAAATAACATCTGTGTACGTGGAATTTCAAACAAAGCTACCGTTGGAATTTGGTTTCGAATTCACGAATTCGTCACAAGATGTCGCTACTTCCGTCAGCAGGTCGGATAGGGACGTGTCCCGCCTAACTGCTACGAATTTGCGAATATATAGTATCTCTCCGGATATGGATATGGAAAGTTTGACGGTAATACATAGTTGTATCAAGAGGCTATTTTTGGAACCAGTTCCTTTTGAATTCATAAAATGGTCACCAAAACTAACTGGGTGAAACCAAACCAATAGCCGCCCGCAGCAAAACCTGCGGAGCGGGTTTTTAACTGCTAGTTTGTGAATAATGCTTTTACCAAAATTTAAGGAAATGCGTGAAATTGACGGAGATACACCATTTTATATGAAACCGTGTTAAAGAGTTTGTATGTTGAATTATCCTTCAGTAAAACTTTGAACGCGTTTTTATCGAAACTATCAACCTGGTTGACAACATATTAGAAAACTATACATCAAATTTGCATGCACCAAGTCTTAAATTGTTCGAAAATTCAGTCACGTAGGTAGGGCGCCCTTCTATTTTTTCTATTTTTTTATGAACAATGAAAATTTTCCATAAAAAATCGAAAATAAAATTCGCTGGTCCGCCATTTTCTCTTTTTTGTTAGATATGAAAATTCCCCTGAGTCCGATTCGAGCCGCGGTCAACAGTGGTTGTGTGTACCTTACCTATTGCTTAGTGCCGTTCGCCCGTTCCCGTGCCTCATACAGATAAGAGATTATTGTTACATTTTATTTAATTCTGTTTATCGTATACTTATTTGTTTGCATTCCTACTTACGGCTAATCCGTTTTTGTTTGTACAGTCAATGAAATAGACTGCGTATTATTTTTTCAGTTTAATTTTTAAAAGTTAAGTTTTTTTTTATACAATGGAGGAAGACGAAGATAGACCTCCCGACCCAGGATCGATATTAGATTTTTCTGATTCCGAATCTACCACTAGCCAGGCTTCTATTACGCTTCCATCTCGTAAACGACGACCATCGCATAGCCTTTACATCCCATCGAAAGTTAAAACTATACCGCCGATTCAACAAACCTCGACCTCTAACGACCTTAACCCCAATAGTAACACCCAGACAAGTACTTTAGCTAGCGATAATACAAAAAGTACTGACTTACTTTATCCTGCTTCCGCTTCCGGTCCTTTTATCGTAATTGTTCAGAGAACTGAACAAGGAAAACTTATTCATCCTTTAGATTTTGGAAAATTCTTATTTGACTCAAAAAATAATAACCTTGGTATTGTTAACGGTTCAATTAAACCGGAAGGGCGATATAAATTATCTATCGAGTTTAATACTGCCGCTTCCGCAAATGGATTTGTAAAAAAAATTGACTCGCTCTCAAACCATAAATATAAATCGTTCATCCCGTCATTTAACCTTACGAGAATGGGTCTTGTTCGAGGAATACCCACGGAGATCCCAGAGGCTGAAATTGTTGATGCTTTGAATAATTCCCAAGGAACCCCGAAAGTAATAAAAGCACGTCGACTGAACTACAAGGATTCTACTGATGGGAACACGATCTGGAAACCTTCCCAATCTGTTGTTGTTACATTTGAGGGACAATCCCTTCCGTCTCGTGTGTTTATTTATTATACCTCGCTTCCCGTCGAAGTTTATAAATTTCCAACTGTTCAATGCTTCAATTGCTGCCGGTTTGGACATACAAAATCCGTATGCCGCTCCCCTCCACGTTGTTACTTTTGCGGAGAAGGTCACCCATTTGATCAATGTCCAAAATCTTCCAATAATCCCATTTGCATTAACTGTTCGGGTGCACATACCGCGGTCAGTCTAGCCTGTCCGGAATTGACAAGACAGAGGAACATAAAACATAAAATGGCTACCGACAACATTTCGTACTTCCAGGCCTCAAAGTTATTCTCTCCTGCGAAAAAATCATTCGCAGAGATGACATCGTCCTCAGCTCCTTTCCAATCAACCACCTTTTTAAATTCAACGTCATCTTCTCACAGAGAAACCATTCTCAAGCCAGTCAAACCCAACCCAAAATATACTCCTTACCTTGATAAAAAACAATTGAATAATATTTTGACCAGCCCGAATGGGAATGCCAAATCTCGGACCCCCAATGGGTGTGCCATTAATAGTAATACATCCCCTCCTGCTCTCCCCGAAATATTGAATAATAATTCTTTTATACAAACTTTAATTACCCTTTTAATTTCTATCCTTACAAACAACAATACTGTACCGTCCAACGCTGCCGATTACATTAAATCTTTATTATCTTGCCTCCCCAATGACTTCGAAACTGAACAAAATTCTTCAGTGGAACAGTAGAAGCCTCTTCGCTAACAAATCTGACCTAATTCAGTTACTCGACGAACACGACGTTTCAGTGGCCGCCATTTCTGAAACGTGGTTAAAACCCTCCTTTCACTTAAAAATTCCGGGTTATTATTGTCTCAGACACGACAGACCGGATGGTAAAGGCGGCACGGCTCTGATAATCCATAATTCTATCCCGTTTAAACAAATTAATATACATACTCCCTCCGACGATATCCAGATAATAGCAGCTGTCTTATCTGATATCACAATATTATCAATATATATTCCTCCCTCTACCACTTTTATTGAAAATGAATGGGCACCAATCTTAACCCAGATTTGTTCCCCTTTTATGATCCTTGGAGATTTTAATGCACATTCCCCTTCTTGGGGTAGCAAAATAACAAATCGTTCTGGCCGCAATCTTTTAGATTTTATTGATACCCATAACCTATGTTTTTTAAATGACGGATCTCCAACCAGATTCACCCCCCCTCATCAACGGAAAAGTGCTGTTGATTTATCTCTTTGTTCATATTCGTTAGCATCTAAATGCTCTTGGGACATCCTAAACGATCCCCTCTCTAGTGATCATTTTCCAATTATAATCCGATTCCAACATCAATCTAACACTTATCCTCCACCAGTTAAAAATAATCTCAAATTTAGAATAAATGATGCGAATTGGAGCACTTTCTCTTCTGAACTAGATAACCTTATTAATTTAAAAAAAAAATCGTCCCCGGGAGACATCAGATTGCAATGTGAGACGTTTCCCTCTATGGTTATAAATGCAGCAGAAAAATCCATCCCGAAACGCAATGCGAACATTAAAATAAAACACTCTACTCCGTGGTGGGACGAGGAATGCACTCGCTCCGTCAACTCTCGTAAAAAAGCAATTTCCTCTTTTCGTAAGTGTATGTCACTAGAAAATTTTTTATCAGTTAAAAAAGCCCAGGCAGAAACCAAACGAATTTTGAAAAATAAAAAACGCGCTGGATGGCGGAAGTTCTGTGAGAACCTGTCTCCGGAAACTCCCCAATCTTCAGTTTGGTCTAGCTTAAAAAAATTCGGATCATCGTATTCTCCGCCGAGAACCAAGCATATATCAGAAGAAATTCTTATAGGATTTGCGGATAAAATAGCCCCCCCATCAGTGGCCGGATGTGAAGAAATGCCTTCTATTAAGCCATATCCATCTCACTCTAACTGGCTAGATGCTCCTTTCTCCATTGATGAGATGAAACTAGTAATAAGAACCCTTTCTGACTCTGCTCCGGGTCCCGATGGAATACTTAATAGTTTCATTAAATCATTTTCTGATATGGCGGTTGAATATTTCTTATCTCTTATTAATAATATGTTTGAAACAGGACTAATTCCGGATGATTGGAAAACTCAAAAAATCATTCCCATTTTAAAACCTGGAAAAAATCCATCTGAAATTTCGTCTTATCGGCCTATTGCTCTTTCATCATGTTTGATGAAAGTAGCGGAGCGGTTGATGAAGAACAGATTAGAGTGGTTTGTTGAAAGTCAAGATATTATCTCACCAAATCAGTATGGTTTTCGGAAAAAGAAATCTACAATGGATAATTTAAGTTTGTTCACAACTGATATCCGAGTTTCCCAATCCCTAAATTCTTATACATTGGCCACATTCCTTGACCTTTCATCAGCTTACGATGATGTTTTACTGAATGTTTTGAAAGAAAAGCTAATTAAAAAACAAATCCCCCCGAAATTAGTCCAATTTATTATTAATTTGCTCTCAGATAGGTCCATTATTATTGAGTCTTCCTCTAAATGCTTAAGGCGCAAACTATGGAGAGGTTTGCCCCAGGGTTCTGTTATTAGTCCTCTGTTGTTTAATATTTATATAAGCGACCTAGACTCAGTAATTCCTTTTTCTATCAAGCGTCTTTACTTTGCGGATGATATCCTTATATATTTGTTACATAAAAATATTATTCTTGCAGCTAAGGAAATGAATTTGGCTTTACAATATATTAAAAGCTGGTTGTCATTAAATGGGATGAATCTGGCGGCATCTAAAACAAGGGTCGTGGCTTTCACGCGCAAAAGGAAAATTCCCCAATTCTCAATTTCTTTTGATAATGTGCCTCTACAAACCGCTACTCAAATCAAATTCCTTGGTCTTCTTTTGAACCATAAACTTTCCTGGCTTCCACACATTCAGATAATTTCTACAAAGTGTGAAAAGGGACTTAATATGATGCGAGCAGTTTCCAGAGTATGGTGGGGATCTCATCCTACCACTCTTAAATTAATGCATAATTCCCTAGTTCGGAGCCACTTGGATTATGGCTCATTTCTTTTTGACCCACTCCCTAAATATCTAGATAAGAAAATGGAAAGAATTCAATCAAAAGCCCTCAGAATGATTATTGGAGCTATGAAGTCTTCTCCAATTAATGCGCTTCAGGTGGAATGTGTGGAGCCTCCATTATATTTCAGAAGGCAATTCCTTGCCAATAAATATATTTTCAAGGCTTTATCGTTATCACATCATCCTATTAAACAAAGTCTTAATAGGTTAAGTGTTAATTTGAATTCTAACAAAAGATTGAGAGAAAAACAATGTTTTCCTCTCTTAATTAAAAGTTTTCATCTCTATAATTCTCTATCATCTTCCCTCCGATATCTTCAAGAAGTTCCCAATCTTCCTATATACAATATTCCATTTAAGGCAATCACTTTTATGCCGAACACAATAACATCAGTCTTTCGGAAGAATATTTTATCTTCCCCAAATAAATTTCAAAATGTGGATGATTGCTTTAAAAGCATAGTGGCTTCGAAATTCCCTGGATTTTCCATCCTTTTCACGGATGGTTCCAAATTTGAAAATAAAAGATGTGGAGCATCTATATATAGTCCAGAATTCAACATCAATCTCACTTATAAATTACCGAAAGAAGCTTCCATATTTACAGCCGAATGTTTTGCAATTGAACAAGCGCTAAATCAAATTCAGGTTCTCAACATTCATCGAGCCTTACTATGTACTGATTCGCTAAGTGCTCTAACTAAAATTAGGTCAAATATTTTACGTTATCCGGAAGACAATATTATATGTAAAATAAAAAATCTTCTCAATTCTCTTAGTGAATCTGGGTTTGAGACGATATTGGCCTGGGTCCCTGCCCATTTGGGTATCGAGGGTAATGAGATGGCCGATTTTCTCGCCAAATCTGGTTCAGATTCCGGAACTATTCCACTAAATTTTAGAATTCCTATATCCGATGTCTTTCCGATTCTTAAATCCAATATGACTCGTGCCTGGGAAGAAAATTGGGCAGTCTCCAAAATAAGAACTGGATCTTTCTATGCGGGAATTCAAAACCATATCCCTGCTAAGCCATGGTTTCACGGTAAAAAACTTTCAAAACGATTCATTTCATGTATCTCGAGAATGAGAATTGGCCACTGTTCAATTGCATCTCACTTGTCTAGAATTAGAGTTTTAGATGATCCGTTCTGCCAGTGTGGTGTGGAAGAGGAAACCCTCGACCACGTTTTCTTTAACTGTAAAAACCATTCATCTTTCAAGAACATATACCGCCGGCTTATTAAAATCACACACCAGTCCCCCCTTAACATTTCATACCTTTTATCTCTTAACAATTCTCGTGTTCATACAGCTTTATGTAAGTTTATTAACCTGAATGAATTCAATATTTAATTTGTTTTAGTGATCTAAATGAGTCCAATATTTAATTTGTTTTATTATTTTCCCATTAGATTAACCGAAATTTCTTATCCATTTTAAATATTACCGGCACAAAGCACTCTCTCCAGGGTGAATTGCCTAAAACAAAAAAAAAAAAAAAAAAAAATTCCCCTGCATGATGCCATAGACACAGGATTTTCGAACAGTTTATGTCTTGGTGCATGAAAATCGGATGTACAGTTTATTTAATATGTTGTCAACCAGGTTGAAAAGCATGTAATAAAAGTTTCGAGAAAAGCGCATTCAAAGTTTTGTTGAAAGATAATAATTCAACATACAAACTGTTACAAACTTAAGAATCTTTCAGAAAATTAAATAATTAAAAAAAAGACAACAATTTTTTTGGAGTGTCCTGGTGCCTTAAGGCCTTGTTTAGGATTTGATCAAGGGAACATTTTTTTTATTTTTTATTTTATTTTATTTTTTTAAATTTTTTTAAAATTTTTTTTTTTTTAAGTGTACAACTGATAAATAATCCAATCACCGTAAAATTTTCTCATTTTGACTATCTTAACACCTAAGAAGATGATCATTATACAAAAAAATCTTAAGGCTATCTAAAGAAGAGTTGTATACATCTAGTGTTTTTGATATTTCGTTCAACAGTACCATTCCCCTTGTTATGCTATGGAGGCGTTTGGAGGCTCCCTGGGACCAGAGGCCCGGGGTGGGCCGCCCCTTCCGCCCCCTGTTAGTCCGCCACTGTCCTGGCCTAACGGTTGTATGCCCATTTCCCTGGGTAGGCACTTATTATTTATAGGTAGGTATGTCAACAGTCCATGAAAAAAATTATATTAGGATTTGCAATACTTAAAAAAATACATTAATTTTTTATATTGTCAAAATGTTTACTCCCGAAAAAGTCGTAAAACATCTTTAAATTTGTGGAAAAACGTCGTAAAAATATCAACCAACTATACCAAAGAGTGGGTGAAGAAGTCGAGGACGTCAAATTGCAAAATGTAGAGCCCGGATTTATTAATTCCTTTCCTTAAAAATAACTTCTGTAAAGAGTTCCCTACGAATAAACCAACCGAATTCAAAACTTGTATAAAACACGCTGACCAAACTGCCGGAAATGGTGGATACTAAATTTTGATTTAGACGTAGATGGTAAATTCCAAAGACTTTAATAGATTTGGAACTTCGTTGTAAACCAAACGAAATTTCTCCACCAGCAATAATAAAGTTGGGAACTACGAAACTTTTGGAGGCAAATCCCTCGGGTCACATATTGTTCAAAGGAATAATTTCTTCTAAAATGATACATGTTATTATTATCTACTTGCTCATTCTTCTGACTGTTTTGGATCAAAAATTTGAAATAAAGTTTGTTTCGCAACATTTTTTGTCAGTAAAATAAAACATTATACAGGGTGCGGCAGCATAAATTCCTTTTTTAAAATGCGCACCATTCAGTCGGTTGATGTCGTAGCGGAGCGCTAGTGATCTCTCTCGAGAGGCGGAACTATAAAGTTTTGTTTCGACGTAATTTAGTCGCCATCATGCTTTGGAACAGTGAGATGTTAAGGCGCTAAAAGCCGGTTCACACAGAGCTATAAATCTGTGAGCAGATATCTATTGAAGCGCGAGCGCTTATCTTTTGTGCTTTCACACGAGGCTATCAAATATTTCTTCCTGTGGTAGGAGAGGGGGTCAGTCGAATTAGGGAGCGGCAACGGAATGCATATTTTTGTACTGAAATCTGTCAACTTGACATCTGTCATCCACGGGTCTAGGCAGCTCCGTAATTACAATGACCCCCTCTCCTGTTTTAGTCGGAAAAGGGGAGAGTTATCTTCTGACATATCGCCTCTGGAGCGGTTACGTCTAAGATGTGTATGTCTATGATTGATCTGCGCTTAAAAACGCTTAGGTGTGAACGGTCTGAAGGGATTGTATGGAGAGCGTTATTTGGCGTGCTATGATCTTTTATATTTGATAGCTGTGTGTAAACCAGCTTTAATGGACTGTATGCGAGTTTTAATATCTATTTATTATAATTTCACTTACCCAAAAAAACTGCTTCCTGCATTCCACTTATTCTTATTACACCAGGAAAGTAAGTGTTAGTTTGGAAAGATTTTGGAGAGGATTAGGTGATATAATGAAGACAGCGCGCCTTAAGGGTGCGGCAGCATAACTTCCTTTTTTCAAAACTTAATAAAATCCATTGTATGAATCAAAAACTAAATATAAAATAAATAAATATTAAATATTAAATAAAAGTTTATGGATGGAAAGTTGTAAGGATCAATTCCCTGTTTAATATTCCTTGGTATTCGATACTAAAGTCAGACAAGATTCGATGGTGAGGACATTTCGGGAGTTGTAGGCTATACAAAAATTTTAATCCAGGGATGTAAAAAGAATTACGATGACTACTGGATCAATGACATCGACGAGCAATGTGCATTTTCATATTCAGACGTGTTGCCTCACATGTCACAACTGATAGCCATTAGCCATTACTAAAAAAATAAATCAAGTTTAAAATGATAAGGCATAAACCTTATCGTTATAATTTACGAGTATGAATCATGCTAATGATTTGATGAGTATTGATTGCATCAGAGGTATTCTTATCTTTATTGTAAATTGTATTATTCTTATTATTGTAGAAAGCAATCACTTTGTGGTTTGACATATTTAATAAAATAAAATACTTTTTTGTTTAAAACCACGAGATTTAATCTCGTGGTTTTAAACAAAAAAGTATTTTATTTTATTATGTATTATTCTTGTTTAGTTTATCAGAACTCCATCAGCGCGTCGGATGTGTTCATCTGTTCTGAAATGTAACTAGTTCTATTGTTGAATGAATTTAGTTAAAAATATATAATATATAAAAGTCACAATGGTGCTGTTAAAGAACTGCAAGATAGTTTTCAATAGTGATAATGGCGTTCTGTACAGTGGGACAGAAGCACGGGGTTATGTTCATCTGACGTTTCTTGTTCCAACAAAAATATCAGGTAGGTATTTTACTTTCAATGTTTTTTTATCTATTGGAGGCGTTGATATTTACATGTTTTCTAATCTAAAATGTCAATAAAAAGCAATATAACTTTCCGTCAAAGTGAATGGATTATTTCAAGCTTTTTTAATAAGATTTTTATTTATCACAGTAAATGTAGTGTATTGTTAATTCCTCTTATTAGCAATACAATTCTGTTGATCGTGAATTTTCAATAATACTTGGTACTTAATTTTTGATAATACGCGGCTGCGGAACTGCTCACTGAGAATGCCCGCCTGTAGATCGGATAATATCGACTATTTTCGTAACCGTTCGGGTATTAGACTCAAAATCCGAGAATTCTGTACTATTGCCAATAACGTCTATTGAGACACCTTAAAACTACATATAATTACATGTACTAACAGCTTATGTTGAGATACATTGAAACTATAAAACTAAAATGACATCTGTCGAGAGATATTGAGACTATAATTATATTTACAAACACTACAGAAAATAAATCAGAATTAAAATTACATATAAAAATGATGAAATATAATAATGTTTCGAGGTATTAACATAAACAAAACTTAAAAAATGTAAGAAAATTGTAAAGTCTGTTTCATGAAAAGTGCACACCAATCAAGAGGAACGTTTGCGCGGCCTGTTTCGACCCGTTTCGGCCCGTTTTATACAAATTTTGAATTTAAGATCAGATAATTGAATAAATAAATAAGTATTTTATTTCAGAATTCACAATTAAGTTAAAAGGAGAGAAGAGTTCATCCTGGTCTGAGAAACACGGCGACACCAGGCGTAGTTACTCCGGAAAGGAATTATACTTTAGAGTGATCAACAACTTGCTGGCGGCCTCGACCATGCATAACGGTAAGTTGACTTTGAAAGTTTTGTTGCATTCGTTATTGCAAAGTTCCAGAAAAGGTGGCTAAAGTCGTCGCACAAAGAAGTCGTAAATGATGTCATCGACGTTTGTCCTAAAATGCTTACATAAAAATCTTCCTCCTCACACGCCTTGTTTATATGTAAAAAAAGATAGAAGATTGATTAGAAGAATATTAAAGTAATGACGTCACACACAACCTCTTTGTGGGAATGTCATATATATACCTACTCAGATAATATTGTTTGTTATTCCCCGATCATTTTTTTCACCTCGTGTCTGATATAATATTTATCATTTCGTATCTCCAGCAGTACTTTTATTAAATATAAACTCTTAATAAATATTTTGAAGCCGTTAAACATCTCTAAAACAAAATGAATTAATGTACGGCCTCCACTGGCGATGCAGCGCCTCAAAGATATTTGCAGAGAGAAAAAAGGTTCCCTGCTTTGATGCGCCACAGAGTGGTCGGAACGAGACGGCTATAATCCAATGGCACAGCGCGTCCCTACATCATAAATCGAAAGTTTCCATCAAGCCACCATGATGTACACAATTTTCCTTTGCGTTTTATTATTTTATGTCTTCATGTTATTTTATGTTTTATGTTATCTTAACTTATAATTAATTAGTAATCATAATCTATGCACGGAGTTGCTAAATAAGGTTAATTTAAACCAGAGGTTCCCAAACTTTTTTCTTGTAGATCAGTTTCAAAATTTTACTGGTCAAGATGGAAGGGGTCCACGGTGGACCCCCTGCTGGTACATTTCTACCATTTTCCCAAAACTCGACGCGCGTTGTACTGAATATTGTATGTGAGATGTGGTCTGTCACAACGGAGCAGTACTGGATCTACGACTTTTTCAAACGGGGGCAAAATGGACGGGTATTCAAGATTATATTTGGTACGATGGAGGGGGCGTAATAGGACATGAGACCCCCCCCCCTTGCCTAGCTGGGCGTTTTAAGATCTCATGCATAACCGGTACACCAACGTGTGCTGTACGCCACGACGGGATTATATTTCAACGCCCATCCCGATTCACTCTTTGGAACGGAGCTATTATCTTTTTGTCAAGAATTTGAATACACATGTGCAGACATCGAAATTTTACCTGTGGATTCTTACACATATATCAGTGACGCACACAGTACAACTAGGTGGTTAGACCATTGTCTAGTTACAAAAAATATTTTGAAGCAAATTGTCGGTATGAAAATACACTACGATATAGATTGGACAGATCACCGCCCTCTCGAGCTAATCTTACAAACGGGAGGGATAGCTAAAACGGAAGTATTTAATTCTGTATTGAGAGATCCAGCGTTATGGAATCCGAATAATATACGGGATATCGGACAATATAACTCATGCTCGCAAAGCTGTCTCGTCAAAATCAGGTCAAAAAATACATTTCCTGAGGACGGTGGCACCCCTGTACGCAACAAAATAAAATACCTCTATGGGAGTATAGTAGAAGCCCTACGAAGCAGTGCCATATCTGTATTTACCAAGTGTATATCCCAAAAACATAAGCAAGTATGTGGGTGGAATGAATTTGTAGCGGACAAATACGACGAATCTAGGCAAGCGATGCACACATGGCTAATTAACGGGAGACCGCGCTAGGGTCCTGTTGCAGAGGATAGAAGAGCAAAGCGTGCTGCCTTTAAAACAGCACTTAAACAATGCCAAAAGAACTCGACTCAACTTCAGATGGATAAAATAGCAGGAGATTTAGATAATCGGGACTTCAAAAAATTTTGGAACAAGTCTAATAAACTGTTAAACTTGCGCTGTAAAATCTCGTGCAACATAAACGGAGAGACGAATCCGGAAGTAATTGCAAACATTTTTAAAGAACACTTCGCAACTACCACGCCGACTATCGATTCAAACGAAACGCATTTGACCGCTTATGATGATATCGGTCCCATCGTCACAACTAACATGATAACATCGGCTATTAGTAACATGAAATCTGGAACGTCTGCGGGGCATGACGGTTTAAGCATCGAACACGTCAAACATGCAGGGGCAGCGATTATCGAACTATTGGCAACACTGTTCACTGATATTATAAAGAGTGGCTATCTACCTAAAGACATGACAAAAACAATTATCATACCGATAATAAAATCGAAACTGACAGATATAACTCTACAGGAAAACTACAGACCAATATCCATCGCCACGGCCATCGCTAGAATATTTGAACGAGTACTCTTGGACCAAGTCGGATCTCACATGAAAACTGAAGACAATCAGATGGGTTTCAAGAGAGAGTGCTCTACGGACTCGGCTATATATTGCGTAAAACGGACGTTGGAATACTACAGGAAGAAGAAAACAACTACTTATGCATGCTTTCTGGACCTTAGTAAGGCTTTCGACCGTGTTTCCCACCCCTTATTATGGAAAAAACTAAAGGAAAGAGGTATACCATGGAAAGTAGTAAAAATTCTCGAAACTTGGCATCGTCAACAGGAAAACCTTGTAAAGTGGAAAGATGGATTTTCAGAACCTTATTACCTGAAAAGCGGGGTTAGACAGGGAGGATGTATGTCCCCAGTACTGTTTAACATATACATGGATGAACTAACCCACAGGTTAAATAATGCTGGAGTGGGCTGCCACATAGGAGGAGAATGTGTCAACAATATGAGCTACGCAGACGATATGGTTTTGATGGCACCGTCAATAAGGGGATTACGAATCCTCCTGAAGATATGTGAAGAATTCGCACACGAAACCAACATGATTTACAATGCGAAAAAGACAGCACTGTTGGTCATAAAACACGGAGAAGGCCCAAAAAATATTCCACCCGTCTTTCTGAACGGTGAGCTTCTGAAAATAATAGAATCTACAAAGTATCTAGGACATGTCATCAATAACAAATTAACGGATGATGAAGACATCGACAGGCAGAGGAGAGTACTTAGCATAAAATGCAATATGCTCAGCAGAAGATTTCGGCTCTGCAGCCCACGGGTAAAAAGGACGCTCTTCCTAGCCTTTTGTACCACCCTGTACACGTGCGAGCTCTGGGCAAATTTCAAAAAAAGGACCATGGAAAGGCTTCGGGTGCAATATAATAATGCATACCGTCTAATGTTCGGACTTCCCAGGTACTGTAGTGCCTCTTCAATGTTCACAGAAGGGAGAGTTCCAGGATTCGAAGCTCTATTGAGAACAAGGATTGCAGGACTGAGGGGAAGGATGAACCACTCCAGTAATATCCTCATCATGGAAGCCCGTCTGATTCCAGGATCGAGCATAGATGAATATTGGAGAAAAACACTGGCTCCTACAATCTGAGATCCGATGGAACAACAAGAACCTGATTTAAAGACTTAACTATATTTTTTTGTGAATAGTGTATCTAAATGATGCTTCTCTTTTTTAATTTTGTTAATTTTTATCTTTTTATTTATTCATATGTAATTAATATTCATATATAATAACATATGTAATTATACCCTATATGGGATGTGTGGGATTGCACTCCCCTCCCCACATCCTGGAATAAAGACCTTATTATTATTATTATTATTATTATTATTATTTGCCACAATGAAATAAAATAAAAATATTAATTAATATGTGATCTGTCATTTCAGTTGCTGCAGAGTTCCCCGCAGGAGAATACCAATTTCATTTCTCCGTGGTAATACCTCCGGAGGCTTCAACTTCCTTCGAAGGGCCAAGCGGAAAAGTATCATACTCGGCCACAGTTACACTGAAGAGTCCGACATTTTTCGATCAGATTTACAAAGAAACTTTAAAGGTTCTACAAATATGTGACCTCAATCTGTATCCACACCTCAAGGTATGACTACAATACACTTGTGTTTAATGTTTAATTGAACTCTAAACAGGCCATCCAGCGAATGTGGAATATTATATAATACATACAAGGTTTCTATTTTCTGTAGAAGTAAGCCAGCAGGAAGAAAAACTGTGGGATGCCTAAACCTACGACAAGCCACGAATATACCAACTACAAAAAGAACCCTCATTAAAACCCCACATTCTGAATTTCTACCGACTTATATATGAAAATTTAACATACTTTCTTTCAACACTTACAGCCTTACTAAAAAACCTCGTGAAAATTTTATTCAATTGATAAATGACCGCGGATACGAAAACATTACTAATTAAAAAATTACAAAAATTTTTCACGGAAAGATATGTACACTGCTTACACAGCCAGAGGGGGTAGCTTTGTTGTATACGTTTGTTGTGCTAATGATTTCTAAACGAATTTTGGAATTTTTCCAACGTACTTTAAATGTCTTAGAAACTAGATAAAGTTATCTTTTAGACCATGGGTCGGCAACCTACGGCCCGCGGGCCGCATGCGGCACGCGGACCCGTGATTTAGACTGTTGTATTTGAAATAAACTTTAGCGTTTTAAACTGCAGGATTTTAAGCTTTCAACATGAAAAAAGTTAAAAAGTTACCTTTAACATATTCTATCAAAACGACGAAAAATTTTGGAAAATTCAAAATTTAAAAAACACCGTCCTTTTCTATAATGATTTTTTAATTTTGATCACTTCACTTTTTTATCGTGGGTACAATTAAAAATTATAAAAAAATTAACAATTGTTTCAAGAGAGTAACTGAAAAAAATTGACATTTTGAATTCATTTTTGAACAACGTAAACGTTGATGAACTCGATTTTGGTATTTACATTACATTACACAAACCTTTAATATAATTAAATAATATTATTTTTACGGCAGTCTCATTAACTTTAGAGGAAAAAACATAAGTTATTTATCCGAAATAACTTATGTTTTTAGGTTAACAAAATTAAAATAACAACAGAGACATTGTGAGAACACTGAAACTGTCAAAAATAATGAAAATTATAGAAATTATGTTCAATCATACGAACATAATGGTGCATTGATCATTCCAACGGAAATTCTGTTCAAAAACATTTAATTCTGCGAGTAAAATTCAACGTGTTTAAAAATGAAATTTTCCCGCAAAACTATAAAACAAGATGGCCACGTTGCCTGCGCAGATCTAGGGAAATCCAATGCAACCAAAATAATAATAATAAAAACGTGATATTGTTATTAGTAATGATGTAAAAATGCCGTTCATCGGGCGAGCAACAGATATGCCATTTAACGATCACTAAAGCGTTTTGAAAGACGGTTTAAGTTTATAATCTCATAAAAATACATATGTATAAACCAAATATAATAGGCAGTCCGTCTAGGTTCTCCTACAGCTGTAGATCTGTACCTTAAAGGAAAAACCACGTAAGTTCATAGCAATTGCTTGGACTTACGTTGTTTATCATTTGAGGTACAGTTATAATAAATTGTAAACATACCGGCCTCCATGACATTTTTGTTATTTTGTATGGTGTGGTGGGTATGTCCGATTTTGAAACAAAGATGATAAGCTTTAAGTTTCAAAACTTTGATCAGTAAATTCTTGTATTTATTGTCGTGTAAGAGAATCAAAAATACCATCTTAATCAACCAATACACTTAGCCAATGATACTCAGCACCACATAATATTATGTCAATTTTTTAAGATAATGGATATTTATTAGCCTAGTCGAAAAAGTTAATGCATATTTGAAATTCAATGCACGCTCCGAGAATTATACCTCTGAGTTCTGTTATTAAACGTGTTATACGTTGATATGAAAAAATGCAGTGTTTCTTTAAACGCTATTTACCAGCACAGATGTCAAGAGATTTTTGCTCTGTTTGAAATAAGTCATGCCTTATAAAATATTTTCGCCTACACGTGTTAATTACAATAGTTTTAAACTGGCAGTTAAAAACCCGCTCAGGGTTTTCTGCTGGGCCCTGCGGGCAGCTTTTGGTTCGGCTTCGCCCAGTTAGTATTGGTGACCATTTTATAAAATCCAATAAAAACTGGTTCTAAAATTAGCCCGTCCCTCGGATCCACTGTCATCCAGTGATGGCTAGTCACCGAGACAAAAGAGCCGGGCCAGGAAATGACGTCATATGTAATATATAGCCGCTTGATACAACTAAATATTACCGTCAATCTTTCCATATCCGGAGAGATACTACAAATTCACAAGTTCGTAGTACTTATACCTCGTCCCTATGCGATCTGCTGACCGAAGTGGCGACATCCTTGAATTCGCAAATAACAATGGCAGTTTGTTTAAAATTTCACTTACACAGATGTTATTTGTGTCATGGTGGGTACGCCGTGGCGTCAAATATGCGTTCGAAGCTGGGTTACGAAATTCTACCACGCAAAGGCTACCCTATTAATATTGTTCGATATTAGCGTACTCCCTCTATCATTCGCATTTACATATCTCTCTTTCAAACTAAATTCCGGAATCTTCTACTTTTTGAACGCGTATAACGAAGCCAACGCGATTAATAAAATCCATATCAACAAAATTGTTTTCTTTCTTTTAAGGAGCCATTAGAAGTGCAGCAATCTGAAGACTTCCACACATTCTTTATAAACGTTGGGAAAATGCATGTTCGAGCACATGTCATGCAAACAGGATTCGTCCCAGGACAAACCTTGTCTTTAAGATGCAAAATTCACAATGAAAGCTCAGTGCCTAATCCGAAGACAAAGTTTTTTTTGAAACAGGTTAGAAAAAAACATTGTCATTTCAATTTCTTTGGAATTTTGCATGACCTTTATACGTTATTCAAATTAATTATAATTATTCCTCCTTACTTATTGGCGTATTTTAATGAAGTTGTATTTTTTTTCACAGCATGTAATCTACAAAACAAGCTTGGTCTTGGATGGGACATTCAGAGAATTCCCCGACAAAACCGAGAGCTACAAAGAATTTTCAAAAATGAAAGTCGCTGGAGTCAGTAAAGGAGTAGAACAAGATTATGACGTTGAAGTACTCATACCCCATGATCTGCCTCCATCTTCGGACCCTCTTGTTCCTACCGTATTGTCAATTCAGTACTTTGTAGTGGTAAGTAATGACAAAAATATTTCACACAGGGCATATTTGCACCATGTTTCAGAGAGGGAGATTTTCTCAGAATTTTGCTTTCAAGATTTTTAAAAATTATATCCACACAGCTGAGGGAAATAGTTTTTCTCAGGGTCTATTTCATCTTTAGGGATGCTGTGGGAAGGGTTTATTTAAATAAAGGAAGGAGAAGTCGTTCTGGGAAGAAAAAAGGTACGAGGGATTAGTAGAATCTAGGGGCCAGTGTATCCAGAAGTGACGGACGTATAAATCCATCCCTCCAAGACCTGGACAACAAAGTCGCCAAACATAGCAAACTACTTGGGGTATAACCTATGGCAGAAGTGTTGGTTGTCCCAAAGAGTCCCAGCTGCTCCCGTCTGGAGCCAGTGAGACTATGGCATCCACAATTGGGGGATGTAGTGAGGAGGGGAAGGAGATGGGGAATTGGAAGGTGAGGAAGTGCCTGGCTGTTCAGATCTGGTCACTAAACATGGCTAAAGCTGTTTCAAGCAACGATTCAATTCTGAATGGTGGTCCTACACCAGGCCAATACTGAGGGTATCTTCCACTCTGGAACGTGCAGCAAACATTCAATATATTATTTTTAATAAATTAATTGTGAAATAACACAAATAAATCAAATAAAATTTATTTGCCCACGCTGGTATTCGATCCCGCAACCTTCGGATTGCGAGTCAAGAGCTTTTCCTGTAGACCACCTTCATCTTCAGCATTACTTCTAGCTTATTCAAATTTCCTTCATTGGCCAAGTATGTATTGTTGTTCATTGCACAGGCTTCGTTAATAGACTGATTGTACCATCATTTATACACGTTATTGGGTACACACTGTCGGATAGGGACATGTATTTGTATAACACGTCGGGTGAAGGTTTGCGGGGGATATGTCAGAAGAAAACACATATAGTTGTTTCAACAGAGTATATTTGGCGATATTATATTATGTTTTAATTACTTGCAGGTGAAAGTGTGTGTGACAGGGGGACATATAGATATGCAAGTTTCAGTCCCTATCTATATTGGTACAGTACCATTGCAGATGCAGGATGCATATTCAATGCCAAATAATAATTACGCACAGTTTGGAAACGAAAAAAGTTCAGATGATTACCAAATGGTGAGCTCTTTGATGACCAAGAAAGAATAAAAATATTATCTCAATAAACAAATGTATTTTAAAACATTGATGAAAATTGTGAAAAAAAAAACTGCTTTTTCATTCAGGATGCAATAACGATTTTAATACAATATTTTAATGTTTGCAAGCATTTTGTTTGTTTACTGAAATTTTACTTATTTTTTCACTTTGACACGTGTTAATGAAATAAAAGACAATAATTTGTATGAGAAAAAATAATTTTTATTTTTTTGATATTACTGCTATAAAACAAACAAAAACTATAAAAAAAGAACATGTTAACTATTTCTTGGACCAAAAATTTGTCAATAATCACACTTACGTTATAAAGGATGGACCTCATTAATTGAGTATTTAAATTTTACTTGCGTTTATAATCACAAGGAGGAGGGAGGAGAGAGGGGGAGGGGAGATAGGGGAGGGGAGGGCAGGGGAGAGTGGGGAGGGGAAGGGGAGGGGAGGGGGTATAATTGATAAGAGCAAGCGCTACAGTAATTTCCCACTTATACCAAGGCGCGGGTAAAAACTAGAATAATATAAAACAAATAACTTAAATTTTTTATTAACTAATTCCACTTTTTAAATTTATCTTGATAACAATATGGGTAAGGTATATAAATATTTTTCTACTAATAAAATAATGTTTTCATTAATACACATTTTGCAATATTCCTGAAAATACAAAAAAAAATTATTAAATCGTCTGAATGTTTGTTAATTTTTTTATGTGAATACCGCACCATCGTCCCAACTGCTCTCAACCTCGCCAGTGAGACCACGGCATCCCAATTGGGATATGTTGTGAGGCTAAAGATAGTGCGGAAAGGAAAGAGAAGTACCTGGCTATTCAGATGTAGCCAACAAACACGGCTAATGCTATCTCAAGCAACGTTTAAATTCTAAATGTTCGTCTTACATCAGGCGGCGAAGTCCAGCGGTAAGGCTCTTGACTCGCATCCCGAAGGACGTGGGATCGAATCCCGGCGTGGCAAATACATTTTATTTGATTAATTTGTGTTATGTAACAATTTATTCATTTAAAATACTATGTAGTATATTTGCGGCACGTTCCAGAGTGGAAGGTACTCTCAGTATCGCCCTGGTGTAAGACCACCATTCGGAATTTAAAAGTTGCTTTAAATGGCTTTAGCCGTGTTTGGTGACCAGATCTGAATAGCTAGGTACTTCCCGCCTTCCTCTTCCCCATCTCCTTTCCCTCCCCACTACCTTCAGCCTCACAACATACCCCAATTGGGGATTCCGTAGTCTCACTGGCTCCAGACGGGAGCAGTTGGAACTCTTGTGCGATATTCATATAAAAAAGGGCGATATTGAGAGTATTTTCCAATCTCGAACGTGCCGCAAATATATCTTTTATTATTTTTTAATGATGAAATCGTGAAACAATATGTCAATCGATTGAAATGGTTTTGAGCCCGCCACCTCCAAATCGCTAGTTGAGAGCTTTTCCCTAGACCACAGAGACCATAATTGTTGAACATAGTTATATTTAGACCACCAGCAGAAGAGCTCGGGTTTCTCTTTTGTGAGAACGAGGTCGTTCTTCCGCGAGATGTCCTGTCAGATTTGTGTGATTTTCTACAGCTGAATGAATAAATAATCATGCATACTACTTGTAGGAATTCGTGTTTAAACCAACCCAAACTAAAATACGTGACAGCTCACAGAAGAAATTTTGACATCGGCCGATAGAAAAAGCAAATAACAGCCGTAGAAAATCACACAAATCTGACAGGAGATCCCGCGGGAGAACGATCTCGTTCTCACAAAAGATAGAGAATAGCACTTCAGGTCAATAGTTCAATTCTATATAGATAGTGTAGGTAGAAATGGTAGTATAGGTAGAAATGTAGGTCGGTTGAATAACACTAAAGCAAACACCCCATTTGTCAGGAGCGGAATCTCCGATAGTTTAAAGCCATTTCCGGTACAAATGGTGGACCGGATATGGGAAAACTAATCCGAAAGCGACAGTCAGATGAAATACGGCGAAACCCGGAAGTTTCATTATTCGCGCTTGAATTTACAGAAAACCGGAAGGGATTTGGGTTATATATTGATATAAACTATTTATATGAAAATCTTGTAATCTATATACATAAAAATTAAAAGGTGTTTGGGGATTAATGAGATGTCCATGCGTTGCTAAACCATTCATCCGATTGCGATGAAACTTTGGAGATTTGATGTGTGCATGCCCGCGATGGTTTCTATATATACTGGTGAGCTCTGGCATGATGAAATTTGTATAAAAAAATTGCAATAGGTAGCACGCGAGCTGTTTCAAAACTGAATGTCCCGGGACTGAATGTATGGAATACGGAAGGGGAACTAGGAAGGGGAACTAGAGAGGGGAACTAGGGAGGGGGACGGGGGAAGCGGGAGAGGGGAGTGGGTAGAGGGAAGGGGAGAAGGCGGAGTGGGAACGCGGGAGGGGAAGGGGAAGCGGGATAGGAAGGGAAGGCGGGAATTTATTTACAATTGACGAAAACAAGTCAATCTGCCGAGACTCCGCTCGATCGGATTTCAGCAAGTAAGTCAAAATTCCTCGAAAGATTAAAGACGCACATTGTATTTATAAAACATGTTAGCGAAAAACCTACACAATTAAATTAAACAACACACAACTGACAACGAGACATAACCAGCTGGGTTAGGTGTCTACTTTACTAACTGATGATTAGGTACTAGAACACACAACAGGGGTTCAGCCAAGCTCCGAACCATTTTATACAATACTATATACATTGAGTTTTATTCCGAAGAGGACAGTATTAGCGGGTTACTGATTTCAACAATATGTATGTACTAGGGTCACTCAAAAAGTAATGGTTCTTATTATTTTTCTCCTTTAATTGTCAAGCAATAAATAATGCAATTACGTGGGTTGAAAACCACACCATTGACGATTAATTTGTTACTTTTCAATATAATCTCCGTCTTTTCCACAGCTTTGGCCGAACTTTTAACATGGGCATGTATCACTGTATTGTAAAAAACACTGTCACATCCAGAACACCATCGCCATAACTTTCCCAGCCGATCACACAGTTTCAAATTGTTTTGTCCTTGGTGAGTTTATGTGATGCCATTCCATTGATTGCCTCTTCAAAAAAATAAACCCATATTTCGTCTCCGGTCACAACTTTTTCCAGAAACTAAGCACTGCAGGTGTTGTGAGGCTATTATTTTTCTTATTTGTTTATTCTGGCCGGTTAACTTTCTTGGTCACCTTGCACAAACTTTTGTTGAATAATCAGCTGTCGAATAATCGTCATCACACTGCCTTTACTGAGGGAGAGAATGCGACGTCTGTAGTTATTTGGGGTCACTACGAATCAACTCGCTTAATGTTGCGTGCAGTCACTGCGATCAACGGCCCACCACTGCGTTTTTCGTCAGCCAGCGGTGTTTGTCCTTCAGCTTCGTTACAGCGACGAACCCATCGTCTAGAAGTGCTAACATCCACTGTTGCATCACGGGACTCATTTTTCAGTCTTTCATGAATGCGAATGGGCGTTTCACAATCTACAGCCAAGAATCAATCACAGAACGCTGTCTAATACGAACATCAATGTCGGCCATTTTGCAAGCGACTGCAGTGCTGCCACCGTTGACGCAAAAAGCTACTACTACAGCAGATTGTAAGGAATAGCACCAAATTCATAATTTTCACTTCACTAACTTTATTTAAACATAACAGGAGGCATTAATTTTTGACTGACCCTCGTATATTGTCAAACAAACGAAAGTGAAATTCATTATAAATAAAATCATTATAAAATAAATAAATAAAATCAACATTTTATTACAAAATACATGTCTGGCTTTTTCATCAGCAATTGGTTCCTTAGAACTCCTTAGAAGTAATCTTAATAATCTGCCTAGCTAGGAACTAATATCGACCTGCAAGACAATAACATTTGTACACATTTTTAATATTTACAGTTATCTTGAAATATTATTATTATGTTATTTTTGCTATTTAATTGTATTTAATGTAATATAATAAATAAAAAAAAATAGAAGTGTTTGAACTAGCCTACCTCTGATAGAAGAGGACACCAAAATAAGGAGTAACGTGTTTTTTTTTAAATGTTGGCTTATTAATTGTCTTCTTTGTACATTTACCAAACAAAGTATTTTGGTATTAACTTGTAACTTCCTGGATTTTATTTTTCTAGATTGCGACAATTGAAGAAATAAAAACAAATAAAATGTAAACGTTAAATACGGTAGAGTCTTAAAAGTGCACTCTCTTACAAATAAGTAACATGAACGTCTCGGCTGCAGTTGAACACAGTCTGGCAAGGAAGTTAACGGTCGTATAAATACACCCTAGACGTACCTACACTTTCACGTTGATACAAGTAACGTAACAAAGCCAGTAAAAAGGGCTTAGGACACAATCAAGAGAACATATTATACTTTACTGAGAATACGTTGCGATTGTCATTCTAGTCGGAATCCTGTACACGTACACTGAATGTAAAAAGAAGGATTCTACGGTAGTGGATCTCCTGATAGTTGGCCACCCGGCATACTTGTACACAATATGCAGTCGGATTAGGAAAACTACTGTATTCCTTTTTACACAACATATAACTTTTGATGACCCAGATGCAATGATAGCCATGTTCGATGGCGTCATAAGAAGTAAGCTGGAGTATGCTAGTGGTGTGTGGACTCCGCACCAGACTAAATATATTAATATGCTGGAACAAATCCAGAAAAAAATCCTTAGGTACGTCTATATGCGAATGTACGGAACTTATCCGAGGTTCATGCACCATATGGAGTTACTTGAGGCAACAAATAGATTTAGTTTGGAAACTAGACGTTATGCAAATCTTGCAATTCTTAGTTTTAACATAATCCATAACTATATTGACAGCCCATTCCTCTTGGAATGCTACGGTTTATACGTGCCTGCAGATGTTCTAGCACAGCATAGCATAACAAGAGGAATGGTACTGTTGAACGAAATATCAAAAACACTAGATGTATACAACTCTTCTTTAGATAGCCTTAAGATTTTTTTGTATAATGATCATATTCTTAGGTGTTAAGATAGTCAAAATGAGAAAATTGTACGGTAATTGGATTATTTTAATTATTATAATTAAAAAAAAAAAAAAAAACTTTGTGTCCCCGAAGGAGTGGGCAGAGAGGATGCACCGCCGAAAAACAAAAATATGAAACATTTTTCATTCAAATGCATCAAATTCAAATTTGGGAGGCGGGTATGGGTACCGCCGCCCCGGGAACCATTTATTGGATAACCAACACCTCAACCTCGAGAGGTCCGCTACGATTGTTGACTTAGCAGGGGTGCCCGGGTCACGGGATGAGGTTTGTCCGGGTATTGGCGGCGGATGCGCCTGACCACCAGCTTCATGGCGGGCCGGATGGGGAAAGAATGATTGAGGGAGTCCTTTTGACTTTTCCAGCCGTACTCTCTCGGAACATCGTCTCGTCTTGCACCGCAATGGGAGGGTTGGATTCATACGTCTGACCCTTCTGGACACGACGAATTTATTTACAGTGGCGATTTTTTGTACTTATGCTCTGGTTTATACAGTAAATAGATAAGTAGTTTTTTTCCTTTTTTACATTACTTCCACATAGGAAGCCCTGAGGAAATTTTTTCCCTCAGGGCGTATGTATCTTTGGGGATGCTGTGTAGAGGCTCTTTTTAAGGAAAAGAAAGAGAGGAAGTTCTGGGAAGGACAAGGTATGAAGGGTGGGTAGGAATCTGGGGTTCAGTGTGTTCAGGTCGTACATCGCCAAAACCTAGACAACTTCGCTCCAAGAACCCGTGCTAAGCACACCCCTGCTAAGTCACCAAACGTAGCAAACCACTTGGATAATAAAAATATTGGGGTGAACTATGGCAGAGGTGTTGGTTATCCAATAAATGGTTCCCGGGGCGGCGGTACCCATACCCGTCTTCCAAATTAAATGAAAAAGAAAAAGAAAATGACTAAGAAAAAATGTCACAAATAATCTTAGCCATAATAATAACGTTGTAATTTTTTAGTATTTTTATTTTAAGTTATTTCTTGAATGCGTTCATACATTTCTAAAGTAAAATATATTTTTTATCATTTTTTTTTTATAAAGTAATAAACAAAGTTTATATTTATTCTATTCAAACGAAACTATATAAAATGCTTTAATTTATTAAAGCCATATTTTTTACCTTTCATTATGTTAACCGATTGGTAGTGAAGATTAATATAAATACAGCAAGGGGTATTTCCACAAACCAGGTATACCGCTAAAAACATGTGGAAGATTTAAAGATTACTTTTCTGAACATGAGTATTGCATAAAAAATGTTTAATTTTAATATTTTCATTCATAATTATTGATTTCAAAATACGCGTAAACGGAACGAAACGTAAACGGCCCATGACTGCTTGTACGACGTCACTAGAGTCGCCGTTCCGAGGTTTATCACCGTGTTACTATCAAAAATCTAAACATTCTCGACTTTTTTTTTTTTTTTTAATCTTTATTTTTTCCCATTATTATAAACATTTCAAAATACACATATAAGAAACAAATAAATCAAAAGTAGGAATAATTAAATCTACGTAAAGTAAAAAGTAGGTAATGGGAACCCACAAAGGCACTGCCTGTGCGTGGGTAATATAAACAAAAATGCATACATCAGTAAGTACAATTAACAATAGTTATAAGTTATATGAGTTAGAATTAAAATGAAAAGTGATGCATTAAGGTTAACATAGAATTTATAGCAAAAGTATTTTAACATCTGCACCATAAAGCCATAATTTTAATTCTTTGTTTGTGGTTATGGACGGTTTTATTTCATATTTAAGATGATTGTGTTATGTTTCTACAGTTTTATATAATATTGTCCAGTTGTAATGACTGACAGTAGTATTTTTAACGGCGTAATCCGACAAATTGTCTAAAATAGACGCTACAATGAGTAACAGTAATTTTCTAAGCCCTATCGGGATTCTAAGGCGATATGGTAATGAAAACATTTTGTTTACACAAACTCTCATATTATATACGTTATATACTGGTTTCAATATTTTAACAAAATAGAGTTAATTCCGGCCCTTCTAAAATTAAATTGGAACCAAACAGCAAGTGTCAGTTCGTCACATAACTTCCCTGTCATAAAATGACGTTTAAAACTTTGGCCATTCTACAAGTAAATTTCCTTATTTTAAGTGAATACCGCACAAAAGTCCCAAATGCTCCCAAACATCTGGAGCCAGTGAGACTATGGCATCCCATTTGGGATATTTTGTGAGGTTGAAGGTGGTGGGGAGGAAAGAAGATGCGATAGAGGAAGGTGGTGAAGTACCTGGCTATTCAGATCTGGTCACTAACCACGGCTAAAGCCTTTGAAGCAACGTTTCAATTCTGAAAGGTGGTCTTACACCAGGGCGATACTGAAAGTATCGTCCACTCTGGAATGTGCCGCAAATATACTACATATTATTTTAAACGAATAAATCGTGAAATGCAAAACAACTTATTCAAAGACCGGTCAGTGGTTGATTTGGCATCGCGTTTGGGTTCTCCATCACGACACAAGCAACATTATCCTGTTTCCTATGTTGTGGTAGTAGGAGATTTTCACATATTGTCAGATCATTCGTAACTCACGAATGTATGTCTTGATTTAAAATAAATAAAAAAATATATTTTTAAAACGTTTATTATAAAATTTATATTGTGTATTATATACATATTAACGCCGGGATTGCTAGTCGAGAGCCTTACCCCTCGGCCACGGAGGCAGTCATTATTGTGTAGATATCTATCTTACGACTGTATATAAAGGTGTTTCCACGTTTAAATTATGAATTTAAATAGTCAATAACGAAAGGTTTTTATTTTGTAGTTTAAAATTTAACTCCATCGAAGCCTCCTTCTTCTTCTTCTTACTGTACTAAGGGCCAATATATACTGCAGATAGTACACAACTGCTGACCCTGTACAAATCGCAAGTCCACCTTTTGAATTTGGCAGCCACCTTTGGTCTAGAGTCCCTTGAAAATTCAGAAAGCACAAACGGGCGGTCCGCTTGATAGATTTCCCTCTCTAACGCGCGCAGGTTTCAGATGGGAATGGTGTCCTTGTTCTACCGGTATTTCAATAGAAGATGCTCCGAGGACCTAGCGTCATTGAACCCTTCGGCGCTGGTGTCAAACACATTAAACGCACGCCCAACATTTGTACACGGTCGACATTTTTTGTCGCCTTAGAAAGGGTCGTTTAAACATCTTATTTTGGGTTTTTCTTGTAGTATTTGTAAACATGTGTACCAAACTATACATGTTTTGCAAGTGGGAAAATATAGGATAAATATAAAGATATAATTCGAGCAAACTGGAAGTCAATAAATAACACCAAGTAAACTTACGGACTCACTACAGTCACCTACGGGCGGCGATCGCATGATGAGAGGCGCCTGTGACGTCACAGATTGAATGGTGGCAAAAACATCGTTTTGGGGGCATTTTAAAAAGGCGTATTTTAAAACGTTATAGAAAGTTAAGTCGTCGTCATAAAAATAAAATAAAAATTACGTTATCATCGTAATTTTTTTCAATAATAAAAAAAAATTGTGGAAATACCTCATTTCGCCGTTTTGTTAGTAGTGCCGTTAAACGGCACTACTAACAAAAAATATTTCGAAAGAAACTTTTTTTCTAATTTGTGATCCAAAACAGTCAGAAGAATGAGCAAGTAGATAATAATAACATGTATCATTTTAGAAGAAATTGTTCCTTTGAACAATATGTGACCCGGGGCCGGGGGACATTCCTCCAAAAGTTTCCTACTTCCCAACTTTATTTTTGCTCGTGGAGAAATTTCCTTTCGCTTACAACGAAGTTCCAAATGTATTAAAGTCTTCGGAATTTACTATCTACGCCTAAATCAAAATTTAGTATCCACAATTTCTGGCAGTTCGGTCAGCGTGTTTTAAATAAGTTTTGAATGCGGTTGGTTTAATCGTGAGGAAAGCTTTACAGATGTTATTTCTAAGGAGAGGAATTAGTAAATCCGGCAAATTAATTAAAATAAGGAATACATTGTGCAATAAAGCGTGTTCACGCTTTTATTGTTGCATGTTGCTCTTTGGCAAATATTTATTGTGCCCTCCGCCTTAATTGAGTTCAGTTGATCTCATCTCGCCGCGAAGGACCCAAGTTCTAAAAACCGCATCGCTTTATTAAATCCATAATTGCAATATTCGCACCGCAACCACTCGCAAAGTAAAAATATTTCCGCCGCGCCGCCCCACAGTGGTCCCAAATCCCATTCTAGCTAGACAAAAATATTTTTCCACGGAATGTGATGCAAAAGGGTCACAATATGACAAAAAAAAATTATTAAAAAAATTTACATTTATTTCAACCACTGTTACAGAAATTTCAAAGTAAAATAAAATACAAATAAATTGAGTGTAGTACAATGATTCAAATAAGTCATAACAATCTTTTTATTTTAAGTAATTAGTTAAAAATATTATTTGTAACATAATATAAGAACAAAACCGAATGATATTTGTTTATGGTCGAGTCACTATCATCACTTTTGTTAAATGATAATATTCCTATGTGGCACTGTCAAAAGACCTCTGCAGTTTCTTCGTTGGTACTTCCGAAATCGACAATAATTTTAAGTCATCGCTAGATAAGACATTTTTATTTTATTTTTTTTTTTATTTTAAATACATAAACGGCTATACTGCCTTTTATAAATAAACATATAATAGAGTACAAAAGTAAGAAAAATAATATCATTACATAATAGTAGTTTTAAACTTAAAAATAACATACAATTATTTTGTGTATCACAACAAAAAATAACAAGAAATAAAAATGAGAAATATCATCATTTCATTTCAACATGTCCACATTGCGTATATAAAGTTACATTATGGAAAAATAATTTTTGAGTGCATATTTATATTGCGCTAATTTTAAGAAATAAATGTCGCCGATGTTAGCATATTCATTTCCCAAAATGTGTAATCGACTGATTGGTGAGTAATAATGTGATAATGTATGTGTGTTATTATAGTAGAACGGTAGAGTCAGTCTATTGTTAGCGCGACCAGGGCAATGAAATCGTATTAGTTCTATTAAATCAGGGGTATCCAAGACCGAGTGAATTATTTTATATAATATTAATAGATCACAGATTTTTCTGCGATCTGATAAATTTACGAGATTAGTCCAGTTTAATAACAAATTATAGTCAACGGATTCTCTTGGAATACCTAATTTAAAATTAATATACCTAAGGAATCTATGCTGGACTTTTTCAATCGCTTGAATATGGATATTGTAATATGGAGCCCAAATCGTAGAGTTATATTCTAAAATGCTTCTCACTAGCGTTATGTATAAAATGCGAATAGTATCAATGTTACAAAATTGTTTGGTTATTCTAATAATAAATCCTAAAATCTTCATTGCTCTATTAATAATATTAGTTATATGGCTAATAAATGTAAGTTTTGAGTTAAAAATAATACCTAGATCATTTATTATTTCTACTGAGTTTAATATAATTTTGTCAAGATTGTATTCATAAATGATCGGTTTCTTTATTTTATAAAATCTTATTATTTGACATTTACTAATGTTAAGTGCCAGTTTATTGCATATACACCAATTAAACAAGTTGTTTAAATTTTTTTGTAAAATTATGCAATCAGAAATATTTTTTATATAATTTTAAATCATCAGCAAATAACAGGATATCAACATCGGAAAAAACGTCTACAATGTCATTAATAAATAAAATAAACAGTATTGGTCCTAAATGTGAGCCCTGTGGCACACCACTAGTGGCAGAAAAGGCATCCGATATTACGTCATTTAACTTTACAAACAGTTGCCTATTTGTTAAATAACTCTCTACCCATTTAAGAAAATTCCCGGTTATACCCATACTCCTTAATTTATTTATCAATATTTTATGACAAACTTTATCGAACGCCTTGCTGAAGTCAGTATATATCGAATCTACTTGACATTTATCTGCAAAGGCATTCGCTATAAAGTTTTCATATATCAGTAGATTTGTCAGAGTTGATCTATTCTTCATGAAACCGTGTTGAAACCCTGTTATAATCCCATTTAATTTAAAATTAATTTTATCCAAAATAATTTTTTCGAACAATTTTGGAATAGTTGACTGTATACACACAGGTCTATAGTTGCGTATATCGCATTTGTCACCTTTTTTAAATATGGGTGTGATGTAACTATTTTTCCATGCAATTGGAAAATATCCCGATGACAATGACATATTAAAAATTAAATAGAGGGGATACGACAAGGCATGTATACAGTGTTTCAATAGAATTGGGGGTATTTTGTCAGGACCTGAACTTTTTTTTACATCTAATTTGTTAATATGGGTTTTAATTTCATTTATATCTATGTGAATGTTAGAAATTTGTAAATTGATGTTAGATGAAAAAAAAGGAATTTCACTATTATCAATTGTGTTGTCATATACATCTTTAAAAAATGAAGCAAATAAATTAACAATAGTTTCTGCATTATTTCCATTTATGCCGTTATAAGACATGCTAGCAGGTATATCTATTTCATTTCTTTTTAATGACTTTGAGTACTTCCATAAAGTGTTGATGTCGTTATTTGCAATTGAATTTTCCACATTATTTAAGTATTCTTTGTAACAATGTTTAGAAAGATCGTGACATTGGCGGCGAATTGAATTGAATTGAATATAATCTTTAATTGATTTAGAATTTTTGTACTTTTTATGTATTTTCTTCTTCAATAGTCAAGTCAATTAAATCTTTATTGAACCACTGGGGGAAAACATTATTTTTACATTTAATGTAAGGCACACTTTTTTCTATGATATTGTGAATTATTTTATAGAATACGTTGATATTTTCGTTAATATTTTCTTTTTTTAAAAAAGTCCAATCAGTAGCATTTAAGCATTCATTAATATGATTAAAATCAGCTTTATTAAAATTGTGAAGTGATTTTTTGCACTGTAGATTTGGTATTTTATTTAGTGATACGCTAATATTTAATGGAGGATGATAGTTATCTACAGGTAATATTCTTTCACTTGATTTTACTACAGTTACTGAAGTATCACTTGAAAATACCAAGTCCAGTATTTTGTTATTACAATTTTCAATTTTATTTAATTGTGTTAGATTTATAAAATTTGACATGCTTATAACTTCTTTGTTTATAGTTGACAAGCCAGCGTTTTCTATACCTGTCAATTCCATAAAGTTTTGATTCCAAATGATGTTCGGAAGATTAAAATCGCCAGTTATAATTATTTTTACTTTTGGATATTTTAATTGTAAAATTTCAATATCTTCAAAATGCTTTGTATAAATACTAATATCCGATTCAGGCGGAATGTACACATTACATAAGACATTGAGATGTTTTCGATACTGTGGTTATTTCGGATATTACAGCTTCCCGTTTTCCATCTGACCTCAAATTGACTTAAGCAGCATGAAAGAGTTCTTTTAGACTTCGAGAATTCAGAGGACATTTAATTTTTCTTATTTTACTTTTTAACGAGCAAAAACCAAATTATTTTTATCGCAGACCACGTAGTCCATCATCTCACGTAACTATCGGAAGAAAAAAAAACTGTATTAAGCCATTTCTGTTTTTTTTTTTCACATGAATTTTAGAGTATATATTCGACGATTTCCTATGAAATATTAATAGAAATTAAGCGATATTCTTCTTTTCCATTTTCTATGACATATTAATAGAAATGAAGCTATTCTTATTTAGTACATTTTTTTCAAGACCTATAAAATTGTTTTTCTTAACCAAAATTTTTCCGTGGGGATATTCTTTATTTATTTTTAAAATTTTTTATTATTTTTATTTTATTATTATTTTTTATTTATTTTTTATTTCAATTAATTTATTTTTTCCTATTCTATAAACCTATTTAGTTCATTATTTAAAAAAATCTCTTGTATTAAAATATGTATAATTATGATGTCAATATCTGCTGTAATTTGTTTGAAAAAAAATATCTAAATGCATAAACGATTCGACAAAAAATATTAATATTCCCAAATCCAAACTATCTAACAACAAACCTATAAAACCGTGGATTACTCATGGTTTAATAATATCTGTACGACATAAACAAACCCTTTATAAACTAACTACTCAGCAGCCAAATAATAAAAATTTACTAAATCGTTTTAAAGCATATAAAAACAAACTTTCATATATTATAAAAAACAGAAAAGAAAGTTATTATAAACAGAAGCTTGATCAGGCGGAAAATGATAGTAAAAGAGTATGGAAGGTTATAAATGAAATAATTGATAAGAAAAATGCAGGATTAACGAAATCAGTGCTATTTATTACTCATGATAACTCGAAAATATGTTGTAAAGAAAACCCTTCAAAAGCTGCAAATATATTTAACACATTTTTTGCAAACGTAGGGAAAAATCTTGCGAATCACATAAATATCAACCCAATTTCAGACTATAATATTGATGCAGAAAATAAAATAGCAACATTCCAAGTCACAACAGAGGATGAAATAGTATCTATCATAAACGGTATGAAAGGAGGTTCTGCCCCAGGATTTGATGGAATTACAGTTAACGTTTTAAAAATTAAAAATCAAATTTCTAAACCATTAATGCATATAATAAATATAAGTCTCCAAAGCGGAGTGTTTCCATCTATTTACAAACAAACTATCATTACTCCAATATTTAAATCTGGTAATCCAGAAGAAGTAGGCAACTACCGACCTATATCAGTAATTTCGAATATAGCAAACATTTTTGAAAAGATAGTAGAAAAAAAAATAAATCAGTTTATAAAATGTAATAAAATAATTAATGAAAATCAGTTCGGCTTTATGGAATGTAGAAGCACACAGGATGCAATTGCAAAATTAACTAGCCTTGTTAACAATTCATTAGATAAATCACTAAAATGCCTTGGAATTTTCATAGATCTCAAAAAAGCGTTTGACAGCATATCACATGACAAACTTATAAGTAAATTAAGAAACATTGGATTAGATGGAGCAGCTCTAGAATGGATAAAAAGCTACCTTTTCGAACGTCCTCAAGTCGTTAAAATCAACGATGTGCTTAGCCAACAAGATACGAGTAACTTTGGCATACCTCAAGGTACAGTCCTGGGACCGTTACTGTTTATCATCTATGTAAATGACATATTCACACAAAGAATAAACGGAAAAATAATATCTTATGCTGACGACACTGTCATAGTAATTGAAGGTGCTGATTGGAATACTGTGAATAATCTAGCGAATATTGATATTAATACGCTGAAAAACTGGTTCGATAAAAATCTCCTCTCATTAAATACTGAAAAAACAAAATTTATCCCTTTCTCTATCAATAAATGTAAATCAAACCCAGAAATAAAAATTGTAATACATCAGAGTAAATGTGGTGGAACTAATTGTAATCAAACATGTTCTACACTTAATTCAACTTCAAATATGAAATATCTTGGTATTAAATGTCTGCTACCGGGCAGGCAACAGTCGTGTGTAGCTGTACACTAACTGTGCTAACACATTGAGAACAGGGAAAAAAAAAAAAAAAAAAAAAAAACTGGAACGATGGAAGAAGAAGTCGATCCACATGTATTTATTTACAAAGCTAAGAAAGAAATAGGCGAATTGACCGCATTATTAGAGGACAGTCCAACAAGAATCACCAAAGAAACGAAAATTGAAATCTTCAAAAAAATAAGTACAATCATGGAAAATATTTCACATATGGCCATAGACATGGCAACATTAAAAGAAAAAAATACGATGCTTAAAGAAATGCTGAAAATTAAAAATGAAAGAGCAACGTACGCATCAGCATTAAGAAGCAACTATCAACAAGAAACTTTCACGAAAAAAGAAGAGAATGAGGCTGTAAAATACGGAATAATAATATCTTCTAAGGATGTAAACATGGAACACGAAGAACTGAAAAAAAAGTTACAGAATAATGTTAATGTAACTTCTCTAGGTATCGGTGTAAGCGGAATCAAGAAAATATCAAATAATCGTTTGATTGTGACGTGTGACAAGAAAGATGACTCGGAAAAACTTGAAAAAGAAATTAATAAACAAACAAACATCATCAACATAATGGCAGAAGAGGTGAAGAAGAAGAAACCACATATAATATTTAAAGGAGTCGAAAATGATATAATTAATGACAATAATTTATTGGAGAGCATTTTACTACAAAATGAAGATATTAAAAATGTTCACAAAATGGACGCTACTTTACACAAAATGGAGATAAAAAAGGTAATTAAGAGAAAAAACACTGAACTTTCGAACATTATTGTGGAAACGAGCGGAGTCATGAGAAGAATTATTTTGAACAAAAATAGTGTTAATATCGGATACCACAAAGTTAAGGTAGAGGACTGCAGTCCAATTATGCAATGCTACCACTGCCTTAAATTTAACCATTCGAGCCTAAGATGCCTAAATAAAACAAAAGACCCAGCCTGCTCACATTGCGCAGGCAACCATAGATATCAAGAATGCAATAACAAACAAGAACCACCAAAATGCAAAAATTGCATCTTAAACAACGAAAGAAGATCTACAAATAATTCAATTGATCACAGTGCGAACAGTGACAAATGTGAATACAAACAGTTTATGATGACAATTGCTCGTCAAAAAATAGACTACTAAAAATGGAAGATTTTATTACGGAAAACATTGACCAGCTGTATAAAATAAACGAAAATGTTTGTGATACTAGCGACTAGTGCAACGATGTTCTGGACGAGTGTGATCCTCTGTTCAGTATAATGCATATAAATATAAGAAGTGTCAAAAAAAATTTTTGCGAATTTTTAGTGCAATTAGATTTAATTAAAAAAAATTCGGGAGTTATAGTGTTCACCGAGTGTCACTCCAATACCAATACTTTATTCGATATACCGAACTACGGCTGCGTTGCGACAACACTCGGAATCAACAAAAATTCGGGAATATTATTTTTCATTAGAAATACATTCATAGTACGGAATATTGAGGAAGTTGCTTTTGACAAGGTTAACTGTTTACGTGTTGTATTATGTGTAAATAAACTGACAATTAATTTAATTGCAATCTATAGGACACACTTGTCAGACCTTGCTCAGTTTATATGTCAACTAAATGAAATTCTTTGCAAAACACGGGATATGTTTACGTTTTTGGTTGGTGATGTTAATGTGGATATATCTGGAAATCATCGATCTCATCTAAAGGATGAATATATTAATATGCTAACTGAATTGAATTTAAATCATGTATTAACAATTTTACTCGTGACGTCGCCGGTCAGAAACCTTCCTGTATTGACCATATGTGGGTAAATAGTAATAATACTAAGAGATTTCAGTCTATTGTTTATAAAACCGGTATAACAGACCACTATATGTGCTTATTATATTATAATGCAATATCGCGTACTAATCAATTAAAAAATAGAGAATATATTAAACTGGTGTTAAATAAAGATCTTCTTCGGGAAAAAATCTCTAAGGAATCCTGGGCTTGTGTATTAGGCAGCCGGGATATTTTAGAGAGTTCTCGTCTCTTTGAGGAAATTTTAACAAAACATATGGAGGCGAGCACCGTCTCCAAGTTAAAGAAGCTAAGCTCTAAATACCGCCCAACAAAACCGTGGATTAGTCCTGTATTGGTGAAGTCTGTGCGTGAAAAACAACGTTTATTTATTCTTTGTAAAAAAAATCCTTTCAATTATATATTAAAAATACCTTTGTCAAATATCGAAATATGCTTACAAATTTAATAAGGAATACGAAAGAACAATATTATAAAATAAAAATGTCATCAGTAGTGTTGACGCAACTATGTATACATATCTATATACCTTGTTCCATTTCTCTACCCATCCTTTTGTACCACAATTACCTGTCCATACTGACAATATTACCTACCGTACAACAATAAAATCAATATGTCAGTGAATCTGTTATGTGCGGTGCAATGGTTCAGAATAACCTCTCTGTACATTCAAAATCCACTGTTGAAGAAGTTTAAGTGTGTTATGTGCATGCAATGATCACTAGATCTCTTGGCGCATTCAACATCAATTGTTAATGGAGTCTGTTTAAAGAAACTGTGCAACGAACATCATTATTCTCTCAGTTTTATATAACATCGACCAGTTTTTATGGAAGCTTGTGCAGTGAGTGACTTAGTGCTCCCTCAGACCCATAATATTGAGCCGAACATCAATCATAAGGGGTAAGTCAGTTTCCTTCCCCATTCATCTTTTTACCATTCCCCATAGTTGTGTCAAAGTATGCACAAGCATAACATTTTTAATATATTGATACAGTCCACTCCACGTGTCGCATTTGCGATAACAAGTAGAATATGATAAAAAAAAATGTGGTCAACAATTGATGAAATTATTGATAAGAAACGGAAAGCGTCGGAAATACAAAGACTGACAACGGTAATTCTATAGAAGTAAAAGATGAGCCGACTCAATGTGCAAACTTATTTAATAATTTTTTTGCAAATGTTGGAAAAAATTTAGCACAAAAATTAACCCTTTAGCTGCTAGCAAAACCACTGAGGCTTTTGAGAGAAATTCAATAAATACAAATAAAATGCATTTTCTTGGGCCCACATCGGAACCGGAAGTTGTAAATATAATTAGTTCACTGAGAGGTGGCTCAGCGCCGGGTTACGATGGAATAACAGTAGAAACCATAAAAAATCTTAAAGATTTTCTAAAAATACCTATCGTGCATATCATTAATTTAAGCTTTTCAGTTGGAAGATTTCCAGATAATTACAAAAAAACTGTTGTTAGTCCGATTTTTAAATCTGGCAACCCAGAGGAAATGACTAACTACCGGCCTATATCTTTGACATCTAACATTTCTAAAATAATTGAAAAAATTGTGAAAAAGAGACTATTCCTATTTCTAGAAGAAAAAAAAATTCTCCATTCTAACCAATATGGATTTAGACATAATCTAGGAACTCATGATGCAATTGCAAAATTGACTTCTCTAGTTATGGGGAATTTGGATAGACGTCGGAAGTGTCTGGGAATATTTATCGATCTGAAAAAGGCTTTTGATAGTGTGTCGCATTCTAGGCTGATTGCTAAGCTAGAGAAAATTGGACTGGAAGACAAAGCTTCATCTTGGTTCCAGAGTTACTTAAAAAATAGAGAACAATACGTTAAAATAAATAATTCATTAAGTGAACCCTTGTCTTCTGAATATGGAATTCCACAAGGCACAGTAATCGGGCCTGTACTTTTCCTTATATATGTCAATGACATGTTCACTCTCCCTCTTAATGGAAGTGTCATCTCATATGCAGATGACACAGTCATCATAATCGAAGGAATAACATGGACAGAAGTGAATATAGCTGCGAATGCTGACATTGACATATTGAAGGAATGGTTTGATGATAACTTACTTAGTCTTAATGTAGAAAAAACATCATATACACCTTTTTACCTTAATGATCCTGTCACAGATTCCAATATTAGCGTGATAGTGCACAGTCGTTCATGTAAAGGAGGAGAATGTAACGATAATAATTGTAAAATCCTAAAAAAAACCCCAGATGTCAAATATCTAGGGATCACTAAAGAAAGTAACATGAAATTTAAGAAACATCGAAAACTGTGTAAAAAGAATTAGAAAAATTACTTACATTTTTTAACGATTAAGAAATATTCTAAATCTTTCAAATATTAAAATGGTTTACTTTGCTCTTGTGTAGTCAGTTTTGCAGTACGGAATAATCGCATGGGGGGGCATCTACAAGAATAATCTGTATCCGATAGTAACAACACAAAAAATGATCATCAAAGTTATTATTAAAAAACCAAGAATTTTTCCAACCAAAGAACTTTTTGAAAAATTTAAGGTCCTACCGGTTTCAAAACTATTTCAAAGAAATGCTATTTTAAAAGTTTTTAAAGAATCTGAAATGTCCTCAACGCGAAGTATAAGACCTAGAACTTCTGGGAACATATATGTACCTAGATGCAACACGACAGCTGCACAACACCACTACGAATATGTAGGCCCAAAGTTATTTAACGATTTACCGGATACAATAAAAAGTGAGAAAAACTTTTCTAAATTTAAAAAAAAACTTTCATTGTATTTTTACAAAGAAGATTGACTCGCTTTTATCGATGATTTTCAGATATGTTGCTATTATTTTTGTTGATTTTTTGTTGATTTTTGTTGATATTCTGTTTCTTTAATTATATGTTATTTTCTTATTGTACAATATTTTTGTAATATTTCACAGTATTTTTAAAAATTTTATTTTTCCATTTTTGTAACTATGCATATTATTTATTATCTATATATATAATTACATAGACTGTTAGACCCGGTTAGACCCCAGTTAGACCCGAGAATATTTCTCTACTAATTGAGTAACCAAAAAAAGTCTGATATGAAATGTAATATATTATAATTTATTGTAAATATTTACTTTTTTTCTAATAAAAAAAAAAATAAAAAAAATATATATTTATCAGAATTAGAAATATTCTTAGACTAGAAAACCTCAAAAAAGTGTACTATGCAATTGTTCAATCTATATTACAGTACGGTATTATAGGGTGGGGAGGAACTTATGATGTTATTTTAAATCCTCTGAAAATAGTTCAAAGATTGATAATTAAGGTTATCTTGAAAAAACCATCTACATTCTCTACTGAAAGAATCTTTTCAATATTCAAAGTATCTACAACAGACAATATATATAAAAAATATGCAATTCTACAGACTTTTAAAGAAATACAGCTAAAAAAATTACAATTCAATATATCAGCAAGATTTCAAAACAATATCAAAATCCCTAAATTTAATACCAAGCACATCCAAAATACCTATCTGTATCTACGTATAAATTATTTCAACAACCTCCCATTAGAACTAAAAAATATCGAAAATATACATAAATTCCAAATTAAATTGAAAAATCACCTGAAACAACTGTAAGAGTCCATTTCTACCGTTAATATTTCATTTAAATCTTGAAATTTATATATTGTTATATCTCGAGTTTTCTTACATATCTTTTGTTATTAGATGCATTATTATTATTTTCTACTAAATTTTACATATACTTGAGCTTGAATTCCCTCACCAAACACAAGAGCCTTGTCTCTTTATGATGAGGAAATGCTATTGTTATGTTCATTTTACAACTCTGTTTAACATGTAAAAAAAATGTACACTTATTGTAAAAACATACAAATATTAAATAAAAAAAAATAAAAAAATAAAATATAAATATGTACAATTATATGGGACGTGTGGGATTGCACTATCCTCCCCCCATCCTGGAATTAAAAAAAAAAGCTATTTGCATCGGAAAATCATTGATTTCAAATTCCATTACAATCATATCCACCTATATAAGTAATTTTGGAATTAACATCCGTATCAATATGTATCATGATAAAAGATAATAAACAGATTAATAAATGAAATTACGTATTAAGATTAGTAATCAACATTTTAAATATTTTATTCGTTGAGTTTAAACGCGTTTGTTGTAAAATTAACGTGCTTCATTTAAAAATATTAAAAACAAAAGTTTTTGCAAAGCAACACACTATGATGCTTTGCAAATTAGTTTTCGATGGAGCCAATAATGGCATTCTTTATGGTGGAACTATAATTCGGGTCTATGTTTATTTGACATTCCTTTCGGCCATGCACTTAGTGGGTAACTATTAATTTTTTGAAATGAAACTTCTTTAACCGCGTTGTGATTTGAAATTCGGATGGAATGGAAACTCGCAAGCGCTCACTGGCCGCTTTGATTATGATATCCCTTTTCAAGATTGTTTGAGGTATGAAAAGGAAATCACGCATTACGATACCCACGAAGCGTCAATCAAAGCGTCATTGGCCGCTTTGATTATGACATCACCTTTCAAGGCTCCTATTGTTTGAGATTGTTTTCGTGAAGTTTTGCTTCTACGTGTGAACTGCACTCACTTTTTTTTCAATCATTTTCGTTAACTCACTTTTATTTTGTTAGTTATCTCCCTCAAAAAAATCGGGCGAATTTTGTCAGAAGTTAAAAATATTTCCGCTTTGCAATAAAATCCGAATAAATGTAATATTTGTTAACGCATCCAAAATCTAAAAACTGTTTTTAAAGGGTGATAAAATACGGTTTAAAGTCGTATTATTAGAAATAATCAAGTAATTTTTTAAATATACATATTTTTATTGTTTAAAACCTTAAACCCTAAACCTTACTAAAATTTCTGATAATGAAAAAATACACACCTATATTTAATTAGAAATGTGAATTGTAACGTTAAGGCCCCAGTCCCGAACGTCGGGTGCACTGCAGTTAGGTATTTTAACTACTTGTGAACGAAATCAAACACCTGCATATTTCGCCGTCTGCTTGGAGGAAACGCGGGTTGCGTTTGACACGCGTCGTTTGCGTTTTTTGATTAAATAAAAATACAATAATAATAAAAATACACTTGCTTTATAATTAAAATTTATTTACTGAATAATGGATACAGCTTTACAGATTAAAAATCATATAAGAAATGGAATGGATACATACACACAGATACACCCTTTATTGTGGTCTCAGTTTTTTATTCAATCTGTCATAGAATCTAATGGTATTTTGACAATTTCTGGTTTTGATTTGATGATTTTATAATATCACCATAAAACATTGGGTGTGAATAAAGGGAGATCTGAGGATAAAGTTACCACAAATATTTTTAAATATGTGCGATAGAACTGACAAAAGGCTATTTAGTTTTTGAAAGTTCATTTAGATGATTTTTTTCGTACTTATGTAATATATTTCACGATATTAGCTAAAGCATAGAAAAGCACAATAAAGCACATAAAGAAAAAACGGTTTTACAAATAAAGAAGTTGATACAAATTGATATAAAATAAACTAAATGATATCGAAATATACATTTTTTTAAAAATATGTATTCAGCATTATAATTAGCTCGAAAAGTGCCATGACTATTTGTGGTTTAGGAGGCTATTAATTTTGTTTTGTGTTTTGTGTAAAACACTCTATTATTCGTGCGATACGCAAGTTAAAAATAAATTCCTACATACCACTGTTATAATGATTTCACAAAATTATCCGTAAAATAGCGTACGTATTGTGCGAACAAAACAGAGTGATCATTCATAAGACTGTCATTTTGCAAGAACATCATCTTTACTCCAGTCTGTTGATAATACTAAACATCCACAAAAATGATAATTAAAAATGCCAAAACTAATTAATTTTAGTTTTAGATGTTTCGGATTCAATGCATTTATAGAAATTATTCAGCTACATAATTTTCAGAATAACAACAAATTTACAAAAAATGTCATTAATTAAAAGCCTGGTATGACAATCTTAACCGTCCATCCCCTGCCACACTAATCATTACCCCTAATTTATTTATTTATTGATCAACGGGCTTTACATATTAATGGTAATAAATACAATATTTATTGTACTAATGACTACATTCAAAGCGCTTCTCATCATTTTTTCCTCTCTTCCATAGCTTTTAGAACATGTGATGGCCAATCAAACTTCATAATTCCGGTTTTGAACCAAATTGGTAGAGAAATCGAGAAACTCAAGATGGATGCTGAAATTTTGAACTTTGATATTAGATTCCAGTTCAGAGCACCTCCGAACTTCTCAATCCCAATTTTTAACCAAATCGGCCGAGAACTTAGGAAATTCAAGATGGATGCCGAAATTTAAAACTTTCATATTAGATTGAAAAACAGTGTACCTCCAAACTCCTCAATCCCGATTTTGAACCAAATCGGCCGAGAACTTAAGAAATTCAAGATGGATGCCAAATTTATACATTTTGACATTAGATTCTATTCTGCGCGGCGGCACGTCCCGCTCCTGTGTGTAAAGGGTACTATTGACAATAATCTGTATTGTGTTTAATTTGAGATTACGGAAGAAAATAAAAAAAAGTGTCTGTAATAGGCGCTACTACGATTTCAGCAAAGGCATTTTCGAACGTTTTCGTAAAGTTGCAGTATGTATATCATATAGAATTAAAAAGTTTTCGATTAAAAAATTTCATTCACATATAACATTAGACATTTTTTTAACTAGCCTCATATAATTTTTAAATAAATTGTTTGTAGTTTTGCTTGTACTATGATAATACAAAGTGACGTTTAGCGTTATTTGGCAAACTTGGCCCTTAAAGTCACAAGCAAGATTCATGTAAAAATAATAGTTAAAAAATTCAAAAGGTTTCATAATTTTTTTTTTAAATTGCGGTTAGGTTAGTGTGGCGCTCTTATATAAAGCGGCCCGCTAAACTACAAACTTGTGCAGTTCTAGTTAGTCTCGCGACGCGCTAATCAAAACAGTTCAGTGCAATCTCAACGGTCTCGCCTCTCTACAGCGAACCATCGTAACATCGAGTGCCTGGTGCATCAGCTCTCTCCCAGGGCAGCTTCCTTCGTGGACGTCACAAGGACTATCTGCCGGTGGCTCCACTCACCGAGTCACCGCCGCTCATCTCCGCAACGCGCGTCGAGCAGCGGCCTGGAAGACGAGGTCATCCTCCACCGCCACGGTGTCGAGCATCACGCTGGTGACTCCACTCACCGAGTCACCGCCGTTCATCACTCCAGGGCAGCTTCCTACGTGGACATCACCAGGACTATCTGCCGGTGGCTCCACTCACCGAGTCACCGCCGTTTCTCTCCGCAACGCGCGTCGAGCAACGGCTTGGATGATCAGGTCTTCTCCGCAACGAGCGTCGAGCAGCACTCTGGTGACCTGCAGGCCCGTGGCCTGCTCCACCACAGCATCTCCGACCTGCTTCACCCATCATGACCGAGCACCCGCAACGCTTTACTCTACGGCACTTCGACATCTTCATGTTACACCGACCGACCTCAGCTACGTAGCTCATGATACAATAAACGACTGGACTCGCAACCAACTCGGATGCCTTTCATTTCTCCCTCCGTCTCCGTCGACACCCGGAGTCCGTACCCTCATTAGGTTAGGATTCGTAAAGGTGTACATTTTAATTATGCTGTGGTAGACTTTTAGATTTGAATATATAGCGTGTTGTTTTCTCTTTCCATTACCGTTTAGATCACATTTCTCACTGTGATAGTAAGAGAGAAACAACGATTTCTTTGAGGCCTATGTGACAAATGAGCTGGGACAAATACTATCTTTCGTGATTTAACGTACTAGTTATCTCTGTCTGGCACAGTGTTGATATTATTAGCATTCTTCATAATCTAGGTATTTAGCAATCTATCGCCCCTTCAAGATTAACGTAATTGATGTATACGTGAATTAAAACAGTTTTGCAAAATTTACCAGATTTATGAAAATTTTTAATTTTGTTTTAAAATTGAAGCGAACGGTCCTCGTGCTCAATTCAAGTATATTTCAAGTATAACATGATTTTCTCGCAAATTTTTTTAAAAAGTTCGTGAACATCATAACTCAAAATCTACTTGACCGATCCTTTTGAAATTTTGTACACTATTTGTTCACATAAATCAACAGGTAGTGACGAAGAGTTTTTCATTTACTATTTTTTTCTTCCATTTTATAATAACGTGTTTACCGAAAATTTTTGCAAAAATCACATTTTTGACTTCAACATGCTGCAAAAAAAAAGAATAAAAAAAAAACGCTTCGTCACTACCTAGAAAAACATATCACCTTTTCAAAACATTTTGATTTTTTTGTTTAAAATTATTTGTTAACGAGATGATTATGATGTTCACCGCATTTTCGGGGTTCCTCGGGAGATTCGCTCTCACGGACTTATTTATTGATATTTTTTATAAATTTTTTTTAAAGGTATTTCAGATGTTATATTATAACGTGTATATAAAATAAATAAACCGACATTATTCATATCTCCAAAAAAAATCATGAAAACATGCTTTTTTTTAGGCTTTAAAACCCTACCCTCCCCCCTTAAACAAATACACAAAATTGAAAAAATGTTTAAAGTTTAAATAAGTTTTTCAGAACATTATAATACCAACCAGACGCAATGCAACATCATTTAGTACTACATTAACCGGGTATAATAACATTTTTTGTTATAATATTTCTAGTGTTTTTAAAATAAACATTGTATTTCATAGGTTTTTTAATTTTTTTTTATAATACATTTTGGTGTTTATAATTTGTCAGACCGACGTCTAATAAATTTGCTAAATTTCTCAAAAATTGTGGCTTAGATATAATATTTTGGGATCATCGCATAAAAACTTAAAAAAGTAAAGTACCGAAACTAAAAAATAGCGGCATTTGTAAACACCAGTGTGACGAATACAACACTGTTTTTGTTGGACAAACTGGCCGGCCCTTTAATACAAGATAAAAAAAAACACGCGGTCGTTTAAAAATAGTAATACAATATAGTCACAATTTGTCAAACATCTTCTAGATAAATATCACTCACTTAGTGATGAGCCAACTCCTTTACACATACAAAATAAAGGAAGCAAACTCAATCTTTTAGAGAAGTTGGTAATTAACAAAAACTCTAAAAATCCGAAAGCTATTTTGATAAATGAACAAAAAAATATAATTCGCTCACCGCTCTTATATATGTTTAAGCCAATTTCAAATACTTATTTATGCTGGAAAATAAAAACCTTTGAGTCATCTTTTGGGAATAACTCACATAATGACTAGAATAACGACCTTCAGTCAAATTTAAACAATTACATCGTCTGTAAGTGGTATAACTACAGTTTGATAAAGCTTCAAGAAGGCGAAACAGCTGAACATAATTACATATTAGAATTTTTTTTATAAGTAAACTGTTTTTAAAAACTGAATAATAATATTATTGAACATATAAAAGAAATAAAAATTAAAATGAAATTCTACAAATAAAACTTGATAACAATCCTTACTAATCCATACTAATACTAATACTAATAATAATAATAATAATAATAAATAATGAATAATTTAATAATTAATAATTAATAGTATTAATATTAATAATTAATAATATTAATAATTAATAATTTAATAATAATATTATAAATGCGAAACTGCTCGAGTTTGTTTATGACCTTTTCAGGCATTAACCAATAAAAAGACTTTAAAAATTCATTCACCAATAGAAAGCTAAATTATATGCGCAGACTATATGTTGTATATGATGGTAAGCTCTGGCGTTATGAAATTATAAATATTAATATATTTTATTTGTTATACGTTTTCTGTCGCTAACAAAAGCGAGTTTTTGCTAACGTCAGAAAAAAATCGTTTCCATGGAAACCATTGTTATGAAGTGGTGTTAACTCCTATTTAAAGTCATTATTTTTTTAACACTTCAGAACAAGTACCATTGTTGAATTAATTTACTTAAAGTTCTTAATAACACGGGCGGGCAACACAGAGACGACCGGGGGATCTATGGTTTACCGGCTCCGTTCTGGTTAACTCTGGAATTGTTTCACCGGCCGGGCGGCGTTGAAACGTTGGCACAGTTCATAAAACATAATTTTCGTTGAATCCCTGACGGGTGAACGTATTTAAAATTGTTACGAGAGTGTTTCTCAATGATGGGTGGTGTTTCATCCGAATTTATAAAGTTTTAGTCGAGTGTGAGTCCTGTTTAAATTTCCGCCTAAGGTCCGCACGCGCAGTGACGATATTGCACGACTTGCCGCCGTGATTCGTTGCAATCATGCGATGATGTAAATTCCCGCATTCGGCGAAGGAAGTGAAATACTCCAAGGGGCGCTACTCAGGCCTTATTTTCCATGCGGTGCGGTGTATTTAATTAAAAATAAACATCCGAAATGTTTGTAAGCGCATAAATTCCGAACGAATGAACGAAATTGGATAACTATTTTTTTCTTTGAGCTATAGCTTAATGAAATTTAGGTGGCAGGCGAGATGTTTGAAAACTGAATGTAAGGGAATGAATGTATGGAATGCGGGAGGGGGTGGGGGTGGGGAGGAGGGGGGATAATTGATAAGTTCAACCGCTACAGTAATTTCCCGTAATACCATGCGAGCGAAGCCGCGGGGAAAAGCTAGTATATAAATAATTCAATGTATCAAAACAAAACTAGAACGCTTCAACACGGGTTCCTCCTTGGAGGAAATATGGGTTCTCCTAACCATTTTATTTTAAATTTTATTCTATTTTGGTCAGGCGGCGGGAAGTTTAAAATAAATTCTAATTGATGTTCAAGTGTGAAAGTTAACTAACTATTCTGTGAGCGTCTAGCGCTCAAAAAGTAGTTAAGAAACTATTTTACAAGTATATAAAAAGTAGTTAAGAAACTATTTTTTTACCCTTGGATCTAGATATTGCAACAAAAACATTACAAATCAATTATAATCGCCCTTGAGGTGATTTTTCACAAAAACGGCGCTCTATAAATTATCCAATTATTATTATTATTATAATAAAGAGATTCTTGCTGGTGTTGTGGTGAAGTGGGTAGGACTACTGCGGGGTTAAAGGAGACTGAGGCGGGAGTTTAACCCCCCGGACTCGTAGCTTGTTTTTACGATAATATAACATTACCAGACACAGCGGCGTAATTATACCATCCGAGGCGCGTAGCAAATTCATTGGATGCCCCCCCCCATTAAAAATCGTCACATTGTAATTGAATTTTAATCAGCAGGTTCTCTAATACACAAAGCCTTTTCTATTTCGTCTCTGAAGGTGGACTGAAAACTGAGAAATTCCCTGATTCATATATGTCGCTCATCTTCGCAAAGTTCGTCAAAATGGCGTTTCACCTTCCTCTGACGAGTTTTAGAAAATTCAGGGATGGACCATTTTTCTGTTTTACTATTTGCTTCCATTTTTAAATTATTAAATTCATGTCGATATCTTTCCAATTCTTCCAGACAAATTTTCAAACATTTTAAGGCTCCAAAGTCACCGATTAATCATTCAGTCTAAACTGAAGTGCTTAGAGGCTGCATCGATAGTTTGTAGAATTTTGCAATGGAAAACCAATAACATAAAATACGAGTGTGCTTTAGACCACACGACTGAAGTAAAACTTCTATGAGAGGAAGAGAGAAAGAAAATGTGCGCGCGCCCTGTTCTCTCCTGCTCCTACAGTGTGATACAGACAATAGACCTGCACTGTGTCTTAGATATACGAAACGTAACTGCTATGAGAGAAAGAGAGAAAGAAAATGTGTGCTCGCACCTCTCTCTCTTGCGCCTACAGTAATATACGAAACGTAACTCTCTCTCTTTCTATCTTCACTAACTTATCAACTTCCTATCAACTTCCGTTCGCCTCGCCCGACACTTTTCGTAATGCTCTCGTCACGCATTCACCAGCTTACTTCCCAAGTCAAGCGTGCGTAAAGAAGTTTAACTTCAATAATAAAATTGTAGTTCTCGATCTTCTTCTTGAGTGAAAAAATTCATTTCTTTCATCCGATTTGCAATTTAACAGAATTGTTTTCGTTAGCGCTTTTTGGACTTCAACAAACTTAACTTTTAAAAAAAAATTAGCATCATAGCGTCCTGCCCATCTAGTAGGGTTCGATGTTTTTAATGCTTTCGAAGTTGAAGGCTCTCTTTCTTTATCAGATATAAAACTTGATAAGATATTCCATCTTTTATTAATATGCCCCAAAAAATTATAATTTTGTTGAACTGTTTCAAAAAATGTTGCATATCAATAACCTATCTTACTGCATCATTAAGTACAGGGTGACGCAATAGAACGTGCTTATTGCGTCCCTTTTTTTGCGGGGTATATAACACGCGGGCGGGGGGTGTCTAGCAGGCGCGCCTGGCGCAAACGTTCAATGGTGCGCTGAACCGCCAACAAAATTGAACAAACATTTACCTTATTACGGCTCGTTGTATTTCTATGTAATGTGTTTAATTATAAAATTGAACACAATCTTTAAATATAATCACAATTAATTACCTATCTAACAATGTTTTGCGGCCAAATAAACGCAGTGTTCCCGCCCGCCCCCTAATACGGCGGCTAGGAACGAGGAACCGAGGACCGAGGTAGGTACATACCAATCCGCGCGCCAGAACAAAGCGCCCCGTAGCTTGAATGAAGCTCGTAGTAAAAAATCCCAAAACGTCGAAATATGTCATACTAAACGTATCTAAAAAAACAGCTAACCGCGCGCCGCACGGCCACCCGAAGATCTTCGGGATTCTTCGGAAATATTCCGAAACTTTGGTTCTAGCGAAAGTAGGGTTTGAACAACATTAAGCAATAATATTTCTCTTCTAAAACGCAACCATTAGTCAAAGGGTCAGTTATGCGTTCGCACGATATTATCTTGTTCGAGCCCTTGGGATATACCTTTTTGAGATTATTATTTGTTTGTTTGACAGTTGAAAATGACCTTTTGTTTGTGTGCGTTTTTTGTCACCTATTGCGAACTTTATAGGTCGTCAGTAACAGATAGTAAATACCTGCGACCGCTGGCGATCTACTCCGCTAAGTGAAATGTTTCTTGTGTGTTAATTATTGCGTTTTTAATATTATTGGAAGGTGGAGTCTTTTTAAACAGATATCAATCAATTTAAAAGACTAATCTACTTTTCCCACTTATCTTCTAAAAGATGTAATATCAATAGAAGTGGAGATGCATCTAAAAATATTGATACCATAATAATTCTAAAGGTAATAATTTGATAATTTGTAGAGCGCCGATTTAGTTACGTTGCGTTGTACAATTTATTACGAATTCCTAGGCTTTATCTATTTTTATTTTTTACATTACTCGTACAAACAGATAAATATATTTACATTTTTACGCATGTGTATTAGAATTTTTATGATTGGAGAAAATACGACTTTGGACTCGCATGTTAAAAACTATAGACATTTTTTTAAAGCATGTTTTCACGTCACACGATATTTTTACTGTTAGGTACATTTCCGTTAGGTACATGATAATATTTTTAGATAGTAAATAATATAAAATCATGCGTGATGTCTAAATTTTTTTTAAATATATCTTGTACGAGACCTCTAGGCCTGCACAAAAACTGTAAACAATAAGCGCCGGCACACAGAGACGCCCGACTATTGCAATGTCTTGAAAGAGATGTTTTCTCGCCTTGACAGCTGTTGAAAGTTCTCAAGTTGTATTTCTCAAGTTGTATCTCTCGGGTTGTATCTCTCGGGTTGTATCTCTCGGGTTGTATCCCTCGGGTTGTATCTCTCGGGTTGTATCTCTCGGGTTGTATGGCTGTGGATGGCCAGGACTCAGGCGTCAGCATCAGATCAGGCTCGATGCAAGGGGGCCCCGGGCCTTCAGCCCGGAGCAAGATGGCCAGGGCTCAGGCGTCAGCGTTTTGTAGGTGATGTTCCATCGGGTGCTTGAAGGTTTGGAGTTCGACCGGTGACGGCGAGACTGGCGCCTTGAATCGTCCAAGATTGTTCAGTTCAGATTTGTAAAGGTGTCACTCTGATTGCTGCCGGTGATATAGGTACTGTAAAAACGCCGTAATTTTAGCACTCTTTTTGTAGTCGCAGCTAAATTTATTGCACAATGATTGTAAAATAATTTCGGTTTCTTGAGCATGAATCATTTTACGCTGAAAGCAATTTGATTGTGAAATTGATGTTGGTGACGCATCGGTTTGATAAATAATATTGAGGCGGAATATTTCGTTTTCATTAATAATTCAAGAGGAGTTTTCTGTTTCATCAAGATTGCATAACACGTTCGATATATATCTAATGTCTACATTATGTTTTTTGATGATGGCTTGGTGAACCACCAAAAAATTAAGTCATCGGCCGCGCCTGGTGTCTAGCAGGATTGGATAGAGGTACACATGCAGTTTTAGTAGCCATGAGTCAGTTTGACGGGAAGAGTCGCGCATTCTGTGTTCGCGCGGTTTACGAGAACGGTCGTTAGTACCTACATCTCCGCAAGGCGACTATATTGTACTGAATATGGATTACAACAAATTCGCGAAGCCCCGAGTTCAAATTTAATTAAAATATGGATAAAGCGTTTTGAAGAGACCGGTTCAAATGTTTCAGACACGAGCTAAAGGTCGTCCAAGAACATCTAGGACTGGAGACAATATTGAGAGAGTAAAACGGTCAGTACGAAAAAATCCGCAAGTGTCAACTCGTAAGAGATCGACGGCTTTACAGTTGTCGCGACGAAGTTTACAGCGAATTTTAAACCTAGATCTCAAACTGCATCCATAAAAACTCCAATTAACACAAGAATTGAAAGAGCAAGACTTCGGAGCAAGGTTGGCGTTTGCTGAAGAAATGCTTCACCGATTTTCCAATTTGGACAATATCCTTTTTTCAGACGAGGCTCATTTTCGTCGTTAGCAGTGAAATTCCGAAAAACACGAAAAACCGCTGCATTGTCCTAAAGCGACTGCATGGAATTATTGATCCTTTCTTTTTTGAAGATTCGCGAGAACGAAACGTCACTGTTAACACCGACCGCTATGTTGCGATGTTAGAAGGATTTTTGACTCCAAAACTAAAGAGATCAAGAATAGTGAATTCAAGGATTTGGTTTCAACAAGACGGAGCTACCAGACACACATCAAATGACTCTATGGCGGTTGTGAGACAGACGTTGCCAGCCAGACTAATTTCTAAAAGAGGTGGTATCCCATGCCCCCCACTTAGCTCAGAACCAACACTTCCTGATTTTTTCTTGTGGGGACACCTCAAAAACCAAGTCTACATCAGCAATCCGAGAAACTTCAGTCAGCTGAAGGAGAGTATCCATAAATATACCAAACCACCCACAGAGTATCCATAGCGAAATGGCAGCAATCACACCAGCATTACTGAAGAGAGTTTTCACTAATCTCCGCTCGTGATTAGAGGAGTGCCGTTTCAGAGAGGGCCGTCATTTAGACAATGTTATTTTGAAAAAATAAACTTCATTAAGTTACCTTATAATTCCTATCTTTTGTTTCAACTATCCTTATAATATTTATTTTTTACCTATGTTTAAAACATGCACATTCTATTGTGCCTGTATTATATTCAAATTATGAGCAGCACAGTGAACATATACCGCATTTGGATCGATACCTTTTATGAGTTTTTGAATTTTACCAGAAGTGCTTTTCACTGCGTTAGCAACATCTTATCCTTGTCCTCGATACCGCGACAAAAAATTAAGCAACCAATGGATGCGTTCTAAAATTGATCGAATTGAATGCGTTTAAATGTAAATAATTTATTTGAATTTTTATACGGTCTTTAGTTGTGTCTAATTTTTTATTGATTTTATGTACTTATAAAATTTATGTACTAATATAAAATTTATAATTTTTAGTAAATTTTGTTAAAAATGTTAGGGTACTTCTGAGCCCGCCCCCCGCGGGGCCCGTGGCATTTTGCCAGTCATGCCACCCTATAGTTACGCTACTGACCAGACATTTGTCTGACGTATGAGGCGTAAGTCGTCGGTGTACGGTGTGCACAAATAAATTCAAACTTGTGCTGCTTATAATGATTTGGCAGTAGCTCTATATTTTTATTTATTTATTTAACGCCCAGAGGGCTTTTACATGATTAGTGGTATAATTTTTAATTTGACAGATTCCTTGAAACTTAAGAAAAAATCAAAATAAAATTACATAAGATAAAAGTTAAACAACAAGTCATACAAACACAGAAACAAAAACAGAAAAATACAGCTTATTTATGTTTACAAGATGTGTTTAGTAATAGTGTAGAAATAAATGTTTTAGATGATCCACAAAACTCGCCAAGTTGATATTGATTATGTCAACATCACCCAAGTACTGACTTCCCACGGTGAAGTCTTTGTATCGGAGAGTGGGAAATGTAGTTATGCTTATTAGTGCTGGTGTAGAATATTGTGTTTTGTCGTGTTGTTACTGTGGGTGTTCGTAAGTTAATGTTGCAGGAGTTCACAACAGTCGAATTTAGTGTTTAGTATTTTGATTAAAAATGTTAAATCATTTATTTTACGTCTTCTAATATATGTATTTTTATTGTATTTAATAAGAAATTGTATTTTAAGTCTTCTACTGGGATATTTAATTTTAAATTTATAAAACGCTGAATTTTTTTTTGTATTCGCTCAAAATTATTAATGTGAATTTTGTACAGAAAAAGGTACGTTACTATTAATTTGACGCCGTGAGCATTATTAAAACTCTGCTTTATTTTAGAACTTACCGTTGAGCTAAAGGGAGAGATGAAATTTTCCTGGACGGAGAAATCTGGCGACAAAGAACGCACTTACTCCTTAAAGGAAACATACTTTCGAGTGATAAAAAACCTGCTACCTGCCTCTGATGATCAATACGGTAAGACCATTGAAATAAAATAACAATAGATTACTTCTCCAATTCTGAAAATCACTCTTCCTTCAAAGGCATATATCGTTTGCTTGTTAAAATCACCCACCATTCTCCCACAATTGTGACACACTCGATCTGATTCCCGATTTCAAAATGAATTGATTCTTCATTCCTTACCTTTGGCCGTGCATTCTACGATTTTTAACGGCACCATAAATTTTTATTCCATTTATTTTACTGATAAATTATTTCAATGAATGATGTGTACCGTAAACAATTTCTATATTATAATGTTTCGTAGGTATTTCAATATTATTCGATGCGCGCGCGCCGCGAAGTTGCCTAAAGTAAATTACCTAATCCACTCCCGCGCCGCAATTCACGAGTAGGTGGTATATCACTGTCTCCGGCCCAAGCGACAAATGTCAGCGAGTCTGCGATTTAATTCCGAGTTCCGAGCGACGCGTAAGTAAGTTGTCCCCATCGATTTATATAATAATCTATGGTTGTCCCCGTCAATACAATGTCACGAGTCCCCCGTGAATCTGAGTTCCCAGCCGTCCTAGGTCCGTGTGCCTAAAGCCCCGTATTCATGGTAAACATATAGTTTAGCAACATTTGATCAACATTGTTGATGAGCGGAGAGAATGTTGCTGGAAACTTTGTTGAAATAAATGTGGTTGTCTACACACCAGTCTGCGTTAAAATGTTGCCCGAGGAAGTAGTGTTGTTGTGTTCTCTGTATCTGATGAATAGGATATTAATAAAAAAAAAAAAAGAGAAAAAGATGGTGGATTCGAAACTATCTTCTGCAAAGAGAAAATTTGATGAGTGACCTCAGAATGACAGATGGATCATTTATTAACTTTACTAGAATGTCGAAAAGTGATTTCGAACATCTTCTGGAAATGATTGGTCCGTCAATAGCCAAAAGGGAAACAAATATTCGTAAGCCAGTTTCACCTCAAACGAGGCTGGCTATTATATTACGATATCTTGCATCTGGAGATTCATACAGTTCTCTTTCACACACATTCAGAGTATCAAAACAATTGATCAGCAAAATCATACCACATGTATGTCAAGAACTAATTAATTCACTATCAGGATATGTCAAGGTAGGTACAAAAACACTGTTTGTGTAATCAAGTATTTTAATAATAAAAAAAAACACAAATGTACAGTATATGCTATTGTGTTGAATCATCACTGAGATAGTTAACTAAGTTTAATATAGCCGAATGTTCTGCGTCGTCTTGTATTGCATCTAGTGTATTTGTTTCCTGTCTCTCAATTTCCCGTATTTCAGTTTCCTGGACATTATTTGGTGTTGATGGATGAGAAGATGCCGTTTGATATCCATATGTATTATATCGTCCCATTTTTAATTCATACAGTATATTATTAATATGTTACTTTGCCTGTGTCACGGCTTGGTCATCTTTAACACTTCTTAATTCAGCAGCAATATATTCACCATAAATATCAAATGGATCCTTCTTCTCCTTTTCATCCATCTTTTTTTTCGCACTTTTCAAAACCTCAAATATTTCACTAAATTCATCTGTCTTATTTCTTTTCCTCGAAGATGTAGATGCTGTAGCACTCGATGTTGTAGCACTCGATGAAGGCCTTGGTGATTGAGATGGCTCTAACTCCATATCATTTTCAACTGCATTGTTTTCATCCACCTGTAAATTATCATCTTATTATTATTTTTTATATTTGTAGGTTCCAAGTTCGGAGCAGGAATGGAAACAAATAAGTCGTGAATTCGAAATACGATGGAATTTTCCACATTGCATTGGAGCCATTGATGGGAAACACGTTTTGATTGTAGCGCCAAATAATTCTAATTAAAAGTGAATACTACAATTACAAAAATCAGTTCAGCATGGTACTTTTGGCAATTGCAGATGGCAATTATAACTTTATATACGCAAATTTTGGAGCTAAGGGTCGATCGTCCGACAGTGGAGTATTTCAGGAAACACGGTTTTATAATTAATTGGTAGAAAACTCACTTAAACTGCCACATCCTGAACCAATAATTCAAGGTGGACCAGAAATGCCATATGTTATTGTAGGTGACAGTGCTTTCGCGCTAACGGAGAACATCATGAAACCATATCCTGGCATTCATGAACGTGGGAACAAAAAACGTATATTCAATTACAGACTATCAAGAGCTAGGAGGATTATAGAAAATGTTTTTGGCATTTTATGTGTGGTGTTTCGTGTATTCACTAAACCTATTGTTCTACCTATATTCCATTAAAACCGGCTAATGGGGTATTTCCACAATTTTTTTTTATTATTGAAAAAAATTAAGCAAAAAATTACGATGATAACGTAATTTTTATTTTATTTTTATGACGACGACTTAACTTTCTATAACGTTTTAAAATACGCCTTTTTAAAATGCCCCCAAAACGATGTTTTTCCCCCGTTCACTCTGTGACGTCACAGGCGCCTCTCATCATGCGATCGCCGCCCGTAGGTGACTGTAGTGAGTTCGTAAGTTTTTTTTTTTTTTTTTTTATATGAAATACCGCACAAGAGTCCCAACTGCTCCCGTCTGGAGCCAGTGAGACTATGGCATCCCCAATTGGGGTATGTTGTGAGGCTGAAGGTAGTGGGGAGGGGAAGGAGATAGGGAAGAGGAAGGTGGGGAAGTACCTGGCTATTCAGATCTGGTCACTAAACACGGCTAAAGCCATTTCAAGCAACGTTTCAATTCTGAATGGTGGTCTTACACCAGGGCGATACTGATAGTATCTTCCACTCTGGAACGTGCCGCAAATATACTATATATTATTTTAAATGAATAAATTGTGAAATAACACAAATTAATCAAATAAAATTTATTTGCGCACGCCGGGTTCGAACCCGCGACCTTCGGATTGTGAGTCGAGAGTCTTGCCTCGGGACCACGGAGGCCGTCAAGTTGTACTTGGTGTTATTTATTGACTTCCAGTTTGCTCGAATTATATCTTTATATTTATCCTATATTTTCCCACTTGCAAAACATGTATAGTTTGGTACACACATTTACAAATACTACAAGAAAAACCCAAAATAAGATGTTTAAACGACCCTTTCTAAGGCGACAAAAAATGTCGACCGTGTACAAATGTTGGACGTGCGTTTAATGTGTGCGCCGAAGGGTTCAATGACGCTAGGTCCTCGGAGCATCTTCTATTGAAATACCGGTAGAACAAGGACACTATTCCAATCTGAAACCTGCGCGCTAAACATTGCAATCCGTTTGTTTGATAGGGAAATCTATCGAACGGACCCCGCCCGTTTGTGCTTTCTGAATTTTCAAGTATTTTGGGACTCTAGACCAAAGGTGGCTGCCAAATTCAACAGGTGGACTTGCGATTTGTACAGGGTCAGCAGTTGTGTACTATCTGCAGAATATATTGGCCCTTAGTACAGTAAGAAGAAGAAGGAGGCTTCGATGGAGCCCCCGTGCCTTTTTTTCAGATTTAAATTTTAAACTACAAAAAAAAAACCTTTCGTTTTTGACTATTTAAATTCATAATTTAAACGTGGAAACACCTTTATATACAGTCGTAAGATGGATATCTACACACTAATGACTGCCTCCGTGGTCGAGGGGTAAGGCTCTCGACCAGCAATCCCGGCGTTAATATGTATATAATACACAATATAAATTTTATAATAAACGTTTAAAAAATATTTTTTTTTACGAGTTACGAATGATCTGACATTATGTGAAAATCTCCTACTACCACCACATAGGAATCAGGATAATGTTGCTTGTGTCGTGATGGAGAACCCAAACGCGATGCCAAATCAGCCACTGACCGGTCTTTGAATAGGTTTTTTTGCATTTCACAATTTATTCGTTTAAAATAATATGTACTATATTTGCTGCACATGAGAGTCCAGAGTGGACGATACTTTCAGTATCGCCCTGGTGTAAGACCACCTTTCAGAATTGAAACGTTGCTTCAAAGACTTTAGCCGTGGTAAGTGTCCAGATCTGAATTGCCAGGTACTTCACCACCGTCCTCTACCGCATCTTCTTTCCTCCCCACTACCTTCAACCTCACAAAATATCCCAAATGGGATGCCATAGTCTCACTGGCTCCAGATGTTTGGGAGCAGTTGGGACTTTTGTGCGGTATTCACTTAAAATAAGGAAATTTACTTGTAGAATGGCAAAAGTTTTAAACGTCATTTTATGACAGGGAAGTTATGTAACGAACTGACACTTGCTGTTTTGTTCCAATTTAATTTTAAAAGGGCCGGAATTAACTCTATTTTGTCAAAATATTGAAACCATTATATAACGTGTATAATATGAGGGTTTGTTTAAATAAAATGTTTTCATTACCGTATCGTCTTAGAATCCCGAAATTTAGGGCTTAGAAAATTACTGTTACTCATTGTAGCTTCTATTTTAGGCAAGTTGTCGGATTACGCCGTTAAAAATACTACTGTCAGTCATTACAACTGAACAATATTATATAAAACTGTAGAAACAACACAATCATCTTAAATATGAAATAAAACCGTCCATAACCCCGAACAAGTCGAGAATGTTTAGATGTTTGATAGTAACACGGTGATAAACCTCGGAACGGCGACTCTATTGACGTCATGTTGCGTACAAGCAGTCATGGGCCGTTTTCGTTTCGTTCCGTTTACGCGTATTTTGAAATCAATAATTATGAATGAAAATACTAAAATTAAACATTTTTAATGCGATAATCATGTTCAGAAAAATAATCTTTAAATCTTCCACATGTTTTTAGCGGTATACCTGGTTTGTGGAAATACCCCATTGTGAACTCGTGGTAATTGCTTGTGTATATTTACATAATTTCTTAAGACGTAACACAGTTTCCAGATCCATATATACACCTCCACAAACTTTTGATTTTGAAGACTCTGAAGGTAACCTATTAGAAGGTTCATGGCGAAGGGAACTAGGTTCGTTTCCTATGAGCGATTTGTAAGGACGGGGCGACCTGCATCACAATCTGCTTTTCTTATTAGAGAACAGTTTGCCGATTTCTTTATGACTCAAGAGGGAAGTGTTCCATGGCAAAATAATGTAGAGTAATCATAATAATTTTACAAACAATACAATACAATAGTGCAATAAAAAATATATACAAAAACAACTTACGGTTTTATTCATAGTATCCGTTTCACCAGAAGTGGTTGCACCACATAATAAAAATTCCAATGGTTCATAATAAATCCAATTTTTTATGAGAAAAACTCTCTTTTAATAACTTTTGAAGGTTATTCCCATCAACGTAATATATCATTGAAGAAGAAGATAACACTTATAATCTAAATGAAAATATGAAAGAAAACAAGACACAGAAAAACAGAAAAAAAAACAATGGTCGCAACTGGGACTCGAACCCAGACCTCTCGTCTTACCGGGACGGCGCGTTTTCCAATTTCGCTATTGCCACCTTCTGTCAAACCGTCATATTTGTCAATCTCATATTTCAAATATTTAGAATCATTAATATTATCTTCAACTAGTTCTTTTTCCATATTATAGGCAACTACTCTTTTTATTGGAAACAATCATTCAAAGAATTGGTTTGTAACCTGAATAGCGTCTCGGATAAATGTATCCGAATTTATTCATATGGAACTATTGACTTTATGAAAGTCTAAATGAATATTCAATTTTTTATGAGAAAAACTCTCTTTTAATAACTTTTGAAGGTTATTCCCATCAACGTAATATATCATTGTAGAAAAAGATAACACTTATAATCTAAATGAAAATATGAAAGAAAACAAGACACAGAAAAACAGAAAAAAAACAATGGTCGCAACTGGGACTCGAACCCAGACCTCTCGTCTTACCGGGACGGCGCGTTTTCCAATTTCGCTATTGCCACCTTCTGTCAAACCGTCATATTTGTCAATCTCATATTTCAAATATTTAGAATCATTAATATTATCTTCAACTAGTTCTTTTTCCATATTATAGGCAACTACTCTTTTTATATAAAAAAAATTATATATTATATTTCAATATAACACATATTACACGTTAAAATATTACATTAACCCCGTCGCGCGTCGTTAGTACAATTTTTCAGAACGAAATAATAAAAAAAAATTTAAATAGTCAATTCACCCTAAGAAGAGTGCTTTGGGTAGTGAAAAGCACCGTTTAGCACAGTTGTGATTTGAAACTTGATAAAACAAAAATAACGATAGTAAAAAAAGCAAACACAAACATCAATAGGATTAAATCTGCGAGAGAATGAGATAATATAATCGGTCTCCTCTTTGTGCGGTGCTTCATAGACTCCCCAGTCATGTCTACTATAGTTTTCTGAGAAGGTTTAACTTCTACCGCGTATTAGATAATATAATAATTTATGTTTATATTTATATAAATATAAAATTAAGGTGTTTTTTTTTTTAATTTAATTTAATTTAATTTTTTTATTATAATTTTTTTTTTTTTTATTTCATTTTATTTATTCATTTAATTTTATTTTGGAATTAGGTGAATTAAAGGAATGAATAAAAGGAATCAATTCCAAAGGCCAGGGGAATCAGACTGAATCAATTCTCTCCTGGGAATGAATCTGCCCATGTCTAATTTGCAGTCTATCAACAATTCTTGCGATTTTTCAGTTCTACATAAGTTCATATACTTGAATGACTTAAATATTTGAAATGTCCTGACCCCTTATAGATCATCCCCAAAATTATAATCATCTTTCTAAACTTTCTTAACGGCTCAAAGCACTCTTTTTAGGGTGAATATCCTGATTGACCTCTGCCATAGGTCACCCCAAGCGGTTCGCTACGTTTGGTGATTTAGCAGGGGTGCCCGAGCTCATGGGGTGAGGTTTGTCTAGGTCTTGGAGGCGTATGACCAGGACCCACTGAACCCCAGATTCCTACCCACCCCTTAAACTCTTTTCCTTTTCAGAATTCTATATTTCCTTTTAAAAAAAACCTCCACACAGCATCCCCAAAGATGACATACGCCCTGAGGGAGATTTTTTTCCTCTGGGCCTCCTGTGTGGAGATCATGTAAAAAATAAATAAAAATATATTGTCAATTTTAAGGCCCTGTCTAAGATAATATTTGGTCCATGGGTAAGACGAAATAATAACTCTTTAACAATGTGCACAGTTTTATTATTAAAAATACTCATTTCGGTTGTTATTCTATCTGTAACTCCGATCCATTAAAATGTAGAATATAGATTTGCTTTGAATGTAAGTGTCACACAGCTGTAGGAACAAAAATTATTAAGAAAAGCGATAAAGTTAGATTTAAGTCTTTACTCTATGGTTAGGCCCATACACGCACCTACACTTATACACACCTACTCTTATACATACATACTGTCACTGCTTGGGATTTGGTAGTTATATTTTTGCCAATTCCTTTTTCCTACCTATCCATTGCCTACCCGTCAATCTTTATTTCAGAAGTCTGTAATAAACTGCCCGCCGCAACACATCATATAGCCATTTTGTGCTCCGCTCCGCCTTTAAACTAATTCCGCTGTGTTTTATAAAATAAAATAATTCGCGCCTATCACTGTGTGCATATTGAATGGAGAGAAAGCAGACGAGGGCCAGCCTGCAAATTCTTTCTTCGGTGAGTCCTTTCCTTTCCATGCCATTATTTTTACCTTTTTTTTAAGCAGTGATAGTAAACACAATCAAGGTCCTTCGCCAGTGAATTTTTAATACACAGACATAACAATTCCACTCTGCACAACCGCATATCTCATCCATCTTGGTCCTAGCGAGTCGCATATTTTTGAACCATAATATCAATAAAATCCAGCAGAGTGTGAATACGTTTTATAATACCGCATATAAATAATTACCCGCATTCAAATAATTTGTTAAATGATAATAAACGCAATAAATAACTTTGTTTTCCCGCACGGCATATTCCGTTAACCGTTTACATCGCGTAGTCGGTTTTAACCCCGTGAGGATCACAGTTAATTAATTGAATAAATTAAATATTAATTATTTAATTCCGCATAAATAATACAGACACATTATTTCTACCGCATTTTTTTAGTTGTATTACGTTTCATATTTTGTAAAATATAACCGGAATAAAGAAAATGGCTACGAGCGCGTCATCTGGGTCGTCTTGGGACGAAAGACGTCTCAAGCGTCTAAATGCTAAACTATCAGCTAGCTTTGCGAGCTTACAGTCGGTGTAAGATAAGGAAAGCTTCGGAAAGCATTAACGATCGTCAATCTTTTTTATCAGGCGCAACTACTGTTGAAAAAATTCGTTCTGAATTTATAACCACTTTAGATGAAAAGGTGAATTGCGAATTGGAATTGAATCCGGAAGCAATCGCTGAATACGCTCAATTAAATGCATTTGAAGAACTCTTCGGTGTTATTAAAAATACCGAAGCAAATATGCTGTCAAATCCAGTTGCGAAGCCTCGCCGTCAAATTAAGCTACCCGTATTGGAAATAGCGTGTGTCACGATAATATTTATTTGGATTAAATAAATATTGTCTTGACCTATTTAATATTAAACTCACCTGGCCGCTGTCGTTTAATTATATAAAAAAAAAAGTAAAGATCAAAACCGCTAGCGTCTAGCGCCATCTATTTCCGGGGGACTTTTTGAATTTGCTTCGCCTGGGAGCCGGAGTCAATTCGACGAGTCACTTAAGATAGAGTTTTGTGGATTTTTTAATATGGGATAAACCCTTTTTGATAAAGTTATTTCAAACCGCGAGCCGGATCATGATGTTTGATCGAATACAAAACACGACCCATTGTAGTGAATCGGGCTTTATCGGTCGCCGGTTTTTGTGACCTTCACGTGGAAAAACCATGACTTTGTCGGAGTATATCTTTTTAATCCTGTCTCGGATGGCGACGTTATTTGCGGGAAAGCACCTTGATGGCCTTGCTTGGCCGCGGCTACCCGTATTTCTGTTTTGACGAATTCCCGGCGGACATAATGGATGAAGGCACCTTCTGGAACTTGACAAATCTCAGGGTACCTTGGTGCGCTCAGCCGAGGACCTGATCGAGGGCGTGGAACCTGCTGCCTGACAAAGGGAAGGGGCCTGGTTTGCAGAAGTGTCTCCTAGAGTCTTCTTACTTTTCTTCGTATTTTCTCGAGTTTACGGCTTGCAGCCCATCGGTGCGCAAAGTGATATCTATTAAAGTGCTTCCGGGATATAGTAGTAAATTAGAATTGGTCCAACAGGTATGTTCTGTCACGATAATATTTGGAGTCCCTTGGAGGGCACCTATGAAATATTTACCTTCAAAATATAGGAGATTTTGTAATTTGCTAAATGATTTTTTTATTTTATCACAAAATACCCGAAGAAAAAAACCTGTATTTCTCTTCCCATAAGCTTGAGAGAGATCATGTTGCTCTGCCGAGAAATGCACGTTACACGTGCTTTGACGGAAATTTAGAGAGTTGTTCGCTTTTCTATGAAACATATAATTCGGTTATACATTTGAATGATTCTCTGGATGATACGGAAAAAATGCAGTATCTGATGTCTAAATTAACCGGAAAAGCATTAAGTATTTGCAAAGCTATTACGCCTACAGGTACAAATTATCAAGTTATCTGGGACGCATTATGTACTAAGTATAATGATCAACGCGTTCTTGCTGAATTATACTTTGACCGATTGCTGAAATTATCTCCAGTTAACTCGGCCACGTCTGCTTCTTTAGAGAATTTTGCAGATGCATAATCCACTAACATCGCCGCGCTGAAGCAATTAAAATTAAAAGACCTCGCAGAATTCATATTGCTGCAACTAGGTCTTAAACGTCTCGACGTAGAGACTGTAAAGGCTTTCGAATCTTCTATTAAAAACAATGAAGATCTACCGTCCAGCGCGGAACTAATCGACTTCGTAAGGGTACAGCAACGAATTCTTAATCGCGCACAAATCACGCAACCGACATCGAGCCGTCTTGGCTCAAATAATAATTATACCGCTAAACCGCAAAAAACTAATTCCGCAAAGGCATTTATTAATGTCGAATAAATCAATAATCACTCCATCGGAATTTGTTTCTGCTATCAAAAGGGATCGCACCCTTTATACCAATGTTCTAAATTCACAAGTCTTGAACCACGCGAGCGATTTAACTGTATTGTCATCGAATATTCGAGTTTGCGTGAACTGTCTCAGTACTAGACACATCACGAAAGCTTGTAAATCAAAGAGTACATGCAAAGCATGCGCGCTCAACCATCATACTTTGTTGCATTTCAAACAAACTGATGGGCGGAAGTCACAAACGGACCCAATACCGTCTCCCGCGTCACGAACAGATGCCGATAATGATAACTTAAATTCGTCGAATCCGGTTTCACTATGTGTAACAAATTCATGCCCTAGTGCAAATACTACTGCCCTCTTAGGAACGGCTGTTTGCACTACCAGAGACGCTAAGGGCCAGGTACGGACGATACGGGCTCTAATAGATAGCGGCTCCTAAAGGGACATAATTACGCGCAAATGCTGTTCACGCTTGAATCTTACGGTGCGGTCATTTCCAAGTACTTACGTCACGGGAATAGGTGACGTAAGAAATGTGACAAATGGCGTAACTTGCTTAAAATTACTCTCCCGCTATGACATCACTCAGTCGTATACGATTAAACCATATGTAGTAGAAACCATAACCAGTGAGTTGCCTACTGCTAACGTTAACCGCTCCGCTTTGTCGTATCTTGACAATATGCCCTTAGCAGACACAACATTCTGCACGCCCGGTGAGATTGATATTATCTTGGGATGTGACATGTTTGCTCGCATTCTAATGGCAAACAAAATATCAGGTTCTCTCGGCCAGCCATTTGCTATTGAAACTACTTTGGGATATCTCATCTTGGGTACTGCCCCAACGATGATTGAAAACCCAAGTATAAACGCCACGCAATCATTTTGTACGTTCACGCAAAATGATGAATTTTGCCTTTCGCGCTTCTTTGAATTGGAAGACATTCCAGATGAGGTTTTTAACGCCTGATGAACAAGAGTGTGAGGACATGTTTAAACTCACTACTTCTCGTGACACGGCAGGTCGTTATATCGTCGCGTTGCCGTTTCGAAACAGTCCCTCTGTTCTCGGTGAATTGTTACCCGCCGCCGAACGCAGGTTTCGATCTCTCGAACGCCGCTTAATATCTCAACCCGCAATAAAGTTAGAATATGACAAAATATTGCTCGAATACCTACAGAAAGGGTACATTTCGCCGGTCGACAATTCTGACTTACCTCATTACGTTATACCGCATCACATTGTAGTTCGTGAAGATAAACTGACTACTAAAATTCGCATGGTGCTAGACGCTAGTATGAAATCCGATTCGGGTTACTCGCTTAATGACATCCTACATACAGGAAAGAATTTACAAGGTGATTTGTTTCGCATTATCCTCAATTTCCGATTATTCGCCATAGCTATAACCGTTGACATAAAACAAATGTATCTACAAATTGTGGTGCAAGAAGAATGTCGACGTTATCAGCGCATGCTATACAGATTTAACGATAGTGACCCTTTGCAACTGTTTGAATTTAATCGCGTCACGTTCGGCATGTCTCGCAGTCCATTCCTTGCGGTGCGTACGTTGCGTCAACTTGCGTCGCATGAAAAACCTCGTTTCCCACTTGCTGCAAACCTGGTGGAAAAGGGTTCATTCTACATGGACGATTTCGTCACCAGTTGCTCGTCGGTTGAGGAAGCTTCCGAGTTGTCTACGGAATTGATTCAACTATTCGCTGCTGGAGGATTCGACCTTGTAAAATTCTCTTCTAATTCTCCAAAGTTTTTATCCACGATTCCTACAGCTCGTCGTGTTAAGGAACATGTGGAATTTAATCCCGATGAAAACCTAAAAATACTAGGGCTTCATTGGATACCCGCTTCTGATCATTTCGTATTTGTCGTACACACCGACGAAAGAACGTGTACTAAACGAAACATTCTCTCAATGATTGCTCGTCTTTGGGATTTGATGGGTTTCGCCGTACCAGTTGTATTATTGGCTAAGCTGATAATTAAATCTCTATGGGAGTATAACCTGGATTGGGATGATACTCCTCCTGAAACAGTTGTCACACTTTGGCGACAGTTTAAAAAAGAATTGCCATTACTGCAATCGATTAAAATTCCTCGTTTTTTAGGAATCGAACCCCAGTGTGTATTAACGCTTATCGGGTTTTCAGACGCAAGCGAACGCGCATTTGGAGGTGTTATTTACCTACATGTTTACTGTCCGAATACTGATAAAACCACAATTAATTTATTATGCGCTAAATCCAAGGTCGCTCCGGCTAAGACGATTTCACTTGCGCGATTAGAACTATGTGGAGCGCTAGTACTTGCACGATTAATGCATACGGTCAGTAATAGCTACACATCAAATTCGAAAGCTCATACGACTTTAGCTTTTTGCGACAGCACGGTCACTCTAGCGTGGATAAATTCACCACCCGCAAAATGGCAGACCTTCGTTGCCAACCGTGTCTCACAAATACAAAACCATCTGGGGGCTGAATGCTTCCATTACATAAAAGGTCAAGACAATCCCGCCGACTGCTTGTCGCGAAGTCTTACGCCCTCTCAGCTAATAGACCATCCGTTATGGTTTAACGGCCCCGTATTTGCCCAATTACCTAAAAGTGATTGGCCTTTACAACGTTTTAATACGAAATCTGTGACTGATCCTCCCGAACGGAAAACAAAAATTTTGATGTCCGTTCAAGACATTAACCGCCTCAAAACAATTGCTCCTCCGTTATTGTGTGCACTAGAGATGAGTAAGTTCTGCATTTTGCCGGAGGCCTCCGAGGAGTGCTTCGTTTTAAAAGCACTCGAGTTCTAGGAGTGGGTCCTGGGTTCGAGTTCTTGGTTGCGGACTGAGTAGGTACTGGGCGCTGTTGCGGCGCACCGAGCCGGGACGCGTATTTCCAAACCCTATACCGGTTCAGTCGCGGTAGCAACGATTTACATTTTAAATATCAAAATTTAAATATTTAGAAACAAAATTATCAATTTCTAATATACACACTGGAAATATTATTTTATCTAAATTATAGAACAATTTTAATTTTTTCGAAGTGATAAAAAATAACCAATATAGAGGTCTATTTACAATATATGGGAATAATATCAAAATTTAAATATTTAGAAATAAAATTATAAATTTCTAATATACACTGGAAAGATTATTTTATCAAGATTTTGGAACAATTTTTGTTTTTGATAAGTGATAAAAAATAACCAATATAGAGACGTAAATTGCCGCCACCGCGACTGAAACGGTATAGGTTTTGGAAATACGCAGCCGGAACGCACGAGTTCGGAGAAGAACTCGGACCCGCCCTCGGATAGAGCCCGCAGAAGAACACGGACTCGGGACCTACCCTAGAACTCGACAGTGCGCAAGGACCCGCACGCGGACTTGGGCCCGTCACCCGTCCGCGTGTTCTGCAACGTACATTTTGGCGAAGTTCACGGATCCGCCACTCATTCATTCAGTAGTACCGCGCAACCCGCGTGTTGCCTAGGCTCTAGGCCGCCGCCACGGGCCGAATGCGGGAATGCCTCTGTCGCCGCCGGCGGTCGGTAGCGGCATTCGGGTTTCGGGTAGAGGCTTCGGATTCGAGTTCGCGTTCCGAGTTCCGCGTTTGGGCCCGATCCGCGCTCCGAGCATCGAGTCCGGGACAGGGTTCTTTATGGTACTGACACATTTGCTCATTGACAATCCGGCTTATGAGCATGCTCATTAATGAGTATGCTCATGTCAAATAGTCAACTGTACACATTTGCTCATTAACGAGCAGGCTTGGTTTGAGCTTTCTCGTGAATGAGCGTGCTCAAAGCCAACATTTGAACACACATGCTATTTAATGAGCATGCTCATGTAAAATAATAAATGTCATCGTGTAGTGTCAGTTCCGTTCGCCCAGAACTAAAGTAATCGTATGGCTTGCAACGCAATTATTCGTTATTTAAGAATCTTTTGACGAAAGAAAACAAAACGGTTAATTTGGGTCCAAGATGTCAACGGATATACAATTACAAGGACATAATAGAGTCAGTCCCGTCCGCACAGAAGTCAATAAAGTAATTTTACTGCTTGCAACTCATTTACTGAAGAAACTTTTGGCGAAAGAAAACAACAAAATAAAAAGTTCGATTTGGGTTCGCAATTGGATCACTAGAAGAACAAACCTTGGAGCAATTAATCATTTGTTAGTAGAAATGCAAGAAGAAGATATCAACGGATATAAAAATCATTTATGAGTGCTTCCGCAGAAAATTGACGAGCTACTCTCTAAAACTGAAAGCGTGATATAAAAACGAGATACTCATAAGCGGAATGTTATTCCGCATATGAGTTCCTATATTCTAAAGGTTTATTTTCGTCAAAGACGTCAACAAATTCGAATATGTCTAAATTATAAAAAATAAATACTAATTTCAAAATAATGTGGTTTCATTTTAGAGGTAAAGGGACTTTTGGGGAATTTGGAAGTCTATTGTGGATATTGTGGTGATCTTGTAATAATAAAAATCCAAACACATTCGTGATTCCCATAATAAATCACGAAAAGAAAGGTTTTTTCGTCCACCTAGCGATCTATTTTGACATTTTTGCCAAGAACGCGCAGGCGCGAACCAGGGATGGTATGTCTAGGGAAATTTCCCTACATCTAGGGAAATTTCGAACTCAAATACTTTGTACAATTTTTTTTTACGTATGACAATATTACTGGTATTGCTAGTCGCTAATTATTATTATTTTAAATTTACATTAATCTTATGTACTGTTGATATACTTACATAAATCAAGCAATGTTGTTTTTAACACCGACAACTCAAAATGATATTAAATTTAGGTTTCATGTTGCGTTTTTATCTGAATATGTTTATTACAAGATATTTTCTTCAGTTTCGGTGATTGCGGTTGATTTTTATTTTGAAAAGTGATTTTTTTAATAGGAATATCGTTTTTAATTCAGTTGTAAGTCTATACATATTTTGAAATTATTATTTCATTTGGCAAAAAGTGTTTTATTTGGAAAACTACAGCAAGAAATGGGACGTTTGTATAATTATGATCTCACTAGTAGTTAAAAATCCGCTCCACAGGTTTTTGATGCTAGGCCCTGCGGGCGGCTTTTGTTTCGGCTTCACCCAGTTTGAGTGTTGGTGACCATTTTATAAATCCGATAGGAACTGGTTCCAAAAATAGCCAGTTCCTCGGATCCACTGTGATCAGTAACAGCTAGTCACCGAGACAAAGTAACCGTGACAAAGTAACCGTGACAAAGTAACCGAGACACGCAATGGCGTCATATGTAATATATATTTTACATGAGCCCCACACAGGAGGCCCTGAGGAAAAAAATCTCCCTCGGGGTCTATGTCATCTTTAGGGATGATGTGTGGAGGGTTTTTTAAGGAAAGGAAATGGAGGGGAATTCTGGGAAGGAAAAGGGTTTAAGGGGTGGGTAGGAATCTGGGATTCAGTGTGTCCTGGTCATCCGCCTCCAAGACCTGGACAAACCTCACCCCATAAACCCGGGTACCCCTGCTAAATCACCAAACCTACCTATGGTAGAGGTGTTGGTTATCCAATAAAGGTTCCCGGGGAGGTGGTACCCATTCCCGCTTCCCAAATTTCATAATATATAGCCAAAATATATCGCGTATAGCCGCGTGATTTTATTATTCGCAACTCGTCAAGTACCACCTTTCCATATCCTGAAAGATACTTAATTCTATAAATTCGTAGTACGTATACCTAGGGGGGAAATTTACACCTGCGAGCTGCTGACGGAAGTAGCGACATATTTTGACAGATTCTTGAATTAAAACCGAATTACAACGGTAGATTTGCTTGAAATTTCATGAACATAGGTTATTTGAGGCGCGGCGCGTAAGGCGTGGCGTCAGATTTGCAATCGAAGTCGGGTTCTGAAATTCAACCACGCAGATGCAAGGGTATTAACACTGTGTGATGATTATTATTCTGTATGTATACATTTGACACTGTGACAGAGCTGTGTCAGATTAGTTGTTCCAGTGTTGATATTGAGAATTGAGAATTTCCATTAGAAAAATTAAAAATTGCCATGTAAGAAAGATAATAAAAACGGTTACTACGAACTTGCGTAAAAGTGATTATTTTAACGAAATCTAGGGAAATTTTGCCTCAACATCCAGGGAAATAATTTTTTTGGGCATACCATCCCTGGCGCGAACTAAGATCGGAATGACATGAGCATGCTCATAAGCCAGCCTGTTCACACATGCTTAGAGGCTTCCCCTTCCACCCGATAATCCAATGAGCATGCTCATAAATCAAACGGCTGTTGATTCTATCAGCTGTCTCATTTGGCTTCAAATGAGCATGCTCATTACTAGCAACGTCACGGACACACATGCTACTAGGTAGCAATTGCTACTAGGTAGCATGCTCTTTGGCTTCAAATGAGCAAGTGTGCCCGTAGCATTAGGAGTGGTCGATTTGAAAAAGGAGTGGGAGTAGGAACCGCTTCCCGCAAAGGAACCGAGTTCAAGAGCCCATTCCGACTGGACCGACTCATCGCTAGTGTGCTCTAGCCTCTCGTGTTAGCTCATGGCCAAAATTAATCCGAATAGTAATTTGTGTTTTTTGTTTCATCAAGAAATTACCACGAGCGTTCGAATTAAGCCACATCTTAGCTGCAGAAACCGCTGTTATTAAATCTATACAGGAAGAACATTTCTCCGAAGATATAAAGGCAGTCAAAGATGGGAAGAAGATTCGGCGAGCGATCGCAAAACTGAATCCGTTTATTCATGACGGAATTTTAAGGGTAGGAGGCAGATTGCGAAACGCGGAAACAGAATTTGACAGTCGTCATCCAATTCTTTTACCCGCTCGTGATCATGTAGTCAATCTAATAATAGACTACTATCACATCAGAAACCTCCATACGGGTCCTACGTTACTGATGTCACTGCTAAGGCAAAGATTTTAAGATTCTTCGCGTAATTTGGTTCGGAAACGTGTGCATCAGTGCAATACTTGCTTCAAAGTCAATCCCAAACCACAATTCCCAATAATGGGAGATTTACCCGCATGCCGCGTCTGCGAAGCTAAGGCTTTTCTTCACACAGGGGTTGAATACGCGGGCCCGCTTCAAATAATTTCTTATAGACGTCGGGGGGTGCGAAGTTAAAAGGCATACATTTGTTTATTTATTTGCTTGGTGACCCGCGCAGTTCATATTGAACTCGCTTCGGATCTTTCCACCGAAGTCTTCCTCAACGCTTTCAAGCGTTTCCTTTCTCGTCGAGGTCCTGTGAGTATAATGTACTCCGATAACGGGACGAACTTTGTGGGAGCTAAATCCTATTTACGGTCTTTATTTGAACTTATAGAGTCACCCAATTACAAAAAGGAATTCTCAGACAATCTGTTGGAGAATCGAATCGAATGGAAGATGAACCCACCGCAAACTCCTCTCTTTGGTGGGATCTGGGAAAGTAACATTAAATGCCTGAAAGGTTATTTAAATAAAATAGTAGGCACCTCTCTACTGACGTATGAAGAGATGCAAACAGTGCTTTCTCAGATTGAAGCAATTCTTAATTCACGCCCGCTTTCTGTACTTAGCGTTAACGACGTTTCGGCTCCATTGCCGCTAACCCCCGCGCATTTTTTAACGCTCACTCCCTTAAAATCTTTACCCGCTGCTGATTTGTCAGACGAGCCAGTCAACTTGGTACAACACAAACATCTCGTGGATCGTCTTGTTCAGACGTTCTGGAACCGATGGCGAATTGAGTATTTGATTACTTTGCAAGCTCGCCAGAAATGGAATACAAATGCGAATCCGGTAACGACAGGCACGGTAGTATTGATTAAGAGTGACAACATCGCGCCACTTCAATGGCCTATTGAGGTAATAGTCAATGTCTACCCCGGGGCAGATGGGGTGATCCGCGTTGCGGAAGTTAAAACTAACTCCGGAATATACCGCAGGGCAGTCGTTAAACTCTGTCCCTTACTGTCACAATAGATTTAACGACATTTTTAGAAGTAAGATCATAATAATTTTATTCTTAAAATCAATTAGGTTAGTTTCGTTGTTAAATAGGTACCAAACCCTACTTCTAGTTTTATCTACCGCAGTTTCAGTATTATTTATTGAATCCTTTCAAATCATATTTTTACTTTTCAATGTTTTTTTTTTTTTTTAATTTCCTTGCTATATCGATCAATTTGACCATTTGGTCAAAGCATTTATATAACTAACATAAATATTTTCATAACTTTTACATTATTAATTACATTCTACCGCGTGTTACAATTTTGTTTGCGCATTAAAACGTATTGGCACTCTTTTGGTTTATGGAAGTGGATTCTTTCATCCCCTTCCAGGCGGGGGGCATGGTTAGGCCCATACACGCACCTAAACTTATACACACCTACTCTTATACATACATACTGTCACTGCTTGGGATTTGGTAGTAATATTGTTGCCAATTCCTTTTTCCTACCTATCCATTGCCTACCCGTCAATCCTTATTTCAGTAGTCTGTAATAAACTGCCCGCCGCAACACATCATATAGCCATTTTGTGCTCCGCTCCGCCTTTAAACTAATTCCGCTGTGTTTTATAAAATAAAATAATTCACGCCTATCACTGTGTGTGCATATTGAATGGAGAGAAAGCAGACGAGGGCCAGCCTACAAATTCTTTCTTCGGTGAGTCCTTTCCTTTCCATGCCATTATTTTTACCTTTTTTTTAAGCAGTGATAGTAAACACAATCAAGGTCCTTCGCCAGTGAATTTTTAATACACAGACATAACAATTCCACTCTGCACAACCGCATATCTCATCCACTCTAAGTGTATTCAAGCCTTGTAACTCATATTAGAGAATTATTCTTTTGTGTTTTTGGTTATGTATTTCTTTTGAGTTGAATTTAGATGTTTTTATCATTTGTTTTTATCATTTATCTTTAATTCATGTGTATCTTTGTAGTTCCAACATACTTCCCGGCAGGAGAGCGTCAATTTGAACTCTTAGTGGATATTCCCCAACACGCTTCATCATCGTTCAAAGGAGATCGTGGGAAAGTTTCATACACGGCCACAGTTGCACTAAAAGAGAATTACGATGATTTTTTCGATCAGACTTACAAAGAAACATTAAAGTTCCAGCAAACTTGTGACCTCAATCTGTATCCAAACCTCAAGGTAAGCAAGGTAATCTTATGCTTATGTAAGAAGAAATTTTTCTGATTCCAGTATTTTTGTTTTTTAAATAATTTTTTGGGCTAAGTGATTGAAGTAGGTCGAGTGCGATATTGCGATTATATTGTCTATGGTAGACAAATAAACTTCCTATATCTTTAGTCTATTTCTGGCATTTCGGTTCATATTTTGGGTTCAGCCATGGTTAAGTTGATGACAACATTTGACCCTAGTAAAGGCCCGAAGATATCGATCTAGGGATTGGTTTATTTATGGTCTAGGGCAGTGGTTCCCAAACTCTTTTGGTCCACGTACCCCTTTCCCGAACTATTTTGGCCCACGCACTCCCCTTCCCTCCGTTAAGTGTTGTTGACAATAAGCAAACAAATCTTTATCTCTATTTTGCAATTTTGAAAGCTGGAGTATATTATATTGATTAGCATAAGTAACTTAACATAACTTCCGTACGAATAAAAATGTGTCACAATTTTTATTTTATATTAAACCTTGCGCGGACCCCCTGACGTTTTTCAGGGACCCCCAACTAAATTTTAATTTTCCACTGACCCTCTGAATGATCCTGGGGACCCCTGGGGATCCGTACGGACCACTTTGAGAACCACTGGTCTAGGGTCAGAGGTCACCATATGGACCTCTTCAATCCGTCGGTGGTGGTCACTGAAGGTTCTATGAAAGTAGTTAGGAGCAATACATAGTAACTTGGTTGATATTATTATAAACATAAACATTGCTTCCGAGGTGTTTTAAATGTGCTATATACTTCTACTTTTAAGATTGTCGTTAAAAAAATAAAATTTTGAAACTAGAAAAAATTATCCCCGAGATGTTTTATATATGAAATGTATATTGTCATTTCTAAATAATAACATTTTAAAATCAAACGCGAAATTGTTGAATAAATTATCGAAACATTTTGATTCGAAGCGTCAATAATTTTGAAAAAAACCGATATTTAGAAAACAAATTCCTTGTTTTTTTGTTATTGTTTTTGGGGTGTTATGCCGTGTTTCGCTAACTTCTTCTTTAGCCACCGTTTCGGACAGCGTTACAGTGTCCATCATCAGGGCAGATGAGCTCATCTGCCCTGATGATGGACACTGTAACGCTGTCCGAAACGTTGGCTAAAGAAGAAGTTAGCGAAACACGGCATAACACCCCAAAAACAATAACAAAAATACTTTTTGGCCGTGAAAACCTAAAAACATACATATTCCTTGTGTTGGGAATTAATAAAAAAACTGTCACTTCACTTTTTATGAACATTATAAAAGGTTATTTTTCTTTTTAGGATCCTTTACATAAAGAGGAGTCTATGAGCGTTTCCTCAAACTTTTCGGGTTTACCATTGGGAATTTTTCACATTAAAACATTTATCCCACAAACGGGATATGTTCCCGAACAAATAGTGCATTTAAAATGCAATATTCTCAATGAAAGCTCCTGCGTTAATCCAGAGGTCAAGTTCTCTTTATTACAGGTCAGTAAAATTGCTGCCTGAATTTGGTGTTCATTTCTTCTTCCGCCATTCTTCTTTTAAATAATGTCTTTATATTTTTCTAATTTTCCTCTTCCCCCGTTAATTTTTGTAAGGTATACCTTTTCAATATATTTAAGTTACTCTTTTATTCATGTTCTTCTTCGTCTTGTGACTTTTGAGTATTTTTCATAAATTGCTCTATTTCACAGGAGGTAACCTTCAAACCAGCTACGATAGACAGTCAGAGAGAACGCGACAATTATTTGGATGATAAGGTTCTTTATGAAACGACACATGTTGGAGTTAAAGAAGGATGCTGGAAAAGTTATGATGTGGAAATAAAAATACCTCAAGATCTACCTCCGTCTTCTGACCCTCAAATTCCAACTGTATTGTCAATACAGTATTATGTAGTGGTGAGTAAAGGTATAAGAAAATTTTCAATCCGTGGCAAAGGATTGGGGTAAGAATAGTAGTATCGGATAACGGCTAAAAGTTATCGAAATTATGGTGACCGGACAACTCAGAATGAACTCAACACCTCCCTTGAAAAGTCTTAATAAGTTACGTTAGGTTTGGTTACGGGCTATTTTCAATTTTTTTTTTCATAGGTTTTAATGACTTTTCAAAGAGGTGTTGAGTTCAATTGATTCTGAGTTGGCATGGAACCGAAATTATAACTCAGTTTCATTCAATGGAAGCAAGCTTGCTTGTCGCCATGTCCAGAACAGGGGCTCCATAGCCCAATCCATAGCTCAATCAGCCCAATCCATAGCTCCATAGCTCCATAGCCAGATCTATTTATTGATTTATTTAATATCAACGGTGTAAATATAACATAAACAATGATTGCATGTCACAAAACCATGGGAAAAAATATTAGAAATATAAAAAAAAGAGTATAACAGTTAATAGTGGCATTTGATTGAGAAATGACACCAGAGATACAAAAATCTATGTAACAAATAAAATAAATATTGATAAATTTTTTTTGATAGCCCTCTTGTACCTACCTTCCATGCAGTTAAATAGATCTGCCATATCTGCACGTCTATTACTAACTTCATGAAACTTAGGTACAAACAAGTGTTTCGTATACTCAGTCCTGATATTATTGCATTTAAATAGAATTTTAGAACGAGTAGCTGTCGGAATTCAATGAGGTTAATTAAATCAGGACTGTCTATTATGGGATATAAAGTTTAATTTTGAGTAGAAAGTTATGCCTAGATCATCAATTTCTTCGACATAGGTAAGGGTAAAGTTGTCAAGTTTATACGGATGAATAATTGGTTGACTTATTCTCTAAAATCTTATCGAATTACACTTATTTATGTTCAGATAAAGTTTATTAAGAGAATACCAATTAATTAATTGGTATTTTGTAGACAGTTACAATCTTCAGCGATTTTGATTATTTTAAATATTTTTAAATCGTCTGCAAAAAGCAATATATTTACATCTTTATCAAATATATCAACAATATCGTTTATAAACAGTAAAAATAAAATTGTGCCCAAATGAGACCGTTGTGGTACACCATGGTAGCTATAATTGACTGGAAAGGAACAAATTAATTTTTGCAATAGAACTCTATCAGATAGATAGCTTGCAAACCAGTCTAAAAGTTTGCGGTCAATACCGAGCTTACGTAGTTTAACCAGAAGAGAATTAGAATTTTATGGCACACTTTGTCGAAGGCCTTGATAAAATCCGTATACATGGAATCGACTTGGGTTCTGTTAGATAATGCGTTTGATGTATAGTTTTCATAGAACGAGAGATTTGTCAGTGTTGATCTGCCCGACAAAAAATTATGATGATTCGGAACTATGAGATGGTTAATCCACGAGGAAATTTTGTCAAGTAGTAGTTTTTCAAAAATTTTCGGAATTATAGATAGCTTGCATATTGGTGTATAGATAATGATATCTCTTTTATTACCCTTTTTAATATATAGGTGTTAGATAACACGTTTCCAAATATTTCCAAATGCCAGGGAAGCAACCTGTGTCGAGGGATTGATTAAACAATAAACAAATCGGCTCAGCCAGTGAAGCAATGCAATTAATAAGGATATTGGGATGCACATTGTCAGGACCGGCCTTTTTGTTTTTGTCTAGAGATTTAATTTTAGTTTTAACATCGTTTATATTGATGTGTACGGCAGGGATATATATGCTCTCATTAAGGGAAGGAGGTGGTATATAATTGTCTGGGATATCTTCGTCATATACACTTTTGAAGTAATCAGCAAAAGAGTTAACCTTTGTTTGTTGTTTTTTCTAAGTTAACATGTGTGAACAAGTTTTGTATATTAGAGGGTATAGATTTTTTGATTCAATTTATATAATTAAAATAAATTATAATAAAAACAAATATAAAACTTTTTTCCACTTTAAGTTTAATGACCGTAACCGGTTTCAGCTCGCTAGAGCCATCTTCAGACTGGTACAAAATATTCTTAATCTACGGTTTATATACACAACATATGAGGGAGGGGCTAGCGGGGTGGTCTTAAGGGTTTTAATCAATTATACTAATTACATTTGTTACTAAGTAGTTTTAGACTGTTGAATTTCTAAATATTTTGGTTATTCCAGTGGGCTTATTACCTTGGGTTTGTAGCTCACTTCAATATTGTTTAGGAAAAACCTTACAAGTGGTATGAATTATTAATGACCTAATTTTATTGTCAAATCGTTATTACATTTATGATGCATGGGATTTTTTAATAGCTTATTGAAGGGATACATGTTTACATTGGAGTAGGAATGGTCATTTTATTAGCTAAATACATATTTAAATTTCGAAATTATTATGAAAATTACAATGGATACAAAAGTGGAGACTTAGCAAATGACTCTAATTGTTTATTCATTACAAATTTATGGTCTATTTTTTTAATTATGCGGGAAATTTCTAAAGATTCTAGTCTATCTAACTTATGGCCTTTACAATAAAATTAGGTCATTAATAATTCATACCACTTGTAAGGTTTTTACTAAACAATATTGAAGTGAGCTACAAACCCAAGGTAATAAGCCCACTGGAATAACCAAAATATTTAGAAATTCAACAGTCTAAAACTACTTAGTAATAAATGTAATTAGTATAATTGATTAAAACCCTTAAGACCACCCCGCTTCCCCTCCCTCATATGTTGTGTATATAAACCGTAGATTAAGAATATTTTCGACCACCACAACACGGGCATGTGCCTAGCATGGTGGTCGAAAAATTCTAAAATTTATGTAACAAACAATTCAATGAATAAAGAAAACTTAAAAAAAAAAAAAAAAATTTGTACCAGTCTGAAGATGGCTCTAGCGAGCTGAAACCGGTTACGGTCATTAAATTTAAAGTGGAAAAAAGTTTTATATTTGTTTTTATTATAATATATTATAATGGAATTTTACCATAAATTATCAGTTTCAAAAATAGAAATATTAAATTAAAATATGATTTTTTTTACAATTTTTTTTTTATATTGAGTTCAGTAGTTGTGGAATATCTTATAGTCATTTAAGGGATTTAGATTCTTTAAAGTTTTTGTGTGCAATTTTTTTTATAGATTAATAGGTTAGTTAGCTCGCCGATGAACCATTTTGGGAACTTCGCATCTTTGAAGTGTGAAGGTGGTACATATTTTTCAATGGCCCTATTAATAATTGTGTAAAACATTTCAAAATTATAGTTAATATTATTGTTGTGGTGAAGAAATGACCAGTCTTCATTTGAAAGACAATTGGTTCATATTGTGGTTCATAAGGTTTGGAAAAGTTATAAGTAAGGTTAGGCAGAATAGTTGTGTCGTCTGGTGAGTTATTTATCGTGGTGTCGTGGGGTTATGCTTAAAGCATGATGGTGCAGTCTAGGGGGAGGAGCTCGTTAACTGATTTGACAATATGAATTGAGAGATCACTACAGAATACTTAATCCAGTAGCCGACCTCACTGCTCCAAGACGGAAAGTATTGATGGAATTTGATTTTATGTTTGATTTTTTTCAATTTGGTTTTGTGCTTTCAGGAACGTTTATATTAATTAAATTATTTGCTCTGTTTTTCTCTCTTCAAGCTCATCGCCGCTTCAAATGTAGATTCTACTGAATTAGGTTTGCTGGTTAATACTTTGACAGCTGTTAGCTCACCCTCGAGTGCTGCCATTTTTGCAGCCACTTGCGCAATGGTTCCAAGAATAGCGTTGGTTTTCGGATTCAAGATATAGGTACTTGGTGTACTGTGCAGAAAAAATAGTAGTACACAACTACAGACCCCGTCTTTCTAAAGTTTCGTAGCCACGTCTGATCTGAAGCTCCATTCATGTACGCATTTTGACGAAAACGATTTTGTCCTTTTTGATTTAGCATCAAAGGACTTTTTTGTTTGTGAACACGGTGTCGTTAACGTCAAACCTGCCAACATCGGTGACAACCGTCTTACATCGTTTGCCACGTCATAATGACCTTGACCTCAATAATTTGAATGAAAATATTAAAATTACACATTTTTAGTACAACGATCAGATTCAGAAAAATAAACTTTAAATATTTCGCAAGTTTTTAACTGTGTTTGTAAAAATATCTCACTGTGGATGCTATAGTCTCGCTGGCTCCAGACGGTTGGGAGTAGTTGGGACTCTTAAGCGGTACTCACACAAAAAATGAAACCAGTGGAGTTTCCTCCGATGAGAGATACCTAAGTGTTAATAATGCAGGGTCGCTTTGGGACAATTTGGGTCTCCTGTGATTAAACGGGTTAACATAAAACGGGTCAAATTATTCTAAATAAAAAAAAATTACAACCATAACATCGCCGATCAAAATGCTGTAACTCATTTCATGTCATATTATAAGTTTTAACGTTACAACATCCTTGTACTTAAGATTATATTTATTGTACATTTATTATATAATTTACGATATAACTCTTATACCAAGCTCAAGAGCTAGCTCTCTTAATTGGAGTAGAAAGCCTTGAAAATATATATTTCACTATTTTGTTTTTGCCATAGTAGGTATTATGTTTATTACTATAACAATGTTAAAATTTAAATAATAAAAAAAAAATCACATTTGGGGGAGAAGGTGGGGGTAGTCTACAAAGATTTTATTCAATTTATATATTTCTTGTAGACTACCCCCCTCCCTCTTCCCTATATGCTATGATTATAATATATAACTATAGATTAAGAAATATGTATCATTATAATGTATTTCCACCACAAATTATCAGCATCAAAAATAGAAATGTGATGTCGTAACTTGATAATATATTTTTAAATACTTTCAGGTTTTGATAACAGGAGTGAAGATACTGCGACCGCCTACATCGAAATATTCTATTACAATTGGGACAACACCATTACCACCCCTTCCAACAACTTTGTAGATGATACAGGCTTCAATAATGATCAGATGGGTTACGGTTATGAATTATTGTAATGAGTACTGATGGGATATTGTAATGAGTTATTCTACAGCCATGAAATAAAGACCTTTGGTGATGGGAGAATCCACAGCCAAAAAAACTTCTTTGCTGGGAATCAATTGTTTTATTTACTTTTTATTATTAAACTTCTTGTATATATAAAAAAAATCTTAAAAAGTAACATATATCTACCATCATGTAAATATATTGTTGAAGATCAAAATTTTTCCCGTTTGTGATAAAATTAATTTTAAAAAAAATGCGATTTTTGGCATATCCATGCGAATTTCGCGATTTTCAGAAAATGTCACATAAATATTATGTGACTAGTGCAGTTCTTGCCTATTTGGATATTTTGTCTATGGTGTTTTTTTTTGGAGACTGGCAATTTTTTTGGGGAAGACAAATTGTTTTTTTGTTGTTTAGGGGCACTTCCTCCCGTACAGCTATGAGCTAGCTGGTCGTGAATTAGTCACTCACCATGGAGGTGTTTTAATTTCGTTAAATCATGTGAATCCAAGTTGATTTTATCTTTAAAAGGCGCGGGGTGTTTTTTCGTAACACGAGTAGTTTGTGTACGGTATTATTTTTAGTGGATGATATGTGAATCCCACTTTTTTCCGGTGTTGGCAGTTGGCCATTTTGTGGAAATGTTTTTTGAACATGAAATTGTATAGTGATTGGTCCTTGTTGTGGCTAGAATAATATGCCTTTATGACCCCGCGTCGCGAAGTCACGGATTGCTGATAGTTCTTCCGAAATCCGTAAGTCTTGGAGGCTGGTTGGGCTACGTGCCTTTCGGATGGAGATTGTTGAGACAGCCTGAGGCTAGAGACGCTCCTTGGAGGTGTAGCGGCCTTCTTCCCAAATAGAAGGAAGACCTAGGCTCCCTGGATTCCGCGCCGTCCCCGGTTGACGAGGCCGGAAGTCCCGTCCCGGGACCGTTTCTCTCTACGAACCAAGTTTTCGGTCGTCATCCGGTGTTTTCCTACAATATTCGGCTTTGTGTAGTTAGCTTAGCGTGTCCAGGAGTCCATCTGGTATGTTTATGTTTTGTATTCCTAATATTACATTGGTATAAATTTAATCCTAACCTTTCATTGGTATAAATTTGCACTCCCATGTTTGTTTTTTTTTTTGATGGCTACAATATAGTTTTCTAAAGTTCATCTTCTTTTATTTACTGATTTCCTACCTACTTGACAGAAAACTAGTCCCATAATCCTGAGCTATGGTCTCTGCTCTGCCGTATAAATTACACTACACTTATATTGAACCTGAACATAATTCCATTAAAAAAAATAATGAGATATTTCGTGTTTTTCCCGCGATTTTCTGAAATGGTTCTGACAAGTACAATAAATAAAAAATAAATCAAAAAATAACACCATTTATAAGACAACAAGTGACCGCAATGAAAATTTAATTTATTAAAATGACGCAATTTGTTTTTCCGAAACATGGTTGAACAGTGTTTACTGAAAAAACTGTTCGATGACAGATACCTATGCAATAATTAGAAGAGATTGCGAGTCCACCAAATCTGCATCCAAAGAGGGTGGCGGAGTTCTAATCGCCGTTTCTAAAAAACTTCGTGTGTCAAGAAAAATTGAGTGGGAGAGTGACAATGAAGATTTGTGGCTTGTGATCAAGTCCAATTATCATTCAAACTCGCTAATTTTTATTTGCGTCCTCTGTATTCCTCCTCATGCAACTGTTAACAAGTATTGCAATCAGATTGTAAAATTACAGGATATGTATTTAAAGAATTCAATTCAAATTCGCAGTTTATTATTATTGGTGATTTCAATTTGCCTGAAATTAAATGGTTACCTAAAACTTCATTAAAAAATAGGTAGGGAAAAGCAGGGGTTACATGTGGAGAAATGGGGGAAGTTAGAATTATTCGGAAGTCTAGCTTCTCCCCTTTCCTTATGTAACTCCTACCTTTCTCAATCCCCCTCCCCCCACCCCCTTTTTGATGCTCTGTCCTCGTCTAATTTAATTTCTCTCTGTCTTCATATTAACCTTATACAAGGTATTCCGACGTAAAGTACATCAACTTTGATAGACGAATCTACATGATAATACAAGTAAAAAAGATAAATAACCCTTTTGAAATTACAACATTGGTAATTTTCAGATAAGACAGTCGAGTTGTTTGTACTGAAAAAATTAAAAATATTTTCGAATGGAAATAAAGATCGAATTTCGAAAAAAAGGTGTTATATACAGAGAATCACCCCCTAGAAAGAGTGCACTTTACCTCCGGACACCCTGTAAAATACGTCGAATACAGTACTACAAATAAAATATGATTTGCTTTGCAAACATATATTGCATAAAAATCATTTTTGCATTAACGTAATAGAACTATTTTTCACAATTTTTTACAATTTTCATGAATGTTTAAAATACATTTTTTTGCTTAATAATATTTTTATTCTTTCTTGGTCATCGTAGAGCTCGCCATTTGGTAATCGTCTGAACATTTTTCGTTTCCAAACTGTGCATAATTATTATTTGGCATTGAATATGCAATCATGGTATTCAATGGTACTGTACCAATGTGGATGGGGACTGGAACTTGCAAATCTAGATGCCCCCCTGTCACACACACTTTCACCTGCAAATAATTAAAACATATTATAAAAAAATAAAAAATCTCCGTGGATGCAACTTTATGCGTTTCCCTCTAACATATACTCTCGCATTCCTCCACCCAACCTGCTATCCACGCACTTATACTATCTTACAGTGTGTAATCAATACCCACGTGGGATATTCACAACTATGAATTATGGTTGAAGCCTACTGTAAGAAGTTATACTGAACTGCGATATGTATACAAGGAAGGGTGGGGGGGAGGGAAGAGGAGGGTCAACTATCACGGAATCAATGATTCGATTAAAAATATATGAAATTACTAGCTGACCCGGAGAACGTTGTTTTGCCATATACATTATTTTTGGGAAATATTTTTTTAGTTCCGGGGTTGAAAATGATTGATTGATGGTAGAAGAGTGAAACTTTAAGGCTGTATATATTTTTAATGCCTCGCCGTAAAAAAATTAAAATTAAAAATTGAAAATTTTGTCCAAAAAATAAAAAAATGAAATTCAGGGTGGACCACCCTTAACTTTTAGGGGTATGAAAAAAAAAATGTTGGCCGATTCTCAGACCTGCCCGATAAGCACACAAAATTTCATAAAAATCGGTTCAGCCGTTTCGGAGGAGTATGATAACAAACACCGTGACACGAGAATTTTATATATTAGATTTGTTACGCCTTTTCGTTTAGCTGGGTTGCTACTTCCTTTCTTCTTGTATTCATGATATAGTGTCAAATCACACGTAAGATATTATAAATTTCATATCATCCAATTTAATTTTCATTTTGAATGTAATGGAATCTTTCAGTTCATTTTTCACCCACTTCCCGAACTATACAAATAAACTATTCCGAAATATACAAATTTTCGCTACGTAATAAAAATGATAACAATACATATAATAGTTACAATTTTTTATAAACAATACATACATATTTTTTGTCGTTTTTAGACCATATTTTTATTATCTGCCCACCCACCCACTCACCCATCTCAACGCCCCAATTTTTCTGGGTCTTCTACTGTCCCCCTGAAAGTCTCAAACGACCACAAGGGGGCGTTTTCGCCCACGTTCAAGACCTGTGATGTACATTATGCACGCGTTCAAAATCGACTTAGGATACGTTCATAAATCAACTTAGGATTCATAAACTAACAGGGCGTTTTAAAAACAAATGAATACTCAATAGAACAATGTGCGCTCGATGCCAGGCGCTTTATGAAACAAGTTTTTTTTCAAACATATAAATTACGATTTTGGCGCCCCCTAAAACTGCCGCCCGGAGCAGGCACCCCGGTTTGCCCCCCCCCCCCCCCCCTTAGATCCGGCCCTGGGGACGGATTCATACGTCCGTCACTCCTAAATTCTACTCATCCCTCACCCTTTTTGCTTCCCAGAACGTCTTCTCCTTCCTTTATTTATATAGACTCTACCTACAACATCACTTACGATGACATAGGCATTGAGGGAAATTATTTTCCTGAGGACCTCTTGGGTGGATATGATATTGAAAAGGGCGATTCTGAGAAAACCTTGAGAAAACTCAACATTGCACAATTCATCACTCCTTTGAAAAGCCATTAAAAGTATTAAAAAAAACTTACATGGGCTGGGTTATGGACCATTTTTCACTTTTAATTATTTTTCAAAAGGGTGCTTAAATGCCACTTTATTGAGTTTCATGGAACCGGCCAAACATAAATTGTGAAATTTTGTTGATTCGAACTTTGTAAATTTCGTCGCCTTAGTTATTGTCCAAATGACCATTTTAGTTTTTCTCCAATCTCCACTTTTAAATCCATACTAATATTATAAATGCGAAACTGCTAGAGTTCGTTTATGACGCTTTCACGCATTAACCAATAAAAAGACTTTGAAAATTCTTTTTATTTTTTTTATTTTTTTTATTTCCTTTATTTTTCCCAAATTTTACATAAGATGTATACATGAAATCTATCTAGCATGAAATAGTAAGAATAATGAGAACCCACAAAGGCGCAGCCTGTGCGTGGGTAATATAGTTTAATAATATTTTATTATTGTACCTAAAAAGAACAAACAATGGGCAAATAAATCAAAAACATGATTAAAAATTGTCTAAACAGCTGTGCACAAAATGAACATACACAGTGCAATAGTGAGTGTATAGTGTAATATTAAGGGGGTATTTCACCATCCTCCTCATAGATTATTCGTACGGTAACGCAAATTTTAGATTAATCATACAGGATTTATTTATTGAAAAAGTCGGAGTTTACTATTCGGCACTTGAACCTATGAATAATGGCTACATATTGGATAAGTTAGTCGAGATTTTAACCAGTTGCTAGTATTTATTTGTTTATTTATTAATATTCGTTATGTGTATGGATAAGCTATGGGGAGGATGGTGAAATACCCCCAAAGTGTAATAGTAAGTGTATATTAAGTGTAGTAATGTTATAATAAAGGTGTATTGTAATTATAAGTACAAAGTGTAATAATAAGTGTATTGTTTAAATATTTGAAATATAAAGTGATAGAAATTAAACAAACAACGTTTCAATATTTACATTGTCAAGCCACGACTTCAAGTCCTTTATGTAATGAAGTAGTTTAGTTGTCATTTGAATATTTTTCGGTAAAAGATTGAATGTACGAGGTCCAATGAAACTGCTGTGAGTTTGCATTTGTTTGGTATTCGTTTGGGGGTATAAAAAACATTATTATTCCTAATGTTGATTCTATTTTCATATTTTTCAAATTTGTTTTTGTTTTTAAAGAAATATTTCATAGTTTGCAGTATAAATAGTTTACGGAGACTGAATAGTTTAAGCGGCGTATCCTGCGCCACAATACACATGAACACTAGCTTGAACAGCACCCAAAACATTGAAAATTTGAACACTTCGTGTTCAAAAACCCTGTGTTCAAGCTTTACCACAGGCGACGGAAAACATTCATTTCCCGGGCGAAGGGGGAAGGCTGACTTCATATTTTTACAAGAGCCGCGCGATGCGGTCATGTATGGAGAATCAAACCGAATAAGTTTTTTAAGGTTATGCGCAATGATTGAGCTTAATAATCACTACTTTAAAATATTATGATACCTAAATACAATACAATAAATATATTTGATAATAAAATTATAATATAATAACGAATATTAACAACATTAATATTAATATTATTTTTGAAGTGGGTGAAGCGGGCAGCGGGAAGGCAGGCGGGGCCGGCGGGGGGGAAATAAGTTCATATTTTTACAGGAGCCGTACGGTGCGGTTGGTACCGGAGATAAATCGAATGACGTTTGGGGTTATGTCAACCGCGCGAGCCTAATACCTAATTATGACTTTAAATTGCAAATAAATACTGCCGTAATGGATGATTATATCTTTCGTGAACTCACTTGTAAATAAAGTCTATTAATTTATAAATCGGTTTCAGAGACACGGAAGAAATTGGCCAATTAAAATAGGTATTCTATTCTTTCCCTGATAAATAAATACCTAATAAAAATCTAGTTAGGTAGGTTAGGTCTAAGTTGAAATCTGCGTGTTCTCCTTTATATTTCGTCTACAATATTATCGCTAAATTTCTTAACAGAACTCGACTTTTGACGTTTGAATTTCGAATGCGTAATTAATTACGCATTCGAAATTCAAATACTAACTTTAGGTCATAATAATTGATATTAGTCGGAAATCTTTCCTGGTAAATAAACATCTATTAAAATATCTCTGTTTTCTCCCTGATGTAGCATCTCTACTTCATCGGAACATATTTTAACATTTATTTAAACGTCAAACGTCAAGTGTTCAGTTGCGTACGCGTGGAAAGGCCACTAGCAAAATTGTCGGACCGCGCGAACTTCACACCTGTTCACACCAATCTTTCAAACCATGTTTCAAAAAACGCAGGAGACGGAAAACAAAGAACGTTTATAGTGCGGTTCAAGCTAGTATTCATGTGTATTCTGGCGCAGGAGTCCGCCTTTAGCTTCTTTGTATAATGCATCTGTCGAGAATATTCTGTTTCTATTGTACATAACTTTGATAATATAATTTTGAGTTATTTGTAAAGGTTTTATAAATACATCAAGTGCACCACCCCATCCTATTATTCCATACATGAGTGAAGATTGCACCAGAGAAAAATAAATCATTTTTAATTTGTCAATATTAAGTACTTCTTTAAGTCTGTAAAATATGTACGTAAGGTATCTTAATTTAGAAACGGTATTATTAATTTGCGATTGCCAACTTAAATTTGTATCAATATAAATACCCAAATATTTGATTTTTTCAACTTTTCCAAGTTCAAAGCAAAAAGAGCATGTTACTTGATTACAGTTAGCATTATATATTCTAATTTTAAGGTTATTGGGGGGTTTGTTTTTACTGTTTTTATAAAAAGTCAGGTAAAAAGTTTTACTGTAGTTTAAGAAGAGTCTATTACTTTTCAGCCATGATGAGACATATGCAATACATTTTGTTGCATTCAAAAAAGTTTCAAGCCAGGATTTTCCATTTATTATAATTGCTGTATCATCAGCGTAAGATACAATTTCACCAGGGATTACAACATTACATAAATCATTTATATATATTAGAAATAGAATTGGGCCGAGAACAGTCCCTTGTGGTACTCCGTTTTTTATTCTTGTTTCTGTACTATAAAAATTCCCTATTTTTGTTCTTTGTATTCTGTCTTTGAGGTAGTTAGTGAGAATTTTTAGTGTATCTTTTTTGAAACCAATTTGATTAATTTTTTTTATAAGTAGATTGTGATTTACCGTGTCAAAAGCTTTTCTCAAGTCTAAAAATATAGCTAAACTTTTTTATTTTGATCTACAGATGTGTATAATTTTTTTGTCAGATCGAATATTGCATCTTCAGTGCTTAGTTTACTTATGAAGCCATATTGATTTTTGGACAGAATTTTGTTTTGTTCTAGGTAATTCATTATTCTACTTATGATACATTTTTCAAATATTTTAGAAAGATTTGAAACTAGGGAGATAGGTCTGTAATTGTCTAATATGAGCGTTTCACCCGATTTGTGTATTGGAATTATGGTTGATATTTTAAATTGTTCTGGAAAGTGTCCCTCTTTTAGGGATTTATTATAAATATGTAGTAATGGAGTCAAAATATATTGTTTTATTTTTTTTTGTGTGTTGCCTGATAAACCATCAATTCCTGTAGAATTGTTTAATTTTAGACCGTCAATGTGTTTTTCAATTTCATTTGTTGTGATGGGTGAAAAATATTCTAACGAGTTAATTGAATCGCAAGTTGGTACTAAATCTACGGGCGTTGTATTATCAACTTTACTAGAAGATTCAAGGACTTGATCTACTACATTTGTGAAGAATTTGTTAAAGTTTTCTGCAATGGCCGATTTGTCAGTTATAATATTGTTGTTTATTTTAATCTCATTTACGTCAGTTGATGCGATTTTTTTGTTTGTTTGTTATTTCGTTAATAATATTCCACGTTTTCTTAGTATCATTTTTTGCGTTATCAATTTGTTCACAATAGTATTTTTTTTTGCAACTTCTTATTAACCTATTCAGAAAATTTCTGTACAATAAATATTTTGTTTTTATAAAAGACATTGTTCTTACATTATTTTTTTGACAGGCTCTTTGATAATTTAACATCTCTCTGTAAAGTTTATCTCTTTGTTTAATGGAGACTATAAGTCCTACAGTGATCCAAGGTTTAATTTTCTTATATTTTCTCTTAGAAATAGGAATTTTAGTTGTACTTTTCGAAATATAATCTTGTAGAGTTTTATAAAACAATTCTAATGCTGAATGTGGGTTAGCTGTTGAAAGTATATTGTCCCATTTTTCTGAATGAAGTAGATTGGTTAATGTGACGTAATTAATATAATTTTTTTCAACATTATCAGAGTATTCTTTTGAATTTGTGGTTATGATGTTGTGTCCGTAAAATGTTGGGTAATGGTCAGTTATGTTTGTTTTTAGTGTTGAGGATGTAGTTTTAACGTGTTTGTGTGTTTTGACAAATATGTGATCTAGAGTTGTGGAATTATTCAGACTTTCTCTTGTTGGGGAATTTATATATGACTGATATCCTGCACATGACAAACAATCTAAGTATTCATTTATAAAATTTGTTCTTTTGTTATTTTCGTTTATATTTATATTGATGTCACCAGTTAATATTGCAAAGTTGAAGTTATTTTTGTTAGTCAATTTTAAAAGCGAATTAAGTTCGTTAGTGAAGAGAGACTCATTCAAAGAAGGTGATCTATATATAGCTAATAGCAGATAGTTACATTTTTTGTAGTTGAATGTTATTTTAATAGCATTAGCTGTTTTAAACAAAAATTTCATAGGCAGTATTATTAAGACAATTTTTCATAAGTACGGTGATTCAATCGTGCCCAGTGTGTTTACATTCGGATGAGATGGTAACATATCCTGGAATGTTATAAGGGATTACCTCTTTCATCTGTGTTTCTGTTAAAACAATAATACTGGGAGAAAAATCTAGGCTGTCGAGTAGGATACATAATTCATCTAAGTGCTTTCTTAAGCTTCTAATATTCATATTAAGAATTGAAAAATTTACTTCTTTAAAGTGATTATTAAGTTCTGTTGTGTTTTTACTAATATAAGTTTCATGCAAAAAATTTTCATCAGCCATGTATAAAGATAGAAGTTATTAGAACGTATAATATGGTTACATGATCCATTATTCACCAATAGAAAGCTAAATTATGTGCGAAGACTACAGTCTGCATATGATGGCAAGCTCTGGCGTTATGAAATTATAAATATTAATATATTTTATTTGTTATACGTTTTCTGTGGCTAACAAAAGCGAGTTATTTCTAACGTCAGAAAAAATCGTTTCCATGGAAACGATGTTGATATATTTGTAGGCTCTAAGCTGGTAGGTACTCAGCCCCCTGGTCAGCTACTTCTCCAGAAAATTCAAATATTAGAATATATATTTTTTTTTTGGACAAGCAAGGAATAAATGTCAGATAAGAGTTCCTACATTAAAAATATAATTCGTAACGATTATAAAGACTGAATAATAAATAGTGTAATTTTTTTATTATATTAACAAACTTCCAAATATTTAATTAAAAATAAACATCCGAAATGTTTGTAAGCGCATAAATTCCGAACGAATGATCAAAATTGGAGAATTATTTTTTTCTTTCAGCTATAAACATTATGAAATTTAGGTGGCATGCTAGATGTTTGAAAACTGAATTTAAGGGAATGAATGTATGGAATGCGGGAGGGGGTTATGGTGGGGGGGGGGGGATAATTGATAAGTGCAAGCGCTACAGTAATTTCCCGTAATACCATGCGAGCGAAGCCGCGGGGAAAAGCTAGTTAAAAATAAAGTATGAAAATGATAGTTAATCACTTTACTAAGAATTATTTAAACTAATGAGACCTTTACCTTTACTTTGCTATTTATCTTAAACACCTATCAACATATTTCATTGAAAGAAAATCTTTTCCTCCCGTAAAATTTTCTAATGGTCGTTTGGACAATTAAGAACAAAGGCGACGATCTCATGTCGTTACTCACCACTACAAAGTACTGAATTGACAATACGGTAGGAACGAGAGGGTCCGAAGATGGAGGCAGATCATGGGGTATGAGTATTTCCACGCCATAATCTTGTTCTACTCCTTTACTGATTCCAGCGGCTATCATTTCGAAAAATACTTTGTAGCTCTCAGTTTTGTCGGGGAATTTTCTGAAGGTTCCGTCTAACACCGAGGTTGTTTTGTAGATTACATGCTGTGAAAAAAAAATACAATTTCATTAAAATACGCCAATAGAGCCTCGATGACATAGGGCGAGTTTACAAACTACTATCTGGGAAATTCATTATCTGTCATCGTATTACTTGCTAACTAGCAGATTGTGGATAATCTACGAAAAAAGTTGAAAGGTGGTCAACTTTACTCGCTACTCCTAGAGATGGCGGCCCACCAACAGCTGATTTCAGCTGTCAGGATTAGTTCGGGCGGGAGCCGTTATGTGGCGCAAGGCTGCGAGCTGTCAGTTTCCTACAAAATGTTGACAGAACTAGCTCGAGCGGGCGTCGTTATTTTACTAGCTCATATTATCAAAAAGGAGTTAAAAAAGAAAGCAAGACCGCAAGAAGAGTGTTCCGTTTAGCATTCCGGCACAGAAGATTCTAGCCTTCAATTGCTTCATATCCATTCCCATAATCAACTGCTTCTCATTGAGTTCACTTAACAAACTTTTGAAGATTTCAATTTTTAGTTTCGTGTTGCAATAGTATTTATCTTTTATATTCCATAACATAGGGTACTGCTGATAGACGTTAAGAAATACCATAATTTAATTTACGTTCCACTTTATTTTTATGCTAGAACACTCGCTAGGTAGTTCGCTACTGAGCGAGTGGACAGTTTTGTGTGTCATCATGACAATCTCACTCGCCGAATCACCCGCTTTTTACCGGCTTGTAAACTCGCTCTATGTAATCGAGGCTTAAGTAAAGGGAAAGAGTGATAGTTCATTTGAGTAATGCGTAAAAGACGTGTAAAATTCCAAAGAAATAGAAATGTCATTTTTTTTACTGACCTGTTTCAAAAAGAACTTTGTTTTTGGATTAGGCACCGAACTTTCATTATGAATTTTGCATCTTAAAGACACGATTTGTCCTGGCACGAATCCTGTTTGCATGACATGTGCTCGAACATGCATCTTCCCAACGTTTACAAAGAAAGTGTGGAAGTCCTTAGACTGCTGCACTTCTAACGGATCCTTAAAAGAAAGAAACAAAAAACATTTTTTAGATGGATTTTTGACTTCGTTATAAGCGTTCAAAGAGCAGAAGATTCCAAAAGATGGTTTGAAAGGGAGATAATGTAAATGTGAATGATAGACAGAGCGCGCTAATATTAAAAACGGTTATAATGAACGGTTCCATGATAACACAGAATCCACTTAACTCAACACTTCATTAAAAGCTACGATTTTTTTTTAAATAGCCCATATCCTAACCTAACGTAGCCTATTTAAAAGGGGGTATTTTAGTCTGGATTTTTTTTCTTTTCTTCATATTTCCAAATTTTAAATATTCAAAAATATCTCCTTAAAAGGATTTTTCGAAATTCGCATTATTTAAAAAGTTATATTCATTTTGATTTCGCGGCTTAGACAGAATCTAACCAAAATCTAAACAGAACAAAATTTTAAACACATTTTTCTCAAAATCACTTTTTTCGAGACGGTTGACACGATATTATATCAAGTTCTGAACTGAACCAATTTACTTGATATTTGGTGTGAGCCTTTTCTACACATTACTTTATTGCATGAACCAGAACTTTAAAAATTTTTTGATTTTTACTATTCTAAAAAAAATCGGAAAATCAAAATAACTGGTAAAAAAATGCCTTTTTTCAGACAGCCGCCATTTTGAGACCCCCCACCTCAACACCCTGTAACTTTTAATTTTTTTAATTTTTTCGTTTGATTTTTTTTATGTATTCTTTAATGAAATAAATATTTGGTAAAATAATGGCTATAAAAACATAATTGTTTTTTTTTTTTTTTAATTGCATCTGAAAAAACACCTACAAATCATGCTTCTAGACTAGAATACCCCTTTGAGTAGTCAATGGAAGTATGTTATATTGTTATACATGTAGGTAGAAATTCGGAATGTGGGGTTCTAATGAGGGTTCTTCATGTAGTTTGTATAGCTTGTTGTTGTAAGTTTAGGCATCCCTTACAGTTCTTCGTCCTGCTGGCTTACCTTCTGTAGAAAATAGAAACCTAGCAGCCTATTTAGAGTTCAATAAAACATTAACAAATTCATTGTAGTCATACCTTAAGGTGTGGATACAGATTGAGGTCACATATTTGCAGAACCTTTAAAGTTTCTTTGTAAGTCTGATCGAAAAATGCCCCAGGACTCTTCAGTGTAACTGTGGCTGAGTATGATACTTTTCCATGTGGTCCTTCAAAGGAAGTTGCAGCCTCCGGAGGTATTACCACGGAGAAATGAAATTGGTATTCTCCTGCGGGGAACTCTGCAGCAACTGAAATGACAGACCACATATAAATTAATATATATATTTTTTTATTTTACGCCAATCTGGGCTTTTACATAGATTATACGAAAAAAGTATACCCATGAGCTAAAGAAAAATACTTCTTATTTATCAACCCTTGAATTTGAAATATTTTTACATTATACCAAAATTACTATCAGCAAATGAACAGAATACAGAATAGGATCATAAGAAAATATAAGCTATTATATAATAAGAAGACAACAGAAACCGGTTGATAATTATATAAAACTCTTTCAATTTAATTTGACAAAAGAAATAAAAAAATATAAAAAAACAGAAAAGTTACTCATGTCAGAAAAACACACTGTTTTATGATTTTTTTTTTATCTATTCAACTCGTAATTGAAAATGTCCTCTTTTGATATTATGTTATTGTAATAGTCTGTTTTTTGTTCACAGTTTTTTTTGTTCGTTCAAAAAAGTAAACAATAAGTTGGAGATACCAAAAGATAAATATAATATCGGAAACGTGATAAAATCGGGGAATTACTAAACAATATTATCTACTACGTAGTATCACGGAAGACATTATTATCTGAATAGGTATATATAGCATTCCCACAAAGAGGTCGTGCGTGCCGTCATCACTCGAGTATCTTCTATCTTTTGACTTACATGTTTTCATACAAGACTTGTGAGGAGGAAGATTTGTATGTAAGCATTTTAGAACAATCGTCGATGACGTCATTTACTACTTCTCTCTGGGACTACCTTAGCCAACTTTTCTGTAACTTTGCAATAACGAATACAATAAGACTTTACCCCCTTTTTGAGTGGGGGACAAAGTGGAATGCAGAGGTTAATCATTTATCGACGACATTCGCCACCTTTTCTGTAACTTTGCAATAACGAATAGAATGAGACTTTCCTTTTTAGTGGGGGGCAAAGTGGAATGCAGAGGTTAATCATTTATTAACGACATTCACCACCTTTTCTGTAATTTTGGAATAACGAATACAATGAGACGTTCCCCTTTTTCGAGTGGGGGCAAAGTGGATTGCAGAGCTTAATAATTTATCGACGACATTCGTAAACAAAAATTAGAAAACTATGCGTGACCTCTTATTACAAATATGGGAGTGCTGGGCTGATGCGAGCTTCATGATACTGACACGTATGCTTATTAATGAGCAAGCTCATGAGCATGCTCATTAATGAGTATGAGCTCATAAGTAAGCCTGTTCACACATGCTTAAAGGCTCCCCGTCCACCCACGAATCCAATGAGCATGCACAATACTAGCAACCTCACTGACACACATGCTACTAGGTAGCATGTGTGTCAGTGAGGTTGCAATGCTCTTTTGCTACTAATGAGCATGTGCGTCTGTATTATGAATAACTTTAAGAAGGGAACGCTTATATGGCTTGGGCACGATGAAAGGAGAAAATAGAAAAGTAGCCAAGAAAATGTACGATGCGATAAAATAATTTACATACTAATTTCGGTTCTCGTTATGTAGATAAAGTGAAACATTCTTGCGTAATGCTTTTTTTCCTTTATTTTTCCCAAATTTTATATATCATGAAATAATAAGAATAATGGGAACCCACTAAGGCGCAGCCTGTGCGTGGGTAATATAGTTTAATATATTTTATTATTGTACCTAGAAAGAACAAACAATGGGCATATAAAGCAAAAACATGATTAAAATTTGTCTAAACAGCTGTGCACAAAATGCACATACAACAATGCAACAGTGAGTGTATATGTGTTATGCCGTGTTTCACTACCTAAGAAGGAGGTAGCAAAACACGGCATAACACCCCAAAAACATTAACAAAAATACTTTTTGGCCGTGAAAACCTAAAAACATACCTAATAAGTGTATTGTTTGTGAGAAACATAGAGTGATAGAAATTAAACGAACAGCGTTTCAATATCTACATTGTCAAGCCACGACTTCAAGTCCTTTATGTATTGAAGTAGTTTAGTTGTCATTTGAATATTTTTCGGTAAAAGATTGAATGTACGAGGTCCAATGAAACTGCTGTGAGTTTGCATTTGTTTGGTATTTGTTTGGGGGGTAAAAAAAGCATTATTATTTCTAAAGTTGATTCTATTTTCATTTTTTTCGAATTTGTTTTTGTTTTTGAAGAAATATTTCATAGTTTGCGGTATAAATAGTTTACGGATACTGAATAGTTTAGCTTCTTTGTATAATGCATCTGTCGAAAATGTTCTGTTTCTATTGTATATAACTTTGATAATATGATTTTGAGTAATCTGTAAAGGTTTTATAAATACATCAAGCGCACCACCCCATCCCATTATTCCATACATGAGTGAAGATTGTACCGGAGAAAAATAAATAATTATAAATTTGTCAACAAGTACTTCTTTAAGTCTGTAAAGTATGTACGTAAGGTATCTTAATTAAGAAACGATATTATTAATTTGTAATTGCCAATTTGAATTTGTATCAATAAAAATACCCAAATATTTAATTTATTCAACTTTTCCATTACAGCATTACATTGTTCAAGTTCATTGTTCAAGTTCATTGTTCAAGTTCAATGAACTTTTAATTTTCAAGCTTGGAACAGATAACAAGTATATAAATCGATCCACGACAATTCAATAAAGATGCATTTCAACACCCCTTTGAAAAGTCGTTAAAATTTGTGAAAAAATAATTTAAAAGCCCATAACCTAACCTAACGTAACTTACATAAACAATTAAAAAAAATTTCATCACTTTTAACCCTTAAAAAATCGGGCGTATTTTGTCGGAAGGTTAAAGTATTTCCGTTTTGCAATAACATTTAAATAAATGGAATATTTGTGAACGTATCCGAAAACTAAAAATTGTTTAGGAAAGGTGACAAAATACGCCTTTAAATTTTATTACTAGAAAAAATCATGTAATTTTTTAAATGTAAAAGTTTTATGCAAACTTAAGAAAGTTTTAAATATGGTTTAATTAAGTTAAATTACTGATAAAAAAAAAAAAATAAAAGCATGTTACATATTTTATTCGCCAAATAAATTATAAACATATTGTCACCTCACTTTTTTGTCGTTTCGTGTAAAATAATTCAGAAAAAATTCACAAAGTTTAATATTTTTTTTTCTATTTGCGGGTAGGAACTTTGGTTTCATAAAGGTGTACATTTTAATTATTTTGCGTTTAACTTGAAGATTTGAATATATGTTATTTTCTCTTTCCAATACCGTTCAGATCATTTGGTTTGGTTGTAAGGGAGATAAAACGATTTCTACGAGACCTATGTGAGCTGTGACAATTTCAAATAATCTAATTGAATTGAGTTGAATCAGCTTACACCTCTCTGAAAAAAGGCCCGATGGTTAAGTTAGGTTATGTTAGGTTAGGTTAGGTTAGGTTAATTAGTTACCGTTATGTACGGTCGAGGCGGCCAGCAAGTTGTTGATCACTCTGAAGTATAATTCCTTTCCAGAGTAACTATGCCTGTCGTCGCCGTGGTTCTCAGTCCAGGATGAAGTCTTCTCTCCCTTTAACTTAATAGTCAGTTCTGGAATAAAATACTTATGCATTTTTATTTAATTTTTTAAAAGAAATACAAACATTTCCGGGTTACGAATAACCTGACAATATTTGAAAAGGTTCCGCGAATTTTCAACCCCACGACAAATTATCCCCGACAAAATATCCAACGCACAATACACCCCCCTACAAAATATCTACAAAAACCTAACCTAACCTAGTCTAATAAAAAAATGGGACAAAAATAATACAGCCATCCTGTAAAGACAAAAAAATATTGTTCAATAATAGTAAAATAAGGTTAGGTTAGGTAGATTGGGTAAGGTTAGGTTAGGTTAGGTTTAAATAGATACTTTATTGGAGGATGTTTTGTCAGTAGTATATTTTGTTGAGAATATTTCGTCGCGGGATGAAATGCGCAGTACCTTTGGAAATCTGCTACTACCACCTACACTAAACGGAAAATGTTGTTTGTGTCGTGATCGAGGACTTAGCCAGCCAATTGAACACACGACGACGCCTGGGTGGGACCCAAAAGCGATACTAACTCAGCCATTGATATTATACAACGCAAACGTTTTTAAGGACTCCCTTTCAGTAAAAAAATAAATTCATCTCCACGCGACCCCCCAATCTTTTCATGGCGTTAAATGGTGTGCGCTTTTCCTGAACTAAAGACAAGATTAAAACGAAATAAAGAAACAAACAAAAATTGTTAGATGACCTCGTACTCTGTGAGTAGAACTAAAAGCCTAAGTTCGATTAATTAGATGATTTACTTTCGTAACCTTGGTTGGACAGGGTTCCAACTTTACTTTACCTTGTTATGAGATATGAGGTGTTAAAGTTTACAAAGACAGTTTCTCATAATCTATTTACCGATTCCTTATTTTGTAGTTGAATCTTGTGTAAAGTTTCTTGCGTATAGGGCCTAAGACATCTTTTGGGAAGTGTGTGGAGGGTGTTCTTAGGGAAAGGAAGGAGAGGAAGTTCTGAAAAAGTAAAGGTCTCTGAAGGGTGGATAAGAATCTGAGGGTCAATGTGTCTAGGAGTGACGGAAGAATGAATCCATCCCCCCATTGCGGTGCGCTCCCTCGCATTGAGTCCAGCTGGAGAGGTCTAGGCTAGGTCTCCCTCAACCTCCCGATCCGGCCCGCCATAGAATTTTTTTATTATTTTTTTTTTTTTATTAGAAAAAAAGTAAATATTTACAATAAATAGATAATATATTACATTTCATATCAGACTTTTTTTGGTTACCCAATTAGTAGAGAAATATTCTCGGGTCTAACTGGGGAGCTAGTCTATGTAATTATACATAAAGATAATAAATAATATGCATAGTTACAAAAATGGAAAAATTAGATTTTCAAAAATACTGTGAAATATTACAAAAATATTGTACAATAAGAAAATAACATAATTAAAGAAACAGAATACCAACAAAAATCAACAAAAATAATAGCAACATATCTGAATATATCTGAAAATCATCGATATAAGCGAGTCAATCTTCTCTGTAAAAATACAACGAAAGTTTTTTTTAAAATTTAGAATAGTTTTTCTCACTTTTTATTGTGTCCGGTAAATCGTTAAATAACTTTGGGCCTACATATTCATAATGGTGTTGTGCAGCTGTCGTGTTGCATCTAGGTACATATATGTTCCCAGAAGTTCTAGGTCTTATACTTCGCGTTGAGGACATTTCAGATTCTTTAAAAACTTTTAAAATAGCATTTCTTTAAAATAGTTTTGAAACCGGTAGGACCTTAAATTTTTCAAAAAGTTCTTTGGTTGGAAAAATTCTTGGTTTTTTAATAATAACTTTGATGATCATTTTTTGTGTTGTTACTATCGGATACAGATTATTCTTGTAGATGCCCCCCCATGCGAATATTTCGTACTGCAAAACTGACTGCACAAGAGCAAAGTAAACCATTTTAATATTTGAAAGATTTAGGATGGTTTTGCTAGCATCTAAAGGGTTAATTTGTTGTGCTAAATTTTTTCCAACATTTGCAAAAAAATTATTAAATAAGTTTGCACATTGAGTCGGCTCATCTTTTACTTCTATAGAATTACCGTTGTATGTCAGTCTGTGTATTTCCGACGCTTTCCGTTTCTTATCAATAATTTCATCAATTGTTGACCACATTTTTTTTTATCATATTCTACTTGTGACATTTTTATTTTATAATATTGTTCTTTCGTATTCCTTATTAAATTTGTAAGCATATTTCGATATTTGACAAAGGTATTTTTTAATATATAATTGAAAGGATTTTTTTACAAAGAATAAATAAACGTTGTTTTTCACGCACAGACTTCAGGACTAATCCACGGTTTTATTGGGCGGTATTTAGAAACTAGGTTCTTTAACTTGGAGACGGTGCTCGCCTCCATGTGTTTTGTTAAAATTTCCTCAAAGAGACGAGAGCTCTCTAAAATATCCCGGCTGCCTAATACACAAGCCCAGGATTCCTTAGAGATTTTTTCCCGAAGAAGATCTTTATTTAACACCAGTTTAATATATTCTCTATTTTTTAATTGATTAGTACGCACTATTGCATTATAATATAATAAGCAAATATAGTGGTCTGTTATACTGGTTTTATAAACAATAAACTGAAATCTCTTAGTATTATTACTATTTACCCACATATGGTCAATACAGGAAGGTTTCTGACCGGCGACGTCACGAGTAAAATTGTTAATACATGATTTAAAATTAAATTCAGTTAGCATATTAATATATTCATCCTTTAGATGAGATCGATGATTTCCAGATATATCCACATTAATATCACCAACCAAAAACGTAAACATATCCCATGTTTTGCAAAGAATTTCATTTAGTTGACATATAAACTGCGAAAGGTCTGACAAGTGTGTCCTGTAGATTGCAATTAAATTAATTGTCAGTTTATTTACACATAATACAACACGTAAACAGTTTACCTTGTCAAAAACAACTTCCTCAATATTCCGTACTATGAATGTATTTCTAATGAACAATAATATTCCCGAATTTTTGTTGATTTCGAGTGTTGTCGCAACGCAGCCGTAGTTCGGTATATCGAAGTGAGTATTGGTATTGGAGTGACACTCGGTGAACACTATAACTCCCGGCTTTTTTTTAATTAAATCTAATTGCACTAAAAATTCGCAAAAATTTTTTTTGACACTTCTTATATTTATATGCATTATACTAAACAGAGGATCACACTCGTCCAGAACATCGTTGCACTCGTCGCTAGTATCACAAACATTTTCGTTTATTTTATACAGCTGGTCAATGTTTTCCGTAATAAAATCTTCCATTTTTAGTAGTCTATTTTTTGACGAGCAATTGTCATCATAAACTGTTTGTATTCACATTTGTCACTGTTCGCACTGTGATCAATTGAATTATTTGTAGATCTTCTTTCGTTGTTTAAGATGCAATTTTTGCATTTTGGTGGTTCTTGTTTGTTATTGCATTCTTGATATCTATGGTTGCCTGCGCAATGTGAGCAGGCTGGGTCTTTTGTTTTATTTAGGCATCTTAGGCTCGAATGGTTAAATTTAAGGCAGTGGTAGCATTGCATAATTGGACTGCAGTCTTTAACTTTGTGGTATCCGATATTAACACTATTTTTGTTCAAAATAATTCTTCTCATGACTCCGCTCGTTTCCACAATGATGTTCGAAAGTTCAGTGTTTTTTTCTCTTAATTACCTTTTTTATCTCCATTTTGTGTAAAGTAGCGTCCATTTTGTGAACATTTTTAATATCTTCATTTTGTAGTAAAATGCTCTCCAATAAATTATTGTCATTAATTATATCATTTTCGACTCCTTTAAATATTATATGTGGTTTCTTCTTCTTCGCCTCTTCTGCCATTATGTTGATGATGTTTGTTTGTTTATTAATTTCTTTTTCAAGTTTTTCTGAGTCATCTTTCTTGTCACACGTCACAATCAAGCGATTATTTGATATTTTTTGATTCCGCTTACACCGATACCTAGAGAAGTTACATTAACATTCTTCTGTAACTTTTTTTTCAGTTCTTCGTGTTCCATGTTTACATCCTTAGAAGATATTATTATTCCGTATTTTACAGCCTTTCTCTTCTTTTTTTGTGAAAGTTTCTTGTTGATAGTTGCTTCTTAATGGTGATGCGTTCGTTGCTCTTTCATTTTTAATTTTCAGCATTTCTTTAAGCATCGTATTTTTTTCTTTTAATGTTGCCATGTCTATGGCCATATGTGAAATATTTTCCATGATTGTACTTATTTTTTTGGAGATTTCAATTTTCGTTTCTTTGGTGATTCTTGTTGGACTGTCCTCTAATAATGCGGTCAATTCGCCTATTTCTTTCTTAGCTTTGTAAATAAATACATGTGGATCGACTTCTTCTTCCATCGTTTCAATTTTTTTTTTTTTTTTTTTTTTTTTTTTCCCTGTTCTCAATGTGTTAGCACAGTTAGTGTACAGCTACACACGACTGTTGCCTGCCCGGTAGCAGACAGAACTGAAATTGGCGGGCAAACTCATTCATTCTTGCTAAGTCACCAAACGTAGAGAACCACTTAGGATGACCTATGACAGTTATTATTGTGGATACAACCGTGTCCCATTTTTATGTATATTTTCCAACCATTTATTTATTTTATTTAACATGTTGCTGTTAATGTGTAAATGTTGTAGAGCAGGTGATTTAATATTTAATTATTAGATTTAAAGACCCAATGAGACCCGATAATATCTCGAAAACTAACAACTTTAAAAAAAATTATTGTGGTATTCCGGACCGTCATAAGATGGCCCATCAGACCTCCAAAGTATACCGTTGAGTTTTGGGCCACCCTGTATGTACTGTTATGTTACTCAATCAATACTATTCAGCAGTTCCCTCGCTGCAAATTAAGAGAGAGCATAATTTAGAACGAACGTTAAGTCCAGTTAGAAATTCATTGTAAATAAGACGCGATAATAAATAAATCTCATAATCTCCGACGAATCGTAGTATTATTAAAAATCCACGTTCAATAGAATTTTATTGCTAATAAGAGGTATTAATAATACACCACATTTTCTGTAATAATAAATATCTAGTTGAAAAAAAAACAACTTTAAACCATCCATTTACTTTGACGGGAAGTTATATTGCTGGAATATAGTTGGAACGCTGCCAGAGAGCCATGGAGAGAAGTTTGACAGGGATAAGGAAACAGGACAGAGTGAGATGTAGCATAATAAGGGAGAAAACTAAAGTTGCCGATATAGTTACCCGAATAGACCAACAAAAGTGGAGATGGACAGGTCACATGATCTGCGATCCACAAGAGAAATGGTGCAAAAAGTCACTGACTGGTATTCAACAAATAAGATGGGAAGACGACCAAAAACTCACGGTTGGACATCATCGGAGAAGAGTAGCGAGTGACAGGTCCCAGTGGAAAATGTTAGAGGAGGCCTATGCCAAGAGAGTTAAGATTCATACCTAACAAAAGTTCGGAATAAAAAGGGGTAAATTTTCGATCGCACTGGCCACGCTTATTACGAACATTTTTTAGAAAAAACCTTTAGATTCGCCTTAATTATACTATAAAAGGAAACTTTTTGCATTCGGGGCGGCGGAAAATGATGCACTTTAAATTTCAATTGTGTAAAACTAAAATTCACTTCGCGAACTCGTACGGCGTCAAACCGAGGCCATTTACGATTCCGTTATGTTGGTAGCCCTGATACATTACGAAGAGCTAGTTACCAGCCGTAGCCGACTTCATGGGACACATAAAATGGCGCGAATTATGAAAACACGAATTAATAATATAATGTAAACGTACCTCTAATCAGAATCACTTCAGAGTCTAGCTAAGGCACTGGAATCATGTTGGATTTATCGTCATTATAATTGGAGGTGTTGGTTTTCGTCGTCATTATAATTAAGGAATAGAAAAAAAAAAAAAAAAAAACAAAAAATAAAACAAACAAAAATAATAAAATATTTGACTATGGTTTGTAGGTTTCCCCGGCCATTTGGAAAAATGAGTGGAGTCGGTCTTTATTTTTGGGTACCGATCTCTTCCACAGGAATTCGCAGAGATATCCCTCATAGTGGGCCTTACTCCTCCCGAATCTGGGAACATTTCCCCTCACATCTCTCCAGCACCGCTCAATATTTTGAGTATGTGCTCCGGTTTCGTGATCTACAAATGTTATACTGTGGTTCACACTCATATGGATGAAGCCTTCGTTTCCAAGGCAGTCATACGCCTTCCAACAATCGCTTATGATTGTGGTGCCCGGCAGTATATACTCTTTTATAATTTTCAAGAGGGTTTCCTTCGACCGATTCTCTACACCGCAAACGAACATCTTCTTGGAACCCCTCTCGAAACCTCCGAAAATCCATTTCCCGTCAACAATTCTGCCACGATTGTTTTTTCTTTTTCCTATTTTGGCCTCGTCGATCTCCACGGTGACACCAACACCTCCAATTTTCTGTTTCATTTGGTGGCACCAGTCCACACAAACCTCCCGGCAATAGGAGGACCAGTTCACAACTGTTTCGCTACTGAGGTCTAGTTCTTCCATCAGGAAAGTGGTCCTGGGTGGACGCATCATTGTCCAGAAAGAGACGAATGTGCATATTTTTTCGATGGGGAGGCTTGACTGACCGAAAAATGTGCCTTTTCGAATCGACACCGAAAAACTACACCTCGTTTTGATTCTCTTGTGGCCCGAACTCACCACCGAGGTTTTTCTGCACCTGTACAGCGGGTACGAAAAACTACATATATTCGCACACACGTCACATTTTCTCTCTCGGAGAAACACTCCGTGACTTCTTAGCCATTCCAAGAGGATCTCCTGGTTTCTTACGATTTCCACAAAGCCCACAACTCCTATGGAACAGGATTGGCACGCCATTTTTTTTCGAAAGGGTCTGTTCGGCGGAACAAATACTCGGAACTAATTAATAACGTTGATTGGAACCGGAAACAAAACAAAAAACCGGAAGGAAGAAATAAAAGGATAAAGACAATAAAATTAAATTACTGAAATTAAATTGATATAATTGAATTAAAAAAATTCCTCTGAAACGTATTGTGTTTTGAATACAGAATAGGTTTTTAGGCAAAATTTTTAACATTAAAAAAAAATTTTACATTGAAAAAATTTTTTCAATGTAAAAAAACTTGCCTAAAGTAGTGCTTACCCAATACGCATACATTGCGTGGCAGTAACGTAACTTCTCGCTAATATTTATTTTGTAGTAATTATAAATATATACGAATAGAGGTTTGTTATCATTTAACATTATATAATTTTGTGTGTTTTCATAATTCGCGCCATTTTATGTGTCCCATGAAGTCGGCTACGGCTGGTAACTAGCATGGATTTCGCATCTCGAAGCTTGAAAGCTTGACTCGGTACACGGGATGAATCTGCAACTTGTTACTTCATTTATCGTTATGATCTGAACCCTAAAGTGGTTAAAATTAAAACTCTGTGGGGTGAACTTAGACTACACTTAGAACATGAAAATGGTTTTACTTTGATTCTGGCAGCACATACATAGTCTGCACCCAGAATTTTTAAACTGAACTTCGAATAGAATTGTAAAATAATTAATACAACTTGTAACTTAAATTAATTGAGTGTGTTACTTAAATTACTAACTTAATTTGTTACTAAATTTGTTACTTAAACTACTTAAATGAATTGCATAAGTTAATAACTGTACACTGTTAACTTCATCCGCCATAACACAGGGACTTCCCTAGCATGGCGGATGAATTAACACAATTTTTTTGTTCATTGTATAAACTTCTTTTAATAAATAAATAAATAAAATAAGATAATGTTTTCCTTCAAAATGTGTCAGCAGATGAATCCACAACTTGAATTTTACATTCTAAACACAAAACTGGTTTTAAATGAAGAGTGAATCTGCTTGTGAGTCCCCAGCTATAAATAGTGTTACTCTCATAATATGCGTATGGTTTTCTTACGAATTACGAACTTCGAAGAATGGTTTGAAACAATTTTTTTAACACGATTCGAAAGATTAGAACTATTTTCTTCAAAATGTGTCAGCAGATAAATCCACAACTGGAATTTTACATTCTAAATACAAAACTGGTTTTAAACGAAGAGTGAATCTGATTGCGAGTCCTCAGCTATTAATAGTATTACTCTCATAATATGCGTTTAGCTTTCCTACGAATTACGAATTTTGAAGGATGGTTTGAAACAATTTTTTGAACTCCATTCGAAAGATTAGAACGATTTTCTTCGAATTGCGTCAGCAGATTAATCCGCTACTGGAATATTGACAGATCATTTTGAACATGAAACTGGTTTTAACCTAATAGTGAATCTTCAAGCTAGTCCTTAGCTTTAAATTATACTAAGCCCAGAACAAAAAAAGGTTATCCTCCTATTTTTGCACTTGGAACACATGGATGGTTTGATGATCTACCGGAACACAAACTTTCCATCCATCCATCCATCCATCCATCCATCCATCCATCCACCCATGAAACTTTCTTAAAATTGTTGAAACATCGCTGACGGACCTCTCTAAATCATTCTCACTGAATATAAGACATAGACATTCCAAGCAATTAATTTTAATCACACAATGTATCTACCACGAGCAAATACAAAGCAAATCGAATTAATTATCGGTGGTATGAAAAATTCCAAGACTCCAGGCATAGATTTAATTCGTATGTATGATTTGAAAAAACATGTTAAATTACTTAGTCCTATAATCGCCCACTTAATTAACAGAATAATTGATACGGGCCATATTCCCGATGAACTAAAATAAAGCATTGTAAGGCCTATCTTTAAAAATGGAAATCACTCTTTAATAAACAATTACAGGCCGATTTCCTTAATTCCTGCATAAGAAAAAATCTTAGAAAAATATATAGCAATAAATTTAGATAAATACTTAAATAATCTGAGTATTATTGATGAATGCCAGCATGGCTTTCAAAAAAATAAAAGTTGCGATAAATTGCTCGAAAAATTTTCTAATCATATAAATTCACAACTAAACTGTAAACAACATGTATTGGTTCTATTTATTGATTTCTCAAAAGCCTTCGACACACTTAGCCATATACAAATAATTAAAGTACTTGAATTTATAGGTATCCGGGGTAAACTCCTCTTATTCTTTAAAAACTATTTGTCAAAAAATGAGTGTGAAGATTTTAAACATAATTAGTAAATCAAGATACATCAAATCCGGAGTACCGCAAGGGTCAATTCTAGGTCCAAAATTATATATTATATATGTAATTGCTATGTGTAAGATTTTCAAAAAAGCTCGTCGATTCATTTTTGCTGATGATACTGCTCTTGTTGTATCAAATGAAAATCCTGAAATTGCTATACAAGAATTACAAAGAGATTTTAACGAGCTTCTCAAATGGGCTCATGATGTAGGATTAATTATTAATGTTAAAAAAACCAAATGCGTGTACATAAAATCACCAAGTTTGAAAATGTGGAATGTTCCTAAAATAACCGCTCATAGCTTTTACTGTATACATAGAGGAATTGTTAATGTTTGTGACTGTGAAAAAATAGATTTCACAAATGAATATACTTATCTGGGAATAATTGTTGATTACAATTTTAAGTGGGATAAACAAGTGGCTAAAATTTGTAACCAGCTCAGATCCTTAGCTAGTAACTTTTACAAATTAAAATTTATTTTGCCTCATTGCACTCTTAAACTCATATATTTTTCTATGGTCGAATCCATCCTTAGATATGGTATTCGAACTTGGGGACATGCAAGCACTACTTACATTAAATATATTGAAAGTTTACAAACCGCCATAATAAAAAAAAATTGTCACAACTAAGATTTACAAACAGAGACATAACTTAAAACTACTGTATGGCTCAGAGAGCCTCCTTACAATAAAAGGTCTCCACTGGTTCACTACTATTATGGATAATATGGGGGAAAGCCCTTACAAACACCTACCTGTACACAAACATACCACAAGATTTAGAGAAGGAAAGGGCCTAAAAACCTCGAAAATTAAATAAATATGGAAGCCGTACTCTTGAATATCTAATACCAGTGATTTTCAATAAAATCAATAAAAACATAAAATTTGAAAAAAATGAGAGACTAAGTCCTAAAATGATAAAACTATGGTTAATGAACGAAAACTCCGTGTATCTTTGAATATCTTATCTGCCTACATAGCTTTTATCAGATAGGTATATTGAAATATCTTATATATTTATAGTTGTAAGTTAAATTATCTAATACTACTATGTGATCTATTCTAATGTTTCCTTAAAACTATAAATGTGTTTACAAATATTTTCTTAGATATTATTAAGAATGTTTAAATTGTTAGAACCTGCAGACAAGCTGCCATATGACAGCTTTGTGGGTCTACTCTAATTCTTGTACAAAATATTCTCTGTAATTTTTATAAATAAAAAAAAAAGTAACAAAAAAAAAATAAAAAAAAATAAATTTGGGGAATCCTTGCAATTCACTACAGACAGTGTGGCCAGTCGCTAGAGTGATCAAGATTACATTATTATAAATTAATTTAAAGGGAGGGGATCCCCCGTTTTGTCCCAGAATAAGTAATGAAAAATTCCGTACCCATTTCAATCCGTTTGAATCGCAACAAAAATATAAGTTTCCTACAAGATATTTACATTATTTTTTGTGAAATTTTGCCGCCCCCCTCGAAGTGCCGCCCGGGGCGGGCCGCCCCCCCGCCCCCACCACCCCCCCGCCCCACCCACGCTACGCCACTGATCACAACATACCCCAATTAAGGATACCATAGTCCCACTGACTTTGGAAAATTGGGAGTAGCATTCACATTAAAAAAAGAGAAAATATTTTATCTGACACAAATAAGAGCAGATGCCTAAAAAATTGTAAAGACAATATGTAAGATAAATACATCTATACGTCGGATGAAAACATGCCTTAAGATGGATAATAAAGATGTTAGTTTGAGAAAGCCTCATTATTTTGTGTTACAAAATCTAGGGACAAATAATACGAGGGTTTTCTTTATCTTAAGTAGCTTGTTATTTCGTGTCAGGTCATCAGAATCCGGGATAAAGGTCAGTACTTGGATAGAACCATCATATCCTATGTAGCTTCAAATAAACTCGTCAGATTTCTTTGTATCATCCAGAATCGCTGATGTACTACTTGGGAAGCAGGCCACTTTTTCAAAACAGAGTGGGTACATTTTAATGAAATACGTTTGGTAGTTTTGAACAGAAGGAATTTATTATCGTTAAACAAAATCATGTAGGTATACTTAGCTTCCCATTACTCATCCTAGATGGCGGTAATTGTATTATTTTAATTATTTTATTATCATAGATTAATAAATTTTGATTAAATACATAGGTGGATTGATCTTCTTTTTAACCTACATAAATTTTACCACTCTGTCACATTTCCACAACTCTGTCACATTTTGTTTTTACTATAAATGAATCTCTCTGGAGCTCAGAGGGGAAATTGTAGCAAGGGGGAAGGAGGCCTAAAATGCCTATTGGGGGTGACAAACACGAGCTGCGTGTATACCTATTTCGAATGACAACACACGTGACAGAATTGTTGTACAACATAAAAATTGTAGGAGACAAGTTTTTGAGATTTTTAAAAATATTTTATTTAATACAATTAAAAATAATAATCGCTGTAAATTGAAAGGTTATATCTTTTGGAGTTTAAAAATAGTTTTTTTTCCTTATTATGTCGTCAAATCATTTTTTTGTAACATTATAGATAGAATACACGCAAGTCGAGGTGGCAGAAAACAACTGTGATTTGTATGAAAATACACTTCTATCACGAGAAATTACAACTCTGTCACGTAATTTTTACAAAAAAAATACACACACATATTTTTTTTTAAACGCACACAGTCGTTACGTCTTTAGTACAGCAGATATTAAAGTAATTATAAAATAATAATATTGGTATTTTTGTTTAATTTTTCTCCACTAACTGGTGAAGACAACTTTATGTAAGTTAAAAAGAAGAACGACCCAGGTAACATTAAAATAAATTTATTTGAAACATTACAATTTTTACAACCAGCGATTTCTGAGCATATTTGGTGTACTAAAATATAGATTGTTGTCCAATGATAATTTAATTCAATTACCTTCAGAAATTTGGCGAAACTTTCAGATGGTCAAAATATTTCCGCTTTACAATAAAATACAAATAAATGGAATATTTCTGAACATATCCCAAAACTAAAAACTGTTTTCGAAAGGTGATAAAATAAACATAATAATTTTAAATATAAAATTTTTGCATGTAAACATAAAAACTTATGTTTTTTCTACCAGTTACTGATAACGGGCTTTCTCCTTTCAACTTGCCAAACATATACAGCAATATATTTGTAATAAAACTGAAAATATTTATTTAGTAACTTATACTATTCTGCTACATTTCCGCCTAAAGTGAGGATTACTTTTTTTACTATAAATGAATTTCCACTATTACTTACTGACAAATATGAACGCATTGACGGAAATATCATTAACTGTTGAATATCAATATATAGTTGAAATATCATTAATTGTTAGTAGAATTATCGAAGAAAGCAAACACTTTGTGGCTTGAAATTTTACAGAATGAAACAAGTTCTTTGTTTAAAACCACTTTATTTAAATTTATATTCGTCGACCGGTTTCGGTCGAACTCGACCTTCTTCAGGACAATAAACATATAAACTAAATTAAAGAACAGAGTTAAGTTAAGAGGTAAATACAAAAGAAAGAGAGAACATATAAGAGAGGGAAAGAACATCAGATAATGGTTAGAGAAGGAGAAAGGGAATAACTTTAAAATGGGACTGTTGGTGAATTCTAATTGTTTGTTTAAAATTTGGCAATTATTTTTCTTTGATTTTAATATTTCTAAAGCTTCTAAGTCATTAAGGCGTATTTCTATTTTATTTATATGAACTAGTTGGACTCCCGTATTTTTATACGTATGGTCAGTACCAATTAAGTGTTCGGCAAATTCTGAGAAACCTGTGCTAGTTAGACACCTAACGTGTTCTTATTATTATTATTTTAAGAGTTTTACTTTTCATGACCAAAAATATAAATGACAATTTTACTATCAAGTGATAACATGGTGACAGAGTAGTAAAGGATGTGACAGAGTTGTAATTCTATGACCTATCTGGCCTTTGTAATAAAACAAGTGTCTTTATTTAGAATCATTAACTTATAAAGCTTTAACAGTCTTAATTTCGAATGACAACCCACGTGACAGAATTAACGTAATTGTTTGGTTCTGAAACAGTTTTTAAAAGACTTAATCCATATTCCCCTAGTCCTTCTATTATGTAATCCATTCTCTTCCTCCTTTCCTCAATGTCTCCACCCGGAAAAGAAGAGGATGTGCTTACCTACATGATGAACAATATTGCCACACAAGTGTTCATTACCCACTTGTTAATAGTTGCATTTCGAACGTGATATGGGTCACAAGTAGCTCTCGTAAAAATATCGCAAATAATCGCAAAGTTTCGCTTTTTTATAAAATAATAGTGTCGTGCATAAAACCTTGTTGTGCAATATATATGTGATAACAGAAACGACCCTGAGCAGCCTTCAGAAGCCGTAAAAGGTAGGAGATTTCCTATCAAACCGATTCTCCTTTGATCTGCCTTCAAAACACGATATATGGTCTATTACGTTTACAAAAAGGATTTAAAGTCCACACTCTCGTGTCGTGGTATTCGGCCGCGACAGTAATAAAGCATCAGTTGTATGAGACAAGTTTTTGAGATTTTTTAAATATTTTATTAAACATCAAAAAAAAATAATGATTGCTATTAGTTGATAGGTTATATATACTTTTTGGAGTTTAAAAATAGTTTTATAATTTATGTCATCGTATCATTTTTTTATAAGATAATAGAATATACGCAACTGGAGGTGGCTGTAGACAACTCTGATTTGTATGAAATACACCTCTGTCACAAAGATTTACAACTCTGTGACGTAATTTTTACTACAAAAATATGAACAAATTTTTTTAAAACACATACAGTCGTTACGTCTTTAATACAGTTGATTTTAAAGTAATAATAAAAAAAATATTGGTAATTCTGTTGAATTTTTCTCCACTAAGGGGCCATCCATAAATTACGTCACACCTTAAGGGGGGGGGGGATTAGAGAAGTGTGACAAGAGGTATGGGGGGTAAAAAAATCATGAAATTCTAGGGGGAAGGGGGTCTCACAAATGTTACAGGGGGGGGGGGGGGTCAAAAAATCATGAAATTCGTGTGACGTAATTTATAGATGGCCCCTAACTGGTGGAGACAAACTTTTGAAGGTTAAAAAGAAGAACAACCCTTTATTGTTTTTTCCAATATGGCAATCGAAGTCAAAAAAACATCGCAGTTTTTAGAATTTCAATTCGAAAATAAAATTGTTTCTTAATTTAATTTAAGTTCCAATCTCTCTTGGAATCTGATTCTCGATATGCGTAATAATTAGTAGCATCCAGATATTTTCTATTATCCATTGATCTTTGTAAAGAATATTCCCTGGGAGGCCTCAGTGGAACAGTTCCAATATGAATGGGAACGGACATCTTGAAATTCTGGTGTATTCCCGATAGGTATACCTTCACCTGAAAGCAAATACCCAAAATAAATAATAAGTATATTATTATGCACAATCAAGAATTCCAACTCAGAAAATGATATTATAGCGATTGGTGTGGCTATTGTGTGTAGATGGCAGCTGTGGGATTTTATGATTCTAATATAAAATGAAAGATTGATTGTTCAAAAGATGATTACGTTAATTGTAACACACGCGGCGCTATTATCAGAAGTTTGTAACACGGAATTAAAATGTAGGAACTATGATTTTACGAACTAATTTGATGCTGATGGCTGGCACACAATCAGCGCCACAGATGTTGTAGTTCCTACAATACGTTTCAATGATTTATTACATTGGTGGGTACAATCTTTAAAAGGGTTCTCGGTTGATCTGCCGACAACTGCCCCCCTGGCGTACTTATATACAATATGCAGTCGGATTAGGGAAAATATGGTATACGTAATTACACAAAATATAACTAAATGACCCCGAAAGATATGCAAAGTGGATGTACCGCCGAATGATAAAGTATAAAATATATTTTCACTAGCTGACCCGGCCACGCACTGCTGCGGCTAACGAAAACACAACGCCATCTACTGGATGGTTACCCGACTTTTATAACCGAGTGTTTTTTTTTCAATAAATTAACTCACACCGCAATCTGTTAATTTGCATATAAATCAAATCATCAGACATTTTCCTCTAATTGTAAATTTCAACCAATTTGCACAAAACCTTGACAATTTATATACCTTTTTCTTTCTCATGAGTCACGCTATCCATTGGAGAAAACCGCATAAAAATCCGTTCAGTAGTTTTTGAGTTTATCGTGAACAGACAGACAGACGCGGCGGAGGACACACATCAAGGAAAAATCTACTTTTTTTTTATTTTTTTTATTTTATTTTTTATTTTTTTTATATATTTTTTTTTTATTACCTTATTATTTGTTATTATAAAAATCTACTTGTCTATACACTGTAGATACATGGCATAGCAAGCACAAAACTTGACACGGTTTATAAATTCGCTTGACATTCATACCAACTTATTATTAAGGGTAGAATCTTAGAAGCCGAATTTACGTTTAAAAACTAGTAATGCACAAAAAAATTTAATGTTATATAAAATTGTCGGCGGACCAACTCCCGGGTCCCAATTGAAATTAAATATTCAATTTGACTTTTTGAAAAGGTCGATAGGTGTCCCACATAAATAAAATCGGATATGTTTATTTAAGACACTATCCAGGCTGCAAACCAATTCTTTAGAACTTTGCGATCATTTAAAAAATGTTGCAGCCAAAAAATTGGAAAAATTTGTCGAAGCGAGAGGTCCTGGGTTCGAGTCCCAGAGGTGTCAATATCTTTTTCTGATTTTTCTGTTTTCAGATTTTCGATTAAGTTTCGCTTATATTGTTTTCATTTAATTATTTTTTTGTTTATATTACCCACGCTGTGCGTGGGTTCCCATTACCTACTTTTATCTTATATAGATATACTAATTACTAACTTTTACATTATTTGTCTCTTATATGTATCTTACTGTGTTATGAATTATGTAAAAATTAATTTTGAAATTTTTATAGATGTAATGGAAAAAAAAAGATTAAAAAAAAATTCAAAAATTCAAAATGACGAACTTACGAGCTTTAAAATTAAACTTAGTTAAAACGCACACGTCACAATTCAGTAGAATAATTCACAATTTGCATAGCAGTGCTGCTGTTCAACGGCGCCAGTTCATGCATGCAACGGTTACAGGTATTTAGAAATGCCATTGTTCCACCGGCTCCGGGAAATTGGGACACAAGTGCAGTAATAACGTAAAAAAACTAACATTTTAAATGTGTAACTATTAAGATTTGTAGGGTCCTTCTTCAAATAATAAACTCTCCACGCGATTGAATTACTAAGTTTTTTCATTAACAATAAATTTTAGATTACATGACAGGACACTTTTAAATAGACAAATTAATCGTGCACAGCCCGGTTCCGTATTCAAGAGAACTAAATGCGAATAAGCCTTGTTTGTTATTCGATTATTTTACAACAAAAGAGAAAGAATCTACGGGAAAGGGCTCTTTTATAAAAAAATCAACACCGACACATCGTCGCCTTAGTTCTTAATTGTCCAAACGACCATTTTAGTTTTTGTTCAATCTCCTCTTTAAAGTGAAAATTGAAATATAAAAATGATTGTTAATCACTTAATTATGAATTATTTAAACCAATGAGCCTTTACGAAAATAGCTTTACCAAACGCCTATCATAATGTTTTATTGAAATAATGAAAGAATACCTTCTCCTCCTGTAAAATTTTCTAATGGTCGTTTGGAGAATTAAGAACTGAAGCGACGACTTTACAAAGCAACGGGATCTGGACGTGAAACAGCACCCTGTTTTACCCACTCATAGTCTCTCGGGACATAAGAGCACTCTTAGCGAAGACTCGAATCTTTTAAGTAGGATAGAGGGTAGTAATTATAATATAATCACTTAGAAATAAATTCAGTAACATACCTTAATAAAGTGACGCATTTCAATAACAGTGGGAGCTTGTGATCCAGTAGATACAGGGAAATTGTCAGGTATAGGTATTTGCAAATCGAAATATTTTTCAGTTCCTTTCGCAACTCCTTCCGTTTTTATCCCAGCAAACTTATCTTTGACGACCAATTTATTTTCATATCGCCTTTTTTTGCCGTCTAATGATTGCGTAGTGCGGTATGTTACCACCTTAAAAGAAAAAAACATGATCTGCTAGAAAGAAATATTAGTGTAATAATATTAAAAAGGAGAATATTTTTTGCTGATTACTGGCTGAATGGGTTTAAGACATTAATAGCCGCAAATAAACCCAAGATTTCAATGTATTTAAGATCTTGTTATTGGTAATGTCACTTTGACAAAATATTTATAAAAATCATGCAATGAGAAAAATGAAAAAAAAAATGATAAACCGACGACTTACTCTGGTCAATCATAGAATGTTAAAATATGCGAAAAGAAAGATGAAATAATAATGAAAAGTTTAAATACATATAGAAGAAGACAAAAGAGGAAAACCAGAAAGCAGAAGAGATGATAAAAACAAAAAAGAAACAGAAAAGAAGGAAGGAAGTGAAATAGAATAAGGCAAAACGCAGACCTGAGATTTCAATGTATTTAAAGTCTTGTTATTGGTAGTGTCTTTTGACAAAATATTTATAAAGATCATGCAATGCGAAAAATTAAAAAAATTGATAAACTGACAACTCACCCAGATCATTCATAGAATGTTAAAATATGCATGTAAAGAAAGATGGAATAAAAATGAAAAGTTTAAATAAATAAAGGAGAAGGCAAAGGAGGAAAACTAAAAAAAGATGATAAAAACAAAAAAGAAACAGAAAAGAAGGAAGGAAGTGAAATAGAATAAGGCATAACACATTTTGTCACAGACCTGTCCCAAAGAGAATTTCACGTTATAAACGGTAACTGGGCTGTTATTATTGATGTGGCATTTTAAGGGAACAGTTTGACCAGGAACATATCCAGTTTGTGGAAGATTTACTTTAACATTCAGAGTTCCCACTTTTAAGAACAGGCCAAACAATTCGGTGCATCCCCAGGTCTCTGATGGTTTCTACAAAAATAACAGAATTTATTGAAAATTATGTACAAAGGTGTCAATTCGGATCCTCTTGCGGAGCAAACATGTAGGTATAAATGTAGATTCTTTCAAGCGTTTGGAAGAACCGTTCGTGATATGAAAAATAGAAATCCTGACACAATTAACCAACCTCAAGATGTGGAATCAAATTCAGATCACAGTATTCGCTAATATCGAAGTAGCTTTGGTAGGTCTGATCAAATTTCCATGCTCCTGGTCTCTTCATTGTTACCTTAGCTTTATATTTCACTGATCCAACATTCGATTTGAAGGACGATCCGGCTTTGGGTGGGATGGGCACCTGAAAAGCAATCTTGTGCTCACCCTCGGTGAACTCCATCGGATCTGTTGGGAAACAAATGTTCTTATATATTCTGTCATATGAGGTGGAGAGAGGAAATTTCTCGCTTGGCCGCAAAACCGCATCACAAAACTCATTACTATACACGGTGTCCGGAAACTCGTGGTATAAGCGGGAAATAAGTGAATCTACATCACATTTGGAGTCGACTTTATGGGCTCGCAGATAGGTACTGTAGGTAGTACATAACTGCTGACCCTGTACAAATCCTATGAACCGAATAGGAAAAGAAAAATACTTTGGTATAGGACTAAGAACTAAGGACTGAGAAGTAGCTAAGACCACCAAAAATTAAAATTAAATCAAACACTACTTTTTAAAAAAAAAATAGGCAATTCAGCCTAATAAAAAAATAGTTATAACTTTGAGTATACAGCGGTACTTCGAGATACGAGTGCCCTAACATACGAAATATTTGAGACACGAGCCGTCGAACGAATTAAGTTTTGCTTTAAAATACTAAAAACATTTGAGACACGAAGAACGGCAGGCCGAAGTGGAGGAGGAGATTATGTCTCTGGGAAAATCCACGGGCCTGGTGGTGGAGAGAGAGACGAGAACGAGTTCGTCGAGGATCACTCTTAGGAACTGACGACCGAGGAGTTACAAGAGTTACAGTTGCAGCAGCAGCAGCAAGAAATTGGTTTCGAGGAGGTGCCAGAGGTGGGGGAAGTTATCTCTACAGGTGAGATAAAAGAGATCTTGGTAGTGTGGGAGAGAGTTTCACAGGTCATGGAAAAGACACGCCCCGAAAAAAATTTGCAACTGGTCGTGCATCGGAGCTATTTAATGACACTTGCATAACTCATTTCCGCAATATTCTGAAAGGAAGGAAGAAACAAACCTCCTTGGATAGGTTTTTTTAATCCGCCGAAAAAGACACAGACCAGTAAAAAGAGAAGTAGTGGCTAAAATTAAGCATACAGTAGCATTTCAGGTGTGTGTACGTTGCATTTAAGTGACCAAAATACAAATACACTATAAAACCAGTTTATTTCTTTACATCCTCTTTTATTACGTTTTTATACAATATTTGTCATTTATGAATACATTTTTCTTATTAAAAAATACGTAACAAGAACAACTGGGGTAGCGTTTTCGGGGCTGAAACGGATTAATGGCATTTCAATTAACTTCAATGAGAAAAATTTCTTTTGAGGTACGAGCTAATTGACATACGAGCAAAGTTACGGAACGAATTAAACTCGTATCTCGAGGTTTCACTGTAATCTGTAAGGAGACAGGATAAATCAAATATTGAAGTCATTCAAGTCTTTATGTAGATTTGAAAAAAACGGAGGAATTGTTGAAAAGGGTTGAACGGAGGGAGTTGTTGGAATACTGAAGGGAGAATGGTGGACGATTTTAATAAGCGAACGATATATGCTTCTGAAGGGAGAACGATTTTTACAATTGATGAAGACATGGTCAAGATTTCACACTCATTCTTACCGTCCGGAGTGCTTTGGCCAGCAAGCAGATTACTAATGTGTCGGAAGACGACTTCTTTTCCATAGTCGTTCTGTCCCCATTGACATACTTTTTTCCCCTTAATTTTGAGATGCAGTTCTGAAAAAAAAAAAATTTAACTCAACATTGGCAAAACAAAACAAAAGTTGTAATTGATGAAAATCTTGCAATCTTATTGTAATATCGGTTTTTTTCATCTTTGGGGATGCTGTGTGAAGGGGTTTTTTAAGGAAAGGAAGGGAAGGAGAGTTCTGGGATGGAAAAGGGTTTAAGCGGTGGGTACGAATCTGGGGTTTGGTGTGTCCTGGTCATCCGCCTCCAAGACCAAGACAAACCTCACACCACGAACCCGGGCACTCCTGCTAAATCACCAAACGTAGCGAACCACTTGTGGTGACCTATGGCAGAGGTGTTGGTTATCCAATAAAGGTTCCCGGGCGGCGGTACCCATTCCCGCCTCCCAAATTATGGGATAAGTAAGAGATTATCACCTTTGGTTCTAGTATCTCGAGCAGTTTGGACATTTTCAAAGGTAAGTTCTGTGTTTGAAGAGATTTGCTAGTTTGTTTTTGGCATAAAGTTGCCTAATTTTAAAACGATTTAAAACCTTTGCCCACTTTTTTTATTTTTATCCGTGACCGGTTTCCGCCCTTTACGGCCATCTTCAAACTGGTAAAATTTTTCAATATAACAATATGTCAAATAACCCCACTTCGTATAACGAAGAAATGAGAGAGGAGCGGAGGAAGGGATTGCAAATGAGATATAGTAGCGGCAGGGGAGAGCAGTGGGTAAATTAGCAGCAATATGTGGCGCGTCGGAAAACCTTCTGATCTATTATTTTTTTCATATAAAATACTGCACAAGAGTCCCAACTGCTCCCGTCTGGAGCCAGTGAGACTATGACATCCCCAATTGGGGTAGGTTGTGAGGCTGAAGGTAGTGGGGAGGGGAAGGAGATAGGGGAGAGGAAGGTGGGGAAGTATCTGGCTATTCAGATCTGGTCACTAAACACGGCTAAAGCCATTTCAAGCAACGTTTCAATTCTGAATGGCGGTCTTACACCAAGGCGATGCTGATAGTATCTTCCACTCTGGAACGTGCCGCATATATACTATATATTATTTTTTTTAATGAATAAATTGTGAAATAACACAAATTAATCAAATAAAATTTATTTGCGCACGCCGGGTTAGAACCCGCGACCTTCGGATTGTGAGTCGAGAGTCTTGCCTCGGGACCACGGAGGCCGTCTAATCACTTATATTTGGTCAGAAGCACTTCAATAATCAAAATTAGAACAAACACTCTCATTATTTGATTGGATTATAAATATATAGGGTGTCCCGTGGCAGATTTCGAAATTGTAAATTAAATAAATATACATTGTAAGTGAGAAAAAAAGTATTTATTATCAAATTTAACAAACTAAATGCGGATTTCATTTTTTTTAATTATACCGTCTAAATGTTTTCAGTCACGGCGTACACACTCATAGAATCTTTTGATAGTATTCCGAGTGACTGTGGTCCGAGTGGTGTGGCGCCATCTTGTTGAAACCACGTATGTGAACTGTACAAACGATGCTCTTGAAGTTTTGGCATAAAATAATCGCTTATCATGCGGCGGTAACAATCGCCATCTACAGTTATGGTTGCTCTACGAGAATTTTCGAAGAAAAATGGTCCAATTATTCCATACGTGGATAGAGAAGCCCAAACGGTTACTATTGGGCTACTGTGCAGAGCATATTGGTGCTTTAACCGTGGTTTTAGTCCTTTTAACGCCCAACAGCGGCAGTTTTGCTTCTTGACATAACCATTTAAATCGTCGTCATAACCATTTAAATCGTCGTCATAACCATTTAATTCGTCGCCGAACCAAATTGTGTTCTCAGTTCGGAATCGTTGGCTTTAAAACACGCTTCTACTGCGAACGTGCGATGCTCACTAGTCCACACCGACATCGTGATTAAGCAATCCACACGAAAGCCGAGCAGAACCATACCCCCTTCCCTCTCACCCTTGCAAGGGTTTTACAAAAATTTGAATTGAAGCTTCAAAATCTGCCACGGAACACCATATATAAGTTTTATAATTTTTCAACAAGTATTTACTTAGGTATGTTTTTAGGTTTTCACGGCCAAAAAGTATTTTTGTTATTGTTTTTGGGGTGTATGCCGTGTTTCGCTAACTCCTTCTTTAGCCAACGTTTACCGATACCAAGAACTATCCAGTAATTGACGGCTACACCAAAGCTAAACGCAAAAAACCATGCTGAATTTTTTCTAACACCAGCTCGTAGAGAAATGGAGCTGGCAGCACTGTATCGCTTCGACACACATAAGTAAGCACTCTCACCAATATCATTTGCTCATCTGCCCTGATGATGGATACTGTAACGCTGTCCGAAACGTTGGCTAAAGAAGGAGTTAGCGAAACACGGCATAACACCCCAAAAACAATAACAAAAAAAAAGTATTTACTTACATGAATAATAATAAATAATCCCATAATCTTTCCACGAGCAGTATTCATGGAATTCGGAACGCGGGATTTTCCAGCGGATATTTATTATCAGTAAGAGGAATGTAATAATTTCCTCAAATTGGAAATATCCGATTGACAATTGAATTTCACTTCCGAAGTTCGGTTTTGACTCGAACTAATAAGAGGGATTGTATTGTTCGCTAAGGGCGTGGATAAAGGTAGAAACTGAAAGGAAAGTGAGGGAAAATATGGCACGTGAAGAAAATAAAAAATACATTAATTTAATTTCTTAAAAACTCTAACAAAATCTTCAAAAAATGTAAAAAAATATAATCTGGAAATTAAATTTAAAAAAATATTATTTTTGTTTTTTAGTCCGTCTTATAATGGATTATAAATTTCTTTAATTTAACAATATTAAATCAAAAACACGTTAACTCTTAAGCGTAGATTCTTCTACTGAGGTATACACGAAACATTACAATATATAAATCATTAGTAGATTTATTGTCTGTAAAATAAGAGTAGAAAATATAAAAAATGGAACTTCAAAATTTGTAGGCTGGCAACGCCAATTACCTGTCAAATATTATTTTATTGCAATGATACTGAAAATACAGAACACTTTATACATATTTAAAAAAAACATTAAAATACATATAGTAAAATTATTTTTTTAATGTCTTTCATTTACTCACAAATATTTGTCAAAATTGCCTCTAAAATCATGAAACACCAAAATCTTTAATGGCCTTTATCTTATAATTTAAAGCAAAAATAAATAAATTAGCTCTTATCCGTAATAGATATTTGATATACTTTTTGATTACAGAAATAATTTTTCAGTTTGGTTAGGTATTTTGATCTAATCCAAATTTAAGATTTGTACGAAACTGGCCGAAATGGGCCGCGCATACGTTACTCTTAATGCCATGGTAAAATTATGACGTAAAGAAAATACTGAAATATTCTGGTTCCAACCCTTCAGACACATTTCTTTGTATTTGTATTGCAATATGTATCCTTTGTTCTCGTTTATTTTCATATTATAATAATACTTTATGCAATCTTCTTTGTTACCCTAATGACATAACGTTCATTGAACAAAGACATTGTCTCTTTTGACAGTTAGCAAAATAGTTTCCTTTTGTCCAGTGTCTCTTTTGTTCAACGTCCCTATTGTTCACAAGTTTGGCGAAACCCCACGCATTCCTACAACAGGTATTTTTGAGGGTCTGTGAACGAGTATGTAAATAAGAATTTTGATGCCCGTAAGCTTCCTTTTGTATTTCCCTACACCACTGTCATTAAACAATGGGTGGTACTTCACATATTAAACGAAAAACACGACGAGATTCTTATTTTAAGGAATTTATGTTTGGTACTTTCGTCTAACGTAACGTGATTTAAAAAGAGTAAGAGAACGAGAACAAATATATGTAACAAATAATAGTTATGAAAGAGTTCAGGAAAAAGAAGAAGAGATGAAATAAAAAGAGGGAAAAAGGATATCTAATTTTATTATTGAGAATTGTTATTTAATAAGAATGATAATTGTAAAATACTATTGAAAAAGTTTTTATTGTATTTTTGGATTTTGTAACTTGTTTTTACATTGGTTTCATAAAAGAGGCACTGAGAAAAATAATTCCCCTCAGAGCCTACGTCATCTTTGAGGCTGCTATGTGGAGGGTCTTTTTAGGAAAGGTAGGAGTGAAAGTTCTGGGAAGGAAAAGGGTATGAGGGGTGGGTAGGAATCTGGGGGTCAGTGTGTCCAGTGGTGACGAACGTATAGAGTCATTCCTCCAACTGCGGTGGATTTTCCGAGAGAGTACGGCTGGAGAAGTCAAAGGCACCCCCTCAATCATTCTTTGTCATGCAGCTGGTGGGCAGACGCATTCGCCGCCAAGACTCGGAAAAACCTCACTTCATGAACGCGGGCACCCCTGCTAAGTCACCAATCGTAGCAAACCATTTGGGGTGACCCAAGGCGGACTCTACGCTGTCCGTCCTTACTCAAGTCGATTTTTCTTTGGATTTTTTGATTCAGTCGACAGATTTTTTACCAGTATTTTACCAGGATCGAAGACATCCATAGGGAATCGCCTTGAGAATTGTTTCGGTTCAATGGCTGATTAGATAATGAAGAGAAGTGTGCTGTTGGCGTTTACGTGTGCCATAAGCGCATTTTCTTTTCTTATTTTTGATGAAATTGAAAAAAAAACTTTCTAATATTGATTTTCCATTCTTGAACAGAACTAACAAATTGACAGTTTGATGATGGATGTTTTGTGGCTGCAATTTGAAAATGTCTTCTTTAGGGTCATAGCAGAAGTTTATTTCGATAATTGTGATGTTATTCAACAGTTTTTAATTAAGAATAAAATTGCTCATGTATTATATATATATTTATCAAAAAAATACAAAAATATGTAGTTAGTGATTTTTCGCAACACAGATTTCTTTGCGTTTACAAACTTTGGCGTTGCGTCGTCGCAAAGAGTTGCAAGAGTTGTCAGAGCAAGTTTTCAACAATGAAAAAAAAATTAAACATTAAATTATAAATACATATTTTATAAACCTTAGAAATAAAAAAAATAAAAAAATTTTGTTAACAAAATATTAGCACCCTGTAAATCACCCTTATTAACAATATTCCCATGTTATGTTGACTCCTCCCACCGACTCTCCCAAAATCACCCCTCCCACCATCCCCACCTAATCATTTCTGTACTTGTACAATTTTTTTTAAGTTTGGTAGTGAATGACACAGATGTGTCGAAAACGGCATCAGAAATATTAAAATTTAAGTAACAAATTGTTAGCGTCGGCGTGGGTGCTAACGTTAGTGGCAGTGGTGTGGAGGCCACTGCCTCCAGGAGAAAGCTCCCACATATTTAATACAATTAGATGCTGGACTTGCCCCAAATAAACTAGCTCAGGTTTGCGGCGCAAGTATGTTCCTCTTAACCCCAAGGCTAGTGCCTGTGGTTCGGAGCTTCACGCTTCTCATCCTCCCAGGGCCTCTTTCGACAAGCAAAACACGGTATGTTATAACATAAATAGTTTATTCAATTCTAGGAGTCACAATAGTACATAGGGATGAACAATCCTAGCTGAAAGTTAGTTTGAACGTCAATCTCTGCTCTCTACACGCTTTTTAGGGGCTTAAAACATCATTTGCACACATAGGGTAAACATTGTATTGACTCACGTTTGTTTATGGGCTAATCAGCGCTTTACGCGCTACTTTTTCTGGTCCCAGCAGTGTCCACACGCGGACACGCGGAGGTGCGCGCTTGGCGAAACTGAACTGGTCTCACACATGTTCAGCCGAGAGGCGTGGGATCGGGGAGCTTGCTGCCCGTTGACTGGTTTGAATGGCCGTGCGCGGCGCGTCTCCTGATCCGTGGGTCGCGGGAGGGGTGATGCGCCTGCGCATTACCGTCCCGTGGTGCAACAGTATTTTAGGGCTCGATTCGCTGACTGTCGAAACATGACGGTACTTAAGACTCGATTCCTTAATCTTGTAACGTAACAAAATGTACATGGAAAGTTAAACTCTTCAAAACAAAATGTCTAGAATTTGTTACATAATTAGTGCCCAAGAAATACAAAAGCCATTACTCATCGCTGGATTCAAATCTAAGTATTTTGACGACCTCGTTTTAACCAAAAACGATACTCAAGCCTGGACGACATTAAGCGAGTTTACAAGCTATTAGCCGGCGAATTCATCTGCTAGTAAACTCGCTTAGTGTAATCGTATTACTAGCTAACCAGCAGATTGTTAACAATCTACGAAAAAAGTTGAAAGGGGGTCAATTTTACTCGCTACTCGCTAGCGTGTGCCACAAGATGGCGGCCGGCCAAACAGCTGACAGAGTTAGTTCGCGCGGGACTCGTTATTCTCGCTACGCGCTAGCGTGTGGCGCTAGCTGCGAGCTCAGTTTTCTACAAAATGTCGACAGAATTAGTTCGCGTGGGAGTCTTTATTTTAGCTCATTTTATCAAAAAGGAGTTAAAAAGGAAAGCAAAACGGATATGATTTATGTTCCATTTCATTTTTAACACTAGAATACCCAGAAAAGATAGCAAACATAGCGAATAGAAAGATAGCGTTTCAAATCACTAGCTTGTTCGTTACTGAGCGAGTGAATAGTTTTGTGTGTCATCATGACAACCTTTCTCGCTGATTCGCCCGCTTTTAAACTTGCTGTCTAGTAGTTTGTAAACTCGCTCAATGTAATCGAGGCTTTAGTGGCTTTTTGCTCCACTGCTACGAGATAATCAATTTCATTGTCCTGACTGAGCTGAAGAGTTCAAAGCTTTTACTCCTAGTTACACGAGTTTTTTTTCATATCGGTATTGATCACACTTCTAGAAAATATCCGTCCAGTGCGTTTAATCATATTATTTAAATTAGATTTGGTAGGTATCTTATAATGATCTGACAGAACGACAGGACTAAGATTAACTCAAGAAATTTTTACCAACGGGATCAAAAAGTTTTATGAACTGGTCGAGGGGGGTTCTGGCAAAGGAAAAGGGACACATTTATACTTTTATATTTTGTCTTGTGGGATTTTGTCTCTTTCTTTTATTATTTCATTTCTCCGGGGATGATGATGAAATTTCATTCGGGGCTTTTACTGAAAAGGTTTTTATTCAATTTCGTTTGCTAAGCTAAGCTTTTGACGGCCTCTTTTAAGCAGTAATTAATTTTTAAGCTTAAAAGATATCCAGAATGAATCGTATAATTTTTGCATTTATCTTCTACGAAGCAGGAAAATTTGCAGGTTATTTGTTCTGAAGGAGCAAATAATTTCTAACGGTGAGTTCTGGTGTCATGAAATTTACGCAGATTATTTTGACTAAAATAACTGATTGAATGCTACCATCGTTTCGCTTTGCAGCGACGTTTCACATCAGCTTTTAAATATTAATTTAAGCTTCGAAAACTAAAAATAAAAGGCGTGTTATTTGTTTCATAACGAAAAAAAATCGTAAAAAGAGTGTCATTAAGACACTTGTATGAAAACAATAATTATTCACGAAAATACGTTAAGCAAATAAACAATTTGTCATTATTAATGATGCAACTAAAAATAAATGGTTACACATTACACGAACACTTTTTTAAATTTTGATAAACGAATTATAAAATTTGCCCAAAAACACGTCTCTATCTCAATGACACAATTCTTTATTCAAACTTTCTCCTCAAATTCAATTCACGACAGTTACACATTTAGGACGGGTTGTTTCAAAATATTTGACGGATTCATCAAATATTTGAAGTTAATTTTTACGTTCTGTATAAGTTCTACTCAAGTTCTATGATTATTTCAGTTTAAAAAAGCAACTGGCCTATAATGCTGTAAAAACAGAACTTGAATAAAACTTACGCAGAACGTGAAAATTAGCTTCAAATATTTGATGGATCCTTCAAATTTTTTGAAACAACCCATCCTTAAAAAATAATCGTTACTGAACCACTAAAACGGCCACCATCTTGAAACGGACACGGAACGTACAAATAAATTTGCACACAGACGAAATGTCAATAATACGGTTGTTGATTATTTTATTTATTCAAACGGAGAGTCCATTCTGAATCACAAGTAAACAATATAAAACAAAAAAAACATACTACAAAATTGTGAATCAGACAAACTAACCATGACAAATGTTTTCTAGGATATTCGACGTAATAATATAAATACTACGTTGTTAGTTTTCAATATAAACATTATAAACAATGTAAAGACTATCTCTTGGTATACGTGTCATAGAAAGCGTAAGAATTCGTTCAAGTTCGTTCTTCTGTTTATATATTTCTTGTCTTATTACATTAAACAGGAGACCCTAGGGAAAAAATTACCCTCAGGGCCCATGTCATCTTTGGGGGTACTGTTTGAAGAGTTTTTTTTTACGAAAGGAAGGAGAGGAGGTTGTGGGAAGGAAAAAGGTGTGAGGATTGGGATGGAATCTAGGGGTCAGTATTCAGAAGTAATAGATCTCCGAATCTATCCCTCACATTGCGATGCAAGGCTATATTCCTAGAGAGTCCTGCTGGAGAGATCAAAAGGTCTCTCTCGATCTGGCGCATTCGGCACCAAGATTAGGACAAACCCCATGAACTCGGACGTCCCTGCCAAGTATCAAACGAAGCGAACCTCTTGAGGTGACCTGTGGCAAAGGTGTTGGTTATCCAATAAATGGTTCCCGAGGCTGCGGTACCCATTTCAGCCTCCCAAATTGGAAATGTGAGATTTAAAAATATATGTTGCGATTTCAGATTATTCCTTTTATTATTAGAATTAATTCTGTTATCATATTATTATAGAATGTTGGCATTTGTATGTGGATGATTTAATTTACAAAGAGGTGTGAATGCGGTTCTTTGACCTATTTTTGGCGAAAACTTATCAAATGGCTGATGGTTTGATCCATGGTTTTATCATAAGAGTAAACTTTGGCATTTTACGAGGACAGGTTATTATTGATCTTAGATAATAATTTAATACTAATTCTCCTTTAACGGAAGCAATCTTCACAACATGCCTTTCATAGATATGCTTGGTGTAACTTTAAGCTAGTGACAAGCACGAGGGCTCAATCAAAGCCAGTCAAATTAGCCTCTCAGAAGCTGGACGTACTGTGCAGGGCCTACTGATACTGCAGAGAGAACACAACTGCTTACCCTGTACAAATCGTAAGTGTACCCCATTGATGAATTTGGCAGTCTCCTTTGCCACAAAATACTTGAAAATAAAAACGCTTGAGTCTGTGCGGAAACGGGTGGACTGTTTGATAGATTCTCCTGTCTTAACGAACGTATTTCAATATTTAGAGCACAGGCGTCAGGTAGGATTGCTGACCTTGTTTTACAGTATTTTAATGGAAAAAGCTTTGAAGAACTAGCTACATGGATCCCTTCGATGCACAGTCAGAAAACGAGCACCCAACCCTTGTACACGGTTAATATATGTCACGTGAGACCGGGTCGTTTCTACAAGTCATTCTTGAGAAAAGAGCCTTCAAAGAGGTTACAAAAAACTACCACACAACATCAAATATGATATTTATTTTTTAAAAGGAATTGTAATATTATTTTTTTTACAATAGACCCATAAGAAAATAGTTCCCTCCCAGGGCCCATGTCATCTTTGGATTGGTCTGTAGAGGGTGTTTTTAGGAAAGGAAGGAGAGGATGTTCTGGGAAGGAAAAATGTACTTGGAGTAGGTATGAATCAGTGTATCCAGGAGTGACGGACGAATGATTCCATCCCTCCCACTGCAGTGCAAGGTGATGTTACGAGTTCCGAGTTCCGAGAGAGTATTGCTGGAGAAATCAAAAGGTTTTCCTCAACCTTTTGACTTCTTAATAATAATATCCAATTATTTTAATTAATATACAATTATTTTAGATAGTTTGAAAACATTAATTATATTAGTGTTATACTCAATTTTGCGGGAATTAATCCCGTTCACAATAAAATATTTCGAAAAACGGTTAATTGGTAACAAAATGACATAATATTAGATAAAAAAACCACTGGAGCGCTTTTTGCCACAATATGGCACTAATTAAAATACCTCAGATTGCTTTGCTGCCAATTTTAGCAAATTTTCCCCCATTTGTAAGTAATTAAGTAGAAGTTTACGTTTTTATAATAATTTTTAAAAAATTCCTACGAATATGTGATAATTGAAAAAAGATAGGTGAATTCATTGGCTATATATATATATCTATAATCAGTTCGTATATCTCCATATTAAAATTCGGAGTTGTGATTTTTTTTTAATTTGAGCGGAAAATATTCAAAATGATCACCAAAAAATGTCGAGCAATCGGAAAAAAAAATGCGCTTTCGCTCCAGTAGTTAAAAGTGTGCCGAAGATTTTCACTCCTTTATAAACATATCTTTATTAAATACTCAAAATCAAATAAATTAATAAAAACATATCTTTATTATTAAAACCAAAATATCCTAACCCCGTATACTTTATTATTTTTTACAGTTAAGTTTACAAAATCGAATAAACTATCAAAAAATAAGTTGAGTCGCCATATTTTTAATTCGGTTCAATCATTTTTCTTATATAAAATAAAACTCTTATGAAAAATAGTAGGTATGGCTTCAAGTAGTAAATACGAAATACGTATAAAATGTCTTCCAACTTTTATAGTTTATCTCGCGTCTTGCAATCAGATTCGTCTGCAGTGTTTTTTTCGGATTCGCATTGCTATTTCTTTGACTTTTACAACCCTTAAAGTGTTGCCAGTTTCCCGTGGTCACGTTTCCCATTGCTCATTGCCCCAGGGCGCGGTTTGGCGCCAGTCTGTAATGTGGCAATACCAGTAATGTTGCAATGCCAGTAATGTGGCAATACTGTTGATGTGGTGATGTGGTGGCTGATGTCTTGGCTAATGCCGTTCCCGCCCTGGAACCAGGTCTTTAATCATCATTATTCCCACCGTTTATTTGTCTCACCCGCTGCGCAAGAAGGTTTTCGCCCACTTGAATAGGAATGACGTTTTTTCTCCGTGGAGGTTAAGTAGGTACCCCAGAGCTTTTAATCTTGTAGAGCAACCAGGATTTTTCCACATTAAACACATCCTTACAGAGATACCGCTTGAAATAAAAATAAAAAATTAAAAGAAAAAAATTATTTTGTCCGCTTTGAACTTAAGGTGATGGTCTTTTAATTCGGGATAACAATAAAACTCATTATTTAGATGTCGATAAGGTTTAAATAATTCAAATCAAAGCAAACTCCCCCATTTCCCGCATCCTTCAAACTTTCAACTCGATTCACTCACACACACACACACACACACACACACACACACACACACACACACACACACACACACACACACACACACACACACACACACACACATACACACACACACACACACACACGCACGCACGCACACACAGACACACACACACACACATAATTTTGGTAAAACGACATGTCATTGGTACCAATTATTGTATTAAATTCTATAACTTTGTAACTATTTTCTAATATGTAATTGTGTAGGTAATGTTTGTTTCTCAAAAAAAAAATCACATACATTTAATCAAGAAAAAAACATCATGATGAGGTGAGCATCGTTCACGAAACATGTTGAGTGTATATTAAATAAAAGTGATGTGTACAAAGATATTTGTGTTTTAATAAAATAAATAATGCCATCACAAAGTAAAATCCTTAATGAAGAAAAAAAAAAAAAAAAAACATCGTCAAATGCGTGTTTTATTTTAATTTGAGAAGCTCTGGCACAAATATTTAATGTCTTTCTAAACAATTTCATTTTCCACATACAATAAAACTACAACTGAAAAGGAGCTAGTAAGTAGGAGTTTTTGAACTCCAAATCAGTTTTTGTAGGCTGATAGTTTATTTTTTTTTAGCCTATAAAAGTTTAAATCAAGAAAATACTAAAAATAAATAAAAAAAATAGTAAGGAATAGAATAACGTTCTGAAATTTGTATAAAAAATTTGCAATACGTGACAATAGAGAAACAAGTGTCATTGCAACACATGCCGGGAACTCGCTAGTATGTAATAAACATAACAAACAATAGTACCCTTTACACACAGAGTTCGGAGCGGGACGTGCCCCGCGCCACTTCAGGCCGCCGCGCAGAAAAGAGTCTCACAGTGAACTGCGCTGTAAACCGTTATCTTACTTTCGGTCTTTACTTTTCTGCGCGGCGGCCTGAAGTGGCGCGAGGCACGTCCCGCTCCGAACTCTGTGTGTAAAGGGTACTAATGAAAACACGCATTGATAAAATGAAGATTATGTCTTAGGTTAAATGCGAACGAAGGGAGAAGGGTCGAATTAGCTCAGTGGTAGAGCAGAACCCCGGCAAGACTTAGATCCTGGGTTCAATTCCTACACACGACAATATCTTTTTCTGATTTTTCTGTTTTAAATTTTCGATTGAGAGTCGCTAAAATTGCCTTCAATTATTACATGTACTAAACCTTCATGGCGAGACGTTGTGTACAAATTATGGTAGCGGTATGAACCTTTAATCAAATAAAAATTGATAATATCAATAAAATATTTGTCATAACTCACCTGACACCTTTTCAGGCTGATCAAAATTCATAACAACACTTCCTCTAACCAAATCACCGCTGTAGAAAAAACCACGTTCACTATAAAATTCTATTCGTAAGCCCATTGTGTGAATTATTTCACTTTTTACTGTACAAGATTTAATTTTTCATTCACTCGTCCCTAATCCAATGGCTGATAAGAACAACATATCAGTTTCCTATGAATTTTCACAACACCACGTACTGATAGACTGCGGCAAATGCAATAAACCCGTTTACAACTAATCAAGGTGATTGCATCACTCCATATGAAATTACAAGGATTTCAGAGGTGTCGTTCTACAGAATAAAGTTGTTTTATTAATTATTTATTATTTAATTATTATTAGATTTTGCTTTACAATGGATAATAAAAAATGTACAGTTTTATACATAACTGGTTGCGTCAGTTTGGCATCATATTAAACTAATTCAGCTCTTTTATTATCACCGTAACGATCTACGATTACGGTATCCTGACTTGCATAAAAAAGCATAAAACGTACGTTCTTTATCCTAATAATATTGCAGCTCTTTCTTTCACATTAAATAATGGTGAGACAAACAATGAGACACACAATATACGTGTGTCTATTTCCCCCAAAGTACTACTTTTTCCTTTGAAGGAAACAGATATTTCTTATTACGGCTCAGCTACGGCGAAGGGAAATAGGTTTCATTTTGTTTATACATGTGAGGGAGATGTATGACAATGATTGCATGATTTCTATACTTTCACCGTTTGTCTCGTTTTCGACTGTTGTTATTTAGTGTGTAAGATAGAGCTGCAGCATTATATGTTTAAGAATAAAAGCAAAACCATCAATAAGCACATTAAAATTTGACGTTTTTGAATTTTCGGAATTCACTATTATCCTTGTACCTTCTTCTTCTTCTTCCCCTTATCTTATTCGGGTCGGGGATCCATTGCATCAATAAGGCTCCTCCATACGTCCCTGTCTTGTGCTGATTGTTCGGCCTCTGTCCATGGCAGTCCCATCCTCTCCTCACACAGTTTCTGAAGTTGCCTCGCCCAACTGTGTCTGGGGCGGCCTACTGGACGTCTACCCTCTGGAATCGTACTCTGTATTTTCCTCGGAATTCAGTCATCAGGCGTTCTTAGTGCGTGTCCAAGCCACCTCAGTTGTGATTTTTCTGTGAAGAGTAGCAGTGGTTCAATCTTTAGATCGTCTCGGATCTAAAGATTGTCACCACGTCTGCCACTCCTCTTATGTACCTCATTTCGGCAGCTTGTACTCTAGAGCTTGTTCGTTTGTTTAGCATCTATATCTGGTGGCCGTAAGTGAGCATCGGGCGGTATACCGTTTTGAACACTGTTTTGTACTTTGTTTTGATGCTGAGCGCGGCTTTCCTTATTGTAGAGAGGACGCAACACAACGCATGCCGCACTAATTCTTCAATCAATTTCTCCGTCTTGCCGTCCATCGCTGGAGAATTCGAACCCGAGGTTTTTGAATCTGTCCACCTGTTTCAGCTGAGTCCCATTAGCGAGTATGTTGCACTGAGTTTGCCCCCTTCCTATAACCATCACCTCTGTTTTGGAGGTACTCATCTTCATTCTGGCTGCTGTGCACTCTCCGTTGAATCCTTGTAACTACATTCCATAATTTCCAAAGTCACGTCTAGTTGTATTGAATGGGGTCTACGAAGACGTCACGGTGCGGTGGGTGAGAGAGATGCAAGAAAATTATAACTTTTTTCCTTTGAAGAAAACAGATCTACGTACATTGTGTATCTCATCTTTTGAAAGAGCTGCAACATTATTGTGACAGGAAACGTATGTTTATTGCCTTTTTTATGCCGTCGCGGCACCGTAATCGTGGATCATCACGGTTATAATAAAAGCGCTAATTGGTTCGATAAGTTTAATCGAATTGCCTAAAATATGTATTCTTGTTCCTTCCAACTCCAAAAACTCCTAAAACCACCGATAAAACTTGGTGTTCTATATAGCATTTGTCGAGCGCCACGCAAGTGTTTCAAATTTCGACGAAAAAACCAACGCCCGGCTGTTGAACGTGGATTAGGTGACTAACCTGATTTTCCCTAAGCACGCCAATGAAATATTTCTGTTGATAAATTACAGCAAGTTTGATTCTGTAGTATATTTGCACCTTGAATAAGGGTTTTCCCTACACTCTGATTAATGCGCTCGTACCTTGAATATTGATGCCTGCAAAACCTGTTGGCTGTGTACACCATAACGTGCAAAAAGGTACCTACCTACTTTAATGTGTATCTGCTAAGTTGAATCATTCAAGGAATTACCCAGGTATACAATTTTGTATCAAGTAAGTAGGTATGTATACGTCTTTTTGTCTTGAAGAGTTTTATTTCACATGTAAATTTGTTACCATTGTTTTACTATCGGCTACCGGTTTCGACATCCGTCTGGTAAGTCTGGTACGTCTCATGGATCATACATATGTCTGATAATGATATATTTTCGTGTGTGTGTGTGTGCGTGTGTGTGTGTGTGTGTGTGTGTGTGTGTGTGTGTGTGTGTGTGTGTGTGTGTGTGTGTGTGTGTGCGTGTGTGTGTGTGTGTGTGTGTTTGAAGGTTTATTTGAACCAGAAGTCAGAATTGTGTTAATACTTACGGATGCATTTATTAAGTTGATTAAGTTACTCGTAAGCAGGGAGTGAAAAATGTGTCGAAAATTGTGATCGATTATTTGATTACGTAAAGATATTATTTACATATTTAATAACAATAATTTAATAACAATATTGTATACTTCAATCCACTGTCTTGTATGTGTCGTCTATATAATACCATTGAATGTGATCATATAGATATCTACGCAAACAATCTCACATATTTCAAAAAACAAATTATCAAACTCCTACTGTGACACTTCGTGGAGAACAGTTATGTAGCGCTTTCTTGTCATACCCTTTCTTTCTTCCTTTCTTTTTTCTCTTTCTCTGCAGGTTATGTATTATATTTGACACTATTATGTTTTATATTTCATTTTGATTATCATTATTTCTGTTATCACTACAAGCATTTCCATCTAGTAACAACTAAACATTGATTATTCGTGCTGTGAACATTTCTAATTGGAGTGTTAATATCTATGTACATCCCAACGGCAATTCCATTTTTCTAATAATTGTTAACACTCTGTAAATGTTTCAAACAATAATAAATAAAAAAATAATGTGAAAGATTAGAGAATATATGTATATGTATGGAATTAGCAAAAAATGTCCAAATAAGCGAAGCTAGCAGTTCATAGTATAGTATACTGGTACATTCTCCGAGGCATGGAACTGGCAGAGAAGGGATGAAAGTAAACTAAATGCTATAGAAATGAGATCCCAGAGGCGTTAGCGTTGTAAAACATATGATCATATGAGAAAGTGGAGATTCGCAAAGAATGCAAGTTTGATATAAGCGTAATGAGTAAGATTAAGAAAATAATGTTAGATGTGGCATTCAGAGCGAATGAACGAAGAAATGAGTATTGAGAAAATATGTAAGTAAGGCCAATGTGAATGGTAAAAGAAGTCGGGAAGGCCCGAGGAAGACTTGGCACTATATAGTGAATCAAATTCTAGAGTCGGGCCATGTCAAGAGTCCAACTAGAAAATGTATCCAACTTGAAAATGAGAGTATGTATGAATATGAATGAAGCAAAGAGGGTATGCCAAGACCGAGATCCGTCCTCTTTTCCCAGAAGAAACGGCGTGTCGGTTAGACGGTCAGAATTTATATATCATGAAATATTAGCACATTCTTAAAATTAAAAATAAAAAGCTTTTGGTACATATTTACACAAAAATTTTATTATCATTAGCATTAAAACACAGATCACTGTGATTTATTTTAAAAGTATTATGCTGTGTTACGCTTCCTCTTTCTTAAGCCAAAGTTTCGGACAGCCTTACAGTATCCGTCATCATCTGCTTTATCCGTCATCATCCGCTTTGGTGTCTGCTACCAAAAGACGGAGGAAAGAACACTAATACTAAATTTATTCCAAATCCATTCTTGGAATAAAATTATTATACGAGCCAAATTTGGGTAATTTAAGATCCGCACTTCGTTTGTAACTAGACTCTACTTATTTTCCGGTCCGATGCTCTTTGCTCGCTTAGCCACAAGACCTCTTGTTCCACGAATCAAATTAATGTTTTTTCACGAGCATTTTTCAAATTCGTAACACAAAATCGCCACCAAAATCATTCAATTAATATTTTATTAGCTCAATTTAATTTTGTCTCAGGAGAGTCCATTTTTTTCTAAGCCGCTTTGAAAGACCGGGTATTTTGGTGTGAAGATGGGTTCTTCGTATTCCTCTTCTTGTTTTTCACCTTTCTTCTTCTTTTCCTTCTTTTCTTCCATCCTGGCGGTATTTTCAGCTTCTTCGTATGATGGAGGAGCTAAAAACGTTCAATGAATAATAAGTTATCAAATAAATTCGTTTGGCCCGATGTAAGAAATCAAAACTTCTTATCGTTTTCTCAAAACGAAGCCACAAACGAAAAATCTTATTATTTAACGCCGCGAATATACACAAAAATCGCCTGGCTAATGAGTCTTGACGTAACGATTTCAAGCGCAAAAGTGGTTTTAAATTATTTTGTGAAAATTTTTAAAAGAAAGCAAACAGTTAATCTATGGAAACTGACTTTATTTTAAAGTGCGTTCATACAGGTATGATTTAAGGTTTTAACGACCAAAAGTATTTTTGAAATTATTTTTTGGGGTGTTATGCCACGTTCGCTACCTCCTTCTTTAGCAAACGTTTTGGATAGCGTTACAGTGTACATAATCATCTCATCTGCCCTGATGATGGTCTCTGTAACGCAGTCCGAAAAGGAAAAAGTCTTCGTCTGGCTAAAGAAGGAGGTAGCGCAACACGGCATAACACAAAAAATGCGTTCAGACATTTCTAATGAGCGGTCAAATCAGATTTCGTTAAACAGCTATACGTGACTTGTATGGGCCCTCTTAGGGATTGTGTAGATGTTCAGTAGCCGAGACTCTACAGAACGGGTCACCAAAGATATACAAAGCCAAGTCTTTTAAACAAAGAATGTCGACCAACATAGTTTTTATGTCGATGGGTGCGAATTATAAATTTTTATAAAATAATACATAATATTTATAAACAACTTAAATTAAAAATATGAAACAGACAAAGAAACAGAAAATAAAAAAGGCAACGGAGGCAACTTCGACTCGAACCCAGATCCTCTAGTCTTAACTGAACTGGCGTCTTTTCCAATTGAGCTTTTGCCACCTCATTACATTCCGCCCGTTAGGTTATCCTTTGTAAAATTGAATATTCTTTTCTAGAAAATGTCATCAAAAGTCCTGTATAAATAAAATCGGATTGATATAACCGAGACACCATCTGGACTGTAAATGTATTCTGGTAGAACCTTACAAGAACACAAGTCACTTTTTTTTTAAATAATCGTAGATGGAAATGTTAATAATTAGTCAAAAATGGGATTGTTTTTTATGTGAATACCGCGAAGTACCTAGTTATTTAGATCTGGTCACCAAAAAAGGTTAAAGCCATTTCAAGCAACGTTTTAGTTCCGAATGGTGGCGATACCTAGAGTATCTTCCACCCTGAAACGGCCACAAATATACTATATTTGAAATGACACAAACCAAAAAAAATAAATTATTTGCTCAAATCGGGATTTGAACCCGCGATCTTTGGATTGCTTGTCTACGACCACGGAGGCCGTCAGATTGATAAGAATGATGGAATGTTACTAATTGGCAGTAGTTAAATTAGCGACGCCAGTCCTGATCAGAATCTGGGTTCGAGTCCCAGTTGCTACTGTTACCCTTTTATGTTCTGTGTCTTTGTTTGTTTCATTTTTTCATTGAGAGTTGTTGATATTTATTATTTATGAATTGGATTATTTATCTGTTGTACAATTAAAAAAAAAAAAAAAATATATATATATATATATATATCATCTGTATTAAAGTTGAGCTTTGAGTTCGTGCTAAGATTAATTTCAATCAAAAATATAAATTGTACAATAATAAAGCGGTGACCTAGCCAAGTCATGTCTTCCGTGTTGTTAATTAGCTTCTTATATTTGCACTCGTGGATCAGAAGGTTGCGTGTTCATATCACGTCGGGTCACCAATTTAGCGATGGGAGTATAATCTGCATTCGCCATTACTTACCGATTCACTGTCATGTGTAATCGTGCAAATATTTGTCATTTATGAGATAAAAATGAAAGAAGGAAGTTGTAACATTCTTCACGCTTATTAACTGAACAAGTACAATTTAAAGACACTTTTTATCAGAAGGATTTATGTAAAGCGATAAGCGCTGCGAACGTTCAGAACTCGGAGAAGCGAATGGTTTTTAAGAATCTCCGGATGACAGCTGTACCCGCGCTGCGGTCAGGGTTGCCATGGTTAAAAAAAGATTTGTGGCTATATAGTGCACTCGCGCTGATCGTTCTACACCAGTTTCATATTATTTTTAATTGCGTTAAATGTATTCTACTAACCATAGTCTAGGTAATCTAATGCTGAGGCTGTGTTGGAGTCGGTTAAAGCCATGAGAGGAATTGTGCCAATCTCTATTGGAATTTTAGTCTTGAAGTTCTTATGCATCCCTGTGACTCTCGCCTTAATCTGTAAACAAATAGACCAATATAAAGACAAAACTTTTGAAATGAGTGGTTATTTGGAATTTTTTACATTAACTCCTCACAGGAGTCTCTTAGAAAAATAATTTCTCTTAGCGCCTATCTCATCGTTAGTGACCCGACAGTTGATCCACCGACAATTGGCCACCGAAATGGTATTTCGTTTGTTGAATTCTATTTTCAAATATTGTTAGCATATCATTTTGTACCTTTTTCCTTCCCAGAACTTCCTCTCCCTGAAAAAACCCTCCACTCACAGCATTCCCAAAGATGACATAGGGCCTGAAGTATTTTTTCCCCAAGGCCTCCTGTGGGAGCTAATATTAAGTTTTAAAAAAATATTTGTTGTTTTAGAATTCCATTCAAAAGCACCACTCTTCTTGTCATTCTATGCTGTGCTAGAACATCTGTTCTGTAGAGTGCTATCTTGAACGTGATGTGGTTGCAAGTACGGCTGAACTTTTCAGGCAGGTATAAGACATAGTATCCCAAGATGAATGGGCTATCAATGGCACTACATTAAAACAAGTATTGCAAGATTTGTATAACGTTCTGTATCTAGGTTAATTATTTTCATTGTCTTGTCTCAAGTAAGTCCATATGGTGCACGATCCTTGGATACGTTCGATGCGTCCGCATGTAGATTACCTGACGATTCTTTCAGGATTATTTGTCTCAGCATATTTATGTTACACGTTACCTTAAGGTATTTGTGAAGTTCGTTTACGAGAGATGGGAAGGCTGCTAGAGATATTGAAATAAGGGTAAATGCGATTAACCCTATTACTGAACGAGGTTAGCGCTAACAAAACCAATCCTAGTAGCGAAGCTAGCAGTCCACAATGGAGTGAAACCTACCCAGATGGCAATTAGGCATTGAGCTGGCAGATAAGGATGAAACTAGACTGAACGATGTAGAAATAAGATTTCTGAGTAAATGGGTGTAAAACCATTTAAGATTGTTTGAGAATTTTTGAGATCCGCAAAGAATGCAAAATGCAAGGCTGATTTAATCCTGACGAAGAAAACATAGTTTTCGAAACATGTTGATATTGTTAATTAAATAGTGGTGTACACAAAGTTATTTGATTTCATTAAATTAAATAAAGATGCCACAAAGTGAATTTGCGAATTTTGAAGAAATAATATTGATTCACTTGAAGATTGGTGCAAAATTAACTGCATGGAACTAAATGTTGATAAATACAAAATTTTGTCCTTTTATAGAACCAAAAAACCTATTCAGTTTGATTATAAACTAAATAATGATTGTCTCTCTACTGTCACATCTATCAAGGACCTTGGGGTCACTCTAGAATGCAAACTTTCTTTCCGTGATCACATTAATAACATCGTAAACAAATCACTTAAACTACTCGGCTTCATTCGTAGAATTACCTCTGACTTTAAACATATAAGTACACTTAAAACTCTTTACTGTTCGGTGGTTCGCCTTCACCTTGAATATACTAGTGTCATTTGGTCTCCTTTCTATGCTGTCTACATTTGTCACATCGAATCCGTATAACATCGCTTCATACGAGGGATTGCTTGGAGGTTAGGACTTGAAAGAGGCGAGTACTCGTATGATGAAACTGTACAAACTTTAATCATCTTTAGAAAAACGTAGAAAGGTCACTGATCTGATTTGCATATTCAAAATTATCAACAGTATTACTGACACCCCTGCTTTGTTACAAACTCATCCAGTTTAACATCCCTTCCCGTAGACTCCGAAATAATGAATTGCTGTTCCTCAATCAACGTTCTACTAATTTAGGATATCATTCTCCTTTATCCAGAATGTCGAGACTTGTCAACGCAAGTCAAAGCATTGGATTTTTTGGTGCTAGCCTAAATGTCTTTCGGCAGTCGATACGTAATGTGTAATTTTTAAAGTCTTTTAAATCCACCTTCAAGTTTTGACTTGTAGTTGTCTTCTATGTTCTTTTACATTATAATTTGTCAATGCTCTTCATTTATATGTACTTTCCGTTCATTGTCATCTCTTTTTCTTAATTCGTGTTATTGTTATATTATTAATGGGCTATTTGTCCGTAAATAAATATATAAATAAATGAATAAAGAGCCAGAATAAAAGAAGAGTATGTATGAAATGATGAATGTAAATGAAGCAAGGAGTGAGTGCCAAGATCGAGTTTTTTGGTAGTGAGACTTCTATGCCTACTTCCACGGGAAACGGCGTGATGGCCAGTTAGTTAGTTAGTTTACCTTAAGGAAGTACCATATCCCCAGGATGGTGGGCAGGCTGGGATCGGATGTGGGAGGCACCGCGGGTACGTAGAGGCTCACATCCACGTTGGCCTCTTGCCCCTTCACTAGTCCGCCGTAGCTGTATTCAGACAGCCTCCTCCTCACAGCTCGCTGCTTCTTGAAAGGGCTAGTCACCTTGTGCACGGAAACCTGTAATTAAATAAATAGTTAATAATTGAAGACAACATTAGCGACTATCGGACGAAAATTTGAAACAGAAAAACGGTCGCATCTAGGAAAAATATTCTTCCTAGACTTGCAAAAAGTCAATAGATTTCGAACTTCAAAATAAAAATAAATATATTTATCCAAGATACTATCTAGATATTTAGTGTGCGAAGAATCTCGCAATAAAGCGTTAAGAACAGTACGATAATGGTAGTTCTTTTTAGTAGTACCTTTTTCTAATTTTTCCGTTTCAATTTTTCGTTTGATTGTTGCTAATGTAGTCTTCAATGATTAAATATCAAAATTTGAGGTTTTATTCATTAAGTTATACCAAAAAAATCAGAGTATGCAATTCACACGCGATAGAAGTAAAGCGAAGAAAGTCGCTAGATGTCGCTTTCTTTTTTTTGCCTGTTTATTTTAAAGTGGTTTGAAGATTGGATATTGATTTTACAAAAATGAAAATATTTATTTTTTTGTATTTCGTAGGATTCGAGCCTCCGTTCGCTGGATGTCTCTGGCTGCTGAGATTTGTCACGCGCTTTACGCGTGTCATATGTAGTGTGACTGACCTGTGTCAAATAGAACTTGACCTCCACGATGGGCACCGTGCTGTCATTTTTGAGATGGCATTTAAACTCAATGTACTGCCCAGGAACATATCCTGTTTGGATCAGGTTAACTTTGATGGTCATACTTCCTGATTTAGCAAAGAATGCGTGGAATTTTTTTTCGTACTGAAGTTCTACTGGTTCCTGAAAACAATATCTCATTTTAATACAAAACAATTTATTTCCATGAGCAATTTGGTATTGTGCGTTTAGTCTTGGACATGTTGTTTAAAAAGAAATAAAAATTTATTTCCATGAGCAATTTGGTATTGTGCGTTTAGTCTTGGACATGTTGTTTAAAAAGAAATAAAAATTAAATGAATTTTAAAACTCTGTTCAAAGTTCTATTCAAATTTAAGGCTTTGTTTAAATTTCTAAATAATCACAGAACTTGAATAGAACTTTCACAGAACTTGAAAGTTAACTTAAAAATTTGATGAATTGTTTTATTCAATTCGTCCTGAAATACATATAAAGAGATCATCCGCATACTGAAGTATTTTACAAGATGGATGCATACTTCGATGCAGGTCAAAGGTATATATATATTAAAAAGGGTAGGACTAAGAACGAAGCCCTGAGGCAAACCCTTGCTTACTATTCTTTCCAGTGGAGGGGAATCCTTTTATTTATTTATTTATTTATTTCTATTCTTGTACACACACTTTACAAATAATTACATAGTTTACATAGATAATAGGTTATTAATAAGAAAAAAACATGTTAAAGATCCGTAACTGTATGTAAATAGGTTAGTCGTAGTGTTTTGTGAACACCTTACTAGGCGAACCTGTGCTGAGGTGTTCCCATGTTTGGGATTAAGTGCTATTCTGTCGACCTAAGTAGAAACACTGTAACCTCCTTGATATTGTCAAGAAGGGCACTGTGGGTCGACCCATGGCGGCAGTATCCTACACATAAATTAAAAGATTAGTTTCGGTGGGGATCTATATATACAGTTGTTCTTAGAATCTAGATTATGAGTAAGATAAATAATTGTCTTGATAAACGGTAGATATATTTTTCTATGGACCACGCGCCAATGGTATAATCACGGATATTGTGGTAATATTTTCTGTCTTTTTCTTTCTTTCCTTCTATTTCAATTTTTTGTTTGATTGTTGCTAATAGAGTCTTCAATGATTAAATATCAAAATTTGAAGTTTTATTCATTAAGTTATACAAAAAAAAAAAATAAGCTGGGAGGACCATGGAAGCCATGCTCTTTATAAAGCCAATTATTAAAAAGTCGTAGTTATTGCCGTGCGATAACAGATTCGCGAAGTTTAAGTATTGTATCAAAAAACCTGATTCTTAAAATCAAAAAAAAAATTGATTCTTAATTTTTTTTGATAAAACACGTCCTTAGACTCAATTTTTATTTATTAATTTGTATTGTTGCACGGTTCAATCGTTTAAGATTAAAATAAAGTGTATTTGCAGCACGTTCCAGAGTGGAAAAAACTTTCAGTATCGCCCTGGTGTAAGACCACCATTCAGAATTGTGACGTTAATCTTAATCTTAATTAATATTAATAATATTGAAAAAAAAGCTGAATAATGAAGTCCACATAAACACGACGATTTCACATATGAAAAGAATCATAAAATGGCTATCGTCTTGAACTGGAAGCGGTACATACAAAAAAAATTACAGATAGCCGAAATGCAAAACAATCAAGTCAAAATTCGCTACATGAAAATTCGCAAAAAAAAAATTATACGTAATGCGATACCTTGAGAAAGTGCAATAAATTGAGGTTATGCTGCCTCAGGACTGTGAAGCTGGCCCTCTGGGTCTGGTTGAACTCCAGCTTACCGGGCCTCTTGAGGGTGAGTTTGGCGGTATAGCGCACCTTCCCGTATATACCCTCGAAGGAAGTTAGGGCCTCTGCAGGAATGAAGGCGGAGAAATCAAACACGTGCTCGCCTGGGGGAAGCACTGTGTATTCTGCAAATGTTACATTAATAAATAAAAGCATTTACTTTGTGGCTTGCTACAATTTACAATGTAAACACGTATTAGGGATTATTCCTATCATTATCCACATTTGTTCCTACCTATATCTGTGAAGTTACAAGTTCAGTGCCTTGACCATCTTGACATTCTTCAAAGTGACAGTCGTGGTCTATGATCAGTTACTTGACTCATTTGATAAAATTACGAGTTCCGTGAAAAACTTCAAAACTAATATTGGTGTTAATCGGTGCAAAGTGGAAGGTAACACCCAAAGATATTGGACAAGTGACACTATTATCCTGCTGCTCCGAGTTTAGTTTCCACACGATTTCGCTCTTTGGCATTTTGAGAACCCAACGAGCATGCAATTTGTGTACGCCGTTTTCCCCCCGAAATCAATGTGTGACTTACTGACGTCTGGGATTAAAAATTGCGAGCTTACGAACTTCAACAAGGCAGACTCCCCCTTGGTTGAGAAAGCGAATAATTGAACGCACCTCGCAGGTGGCGGGATTCGACACTGGAGCGTCCATCTCAATTGGAGGCAAAGATCGCACTGAGGCAGCTACCAAGCCGAATCACCACTCGTTTTTTAGGGGAAAGTCTGAGCTAGTATATTTTGAGAAATAATGTCCACGTCGTCGAAAATGAGGAAAGGTCTTTAATTCCTGGACAATCCTCGTATCTTAAGATACAAAATACTGAAAAACATATGTAAATATTTATGTGTTGAAGTAACACAGGGGAGGAGGTAATTAGGGACATCTGTAAAAACCCAGTATAAATAACTTAACTCGCCAAAAATTACCCCTAAAATTTTATGTTAAACGAAAATAAATAAAAGGTCTTCTGGGCAGTAGGAGAAGGTGGGAGTATGTTCCTATCAGAAATTTGCTAAAAAATTTGATTAAAAAAAGATAATCCAAAATTTTGTTTTGTATGAAAATAGGCCGCGCAGTCGTTACACTTTATCATGAACAGTATTTTTGCACATTATTTTATTTCTTTTATTTATAGAAAACCATCGATCTCGTGTCTTACCTTTGCTCTGTGCTATTGTCGATTGTTGTTTTTCTGTTAGCAGATTATTTGTGACCTCAAAGTACTTTTCCCTTCCAGTGTAAAAAATTGTAACACTTCCGTTTCCCGTGTAATAAGTCTCGGTCCATTGACATTTTGCTCCACCGGTTATTGTTAAATCCAATCCTGCAAATATATTTAAATAAAACGGTTCCATGATAATTCAACAAAAAGACATTTCGACACCACTCTAAAAAGTCTTTAGAAGGAGTGATGAAGTACTTTGTTGAGTTTTCCGCTCACCAAAAACTACAACGCATTAACATCTTTGTCATAACGAATCAAAACAACTACCGTAAAATATATGAATGGTAACTACGAGTTTAACTTGCGTTGACATGGTAATATAACACGTCTTCATACTTCCGCTTCTCAAAATACACTGAATGAATTCAACGATCTCAAACGAGAAGGAATGTCACTTCCACATTCCACCTGGCGCGCTTCCGGAGGTCATTTTGTTTGCGTTGTACAAGCATGTGTGCATTACTTTTCAGCCTACCATCGTACGAAAACGACTTACGAAAAATGATTCAATCCAAATGGTTAAAGGATTTACCAATCTCCCCGCTAGAGTTTATTTGAAAGGACGTGGTGAAAATGTGGTGCGGCTGTGATTTGGTGACTTTAAATAGTTTTCAGTGAAGTAACCCACAGCTTTTGACATACACAGTGTCCGGAATCGTGTGGTATAAGTGGAAAATTGGTAAATTTGCATCACATCAAATTTTTTGGTCGAATAACTTTTTTAATTTGTGCTTTCGTTTTCGAGTAAATCGAAATAAAGTCAATTTTCTTAGGTCAAATTTGAACGCTACGGGCAAAACTGTTTATTGTCATTTAAAAAAGTCTAAGCATAGACTGGCTCCAAAAGTTGTTTTTAATCCTTAGTTGTCAAAAAAGGAAAAAAAATATTCTCACACCGAAAAAATAACTCTTTGGGTTCTCTACAGTCTATGTGATGTAGATTCTCAATTTTTCCGCTTGTAGCACAAGATTCCCGATACCCTGCAGGAGTGCACCCTTTTATGTGAGTTATTTTATATCTTTTTACACTTTATATTTATATCTTTCTACTTATGCTAATGCCACACAAAATTTTATTTATTACTTAAATTTGAGATACCGCAATTTTAGTCGTTAACCGCAAAGTCCTGATTAGCCTAGTTCAAACACGATGAAATTCTATACGTTATGCATAAAGTTAATTAACATTCCATCTGTATGCCTATTTACGGATTTAAATTCATATCAATGCTGATTAGATACCTACTTCAAAAACATTAAAAAATATGCAATAAAATAACGTTTTCATTAAGTTCTGCAAGTATTTTAGTTTTTTTGTAATTGTGAAAACTTTTCGGCGTTCAATCATTAAACACAAAAATAGTTTAATAAAATAATGTAACATACCTGTACATTTTTTCGGCTCCTCTAATGTCAAAGTAACCCTTCCTCTCATCACATCCCCACTGAAGAAAACTCCAACCTCACTGAAGAACTCGAATCGGCAATTATGTTTGAAGGCCATTGTTTTAATTATTTCCACTAATAAGACTTCAAAAATCTAACTGATTCTATCGCACGATTGTTTAAATTCAACACCAAATTTATTACTAAAGCTTGTCAGATTATACAAAAGATATCTACAAATAAAAATAGCAGTTACACAAATAAGATACAAATGATAACTTTATATTATGTCTTTGTCCCCTGAGCGCCCACTGACCATCTGATCGCTCAGTTTATGTGGGAATATATTTATATTGCCTAAGTCACCAATTCTGAATTTATGAACCAACCTCATTGGCTGTTTTAATATTGCTTATCTATCTTATCATGTGCAAACGTTACCAAAAAGATAATTTGTTGATTCAATCGAATCTTTAACAGATTTTCAAATTTTAGGCTATTGTTTTTTGGGCTCATATCAAATAATTATTTTTTTTTAATGATGTTAATAAAATATTTTTAAGTGTCAGTGAGGCACATTAAATAAAAGAGTGTGCAATTCACACGCGGTAGAAGTGAAACCTTCAGAAAACTAATGAAGACAAGAGTGGGAAGGCTACGAAGCATCGCACAAAGAGGAGACCGATTACACATGTATCTTTTTAGTATCGCAAAAGAACACTGAGGTATTGCGTTGTGGGATTTGGAGTATTAGGATTTTTATATTTGTAGGATGGAAATAGGAAAGCATATTTTTAAGCAATTAAACCACAAACATGAAACCAAACTAAATATATAAAAATGGTTGTTTCTTTGTTTGTCCCTTATATGTTCATAAACCATTCAACCGATTGCGATGAAACTTTGGCGATTTGTTGTATGTATGCCCGCGAAAGTTTCTATATGTAATAGTGAGCTCTGGCGTTATGAAATTATTTCCTGTACCATTCATTCGATTGTGATGAAACCTTGGTGAGATGTTGTGCGCATGCCCGCAAATGTTCCTATGAATATTGGTGAGCTCTGGTGTAATTGAATTTGTATAAAAAAATTACAATAGATGGCGAACAAGTTTATTGGAAAATGTGTGTAGTGGCAGTGACGGAAGGAGAGAGAGGGAAGGTAATCCGGAGGAGGAGAGGGGAACAAAGGAGGAAGGGGGTCGCGGGAGGGGGAAGAACACAAACACTTTTTTCTTTGAGTGGCATTGCGACGCATGCCGGGTACTTGCTAGTTAATTATTAAGCCGCCGCTACCCGAATTTCTACCGATTTCTTACATATCTCCCTTACACATTTGAAGTTTTTAATATCTTAAAAAAAATTGTTATTTTTTAAGATAATATCTGGATACGTTCTACGCCGAAACGCAAATTATACGAAATTCCCTCGATAGAAAAAAATCGCAAAGTATGCTCCGAAATTTTTTTTAAAACAAGTCTATTTCTATTATTTTACAAGTTATATTTGTGAAAAAATTCACAATGTTTCTTTAAATATTACTTAAGATACTTTACACGAGATTTTTGCTCTATTTTAAACGAATCATGTTTTATTAAGCATTTTACTAATTTTCGCATCAATTTTGTCATTGAAAATATTAGCGCGCTCTGTCCAACATTCGTAATTACATAACTCTCCATCTTCTTATTTTGAGCCGGGAAGCGTCGCCTTAAGAAATTACCATACCGGCACAAACATGCAAAATATGAATTTCTTTTGGACACAATTTAATTGTCAAAAAGCTGTATATTAACTTAAAATCAATCGACGCTTTAATAATAAAAAACAAGGATTTTATTACCATGTAAATTGATCTATAGACTACCCCCCTCCCTCATGTTATGTTATGTATATAAACTGTAGATTAAGAATTATTTGTACCAGTCTGAAGATGGCTTTAACAAACCGAAACCGATTACAGTCAAACATAAATCAAGTGGAAATAAGTTTTATATGTGTTTTATTATATTGACAGCGAATTATTGTCAGTATCAAAAATAGAAATATTATCGAAGTTTTATATTGTATGACTCAAATATACGATAAATCCCCTAAGAAAAAGATTATCTCAAGTCGAATCATGTTTCATTATCTCTCAATTCTTTACCGTGGGGACTATTAATGCTATTACCTAATTGCCAACATTCTAATCTGAAATATATTGAGCCGGTCAGGGAAACCCCTCTCACGTCACGTAGTCTAATTAATTTTATAGGTTTTCTTTACTTATCAACAGTCACACACATATTTCCTCAAATTTACCTTATCTATACACACATATTACCTCAACTGCTTTATAGAACTTTAACAAAGATATAATATTATTTTTTACTTGTTCAAACGTTTGATGAAAAAGTCGCGAATATCAAGTAATAACATTTCGTTTAGTCACTTCCATTTGGGAGGCGGGTATAAGTACCGCCGTCCCGGCAACCATTTATTGGATAACCAATACTGCTGCCGTAGGTTGTCCCAAGTGGTTTGCTAGTTTGGTGACACACCACCTGGTTCATCGGGTGAGATTTGTCTTGCCAGACCACCGTGGCGGGCCGAATCACGAGAGACTGGTTGAGGGAGACCTTTTGACCTCTCCAGCCGGACTCTCTCGACCCATCTCCTAGCACCGCAGTGGGAGGGATAGATTCATACGAATTTTCAGAACTTCCTCTCCTTCCTTTCCATGAATAGACCCTCCGAACGGTGTCCCCCAAGATAAAGGCGCTGAGGGATTTTTGGTTTGTTTTGCTCCTGTATGTAGCTAATGTAAAAAAAATGACAAGTCTCGAATAAAATGTACTAAGAAGAACATCGCTTAATTTTTATTAATATTTGTAGAAAAGGGATTGAAATCAGAAGAAGTACGCTAAAATTGAAGTCACAAAACGCAAAATGGCGTAATGCAGTTTACGTTCTTCCTATAGTGATGTGTGGTGAGAGGATTTTTTTTAAATGTAAACACCTCACAATGGTCCCAGCTGCTCCCGTACAGAGCTAGTAGGGCTATGGCCGGAGTATGTTGTGGTTGTGAGGCTGAAGGTAGTGGAGAGGGGAAGGAGATTGGGAAGAGGAAAGTGGGGAAGTACCTGGCTATTCAGATCTGGTCACCAAATACGGCTAAAGCTGTTTCAAGCAAAGTTTCAATTCTGAATGGTGGTGAGGGAACGGACTCCGGGTGTCGACGGAGACGAAGAGAGAAATGAAAGGCATCCGAGTTGGTTGCGAGTCCAGTTGTTTATTGAATCATGAGCTACGTAGCTGAGATATCCGAAATATCCACAATATCAGGAAAACATCCCGATGTCTTACCTAGTGACGTTTTAAAATTATTGACGATACCAGAAGTGCCAACGAAGGCACTGCAGAAGTCTGTTGACAGTGCCACTATAGGAACGTTTTCATTTAATAGCGATGAGGATAGTGACTGGAGGAGTTCATAAAAAAATGTATATGACTTATTTGAAAAATTGTACTATACGCATTTTAAAACACTGAATGAATAACAATGGATAGTAAATTTAACAATTATTCAATTTTTTAAATTTAGTTGCACTTTTTATTGACAGACGAGACCGGTTTCAACTGTATGGTCATCTTCAGACATGCATTTACTAGAACTAAGGTATTTACACACATTTGGATGTCAAGAGAGGATAACAGAGAGTTTTATACAATTTGTTAGTATTTGTACTCGTATATCACGATTTTATAAAATACATTCAAAGAAATAAATTTCTTCTCCCTGTATATCCTTTCCCATGCGTCCCCTTCCCTTCCCGCGTCCCTCCCCTTCCCGCATTCCCCTTCTACCTTCCCCGCCTTCCCGCTCCCCTCTCCAACTCCCTGAACATTCAGTTTTTGTCAGCTCGCGTGCCACCTATTACAATTTTATTTTCAAATTTTCATTATGCATATATCACAAATAATCATTTTTGTATATTATGAGAACAATCAATCAAATTTGGTACCTAACGTAGGTACCTATTTCATATATCTATAATTCTTGATTCGATTCAAAGTATTAGGTGAGTACTAAATTCTTTAATTTGAAGAGTTTTAACCCTTCAAAATTTTGGCGTATTTTTCAGATGGTCAAAATATTTCCGCTTTTCAATAAAATGCAAATAAATGGAATATTTCTGAAGATATCCCAAAACTAAAAACTGTTTTTGAAAGGTGATGAAATACTATTTCAAATTTTATTTATAGTTCAAAATAAACATTTAATTTTTAAAATATAAAAATTTTGCATGCAAACATAAAAAAGTTTCAAAAATGGCTCACCTCACACTTTTTCTAACAAAAATTACTAATAACAAAAAAAAATTAAAACACATATATATATTATTAGAAAAATGTTTTATAAACGTTACTGTCACCTCACTTTTTTGTCTTTTCGTATAAAAATAATTAATAAAAAATTCTCAAAGTTTCATTTTTTTTTTCAAATTGCGATTCAAAACTTTGGTTTCATAAAAGTATACATTTTACTTTTTTCTTCGTTATTTTTTAGATTAGAATAAAAAGCGTGATGTTTTTTCTTTTTGACACTGTTTAAAATATAACTCTCACTCTGATAGTAATGGAGTTACAGCGATTTATACGAGCCGCATGTGAGCTGGAACAAATCTGGTCTCTTGCCATTCAAAGGGTTAAAAATTGAATTTTGATTCAAATTTTTCAAAAAAAACTCAAATTTTTGACATTTTCGCAAAAATTTTTGTAATGATTGAAAAGCTTTTCAGATGTATGGTATGTGGTTGTAATAATCCAAAAACCTTCGCGGAGGTTTAAATAAGGCATTTTGAAAGTTTCAAACATTTCCTATGCTATAGCAATACACAGACATCTCATTAATTCCCAAGCATATTTTGATTTTTATATATGTAAGATACTTTATGACCAGCCTTTAAAATCCTTTATTCATTAAAAAACTGTATCAAGTGGGTTTCATTGTATTTTCCATTTATCACACATTTCAACATTTGAAACAAACAGCACACAAATAAAATGTGTTTAAACCATTGACCTAATATACCCTAGACAAGCCGTCTCATAGTAAAAATCAGAAAAAAATAACCCCAAGTATCAGTAATTTCGCAATACAACTCTCCTTCGAATTCCGCCGTCTAGCATGCGAACTCTCGGCAATATAAAACTGGGCACCGCCGAATCCCATTGTGTGATTTGTCGAACTAACACTTCCATAGGTGTTCACGTTTTGCATGCGTGACGTTTCGGCAAGCTGTGTTGTATATAAATGGTTTTCAAAGTGGGGATCGCGAGACGTTCATAAATTTAATTAGTCAAAAATATTTTTTTACTTTATTATGACAAGCGATTCAATTTCGGAGGCGAGTATGGGTACCGCCGCCTCGGGAACCATTTTTTGGTAACCAACGCCTCTGCCATAGGTCACCCCAAGTGGTTCGCTACGTTTGGTGACTATGCAGGGGTGCCCGGGTTCATGGATTGAGGTTTGTCCGGGTCTTGGCGGCGGATGCGTCTGATAATTTTTAAATTTTACTTTTCTGATGAACCGTATGGCTCGTTGTCAACCACCAAGCAGCAATTTCGTCGAAGTGTCCTGTTGAAAGCGGTGTACACTGCAAACCATACTTTAGATTCGTGTACAAAAACTTGTACACAGTCCCGTATATGTATATATTGATCACGAGTTTTAAAATAAAAAAAATCCATTCATCGTTTGCTTAAAAATAATTAAGAAAAATTGACCCTTTTACCGCCCACGCACCGTGGGCTGCCCAGGTTGGACGCTTATCATTAACTCAGTAATGAGCAACCAGCAGCCCGCAAGCCCTTTTACTGCTTTCTGGACTTTTGGCTTTTTTTTTTTTTAATGTGAAATACCGCACAAGAGTCCCAACTGCTCCCGTCTGGAGCCAGTGAGACTATGGCATCCCCAAATGGGGTATGTTGTGAGGCTGAAGGTAGTGGGGAGGGGATGGAGATAGGGAAGAGGAAGATGGGGAAGTAGTACCTGGCTATTCAGATCTGGTCACTAAACACGGCTAAAGCCATTTCAAGCAACGTTTCAATTCTGAATGGTGGTCTTACACCAGGGCGATACTGATAGTATCTTCCACTTTGGAACGTGCCGCAAATATACTATATATTATTTTAAATGAATAAATTGTGAAATAACACAAATTAATCAAATAAAATTTATTTGCGCACGCCGGGTTCGAACCCGCGACCTTCGGATTGTGAGTCGAGAGTCTTGCCTCGGGACCACGGAGGCCGTCGACCGTTGACTACAAAAAATATCAAAAAAATTGCGCTAAAAAATATTCAAAGACTTCTGTTCTGTTTTGCAAAATGTCTTAGCCGAAAACTATAATCTTTCTTAAAAGTTTTGAATCAGCTGCTCAATCATTAAGTTTTTTTTGTGTATAGGTAATAATTAAAAAATGACAGAAATTCGTAGTTAATTAAAGCCCGTTAGTAAGCGCTCAAAAAGAAGAGGAAGATGAGATATGTAAATACGAATGTTAGAGGGAGCGCGAAAACGATAATATTTAAGCGAAAATTGTGAAAATGTTTAATAAAACATGACTCGTTTAAACTATTTTAAAATAGAACCAAAATCTCGCGGGAAATGTCATAGCTTTAAAGAAAAAAATCAATTATGATTTTTTTCATATATATACATAACTTGTAATGTAACAATAATAATAATTTTCGAAATATAAAATTATACGATTTTCTTCTATCGGAAGAATTTCATTCAATTACCGTTTCGGCGTGGCAAATGTATAGATATTATCGTCAAAAACAACATATATTTTTTTAGAAACTTAAAAACTTTAAGTGTTTTAGAGAAATATGTTGTAAAACGGTAGAAATTCGGAATGCTATGGCTTAAGATAGGTTAACTTTCGACCTTAATTGAAGAATAGTGCAGCGGTTTTTTGTTAAGATCTGCGTTTAATGTATTTTAAAGGTTTCCGTTTTATACAAACCGGGTCGCGTTTTTAAAAAGTTTAAAAACCACTGCCATTTCGTGCCGCAAGCCCTTCGTCTATGTGTTAGTATCGGTGTGTGGTGACGTCACAAGCATTTGGGTGATAAAGTGACGTCAGAAACTTTGCTTGCCAAAAAAATAATACGTCAATATTATTACATTTATTAAAACGCTGCCTTAAAGCTATCTGTAAGGCATAATTTTTTTTATGTATTCAGATAGCGGGTTACATTATCCAAAAAAAAGTCCGCGGACTGTACCTTGTACAATATTCGGAAGTAGGATATTTTTGTGTTTGAAAAAATTAATTCCTTCAGGACGGCTGGGACAGCAATTAGTTTCAGTGTGGACCGATAAAAGGTAAAACACAAAGCACTATGCGATCCAAATAGTACGAAACAATGCTCGCACTTTTTCATAAATGGGCCTTGAGCCAGTTTTATTTGGTTTCTGGCGTCATTTTTAATTTCACAGGGCATGTCTTGATATACTTGGTCGAAGGTTTAAACAGTTTAGAAGTTTTATAAATAATTGCTGAGATCGGTACCAAAGACATGTCGAAATATCTGGAGTAATTATACTATAGATTTTACCGGACGGGTGTCTACATACTGTACATAGATGTACGATATATAAAAAAAAGTGATGTATACGTGTATGTGTGTGTGTATTTAAAAATGTAGAGAAGATATATGTGTATCTGTGCGTATGTTTCAGCTAGAAGTTGATAATCTCGATAAAATTATTCCTATTCACTTATAATGTTAATTATTGTATTGTTTGGAAATTACTCACAGGAACAAATTTGGGAAGGTATTCTCCTCAATTGAAGAAGTGCTTTCTCCCAGCGTTTCACTTAGAGTTTTGATTGCTTTCACTTCGTATTGTTTGTAACTCAATTTGCGACATGTTTTTTTATGCGATTGGTATAATTAACGAAGAGCTTGTCCCGTCATTTGCGAAATAATAACAAAAATCATGCGAGAAATGCAATGCGGCGTGTTTACACTAGTTTGGGTTATTGCAACTGACCGGGGAGCGGGGAGAGGAGCAGAAGGGAGAATAAATAATTGCCATGGAATAAAATGTTCATTCCCAAATAAACACAGATTGATCTACAGAGCGCAGCCAATAATAACTGGCGCTAACAGTGTATGAATTGTATTAATAAGTGGAGTGAGTGTGAGTGCGCATTAATTAAGTTACTAGTAATTTCTTAAATCCATTTATTAGATCGCCAACAGAATATATCACATAATTATTACACTAATTTACATTATTTATACATGGTTAAAATGATGATTCAAATGTTTTTTTTTTATTCAAGGAGTCAAAAAAATGTCAAGAATTGGGATGCAATTGATTATATGATTAGGAAGACATGGCACGTTAAAGCAAACCAAATACTTGAGTCAGGCCATATCAATAGTCTGAACAACAGAAGATGTATGTACGAAACGATGCATGAATGTGAATGAAGCAAGGAGTGTGAGCCAAGACCTAGATGTAAGGTAGTCCTTCCTCTTTGTCTACCTCTGCGAGGAAACGGTGGTGTGATGATTAGTTAGTTAGTAATCTCACTTTATATTTTAAACTATTAAACTATTTCGTTTATAACTATTTATTTTCGGGTCTGGTGTTCTTACCACTGAACCACAAATCCGCTTGTTTCGCAAATCATGTCTTTTTCACAACCACTTTTCAAATTCGTAACACAAGATGGCCATCAAAACCATTTAATTAATATTTTATTAGCTCAGTTTCATTTTGCCTCAGGAGAGTCCATTTTTTTCTAGGCCGCTTTGAAAGACCGGGTATCTTGGTGTGAAGACGGGTTCTTCGTTTTCTTCTTCTGGTTCGTCACCTTTCTTCTTCTTTTCCTTCCTTTCTTCCATCCTGGCGGTAAATTCAGCTTCTTCGTATGTTGGAGGAGCTAAAAACGTTCAATGATTAATTAGTCATTATTTAAGATCTCTGATAAGTTTGTTTGATTAAATGTGAAGAAATCAAAACTTTGTACTGTTATTTAAAATACTTTAAAATTTTTTATGACTGTGACATTATCCTGTAATATAAATGTACCAATGGAACTTGTCAATTATTTTAACGAATCTTAGATATCTACCACAATGTTAATATAATACAACTATATTATAAAAGTAACCAAATTACGGTGAATGAGAATTTTGAATGATATTTTTTTTACTTATGGGGAATTTCACCATCCTCCTCAAAGATTATCTAAATGATAACGTGCATTTTTGTTTAATTAAATACAATTTATTTATTTTAAAAGCCTGAGTTCACTATTCGGTACTTGAACCTAAGAATAGTGGCTATAAGCAGGATACGTTTATTACCTGTCGCGAGTATTTATTTGCTTATTTATTAATATTCGTTTTGGTATGAAAAAGCTATTAGGGTGGTGGTGGAGTACCCTTAGGCTGTTAATACGTAAATAATATCGTCAACATCGAGGTTTTATATTTATCATTTTATGCCAACTGTATTAGAAGAAAATATTCTAAGTCTGTACGTTTTTATTTAAAAAAAACATATTGTCTAGTTTGTTTACTGAACGTCTGTTGATGGTTTTCAAACCAGGCATTTTTAACGATTTCTGGAGGGTCCTAACTCCTATAAGAAGTAACTTATAAAAAAAAGAAAAACTTTACGACACTCTAGTGGCCGATATCCATATTATATGAAAAAAATTGCAAATTTGTTAAACTATAATAGTTAACACTAGAGGATCTAGGTACGAACAGTTATGAACGTTAGCTTTTTTTTATTTTCTGTTTCTTTGTTTGTTTCACATTTTCATTGAAAGTTTTTGATATTATATGTATTAAAATGAGGTTTATAATCTTATGTAACTCATCCCTAATAAAAAGTAATTAATATTGATTTGCCTTTGCCGTATTTTCAAGTCACGCAGATATTAATTTTTATCAAAAATAAAAATTATACAATAACAAAGCGGTGACCTAGCCAAGTCGTGTCTTTCGTGTTGTTGATTGGCTTCGTGCAAGTACCATTGCAAGGTTCTATACCAGTTTCATATTAGTTTTAATTGCGTTAAATGTATTCTACTAACCATAGTCTAGGTAATCTAATGCCGAGGCTGTGTTGGAGTCGGTTAAAGTGATGAGAGGAATTGTGCCAATCTCTATTGGAATTTTAGTCTTGAAGTTCTTATGCATCCCTGTGACTCTCGCCTTAATCTGTTAACAAATAGATGAACATATTTAAATACAAAACTTTCCATATTCATACTTCTAAATTTGGGAGGCGGGTATGGGTATCGCCTCCCCGAGAAACATTTTTTGAATAACCAACACCCCTGCCGTAGGTCACCGCAAGTAGTTCTCTACGCTTGGTGACTTAGCAGGGTCATGGTTTGAGGTTTGTCCGGGTCCTGGCGGCAGATGCGTCTGTCCTCCAGGAGAGACTGGTTGAGGGAAACCTTTTGAATTCTCTAGCTGGACTCTCTCAACCCATCGCCTTGCGCCGCAATTGGAGGGATGGATTCATACGCATGTCACTCCTGGATATTGACCCACGTATTCCTACCCACCCCTCATACCGTCTTCCTTCCAATTAAATTACTATTTAATTCCTGAGGGAAATAATTTTCCTCAGGGCCTCTTGCGCGGAGCTAACGTAAAAAAATGTGTATAGTAGAAGAAATCGGAGAAGTCCGAGGAAGCCTTGGCATGATCACTGAATCAGATAATTGAGTCGGACCAGGTCAAGAGTCAGAATAATAGAAGGGTATGTATGAGACGATGAATGCGAATGAAACAAGAAGTGAGTACCAAGATCAATTTTTGGCGGTGGAACTTCTATGCCTTGTTATGTTACCACATTACACAAACAATGAGAGATGACGTCACAAGTCCCGCGTACACACGCCCCCCACCGCACCACCTTCCCCCGCGGACCACCAATGGCAGAATCCTGCTCGCTCAGTTTACTCAGGATGACGGCAGAACCCCGGTATCATAGAATGCCGCCCTCCCGAGCAGCCACCGCTTGCGTAAGCCACACACAATTATCCCCCCTTTAATGTGCTACCTACCACGCTGAGAGAGAGAACCATTTATAATAGCCAGGATGCCATTTGATATTATCTTGTGAGTGTCGTAACCATGTCGTGTGCCCATTACTCCAATAAACCCTGTATGTCTGACCACACTCTTTCATTGGATACAGCCTGATTGCCCTCCTTGTTTGCCCGGCCGAGCGTAGGCATCCTTGCCGACCATGACCCTGTAGAACAGAGTCATCTTTCCCTACACGCTGAGCTAACCATGGGAACAACTACGCCGGCAACCCCGCCGAAGCGCAGCAGCCTACAGTGTTAGTTAGTTAGTTTACCTTAAGGAAGTACCATATCCCCAGGATGGTGGGCAGGCTGGGATCGGAGGTGGGGGGCACCGCGGGCACGTAGAGGCTCACGTCCGTGTTAGCCTCTTGCCCCTTCACTAGTCCGCCGTATCTGTATTCAGACAGCCTCCTCTTCACGGACCGCTTCTTCTTGAAAGGACTCGTCACCTTGTGCACGGAAACCTGTAATTAAATAAATAGTTTATATTTATTTTCAACTAATGAGTAAAACCTCAAATTGTAATATTTAATTTAATTAAGACAATATTAGCGAAACCATCCAAAATCTAAAAACAGAAAAATCCGAAAAAGATATTGGCACTTTTTTTTTTATATGAATACCGCACAAGAGTCCCAAACGGCTCCTGTCTGGAGCCAGTGAGAATATGGCATCCCAAATTGGGGTATGTTGTGAGGCTGAAGGTAGTGGGGAGGGGAAGGAGATGGGGAAGAGGAAAGCGGGAAGTACCTGGCTTTTCAGATCTGGTCACCAAACACGGCTAGAGCCATTTCAAGTAACGTTTTAATTCTGAACGGTGATCTTACACCAGGGTGATACTGAGAGTATCTTCCACTCTGGAACGTGCCGCAAATATACTATATATTATTTTAAATTAATAATTTGTGAAATAACACAAATTAATCAAATAAAATTTATTTGCCACGCCGGGATTCGATCCCACGACCTTCGGAATGCGAGTCAAGAGCCTTACCGCTGGACTACGCTGGCCCTCACCTTTGGGACTTAAACACAGGACCTTCTTTGTTGCTAGATTTTCAATTTAGTTTCGCTAATTTTGTCTTCATTTAATTAAATAGTTAATAATTGAAAACAGTATTAGCGACTCCAAACAAAAATTTTAAACACAAAGAGGCACGGTCGCATCTAAGAAAAATATTCAATAGATCAATAATAAAAAAATATTCAAATCGTCAATAGATGTCGCACATCAAAATAAAAATGAATACATTTATCCAAGACACTAGCATTACAATTAAGGGTCGGACACCCGTAGCGTTAAAAGCACGAGTCTTTTCTAATGTCCTGTCAGATCTTATGTCTTATACCGACTCACTTCTTTATAAAAGATTTATTCCTATGGTAGGAGAGGGGTCAGTTGAATTATAGTGAACGTCCACGCCGGCCGCAACGCACGCACGGCACGCAACGGATTGAACGGATTTGCCGATGGCATGCGTCCAATGTATTCGGAACGCCGCGAACTAATCAGTGTGGCTTCACCGGCACGAAACGCATTTTTTGCTCATAAATGCCGGCAGTCGGTGCCGGTGGCACCGATAGTGGACGCAGTGCTGTACTAATTCACATAAAGATAAAGAAAATCCGTTGCGTGCCATGCGTGCGTTGCGACCAGCGCGGACAGATGGACGTTCACCATAATATCGCGTGAGCAGCGGTTACTGCGTTATAACGTTAAGTTTCAGTGTGGCGGGTCTGTATGGGATTGTACGCCGAGCGACATTTATTTATTGAAATATAAAGTGTACCTACATAAAAATATAAGCTGCACATCTCACTAGGGCAATCCTGTATCGAGATGTGCAGTTTTACACTAATGGAATTTAAAAAGAAAACATACATATAAATTTAATCAAATATAATAATATAATCCTACAAAGAAGCACAGTTACTCAAATTTCAATAATTACAGCTGGGCGGTATGCATTGTGCGTGCGATGATCTTTTATATTTTACAGCTGAGTCTGTCGGCCCCATTAGTTCGGGATAAAGAAATATTCGGGATATAAAAAATATTCACCTTAGACTTGCAGAAAAATCAATAGATGTCGAATATCAAAAAAATAATGAAAATATTTATCCAAGACACTATTTAGATTACGTTTAATTAGGGTTCTTTTTAGTAGTATGTTTTTCGGATTTTTCTCTTTCAATTTTTCTTTCGATTGTTGCTAATATAGTCTTCAATGATTAAAATCGAAAATTGAAATTTTACCAATTAAGTTATTAAAAAAAAAAGTATTTTCCATGACGTGTAAGTGGTGGGATTTTTTAAAGTTATTTTGAAGTTAAAGCGTTTTTCCCGGTAAGAAAAGAATTTCTGGGTTCGAGCCCCCGTTGTGACCGTTATATGTTTATTTTTTGGTCTTTTGATCTTTTTCATTACTTCGTTTAGATTTATTAGTATTATCTGCTACTTCAATGGTGCATTCCATTGATGTGTATACCCTAATCAATAAAAGTTCACTCATTATCTGAACAATATTCCTAAAAAAGTTCCTAATACACGTAATTTAAGGAGTCATAAAATATTCCATCATGAATTATTTAATAACAATATTCCATAATCAATCCATTGTCTTGAATGTCGTTTATATAATACTATTGAATGTGACCATATAGAAATCTACGCAAACAATCTCACATATTTCAAAAAACAAATTATCAAACTCTGACACTTCGTGGTGAACTGTTATGTAGCTGCTTTATTGTCATACCCTTTCTTTATTTCTGTCTTTTTTCTTTTTCTCTGCAGTTTATGTATTATATTTGACACTACTATGTTTTATATTCATTTTGTTTATCTTTACTTCTGTTATCACTTCAAGCATTTCCGTCTAGTAACAACCAAACATTGATTACTCATGCTGTGATCATTTCTAATTGGAGTGTAATATCTATGTACATCCCAACGGCAATTCTATTATTGTAATAATTGTTAACACTCGGTAAATTTTTCAAACTATAAATAAATAAAATTATTATAGCAACTCGTACTTATTTTGTTATTATATTGACATGGCATTTACGTTCACATGAATACATGTAAATGAAAGTCCCACAGTAATAAACTTTGTAATTTTATACCATCTTCACGTGCAACCACAAAATATTCAGTTCGCATGCTATTAATCCAGTTTCCATGCTTTCGCAATATTCAAAGCTCTTCATAAATAGATTGTCATCAAAGCTTTTAAAGCAAGTATTTCAGACGACCCTTTTTCGGAGATCACCTTGAAATCCTTTGATAAACCCGTACTTAGTACGAAGGCGTATTTTATTAATGTTATTTTGAGAAACTTAAACCCTAAATTTTCATATGTTCTGTGATCATAAATTACAGAACTAAATATGCAACAATATAACAATAAAAACCTAGAAAATTATTTCTTTACATTATGTCAGATTTAAAAAAAATACTGACCTGAATATGGGCTTTCGAAAACATTTGTGAAATATTTAGCTCTATCTGAATTTAGGTAAAGATCAGTATTAATTGAAAAATAAAGAATTAGTCTTACGTTTAGGTTTTTCAAACTCCATTACATTCGGCTAACCAAGATGATTAGACATGATGAGAAATAAGTAGAATAAGCAAGATAAAAATCAACGATTCGCACAAAAATTGTATGCAAATAATCTGGTGGCCATTGTGATTTTTTTCGAAATACTGACTTCTGATTGGCTGTCTCAATAACGGAGTAATTTGGAACTCAAGCCCATATGTAAACACGATTTATAAAGAAACTAGAAGACTTTTGGAAATAATAACAAAGGCATCGCATTCCTTGTGAGAAATAACGTCAGATGGCATTCACAACTAATTTTAGACCAAAATTCAAGAAGATATTTGAACTCGACGATTCATTTAACATGTTTAAATTTTTTTGAAAAAAATCACAGTGAATCTTTAAAAATGGAACTTAAGCATTTATCGAGAGATTTTAGCTCTATTTTTAACGAGTTGTGTTAAATATTTTCTCTTATTTAGGTATAATCGTTTTTTATTTATTTATTTTTTATTTCAGCGCGCTCCCTCTTACGTTCGTATTTACATATCTCCCTTTCTTCTTCTTTTTGAACGCTTAACGAATTAATCGCATTAATAGTAATAAAAATACTTGGGTCGTTCTTGTTTTTAACCTACATAAAGTTGTCTCCACCCGTTAGCGGAGAAAAATTCAACAGAATTACCGATATTATTATTTTATAATTACTAAAGACGTAACGACTGAGTGCATTAAAAAAAATATATGTTTTTATTTTTGTAGTAAAAATTACGATACAGAGTTGTAACTCCTCGTGATAGAAGTGTATTTCATACAAATCACAGTTGTCTTCTGGCACCTTGACTTGCGTATAATCTATAATGTTACAAAAAATGTTACGATGACATAAAATATAGAACTATTTTTAAACTCCAAAAGACCTACCAAGTAACAGTGATGATTATTTTTAATGGTGTTTAATAAAATATTTTTAAAAATCTCAAAATTGTCTCCTACAACTTTAATGTCGTACGTTAATTCTGTCACGTGGGTTGTCATTCAAAATAGGTATACACGCAGCTCGTGTTTGTCTTCCCCAATAGGCATTTTAGGCCTCCTTCCCCTCTTGCTACAATTTTCCCTCTGAGATCCAGAGAGAATTCATTTATATTAAAAACAAAATGTGACAGAGTGGTAAAAGTTATGTAGGTTAAAAATAAGAATAACCCACTTATCCACATGTAGAATATCACGTAGAATTCCATATGTGACTGACCTGTGTCAAATAGAACTTGACCTCCACGATGGGCACCGTGCTGTCATTTTTGAGGTGGCATTTAAAGTCAACGTACTGCCCGGGAACAAATCCTGTTTGGCTCAGGTTAACTTTGATGGTCATACTTCCTGATTTTGCAAAGAATGCGTGGAATTTTTTTTCGTCCTGAAGCTCTACTGGTTCCTGAAAACAATATCACATTTTAATACAAAACCATTTATTTCCATGAGCCGTTTGATATTAATCTAAGGATAGGTTGTTTAAAAATAAATTAACAATTAAATCAAAATTTGAAGATAATTTTCAAGCTCTGTGTATGTTCTATTCAAGTTCTGTTATTATATCATTGAAAGCCTGTGGCTTCATAAAACTGAAATAATCACAAAACTTGAATAGTTCTTTCACAGAACTTGAAAATTAACTCAAATATTTGACGAATTGTTCAAATTTTTTGGATGCAACCCGTCTATGACTCATTTTTTTTTATTAATTTGTATTATTTTACAATTGACGGCCGCTGTAGTCTAGAGGTAAGGCTCTTGAGACACAATACGAAGGTCGCGGGATCGAATCCCGGCGTGAGCAAATTTTATTTGGCTAATTATTTGTGATATTTCAGAATTAATTAATTTAAAAATAATATAAAGTATACTTGCGGCACGTTCTAGAGTGGAAGATACTCTTAGTATAGCCCTGGTGTAAGACCACTATTTAGAATTGTAGCTTTACTCCATGAAATGGCTTTAGCCGTGTTTGGTGACTAAAAAAATCTGAAAAGCCAGGAACTTCCCCACTTCCTCTTCCCCACCTGCTTCCCCTCCGCACTAACTTCAGTCTCACAACACACCCAAATTGGGAATGCCGTAGTGACATTGGCTCCAGGTGGGAGCAGTTGGGACTCTCGTATGGTATACACATAAAAAAAGCCAATAGATTAGTAGATAGATATCTACTTAATAACGTCGACACTACTTAATTTTAAACCATATAAGACAAAATGTCCAAAGAAACATCACTATTTTAATAACAAATCTGTTTCAAAATTTCTTCATGAAAGTAGGAACCATAATATTTAAAAATATGTTTAATAAGAAAGTCCAAATAAACACGACGATACCAAATTTGAAAAATAATCTTTAATGAACCATTAAAATGGCCACCAGACCAAATGCGAAACGGTCGAGTCAAAACAGGACTTCGCTAAATGATAATTCACATAAAAAATATTTTTCATAATGTAATTACCCTGAGAAAGTTCAATAAATTGAGGTTGTGTCGCCTCAGGACTGTAAAGCTGGCACTCTTGGTCTGGTTGAAATCCAGCGTACCGGGCCTCTTGAGGGTGAGTTTGGCGGTGTAGCGCACCTTCCCGTATACACCCTCGAAGGAGGTCAGGGCCTCTGCAGGGATGAAGGCAGAGAAATCAAACACGTGCTCGCCTGGAGGAAACACCGTGTACTCTGCAAATAATACTATATTTTAATAAATTGTTAATGCTGCTTGTTTTGATTTATGTAAGAAAAAAACATCGTCGTAAAATATGTTTTATTTGTGTTTTAATTTGATTTATAATTTTTTATATTTAAATTTTAGTTTATTTATCTATATAAAGTATGTTTACATTGGGTTTTTCGATGCCTGTTTTACTAGGATATACCTGTGACAGGTCAGGCTGTTGAAGTTGAGTAACAAATATCAAAATGTTTTCGAATCATTTTCTTAAGAACTTAATTTTCTACACAAACATAACCGATAAGGGATTTGTAAGTAGGAGATTTTGAACTCTAAGGGCCTCCGCTCATAAAGAAACTGAAAAAAAAAAACAGTTCCTAACGCGATTGCAATCAAGCTCCTTAACAAAATCGATATTTTTCTGATCTGACTTGTCAAAACTTGACAGTTTGTGAGCCGCTACCATAGCGACCTGTCAACAATGGAATTAAAACGCCACTGCCGCGGTGACCAGCAGTGCTGGTTTTTCAGTTGCATTGTTTTCAGTTACATGGTTTTCAATTGCATTTTTTTCAGTTGCATTGTTTCCGGTTGCATTGTTTTCAGTTGCATTATTTTCGATTGCATTGTTTTCAGTTGCATTGTTTTCAGTTGCATCGTTTTCGGTTGCATTGTTTTCAGTTGCATTATTTTCGATTGCATTGTTGCATTGTTTTCAGTTGCATCGTTTTAGGTTGCATTGTTTTCAGTTGCATTATTTTCGATTGCATTGTCATTGTTTTCGGTTGCATTGTTTTCAGTTGCATTGTTTTCAGTTGCATTGTTTTCGGTTGCATTGTTTTCAGTTGCATTGTTTTCAGTTGCATTGTTTTCGATTGCATTGTCATTGTTTTCGGTTGCATTGTTTTCAGTTGCATTGTTTTCAGTTGAATTGTTTTCAGTTGCATGGTTTTCAGTTGCCTCGTTTTCGGTTGCATTGTTTTCAGTTGCATTGTTTTCAGTTGCATTGTTTTCGATTGCATTGTCATTGTTTTCGGTTGCATTGTTTTCAGTTGCATTGTTTTCAGTTGCATTGTTTTCAGTTGCATTGTTTTCAGTTGCATCGTTTTCGGTTGCATTGTTTTCAGTTGCATTGTTTTCAGTTGCATTGTTTTGAGTTGCATTGTTTTAAGTTGCATTGTGGACAGGTTGCCATGGTAACGGCTCACGAACCGTCAAGTTTTGACATGTCAGATCAAAAAAAATCAATTTTGTTAAAGAGATTGATTGCAATTGCGTTGAGAACTGTTTTTTTCAGTTTCTCCATGAGCGAAGGCCCTAAACCAGTTTTTACAGAACTGATAATTTTTTTCTTGCCTTATAAAAAGGCTGAATAATTAAAAAAATATTGAATTATTTCAAAGGCTAAAATGGGTTCTGCTAAGAGTATTTAAATAAATCATTAAAAAAAATTCTAGGCATCAAATTATTGGTGACCGGACAACTCAGAATGAAATCAACTCAGAACCTCTTTTGAAAAGTCAGTAAAAGTGATGAAAAAAAAATGGTTAAGTAGGTTATGGTAGGTTCAGGTTATGGGCTATTTTAAAATTATTTTTTTCATAGCTTTTAATGAATTTTTGGAACCAAATTTTTAAACCAAAACACATGATTTCGCATTACGTTGTAGTGCTTGCTACCTTAAGATTCAAAATATTGACAGATACCTGTAAATATTTATTCGTTGAAGTAACACAGGGGAAGGATTAATTAGGAGACATCTGTAAAAAACAATATTAATAACTAAACTCACAAACGATTGCCTCTTAAATTTTATGTGAAACGAAAATAAATGAAAATTCTTCTGAGCAATACCTAAATTGCTAAACAACATACAAAAAGATCATGCAGAGTGCAAAAACAAATTTAAAATTAAGTTTTGAACGAAAATAAGCCACGCAGCCTTTACTCTTGATCATAACAATACATTATACATACATTTACAGTGTGTCTTTTATTTATAGAAAACCATCGATCTCGTGTCTTACCTTTGCTCTGTGCTATCATTGATTGTTGTTTTTCTGTTAGCAGATTATTTGTGATCTCAAAGTATTTTTCCTTTCCGGTGTAATAAATTACAGCACCGTTTCCAGTGTTCTCGGCCCATTGACATTTTGCTCCACCCATTATTGTTAACTGCAATTCTGCAAAAACAAAAAAATACGGTTTCCTAAAAATTCAACGAAGAGGCGTTTCAACACCACTCTAAAAAACCATTATGAGTAGAGATGAAGTGTCACTTTGTTGGATTATCCGATCACCATAAAATACAACGCATTAACATCTTTGTCATCAAAGAACCAACAACCATTACCTATTAAAATAAATGAATAGTATAGTACTATGACACGTCTTCATAATTCCGCTTCTCAAAATACAACAAATGAATTCAACGACCTCAAACCTGCGCGTGCGTATAGAGGAGGAATGTCACTTCCACATTCCACCTGGCGCGTTTCTGAAGGTCATTTTGTTCGCACTGTATAAGCACGTGAGCATTATTTTTCAGCCTACACTCGTCCAAAAACGACTTACAAAAAATGATCCAAGTTAAATGGTTAAATGCTCTGTGGCACTTTCTGCCGGCCAACGAGGAAAGCAAAGATAAAATTCATTCGGTTTTGTTCTCTGTCATCGGCTTGTTGTGTTGGTCGAGCTCTGTCTACATGCTTGCACCTCTGGGTAATTGTCACATTAAATGTAAGACATTGTGGGTTCCAATAAATTCAATAAACTTTAAATCTTTTTTACTGATTATTATCAACCCCGTGACATCCTAATAACAATGGTGAGTTGCTCAGGTAATGATCGACAACCAATTTGTTATAGGTTAAAGGATTTATTAATCTCGCCGTTTGAGTTTATTTGAAAGGATGTAGTGAAAATGATATTCGACTGTGTCCGTTTGGTGATTTTAAACAGTTTTCATTGAAGTAACCCACAGCTTTTGACACGGTGTCCGGAATCCAGTGGAATAAGAGGGAAACTGGTAAATCTGCATCACATTTTTGGAATATATATATTTTTTATGTGTGCTTTCGTTTTCGAGTAAATCGAAATAAACTTTATTTTTTTAGGTCAAATTTGAACATTACGGGCTAACCGCTGGTTATTATTGTGGCGTTTAATAAACGTCAAAGCATAGACCCGGCTCCAAAAGTTTTTTTTATCACTTGGTTGTCAAAAAAGGGAAAAAATATGCTCAGAAGAGCGATTCTGAATCTTTTGTGGATACAGAATCGATTTTATACGTAATCGCGTGTCAAATTTGTGTGAATGTCTATGGCTTGTAATTGCTTTTTCTATGGGCTGATGTGTAAGCTCAGCTGTCAGCGCTGTTGTCGAATTCGCGAATTGCAAATCCATGAAATACAAATTTAAACGTACATTAAATGAATAAATAATCATGTATACTGAACTTACGCAATTCGTGTTTGAGACTTTTTGAAGTCGGCGACAGCGCTGACAGCTGACGACTCATCAGCCCGTAGAAAAAGCAATTGCAAGCCATAGACAACCACACAAATTTGACAGGCGATTACGTATGGAATCGATTCCGTATCCACAAAAAATACATAATCGCATAGCAGATCGACAAAAAGAAATCGGTTCTCTTTGTCATGTAGATTCACCAGTTTTCCGCTTGTACCACTAGATTCCGGACACCACGCAAGACTTTTATGTGACGCTATTTTAAAGTTAATATATGTACTTTTTTATTTTTTCATTTTATATTTGTAACTTTCTACTCGAGCAATATTTTTGTAAAGTTTCATTAAAATCAAAACCGTAGTTTTTGGTTGAAAGTGTAACAAACACACATAAATCCATACATAATTTCGCGTTTATAATATTAGTAAGATTAAGAAAACATTACCATTTACGTAGGGAAAACAGATGTCAAAGTACGCCAGGTAAAAGAAAATCTAATGTCACAATTATATTCTCAGTAAATCGGTTTAACCTGTAACATGTAATTTTAGGCACGATACAAATTGAAATTGGGCCGGGGTAAATAGAATCACACAAATAAGTAGCCTCAAGTGGCCCAACCAAATCAATAAGAATAAAAAAAGTACTTGCAGAACTAAATAATAACATTGTTAAGTTTGATTAACGTCAAGTAAAACAAATAAACAGAGCTCTACGAATTAAACACAAAATAATTTTTAAAAATAATGTAACACACCTGTACATTTTTTCGGCTCCTCAAATGTCAAAGTAACCCTTCCTCTCATCACATCCCCACTGAAGAATACTCCAACCTCACTGAAGAACTCGAATCGGCAATTATTTTTGAAAGACATTGTTCTAACTATTCCCACTAAAAAGACTTCAAAAACTGATTCTACCTTACGATTGTTTAAAGTCAACACCGAATTTATTATAGCAGCTGTCTTATTTCACAAAAGATATCTACAAATAACAACAGCTTTACACAAATAAGTCACAAATGAAAACGAAATGTATATTTTTGTGTTAGTTATTACGTTTTCGTTCCTTGATCCACTACCAACAATCACTAACTACCAAACACTACTACCATCTGATTGCTCACGTTATGTGGAAAAACATAACTTAGTCACCATAATTATTCAGCATTACATCAACCGTTGGCTATTTTTTGTTGTAGCTGTTTGGCATCATTGGCTGTTTTTTAATAATGCTTATCAATTTTATCATGTTTGGCCGTTATCTGAAAGATTATTTGTTGTTTCAATGGAATCTATAATATATTTATTGTTATCAAGTTTAATTTTTTTTTTGGTTTTTCATGTTTAATAAGTTTATTTGGAGTAAAAAATGTGTATATAACAGTGCTGGTTTGGCAAAGGACAATAGAAAGTCTAGAAATACATCAGAAAATATAGACTTTGTAGAACTACATTTTAATTTAATGAAAAACAAATAACTTTGTGTAACACCACAAACTGTGGTGTTACACTATTTGTTTAAGTTATTTGTTTTTCATTAAATTAATGATGACGCCCCAAAGTAAATTTACCTATTTTGAAGAAATACATTTTAATTTTTTATTTCTTTTGAAATTTATGTACACAATATTAATTACATGTATTACATAATCAAGAAAACAGAATAAATAAGAATGCAAACAACTCGTTAGGTATGGAATATTATAACTTAAATTAAAAGAAACGAAATAGTACGAGTTGTACTTACAAAAAAAACTAACACAATTCAGCTTAAAATATTTATACATATTGTTAATAATAAGACTTGAAATAAAACAAAGTGTAATGTATAAGAGCTAGTTAGTATTAGGGTATAAACAAACAATTATACCTGTTTATTACTACAAATCGAACAAAAAAAATATAGTAAAATAAGTATATATTTTACTGATAGAGTTTGGATGAGAAAAGATTATATGAAAAGAACAATAAAATAATAAAAGTTACTTATTAGCAGATAAAATCGAGATTAGTTGACTTTTGAAACATTCAAAACTGTCAACCCTAAATATATCTAAAAATTCGCAGTATTTATTCGCAAGGTATGGATGGATTCTTGGAATTGGTGAGTAAATAGAGTAATTAGTATTGAGTTTATTGTTGCATTTAAAAGTATCATTGCTTCGAGTTTGTCTGGCAGGTATGTTAATGCAAATTAGTTCCAACAAATTAAAAAAATAATAAAAATGAGTCCATCGGGTTTCGAACCCGCGTCCTCTGGAAACACAACCAATGAACTCGACGCATTTTACAGAAGAGTATTACAATACGAGTGTTATTCCAACATAACCGACTTTCAGCACTGATAAATAATAGATGTGATGATTTCAAAAATAAAATTGTTATAATTACTGATTTTATCCCGCGTTCCATATATTCAGTCCCAGTACAACGGCTAGCGTGCCATCAATTACAATTTTTTAATTCAAAATTTCATTTTTCATATGTAACAAACAAACAAAACAAACTTATAATAACAATTTTTTGTATATTATAAGAATAATCAATCAAATTTGGTATCTAACGCAGGTACCAATTTACTATAATTCTTACTTACTTAGTACTTCAAGTAAATTCATTAATTTAAAGAGTTTGTTCGAAAATTGAATTTTGATTTAACAATCGATGGTTTGCAAAATATCATTTTCAAATTGTGATATTTTTGACAGTTTCGTAAGAGTTTTTGTAATGATTAAGAAACTTTTCAGATTATTGTCATGTGGTTGTAATAATCCAGATACCTCCGCCAAGGTGGAAAAAAGTAATTTGGAAAGTTTCAAACATTTCCTATGCGGACAACTCACATATATTCATATTGTACCAAGCAAGCATATTTTTAAATAGATGACTTAATTATACGATAAATCCCCTAAGGACAAGATTATCGCAAGTCGAATCATGATTCATTATCTCTTAAATCTTTACGTTGAAGACTATTAATGCTATTAATAGTCATATTTTAATCTGCGATATTCTGAGTCAATTAGGGAAACCGAAGAAATCCCCTCACGTCACGTAGTCTTATCAAATTGACTAATCATCTACACCCATGTATAACTTCAACTGCTTTATAAAACTTTAACAACAATAGAGTATTAATTGAGCCCTTGCCCGGAATAATGTTGTGTCCAACAAAACTATCAATGTTGAGTTGATGGAATTATGGAATATTGATAGAATAATATGCATCTTTTAAGGTAGGAATTATGGTAATGAAAATTTTTTTAAACCTGTGGTAGCCTTTTAAAGTTTGGTTTGTGGAAGAATGTTGTGTAACGCCTTTTATCAAAATCACGGCGCATGGTTTAATTTATGGGAATAAATGGAGAAAACGAACTTCTTATGGCTTCAACTAGAAAGTATTCAAAGCCAAGAAGCTGAAAAATGGAGGAAAGTAGAATTTGTCAAGAAAAAATATTATTAACCCTCTTATTCAGCCGTTGAACGTTGTGAAGTTGTTGAAGTTTTGTGGAATAATGTTATATGTTGATCTTAAGAAATATCTAGATCGTAAATAGTTTCATTTATTCATATCGTTTTTTTTTCTTTTTAGGCTCAAAACAATGACATTTGTACATTTATGTTAGAAGAGCATGTTGCTTTTTGTAAGGTACGAAGAATAAAAAAACACATTTTGTGGAATAACGTTATATGTGAAAGTGTTCATATACAACAGATTTTAAATATAATTAGTAAATCAAGATACATCAAATCAGGAGTACCGCAAGGGTCAATTCTAGGTCCAAAATTATATATTATATATGTAATTGCTATGTGTAAGATTTTCAAAAAAGCTCGTCGATTCATTTTTGCTGATGATACTACTCTTGTTGTATCAAATGAAAATCCTGAAATTGCTATACAAGAATTGCAAAGAGATTTTAACGAGCTTCTCAAATGGGCTCATGATGTAGGATTAATTATTAATGTTAAAAAAACCAAATGCATGTACATAAAATCTCCAAGTTTGAAAATGTGGAATGTTCCTAAAATAACCGCTCATAGCTTTAACTGTATACATAGAGGAATTGTTAATGTTTGTGACTGTGAAAAAATAGATTTCACAAATGAATATACTTATCTGGGAATAATTGTTGATAACAATTTTAAGTGGGATAAACAAGTGGCTAAAATTTGTAACCAGCTCAGATCCTTAGCTAGTAACTTTTACAAATTAAAATTTATTTTGCCTCATTGTACTCTTAAACTCATATATTTTTCTATGGTCGAATCCATCCTTAGATATGGTATTCGAACTTGGGGTCATGCAAGCACTACTTACATTAAATATATTGAAAATTTACAAACCGCCATAATAAAAAAAAATTGTCACAACTAAGATTTACAAACAGAGACATAACTTAAAATTACTGTATGGCTCAGAGAGCCTACTTACAATAAAAGGTCTCCACTGGTTCACTACTATTATGGATAATATGGGGGAAAGCCCTTACAAACACCTACTTGTACACAAACATACCACAAGATTTAGAGAAGGAAAGGGCCTAAAAACTCCTCGAATATTAAATAAATATGGAAGCCGTACTCTTGAATATCTAATACCAGTGATTTTCAATAAAATCAATAATAACATAAAATTTGAAAAAAATGAGAGACTAAGTCCTAAAATGATAAAACTATGGTTAATGAACGAAAACTCCATGTATCTTTGTATATCTTAATATAGCTGCCTACATATCTTTTATTAGGTAGGTATATTGAAATATCTTATATATTTATAGTTGTAAGTTAAATTATCTCATACTACTATCTATTCTAATGTTTCCTTAAAACTTTAAATGTATTTACAAATTTTTTCTTAGATATTTTATTATTAATGTTTTAATTGTTAGAACCTGCAGACAAGCTGCTATATGACAGCTTTGTGGGTATACAAATTCTTGTACAAAATGTTTTTCTGTAATTTAATAAATAATTAAAAAAAAAAAAAAAACATTGTTCCACAATTCAGCATAAATTCTAGTAATAAACTTTAATTGCCTTTCTGGGCGACTTTTCAATTAAAACTCTTAAGAATTGTATGTTTTATGTATTTTAAATATAAAGTGTTATGAAATATAACTGGTTTCGTTTTTTAAATTTTTCTCGGAACTAGAATATTGTTGGATACAACATTCTTCCGGGCAAGGGCTCAGTTGTTACTCTTGTTTATAAGTTTTAATAAAAACGCTACGAATATCAACATTCCGTTTAGTGACTGCAAACCGGCCGGATAACTCCCCCATATCCATATGGGAGGGGGTATGGGTACCGCCGCCCCGGGAGCCGCTTATTAAATTACCTGCCATTTAAATCACCCCATGTGGTTAGCTAGTTTGTGACTCACCATCAGGTTCGTGGAGTGAGGTTTGTCTTGCCAGACTAGCGTGGCAGGCCGGATTGGGATAGACTGGTTGAAGGAGACTTTTTAACCTCTCCAGCCGTAATCTCTCGACCCATCTCCATGCAGCGCAGTGGGAGGGATGGATCGTACGTCCGTCACCACTGGACATACTGACCATCAGATTCTTAACCACTTCTCGTACCTTCTAATCTTTCCTAAAAGCACCTTTCACACAGCATCCCCAAAGATGAACAGTTCGCTAAGGAAAATAATTCACACATATTTTTTTCCTCTCCTTCCTTTCCATAAAAAGACCCTCCACACACCATTCCCGATGACATAATCCCTGAGGGATTTTTGTTTTGCTCCTGTGTGCAAGTAATGTAAAAAAACATCCAGGAAAACCTTGTGATTTCAAGGCAAATGTCTGCTTCAGTTACGACCCTTTCCTGAAGATGCGTGGCCAACTCAAAAGAACACCTCGGGCGGAAAAAATGAGTACAAATTCGTGAACCCAAGTTCTCTCTTCTCGGAAGTGGTGGGCCTCACTAAACCCCAACTAGTGCAATCACGGTCACTGAGCTTACATAATGCATAAATTGGGCCTGAACCCTCACCTCTCCCTCTCTTTTAGACTGCTGCGAGACTTTAAAGAGAATTTAGCTTTTTTTTCCATGAACCGAATGAGCGCTATTATTACTATCGTGATGATCCACGTTTACGGTACCGTGGCAAAAAAGGCAATAAATATTCCTTATCGCTATAATGCTGCAGCTCTTTCTTACACATTAGATAATGGCGAGGCAAAATATGAGATACACAAAATACGTGTGAATATTTCCTCCAAAGTACTACTTTTTCCTTTTAACCACTTGGACCCCTAAGCTTATTTACACGACAATATAACGATAAAAGTCAAGTACACTAATAATCTTGTTTTCAAGCTAATGCGTGTGTTCCCACAGATATCGTTATAACTCCGTTTCTGTTCTAGTTACAACCATAAAACAAAAATGAGAATATCTATAATAAAACACGCTATACATCTCTATTCAATGCTGTCCGTAAAAATAGATAAAAAATACTTACTTTGTAGAATTAGTTTTCACGCGCCAAATCGCATATGCGCTATTAGACAGTGTTAATTTTTTATTAAATATTTTTGTACGAAATGTAAAAAAAATGAGATAACCAAATTGTTTATTTTTTACAATTACAATTTACACGATAGAAAAAGTGTCTTTTTTTTACATAATTCGTGATTTTTGTACCGTTTTCACATAAAAACATCTCGTGTGTCATTTTTACATTTTTTTTTATGTTGCATTCTGAATTTTCATATTTAAAAATTTTAATAATATAATTTGAAAGAAAATTTTATTACCTTTCAAAAACAGTTTTTAGTGTACGGCTACGTTCAGAAATACTTCATTTATAGAGCTTCATTCGTTAGGCGGAAAAAACACAATTTTTTTATAAATCCGACATTTCATTTAAGACATAAAACTTGCGCAAAGGCAAAATACCTGAGTGGTTAAGGAAACAGATATATCTTATTACGGATCAGCCACGTCTGGCGACGGGAATTGCGTTTCATTTTCTTTATACATTTGAGGGAGATATATGATAATGATTGTATGTTTCCTTTGAGGGGGGTGCAGACAAACGTTCACCGTTTGTTTCATATTCGACTGTTGTTATTTAGTGTTTAAGAAAGAGCTGCAGCATTATTTGTGTTTATAAGTAAAAGAACAAAAACAAAACCATCAGCGCGTTGACATTTGATGTTTTTGAATTTTTGGAATTCACTCACACTTCAATATTATCCTTGTAACTAAATTCCATTATTTAAAAATTATCGTCACGGCTAGTAGTATTGTAGGGGTCTACGGAGACGTCATGGTGCTGTGTGTGAGAGAGATGTAAGAAAATTATTACTTTTGTCCTTTGGAGGAAATAGACCTACGTACATTATGTATCTTATCTTTTGAAAGAGCTGCAGAATTATTGTAATAAGGAACGTGGGTTTATTGCCTTTTTTGTGCCGTCACGGTACCGTAATTGTGAATCGTCACGATAATAATAAAAACGCTCAATGACTATATTAAGGAGGAACTCCTTCGCCAAACATGAACACTAGCTTGAAGTACACCATAAACGTTCTTTGTTTTCCGTCTCCTGCGTTTTTTGAAACATGGTTTGAAAGATTGGTGTGAACAGGTGTGAAGTTTGCGCGGTCACACACAATTTTGCTAGTGGCCTGTCCACGAGTCCACGCGTACGCAACTAAGCACTTGACGTTTGACATTTAGCGTTTAAATAAATGTTAAAATATGTTCCGATGAAGAAGAGATGCTACATCAGGGAGAAAACAGAGATATTTTAAGAGATGTTTATTTACCAGGAAAGATTTCCGACTAATATCGATTATTATGACCTAAAGTTAGTGTTTTAAGAATTTCGAATGCGTAATTAATTACGCATTCGAAATTCACACGTCAACAGTTCTGTTGAGAAATTTAGCGATAAGATTGTAGACAATATATAAAGGAGAACACTTGGATTTCAACTAAGACCTAACCTACCTACCTAGATTTTTATTATGTATTTATTTATCAGGGAAATAAATAGAATACCTATTTTAATTGGTCAATTTCTTTCGTGTCTCTGAAACCGATTGATAAATTAATAGACTTTATTTACAAGTGAGTTCACGAAAGATATAATCATTCATTACGACAGAATTTATTTACAATTTAAAGTCATAATTAGGTATTAGGCTCGCGCGGTTGACATAACCCCAAATGTCATTCGATTTATCTCCGGTACCAACCGCTCAGTACGGCTCCTGTAAAAATATGAACTTATTTCCCCTCGCCGGCCCCGCATGCCTTCCCGCTTCCCGCACTTCAATTATATTAATATTCGTTATTATATTATAATTTTATTATCAAATATATTTATTATATTGTATTTAGGTATCATAATATTTTAAACTAGTGATTATTAAGCTCGTTCATTGCGCATAACCTCAAAAACTTGTTCGGTTTGATTCTCCATAAATGACCGCATCGCGCGGCTCTTGTAAAAATATGAACAAATTTCCCCCCGCCGGCCCCGCCAGCCTTCCCCCTTCGCCCGGGAGATGAATGTTTTCCGTCGCCTCTGGTAAAGCTTGAACACAGGGTTTTTGAACACGAAGTGTTCAAATTTTCAATGTTTAGGGTGTAGTTCAAGCTAGTGTTCATGTGCATTCTGGCGCAGGAGTCGCCGCTTAAGACAGCATCTTCCTGCTTGTCAAATGTTACAATGGTTGATGGAGAAAAGTAACTTGCTCCCAACCAAAATATCTTCGGATATAAACATAAAATATTATGTTGCGTCACTAAGAAAAGATTTGAAAAGGGAAATCCTATTGATTCTAGGAAAAATCCCCTTATAAAAACAAGATTATCGCAAGTCCAATCATGATTAATTATTTCTTAATTATTGATGTGAAGACTATAAATAGCATCAATAGTCACGTTCTAATCTTCAATATACTGAGCCAATGAGGGAAACCCGTAGTCGTACCAATTGGATACGTTTTCTTTACTTTTCAATAATCATTTATCAGCCATTCCCACATCTAACCGCCACTGCTTAACAGAACATAAAACAAATGTAGATGAGCAGTTCACACGCGGTAGAGGTGAAACCTTCAGAAAACTAAAGTAGACAAGAGTGGGGAGGCTACGAATCACCGGACAAAGAGCAGACCGATTATTCTATCTATTTTCACTTCAGCTCGATGGTCCAGATTTATTAAAACTTTTTTAGCACCGTTGTGATTTGAAACTCGATGAAACCAAAAAGCGACACTAAAGAGATACAAACACATACATCTATAGGATTTAACCTGTTAGAATGAGATAGAATAATCGGTCTCCTCTTTGCGCGGTTCTTCGTAGCCTCCCCACTGTTGTCTACTTGAGTTTTCTGAAGGTTTGACTTCTACCGCGTGTGAATTGCACTCTGATTTTTGAAGTGAAACTTTTTTAGCCTCGTTGTGGTTTGAAATTCGGATGAAACGGAAATGACGCATTACAGTACTTACGAAGCATCAAACTGCGCTCATTGGCCGCTTTGATTATGACTTCACTTTTCAAGTTTCCTATTGGTTGAGATATGAAACGGTAATGACGCATTATAGTACCTACGAAGCTTCAAACTGCGCTCATTACCCGCTTTGATTATGAACTCACTTTTAAAGGCTACTATTTATTTATTTATATACGCCTGTTTAGGCTTTTACATATACATAACAATTTTTACAAAATTATACTCGTAAATAGTGCAGGAAACTATTTAAAACACTTACACAAAAATAAATATAAAGTAAGAATATTATTGAATTTGATCCACAAAGTATATAGATACAATATATAAAAAATGCAAAATAGTTTTTTGTTTTTCTTTCAGCAGACAAAATAATGTTAATGTGTTATCAATTTAAATAACTTTATCAAAATATTCCCCTACTTGTTGAAAAAAACTTCAACAGGGTATGCTTAAATATTAAAATTGATGTACTAAAAATATCATGGAATTGAAAATGTGTGGGTGAAGGTTTCACTTGAACCGCGTGAATTAAACTTGTTTGTTTGTAATGTATAATGTATTAAAAACAAAATTTATTTATTGTTCTCTAGATTTTATGTCCGGGTTAAATCTTCCTCACAGGAAAAACTTAATCCTTCCACACACTTTTCCACAAATGCTAATCTAGTCAATTCACGCGATGTAATTGCATTGTATGTATACTAAATACAAAACTATACAAGAACAACACGTCAACCTACCAGATACCATATGGGAAAATACTTCACCGACTCCAGATATTTTCATATCAGAGGGTTCGGCTCGATAGAACTCCTAACTGAACCGATAAATCCTACCGATCCCTCAATATAAATATTTAAAAAATCTTTCGTAATCCTACATGTATTTAATATGACTGATTTTTGCATTTTTATATAAAGATTCTTTGACAAATCTAATAAGCCTAAATTTTTAATTAGAGAGCTAGGTATAATGCCAGTAGCCGAAATAACAAATGGTAATATTTTTATAGTCCGAGAATGCCAAATTCTTTTAATCTCATTTCCTAAATCTGTATATTTTCTAATTTTTTCAGAAACAGATTTTTGAATATTACAGGAATTTGGAATAGCGACATCAATGATATAAGTTATTTTTTTAATTTTGTCATGTAAAACTATATCGGGTCTATTATGACGAATCGTTCTGTCTGTTAGTATAGTTTTATCATAATATATTTTATAAAATTCATTTTCTAAAAACGAATTTGGTTCGTATTCATAATATGGTACTACATTACGGCAATCAATCAATTTATGTTTAATTACCAAACTTTGATGAATTATTTTTAAAACCTGATTGTGTCTAAAAGTATATTCGGAAGGCGCTAATATAGAACATCCCGATATAATATGTTCTATAGTTTCCGGAAAAGCCAAACATTTTCTACATAAATCATCAATTTGATTTCTATCTTTGATTATATACTTCCTATAATTTTTAGTATTAATGACTCTATCCTGAATGGCAAGCATAAATCCTTCTATTTCTGCGCTCAATTCTCCAATACTCAACCATTTGTTTGACGAAAGTTTGTCAACATACGTTTGGTTGAGATAATTGAAGTGTTTGGCGTGAATAATTTTATTTGACCAGGAATCTAATAATTCCTGGTTGGTATTTAAAAGAATGTTGGCATTATCGTCGTATAAATTTAAAGGTGTAATGTTTCTATCTGCCTTGCAAATTATTTTGTGCATTTCTGAACTATTAGCTTTCCTATGGAAAAAAGTTCTTAGCATTTCTACCTGATTGTATTTCAAAGAAGTTATTTTGACTATACCTCTACCTCCTAAATTTCTAGGTAAATTAATTCGTTCTATAGCTGAATTTGGATGATGGCAATTAAACTTTGTTAACGTAGTTCTAATTAATCGTTCTAAGCTATCTAAATCTGTATTGGACCATTTAATTATGCCAAATGAGTACGTTAATAAAGGTATTGCCCAAGTATTTATTGCCTTTACTAAATTTTTAGCAGATAGATTGCATTTTAAAATTTTTCTGACTCTACTTTGAAATTTAATCCTAATATCATTTTTAATACTAGTATGATCTAATCTATTCGATTGCGGGTATCCTAAATATTTATAAACCTCATCCCCTTTCATACTTTTAATTTTGAAATTTCTAAATATACCCTCGTCTCCGTCTACAATTTTGCATTTCTCTATATGGATCGTTCTACATTTATCTAAACCAAAAGTCATTTTAATATCATCTGAAAAAATTTTAACTACCTTAATCATTTTCTCTAAATTTGGTTCAGAATTCGAATATAATTTTATATCATCCATAAATAATAAATGCGAAATTATACTACTTTCTCTCGTATTACCTTTAATTTTTATTCCAAACTTGCTTTTAATTAACATTTTAGATAGAGGATTCAATGCTAAGCAAAACCATAAAGGACTCAATGAGTCACCTTGAAAAATCCCTCTTTTTATTGAAATGCCCGGAACTACTATTTTCTGACCTTTTAAATTGACAAATAAATCTGTATTCCAAAAGGTCATAATATTTTCCAAAAAGCTTATAATAATCGGGTTAATTTTATAAATACTCAATATTTTGATCAGCCACGAGTGCGGGACACTATCGAAAGCCTTTTGGTAGTCTATATAGCAAGAATGTAAATTACGCTTTTGAGTTTGAATCTGTTTAAGAATTACAGAATCAATAACTAATTGTTCTTTACATCCCATATGTTTTCTGCGACAACCTTTTTGTTGTTCAGATAAAATATGTTTTTCATCTAAATGAGCATATATTAAATCTGTCAAGCAAGAGGTTAAAATTTTGTATATTGTCGGTAAACATGTAATGGGTCTATACTGGGAGGGATTATTAATATTTTCGCTTTTAGGCAACATATAAGTAATGCCCTTAGTAAGAAAATTTGGAAAATTTTGAGGTTGTTTGACAAATTTAGAAAGATTTTTTGCTAAAAGAGGATGTAAAGTAGTCAGACGTTTGTACCAAAAATTATGTATCCAATCGCAACCCGTGGCTTTCCAATTATGAGTATTTTTAATAATTTTGGCTAACAATTCAACCGATATATCAGAAAAACTCATTTGTTCAATGTCTGAACAATTGAGTTCTTCATTTTCTATCCAGGGACCTGATTCATTATGTTTTATATCTGTACTCCAAATTTGTGTCCAAAAATCGCGCATATCTGATTCAGATGGTAACGGAATATTATTATTCGAAATAATATTTTGTTTGTCGTCAAGTTTGGAATAAAATATTTTCTCATTTTTCTGGAATAATCTATTATTATTTTTTTTATTATAGGTATAATTATATCTTTTTAATCTACTAGCTTTTATAGCTAATTTTTGTTTTAATAAATCCAATAAATCATTGATTATATTTTCATTATTATTACTATCAATGCTATAACCAAATTTTCTCCCAATTTCATCTACATGCCTCAAAATATTCCTACTTCTATTTCCATTTTTATATTCTATTACTCTAGCTATGTTACTTCTTAAAAAGACTACATCATTTTCTAATCTAATCTGCCATTCTGGTTTACTATAACTATATGGTCTATCATCAGAGGACTTTAATTGAATTCCTAACTTATTACATATAGTGATGGCACTGGCATATACTATTGTATGAAGATCTAAAAAACTAATTTCGTCAAATATTATTTTTGGTAAAATTATATTATTTAATTCAAAAATTAATTTAGATAATTTTTTTGACGTATGCAATTTTGGTAATTTTGGTCTAACTGTGGGCTCTACATCAATGTATCTATTTATATTATTATTAAGTAAGTTAGCTAATTCTACAACATTATCATCTACTAAGTTTAAATTTGCTATGTTGATTTCCCTAATATTATAAATAACGTCTAAGTTATTTGAATCTACTGTAATATCATTGGACATTTCGACTGGAATATTATCTAAGCTATCTACACTCAATGAATCTGATATAATATTATTACTTGTATCAATTTGTTCTAAATTATTCCCCAGTTGCAATCTATCTGCTATTTCCTTTTTTATCTGATCTATTGTTACTAAAGGAATTAAATTATTTTTGAAAATTGCCCGTTTTTGGTCTGCTAATCTTTGTTCATTTACTTGGGCAACCGGATAATTTTCTAAGAAAATTGAATGTAATTTTTTCCTATACAACAACATATCTGTTTCTAGTTTAGTTACATAAAAATATGAACGAACGATGAACATATTGACATCGTACGTCCATTTCATTCGCTGCCTAGGGATACCTGCTTTTGTTTTTTGGGGTCTCAGACTATATAATTATACTATATTATTATTAATATTATTATTATTATTATGGACACTAAAAAAAATACCCAGTTTTCTTCGTGTTTTCACGACCGAGTATTCATTTCGACTATTTTTAATAAGACGAATATGTTGTTGAGTCATAACATTTTCTTTAACAAATTGTGATCAATAACTCTTCATGACTATCAAATATGAAGTGACGTATGTACGCCAAGCCACGAAGATGTTATCCGTAGAATTGGGATCTCTTATTGTATTTTATGTGAATTTCGCACCCGTGTCCAACAGCACCCAACCGTCTGTGCCTCTGTGGAACTACGGAATCTCGAGTATGGGTAGGTATGTTGTGAGACAGTTAAGTAGTTAGTGGGGAAAAAAAGGGAAAACGGAAAGAGGAATGTTGCGAAGTAAAAAAGTAATTTTAAGCATCGTTTCAATTCTTAATGATGGTGTTTCACCAGGGCAACACGGAGAGCAAATATATTTTATTCTTGTATCCATAATTTCAATTTGGGATCCGGGAATGAGGACCGCCGCCCCGGGAACCTTTATTGGATAACCAACACCTTTGCCATCGCAAGTGGTTGGCAACGTTTGGTGATTTAGCAGGGGTGCCCGGGTTCACGGGGTGAGGTTTGTCTAGGTCTTGGAGGTGGATGACCAGGACACACTGAATCCCAGATTACTACCCACCCCTTAAACCCTTTTCCTTCCCAGAACTCCTCTCCTCTCTCCTTCCTTTCCTTAAAAAAAACCTCCACACAGGACGCCCTGAGGAAAATAAATCCCCTCGGGGCCTATGTCATCTTTGGGGATGCTGTGTGGAGGCTTCTGGGAAGAAAAAGGGGTGGGTTGGGATCTGGAGGTGAAGTTTTTGATTCTGGGTTTGTTTTCGAAAGAATTTCGATAGTTGAAAATGCATAAAAGATTTTATCGAAGTGATTTGAAATTGAGTTTACTTCGAACACACAGACACGATACAATTCTGTCGGTTTATTTCGTCGGTGAATCAAACTAAAATGACAGCCGATTAACAAAATATCACCCTAAAAATATAACACAAACATTTCGATCGTAAAATCGATTCTTAAAAGTAAGGCGACGGTTTTTCGAAGGGAAAAAATCAGGCTTACCGTCTGTGTGAAAAAAAAAGTGTGAATAATTATACTGAGATATTATATTATGTACCCCTGGAGGAATTTATTTATTTATCTTAAACACTTTACAAATATAGGACAAAAAGTCTCGATAAACTGCTTTTTAGCAGTTTATAGTTCTTTACATTTAAAAATCTTATTATAGTGAGTTAATTAATAGTTACATTTTTACAATTTTATAAAATAAAAATTTAAAATTTAAATATCTTATTATAGTGAGTTAATTAATAGTTACATTTTTACAATTTTATAAAATAAAAATTAAAAATTTTACAGAAATATAGAAAAACATAAATAACAATTTTAAAATCTTTAGAATAATATGTCATTGTAAGTTAATACAAATTTATTTTTTCAGTAAGCCAATTCTTTAGTAAATTCATGAATTCAAATGATTCCCTTAAGGTTGACTCAGCAATGCAAACTTGCCTTGTGATTGTATTGGAAATATAATTTTCGAAAGCGATATCTTTGCGAAATGTCACTGAAGAACAGTATTTTTAAAACTATTTTATCTTGCTTTCGCTTAGTCTACTCACTAGCAGAACTCTGTGGAGTGCTGGTACTTACCCTGATGTATAGCAGTGAGGCACGGGAATGGCAGAGAAGGGATGCTGATAGACTGTAGAAATGACATCCCTGAGGCGTACGTGTAATCATCTGTGATTATGTGAGAATTGTAAAGATTTACAAATAATGCAAGACGTATAAGGACAACGTCGGGGACGCGATACTTACGTCGGGCCAAGTCAAGAGTTTTAATAACAGAAGGACATATATATTTATGAGACGATGTATGAATGTGAATGAAGCAAGAAGCCAAGTCCGAGTTGTTTGGAGGTTCAACCTATGCCTACCCCTACGCGGAAAGGGCTTGATGGTTAGTTCGTTAATTTTTGTAATTCATAACACTTTGTAATGGGGTTTTTGCATGATTACACCGGATCCGGGAAGTAAGATCTCTAATATTGTATCCCTTCGATCTCTTATATCTCTTTCTTATATCTCTTGGATCTCTTATTTATTTATTTAAACGCCTGTAGGGCTTTTACATATAGTGCAATATATGTTTTTGATAAAATACAGGAAATAACAAAAAATATAAGAAACAAAATATAGGTAACACAAAATATAAGAGTTGACACAAAGTAGGTAACATAGAATAAGTAAAAATAGAGGTAAAGATGGTTTATGAAGTAGGAATAAATAGTTGGCACAAACGTCGTTTGAAGTTTGAAAAATTTAATGTATTATCAAATACATTCATATTGTTTAAATATTTGTTACCAAGTCTGTGTAGGCGCTGTATTGGAGAATGCAAGCTATAGTTAGAATCAGATGTGCGTACACGAAATTTTAATATTTGTCTAGTCGTTCGTGCAGGTACATGTTGATTTATCAATTGCAGGAGTTCACAACAGTCGAATTTAAAATTTTGTAATTTTAATAAAAAGGTTGGGTCGTTAATTTTTCGTCTGCTTTCTAAAGTTGTAATACTTAAAATATTCATTATCTCTTATATTGCAGTAGCAGTACAGAATAAATAACACACTACGAAATAAAACAAAAACCATGTTATCAAAAAGCTTTATTTTTGGATTCAAATATTTTTTTCTGAGGTATGTTTTTAGATTTTCACGGCCAAAAAGTATTTTTGTTATTGTTTTTGGGGTGTTATGCCGTGTTTCGCTACCTCCTTCTTTAGCCAACGTTTCGGACAGCGTTACAGTGTCCATCATCAGGGCAGATGACCTGATAGGTCATCTGCCCTGATGATGGACACTGTAACGCTGTCCGAAACGTTGGCTAAAGAAGGAGGTAGCGAAACACGGCATAACACCCCAAAAACAATAACAAAAATATTTTTTTCTGTTTTAAATGCTTACATCGATGATAATTTTTTTATTAGAAATTATTTTGTACAAAACATATTTTTTCATGTATGATACATTTTTTTAAATTATTATTCTCAACAAGCACCCGCTACACTGACAAAGCAATTTGTCATGGGTTCAATTTAACAATATTAATATAACACCAAAGCACACATTCAACAGGAAACCAAAATGTAGAAAACAGATATAGAAGAATAACATTTCTTCAAATAACTACAATAAGAAGGCATAAAATACACGGAGAGTTAGATATAACACAGGCAACGTATTCATAGGCATAAACACACTCTAAGGCACACAACATACTTAAGCGCACGCATAGTTAACATAACAGAACAAAAAAAATTTTTTGTTCTGTTATGTTAACTTATGAAAAAAATCACAGTGAATCTTTAGATGCAATTTAAGCAATTGTGGAAAGATTTTTGGTACATTTTAACGAGTCATGTTTTATTAAATATTTTCACAATGCGCGCTCTCTCTGACTCGTTTTTACATATCTCACTTTCTACTTCTTTTTGAACGCTTACTATCGGGCCAAATGCGTACAATCAATTGGTACTAATGCACATTGTACATTAATGTACATTGTACATTAGGTTTATTGTATATTAAAGTGTTTTATATGTTATGTTTATTATATATTAATGTATATTGTGTAGTGTACATTTTATGGTATTATTAAATTAAACTGTAAAATGTAAACTAATGTATCAAAAAAAAAAAATAATAAAAATTAATATATCATAAAATATATTGTATATGTGCTTAAAAACAATGTCAATATAAAAAATCTAAATCTATTGAGTATTTATTCAGATAATATCTTCGCTCGTTGGCTAATATAAAAATTTTATAAATATTACTACAATGTAAGTTTTCAAATGTAAACATTTGATTAACTTAATTAAAGGTTAAATAAATGTATTTTTAATTCCTTAGAACAGGAAATTTAGGTAATCTATCTGATTTAACAAAACAGCATAATATCATTTGTACCCATTTTCCTAAAGAGATAAATTCAATATTAACACGCTATAATCTGCAGCCATTTAATATTATGCAAAGCACTTGCGTAATAAGGAAAAATATAATAATAAAGTAATATCATAAACTATGTATAAATGCACCTTCCATAATCATTATAATTATTTTATAATTAACCTTATGTCTACATTTTTATCACTTTCAATTATCCATACTAATATTATAAATGCGAAACTGCTAGAGTTCGTTTATGACGCTTTCACGCATTACCCAATAAAAAGGCTTTGAAAATTCATTCACCTATAGAAAGCTAAATTATATGCGAAGACTACAGTCTGTATATGATGGCAAGCTCTGGCGTTATGAAATTATAAATATAAATATATTATTTGTTATACGTTTTCTGTCGCTAACAGAAGCGAGTTATTTCTAACGTCAGAAAAAAATCGTTTCCATGGAAACGATGTTGATATATTTGTGGGCTCTAAGCTGGTAGGTTCTCAGCTCCCTGGTCAGCTACCGCTCCAGAAAATTCAAATATTAGAATATGTTTTGTTTTTTTTGGACAAGCAAGGAATAAATGTCAGATAAGAGTTCCTACATTAAAAATATAATTCGTAAAGATTATAAAGACTGAATAACAAATAGTGTAATTTTTTTTATTATATTAACAAACTTCCAAATATTTAATTAAAAATAAACATCCGAAATGTTTGTTAGCGCATAAATTCCGAACGAATGAACAAAATTGGATAATTCTTTTTTTCTTTGAGCTATAGCTTTATGAAATTGAGGTGGCAGGCAAGATGTTTGAAAACTGAATGTAAGGGAATGAATGTATGGAATGCGGGAGGGGGTGGGGAGAAGGGGGTGGGGAGAAGGGGGAATAATTGATAAGTTTAACCGCTATAGTAATTTCCCGTAATACCATGCGAGCAAAGACGCTGGGAAAAGCTAGTATTATATATTCCTGTGGCATTATTTTCCGTATAAAACCCTTGTAGCTTTGATGTTTTTCAGCCTTTTAGACTGGAACTATTATTCCTTAAGCTACGATTTCCTTGTAACCGATAACCTAATATTCGTTGGAAGAGCCCAACACTTCACTAGATGTTTGAATGTGTAAAAAGCAGACATCACATTTATATACACAATGTAAAAGCCCAAAGGGCGTACAAGAGTCGATAAAAAAACAAATTATCCGTGTACAGATTTATTTACTTTTAAAACTATTCCGACGTCATGTGACACCATGATTTTTCATGGGTTAGATTTTGGGCTAGTTAATAAATAATTTCGATTTTTTTTTCAAGTTTAGATAGATGGAGTTGTTGGGTTATTCCAGGAGATTCTTTTTGTGCTGTGAATATGTCATACATTACTTAAAACTTGACAAGACACGACAATATTAACGGTCAAGGGCTTGTAGAATTGATGGCCAATACAAAATTGTTCGGCAATATGCAATAATAGGGAATTCTCAGCATTCCCTGGAATATCACAGAGGTCAAAAATGGGACCTTTACCATTTTTAATTTTAATGATGACATTAAAAAATGCATCAAACATTCAACTTGCCTGCTTTTTGCTGACGATCTAAAATTACTCAAGAGGATTTGTGATGGGCAAGATTGTGTTAAATTATAAATCGATTTAGATTCAATTTCATCATGGGCTGATGAAAATAAATTATTTTGAATACAAAAATATGTGTCACAATGTCATGTACTCCTTCATGAGAGTTTCAAAAAGATATATTGGCACCAGTAAAATCCATAAAGGACCTAGGGATAGTTTTTGATCCCAAATTTATGATTTCATACTATATATTGCAGTTGACAACATCATGCTACAAGCTTCTAGGGTTTGTCATAAGACCTTGCAAACAGTTTTCAAATCCTGAAGAAATGATGGCTATATATAATTGCATTATAAGGTCTAAAATTAAATACGCCTCTGCTGTATCCCATACCAAAATAAAAAAATACTTTGAGAAAATAGAACAGATTCAAAAAAAGTTTTTTAGATACCTGCAAATGAGAACGCATGGAGAGTACCCGCAATTCATGCATCATGAAGATCTGCTCGCCGAAATGCGTTGCCAAAGTCTCCAGTCGGGGAGGAGTGGGGCCCTTAGAGTACAAAATTATTAATAATTTTCTAGAAATCCCGTGCCTCCTGGAATACTATAAGTTGTTCTTACGAACAACTACAGTCAGGGACGGTACCACGATCTTCTATGTATCCCACATAGCAGAATGGACGTACTGGCTCGGAATAGGCGACGAAGTATTTTTTTTTTACATGAGCTCCAAATAGGAGGCCCTGAGGAAAATAATCTGCCTCAAGGCCTATGTCATCTTTGGGAATGATGTGTGGAGGGTTTTTTTTAGGAAAGGAAGTGGAGGAGAATTCTGGGAAGGAAGAGGGTGTAAGGGGTGGGTAGGAATCTGGGGTTCAGTGTCCTGGTCATCCGCCTCCAAGACCTAGACAATTTCACCCCATGAACCCGGGCACCCCTGCTAAATCACCAAACGTAGCAAATCAATCGGGGTGACCTATGGCAGAGGTGTTGGTTATCCAATGAAGGTTCCCGGGGCGGCGGTACCCATTCCCGCCTCGAAATAGGTATGGCGCTGTTAAATAACGCTGTCAAAACTGTTGACTTCTTTAACAGTAGCCTAGAAGAATTCAAGAGACATTTATATGCCATACAATTCCAGAGGCATCTATATGTTACCTGCTGTAATATGTATCTCATGTTTTCGTTTATCTTTTTCTTTTTAAAAGAATATTTAACCATAAATGTGTAGCTTGTGTTACATGTGTATTGTAATTGGACATACAGTCTGTAATACACTAAAAAAAAATCGAAATTTATCTTGCTCGATTACTAGCACCTCACGAACCAGGTAAGATTTATAAACCACTGGTAATTGTTTAAAACAATATCCATAATAATTATACAACAATAGTTTCACTGTTACAATGGCTTCTCTATTTTGAATTGGTAGACTGGATATCTGGGGGCGTAGACTGTTCCACTGTCCTCGTCATCTGGGTCGGCCTCTTTCATCTTGGATGATATCTGGGATTCCTCGTAGGTTGGCAAACCTGAAATACAAATAGAATTATCCGATTTTGTTAACAGAATACACTAGAATTGACCTCCTCCACGGTCGAGGAATAAGATGTTCGACTGTAAATCCGGAGGTCGGGTTTAAATCCCAATGCGCACGAGTAAAATTTATTTGAATTGATTTGCGTTGTTTCATAAAAAAAGGTTCTTACCCAGTTGAAAATATTCTGGAGGAGGAGCTGATGCTTGTCCAGAGCTTGAAGGAACGTAGGGTCCTGAAGATGTTGAGGCTCCGCCATCATACTGGCCCATGTACACTGGAACATTTCCTATGTGGATTGGGATATGACATTTGAGGTTAGAATGCATTCCACCTGCTATGGCTCTCACCTGTTAAAAAAACGTCCTGTTTTTACATTTTTACGTAAATTGAGCCTGAAAAAGATAAGTAGACTAGCTAAGTTTTTTTTTTAATTTTCAAGAATCCTAAAAAAATTGCGGGTCGTATTTGCACGAGGGAAGTAAGCAAAAAAGTGGTTTTTCTTACAATATTTACTCGTACTAAAAAGGTTTTAACTCTTCAGAAATTTGGCTTTTTTTTCAGATGGTCAAAATATTTCCGCTTTACAATAAAATGCAAGTAAATGGAATATTTCAATATTCAATTTGGGAGGCAGGAATGGGTACCGCCGCCCCGGGAACCTTGGATAACCAACGCTTCTGCCATAGGTCACCCCAAGTGGACACACTGGACCCCAGATTCCTACCCACCCTTTAAACCCTTTTCCTTCCCAGAACTCTCCTCTCCTTCCTTTCCTTAAAAAACCCTCCATACAGCATCCCCAAAGATGACACAAGCCTTGAGGGAAATTATGTTCCTCAGGGCATCCAGTGTGGAGCTCATGTAAAAAAAAATTCTGAACGTATCCCAAAACTAAAGACCGTTTTTGATAGGTGATAAAATTCACGAATTTAAAATTTAAAATTTAAAATAAACATATGATTTTCGAAATGTAAAAAAATTGCATGCAATCATAAAAACTTTAGAAAGTTTTTTCTAACCGAAGTTACTGAAAACGAAAAAAATAAAAATACATACATATTTTATTAGGCAGAGTATTATAAACTGTTACTGCCACCTCACCTTTTTGTTTTTTCATAATATGAAAATAATTAATAAAAAATTCTCAAAATTTCAATTTCTTTTTTCAAATTGCGATTCAAAACATTGGTTTCATTAAGGTGTACATTTTATTTTTGGTGGTTAGTTTTGACGTGATAACGTCTTATAAATCGATGAACGCCGGCTGCATGCACGAAAAAGCATGACTCATTGTCACGTTCCGCCTGAGCCGAGCGTACAAGCGAGAACGCGGAACAAGCGTTCGGCCTAAGCGTTCGGCTTATGACGCATCTATCTCTCTTCACTACATCGTTATTATATGACGTTATCACGTAAAATTATCGTCCGTAAACCGACTTTACAGAAAACCAAATTTTTTAGATTAGACTATAAAGCGTGTTACGTTACAAATTCGAGAATAGACTTCTCCACGGACTGGAGAATAAGGCGCCATATAGAGGCGCGCGCATTACCCCTTCCCGCGAGCAACAAACCGAGCCGCCGCCAGACGCGCCGCTCACGGCAAGCCCGTCAGTCTTCAGCAAGCGAGCTTACAGGGCCCACGTTCGCGCGAACATGGGCGACACCAGTTCAGTTTCGCCGGTTGGCACTTCCGGTCCACGCATGGACGCTGCGTAGTCGGAAAGAACAAGTGTGTGAAGCCGCTGTTGGCCCATAAACCAAACGTGAGTCAATTATCATGTTACCCTTTGTGTGCAATTAAATGTATTAGCCCTTACCACGCGTGATAGAGAAGAGAGACGGACATTCAAACTAACTTTCAGCTAGGATCGTTCCTTTTATATATTATTGTGTCTCCTAGAATTGAATAAACAGTTTATGTGATAACCTACCGTGTTTTGCTTGACGAGGGAGGCCCTGGGAGAATGGAGAAGCGTGAAGTTCCGAACCACAAGCACTAGCCTTGAGGTTACGAGATCCTGCTTGCACCGAATCCTGAGCTAGATTTTATTTGGGGCAGATACAGCAGCTAATTGTATTAAATATGTGGGAGCTTTCTCCAACCCTGCCGTTAGCATCAGCACGCCCGTAGACGCTAACACTGGCGCTAAACGTGGGGCCATTTAAATTTTTTTCTGTTCCACCACGGCCTCGTTCCCAAGCAACAATTGTAAACTCTGAAATGTTATTATGATGTATTGTTTATTCCCAATTGTCTAGCACTTCCAACAGGAATCTCGGCGCGAACATAATTTCGAATCACAATTTAAATTATTACGGACGCGATTTTATCATTTGTGACTCGTCACTCGACAAAATATTACCGGTATTCCAACGCAAGGTGCCCAACCTAGGAAGTTGTCGCTGCGAATAATACAGTGATTACAAAGTGTCGGCCGATTAAAATTGCTATTTTCAATACAAGTGAATAGTGGAAATAAACACAAATTAAAGAAGAATTTATTCAACAATTAAAATCATGTACATGATAAACAAATCATCCGCTTGGTCTCGAAAGTGCTAAATATTTTTAATAATATACTAGTTTGCAGCACGCTGGTACGTTTCTTTAAACGGACATTTGCTGACACCTAGGGAACAAGTGGATTTAAATTCTTTCTGTCATTTGACAATTAAGTATTTTTGACTCTGTCGTCTGATGAAACCGGACCATGCCATGCCATGCCAAATCACATTCGAATAATGCAAAAAATACTAAATTCGCGTTGACGTGGATTCCTTGACATCTGACACTATAATACCTTGTCAATTGACAAAGAAGGTAATATCTTGTCGAAAAGACGAAGGGAATTCGCGGGTAAATACCAAAAAATTGGTGCTGTTTAAAGCCAGGCTATAGGAAGCCGCGTAATGAAACCATGCCCCCAAGATATTGTTGAATTCTCAAACAAATTACTTCCACGAAAACTTGTGAAAATTTTTTTTCGATTTTTTTTAATTTTCGAAATATTTTTTTCCAAAACGCTTGGAGTTTTTCTTAAAAACGCATTGCCAGAGGAAAATCGCTGCGCAAATTTTCTCCAGTTTTCGGACTCTGAAAATTTTTCCGATTTTTCCTTTTTTCGATTTTTTTTAATTTTCGAAATATTTTTTTTCCAAAACGCTTGGAGTTTTTCTTAAAAACGCATTGCCAGAGGAAAATCGCTGCGCAAATTTTCTCCAGTTTTCGGACTCTGAAAATTTTTCCGATTTTTCCTTTTTTCGATTTTTTTTTAATTTTCGAAATATTTTTTTTTCCAAAACGCTTGGAGTTTTTCTAAAAAACGCATTGCCAGAGGAAAATCGCTGCCCAAATTTTCTCCAGTTTTCGGACTCTGAAAATTTTTCCGATTTTTCCTTTTTTCGATTTTTTTAATTTTCGAAATATTTTTTTTCCAAAACGCTTGGAGTTTTTCTTAAAAACACAGTGCCAGAGGAAAATCGCTGCCCAAATTTTCTCCAGTTTTCGGACTCTGAAAATTTTTCCGATTTTTCCTTTTTTCGATTTTTTTTAATTTTCGAAATATTTTTTTTCCAAAACGCTTGGAGTTTTTCTTAAAAACGCATTGCCAGAGGAAAATCGCTGCGCAAATTTTCTCCAGTTTTCGGACTCTGAAAATTTTTCCGATTTTTCCTTTTTTCGATTTTTTTTAATTTTCGAAATATTTTTTTTCCAAAACGCTTGGAGTTTTTCTTAAAAACGCATTGCCAGAGGAAAATCGCTGCGCTAATTTTCTCCAGTTTTCGGACTCTGAAAATTTTTCCGATTTTTCCTTTTTTCGATTTTTTTTTAATTTTCGAAATATTTTTTTTTCCAAAACGCTTGGAGTTTTTCTAAAAAACGCATTGCCAGAGGAAAATCGCTGCCCAAATTTTCTCCAGTTTTCGGACTCTGAAAATTTTTCCGATTTTTCCTTTTTTCGATTTTTTTAATTTTCGAAATATTTTTTTTCCAAAACGCTTGGAGTTTTTCTTAAAAACACAGTGCCAGAGGAAAATCGCTGCCCAAATTTTCTCCAGTTCTCGGACTCTGAAAATTTTTCCGATTTTTCCTTTTTTCGATTTTTTTTAAATTTTCGAAATTTTTTTTTCCAAAACGCTTGGATTTTTCCTAAAAAGCACGTGGCCAGAGGCAAACCTCTGCCCAAATTTTCAAATAACCCAAACACTTACAAATACGCGTTTTTTCGCAGAAGCATTTTAAAAAAAAAATATATATATACGTCCCCAGTGGTCAATCCCTGGCAAAAATTTCTTTCCAATTACGAATAAAGAGTCGAGTTCTCGTTTTTCTCCCAACGTAAGGTCACCCTGACACGACCCTATACACTATGGAAGTCCCTCAAGTCACGCTGGGTATAATCCCCCACATTTCTACGTCAAAAAAGGAAGAACTACTACAGGCCCTGAGAAGTAGAAAGATTTCTCCCAGGAATAAATCCAAAAAATGCCTTATTCAATATGCTTCTTTCTACAACAAAAAGTACATCAGGAAGCACGTCACGTTCAAGGAAGAACGTCTGGAGAAGAAACAACACTCTGTCGCAAGGTGCGCTGTACTTCTCTGCCAAATTGGCACCCCGTTTTGTAAAAACGAAAGATTCCCCAAAGAAAACTTTCGCCCAAGCACTTCGTCCGACATCTCTGGTAAACACATAGGTAACTACCACATAAAGGACATTGTAAAAAGTGGGAACATAGAAACAAACTCCATTGCCACGCCCGTATAACCCCAACGGTTATTCCTTGACTCCTAGCAACCATTCGTCTACACCGTGACATGGATCACTATGGAAGTCAACCCTTTTGTTTCGTCACTAATGAGCGGCCTCTCGTAAACGATTGTCACTCATTGGGACACTCAAACGAAACCCTTTCTAGCTCTGGCACAGTGTTGTCAACTGTAGCCAAAGTCATGGAAGAAATTATAATTCTCCCTTGTGGTTTCGTTTCATTTTATTTTATTTTTGTTTGTATAAATATCTCGTCATCATCAGTCATTCGCCTCTAATTGCTGCCCCAGGTGTCAAACCTTGGAAACATCGTTTTTTCTAAGCATGCACACCTCTACCTGAAATTGATCACTTCGGAGAAAGGAATTCCCTGTGGCTTACTGCAAGTAGTCAGAGACTACGTGCCCAAGGTTTTGTGCATCGTCACAACTCGCAGCATCATATTTTCACATCATCATGTCATACCTCGTCACCCCTTTCTAAATATTAGAAAATCTTTTTGTACATTAAATATCGGGTCCTCGCCAAAGTGCATCTAACCCTTATGTCATATGTAGTTAAATTAGGTAAGCAAACCTGTGTAAACCCACGGCGGTATCAGATGTTTGCTACCCGTTCTAAGTTTTTTTTTTCTGTTTTTTAAGAAAATAGAATGGCGCTCAATAAATAACCCTAATTGCTCTAGCTCTCCCCAGAACTGAATGTGGAGTCTGGAAAGTATCGTTATAAAAGGGACAACTTTCAACGTGCCTCTTCATTAACGATAAATTTTTTTTTACAACATTTCAGCAACATTGAGTCACCCTGGGTCTCAACTGCTCAAACTGAAATTTTGGGGTTGCCTTGTTGTGACTTATCACGTGCAAAGTACGAGGTCACAACAAGAAGCCAGGTCTCCAAGTGAACCACCCTGTGAACAACCCATCCCATTATTATAATTTTCATAACACCAAGGTGTGTCCATCGCAGTCTGTTTAAGTAAGTAAAACCTAGAAGGTCTTAAACACTCAAATCGGACCAATGTAAATAATTTTCCTTGTCAAACAACGATAAGCGCATGTCTTGTATTGTTGCTACCATCGTACGTGTAAGTACAACAAAAGTTGTACCATCACGATACGATACTCTGTGCGTAACCAAAAAGGGGTACCACAAAGGATCTCTTTTGCGGTAAGCTTAGATGAAATTCACATTCCATCAGCACGCCAGAATTTTTCGTCCCTTAATTGTTGAAGTATAAAATCTTGGCCAGATCTTCAAATATGTTTTTGCCTTTGTGCAAGTCTTTAACGTACGCTAATATGGATTTATTATGCTACGGTATTGTTGTACTAAGTACATCAGTATGTCTCGCCGTCTGTATTGAATAGGTACCTTTATATGAACGTTAACCTTTGTTGCCATCATAGGTGGGAACCTTATAAAATCTGCCGTCATAGATGGGAATCTCAGAATATCTACTAAATGCGATACGGGGAGCCCGTTATAATTACTCTGTGGGTTTTTGTCAGAAATGTCATAAACACCTAGTCTTTTGCACCTCCCTTCAATACTGGGCAACCCAGTTGTAATTCGTTCATTGTTATCCGTGAAGACGTTATAAAACTTACTTGCAAATCTTTTGATTTTGCAATCTTGTACGCTATACGTGAAGACGTTACAATACTCACCATGAATCGTGCGAACGAAATAATATCAAACCTTTATGTGTGAACTACTCAATGTAGTCCACACCCCTTTTTTGTAATCATTAATATGCCCGTGGACTTCCTGTCACAAGAACCCAGGAACTATCTACTATCTCAAAAGGACTAATCATACGCTTCACTCATGATTATGGGGCATCGTGTCGTGGGAGTTAAGTTGATGGACACAAACACACCTAACTCGTTGTCTGGGAGACGAACAAAGAAAATCCCCAGGTTTGTGAGATTTGAGCAAGGGTCTGTCATTTCTCGCAAACAAGTAGGAGAATAAAACGACCCCTAATCTTCTGCCCAATACACGTAGAGGATTAGACTTTTATGTCAGTGTATTCTTTTGTCCAACACTACCAAATATTATTGTAATGTGCCAGGATGACTGCTGTAGACCTTGTTTCACCTCCACCCAGAGGTCGAATTTCGGAAATAGCCGAGTCCCCAGCAGTTTTCTTCGTTCAAATGTTCCCAATTATCACCCTCCCCCTTCCTCGAAATTATCCGCGAATGGGGATATATGCGTTACGCACTTGGCGTTTCGTTTGTCAAATGGGACAATCTTCATACGCGGATCCTTTCAACTTCCTACTCCTTTCCCACTTTGTTATAACTAATCTTGTACGCAATGTTTTGTTTTTCGAAAGTAGAAAAAATGCTACCGTATAGACGTGAGCATAGGTCATGGAAGACCAACTTCTTTCGAATGGGGAATTTTGTTATACGTACAATCCCTCAACCACGTATTCTTGGAAATGTATTTGGTAAAGAAAAAAAACCAAAAGGGGTTACACAGAACCTGTCCTTGAATACGTACCTTTGTAACATGTATTAGGAATTAGCCACATTTAGTTAGCTCTCTCTCCGTCTCTCTCTCTACACGCCAAACAAATCCAACTTTTTCTCAACATGCACACTTGTTTCTCTCCAAACTTTTTTCATCATTGGTCTACTAGGCAGGTAAACTTCAAGAATTTTGTTCTAATAATAATTTTTGCCGGATTTTAAAAAAAAAAACCAGCAGCTCTGCACCCTATCTACACCTGCGCCTCTTCATGCTGCCCTCGCTACCGTCACGGAGGTCCCTTGCCTTCAATCCCTGCGTACCAAAAGCACCCGACCGCATCTAACATAACCTAGTGTGAGTCGTGCGTGTAGTTGCGAATCGTATCACCACAAAGAACCGACACTCAAAACAAACCCGAGCACGCCAGCTCTAGGTTGGTTCCTGTTCCTGTTGCCCTTGTGCAAATGCTCTGCTGCCATTATGCAAATATTCCTGCTGCATAATACAAATGTTCCTGTTGCCCTTGTGCAAATGCTCTGCTGCCATTATGCAAATATTCCTGCTGCATAATACAAATGTTCCTGTTGCCCTTGTGCAAATGTTTCTGCTGCCATTATGCAAATGTTCCTGCTGCATAATGCAAATGCCCTACTGCCATTGTGCGGATGCTCCTGTGCCCTTGCGCAAATAACAATACCAACGATTGTTCACAAAACAATCCCACTACATACAAAAACCAGTGTACCAACCACCAATTGCGATTCCACTCTCCAGTACTTCAATGGTTTCGTACTGGCTCACCCACAGGATCCGGAAGCAGTTACCCTTTCGACCTCTGTGACAGGTAGAACTCTCCACACCACCTAGAAGCCTCATCATGTGTTCTCTTCCTCGTATTTTCTTAAAGGCCCTAGTGTCCCTTGAGTGTAATCTCAAATGGGCCAGGTTACTGTGACAAAGTAACCTTGTAACTTCAGTGAAACGTTCAACCACCCCAGACATCCTACGCAAACCACGTTCGCAAACATTAGCTCACAGACCAATGATACAATTTTAGAGTTTTTTTTATCACTGCATAACCCTTGTACCTTTCTTCAACAGATCCTTGTTCTTTGCAACTGTATTTATGTATGCCACTGCCTTTATATACATTTTTTGACAATTCCTTGTTACACCATGTATCTTCTCTTTTGTGTTCTGTTCATAACTATTCTCCAGCTAGGAATCTCTCTCTCTCTCTCTCCTCGTTTCTCTTAAATGTTTTTGGCACAAGTGCTGAAAAGGTAAGAGGATTTATTAGTCCTACAGCTCCATTACCACGTCGCTTTTATTGCGGCGAGGGGGGAAGTGTTACGTTACAAATTCGAGAATAGACTTCTCCACGGACTGGAGAATAAGGCGCCATATAGAGGCGCGCGCATTACCCCTTCCCGCGAGCAACAAACCGAGCCGCCGCCAGACGCGCCGCTCACGGCAAGCCCGTCAGTCTTCAGCAAGCGAGCTTACAGGGCCCACGTTCGCGCGAACATGGGCGACACCAGTTCAGTTTCGCCGGTTGGCACTTCCGGTCCACGCATGGACGCTGCGTAGTCGGAAAGAACAAGTGTGTGAAGCCGCTGTTGGCCCATAAACCAAACGTGAGTCAATTATCATGTTACCCTTTGTGTGCAATTAAATGTATTAGCCCTTACCACGCGTGATAGAGAAGAGAGACGGACATTCAAACTAACTTTCAGCTAGGATCGTTCCTTTTATATATTATTGTGTCTCCTAGAATTGAATAAACAGTTTATGTGATAACCTACCGTGTTTTGCTTGACGAGGGAGGCCCTGGGAGAATGGAGAAGCGTGAAGTTCCGAACCACAAGCACTAGCCTTGAGGTTACGAGATCCTGCTTGCACCGAATCCTGAGCTAGATTTTATTTGGGGCAGATACAGCAGCTAATTGTATTAAATATGTGGGAGCTTTCTCCAACCCTGCCGTTAGCATCAGCACGCCCGTAGACGCTAACAAGCGTTTTGCCTTTCTGACACCGTTTAGAACATATTTCTCACTCTGATAGTTGCAGCGATTTATGTAAGACGTATGACGTAAAACGGTAAATGGTCTCCTGTCATTCAAGGGATTAAAATGCTTAATAAGCTCGTGGGGTATGTCTCAAAGATGTAAAGTCCAAGTTTTAGTACTAGGTAATAGGGGCCATCCATAAATTACGTCACACAAATTTCATGATTTTTAGACCCCCCCCCCGTCCCTGTCACGTCGTCGTCATATTTGTGAGACCCCCCTCCCCCTTATTGTGACGTCACATAGTTTGCAATTTTACATCTAAAAATAATCAAAATTCATATTTTTAAATGTGACGTCACTGAGCTGATGAACCCCCCCCTATACCCCTTGTCACACAATGTCACACATCACTACTCCCCCCCCCCCTTAAGATGTGACGTAATTTATGGATAGCCCCATAGAGTAAAATGTACAATAAAAAAATAGTACAAGATAATAAGCATTATTGCAAAGAAGAAATAACAAAGAATATTGTTTTTTTTTTTTAGAAAGACCAACATACCCGGGTCACGAATAACCCAACAATGTTTGAAAATCTCCTACTACCACCAAAGAAAGCCGAAAATGTTGCTTGTGTTGTGATGGAGGACTTAACCAGCCGAGGAATCGAACACGCGACGCCCGGGTGGGACCCAAACGCGATGCCCACTCAACCACTGACCGGTCGTCATATTATCCTCGTGTGATTTGTAAATTAGTATGTTATGTACCTTGACGAAGTACCGAAATGTAATCAGAGATGGGAAGAGAGACGAAGGAGGAACACCAGGAATCGAAAGCGAAACTTGGAACTGCATCTCTTCTCCCTCTTCCGCTCCTTTCCCAATATGTTCCACTGCCTCTTGCTTTTCATACCTGCATTTCGGATGTGGTGATTGACAAGAATAGGTAGTCGTCTGTAACAAAAGATGAAAGGTATGTTTCAACTTGGGTTGTTCGGCTTTAGAAAATATCAGGTTTTAAGAGATTGGAAGAAAACGTAATCAGTGCCTTTGTATGGAATATTTCTTTTTACATTATACACGATGATCGGAAACTAGTAAAACTGAGAATCTACATCGCATGAAGTTGATTTGTGGAAGGTATAACTTTTCGATTCGAGCTTCCTTTTTGACTAAATGGTGTCCGAAATTAAAATGTTTTAAGCCAAATTAGAAAAAAAAATCGATCATTTCGTAGTTACTAACAGCTGTTCACTGTATTTTAAAATGTATCGAAGCATTGATCCGGCTCCAATAGGTTCTTAAACAGGGTTTGGAAGAAAATGTAACTAGTTTAGTATTTATAGTTATTGATTTTAATTCGTGGAACTCCATTTAATGTCCAATTATCAGTGGCCGAGAATTCAAATTTCTTCGAAAGAAGGTTTTGCGATGGATCGTACCCTTGTAACTGTACAGGGAGGTTCCGAAGAGATCGATGCATTATTCTCATATATTCTATAACTCTTCTTCTTCTTCTTCTTCCTCTTAACCGACACCAAATCATTTCTACCATAAAATGTAGAAGTAATACTAATGTTTACTCACCCTCTCAATACACATGGTAAAGCTCGTAATTTTGATTCTGCTGTTGTTTCTGACGGAACAGGTGATAGGCACTTTCTGTCCGGGCACGTATCCTGCCATTGGTAGGTCTATGGTTATATACAGGGTCCCCTTTTTGACAAACAGAAAAGAGAAATCCTGTGAAAATTTCCGCCGCAGTGGCATCTGCAAGAAAATCAATACGTAACCATCAAAGTTTTCGTCTTCATGACAGCATAATAATTATTTTTTGACGTGATAACGTCTTATAAATCGATGAACGCCGGCAGCACTCACGAAAAAATATGACTCATTGTCAGGTTGTCACGTTCCACCTGAGCCGAGCGTGCAAGCGAGATTGCGGAACAAGCGATAGAGAGGCACGATCGTCTTAACCGTTCGGCGAGAGCGCGGAACAAGCGATAGAGGTACGATCGGCCTAAGCGTTCGGCTTATGACTGTAAAATTCTATGTAAAAGTTTTCTTATGACGTTATCACGTAAAATTATCGTCCGGAAACCGACTTTACAGACAACCAAATTTTTTGATCTTTGACACTACTCCCTGGAATAGAAAGACAGGAATTCCTTTTCTATCAGCACTTCCTTTCATGGATAAGCTAATGGTTTAAAATACCTTTTTGTATATCATATTTTCATATTTGGACATTTTTTGGGTATTTTGATTTGTTCTTCAAGGAATGCCGCTGGCGCTAACAAAAACTGTTCAAAGATGCAAAACAGTCCACAATGGGGTGCTACCCTGATTTATGACAGTGATGCATGGAACTAGCAGAGAAAGGATGAAAGAGACTGAATGCTGTAGTAATGAGATTCATGAGACGTATGTAAGGTAAAACCATGTATGATCGTATGAGAAATGCGGAGATCGCAAAGAATGTAAGGCTGATGTAAGCGTAATGAGTAGGAGGCGGAACGCGGAGGCAAAACGAAAAAACGAAATTTACGAAGAAAGGAGTGCAAGGAAAATATATGACTAAAATATGAATGGAAGAAGTCGGGGACTTTGAAGGAAGACGTGGCACGATCAAGTGAATTAGACGCTTAAGTCGGCTCATGTCAAGAGTCATAATAATAGAAGAATGAGACGTATGAATGTGAATGAGGCAAGGAGTGTGTGCCAAGACCGAATTGTTTGGCGGTCCGTCCTCTCTGCCTACTCCTGCGGGGAAACGGGATGATTGTTAGTTAGTAAGTTAGTATATTTGTGTTACTTATCACAAGATCGAGCATATTGTAGAGATAATTTTTTATAACACTATGTTGTTTGAGACCATTGCAGTTCAAAAAATGAGAATATTTCAGAATAGTCTCTTCGGACTTATTAGTTAGATTAAAATCGCCTAGTATTATTTATCAGTTCTCTGAATCATCGATGCAAAAAAATACACAACACAAGAATGCCGTGAAATTATTTTTTGTCTCCTTAACGATACCCATATGTTTTCGCCAAACATTTCAAGATTTGGCTTCCTTTGAGGCGTAAGTGTAGTCTTAATTGCAATACACAATACACATCCCTCCTCCTGAAAAATAAGAAACTACAGTCCAAGTTTTAATTTTTCTTTTTGTTGAATAATGACCTTCTAATTTAAATAACTGCATATTTATTTTTACAGTGAGTTTTAAAAGTTAGCATAAATGTCAAGGTTTAAATTTTTTAAGATCCTCGAAGACCACCGTATCTAGTGTGAATCGTGTGACGTCATGACGACCAAAAGTTTTACCTATTTTCAACAGGTGTTGTCATTTTGTATGGAAAATCAATGGAGGTGTCAGAAGTCGAGGCGTTTTTTGTTCAGGAATAACTGCTTTTAATATAGAAAAAACATTGAGTAAAATGTTAACATCTCATCGCTACTATTATTGTATTGTACCAAATGCAATAATACATCTGTGACCGCACCTAATAAACAGTTTATTTGTTTTCCACGATCTGCATTATTAATATTATATGTAGGCAAATGAAAAAAATAATATTTGTTCATATGAAGCAGATACTTTGTGATGTGACATTATAATTTAAAATAAAACAATAATTCAAAGAGCATCTTAGGTGTTTACACAGCAATGGTTTCTCTGAATTCGCAAACCACCTTATAGAAACCAACCATAATTTCGATAAAAACTCAGGCGTCACCCTTATTCATAAAAACACGATAGGTATCAGATTAGATAATTTAGAAGCCCTAAAATTAAGAAAAGCCAAAAATATTAATAGTAAGGTAATTAACAATCAAATAAATTTAAATAATAGTCCAATACTGAAGTTGTTCCCTATTGACAAAAAACATTCCCTTTCCTTACCCAATGCTCCATCTACACTTATCCCTACTTCCTCCTCCACTTGAGTAGTCCGGCCGATTTTGTTTTAAACCATATGTATATTATCTATAACACATGCAACTTAATTTTAGTAGAGTTCTGTACTGCCCTGAAGAAGCTACGGTGGTAGCGAAACCCGGTCGGCATTAAGTACATAAAAATAAAAAGTGGTGTTTACAAAGTTATTGTTTTATTTAAAAAAAAAAAAAATGAAAAAAATAAGTTTCCCCGGCATTATTAATCGGTACAAGGGAGTTTAAAAGTGGATGATCTCGAATCTAATGTCAAAATGCATAATTTCGGCATCCATTTTGAATTTCTCGAGTTCTTTACCGATTTGGCTGGAAATTGAATTTATGTAGTTTGGAGATGCACTGGCACTGAACTCGAATTAAAATGCTTAATTTCGGCATCCATCTTGGATTTATTGAGTTGTCAACTGATTTAGTTCAAATTTAGAATTATGGAGTTTAAAGGATCACTGAACTCGAATCCAGTATCAAAATACACAAGTTCAGCATCCATTTTGAATTTCTTGTGTTTACTACCATTTTCGTCCACAATTAGAATAAGGGTATTTGAAGGTGCGCTGGACTCGAAACAAATATCAAAGTGTATAATTTCAACGGCCATCTTGAATTTCTCAAGTTTTACCGATTCCGTTCAAAGAGTCGGTAAGTTTGAGTGTGAACAACAGCTGAGAGACGTTGACAAATCCACTAGCTCTGTAGTTGAATAAATTCTGGATAGTAGTAGGCATAACAAATAATATTATTTTTGTGTGGTTTTAGGAAAGTGTTGGCTCTCTAAAAATACAGAAAAAAAGGCAAGGAGCAATAGCTAAATAAAAAAAAACGTCGTTCCAAAATGACAGTATTATGAAGAAATGATGAGCTTTCGTTTATCACAATGTAATGTCGAAGTTGGAACCGAGTTGTGGACATCAGAACTTGGCTTCGCCCAACCGCCGACTAATCAAAAAGCCGAAACCCGCGTTCTTTTATGACGAGAACAAATTCCTCGAGAGAGAAATATATAAACGAAAGAGAGTTATATGAAAATTACTTACGCTATTAACAAGGTTATCATTTAGATCGCTCTTGCATATGACTGTGAAAGGGAATTTCGCAATTTTATCCATTTTATAGGACCTCACTATAGTCACTTTGACGTAGTATCTAATCTTGCCATAGGTACCTTCAAAGGACGATGGCAACTTTGGAGGAAACTTCACTGAGAAATTATAGGAACTGAGACCTGCGGGGATCTCCACCTTACCATCTGCAAAAATATTTGTTGTGTTAAATTAGACATATAAAAAGTTAAAGGAGGACCTAAATGGGAAACCTGTGGAATTCCGGAAGAGATTTATTTTTCTTTGCTGTTTTCAACTAATAGGAGGCTTCGCAGCCATAGTGAAATAAACCATGGAAATTGAGTGAGGTTTTGTAACAACCCCTAAAACGAATTAAAGCATTTATAGTATTAATCATATTGACAGTAGTTACCGTGGTTGAGGAATTTTTCCGTTAGATTTATTGGAGCTGTTTTGAAATATATTTCATGGCCAGAAAAGATAAAAGTTCTTCTGTTTCGGCTTTCTGACCACCGAACTCTCGTTTCTCCGGCTATTTGGAAGAGCATGGCTGAAAAGTCAATTCATCGATGAGAAAATTCAATATAATAATAATAATAGGTAATTTCAGAATTTATGCAGGGGGAGTGCAATGTAATACATTCCATTTTTCGAAATAACAAAAGAAAGACAGATAATAAGATGAGGTAAAAAGTAAATAACAACACATAAATAAAATTTAAAAAAAACGAATAAGCGTGAAAAACATGAAAAATAAAACTGAAAAAAATATTCAACACTAAAATAAATGCAAGCAGCTATTGACGGAGGGTATTTCACCGTCTCCAGAGGGCCATCAGGGAGAACTCCAGGCCAGGACTTCCCAACCAGGGGGGCACGCCCCTAGGGGGGCGTAGAAAAATGTCAAGGGGGGCGTAATAGGTACGTTTGCATTTCCAAAAAAAAATCTATTTAACGCCAATTACCTAAACTTCTTCAGGAAGAATTTCTAGAAATGAAGGCTGACTCGACCATAAAAGACAACTTTCATCTCTCGACATTAGAGAAAATTTGGATCAAACGATTCCTTGTTAATCCGAAAGTTGCTTCTCTTGCTTTGAAAATACTTATTTCATTTTCGTCCACATTTTTATGAGAGACAGATTTTTCAGCTCTAGTTTTAATAAAAACTAAACAGCGAAATCGCGTTGCCGTCCATAGCGATTTAACCATAGCTCTGAAGACTGAACTTAGAATCGACCAACTGGTACAGAGCACGCAAGCTCAAGTATCTCATTAGTACTTTAAAAGTTTTTTTTTATTTATTTGTTCTAAAATTACTTTTAAAGTTGTTAGACATTATCTAATTATAAAAATATAATTTAAATAAATAAAAAATAAAAATAGAATAATATGTATAATTAAAAGAAAACTAAGTTGTGTAAACGTAATTAATGATTAAAAATGTACCTACTCTTATATTAAAGATCCATAATAAATAAATATATTGTATCTGTATTGTACCTATTTCAAATTCAAAAAAATAATTTAGTTAAAATAAAAATAAAAATGTGTTTCTTATTTTTGTTGAAACTTGATGATGATGGACACTGTAACGCTGTCCGAAATGTTGGCTAAAGAAGGAGAACAACGCAACACGGCATAACACCCGAAAAACAAATAACGAAAATTGTTGAAACTTAATTAAGGGGGGCATGAAAATATTTCTTTTTGGTTCGGGGAGGCTTGGCGAAATAAAGGTTGGGAAACCCTGATCTAGGCAATCATGGCGGTGATGGTCGCACTCTTCGAAAAACTTTCCATGCGGTGGCAGAGAAGCGCTCGGTAAGTGTGCACTCGTCTTTCCAGGAACATTTCCACTGTAGTATTTCTGTAGGCGGAAAAGTTGGCGATAAGCGTTATTGTAGGTGACTTTTAGCTTATGCTATTAGGATGCAGTATAGTCAACCCACAATTGTGACGTATACAGTGTACAGTGATGTGCAGAAAACGTTGAGTGTTCTTTTACTGTTGGACTGCAGAAGTGAACACGTCTTGACAGCATACCTGCTCTAATGGACATCGCTCGTCTTTGCAATTCCACATCCACGACGTCTTTATATTTATTTAGATGTCTTTATATAAAGCTAATTTATTTATTTATTGTTTCTTCACATGGTAGGTATTGTTGTTTACAATTCAACAAAAATACATGTGAGTAGTTCACATCCGGTAGAAGTGAAACCTACAGAAAACTAAAGTAGACAAAAGTGGCGAGACTACGAAACTGCGCAAAGAGGTGACCGAATATTTACGAAGCACCGCACAAAGAGGAGACCGATTTTTCTATCTCATTCTCTCGCAGGCTAAAACCTAAAAATGTATATTCTTTTTTTCAAATGCAAAATGCAATTTGCAATTTTTTGCAATGCATATTAGTTAATTAACATAAGGAAAAGGTGATTCTCCTAAAACTTTATAAATTCAGTATTTTTTCTGGATTTCTAAATTTTATAATTTCTTTTTGGATGATCTGGTTTTTTTTGTCATATTGTCTTATTGCCGGGGTAATATCCTCTGAACTTATTTTTTTCGTCATTTTCGTCAATTCCTGCTATTTCAACACAGTCATTAACTTTAGACTGTTCTAAGCGAGCCGATCTAATCTCCAGATTAACTTAAGCCGCCGCTATTCGAATTTCGACCGATTTCTTACATATCTCATGAACCCGGTCACCAAACGTAGCGAATCACTTGGGGTGACCTCTGGCAGAGGTGTTGGTTATCCAATAGATGGTTCCCGGGGCGGCGGTACCCATACCCTACTCCCAAAATGTCTATTAAAAAAATGTTAGAATTCTAAAAAACAACGGAATTTATTTGTAAAAAAAAATATGATGATATAATTACTCGCTTGGATTTCCTGAATAAATTTATTTAAAAAATGATTTGGCAAATAAAAGTAATATTATTAAGTGAAACGTTTGCCCGGCCCTTTTCGGCCCGTTTCATACCATATTTTAAATTTGGATTTGAGATCAAAATAGGTACCCAACCAAACTGAAAAATTATTTATGTAATCAAAAGGTATATCAAATATCTAATACGGATGTGAGCTACTTTATACATTTTTGTTTTAAATTATAAGATACAGGCCATTAAATATTTTAGTGTTTCATGATGTTAGAGGCAACTTGGGAATTCATTTCTGAGTAAATGAAAACGTGCACGATTGGATGCTGCTTGCCTTCTATTGAACTCGGGCTTGGGAGGTAAATAGCGTTACAAATCCGTGTTGGTTTCGAGGCATGCTTGCCTTCTATTGAACTCGGGCTTGGGAGGTAAATAGCGTTACAAATCCGTGTTGGTTTCGAGGCATGCTTGCCTTCTATTGAACTCGGGCTTGGGAGGTAAATAGCGTTACAAATCCGTGTTGGTTTCGAGGCATGCTTGCCTTCTATTGAACTCGGGCTTGGGAGGTAAATAGCGTTACAAATCCGTGTTGGTTTCGAGGCATGCTTGCCTCGTATTGAACACAGAGAAGGAAATACGCGACCGGGTTGATGGGGTGACATTTGTCCAGCTCTTGGCGACGAATGTGTTTGCCCATCTAATGCTTGGCAGGCAGGATCAGGAGAGACTGGTTGAGTTAGATCTTTTGATCTCTTCAGCCGGAATCTTTAACCATCACCTTGCACCGCAATGGGAGGGATGGATTCACAAATCCGTCATACCTCGACACATTGAATCATAGATTCCTAACCACCCCTCATACCTTATTCCTTCCCAGAACTTCTCCTCTCCTTCCTTTCCATAAAAAGACCCTCCACACAGCCTTCCCAAAGATTACAAAGGCTCTGATGGATTTTTTCCTTTGGGCCTCTTGTGTGGAGCTAATGTGAAAAATACGATGTTTTCTAGTATTTGAGTTTTTATTTTTTCTAGTTTTAAATCTACGTAAGATGGAAATTTTTAAAAAACATATACTTCTGGATTAATGTCATCAGGTACAGAATTCACTCTGTTTTTGGACCTTGTTATTGTGTTTAGATTTTCTCGCTGTTGGGAGCCGATGTTTTTATTCTAAATTCGAATGCATGACCCCTCTGTAGATTATTTTTCGGCAGAAAGAGTACAATGCGCATGCGCGGTCTGATTTCCGTGCAAGCAAGCTGTGTGGTCAGCGCAAGAAAGATGGCGATGGTGCTGGCCAATCACAAGCCACAAGAGCTACACTAAACTTCGTATGTATGTCAATGTCACTGTCACTATTTCGCGATGTCAGTTATTCAAAATTCACTTTAATAATCTCGCTTCTGTGTGCAAAATTTCACAAGTGATAATAAAATTCAATACAAACCAATCAGCAAACTCAAGCACAACTGAAATTTATAAAATTAATATAAATTGATGACTTACATTGAATTTTCTTAGGCTCAGCTTGATTGATATTAAATACTCCACTGACAGTTTGTCCACTGAAAACCACACCGTGCGTATTATCATTAAACACCAGACTACAATTTTTGAACGACATTTTAATGTTTTTTTTACTAAACACTTTTGTTTATTTATTTATGGCAAACTGACAGCCACCACCCGCACCACAAAACCGTAAACAAACCAATTCCGCGTTTCGGTGCGTGACCGTGTCTTCTCTCTTTCTGTTACACGAGACTTTATGTAGTAAAGAGCGAGATATCAAACTTCCGTCTTGATGCAATCAGAGCCAATTAGATGTGAGCTTTCAACCAGAACACTTTTTTCTATGAGAAAACGGATCTATGACGTCACGGTTTCAAGGTCAGACCGAAGTTTTACGATTGTGCCTGCCTTGCGGATTGCATGTTTTATTCAATAGTATCCTTTACACACAGAGTTCAGAGCGGGACGTGCCCCGCGCCACTTCAAGCCGCCGCGCAGAAAAGTCTCACAGTGAACTGCGCTGTACACCGTTATCTTACTTTTGGTCTCTACTTTTCTGCGCGGCGGCCTGAAGTGGCGCGGGGCACGTCCCGCTCCGAACTCTGTGTGTAAAGGTTACTAATGACTGATCGAGTTTGATCAGCAGGGCTGTCAATAAACTGCATTATTAGATTAACCAGTTTTGAATTTATTTTTAATCGTAGATAACGGTGAAACGGTTTTAAGTGAGTGTCTTTCTGGGACGTATCAGACGTTTTCTTTAAGAGGAATCTTTATAATAATTACTTCCTCTTAAATCATTAAAGATATTTTACCAAACTGTTGCTCACACTGTCGCTCTTACTCCCCTAAATACCGAGCAAAAGGGACAACTGCACTTTAGGCTGATGGTATCTAAATAAAATCATCAAAATCGAGATTTTATATTCCCAATTTTCTTCTCCAAAACTGGACCGATTTAAAAAAAAATTCTAACTACTATAGAACAGAATAATATATTTCTGTACGTTTCCTCTCAAAGCATACGTCATCTTTGGAGGTGCTATGCGGAGGGTCTTAAGGAAGGAGATAAAGTTCTGGGAAGAAAAAAGGCACAAGGTGGTGTGTCTTGGAATTTGGTATTCATACTAAAAAAGAAAAAATCGTAAAATTCTAATTTATTTTTAGCGAATGCTGACTGGCCCATTTGCCATCTTCAGTGGTCCACCTCAGTCATTTTTTTTTGGCCCCACCATCAAATGCCCTACCAAATTATTTGGGTCGGGCAGTTGGGCACCCCTGATCTTAATTATAATACTGAACAGTTCTACTTAATTCTAAATAATCACATGAAGCGCTTTGTCCATTACACTCAATATAAGGAATCTAACTAATTATACAGGGTGTGAAGGGACGTACTTGACTTACTTTAACCAGTGATTCCTGTCATTATTTGGAGTAAAAAATGTAATAAAAATTTTGTCTCCTTTGACATTTTTTTTTTCTACAAAAACATTAAAAAATGGTACGTGTTGGACAGTTGGTGGCAGGGTAAGGGGTGGGTCGGCTACTCGTTGGAGTGACCAGTGACGACATGCGGAAGAATTTTTTTTGTTTGATTTTGAAGAAAAAAATTTTGAAAAAAAAGTCACCAAAAAAAGTCACCGGAGACCAAAATTTCATTTACATTTTTTACTCCAAATAATGACAGGAATCACTGGTTAAAGTAAGTCAAGTACGTCCCTTAACACCCTGTATACCTACCATTAAAATTTTCAACGTACAGTATTGTGCAAATTAATGGAATCATTGTCAATTACCATAGTACCATTTATTGCTTATAAAATTTTATTTTTACATACTTATACAACAACCATTATGCAAATTAATAGGAAATATCTCCCTTTATGGCTTCAATAACTGCTTTCACTCGTTTTCGCATAGACTCCGCTAGTTTTTGACAATTGGCAGTTGTCCAACAGACCATTAGAAAATTTTACAGTAGGAGAAGGTTTTCTTCCATTATTTCAATGAAACATTATGATAGGTGTTTGAGATAAAGCTATGTCCGTAAAGGTAAAGATCTTATCAGTTTAAATAATTCTTAGTTAAGTGATTAACTATCATTTTTTATACTTTATTTATAATTTTAATGTGGAGATTGAACAAAAACTAAAATAATCTGTTGGACAAATAAGAACTGAGGCGACGAATTTTCACAGATCCTCTCATCCCGAAATCAAACCTGAAAGAACATTTCTGCCATATTTATGCTTGTAGTGCAGTCAATTTTGCAAACTCTAACTTTGCAAATGGCCCATAAATTTTCAGGATCTCATGTTGCTATATTATTTACATTTTACACATGATGTCCTTAAATCTATTTACAGTCCTTAGCTGTATTACACGATCATGGCTTTTTATTACTTACGCAATGGGGGCGTTCAAGTATTATAGTATCGCAATTTTTGAAGATTTTTAGCATCCTTGTTGCTTTTTTCTTGTGGCCGTCACCTTGGCAATTTGTGTTTATGCTTATTTCGTGTTTAAAACACTAACAAATACTGACAACGAAAATAAAATAAATATGACAGTAATACAGTCGAGGGATTCCCCGTATAACATAAATGAAAAGGGTTGCCAACTTGGGAGAACAAAATAAAAATTAAACACAATACAATCGAGGGATTCCCCGTAAAACATAAACGAAAAGGGTTGCCAACTTGGGAGAACAAAATAAAAATTAAACCCAATACAGTCGAGGGATTCCCCGTAAAACATAAACGAAAAGGGTTGCCAACTTGGGAGAGCAAAATAAAAATTAAACACAATACAATCGAGGGATTCCCCGTAAAACATAAACGAAAAGGGTTGCCAACTTGGAAGATTTTAATTCCTTAGTTTTTTACTTAAATAAAATAAACATGTTAGGTAACGCGTTGTTCGAACCCCCCTCCCGCCCCGGTAACATACAGTAACTTTTTACAAGACCCCTCCCCCCAAATTGCGTTACGTAATACCTGAACGGCCCCTATTCTCTTTTATCATTTTATGATTTATGCTAAACCTATTATGTAATATTATATTATGTAAAAACCGAAACGCGTTAATATTAAAAATAAATATATCGGAAACCGTTAATCGGCTAGTAGCCCAGTGGAAAAATGCGTCTGTTTCCCACGCAGGCGGCAAAAATTTCCGATTACAAAAAAAATTGAAATATTGTTGAGTCCTGTATCCACAATGTGAACCATTTTAGCACTCTACGACACAGTCTTTCCAAGTCCTGTGTCTTCAATGTGTAGGTACCATTTTGTCACCTAGGCGGAGCTCTCTCCGATGAGCGGCTTTTCAAATATTTCTTTCTAAGTCTTCAATAGTACCCTTTACACACAGAGTTCGGAACGGGACGTGCCCCGCGCCACTTCAGGCCGCCGCGCAGAAAAGTCTCACAATGAACTGCGTTGTAAACCGTTATCTCACTTTCGGTCTTTACTTTTTTGCGCGGTGGCCTGAAGTGGCGCGGGGCACGTCCCGCTCCGAACTCTGTGTGTAAAGGGTACTAATGTTTAGGTACCATTTTGGCATCTAACCGAGCCTTTCTCCGAAGCAGAGGCCCCAGGAAAATTGTTGAAATATTTCTCTCCAAGACCTGTGTTTTTAATATGTACCATTTTTATATCCAGCCGAGGCCACCTCCGAATTGGGGGGCCCAATTGTCTGATATTTGTCAAAAAAGTCCCTGGCCGAGGGCTCCCCAAAGTTGGGGTAAGGCCCGACTTGAGAAGTTTCACTGTAAAAGAGGCTTCTCCATGTTAAATTGGTAGACTGGATATTTTGGGGCGTAGGTTGTTCCACTGTCCTCATCATCTGGATCTGCTTCTTCCATCTCGGAAGATATCTGGGATTCCTTGTAAGTTGGTAAACCTGGAATACAAAGTAAAATTGTTAACAGGAATTTGTGAAAAAGAACAAGAAGAGTGTTCACATAGTCAAATATTTATGTGCATGTGTGTAGTACGTACATGTATGCACGTGTACGTTTATATGTGTGTGTAGAGTGTGAACACGTATGCATATACATGTGTAGGTATGTATTTTCTAATATTTGATCCTCCTTCTTTTATGCACGTACATGTACCTAATATAATTAATTATTATACAAACATAAAGAATGTTGAGATGAATGGTATGCTCACCTTTAATTGGAATTGTCACTGTAACCATATTCAATTTGTAAACTTAGTGTAATAATTATATTGGCGAGCCAACAAACAAAATAAGTATAGAGGCCTCGGGAAGGACACAAGGAAGATAAAGGTTTGAAAAGTACCCGGCCGTATTACCGTATCCGGCAAGTAATGTCAAATTGGTTCATTACACAGGCCAACAAAAAAAATGTTTGTGAAAACTTTTTAAACAAATTTAGCAAAATCTTATGTATTTTTGGATGCTGAAACCGTATTTCATAGCAGTTTTTTAGCATCAGTCAAACGGGGAAAATTTGATCTAAAAAAGTTTAAAAATATTTTGCTTACAACCATGTTTAATTACTTAAATTTGAATATTAGATGCTTATTTTTCTATATTTCCTCTCCCTTTTCTCTGTAAAGTTTCTTGCGTAGCTTTTTCGCCGATGTGTTGCGTTTTGTTGTTCTCTGTGAAGTGACCAACAGTAATCAGTGTAATCACCCATCATGATATTCCACCGTCCCTGGTATCGTTTCTCTATATCTCTTTTAGGTCCTGATGAAACCGTTCCCCTTGCTCTTCACTCACATCACTTAAGTTTTCAGGAAAAAAGCCAAGATGGTTGTGCAAGAAAAGGACTTTAAGGCTCATCAGACATACTTAATAGTGAAATGTGAAAAATTGGTGGGTGATACGACTTTTTTATAATTTTTGTCGTAATCAGACACTTGATAAGGAACTCCAGTGAAAAATATTATGGCTTTAAAAAATATGTTCATATAGACCAATATACGCTGATTCTCAATATATAAGTATATTCAGAATCTTATATTTATTACATAATATTTACCGTAGAGTTTTAAATAAAAAAATTAAAAAGTCCATTTTAAAACGTGTCATTTAAACACCCTTTTGCTGGATTTTGGCGGCGTGACGTCACCGCGCCGCGTCACCTGGGTCAAAGTTGTATATAAATCAATAGAAATAAGACGCAAGCCGTTCGGCATTCCGTATTATTGGTTTATAGAGAATTGGACATATGAGGTGTGTAGAAGCAAAGGCAGCAATCTCCAAAATATCGGAAAAAAGTTGTAAATGCAGTTTCAAAGTGATTGGAATTGAGAACCTAAATTCAATTTGCAAATCTGGTTAGTTACAAACTCAGCTTTCTCCTATCAGAGTTTGAAAATAAGTATCAAAGGCAAAGATATCAATGTGTTTTTGGCCTTTTTTCAAAAAAACGAAAGTGGAGATTATTGAAACATTATTTAGGCCTAAATAATTCAGTATCAAAAATAAAGTATCTCTATTATTTAAAATATTCAAAAACTTTAACTGTACAAAAAACGATCGTATTGCCCAGTAATGTCTATGAAAACGCTGAAATTCAAAATGGCGGGAGTCGAACAGCTGATTCCAGTTCCATACAAAATTCATACTTCGGTTAGTCATGATGACATCACACTAGTTTCGTTGGTTTTCGGGGGATCTTGAAAAATTAAAACTGACATGTATTTTAACTATTAAAACTAACTATAAAAATAAATATACAGTTATTTAAGTTAGAAGGTCATTATTCATAAAAAAAAAATAAAAAAAAATTGGACTGGAATTCTCTATTACGCGGGAACTAGTAAAAATTACCAAAAAAGTTTTTTCATTGTTGCCCTGTGAATTATCGAAGTAGCAAAGTTTCGATTTAAACTGGTGGTTTTCACTCACGACTACTGAATTCGTAACTTACATCTTTACTACTGAATTCGTAACTTACATCTTTATTACGGAGGTCGTCATATTTTTGTACTAAAATTTGATAGTTTACAAGAATTTATCTTTAATTAAAGCTGTTTTATTAATCATTTTTAATAAATAATTTACAGGTAATTTGTAATCTTGAACCAATAATGAATGTTATTATTTAAAACGGATTGTCTGTTCTCTTTCCTTTATTAATCAGAAGGAATGGTATAATTATATTACAAAGTATTTTATTAACAAAGCAATATTGGAAATTAAAGCAATATAATTAATTTTTTACGAGAAAAACTCTCTTTTTATAACTTTTGAAGGTTATTCCCATCAACGTAATATATCAATTGAAGAAGAAGATAACACTTTTAAATCTAAATGAAAATATGAAAGAAAACAAGACACAGAAAAACAGAAAAAGACAATGGTCGCAACTGGGACTCGAACCCAGACCTCTCGTCTAACCGGGACGGCGCGTTTTTCCAATTTCGCTATTGCCACCTTCTGTCAAACCGTCATATTTTTCAATCTCATATTTCAAATATTTAGAATCATTAATATTATCTTCAACTAGTTCTTTTTCCATATTATAGGCAACTACTCTTTTTATTGGAAACAATCATTCAAAGAATTGGTTTGTAACCTGAATAGCGTCTCGGATAAATGTATCCGAATTTATTCATATGGAACTATTGACTTTATGAAAGTCTAAATGAATATTCAATTTTTTACGAGAAAAACTCTCTTTTTATAACTTTTGAAGGTTATTCCCATCAACGTAATATATCAATTGAAGAAGAAGATAACACAAGGTTTGACAGAAGGTGGCAATAGCGAAATTGGAAAAACGCGCCGTCCCGGTTAGACGAGAGGTCTGGGTTCGAGTCCCAGTTGCGACCATTGTCTTTTTCTGTTTTTCTGTGTCTTGTTTTCTTTCATATTTTCATTTAGATTTAAAAGTGTTATCTTAATAATAATTTAAATATTAACTAAAAAAGTAATTTGTGCTTTAAAACTGTTTATAAAATAGCAGTTTTCGATAAATCGTCAATCGACCCCCTGATTTTTTTCCATTTGTAATCGTATACAATATTAAAAATATATATAAAAAATATTTTTAATAAAAAATATCTGTACCTATACCACCTGTTTTGCATATTTTTATAATGTAGCTTAATTATGGTGTATTTAAATTTTTTACACTACGTAAATCAGCCTACTTTAAATAAAAAATTTTTGTACTAAAAAACAAGTTTTTATGTAAAATAAAAATATTACCCAATAAAACAGTACTTTAACTATAAAATGTATACGCTAATATCAACAAATTTATTGATTTATTTGATTATATTCAATTTTCTTGTGCAACCAAAATACATTAAAACTATGGTTTCTTTGATCTTCTGGTCATTACGCGGAAGCATAAATGAACCATACATTAGATTGATAACTCCGTGCTTTTTGTATGGGCAAGGTTTCGACACTGTTTAACTATATATACGTACATATATATATATACCTATATCTGGCGGCGCCGTGTGACGTCATACATACCATAGACAAAAGTTGAGGACACAAAAAAAACTCGACCATAGACAATATACGAATATCTCTTTCGGTACCTACCCAATTTTTTAGCCTAAATTACTATTTAAAAAATAAATGAAATATGGTTTCAGCAGAAAAATGAAAAACCCTGAATTAGATGTTTTAGTTTTTTATTTAAACATATATTTAAATATAAAAACAGATAAGACATAAACCGGAAATACAATATAAGCACAAAACACTGAAAAACCAAAATTTATCGCTTTCTTTATCAATAAGTTTAAATAAAAACCAGAATAAAAAATTATAATACACCAAAGTAAATGTAGCAGAACTAATTGCAATCAAGCATGTTCTATAACTTAGTCTAACTTCCAAAAGTAAATATCTTGGTGTGTATATAGGTTAACATTTTAAATGGAAAACCTATTTGGTTTATATCACAAAAATCATTTAGAGGTGTATAATATAATAACACAGAAACAGGAAATATGAGAACAAATAATTCAAATATGAATGTGCCTTCCTACGACAATATCAATTTTTTACATTTCTCTGTAACAGAAATTTAACTCATAATTACATGTTCAAGTATTTTATTTATTTATGTATTAATATATATTAATACAGATAACAACAAACAGGAAATTCAAAAAAGCGAAAAACATTTATAGAAGAATTATAGAAAATATTCTTCCTCTCCGTCCCCGACTTCATCTACCACTCACATCTACGTCATTTGAATGTACTTACATTCCATGCTTCGTTCATTCGCTCTACGTGCCCAAACCATGTGAGGGTCCCTTTCTTAATCTTACTCATTACAATAAGCCTTGCATTACAAAGTAGACAAACTATTGGCTAAACAACTTAAGGCTTAAATTCGCATCCACCGGTTCATCCATCACTGATATGAAACCATACGTACAACGATTTGACCAATAAACGGTCTGCTGTGTAAAAGTATACCTACATCGTTTTATTTACACTCTGAAAAGGCAGAACATATAAAGGACCATACAAGGTTTTACCACACACGCCTCAGGGATCTCATTTCTACGGCATTTAGTCTACTTTCATCTTTCCTCTCATCTTCACTGCCATACATCAGGTACATCAGGTACATCAGTACTCCATTGTGGACTGTTAACTTCGCTTCTTTAGAGAGTTTTTTTGTTAGCTCCAACGGCATTCAACCCTCCGTTAATGGAGTTACCTGCATTTACCCTTCTTTCAATATCTCTATCAGCCGTAAATATACGTCCCACGACATTTAAACTCATTCACCTGCTCTTAGTATTCATCATTCACAACTGTATTGCACACTGTTTTCGTACTCACTCTACTGATAAAAATAGTACAAATAATATAAAGTACAGAATAGAAAAGGCGACCGTGCTGAGTGACTTGTTCCTGTCGTTTCCTGGTCCAGTCCATGGATTCCTTCTTGTGTTCTCTCAAGAACAGCGGCGGCACAAAGTAATGGGACACATCCGCCCCACATCTCCTGACATGACAATTATATATCTACAACAAACAATCATAACATCATTAAGATACTAAATTAATGCTTTTAAATGTGCATAAAAATAAATGAATTTTAATAAAAATATTTCAGATATGTTAAAATCGTCATACTGCATCTGGTGGATAAAGTTCACCGTCAAGCGAGCTTATCCTTATAATATACGTATATCTTTACCTATGTAATAATTTATAATAATAAAGTAAAATGCACACGTACCCAGACAGGGCACGGGCCATCGCTCGTGGGTTGTGCACTCCAAGGAAATGAGTGTACTCCAGCACTAGTAGCCACCACCAGACGTGGGTGGTTTGGTATATTTATGCACCAGCCTGACAGCTGACAGGGAAGAAAGTAGACATCCTGACAATAGGCTGTATATCCGTCATTTGTTTGGGCATTGTGTGTTTCGAACTGAAAACATTAATCAAAACAACTCTCATGAGACACATCACGACAGACAGATCAAAACAAAACAAAATAAATGCATGAAAACAAGGTTTAACTCTGCAAAAGAATGTACCCCTGCACTATGAAATGATTGAAATTAAATGCGTTATAATAAACTCCACATTTAGAAAATAACAGGACAAAAGGAGCTTAGAATTTCATATAAGTAATCAATATATATTTGTACCTGTACTTTGGTTACAATGAATCCTGTTTACACGAGAGTTGCATGATTTCAAGAAGTGAGCTAGGTACGGCGTCATTTTACACTTTTGCAATCGCGAAATTTACCATTTCGCGATAGTTTGAGCTACAAGCACATGCACGAATTCTCAAAATCGAGTTATCAATATATTAAAGTCTGCTCATTTCCCACCGCGCCGACATTTAATTATTTAGGAAGCAATCTTATGGGTAAATAAACCGCCGTAATGATGTACTCGTAGCAAACGTCAAAACATACAATTCAATAACAAAGCTTTCCATTGGTCCCGCCGTGAATCGAGTGACGTCACACGGTGGCGCCGTGTGACGTCACTCGGTTGAAGATTTATATCGAAGTTATACCCCCCTGCGCGGAAGTCTGTCCGCTCGAACGGTCGTCTGTGACGCTCTGTTCCGTGAAGATGTATTGAAAAACATGAGTGTATTAGTTATTAAGATATAATACATATAGACTAACTAAATGAAATCAAAACGTATAATCTTTTCGTGTAATTTGAAGAAAACATGTCAAAAAGGACTTCGAAAACGTGCGTAGAAAGGGGACGGACGATCATGTGCTTAAACTTTTTCACATATAACCCGTTTATCATTTTAAAAAAATATGTCAAAAGGGAATGGATAACGGAACACATGATGTCCTTACACATTGTACCTTCTGATGTGTTGGCTATTTATGCGCGCTTTCTTTAAACAGGGTCCCTTAAAATATTCTCAAACAGAACACGTAAAAAGGGACAAGATATCTAATACGCGGACGTTAAAATGATTGTACCTTCTCACATATTGTCTTCAAACGTGTAGCTTCACACAGGGTACCTTGATTTTAATATTGTCATCACTCGGAACAACAAAGCAAGTTTTAATTGTATTGTGGTCTCTTTCCCTAGCGCGTCGCCATGGGCTTGTGAGAGCGAGACGTCAGTATATACCTCATATATTATTGAAACCATAAAATATATTGAGTAGATATCATATTTCGTTCTACAAAAGTTTAAGGGCTATGCAAATAAATGATTAATTATTATAATCATTTAAGTATTTAATCTAGCTATTATCGTGGCGATTCAAAGAAAAAATATTAACTTATTCTATAATCACCAATTCACTTTGCTTAATTAGTTTTTTGTATTTTTTTATCATGATAAAAATTTAAATATGGGAAACTCCATGTTACCAACTTTATGTTACCAAGTGCGATATATGTGTGTTTGGTGTTTGGACCTCAAATAAGATTCCATTGAAGGTTGAAACTATAAGAAGAGACGATTATTTTTTTAACTTTAAAATGTTAAAACGCCTTCAAAATTTCTACTTTGATTGCTACTTGCCAGAAATAATTGACCCGAGGTATGAGAGAGGAATGGAAATAAGAAATCCTCCTTACATAGAGGAAGCAATTCTTTCCAAAAAAATTACCCTTAATAAAATCGCATGAACAATGGCGTCTGTGAGATTATTGGTTTTCTTATAATAATAATAATAATAATAATAATAAGGTCTTTATTCCAGGATGTGGGGAGGGGAGTGCAATCCCACACATCCCATATAGGATTATGCTTGTACTACCAATACGTTTTTATTGTATAGATTTTTATTTTGTTTAGATGTGAATTTCTTGTGTCGTAAGCGCCAAACTTAATGCCTACCTGACGTTGATACAGAAAACGTCGCAATAGGCGGGTTTAAGGAACGAAACCCGGCAAGCCTCCCTGCCCACGTCTTTCTCTGTCGCACGTACTCGTATGTTTTTTCTTTCTCTTTTGCTGTCACCGTATCTGCGCAATAATAAATCGTATCAATTTCAGGTTGACATTTAAGTTTGGCGCGTACTGTACCTAAACTATGTACCATTTTGTAACACTGTGCAAAACAAGTGCATTCAAGTGCGTTAAGTCTTTAGAAATAACATATCAGAAGAAGTTAAGAAAAAAGTTTTAAATTTAAAGGAGTAAACTGAACGGTGGCGCGCGTTTACATCCGCGACAAAATATCTCTGACACAATATCCCCCAACAAAATATCTACTAAAACCTAACCCAACCTTTTTTTATATTTTACTATTTTAGATCAATAATTTAACGTCTTTACAGGTTGTCTGTATTATTTTGTCCCATTTTTTTGTTAGGTCAGGTTTGGTTAGGTCAGGTTAGGTTAGGTTAGGTTAGGTTAGGTTAGATTTCAGTAGATATTTTATTGAAAGATGTTTTTTGTCCGTAGGATATTTATAAGGTAGATAGGTAATTTATATATATTTTTTTAATCTACGTACCTACTGCACTTAGTTGGTAACTTTATTGCTATATTATGTTATATATTGGTAACCTCTGTTATATATTGACACATATTATATAACCACCACTGTATACTAATTTATGATAAATAAATTAATATGTACCCTTGACAAAATGAAGCACCAAACTTTAAAAAAAGTTACAAAGTATAATAGTTAAATAGGTACAAATAATAATAATATCCGATTTTGCAAAGAAGAAATAAAATAGAACGACGTTCATATTATACTTCTGTGAATGTGGATTTGTATGTTAGATACCTTGACGAAGTACTGGAATGTGATCAGAGCTGGGAAGGTAGACGAAGGGGGAACACCAGGAATCAAAAGCGCAACTTGGAACTGCATCTCTTCTTCCTTTTCCACTCCTTTCCCAATATAATTCACCGCCACCTGACTTTCGTATCGGCATTTCGGATACGGTGATAAACTAGTATAGGTAACCATCTGAAACAAAATATAAAAGGTAGATTTCAACTTGCGTTGTTCAGCTTTTGAAAATATCAGGTTTTTGGAGAAGAAGAAAACATAACCAGTACCTTTCTTGTATATTTCTTTTTACATTATACACGGTGGCCGGAAACTTATAAAACTGGAAACTGGTGAATCTATATCACATTTAGAGTCGATTTGTGGTGGGTACAACTTTTTGATTTGACATCTTATATTTTAGTGGAGACTCAGAAATTGGAATATTTTAGGTCAAATTTGAAAAAATATCGTTCATATCCAAGTCACCAATAGCAATTTAATGTTTTTTTTTAATGTATCGAAGTGTCGACCTGGTTCCAATAGTTTTTCAACCCTAAAGTTTCCGAAAAAAAGGAGCAAAGAAAAACAATTGTGCAAATCTTTTCACAGCTTTGAAAAAATCACTTTACGTGATTCCAATGATTTTGGAAACTTTTTTCTCTTTTTCTTTCCTGTAATGTACTCGAATATGAGGGTGCAGGAACACCATTCATATGTAAGTAGAAAAAATGCTGAAATAAATCTCTTTTATCCATATCAACGCATGGATGCAGGTACATAAAGGCAAACTGTTTTTCAAGAAGTTCTAACGTAGATGACTTTTCAGTGGTGAAGTTGGAAAGGAACAGATTCAGCCAATAAAAGCTTTCTTACTCTCTCCACACACACGGAGAAGTTCGTGATTTTGATTTTGCTGTTATTTCTGACGAAACAGGTGATAGGCACTTGCTGTCCGGAAACATATCCCGCCATCGGTAGATCTATAGTCATATGTAGGGTTCCTTTTTTGGATAAGATGGAAGAGTAGTCCTGTGATAATTCCTGCCGCAGTGGCATCTGTAAGAAAATCAGAAATTCAATATTAAAGTCTTGTATTCATCCCCGGTTCAATGGAAGGGTTAGCAGAGTGGACTGAAAAGATTCATTGACTTTTAATCTTTAATTAAATGTAGACACTGTGAGCGAAACTCAATCGAAAATCTAGAAACAGAAAAATCAAAAAAAGATATTTGCACCTCTGGGACTCGAACCCAGGACCTCTCTGCTTTCCGGGCGAGTGCTCTTGACCACTGAGCCAAGGTGTCGATATCCATTTCGGTCACTTTTAACTGTACCAAATTTCGACTAAGAACCACCCATATTATCTTCATTTTCTTAACGCAAATTTTTATTGGCTGCCATCTTTATTTATGATTGCAAGATTCAAATCCGAACTAAATGTAATCTAGATGGTGTCTGGATAAATTTTTATCCATTTTATTTAATGTGCGACATCTATTGACTTTTCTGCAAGTCTAGGATGAATACTATTATTATTTTTTATTTTAACTTTTATGAGTAAAACCTCAAATTGTAATATTTAATTAAATGAAGACACTGTTAGCGAAACTCAATCGAAAATCTGGAAATAGAAAAATCAGAAAAAAGATATTTGCACCTCTGGGACTCGAACCCAGGGCCTCTCTGATTTCCGGGCGAGTGCTCTTGACCACTGAGCTAAGGTATCGATATCCAATTCGGTCACTTTTAACTTTGACTTTTAATCTTTGACGCTGCTCCCTGGAATAGAGAACCCTCAGCCACGAAGGGTTTTCTATCAGCAGTTCTTTTCTTGCGTAAGCCGAAGTTTGTTAAACTTATTATTTTTAATATTATGCTCATGATATTTTCCGTGTCTTTAATTTTTAGGACTTAAAAATAAAGAAGAATAAACATATTTAGTTCCATCAGTAAGCAAATACCTACATCTTCTCTTGTACCAAGAAATTAAGGTGGCAAGGTCTGAATACAAAAGAACACGAGTTCAGATTGAAAAAATTCTCAATTGATTGAAAAGAAGAAAATTAGACTTATAAAAACAAACGAGTTTTATTTACATTAAAAACAAATAAATTTTTTGTAGACCACTTTTATTTTATTACACTCAACCGGTTTCGGAAGCGCCCTTCCTTCGTCAGGAGAATATTGTAACTGTCTATGTAGACATAGAATATTGTCAGACATACAAATTTTAGGTGTGTGAGTGGGAGGTATGCGAGGGGGTAGGCGTAATTGTGGGATTTCTGGGAAGAACAGAGCGGTTCACTGGAAATAAATTTAAAACGGGACTAAAAGATAAATTAATTTGATTATTCAAAATACTACAATTATTATTTAGGGATTTTCTAATTTCAAGGGCTTCTAAATTATCTAATTTTTTGCTTTTATTGCTAAGGTGAAGAACTTTAACCCCTGTATCATTAAGTTATTACTGTAGTTTTATTTAATTGAAAGCAGTGCTAAGATATGTAGGCCTGCTTTCATTGCACAATAATATGACTGTTACCAAGTAGGAGTTACCTTCAGGAAGGCATCAGGTAAGGTGATTAGCTTATCGTGGATAAGAATATAAAACTTGAGAGATTTAAAGTTACTAGTGGTCGCCCAAAGGTCGAAATTCGACCATAATTGCGATATTTTTTTTTATTGATTTAATGTATTTTTTATGCTTAATTAAAAAATATATTAGCATTCTGCACTTCTTCTCTATATAAACTATAAGTGTGCGAAATTTCATATTCCTCCGTCCGTGCAATTTTCGTAAAAAGGGGTACAAAGTTTTTGCTTCACGTATTAATATACTGATGATGATGATGATGATGATGATGATTCCAAAAGGAGCATGAAATATGAACATCATATGAAATATGAACAAACACCCACCGGGACTTATATCGAAAATACTTACACTGTTAACAGGATTAGCATTTAGATCATTCACGCAAATGACTGTGAAGGGGAATTTTGCAGTTTTATCCATTTTGTATGACCTCGCTATGGTCACTTTGATGTAGTATCTAATTTTGCCAAAGCCACCTTCAAAGGATGATGGCAACATTGAAGGAAGCTGCTCTGAGAAATTAAAAAACTGAGACCTGAGGGGATCTCCACGTTACCACCTGAAAAATATTTGTATTGTTTAATTAATATTAAAAAATACGGCTAAAAGGGGGCTTGAAATGGAACCCTGTGGGATTCCGGAAAAAAAATGATTACTTTATTCTAAGCTGTTCGGTTATAAAATCACTTCAGCCGTAGTGAAAAAATAAATGGCAAATGAGTGAGATCATGCATATTGTAAGTCAACTTTAATAAAACTTATAGCGTTTATAGAATTTATTTTTTTACCATGGATGGGGTATGCTCCGGTCAGATTTATTGGAGTTGTTTGGAAATATATCTCATGTCCAGAATATACAACAGGTTTTCTGTATCTTCCAGAGCCTTGGTTTTCTGACCACCGAACTCTCGATTCTCCAGTTATTTGGAAGAGCATAGCTGTTGAAAAATAAATTCATCGTGAGAAAATTCAAAGAAACTACAATCTAGCACAATTAACCACAAAGTAGCACAACCGATTTTTAAACTTATAAGAAACAAAAAGAAATTCATAACTAACACTGAATTTTCTTAGGTTCAGCTTGGTTGATGTTAAATACTCCATTGACAGTTTGTCCATTGAAAAATACACCTTGCACCGACTCATTAAACGCCAGACTACAATTTTGGAACGACATTTTAATTTTTTTTTACAAAGCACAGATTATTTTTAACAGAAAGTAGCAGCTACCACTCGCATCACTGTGATGTTGATACTATGATAAAGCGGACTGCATATTTTATTCAAAGACTTTGATCGAGTTGTTTTATCAGCAGGGCTGCCAATTAGCCGCGTTTTTAGACTAACCGGTTTTGCTTTTCTTTTTAATTATAATAAATGGTTTTCACCTGTGAATGGTCTGTCTTTGACCTACTTCTGCACACCTTATGCTTCCCCTGAAACCCATTTTTCCATTCGACCTTTCTGCATATTTAAAAGCAATTTACAAAATAATCACCTTTAGTGTTTCTGCAACCGTAATTTGTCAAACAGTTCCATGGCTCACTGACACCGCCGTTGGTTCAAAAACTACGTCGTGATTTCATTGACAACTTTGCATTATCAGCTACTGCCAATATAATCAATATATTTATCAGCCTGTCCATGCACCGCAATCGTAAGGCCTACTATAAAATAACGAGAGATTTTGAAGAATTGCGTGAACAAGTCAGTGCCTTCGAGCACCAGTGATAGTTTGGAAAAGGCAGCAATTTTTGTTGAAACGCGCTATTATCAATGATTTGTGTTTTTTTTTCACATGTTCCTATATCAAATAAACATAGCGATTGGTCTATTTTACACATTGAAGTTTGCTTAGCGACAACACTGACTTCATAATTTGGCTGTTGCACACTCAAGCCCATACCTTAACTTTCTTTTCGTTCTGTCCTCCCTTATTGGAGGTTGGTCATCATTCATCATAAGAAAATTTTCACCCTACGTCCACTTACAACGAAACGTAAACTTTTAAATAACCGGTTTTTTTAATATGTTTATTTTTCCCACTAACCGGTAAACCGTTTTGCTTTCAGCCATTTGGGCGCCCTAACTTATATAATAATAATAAGTTTGTTTATTTCAGCCGAACAAAGGGGTGAGTGCGATACTATATAAAAGCGTACCTACATCTACGTTAAAATTACATTTTTTTATCAGTGTATATTGACATATTGCGATATTATGACATTTATCGTTATCTGATAAACTCTAAATACTAATACCTGGTGGTATTTTTGAGTCCCCTCAGTAAATACACGATTCATCATTATCAGTATTTATAATAAATTATTGCAATGCCAATTTCGTGACGAACTTACCAAGAAAATTGAATTAATATTGTCTTTACTAAAAAACATTTTAAAAACCATTGTACCAATTTTTACAGTAACTGCACACAGGAGGCCCTGATAAAAAATAATTTCCCTCAGGGCTTGTGTCGTCTTTGAAAATGCTGTGTGGAAGGTCTTTTTGGGGAGAGGAAGGAGTGAACATGGGTCTTGTAGGAGGGAGGAAACAGAAACCGGAAAATTGTTCTACAGCCGAGCTGTTGAACTCAAGAATGAGTCGTGGAAGCGACCAATGTCAATGACCAATGTGTATTGAAGTGACAAATCGATCCCATGGAATAACAAGGTTCCAACTGACGATTTAAGCTAATTTGAGTAATTTTTTTTTTTTATTTTCTTTATTCATTTATTTTATGGTTAGATTGTGGATTTTTCGACCAAACATATTTTTTTCGTCCACACACATTTAACAAGATTACAAACTGACGGTTTAAGCTGATTTGGGTTATTAATTTTTATTTTTTTTCTTTATTCATTTCTTTGAAGGTTACACAGATTGTGGATTTGTCGACTACACATTTTTTTTTGGTTATGCTAGGCACATGCCCATGTTATTGAATAATGTTCCTACTGCGCTATGTTTTGTTTCTTCTACAGACACCAACCTCAAATAATGCATATTAAAGGATATAGAATGCAGAATGAAACAATTTCTTTGTTTAAAACCACTTTATTTAAATTTATATTCGTCGACCGGTTTCGGTCGAACTCGACCTTCTTCAGGACAATAAACATATAAACTAAATTACAGTACAGAGTTAAGATAATGAGGTGAACACAAAAGAAAGGGAGAGCATACAAGAGAGGGAGAGAACATCAGATAATGGTTGGGGGAGGTATAGGAGGAGGGGTCAAGAATATAGATTGGGATATAGAACGAATTAAAAATTCCAACTGCATGAAAGACGGGAAAGACTCAACACTTTTCATCTCCTTGACGACGGCTGTCAGCGGGCAGTTATCAGCTAGTGTAGGCATCCAGTGTGCGAATTTCACCAATAGATTTGAATTCTGGCCTTTGCCATGTGAAACAGAAAAAACCTTTCGAGATCCAATTTAGCGTTACGAAATAGACACCAATATCAAATAATACATATTAAAGGAAATAGAATGTATTAAAAGTTCCAACTGCAGCAGTTATTTACTATAATTTGTAAAACAAGATTTCAACTACTCATGGAACTTTATTTTTTCAACATTAATGTAAACATCAATTCACTCATCAACTCACTTCGCACTTTCTAAACAGATCGTCCCATCCGACGAACTGTTAAATTTCCGCGCGTTGCTCTTTGAAGTTTTAAATAGAGTGATTGAACATGATTATGAATTAAAATATTTGAACACGAAGATAATATTGGTTTTGGAATATCTGACAGCAATTGGAATCTTAAAAAATCATTAGATCCGCGTAGGAGGCCCTCAGGAAAATAATTTCCGTCGGGGCCTATATCGCCTTCGAGGATGTTGCTTGGAGTCTATTTGAGGAGAGGAAGGAGTGAACATCGGTCTTGAAGAGACCCATGTTGCAGGAGATTGAACGATTAACGATTTTACAAAAGTATTAGTTATTATTCGTGATGAGAAGAATACATCGGCGGGGAAATTGAGCACGTAGAGGTAAAAGAATATTTTTTGTGGTCAAATTTAATATAAGTTCACGTGAAAAAATCTGACATATGAATATCTCGTTGCAAAAGATAACAATCTCTTGACTGAACACATTTGTCATTAATGTAAGAAAACCATATTAAACATAAGAAGGCGACGGGACGAGAAAGGAATGCCGATACCTAATTTGATTTACCAGTCCATTGTTTTGATTCATGTAATATACGCGCCAAATGCAATGGCTGCGCCAAATGTAATGTATCGTGTCGGTGTGTAGTGTCGGAGGGTAGAACTCAATAATTAATATACGTAGTATTGTACTGGTATTTATTAGGGAGCTGCTTGTAGCAAAAGAGACTCTCTACTGACACGCTTCACCTTTTATAGATTCTCGCAAGCGTACCACCTCGCTTGCTCTCATATACATTCACACGTACACCACAATTTACAATTTTGTTTCAAATCATATCTGAGAGCGGAAGTTCTTTCTATTTCAAAAGAAAGGTGATCAAAGGTAAATTTAACGGCACACTACCAACCAAAACCATATATTGTGCGAAATGGAACAAAAGTAAGTAAAAAAATGACTTAGCGAGTGCTTTAAAAACTATTTAGATAAATTGTTTGATTGCTGAGAATAATTTGACTGAATTAATAACATGGAGTGTTCGTGAATTCCGCAAAGTAGGAATTATTTTATCGGAATTGCAGTTCTAAATTTCCCAAAATACAATGAAATACTCGATACCTGGTCATTCCTGCAAACAAGACAGTGTTCTCTGTGCCATCGAGAAGGTCATCTTCCTCCGTGGTCTAATCCATTCAGTCTCTTGATAGTACTGATCTCTCAGTGAACAAAATATCTGATGAACAGCTTATAGCCAGATACCACTTCTATATACATATTATTTCTACACACACACTGCCCAAGTACTCACTTTTGCAAATCTGCCCTGATGATGGACATTGTAACGCTATCCGATAGCTTATAGAAGGAGGAGGCGCGACGTGGCCTGATACCACAAATTGTACAGGAGGGCCTGAGGAAAATGTTTTCCCTAGGCGCCTATGTCATCTTTGGGGATGCTGTGTGGAGGATCTTTTCAAGGAAAGGTAGGAGAGAAAGTTCTGAAAAGTAAAAGGGTAAGAGGGGTTGGTACAAATCTGGGAGTCAGTGTGTCCAGGAGTGATAGACATCCTCCCACTGCGATGCAAGGCGATGCGATGGGTCGAGAGGTCAAAGAGTCTTCGCCGCTAATTCCTCCGAGCATCTTCCAATGTAATACCGGTAGAAGAAGGACAGCATACTTCCCTGTACACGTGGTCAAAAGATTGCAATCCGCTTAAAACGATAACAAATGTTCGAAGAACTGGTTTGTAAACTAGATAGTGTCTTAGATAAATATAATTTCCAATTTTAGGTGTCTAAACATTTCCAATTTTGAAGTCCAAATGAATATAATTTTTTTTTATTAGAATAACTCTCTTTTGTAATAACTATTGAAGATTATTCCCATTAATGTAATATACCATTGAAGAAGAAGATGATACTAATTAATCTAAACGAAAATATGAAAAAGAACAAGATACAGAAAAAATAAGAAGCTAACGGTCAAAACTGCGACTCAAACCCAGGATTCTGAATAGAAAAATCTATCAAGCGGACCGCCCGTGTCTGCACAGAGTCAAGGGTATTTTTCAGGTATTTTGGGGCTCCAGACCAGAGGTGACCGCCAAATTTAACAGTGGGGCACACTTGCTATTTGTGTGGCAGGTGGGTATTTAAGTTCCTACTTAATTAAGGTGGCAGGTGAGTATTTAAGTTCCTACTTAATAGTATTATGATTTCAAATGAAATTTTGGCTTTATTTAAAATAAAAGAAAATTTCTCAAAAAAACGTTTCGTCTTTATTTTAGGCAAAATTCATTAAAAAATATATACAGTATATTTGCGGCACATGCCAGAGTATAAAAACATATCGATAACATTGTTAACGTTAAATATATACAAATAAAAATCCATCTTAAGGCCGGCCGCGCACGTCCGCTCCGACTATCGGATTGGACGGCCGACGCGGAAGGTGTCCTGTTTTATTACCAATCCGATAGCCAGATAGGACGTGTGTGGGCTTTTACAACAAATGTATGGCGCGAAATTGTGTATAGTCTGATAAGACTATCGGAACCGACTAACGAATGGAAAAATTGTACTAGTGTGGCCTAAAGGTGGATTTATATTTGTCTGACTTGTCTCTTGTCGTGACCTGAAGTGATGGCTAGCTTTCACATCGACATATCGTGTTCTGACGCCTTCTGAGAATATTTTGAATCAATACAGTCGTGGCTCTCGAAGAGATCATATATTCCCAATGTTTTCCTGTGAAACAGGTCGTCCATATATTTAACTTTATCTAAATTTTATATCAATACAAACATAGACGCGGCTCTGACGCGTCACAACACAGCCTTGAACACTGCAGATCAGGATTACTTCTGATGCGATACAACAGATTGCGACACACTAAAATAAATCTCACCATACTAAATTAAACCGATACGTGACACGTCAGACAATTATAAATCCACCTTGTATCTATCTGACAACTTCGGTTCCAGGGGAGATAGTCTACCTTAATACCCACATATTACCTACATGAACGTACCTTATAATAACTAGACAGAAGACAAGTACAAGTGATCCAAAATTCAAAAACAAAACAAACAATGCAGAATCATTTTTAAGAGATTCTTGCTTGTGTTATATCGTTGGACTACTGCGGGCAAGGCTGTCTTAAGCCGTAAAGGAACCTGCCACACTGATTTTGGGGGCCCGTATACTCGTATAGAGGGTATCGTTGTATGCTTTAACATTTTTAGCGTACCGCCCGACCACATATAGATGCTAAACGAACACACTCTCTAGAGTCAAAGCTGCCGAAATGAGGTACTTGAGAGGAGTGGCAGGGGTTACGAAATGGGATTTTATAAGAAACTCAACGATCCGAGACAATCTGAACATTGTACCACTGCTATTCTTAGAAAAATCGCAACTGACGTGGCTTGGACACGTACTAAGAATGTCTGATGACCGAATTCCGAGGAAAATACTGAGTGCGATTCCAGAGGGTAGACGTCCAGTGGGCCGCCCCAGATATAGTTGGGCGAGGCAACTCCAGAAATTGTGTGAGGAGAGGATGGGATTGCCATGGACGGAGGCCGAATAATTAGCACAAGACGGGGACGTATGGAGGAGCCTTGTCGATGCAATGGGTCCCTGACCAGAATAGGATAAGGGGAAGAATAAGAAGAAGAAGAATGAAATCTTTTAGTGTTGTTTAAATTGTAAATCTTTAAAACTAGTAGCCGAATGAAAAAATGCGTCGGATTCTAATCCAGGCAACGCGAGTTCAACACTCTGTTAGCTAATAATAATGATAAAAAAAATAATTGGATAATTTGTAGAGCGCTGTTTTTGTGAAAAATCACTTCGAGAGCTATGTTCTCCATCGTTTTTCGAGTCCTCGTCCTCAATGTGTATTATTTTATTACGTAGCCGGGGCTATGACGAAGTGGAGGCTCCATGAAATTTGTTGAAATATTTCTTTCCAAGTCTTCAATGTGTACAATACGGTAACTATCCGGGGCCCCCTATGTTGAAATATTTGTCAAAAAAGGCCGAAATTCGCCTCCCCCGCCCGGCCTCTCGGACCTCAACGGTAGTCCGACACAGAATAGATTCACTGTAAAAGAGGCTTCTGCATGTTGAATTGGTAGACAGGATATCTGGGGGCGTAGGCTGTTCCACTGTCCTCATCATCTGGGTCTGCTTCTTCCATCTTGGATGATACCTGAGACTCCTCGTAAGTTGGCAAACCTGAAATACAAATTAAAATTGTTAACAGGAATCTGTGGATGCCGATTGCCCTATGCCAGCGTGTTTACTAAAGTGTAGGGGCTAAGTAGTTACAAAAGCAATATTGTTATCTTTTTTGATGATTTGTACAGGGTCAGCAATATCTGCGGGGCCTGAAAAATCCTTGACTCTGTGCAAGAACGGACGGTCCGTTTGATAGATTCTCCTATACTTGCAAACGGATTGCAATCCTTAGAGTACAGAAATTGGGTGAATGTTGTTCTTGTTCTACCGGTATTTCAATGGAAGATGTTTCGAGGAACTTGTGCCATTGATCCCTTCGGCACCGGTGCATAGTCGGGGAACACATCAAACACAAGCCCAATATGTACACGGTTGACATAATTTGTCACCTGAGAATGGGTCGATCTACGACTTGTTCTTAAGTTCAATAGCTCGGCTGTGAAATGATTTACCGGCCTCTATGTTTCCTCCACCTATATCTTTGCAAGATCCAAGTTGACTCTTTCCCATCCCATAAAAGACCCTCTACACAGCATCCATAAATATGACATATGCCCTGAGGGAAATTGTTTTCCTGAGTAAAAAAAAAAACATCATTTTGGGCCAGTTGCTTCACAGTACTGAAATAGTAACAGAACTTGAATAGAACTTTCACGGAACTTTAAATACAACTAAGAAAGTTGATGAAATGTTCAAATGCTGTGAAGAAACACGTCCTTAGTGCTTAATAAATTTTCGTTGAAGTCGTTCGATTCTCTCAACGTGGACCTGGTAGAAAGGAATCCAGAGGAATCAGAATCCAGAGCCGATATTACTTAAGGATAAGGAAATGTCTTTAACCCTTCGAATAATGACAAAATAATATCTATGAACTTTTGCCTGTCAAGATTTGTGCACTAAATTCCCGGTTCTTCCCGTGCATTTTAAATTTTCCTTTTTATTGGTTATTTTTTAACCTTCTTGCAAAAACAAAAATTGTTCTAAAATTTAGATAAAATAATCTTTCCGATGTGTTTATTAGAAATCAACATTTTTGCTTTTTAATATTAAAATTTTGGTATTGAAAATGTAAATTAGCTTAAAAATACATACCTGGGGATTCCTAGAAAAAGTACATAAAATAAAATAAACTGAACATTTTAAATACAGATTCCTTTTCTTAAGAAAATTTGTAATAAAACTGTCACCTCACTTTTTATGACATTCATACAATTTTATTTTAAAATTAAATGTTTGTTACGTCACAAATTGGCGCAAAATAAAATCGTCACTTATGATCGGGTTTGTAAAATATCTGACCAATATAGCTCGTATATTCCTAAAGCGATAAGAAGCATTATTTCTTTCGCTTTCTAACATAAAAGAAATCACAAATGTATGCGTGACAGGAAGAGAGATATGTAAGTTTTAATAATGCACGGTCGCTCTGGGACAATCTGGGTCTCCTGTTATTATAACGGCATATGATGTTTTGGGACAACTTGGGTCTCCTGTGATTAGACGGGTTAACTTAATATCGACTTTTCGTTAACTACGACTCCAGGTCTCTCGGATGACAACGAAAAAGTCGTAAATTTAAAGGTCTAGTACAATTCCTTATCCGTAGTAAACTATGATCGGCGTGCAACAGAAAAAATGTCCTTACCGATTTGAGCGTATTCTGGAGGTGGAGCTGATGCTTGACCAGAGCTTGATGGATCGTAGGGTCCTGAAGATGTCGAGGCTCCACCATTATATTGGCCAGTGTAGACAGGGACATTTCCTATGTTGATTGGCATGTGAAATTTGAGGTTAGAGTGCATTCCACCTGCTATGGCTCTCACCTGTTAAAAAAAACATCTTATTTAAATAAACATGTGTGCATAAATTGAGCCTGTATAAGATAAGATAAGTAGACAAGCTTAGTTGGGCTGTAGTCTCAATATTTATTTTTCCGGATTTTTTATATACATACGAGAATCCATAAAACACTCGTATCTTATCTACAATCTCTTAGGATAAAGCAATTTGTGTTCAGTGTTATTGGAATAACTTTTGAAGGTTATATATACTCTATCTCGAAGAAGAAGGCAATTATAATAAATCTAAACGAAACATGAAAGAGAACAAGACACAGAAAATAAAAAAAAGGTAACTGTCGCATCTGGGAATCGAACTCTGTTTTACCGGGACAACGCCTAAGGGGAAGGGGGGGGTAAACTTTTTAAACTTTTTTAATTTTTTTTTCTAAATGTACAACATATCGAGAGTATTGTGTCAAAATTTCAAGTAAATCGGAGGAAAACTAACAGCGTTTCAAGCGACCGGCCGTCTTGCTCGATTCAAGTATATTTCGAGTATAAAAAAATTTAAATCGATGTTTTCGCAAACAAATTTTTGATGTTCGTGAACATCATAACTCAAAATCGACGCGACTGATCCTTTTGAATTTTTGTACACTATTTTTACACATAAATCAACAGCTAGTGACGAAGAGTTTTTTTACCTTTTTTTCCATTTTATAATAACAAATTCACCGAAAGTTTTAGCAAAAATCGCATTTTTGACTTCAATATGCTGCAACAAAAAATACGCTTCGTCACTACCTAGAAAAACACATAACCTCTAAAACGCATTTTGATTTTTTTGTTTCAGATGATTCATTGACGAGTTATGATGTTCACCGCATAACAACTTTTTTTCGAGGCGCCTCCGAAGATTCACTCTCACTTTATTGATATTTTTAATAAAAAAATGTTTTAAATATACTTCAGATGTCATACTATAATCTGTTTATAAAATAAATAAACCAACATTATTCATTTCTCCAAAAAAAATCATGAAAATTTGCCTTTTTTTCGCCTTTAAAACCTTACCCCTCCCCCCACCTTTTAAACCACTCGGCCGTACCTATTTAATTTACGTAGTTTTTAATTCTAAATTTGAAAAATGAAAATGACACAAACGACAATGCCGCCATTGATAGAAGATATCTTTCTAATGTAGGTGGTTTTTTGATTCTTGAAATGTGAAAACGACACAAACGACAACGCCGCCGCTGGTAAATAAATACCTATTTAATTTACGTCGTTTTTAATTCTAAATTTGAAATATAAGATCGACAAAAGCGACATAAATTAAATGGGTATCAATGGCCAAGTGGTTTGAGGCGTTGTCCCGATAAGACACATATCCCGGATTCGATTCCCATATGCGACCGTTATTTTTTTGTTTTCATTATGTCTAAATGATAATATGACGCCCTGCAGAATCGATAGCTATTATTTGATGCTCAATATTTATTTGACCAACAGGTAGTTGTGACATTCACGTAAATTAAATTTATGTTAGTTGACTGACAAAAATCTCTTCTAGTTTTATCCACCCCTGAATAATGTGAATAATTAAATAGAGTCTATAATACGTGTATAATAACTCTCTCATATAGAGGTATCGTAAACATGTATTTTATCAACCATTAGTACATAGACGATGTCCTCAGGTCCCCAGTCTCCATATCTGTAGTATATGTAATTATCCATGTATTGGACCATTCAGAAACGTTCGGGTTCCGACGAAGTTTGTCGAGCGGCCGCGGTGCGCTCTGAGCCGAGGCAGCCGTTGGCGCGGGCAGAACCATTTTAGTAGCCTTAGTAATCACTCGCTACGTTATAGACAATAAAACAGTACTATCGAATCCATTGTACATTACAATAAAACAAGAAAGAACTTACGTGTACATCTCATTATTTGTGGGCTAGTAAGGCCACAATAAAAGAACATTACAATATCTGAGATCCACTCTCGGGAATGCTGCGCACTAAGCTAAAGTAAACCGGCCTTATAACTGTAAAGTTGATCAATTCCTTTGAATTGTGTATGACGAAACCCAACATCTTTGTAGCTGATTTACAGATCTTTTCAATTTGAGCATGAAATGTTAAGCGACCGAAATTTTTAATGTAATATAGATATCGACCACTAGCCTAGCTAATATACCTTGACGAAGTACTGGAATGTGATCAGAGATGGGAAGGTAGACGAAGGGGGAACACCAGGAAGCAAAAGAGCAACTTGGAACTGCATCTCTTCTCCCTTTTCCGCACCTTTCCCAATATATTCCACCAGCTTGTGCCTTCCGTAGCGGCATTTCGGATACGGTGATAGGCAAGAATAGGTAACCACCTGTAACAAAAGATAAAAGAAATATATGGATTCTGGGGTTTGGAAGAAAACATAACTATAGATACCAAAGTAAAAATCTTTATACATCACTTTTCACCAGTGACTAATGATCACTAGATGAAAATGGATTCGAGGAACAAGCTACTTTGGAACCAGTTCCAACACCATTGCTTGTCTTGGCTACTTTTTACCGGTGACTAGGGATTACTAGATGACAGTGAATTTGAGGAACAAGCTACGTTGGAACCAGTACCTATTGGAGCACGCCTGATTACGGTGGCAAATGAAATCTACAACCATTCTGAAGTATACTGTAATACCCGCTTGTAATGTTGTGGAGCTGGCAACACGGTACTGATGCCGTCTACTGGTTGAATATTTTAATAGATATAACCGACCACAAATCATTTCTGCCATAAAAATTTAGAGTAATGCTGATGTTTACTTACCCTCTCAATACACATGGTGAAGCTCGTAATCTTGATTTTGCTGTTGTTTCTGACGGAACAGGTGACAGGCACTTGCTGTCCGGGCACGTAACCCGTCATCGGTAGGTCTATGGTCATATGCAGGGTTCCCTTATTAGCTAACAGGAAAGAATAGTCCTGTTTTAATTCCTGCCGCAGTGGCATCTGTAAGAAAATTAACACTTTCATTAAAGTATTCATCTTCATGACCTGTGAGATGTTCTGTTAGATTTGTGTGATTTTCTAATGCTGTTCACACAAATCTGACAGGATATCTCGCGGGTAAACGATCTCATTCTCGCAAAAGAAAGAGAATAGCTCTTCTGGTAATTATTGGCTTTTAAATCTTTGCACTACTCCCTGGAATAGAAAAAAGGAGATTCCTCAGTCAATTGGTCTTCTATCAGAACTTCTTTTCATACATAAGCTAATGTTTTTTAGAAACTTTTTATTTATAATATTCTCATGAAATTTTCCCTGTATTTTGATTGGTTCTTCGTGCCACTCTACAGGAAGTTTAAAAGAAGAAAACATTTTTTTTTACATGAGCTCCACACAGGAGACCCTGAGGAAAATAATTTCCCTCAGGGCCTGTGTCATCTTTGGAGATGCTGTGTGGAGGGTTTTTTTTAAAGGAAAGGAAGGAGAGGGGCTTTATGGGAAGGAAAAGGATTTAAGGGGTGGGTAGGAATCCGGGGTTTAGTGTCTTGGTCATCCGCCTCCAAGGCCTAGACAAACCTCACCCCATGAACCCGGGCACCCCTGCTAAATCAGCAAACGTAGCGAACTATTTGAGGTGACCTATGGCAAAGGTGTTGGTTATCCAATAAAGATACAATAATCAGTACAGTAATTGGTTACTATAATCCATGTTAACTTTCGTCATGTAAACATGTCTGCTTTTGTGCTCTGCAATAAGGAACTCCAGTCATTGACCTAGTATACCCTAGACAAGCCGTCTCATAGTAAAAATCAGAAAAAAATAACCCCAAGTATCAGTAATTTCGCAATACAACTCTCCTTCGAATTCCGCCGTCTTGCATGCGAATTCTCGGCAATATAAAACTGAGCACCGTCCAATTCCATTGTGTGATTTGTCGAACTAACACTTCAAAAGGTGAACACGTGTTGCATGCGTGATGTTTCGACAAGCTGTGTTGTATATAAATGGTTTTCAAAGTGGGTATCGCGAGACATTCATAAATTTAATTAGACAAAAATATTTTTTTACTTTATTATGACAAGCGATTCAATTTCGGAGGCAAGTATGGGTACCGCCGCCTCGGGAACCATTTATTGGATAACCAACGCCTCTGCCATAGGTCACCCCAAGTGGTTCGCTACGTTTGGTGACTATGCAGGGGTGCCCGGGTTCATGGATTGAGGTTTGTCCGGTTCTTGGCGGCGGATGCGTCTGATAATTTTTTAATTTTATTTTTCTGATGAACCGTATGGCTCGTTGTCAACCACCAAGCAGCAATTACGTCGAAGTGTCCTGTTGAAAGCGGTGTACACTCTTTAGATTAACCATACTTTAGATTCGTGTACAAAAACTTGTACACAGTCCCGTATATGTATATATTGATCATGAGTTTTAAATAAAAAAAATCCATTCATCGTTTGCTTGAAAATAATTACGAAAAATTGACCCTTTTACCGCCCACGCACCGTGGGCTGCCCAGGTTGGTCGCTTATCATTAACACAGTGATGAGCAACCAGCAGCCCGCAAGCCCTTTTACTGCTTTCCGGACTTTTGACTACAAAAAATATCAAAAAAATTGCGCTAAAAAATATTCAAAGGCTTCTGTTCTGTTTTGCAAAATGTCTTAGCCGAAAACTATAATCTTTCTTAAAAGTTTTGAATCAGCTGCTCAATCATTAAGTTTTTTTTGTGTATAGGTAATAATTAAAAAATGACAGAAATTCGTAGTTAATTAAAGCCCGTTAGTAAGCGCTCAAAAAGAAGAGGAAGGTGAGATATGTAAATACGAATGTTAGAGGGAGCGCGAAAACGATAATATTTAAGCGAAAATTGTGAAAGTGTTTAATAAAACATGACTCGTTTAAACCATTTTAAAATAGAACCAAAATCTCGCGGGAAATGTCATAGCTTTAAAGAAAAAAATGAATTATGATTTTTTTCATACATATAACTTGTAATGTAACAAAAATAAAGTGCTTATAATAATTTTCGAAATATACGATTTTCTTCTATCGGAATAATTTCATTCAATTACCGTTTCGGCGTGGCAAATGTATAGATATTATCGTCAAAAACAACATATATTTTTTTAGAAACTTAAAAACTTAAAAGTGTTTTAGAGAAATATGTTGTAAAACGGTAGAAATTCGGAATGCTATGGCTTAAGATAGGTTAACTTTCGACCTTAATTGAAGAATAGTGCAGCGGTTTTTTGTTAAGATCTGCGTTTAATGTATTTTAAAGTTTTCCGTTTTATACAAACCGGGTCGCGTTTTTAAAAAGCTTAAAAACCACTGCCATTTCGTGATGCCAGCCTTTCGTCTATGTGTTAGTATCGGTGTGTGGTGACGTCACAAGCATTTGGGTGATTAAGTGACGTCAGAAACTTTGCTTGCCAAAAAAATAATACGTCAATATTATTACATTTATTAAAACGCTGCCTTAAAGCTATCGGTAAGGCATAATTTTTTTTATGTATTCAGAGAGCTGGTTACATTATCGAAAATAAAGTCCGCGGACTGTACCTTGTACAATATTCGGAAGTAGGATATTTTTGTGTTTGAAAAAATTAATTCCGTCAGGACGGCTGGGACAGCAATTAGTTTCAGTGTGGACCGATAAAAGGTAAAACACAAAGCACTATGCGATACAAATAGTACGAAACAATGCTCGCACTTTTTCATAAATGGGCCTTGAGCCAGTTTTATTTGGTTTCTGGTGTCATTTTTAATTTCACAGGGCATGTCTTGATATACTTGGTCGAAGACTCCAGTCCATTTTTTAAATTTTTTTAAATGAATAATGACCTTCTAACTTAAATAACTGCATTTTTATTTTTATAGCTAGTTTCAATAGTTAAAATAAATGTCAAAGTTTTAATTTTTTCAGGTCCCCCGAAAACCACCGTATCTAGTGTGACGTCATCATGACCAAAAGCTTTGGTATGCAACTGGAATCAGCTGTTCGTTGTCGGCCATTTTGAAATCCAGAATTGGAGTGTTTCAGTGGGCATTACTGGGCATCACGATCTTTTTTGAACAGTTAAAGTTTTTGAATATTTTAAATAATATAGATAAATTAATAGAGATACTATATTTTTGATACTGAATTATTTAGGCCTAAATAATTTTTCAATAAAAACAACAACCATTATATGTCTAAATCTCTATAAACCAATAACACGGAATGTTGAACGGTGTGTCAAAGTTTCTATACAATATGACCACGTGACTGGAGAGTTATGAACGCGGTGACGTCACCATTAACAATCCAATGATACCAATTTGACAGCGTGTTTTGATGACACGTTTTAAAATGAACTTTTCAATAATTTTTTTAAAACCCTACGTTTAATATTATTTAATGAAACTTATTATATAAATATATTCAGAATCAGCGTTTATCGGTCTATATGAACATATTTTTAAAGCCATAATATTTTTCACTGGAGTTCCTTATTGGCGGAAAGCAGAAAAAACCTACCAGGAACCAATAAAATTACGAAATATATAGACAAGGAAAATAAAACTTTATAATTTCGGAGGAATTCTAAAAGAAGCATTGCTTAGGACGGTAACATAACGTTACTACACGATGGCGTGAGAAACTCCTTACAGAGTTATATGAACATTACTTACACAATTGATAGGGTTAGCATTTAGATCACTCATGCATATGACTGTGAAAGGGAATTTCGCAGTTTTATCCATTTTATAGGACCTCGCTATAGTCACTTTGATGTAGTATCTAATCTTGCCATAGGTACCTTCAAAGGAAGATGGCAACATTGGAGGAAGCTGCACTGAGAAATTAAAGGAACTGAGACCTGCAGGGATTTCCACGTTACCATCTGCAAAAATATTAGTAATGTTTAAATATACAGAAAAAATACAGGTTAAAGGAAGCAAATAAAAACAGGCATAATGAAACTCTTTGGAATTCTGAAAAAAAATTGGGTACTTTTCCTGTGCTGTTCGCCATAAGTGAAATAAACAATGGAAATTGAGTGAGATCTTGTTTCAACTGTAAGAAATTGGAATATTAGTTACTAGCTGATACCCGGCATGCGTTGCTATGACATTTAATAAAGGAATTGTTTCTCCCTGCTTGTCCTTTCCCATTTGCGTTACCACTCCGCCTCCTCCACCTTCCCTCTCCCCACTCCACTCTCTTTCGCCGTCCCGCGAACCCCCTTCCCGAGTTCCGCTCCCCCTACCAGTTTCCCCTCCCCCCCTCTTACTCGCGAACCCTCTACTCGAGTTCCCCTTCCCTCCCCTCCCTACTCCACCCTCCCTACTCCCCCCTCCCTTTCCCCTATCCCCCTACCCCCTCCCCTCTCCACCCACATTAATTCCCGGTACATTCAATTTTCAAACAGCTCGCATGCCACCTATTGCAATTTTTTATACAAATTTCATAATGCCAGAGCTCACCAGTAGTAAAATAAAAAGAATAATGTGCGAACAAACATTTCGGAGATTCATCTTTATTTATATAGATAGAAAGACAGATATTAACCACGACGCCTGATATACAATTTCCCGCAAACATATCAACATAGTTACAAAGACAACGATTTGTTTTGCTTTTCGTCTGACGTCATCAATAACTCGCTTTGTAAGGGACAATAAACGTAAAATAAATATAATATTTATAATTTTAAAACGCCAGAGTTTACCATTATATACAGCCCACATTACTCGCAAATAATGTAGCTTTATATTGGTGAAAGAATTTTTAAAATCGGTTCAGTGGTTTAGGCGTGAAAGCGTAACAAACAATCACACGCACTTTCAATTTTTTTAATATTAAGTATAGAGTTTAGATAATCAGTTCTATCATTGTCTGTTGTTTATGCTATGCTCGGGTCACATGGTGTCGGTTACGACGTGTGCCGAACATAGCCAATCAGAAAGAAGTAGGTAAGTAATTCCTTTTGCGAGAGCTCACCAGATAATATCTAGCTAGCGAGTAATGAGGTGTGTCCAATTAAAGGCGGAACTCCTGCGCCAGAATACACATGAAAACTAGCTTGAACGCCACTATAAACGTTCTTTGTTTTCCGTCTCCTGCGTTTTTTTAAACATGGTTTGAAAGATTGGTGTGAACAGGTGTGAAGTTCGCGCGGTCACGCACTTTGCTAGTGGCCTGTCCACGAGTCCACGCGTACGCAACTGACTTGACGTTTGACGTTTAGCGTTTAAATAATGTTAAAATATGTTCCAATGAAGAAGAGATGCTACATCAGGGAGAAAACAGAGATATTTTAATAGATGTTTATTTACCAGGAAAGATTTCCGACTAATATCAATTATTATGACTTAAAGTTAGTATTTGAATTTCGAATGCGTAATTAATTACGCATTTGAAATTCAAATGTCAAAAGTCGAGTTCTGTTAAGAAATTTAGCGATGATATTGTAGACGAAATATAAAGGAGAACACGCAGATTTCAACTTAGACCTAACCTACCTAACTAGATTTTTATTAGGTATTTATTTATCAGGGAAAGAATAGAATACCTATTTTAATTGGTCAATTTCTTCCGTGTCTCTGAAACCGATTTATAAATTAATAGACTTTATTTACAAGTGAGTTCACGAAAGATATAATCATCCATTACAACAGTATTTATTTGCAATTTAAAGTCATAATTAGGTATTAGGCTCGCGCGGTTGACATAACCCCAAACGTCATTCGATTTATCTCCGGTACCAACCGCTCCGTACGGCTTCTGTAAAAATATGAACTTATTTCCCCCCCGCCTGCCTTCAGGCTTCCCACTTCACCCACTTCAAAAATAATATTAATATTAATGTTGTTAATATTCGTTATTATATTATAATTTTATTATCAAATATATTTATTATATTGTATTTAGGTATCATAATATTTTAAACTAGTGATTATTAAGCTTGCTCATTGGGCATAACCTCAAAAACTTGTTCGGTTTGATTCTCCATACATGACCGCATCGCGCGGCTCTTGTAAAAATATGAACACATTTCCCCCCGCCAGCCTTCCCCCTTCGCCCGGGAGATGAATGTTTTCCGTCGGCTGTGGTAAAGCTTGAACACAGGGTTTTTGAACACGAAGTGTTCAAATTTTCAATGTTTTGGGTGCTGTTCAAGCTAGTGTTCATGTGTATTGTGGCGCAGGATACGGGCCTTAAAACATATTTTTGTTGTGCGTAATAACAATAAACAGTCACTGTGACTTCAAAAAACCAAAGTCTTCTAAACAAACAACGTAGCACCGAGATACGATCCAGTACTAATAATAAAGACAAATATCTCTGTAAGCGATTACAGGAAAACAGACATTATTATACACAGAAAAAAATAATGGTTAAAGGAGGCAAATAAAACAGACAAACAGGAACTATATGAATCGATCAACTCATAAATTTTAGTAATAATTATCTTGAGAGTAGTTACCATTGTAAGGGTATCCTCCGGTCAGATTTATTGGAGCTGTTTTGAAATATATCTCATGGCCAGAATAGACAACAGTTCTTCTGTGTTTGCCAGTTCCATGGCTTTCTGACCATCGAACTCTCGTTTCTCCAGCTATTTGGAAGAGCATGGCTGTTGAAAAATAAATTCATCAGATGAGAAAATTGAGTGTAAAGCGCATTAATGATAACAAACTCAAGCAACACAAAGCTCACGTAACTCAACACGTAGCCCAACTGAAACTTATATAACAAACAAAAATAAATTGATGATTACACTGAATTTTCTTAGGCTCAGCTTGGTTGATATTAAATACTCCATTGACAGTTTGTCCACTGAAAAACACGCGTTGCGCATTTTCATTAAACACCAGACTACAATTTTGAAAAGACATTTTAATATTTTTTTTTTCAAAGCACTGATTTATTTATTTATTTATGGCACAAACTGGTAGTCACCACTCTCATCAATACGCTACTGATACTATGGTAAAGCGGACTGCATGTTTTATCCGACGACTTTGATGGAGTTGTTTTATCAGCAGGGTTGCCAAATTAGCCGTCTTATCAGAGTAACCGGTTTTGTTTTTCTTTTTAATCACAGATAACGGTGAAATGGTTTTATCTTGTGAATGTCACCGTCTTATCTTTCACCAACTTCTACGCGCCATGTCCTTTATCCCCGTGAAACTCATTTTTCCATCGACCCTTTCTGCATATCAAAAGCAAAGTAAATAAGAAACTAATACAGTACCGTTTCTCACTTACATCAGGATTAGTTGAAAAATTCAATCCTGAACTGCAATGATTACATCGACAACTTTGCATTAGCGGCTTCTGTTGATGTAATAAATATCCATATCAGCTTTTCCATACCCCACAGCATACTTCCCAATGCAGCATAGCGGGTGAAGTGTTAAGTGTTCAAGTCAGTGCCATCGAGCAATGACAGTTTGCAAATGACGGCAATTGTTGTTGATATTCGCTGTTGCTGCTGATCTGGCTGTTTTTTTGTTATCGCAAGTAAGGGGAGCCGGTGGTCTAGAATTATTTTTTTTTTTTCAATATTTCGAAAGTATAATCCTTTAAGAATATACTGTAAAATTTTTGTAATGGTATTGACGATATTTAAGTTTTACAGCTAATTTAGCAGGTCAGCGCAGGAAGCAGGTAAAAGGGCGAAACTCCAAACTCTTATTTCAAAACTACTCTTTTCTGCATGGTGTGAGGCAAAGAAAAACTAATCGGCCGATTCGTCTCAAATTTTACTACGTTATTCCTAACTCAGGCCTGTTTTATTAATTTTTTTTTGTACATTAGCACCACACGGGAAGCACTAAAGAAAATAATTCCCCTCTGGGCCTATGTCATCTATGGGGATGTTATGTAGACGGTCTTTTAAGGAAAGGAAGAAGATGAAGGTCTGCGAAGGAAAAAGGTACGGAGAGTGGGTAGGAATCTGAGGGTCAGTGTCTCTAAGAGTGACGAATGTATAAATCTATCCCTCCCACTGCGATGCAAGGCCACCTGGTGCACGTGGTGCGTCTACCGCCAAGACCCGCACAAACCTCACCCCGCAGACCCGGGCACCCCTGATGTTGGTTATCCAATAAATCGTTCCCGTGGCAGCGGTACTCGTACCCGCCTGCCTAATTAACTACTGTAAACTGAACATTTTTTTTCTGTCCTCTCCTATCGGCGGTTGGCCATCATTAGGAAAATTTTTTCCCTTCATCCACTAACAGCAAAGCGTAAACTTATAATTAATCTTTTTTTTTAAATTTGTACCACTAATGCTGGGGCCGCACCTGCGTGCATCGTCAGGAAGCTTCTTACTAATAGCAGAATTATTTGCCTCTGTTTTGCAACCTGACTGCTGTGAAGCTTCGTGACGATTCACGCAGGTGCGGCCCCAGCATAATCGGTAAACCGTTAAGGTTTTTAGCCGGTGTGGGAGCCCTAACTTATCAGTGTGTATATTGTGACGTCTCAACGTGACGGTTTATCGTTAGCTGATAAATTGTAAATACTAATTACCTGACGGTATGTTTGAGTCCCCTCGGTAAAGGCTCGAATGATTCATCATTATCAGCATTGATTGTATTTTATTGCGTTGCCAACTTATTGCGAAATTTGAATTAAAATTGCATTTTTAATACTTTATTATTCTTATATCCACTGTCTCTTAATTTGCTACCCGGCTTTATAAGCTATAACATGATTGCCATATTATATTATGATATAATAGCACTGAATTCAACTGGGCGTACTGTACAGGGCCCGCAGATATTTTAATAGTACACAAAAGCTAACCCTTTACAACCACCACGATTGAATTTGGCAGCCACCTCTGGTCTGGAGCTCCAAAATACTTGAAAAATACCCTCGACTCTGTCTATGCAGAAACGGGCGGTCCGTTTGATAGATTCTCCCATCTTAACCAACGGATTGCAATCTTTAGAGTACAGGCATCGGATGGGAATGCTATCCATGTTCTACCGGTAGTTCAATGAAATATGCTCTGAGGAACTAGCGTCATTGATCCCTTCGGCACCGGTGCATAGTCGGGAGACACGCCAAACGCGCGCCCAACATATGTACACGGTTGACATTTGTCACATGAGAACGGGTCGTTTTTTTGACTCGTTCTTGAGTTCAACACCTCGGCTATGGAACGATTTGCCGGCATCTGTGTTTCCTCCTTCCTACAACATGGGTCTCTTCAAGACCAATGCTCATTCCTTCCTCTCCTCAAAAAGACCCTCCACACAGCATCCCAGATGACATAGGCCCTGAGGGAAATTATTTTCCTCAGGGCCTCCTGTGTGGAGTTAATGTAAAAAAAAAAAGAATAGAGAATATAAACTAGAAATGTCTTCCATGTAAATTTTGAATGGAAACCGGACCGGACAACTCGGAATGAAACCAACTCAGAACCATCCCAGATTTCAAGTCATTTAGAGTGATAAAAATATATATGTAAAAAATTGGTTAAATAGGTTACCTTAGGTTAGGTTTATCGGCTAATTTAAAAAAAAATTCGTAGCTTTTAATGACTTTTCAAGTAGGTGTTGAGTTGACTTTATTCTCAGTTGGCATGGAACCAGTACGTTTTGGTTCTTTCCCATTTAGCATGTGCTCTTTCTCTCTTATGCTGGATATGAACCGGAGAAATAAAAATTCCTATTAAAGATTTGACTCTCTGACATCTCATGATGATCCTGATGCTCATCGGAATGGGGTATTCTAGTCTAGAAGCATGAATTATAGGTATTTTTTCAAGTGCAATAAAATAACACCAATAATATTTTTACCAGCCATTACTTTACCAATTGTTTATTAAACATTAAAAAATACATAAAAAAAAAATCAAACGAAAAAATTAAAAATTCGCAAAGTTACAGGGTGTTGAAGTGAGGGGTCCCAAGAAATTGGCACGCCGCGGTTGACACGATTGCAACCCTCCTAGTAATCAGAAAAAAAGGAAATTAATTCTTAATCCAGACAAATGTTGCTATAGCCCCTAAGTCGGAAAAGAAAAAAAAAATTGTTTTCGCGAAATGGCGGCTGTCTGAAATAAAAATACTTTTTTTACCAGTTTTTTTGGCTGTTCGGAATTTTTAAAAAAATAGTTGAAATTGAAATTTTGTTATCATTCTTGTAGGGGTGATAGAATAATGTGTAGAAAAAGCTCACACCAAATTCACAAGTAAATTGGTTCCGTAGAACTTGAGATATCATGTCAACTGTCTCGAAAAAAGTTGTATTGAGAAAAATGCGTTTAAAATTTTGTTCTATTTACATTCTGGTTAGATTCGGTCTACTTAAAATAGTTATAACTTTTAAAATAATGCTATTTCGAAAAATCCTTTTAAGGGGATATATTTGAATATTTAAACTTTGGAAGCATGAAGAAATTTTTTTTTTTTTTCTAGACTAGGAAAAAAAGCCTTGTGTGAAGAAGGTGTCTGACATCCAATTTTTGTCATTCCGTTTTTGAAACGGAGGTGTGAATAGGAGGTGCGACGTCCGGTTGTACGTCGTTCGTTTTTTTCGGAAATGGGGACGGGAACAGCTCTTACAGTGTCCATCATCAAGATGGATGTGTAGATTGTGGTGAAGTGTTTGTTTATGTACGTATAAGTGGTACCTTGTTGCAACCAATAATTCTTTTAAAATGATTTTCAACGTTTCGTTTTGGTGTAGCCGTCTAAAACGGGATAAGTACCAAGAACTAGCAAGCTAAGCCCTTCGTCTCTATTTATTAATTATAGGGTTTTTTGTGTATTTCTCCATATTGCCTCCATAATGATAAGCGCTTGATGCATTTTGAGCTTTCCCAGCACTTAGAGCGTAACTGCTTAGTATAGCCGGTGTCAATTCAAATACATATCTGAGGATCTTGACTAATCACTATCTACGTTAGGATCAGCACTTAGCTAGTCTAACTTCCATATGTTTTTACAACTCTTAGAAATATACTTATCCTTAGCCTTATACTTAAAACAGTAGTAACTAAGCTCTCTACCAATCTCTATTAGCGTCTGTTATTATCACTCGGGGTGGTTGTGCTCTCCAAAAAGCCCCAAAATGGTAATACGTGTTATCAACAAGCGACCGACAAGATACTTCTCCATTCGATTCTGCATCGAATATTATTATGTATAGATTTCCTGAAATTAACAGAATTAAGTCAATTACAACAATGATATTCTGAAAAAGATAATTTTAATAATAAAAAACCATATGATATCAAAATACGTTTGACTTTATTGGTAACCAAAGTAGGCGAGGAAGGTTGTTGTCGGTGACCGGACAACAACTCTACACAGTGGCGGACATGATGAAGACATACAATGATAACAATAAAGTGATGAAGATGTAAAAAAGGTAGAACAATATAGCGAGTCAAATTTCAGAGAAGAAATTGGGAAACACGTTTATAAGGACAAAACGCCCGCACCGTCCGGTTTCCTCTCTGACTTATATCTATACGAGGTATGTTGGAACAATATCTGTGGGAACCAAAGTGAGGACAAATATCTACAGCTCAAACTGCTGACTAATATCTATGGAACAGGTGATGTAGACGAATATCAACAGCACTGGCAGAGGTTGGGTTAGGTTAGGTTAGGTTAGGTTAGTTTAGGTTAGTGTCCTCGTAAACAGCAAAATACGTAATATTATGCAAAAACTTCATGTACGTACTTGAAACGCTTAAGCCTTTACGTCATTAGTAATTACGTAATTGAAGTAATTTATGCTTTTCCGTACAACCTCTTGCTCAGCTGCCGTCTGTAGATATTAGTCCCACCTACGCTCCATAGATATCCGTCACCACTGGGACCGTCATAGATATTTATCCGACCTTAGCTCTGTATATATTAGTCTTCACTCTAAAGTTCATAGATATTTGTCCAACATATGAGCTGTAGACATTCGTCCGACATATAGGTTGTAGATATTAGTATCTGGAGTCGTAGCGACTGGAAAAATGCGTCGGCTGCCCACCCAGGCATCGCGAATTCAATATTCTACCAGCGAAGTCCTCCATCATTCGGCAGCAATATTTTCCGATTATATAAAAAAAGTGAAATATGGTTTTCCGCAACGTGCACTATTTTGTAACCTAGCGGGGCCCCCTCCGAAGTTAAGGGATTAGGAATATTGTTGAAATATTTTTCTTCAAGGCCTGTGACTTCATTGAGCACCATTTTGTCGCCTATCAGGGACCCCTCCAAAGGGTCTTAGGAAATTTGTTGAAACATTTCTTTCCAAGCCCTGCGTCTTCAATGCGTATCATATTGATGGCGGGCCCCCTGTGAACTGGAAGGCCTGAGAAATGTGTTGAAATATTTGTCAAAAAAAATCCGATGTCGGGGCCCTAGACAAGGGCCTTTCGGGCCTGTAGCGGAAGTCCGGCCCCGATTAGGTTTACTGTAAATGAGGTTCCTCCTTTTTGAATTGGTAGACAGGGTATCTGGGGGCGAAGGCTGCCTCTTGCTCTTCCTCCTCCATCTTGGATGATACCTGGGATTCCTCGTAAGTCGGCAAGCCTGAAACATAGAATAAAATTGTTAATAGGAATTTGTGAAAAATTTATAAGAATACCAATTGCCCAATGTCAATGTATTATATCTGGCTTGTCAAATTTGCTCACTAAATTTAGTGATTCAAAATGATGGTTTCTATAGATGGTGGTGACCTCTGGCGTTATGAAATTATTTACTATACTATTGATCTGGTTGCGATGAATCTTTGGTGAGTTGTTGTGCGCACGCCTGCAAAGGTTTCTGTATATACTGATGAGCTCTGCATTATGAAATTTGTATAAAGAAATGCAATAAGTGACACGCGAGCAGTTTGAAAACTATGCGTGATGGAAAAATGGGAGAGGGGAGATGGAAGGCGGGGAAAGTAGAGGGGGAATGCGTGAGGAGTAGGGGACACGGGAGGGGAAGGGGAGACAGAAGGGGAACGGGACGAATGGGAAAGGACACGCAGGGAGAAACAATTTTTTTATTAAGGCGCCGTATCCTGCCCGAAAAGAAGAAGATGGAGAGATAAGTAATTACGAATGTTGGAGAGAGTGCGCTAATATTTAAAAAGATAAAATTGAAGCGAAAATTGTGATAATGTTTAATAAAACACGACTCGTTTAGAATAGGGCAAAAATCTTGTAGGGATTAAGTCTAAACAACATTCAAATAAACACAGTGAATTTTTTCATACATATAACTTGTTAAATCATATAGACAGACTTGAAAATAAAAATTTTCGGAGCATACCTTGCGATTTTTTTCTATCGAGGGAATTTCATATAATTTGCGTTTCGGCGTGGGGAATGTATAGATATTATATTAAAAAATAACATATATTTTTTAAGAGCTTAAAAACTTCAAATTTTCAAGGGAGATATACAAGAAATCGGTAGAAATTCGGGTAGCGAAAAGATATTCCTCCCTTTTTTAGAAAGATTTGATGGTTTACAAAAATTTACCTAAAAATCAAAGCTATTTTTTTAATCGCTTTTGATGAATAATATGTATAGATAATAAATAATATTGAATGCAAGTTATTGTTGAACGCATTTCCAATCTTTATCATGACATTATAATCTATTATTTTAAATGGATTGTCTGTTATCTTTCCTTTGCTTATCAGAAGAGACGGTATAATATTTTTTAAGGATTTTTGTCGCTAAAGCAATATTGATTTTTTTTTCGTACTACAATTTAAATATAATAAGATCGTTCTATAATCCATACTTATACTTATAATATTATTATAATTATAATTATAATTATTAATTATTAATTATTAATTATTAATTATTAATTATTAATTATTAATTATTAATTATTAATTATTAATTATTAATTATTAATTATTAATTATTAATTATTAATTATTAATTATTCATTATTAATTATTAATTATTAATTATTAATTATTAATTATTAATTATTAATTATTAATTATTCATTATTAATTATTAATTATTAATTATTAATTATTAATTATTAATTATTAATTATTAATTATTAATTATTAATTATTAATTATTAATTATTAATTATTAATTATTAATTATTAATTATTAATTATTAATTATTAATTATTAATTATTAATTATTAATTATTAATTATTAATTATTAATTATTAATTATTAATTATTAATTATTAATTATTAATTATTAATTATTAATTATTAATTATTAATTATTAATTATTAATTATTAATTATTAATTATAAATGCGAAACTGCTCGAGTTTGTTTATGACGCTTTCACGCATTAACCAATAAAAAGACTTTAAAAATTCATTCACCAATAGAAAGCTAAATTATATGCGAAGACTATATTCTGTAAATGATGGTAAGCTCTGGCGTTATGAAATTATAAATATTAATATACTATATATGTTATACGTTTTCTGTCGCTAACAAAAGCGAGCTTTTGCTAACGTCAGAAAAAAATCGTTTCCATGGAAACGATGTTGATATATTTGTGGGCTCTATGCTGGTAGGTACTCAGCCCCCTGGTCAGCTACTGCTCCAGAAAATTCAAATATTAGAATATGTTTTGTTTTTTTTCGACAAGCTTCTGTTTTGCAATAAATGTCAGATAAGAGTTCCTATATTAAAAATATAATTCGTTACGATTATAAAGACTGAATAATAAATTGTGTAATTTTTTATTATATTAACAAACTTCCAAATATTTAATTAAAAATAAACATCCGAAATGTTTGTAAGCGCATAAATTCCGAACGAATGAACAAAATTGGATAATTCTTTTTTTCTGTGAGCTGTAGCTTTATGAAATTTAGGTGGCAGGCGAGATCTTTGAAAACTAAATGTAAAGGAATGAATGTATGGAATGCGGGAGCGGGTGGGGGTGGGGAGGAGGGGGGATAATTGATAAGTTCAACCGCTACAGTAATTTCCCGTAATACCACGCGAGCGAAGCCGCGGGGAAAAGCTAGTAGAATTATAAAATTGATTTTTCAAGAAATAAACCACTTTTATTTGTAACCATGAGTGGCTACTGTGGGTACTGCCGCCCATTTATCATTTGTTGAATAACTAACGCCCCCGCCATAGGTAACCTCAATTGGTTTGTTACGTTTGGTGACTAAGTAGGCGTGATCGGTTTCATATGGTGAGGTTTGTCTAGATTTTGGCGGCGATGCATTTGTCCACCTACTGCGTGGCGGGCTGAATCGGCAAATAGAGGCATGTCTTTCGACTTCTCCAGCCAGAATCCCTCGACCCATCGCCTTGCACCGCAGTTAGAGGGATGTATTCATAGTACATTCTGTTCCTCTTTCAGCCTCTCCCGCTTGATAGTCTCGCGTTGCATCGCAACTCCGCCGCAATGCGTGTGCCGTGTGTTCGTGGCTTGGGGAAGATCGCTTAAAATCTGTTCTGATCTTAACTTATCGATATGTTTATTTACAGGCCCGTATCCTGCGCCACAATACACATGAACACTAGCTTGAACAGCACCCAAAACATTGAAAATTTGAACACTTCGTGTTCAAAAACCCTGTGTTCAAGCTTTACCACAGCCGACGGAAAACATTCATCTCCCGGGCGAAGGGGGAAGGCTGGCGGGGGGAAATGTGTTCATATTTTTACAAGAGCCGCGCGATGCGGTCATGTATGGAGAATCAAACCGAACAAGTTTTTGAGGTTATGCGCAATGAGCAAGCTTAATAATCACTAGTTTAAAATATTATGATACCTAAATACAATATAATAAATATATTTGATAATAAAATTATAACATAATAACGAATATTAACAATATTAATATTAATATTATTTTTGAAGTGGGTGAAGCGGGAGCGGGAAGGCAGGCGGGGCAGGCGGGGGGGGAAATAAGTTCATATTTTTACAGGAGCCGTGCGAAGCGGTTGGTTGGTACCGGAGGTAAATCGAATGACGTTTGGGGTCATGTCAACCGCGCGAGCCTAATACCTAATTATGACTTTAAATTCCAAATAAATACTGTCGTAATGATGATTATATCTTTCGTGATCTCACTTGTAAATAAAGTCTATCAATTTATAAATCGGTTTCAGAGACACGGAAGAAATGACCAATTAAAATAGGTATTCTATTCTTTCCCTGATAAATAAATACCTAATAAAAATCTAGTTAGGTAGGTTAGGTCTAAGTTGAAATCTGCGTGTTCTCCTTTATATTTCGTTTACAATATCATCGCTAAATTTCTTAACAGAACTCGACTTTTGACGTTTGAATTTCGAATGCGTAATTAATTACGCATTCGAAATTCAAATACTGACTTTAGGTCATAATAATTGATATTAGTCGGAAATCTTTCCTGGTAAATAAACATCTATTAAAATATCTCTGTTTTCTCCCTGATGTAGCATCTCTTCTTCATCGGAACATATTTTAACATTTATTTAAACGCTAAACGTCAAACGTCAAGTCAGTTGTGGACGCGTGGACTCGTGGACAGGCCACTAGCAAAGTGTGTGACCGCGCGAACTTCACACCTGTTCACACCAATCTTTCAAATCATGTTTAAAAAAACGCAGGAGACGGAAAACAAAGAACGTTTATAGTGGGGTTCAAGCTAGTTTTCATGTGTATTCTGGCGCAGGAGTTCCGCCTTACCGTCATCTCCAATAAAACTTTGCGCTTATGGTTTTTCGTTTAAGTACCTCCGGCCTTTCCTCGATTTTTCGCGTTGATGTATTCACGCTATTTTGTTGAGTTCCTCCAGCTTGTTTTGGTGTTTGGGGAATCAATGAATTAGTGTGAAAGCCGATGCGAAGATTCATAAGCAGACGTCAGGCCGGTCTCCAGCGTTCGGTGGAAACTGGCCTTGGCGGCTGTTGTTCCTAATTGCCGTTGCCGCTTCTTCCCGTCTGTTCCCGGCCTTTTCCGTAGTCGTTTCCATTTGCTCCCCCCTGTCTCACCCGCTCCCCCCTGTCTCACCCGCTCGCCCCTGTCTCACCCGATCGCCCCTGTCTCACCCGCTCGCCCCTGTCTCACCCGCTCGCCCCTGTCTCACCCGCTCGCCCCTGTCTCACCCGCTCGCCCCTGTCTCACCCGCTCGCCCCCCCCCTCCCCGCTCGCCCCTGTCTTCCCCCCCGCTCGCCCCTGACTTCCCCCGCTCGCCCCTGTCTTCCCCCCCACTCTGGCCCCTGTCTTCCCTCCCCCGCTCCCCCCTGTCTCCCCCCCCCTGTCTTCCCCCCCCGCTCCCCCCCTGTCTCCCCCCCCGCTCCCCCCTGTCTTCACCCCGCTGCCCCCGCTCCCCCCCTGTCTCCCCCCCCGCTCAACCCCCCCCCCCCCCTGTCTCCCCCCCCCGCTCAACCCCCCCCCTGTCTTCCCCCCGCTCCCCTCTGTCTTCCCCCGCTCCCCTCTGTCTTCCCCCGTTCCCCTCTGTCTTCCCCCGCTCCCCTCTGTCTTCCCCCGCTCCCCTCTGTCTTCCTCGCTCCCCTCTTCCTCGCTCCCTCTGCATAAACATTGCACTCTGCATACACGTTCTGGATTAAACGATTATTATTATATTTATTTTATCAGCTCAGTGGTCGCTGCAGTTTTATCATGGTTTTCTGCGGCTTTGGCGCGCAGCTGCTGGCAGGGTTAAAGAAAAAATTATATTATTTAGTTGTACTTACCACAGTTATTTCATAGGTATAGGTTATTATATCAAATTTATACGGTTCCAAACAATTTGGGAGAAGTAAAATGATGGGTTCTAAGAAAATACAGTTTTTACAGAAAACGGCTTTATACTTAGAAGTTAAATAAAAAAAAAACACCATAAAATCCCTCCAAATGTGAACCACGAGATTCCAATCGCAGTTTATAATGGAAGCCGCGTTAAAGTATACTGAAACACGACCATGGACGGGAAAATAAACAAGCAAATGATGAAACAGTTGTAAAAAAGATTTTACTAAATGTTCTACCAAAACAAAAAGTTCCATAAACAAGCCGTACTTTGTTATTGATTTGTTTCTGATAGCGGCGTAAGTGATTCGGAATTTGGATGAAACGGAAATTACGCATTAGCCACCTGCGAAGCATCACACTGCGCTAATTGGCCGAATAGATTATGATATCACTTTTAAAGGCTCCTATTGGTTGAGATATAAAACGGAAATGACGCTAGGTCCTAGGTCTGCGCTCATTGGCAGCTTTGATTATGACTTCACTTTTCAAAGCTTGAGATTGTTTTGGTAAAGTTTCGCTTCTATCGCGTGTGAGCTGCACTCGTACTTTTTTTTTTACTTCGATATTTAAAAATATTATGCATGCCCCTTCATATGTTGAACATTTAAAATTCGCAAAGGCACTCTTACCGATAGCGATGTAATAATAAAGACATTTTGACAGTTTGCCAATTATTGTCTCGTGGCTATCGTATCTCTAGGAAGAAACTGCTCTAAACCGTTACGATTCTAGTTCTCTCGGATGACTAATGATGATAATTTAAAGTGAAGATCAAATCCTAATCCTTGTTAAAAAATCGCTCCTCTGATCGATGTGCAACTGAAAAAAATATCCTTACCCATTTGAGAATATTCTGGAGGAGGTGGAGCTGATGCTTGTCCATATGCTGAAGGATCGTAGAGTCCTGAAGATGTTGAGGCACCACCATTATTCTGGCCCATGGGGACTGGAATATTTCCTATGTTGATTGGGATGTGGCATTTGAGGTTAGAGTGCATTCCACCTGTTATGGCTCTCACCTGTAAAAAAAATCTGATTAAAATAAAGCAAAATGCATACATTAAGTCTGTATTCGATAAGATAGTGTATTAGATAAGTTTTATGGTCTACAATGTAAATATTCTTAGAGATTTAAAAACATAAATACGAGAATGCAAACACTTAGATCTTACTTCAAACTGCAGTGTTTTTGGCGAAAAATAATGCAGTTTATCTTCTTTACTTTTAAGCCAAAAATATTGACAAATTTCTTGTAACAGGAAATAACAAATTACAATCAATAATCATTAAAGGACTACCCTTGATGATAAGAAGATAATCTTTCCGGCGCATCATGATGTATATCAATGGCTTTTGTCATGTTGCTGGATTTAATAAATTCTCGTAGTTTTAAAAATCACAAATTATTAAAATAAGACTCTGTTTCAGCATAGTTACTTAAAAAACAACCTAAGAACCTATTTTTTTAAATTATTTTTTAACTTGGTCCTTATACTAACGAGATTCAACATGGCGTTAACTCTAACGGCATATTTTTAACAACTGCCGATAATAAAGAAATAAATTTTAAAAAACCCAACCCAAGAACCTGGTTTACATTTAATACAAAATCGTATCTTAGGGTGGATTTTTAGAAACAATTTATGAGAACAACGTAAAAAATAATTAAGTAAATTTAATATGAGGTAAACTTAAATATTCCTATGTATTTATTATGAAATTTACACGGACTCTTTACTATAAAAAATCGTTGAAGATCTCTCAAGAAATACCAGCAAAAATAAAATAACAGGAAAATAATGTATTAAACTTTTTAAAAGACTGACGCAATATGTGAAGTGTAATTTTTATTTTTTGTAATTTCTTATCTTAAGTACTTCACTTAGTTGATAACTTTATTGATATTGTAATTTTTACTTTAGCACGTAATAATAATTGTACATAATTAAATTAAATTGAATAAAAGAAACATTAAACGTGGAAAAATAAGAATGATAATAGTAAAATACTACAGAAGCTACAACGATTTTAGCCTTCTTAAGACAAATTTATCGTTAACACCTGACGATATTAACCATAATGGCTTTAACATATTTAATGAACTCGTGGGACACATCTCAAAGATGTAAAGTCCAAGTTTTAGTACTAGATACAATAAAAATATACAATAAAAAAATTGAAGTTCAAAATAAACACCAGTTTAGCGAAGAAGGAATAACAAAGAACAACATTCATATCATTCTCTTGTGATTGTAAATAAGTATGTTATATACCTTGACGAAGTACCGAAATGTGATCAGAGATGGGAAGGTAGATGAAGGGGGAATACCAGGAATCAAAAGCCCGACTTTGAACTGCATCTCTTCTCCCTTTTCCGCACCTTTCCCAATATATTCCACAAACTTATACCTTTCGTACCGGCATTTCCGATATGGTGATTGACTAGAGTAGGTAACCATCTGTAACGAACGGTAAAATGTAAATCTCAACCAGAAACTACCAAAACCGTAAACTGATGAATCTACATTACATTTTGAGCCGATTTTGCTGTGTAACTTTTTGATTTGTGCTTTTGCTTTTGAGTAAACGGAGCCCGAAAATGAAATGTTTTTGGTCAAATTTGAAAAAATCTGTCGTTTCTGAATAGTATCAGCTGATTATTGTATTTTAAAATGAGTCGAGCTCCGACCGTAGTGGTTGTTACACAAAGTAATTGTTTTTCATTATTAAATGATGACGCCACAAAGTAATTTTGCCTGTTTTGAAGAAATCTTGTAAATTAGTTTGCCTTTGTCGCTGTTTCGCACCTACATCCATACCATTGTCGATATGGAAACAAGTGATTAATTTTATTATTTTTATAATATGTAGGAATGGTGCGCTTGTGTCCTCACATAGGAAATAAATAGAGAAAAAATCTTTTCAAATTACTGGAATCACTATTGGGAGTGACTTTTTCTTATGGAGCCATTGTGCAAATATTTTGTTTAGTTGTTTTTTCGAGAACTTTAGGGTTAAGAAACCCGTTGTGTTAGTGTGTAGAATTTTTAAACCTTTATTAATATCAAAAGAATGACCTGTTTCCAAAATGTGGTTTGCAAATTCTGAATAATTGTTACAACGGGTATACAATTAGATAATTTAGAAATTTTAGAAATTAGAAAAAGTGTTAATAGTAAATTAAATATTATAAATAACCAAACGTTTTTTAAAAATAGCCATCTTTTAAATTTATTTTCGTATTAATACTTATATTTATAATAATTTATTTTGTTATTTAGACTTCTTGTTTTGTTTTTAAAAAAATAAAAAAAATTTATTATGTGAATGTAATTTTTTACAGATTCTAAAATAATTTTTATATTTTATTTTATATAATTGTTTTTCATGATATATTTTAGGTAATTAATCACCTCTCCTTTCTAATATTTTGTCTATGTTCTAATTAGTCTATACTTGTTTGTCTTTTGTTATTTTTTATTAACTTATTATCCTGACGAAGAAAACATAGTTTTCGAAACATGTTGATATTGTTAATTAAATAGTGGTTGTTACACAAAGTAATTGTTTTTCATTATTAATTTACAAGACGTCATTTTCAGGTACAGAATTGATTTAATCTTGAAAATAACATACTTTGTGAATGTTGCTTTTCTAAAATAATAAAACAAATGGAAGAAAAACAAAGTGACAAAAAATCTTAAAATTGCTTGTTCTGTGAAATGGTCTTTTTGGAGTTAAGACACGCTGTTGTTCGTATGAGATTGATCTTAAAAGTTTGAGTTTTGAGGGGCTTGTAAGGAGTAAGCCTATCACTTTCGCCGCGGTCGACACAAAAACATACACCTATTGTATAATTAAGTTAAATATTATAACGGAGGCTTTTTGCACATCGTTGAAAAATATCCACTTCACCAGTTCCGTGGAGACATATCTTGGTTGAATCAAGTCATTTCCGATTCCGTTGACTAGTTGGATAATATCATCATCTCACTAAATTCACCAAATCTTCTCTGCCTTGTGAAGAAATAAAACAATTGTTTTCTTACCCTGTCAATACACATGGTGAAACTCGTAATCTTGATTTTGCTGTTGTTTCTGACGGAACAGGTGACAGGCACTTCCTGTCCGGGCACGTATCCTGCCATCGGTAGGTCTACGGTCATACGAAGCCTTCCTTTCTTGACTAAGAGGAAAGAGAAGTCCTGTGATAATTCCTGTCGCAGTGCAATCTGTAAGAAAATCAAAATTTCACCATTAAAGTCATCCTTTTCATGACAGTATAATAATTGGCTTTTTAATATTTGACACCGATCTCTTGAACAGAGAAACAAAGATTCCCAAGGAACGAAATTAGTATTCTATCAGTACTCCTTTTCCTGGATAATCTATTTGTTTTTAAGAACTTTTTAATAATTATATATTTTCTTGATTTTTTCCCTATATTTAGATTTTTTTCTTCACACCGCTTCCCTTCCAGAGAGTTTAAAAGAAGAAAAATGATTAGCTTCCATCAGTAAAAGTCACGGTAAACATTTATTTTCTTTTACCGCTGAAATTAAGGTGGCGTAGTCTGAATACGAAGGAACAAGAGTTCAGATGGATAAATCGAATTGTTAAAAAGCAATGATATGATTGGACCGCTTTCACCGTGCGAATATTGTTAATATTCAGAAACACACAACACGTCTAAACATGCAAAGAAGGTTGTCATGATTTTTCGAGTTATTCATAACACGGTAATGTTTGTCACTTTTTAAAAAAAGAAATGTAGATTTGTGTAAATAAATGAGTATCACACAATAATGCACAAACAGTGCTCTAAAAAGTCTGTCTTTTTTACATGATATGACAGTTACCTAGTGGGAGTAACCTACGTAAAGCACTAAGATGGAAAGGTCTAATCGGCTTATACGTACACGTATTTATATAGACAAGAATAATTAAGCTTGATCATTTCAAATTAATTCCAAAGAGAGTAATACTTACAATGCGATTGGCTTTACAATGTGATTGCACTCTGGAGTGCAATATATATAATCCCTCGAAAGTTGTATGAAAATTACTTACACTATTAATAGGGTCAGCGTTTAGATCGTTCATGCATATGACTGTGAAAGGAAATCTCGCAGTTATAATCATTTTATAGGATCTCGCTATGGTCACTAGTATGTCATATCTATTCCTGCCACAGCCACCTTCAAATGACGAAGGCAACATTGGAGGGAGCTGCACTGAGAAATTAAAGGAACTGTGACCAGATGGGATCTCCACGTTACCATCTGTAAAAATATTTGTATTGTTTAATTAGAAATAAATAAAAATAAAAACAGGTAAAAGGGGACATCAGATGGAACCCTGTGGAATTCCGGAAAAAAAATTTTTGGGCTTTGTTCTGTGATGTTCGGTCATAAAATCTCTTTACAAGCCATTGTAAAATAATCTACGGAAATTGAGTGAGATCATGCATATTGTATTCCAACTACCGTAATACTTATAAAATAAATGCATTTATAGAATTTTTCTAAAGAGTAGTTACCATTGTCAGGGTACCCACAGGTCAGATTTAATGGAGTTGTTTTGAAATATATCTCATGGCCAGTATACGTAACGGTTCTTTGGTGATTTCCAGATCCTTCGCTTTCTTTCCATAAAACTCTCGATTCTCCAGTTATTTGGAAGACCATAGCTGTTGAAACATAAATTCATGAGATAATTCAAATGAAATCACAACTTAGCAAACTGAAGCGACACAAAGTAGCATGATACTTATATTAAAAAAAACTAGCTGAACTCCCGGCGGTGCTCAAGCTTTACACAGAGTTTTTCAAAATCGCACTTAGTGACGTACCTCTTGTTTTGAAGGTTAGGTGTGTAAAGTCTCATCAGTAGCGAAATAAAACTGTAGATTTGTTTTTGTCACTATATACATTAATGTATTTAGTGATGAATATTTTACGTAATAGTGATAAAGTGATTTAAAAAATTGGTTAAATAGGTTACGTTAGTTTAGAATATGGGTTTTTTTCATGGTTTTTTGACTTCAGAGAGGTTTTGAGTTGAGTTGTTCTAAGTTGTCATGGAACCAATAGATACGTGGCTGAAATCCGCTGCCCGGTCTTGTAAAGGTGAGAAGGAGAGAAAGTACCGGGAAGGGTAAGGTGTAAGGTATGAGGGGTGGGTAAGAATCTGGGGGTCAGTGGGTCCAGGAGTGACAGACGTATGAATCCATCCCTCCCACTGCGGTGCCAGGTGACGTTGCGAAAGAGTTCTACTTGAGAGGTCAAAAGATCTCCCTCAAGCAAAGTCTCTCCCAATCCGGCCTGCCACGCAGCTGGTGGGTAGAAACATCCGCCCCCAAGACCCGGCTAAGCTCAGCCCGACAAACTTTACCCCATGAACCCGGGCTAAGTCACCAAACGTAGCAAACGCTTGGGGTGATCTATGGCAAAGGTGTTGGTTATCCAATAAATGGGCGGCGGTACCTATACCCGCCTCCCAAATATTTTTTTTTGATTTTCTGATTTTGAACATTAAATGTCTAAAAATAAAGTTAAATATCATCAATATACAGCTTTTAGAGGTGAAAAGAGGGATGGTGTTGTTTTTCGAAATCTCTTCAAACAGTGTCGTTAAATGTCCAAATTGTCCAAATGTCCAAAAACCAAGTTAACTATCATCAATATACAGCTTTTAGAGGTGAAAGGGGGAATGGTATTGTTTTTCAAAATCTCTTCAAACAGTGTCGTTACAAGTCCAAAATGTCCAAATGTCCAGAAATCAAGTTGAATATCATCAATATACAGCTTTTAGAGGTGAAAAGGGGAATGGTGTTGTTTTTCGAAATCTCTTCAAACAGTGTCTTTTCCCTTGCTTTAAACATCAAATGTGCAAAATATCATCAAACTAAGTCCGCGCCGCCACGCCGCGCGCCGCTTGCCCATCCTTCACAGACTTTCTTTGTTATATTTTTGATGAAATTGAAGACTAGAAACAGATAAATTGATTACATACACTGAATTCTCATGGGCTGAGTTTGGTTCATATTAAATACGCCATTGACAGTTTGTCCACTGAAAAACACGCGTTGCGCATTTTCATTAAACACCAGACTACAATTTTTGAACGGCATTTGAATTTTTTGTTTACAAAACACTGATTGATTTACTTATCGCACAAACTGGCAGCCACCACTCGCATCACTGTGCTACTGACGCTATGGTAAAGCGGACTGCATGTTTTATTCAACTTATGATAGTTTTTTTATTTTTTTTTTTTTTATCATAGAGTTGTTTTATCAGCAGGGTTGTCAATTTGCCATCATGTTTTGTTTTTCTTTTTAATCGTAGATAACGGTTTTAAACAGTTTTAAGCCGCCGCTATTTGAATTTCGACCGATTTCTTACATATATCCCTTAAACATTTGAAGTTTTTAAGCTCTTAAAAAATATATGTTATTTTTGAAGATAATATCTAGATACGTTCCACGCCAAAACGCAAATTATATGAAATTCCCTCGATAGAAAAAAATCGCGAAGTATGCTCATTTTACAAGTTATATTTGTGAAAAAAATCACAATGTTTCTTTAAATGATACTTAAGATACGTTCTACGAGATTTTAAACGAGTCATGTTTTATTAAGTTTTTTCGTAATTTTCGCTTCAATTTTATCGATTTAAATATTAGCGCACCCTCTCCAACACTCGTAATTACTATCTCTCCATCTTCTTCTTTTCGAGAGCGGTTACGGGGCCTTAACTCGTGAATATCTTATCGGAACGTTTAGATAACAACATCAATACCATATTTTTAATAGTAGGTATAACTAGCTGAACTCCCGGCGTTTGTCGGGCTTTTTCACAGAGATTTTTAAAATTAGATTTAGACAGTGACAGTTCTTCTTTTTTTCTTATTTTTTTTTACATTAGCTCCACACTGGAAAAGATGGAAAATCATTTTATATTTGAGAACATTGTGCGAAGGAAAAGAAGAAGATAAAGATCTGAAAAGTAAAAAAGTTTGAGAGGTGGGTAGAAATCTGGGGTTCAGTGTGTCCAGGCGAGACGGATGTATGAACCCATCCCTCTCACTATGGTGCAAGTCGATGGGTCGAGAGAGTCCGGCTGGAGAGGTTAAAATGTCTCCCCCAAACAGTCTCCACTGATTCGGCCCGCCACGCAGTGAGTGGGAAGACGCAGTGGGCAGGACCTTCTTTTTTTGGTAGAATACAGCCCACATTTGAATGTGACATATTTGTCATTATGCATACTTAGTTCCAGCTTTTAAGAGTCTAGCAGGACAATCGATTTTATCAAAATTTGCCAAAATAGTTAAACTTTGTGTCGCTTGTGTCGCCCTCATCGAATTTTTAAATCAATTCCACCAAAAGCTAATGTACTTTTTACTTCAAATAAGTTAGATCCCAGTATCCGCTCGTAAAAACCCGAAGTTTCAGCGATCATTCCCGAACACAGACTAAAAACGGCATATTACATGTTGGCCGTATTCGAGGATTGCTGAATTTCGATTTTTCCCTAGTACGTGGGGAAATCTCCCATGAGATTCCCTATTTAGTTGAAAAAATAATTGTAATATATCTAATAATAATCTAAGACTAACGGATATCCAAGATTCAAATAGTATGATTTTAGAATTAAATAGGGAGTTGTTTACTGGTTAATAAATAACACTACATTTAATGTTGTTTTTAAACGTTAAAAATGTAAATGTCAAAAAGTTTACCAAGTTTTAAAAAATCTACTTCTTCTCAATATGAAGTTAAAATAAGAGGGGTATTGATATATTTTTTGTGTTAATAATATTCCCATGTAAAGTATTTTTCCATAAATATTGGGAATTTTTCTATCAACTTTTATCCCTGAACACCTGCAGTTACGAGCGTCTGGCACTGTCTAGGACTGGTGCCTATGCCAATTTTGAGGGCTGTCAAAACATGGAAATATAAAACACATTTGAAAAATACATTTATTTATTTAAAAGTTTATGTTTTTTGCAGAATAGAATAAAATAGTTTTATAACTTAAAAAAAAAACACAAGCTTCAATACATAACCATGATTTTAGTATGTTTTTTGTTATGTATAATTTTTAACATTTCCTACAAAATAAAGGTATCTTCCTATGTTCGCAATATACTAATGATTTATTATATCACTTTTTAGGCATATGAATAAAAACATAATATTAAAAATTCTTCCAAAATTTGATAGGTAAGAATTATTTAACAAAAAAAGGAAAATAATGTGTATACCTGGTTGGAAATTATTTATTAATTTAGTTCTATTAATGTCCTAGCGGTATTTAACAAACATTAAAATTTTACAATAAATTATATAGTTGTACCAATGAAAAAATAGTTTTTTTCTCATTACGAACATAATACAGGGTAATAGACCGAATTTAAATTGCCGGTATTAGGTAGATAATGCACTTGTTTTGCACAGTGTTACAAAATGGTACATAGTTTAGGTACAGTACGCGCCAAACTTAAATGTTTAGACCTGAAATTGATACGATCTATTATTGCGCAGATACAGTGACACCAAAAGAGAAAGAAAAAACATACGAGTACGTGCGACAGAGAAAGACGTGGGCAGGGAGGCTTGCCGGGTTTCGTTCCTTAAACCCGCCTATTGCGACGTTTTCTGTATCAACGTCAGGTAGGCATTAAGTTTGGCGCTTACCACACAAGAAATACAAAATAAAAATCTATACAATAAAAACGTTTTGGTAGTACAAGCATAAGAAAAATAGAATCAGAAAACCAATAATGTCACAGACGCCGTTGTTCATGCGATTTTATTAAGGGTAATTTTTTTGGAAAGAATTGCTTCCTCTATATAAGGAGGATTTCTTATTTCCATGCCTCTCTCATACCTCTGGTCAATTATTTCTGGCAAGTAGCAATCAAAGTAGAAATTTTGAAGGCGTTTTAACATTTTAAAGTTAAAGAAATAATCGTCTCTTCTTATAGTTTCAACCTTCAATGGAATCTTATTTGAGGTCCAAACACCAAACACATATATCGAACTTGGTAACATGGAGTTTCCCATATTTAAATTTTTATCCTGAAAAAAAATACAAAAAACTTATTAAGCAAAGTGAATTGGTGATTATAGAATAAGTTAATATTTTTTTCTTTGAATCGCCACGATAATAGCTAAATTAAATACTTAAATGATTATAATAATTAATCAGGTATGTTTTTAGGTTTTCACGGCCAAAAAGTATTTTTGTTAGTGTTTTTGGGGTGTTATGCCGTGTTTCGCTACCTCCTTCTTTAGCCAACGTTTCGGACAGCGTTACAGTGTCCATCATCAGGGCAGATGACCTGGTCATCTGCCCTGATGATGTAACGCTGTCCGAAACGTTGGCTAAAGAAGGAGGTAGCGAAACACGGCATAACACCCCAAAAACACTAACAAAAATAATAATTAATCATTTATTTGCATAGCCCTTAAACTTTTGTAGAACGAAATATGATATCTACCCGATATATTTTATGGTTTCAATAATTATGAGGTATATACTGACGTCTCGCTCTCACAAGCCCATAGCTACGCGCTAGGGAAAGAGACCACAATACAATTAAAACTTGCTTTGTTGTTCCTATTGATGACAATATTAAAATCAAGGTACCCTGTGCGAAGCTACACGTTTGAAGACAATATGTGAGAAGGTACAATCATTTCAACGCCCGCGTCTTGGATATCTTGTCCCTTTTTACGTGTTCTGTTTGAGAATATTTTAAGGGACCCTGTTTAAAGAAAGCGCGCATAAATAGCCAACATATCAGAAGGTACAATGTGTAAGGACCGTATCGTGCCCTCGCAACGTCCGTTATCCATTCCCTTTTGAAATATTTTTTTTTAGATGATAAACGGGTTATATGTGAAAAAGTTTAAGCACATGATCGTCCGTCCCCTTTCTACGCACGTTTGCGAAGTCCTTTTTGACATGTTTTCTTCAAATTACACGAAAATATTATACGTTTTGATTTGATTTAGTTAGTCTATATGTATTATATCTTAATAACAAATACTCTCATGTTTTTCAATACATCTTCACGGAACAGAGCGTCACAGACGACCGTCCGAGCGGACAGACTTCCGCGTAATGACCAGAAGATCTAAGAAACCATAGTTTAAATGTATTTTGGTTGCACAAGAAAATTGAATATAATCAAATAAATCAATAAATTTGTTGATATAAGTGTATACATTTTATAGTTAAAGTACTGTTTTACTAGGAAATATTTTTATTTTACAGAAAAACTTGTTTTTTAGTACAAAAAAAATGATTTTAAAGTACGCTGATTTACGTAGTGTAAAAAATTTAAATACGCCATAATTAAGCTACATTATAAAAATATGCAAAACAGGTGGTATAAGTACAGATATTTTCTATTAAAAAATATTTTTTATATATCTTTTTAATATTGTATACGATTACAAATGGAAAAAAATCAGGGGGTCGATTGACGATTTATCGAAAACTGCTATTTTATAAACAGTTTTAAAGTACAAATTACTTTTTTAGTTAATATTTAAATTAAACAGGTGGAATACATCATACATGCATCTAATAAAAAATGATGACAAATATTTTTTTTAATGTGCTGTTACGTGCACAGGTGACTTTGAAAACACGTAAAATATTGAAAAAATTTTAAAAATCCCTCTCGGGCTCTTAACACGTCATTATAGTAGGGCGGTAATCGACGCGTATTTTTGAAAGTATACGAGTAGATTGGTTTCTCGCATCATTTTAAACATTTAATATTATTTATATTTTTGTGATTACGGTAGGTAGGCAGTGTTTATGTGCCTTTATAGAGTGCACGCCTCTTGTGACCTTATTGCGTCCGACTGTATTATCTCCTATGGACAATATGTACTAATCAAATAAAATTTATGATGACCGGACAACTCAGAATGAAATCAACTCAGAACCTCCTTAAAAGTTGTGCTTAAGAGTGTGCTGAAGTAGACATTTTCGTCGATATTTTATATGAATTCAAAAAAAATTTGTTCTGTTAACGCTAATAAATATGATGAGCTAATTAAATAATTTATCACTTGTATATTTATGTGTCTCTTGAGTCTCTGTGGTGTCTTGCCCCTCTTTGGATTATTTGTTATTTGAGTGAGCTTTTTATATAGGCTTATAAATTGGTATTTTTAAAGATATTATGTATTTTTGACTGAGTAGGTTTTTAAAAAATATATTTTTTTTATATTTTGTGTACCTTTTGATATTTTAACTGAGTTTTTATAATGGGATTGTTCCCACGTAAAATACAGTAAAGACATCTGTAAACCCGGGTAATATGTATAAATAAATGTTTAAATAAATAAATAAGTGAAGGTTGTTTTTTATTATAAATATATTTAAAAAAACAAAGCAATAACAATTATAAATTTTAATAAATTGGTTGATAAAACCAAACACAAATGATTGTTTAGTTCAATTTTCATTTACACATTGTTAGGTGCATTTACTTTTTCACACGAAGAGTTGTGTTGGAAAATAATTCCACAAATCAAGGCTCCAGGTAACATCTCAAAATATCTCCAAAGATCGCCACAGATATCCCTAATTATTCCCAATCAACTCCACAGATCAAAGATATCTCTAAAAAGATCTTAACAGATACCGGGAATGTTTCTCTCTTTAAAAAAGTTAAATAAGGTCACACAGTTTTAGATTAGGTAAATACTTTTTAAAATTAAATAACAATTACTTGCAATACTTAATCAAATAAAATGGTATGTACATTTCTGCGTCTTTATTCTAATCACATTCTGGATATATATAATAAGGGGTACACCAGCGATATTATCAGTCAAGAGGGTTTTTTGTTTTGACGTAATTAGCAGGCTTCGGAGAGTTGTACGAAGCCTCGTAGTTCTCCATAGCTTTGATTGTCTGCTCGGATTCCTCGTAGGTTGGTAAATCTGGAATAAAATAATAAACATTAAGTACATGGCAAAAAAACCTTTTGTGTCATTGTCTTCCGAATATTCATCTGTCGGTTCCATGACAACTCAGGATAGTGGCAATGCAACCCACGCCCAAGTTTGAAAAGTGATATATTAAAAGTAATGAAAAAAAACTGGCCTTTAAACCTGACGTAAAGTAACCTATTTTACCTGTTTTTTTCATTACTTATCATGTCTTTATATCTCTTCTATCACATCATCTCAATTTTTAAGAGCTTCTTCAACGGACTTTAGATCGTTATTTTTTGAAGAGATTTAAAAACTGGTCTTCTCTATAATAAGCATACCTTCTCTATAATAAGTTGGGAAACCAAAAATTAGATATCAAAGTAATAAACTTAAAATTAAGTAGCAAAGTAATAAACCTTAAATTTAGTAGCAAAGTAATAAACCTTAAATTTAGTATCAATGTGACAACCTAAAATTTAGTAGTAAAGTAATAAACCTAAAATTTTGTACCAAATTAATAAACCTAAAATTACATGTCAAAATAATAAACCTAAAGACATGTATCAAAGTAATAAACCCAAAATGAAACCGAAACCGAAACCGAAACTGAAACCGAACCTTCGGTCGGTCACTAAAAATAATACATACTTAGAATAGAGTAAAAACAAAAGAGAAGGTAAAAATAACGAAAACTAAAAATTATGCTAATAGCTGTTTATGGGGGGTATTTTATCCCGTCTCCAGAGGGCCATCAGGGGTGACTCGATCCAGGCAACCATGGCAGAGACGATAGTATTCTACGGTTAGCCGTTAGTTTCCCATGCTCTTCTCTTGCGGAGAAGTGCTCTAAAAGAATGCACTAGTCCTCACAGGAATATTTCCGTGACGCTGCAATATCTCGGTCGACCGAACTGTTGGCGATAAGCATTATTGTATTGTAATGATCATGTCAACTTCGTACCTGAATTGTCAACGTATTGTGGTGGCGAGGAAGGTAACTGATCGTCAAGGCAGATGAGGTCATATTCCTGCGGGGCTGAAGAAGAGGTCGATGGTGCACTGTAAGGTACTATGGGTAGAACTGGTAAGTTTTCACCTGGCTTGATGGTGATTGGAAATTCGTACTTCAGATTTGAGTGAAAGCCTTTCAGTACCACGCAGACCTGAACGGAAATATAAAAATTGTCTTAATTTTTAGGGATTGTGCCGATGTATAAAATAATCACAGTGATATTCCTAGAGAGGCAAAACATAACTGATGAAAACCAAACGAAAACAAAAAAAAAGAAAAACAATTTTAATTTTTTTTACATTGGATCCACTCAGTAGGCCCTGTGAAAAATCTCCAAAGACCTATGTCATCTTTGGAGATGCTGTGTGGAGAGTCTTTAAAAGACATTAGTGTCGTGAAAACATTTTGGTTGCTAAAAACATGGTTGCACAAAAACGTACCAAAACATCGTTGGTGCAATATTTTTTCTGCAAAAAATATCATTGTTGTAGCATAAAATAGCCTTGTTACATTACACACCAGTATTTAAACAAGTTTTGTGTCATAATGTTCTCTTGCAAAAATTCATTGTACGACAAATAAAGCTAGTTTTAGCAGAATATATTAATTATCCAAGAAAGCAAACACTTTGTGGCTTGACATTTTACAGAATGAAACAAGTTTTTTGTTTTAAATCACTTTATTTTAGTTTATATTCATCGACCGGTTTCGGTTGAACTCAACCTTCTTCAGGAAAATACTTATTATATGTATATTTTATATGTTTATTGTCCTGAAGAAGGTTGAGTTTAGCCGAAACCGGTCGACAAATATACATTAATATAAAGTGGAATTAAACAAAGAACTTGTTTCATTCTGTAGAATATTTTAATTTCTCCTTCCTAACTCCTTCCCCTGATTTAGAAGGGAATTAATAAAATTCAAACACATTGTTTCCATAAAAAAAATCATTGGTGTAAAATATAAATAATAATAAATATAAATTTATAATTTTTTTATACAAAAAAAACATGAGCGTTTAAAAAAAGATCGAGCAGTCAGTTTGAAAATGCCGGAGATTGTTGCTGATACTCGTTGTCACTGCTGTGTTGAGTATTGTTTTACCGCAATCATATTAAAAATGGTGACCGGACAACTCAGAATGAAACCAAGTCAGAACCTCCTCAAAAAAGTCATTAAAAATTATTTAAAAAATTGGTTAAATAGATTACGTTAGGTTAGAGGTACGGGCTAATTTAAAATATTTTTTTACGTAGGTTTAATGACTTTTCAAAGAGGTGTTGAGTTGATTTTATTCTGAGTTGGCATGTAATCATTAAATATAAAGAGTAACCAGACTCGTAGCTGCCTGCTACAACATTACCTACCAGCAACCTGGCAACCGCTAACAAATTCAAAAGATTTTAAACGTAAGAAATTCAACATCTCTGGTTAAAGGCCGATTGCCCCGGTAAAATCCAATCATTTTCTCGTGTCCATAATTAACTGATCATAGATGACGGATTTGGGCAATATCGTAATGGTAATGATATAGGGTTATATCGATCGACCATGCTAGGCACCCAGGTCTGTTTTCTAGTTGGCCTCGGTTCGTACCTTTATGACGTAGTCAATAGAGATGACGGAGTTCCGGAAGAGGGACGAAGGGGGCACGTTGGGAACGATCAGAATAACTTTGAAATTATCTTCCGTCTCTGAGTGTAGTCCTTTACTGGTTTGTTCCACTAGCTTGTTCGTCTCTACGCAATTGGTTGCGCAAGGAAATGTGCTGTAAAATGTTACCACCTGAAAACAAGTTGATGGTTATTATAAGTTTAGTGTAAGCCCGTAAAAAATCACGGGATATTAAATCTAGTAAGTAGTAAATAATAACGCTTTCTTGAAAATGGAAAAAAGCGCAGACCCTTGAAAACTGATAACGAATTCTGATTTAACTTGTCAAGATAATTTCGAAGGAATTTAATCTAAAGAAATACAGATTTTAAATAGAGAATTAAGATAATTTTCTAGTAAAATAATATGTTCCATAGATAGGCAAGGCTCGTAGAAAACGCGTTTTGAAAAGTTAGCTCATCGAGGAGATAGAGCGGTGATTGGCTAAAAATTCGTGATTTAGCTTGAAATCCATGTTCCACTGGGAGATTTGAATTAACTTCAATACAAGTGGCAATGTTTTCCTTAAAGTTACATCACAAATTTCGAAAGCGGCCCGACGTGTTTTTTTTCCGAAAAAGGCCCGTATGAGCTAACCTTATTAAACGCATTTTGTAGAAATCTTGATAGAAAGGTATGGTTCCAATTTTCAAAATGACAACTAAAATAATTTTCTTTCAAAATATTTTATCTTAAACAGGTAGGACTTTATTGCCTGACAGTATTCTTTTCACAATCAGGACCAATTTTGAAATTGACAGTTAATTTTTTTTTTAATCCGAATTCATTGAAACAGAGACAATCAATCACTCACAGACAGACGATAGAAAATATATCCGAAATTAAAAAAAAAGTTTTTTTTTTTACATTTAGTCATGCATTTTATTTTTAAGAAACATACAACTTTAATACTTTACTCCTAAAAGATTTACAAATTACAGTGGTATAAATAGAGTCACCTTCTTTTTTCTTAATATTTTAAAATTATTTATTTTTCAAGTAGCAAATTAATTTAACGATCCCATTAGTAATTCTGAAAAATTCCCCGTTTCCCAATCACTGTTTATTACTTATCAGTAGAAATTCATCTCATATCATTCTGACAGATTGATAATGGCGTGACGTCATTATCAAGAAAAGAATCACATTCCGTATCTTTGTTATTATTATTTTTCTCTCCTTGAAAAACTCTCAAAGTTGTTGTACCAAAACAATTAAGTATACAGCTTTTATATTAATTCAGAGAAAGGTGAAGCATATGAAATTGTGTCGTAAACTTTAAAAGTATATTCTGCTGGTGTCCTCTCCAATCAGAGATTGTATATCAATTGGACAATATTCACCCTACAGCCTGCAAACCCGTAACAAGTAACAACTCTGCAAAACTGATCTTTATAATTTTATTAAGGATTTTTCGTATGTTTGTAAATATAGATTGCTTTTAACATACCCTTTCAAAACTGAAGATAAAATGAGATACGAAGACTTTGCTTTGGTTGGTGACATGACAGTCAATGGGAATCTGTTGGCCGGGTAAATATCCTGTCATCGGGAGGTCAAAATATATCCACAGTGTACCTATTTTCGTCCCTAAGAAGGTGAATGATTTGACTAGTTCGTGCCTTATGGGAATCTGAAAAAAAATGAGAATTATTATCAGACAAAAGATTATATTTTCGTAGAAAGCAATTAACTTTGTGGTTTGAGATAAATGTTTATAAATGAAATAAACATCACTTTAAAAATTTAAAATGTGTTTTTTCATTTAAAAAAACAGGATTAGATAGAAAAAGCAAAAATATTTTTCTGGGCAAGTAGATCAGTGATCCTTTTGTAAGGTCCAATAGTCAATCTAACTTTTGTTTCGCTTTATCGTAAAGAATCACAAACATAAATTAAAAAAATATATATCATGGACAAAAAGACAAGAAAGCAATAAAAAACTTTTTAAATTATGGCTGACCATCAACTTTCGTAAGCCGACGGATTTAAATTACATTCGTAAAGTTTCTCAAACTGATCAAAGGATTATATAAACTTTTTGCGGAGGTACTGGTGATATCTTAAAAATGTGACTTTTGTGTTCTTTGTCTATATTGGACAAATGAAATTGATCGTCTTCCTTTTTAATTTAAGGCAATATTCGAGACTAGAAAAAAAAAAAACATTTTTTTTCTTCATATTTCCAAAGTTTAAATATTCAAAAATATCTCATTAAAAGGATTTTAAAAAATTCGCATTATTTTAAAAGTTATAACCATTTTGATGTTGCGGTTTAGACGGAATATAACCATAATCTAAATAGAACCAAATTTTAAAGGCATTTTTCTCAAAACTACTTTTTTCGAGACGGTTGACACGATATCTCAAGTTCTACTAAACCGATTTGCTTGAAATTTGGTGTGAGCTTTTTCTGCACATTACTCTATCACCCCTACTAGAATTATAACAAAATTTCAATTTAAACTGTTTTTTAAAAATTCCGGAAAGTCAAAAAAATTGTTAAACAAATGTCTTTTTATTTCAGACATCCGCCATTTTGCCAAAAAATTTTTTTTTACTTTTCCGAGGTACGGGCCATAACAGCATTTGTCTGGATTAAGAAATAATTTATTTTTTTCTGATTACTAGGTTTTTGCAATCGTGTCAACCAGGGCGCGACATTTTTTTGAGACCCCCCCACTTCAACACCCTGTACTTTTTGAATTTTTAATTTTTTCGTTTGATTTTTTTTTTTGTATTCTTTAATGTTTAATTAATATTTGGTAAAGTAATGGCTGGTAGAAATATTATTGGTTTTTTATTGCACCTGAAAAAACACCTACAATTTATGCTTCTAGACTAGAATACCCCGTTAAAGAAAAGAACACCTCATCAAAGATCCATATTCGATCTCGTGGCTATCTTGAAACAAATGTCCTGAAATACGAAAATGATGTAACATGTTTTTAATCCAATTTTTAAAATATGTTTAACTTTATGTTTCTTTACTTACCGAGGTTGCAGGATTTGCGTAGAGCTCACTTTTGCAGTATACTGTGAATGGAAACGTGATGGAATCGTCGCGTTTGTGGTCTTTCTTTACAGTTACTTTAATGTAGTACTTAATGCTGCCAAACTGTCCTTCATAAGACGAAGGAAGAACTTCGGGAAGAGGAGCAGAGAAACCAAAAGACGTAAGTCCTTTCTTCAGCGTTATATATTCATCTGAAATAGAAAAAAAGGTTTTATATTTGTATTATTCTAAATAATTATCTTGATATCAAGGATCTTGATACCAGGGGATCAGCTTCTGAAAGAGATTAACTTTGGATATTCATCTTACTTTACAAAGCTTTTAGAAGCTTAACCCACGGGAACTTTAAAATACATTAGATGTACAAGACAGTACACGTATAAATAAATGGGCTTATTTTATTAACGTAATAATCCAAGATGACGTAAATTGTATATGAGATTTTTAAACCGAATTATTTGGGTAATAAGTGAAATAAAAAACCTTAGGAATAATAACATATTCTCTCAACAATCGTTAATGATTAAATTTATTTTTTTATGAATGATTATTTAAATGTAAAGTATGGTCATTTATTCGGCGACCGGACAACTCAGAATGAAACCATCTCAGAACCACCCCAGAAAAGTCATTAAGAGTGATGAAAAGAAAAATCAGAGTGTGCAATTCACACGCGGTAGAAGTGAAACTAGAAAGTCGCTAGAGTTCGCTGTCTTTTCTTTTGCCTGTTTATTTTAAAGTGGTTTGAAGATTGGATATTGATTTCACAAAAATCAAAGTGTTTATTTTTTTTTAGATTTCGTAGGATTCGAACCTCCGTTCGCTGGATGTCTGTTTCTCTGTCCGCGATTTGTCAGGCGCCTTAGCCGCTGCGCTATCGAAGGCTCGCGCCTATCTGTGAATTTACCGCATTATATTAAAACCGAGGACCCGCCAAATAATAATTTTTAGTTACGCACTTCCGTTTCATTGGATTTTCAAATCACTAACGCCCCGTTACAGTTTCATTTCAAAAAATAAAAAAATGGTTAAATAGGTTACGTTTGGTTAGGCTAATGGGCTTTTTAAATTATTTTTTTCATAGTTTTTAATGACTTTTCAAAGAGGTGTTGAGTTGACTTTATTCTCAGTTGGCATGGAACCGTTTATTCACAGTCCTCCTAACTGGGGCTTCCTGTTTCAAGATTGTCAATAGACTGTCAACTCCTGTTGGAACGTTCTGTAGATCCGAAATTTTCGTATTTGTATTGTAGGTGTGCTGGTTAATAATGTACTTATATTTCTCTTCAATTTAAGTAGAGAATTTTTAAGTAAAGTTGTATAATACTGAACACATTAAAGTTTTTTGAATTTTTTTTTGATGAATGCAATTCATATTTCGAAGATATCTACAATCCAAACGGTTGTTTAATTGTAACAACAATCAGAATTGAGTTATTCAGATAAAGGTTTCTTGCCTGCCAATTTTGACCACCGTGTTTTTGTTGGTTTTTCCTAATGCGTTTTTCGAATATTTTGATCTTATTGTAAGTTAATATTATTTGAGTATTTAATATTATAAACAGTTACCTTGTCTTGCTAATCCGATTGTGAGGTTTGTAGGAACAGTGCTAAAGTAAATGTCATGTGCTCCGAATTTTACTGACTTTCTTTCGGAACCTTCGCCATGCTTTCCTTTCCATTGGGTCTTTGCTTCACCGATAATTTCCCATGTCATACCTGAAATAATAAACAATTATGGACTGCATTTTCACAGAATTTTAACATGCTGAATTGATAGCTCCATCAATCTATTAAAAAAAACTGATCGTGAACCAAATATATTGGAGGTGAACTAATAAACAGTGTAAGCAAAAAAAAAATCTTTTTAAACACACTAACCACTATTTACATCTGATTATTTTCCGTCATTTTTATCGATATAATATTTAAATTTAAGTATTACCACGAACGTTACCTTTTATTTTCTGCGTCTCATTCTGTTTCATTTAGATTTACTAATAATTTCTTCTTTTTTAATGATTAAAAAATATCAATTTGTGTTTTGAAATATCAACCCAGATTAGTGAGTTATTTACAATAAACGAATTTCTGATCTATCGGGAAAAGACTCACTCTTTTTAATTGAGACAATCAAATCAGTTTCTGCGATCCATTTCTTTATTGATTAAGTTAGGACGGGTTGTTTCAAAAAATTTGATGGATTCATCAAATATTTGAAGTTAATTTTCACGTTCTGCGTAAGTTCTATTCAAGTTCTATTATTACATCATTATAGACCAGTTGATTCACAAAACTGAAATCATCACAGAACTTGAATAGAGCTTACGCAGAACGTGAAAATTTACTTCAAATATTTGATGAATCCATCAAATTTTTTGAAACAACCCGTCCTTAGTGTGGTCTTTTCGCGTTTTCTTTACTTATTTTAAAGAAAGAAGAAAATTCCCATGTTACATATAATAAAATAACAAATATGAAAAACTCCTACCAATAAAAAAAATATATTATCGAAGAAAGCAATATCTTTGCGTCTTGACATTAATTATAATTTGAATTAATATTAATAATAATTAATTTAAATTACTTTCAAAAATCAAACTCCGAAAACTTTAAAATTGGACTTTTGGATAATTCCTTTTGTTTATTTTTAATAAAACTTTTATTAATATGGTTTTCTCTCTATTAGTTAAAGTGGTTCAACACAAATATTTTTTTTTTATTTACTACAATTATCACAATTTGGTAGCCCCGAAATCAGCTTTGTTGGGAAATGAAATTATAAGATGGTAATCAATCTGATAAATCAGTTTTTGTATATTTATACTGATAACTATAGTTAAATTGTAAATTGATGTGTTGGGAATTGTAATACATACATTTTGGAAATAAGAATATGGTTAATAATTTTTTTATGTACTTATTTACAAAAAACGGAATGCCTATCTAGTTATTACATACAAAAAAAGTAACGAACTCAACTTAACCAACTGCTTGAAATGGCTTTAGCCGCGTTTGGTGACCAAATCTGAATATCCAGGTACTTCCCTACCTTCCTCTTCCCCATCTTCTTCCACTTCCCCTAGCTTCAGCCTCACAACATACGTGATTTTAGAGGCAACTTGGGCAATATTTTTGAGAAAATGAAAAACATAAAAACAATATATTACTTTATTTATTATAAAAATATGATGAAATATAAAATAAAAAATAACAATTAATAACATAAATCATTTTGATGGGGGTGTAAATTTAAATTACAAATTGTCTTATTTCTTCGGAACAAAAATTAGTCGTTTATATATTAAAATGACTACCCAAAAACGCGTTTTTACAAAGTTTGATTATTAATTTTATTTTTTATCATATTTCAAAAATGAAAATAATAAAATTATTTTTTAAAGTGTTGTTCATTTACTCACAAATAATTATCAAAGTTGCCTCTAAATTTTTACTGGCCTATATCTTATAATTTAAAGCAAAAATAAATAAAGAAGCTCATGTCTGTACTAGATATTTGATAAACCTTTTGATTACAAAAATAATTTGTCAGTTTTGTTTGGTATTTTGATCTCAAATCAACATTAAGATTTGTATGAAACGGCTGAAGTGGGCCAAAACGGGCGTCACAAACGTTCCACTTAGCGCCTCCGTACATGGAGCTACTTACAAACTATTCGAGCCTGATGCGCGTAGCACGCACACCGCTCGTGGGTACCCGCCATACAATTTTGCTGGTGTTCGTACACGGCGCTGCGCGACGGATGTCAGGTTGAAGTCGGTAGCGCGCTAACGACGGTGCTGGTAGCGCGCTACGCGTTGTAGCATTCGTGTCTGCTACTTTCGTTTGACGTTTGACAGAAATGGCGTCTGAACATGAAAGTAATGTTAGATTTGTTCTGGAAGTGAATAAAAATGCGTGTTTACATAACTTTACATTACCAGAATACGCAAGAAAGGATTTAGTGAAGAAGGCATAGATTAATGTTGGAAAAAAAGTCATTTGACATCGTTCGACATCGTGTTACCTCCACGGCTGCACGTGAAAAATGATCAAGTTCAGTATAATTCGGGTAGTGCCGTGTACGGAAACCAGCTTTAAAAAGTAGTACATCTGCAGGGTACTTGTGGTTGTGTCACAATCACGTAGTTTGTAAGTATCTCCATGAACGGAGGGCCTTAGTGATTCTTACAAAAAATACCGAGTGACAGAAAATAAAACAAATATTTCTTACCTAAAATTTTTTTTGGCTTCTCTTGATTTATATTAAATAATCCACTAACAATTTGCCCACTTTTGAATTCTCCTTTCGGAGATTCATGGAACACAACAGTACACGTTTTAAGAGACATGTCTAAAACATTAAACAATAACAAATTATTAATTAATTTTTCCTTCTGAACAAAGTCCCATAACACCAGTAATCACAAATGCCAGTTTTGACTAATACGTTTTGCAAAATGGCTGAAGGTTTTATTTTTAGGCAGCTATCTTATCTGTAAATACAATAAAGAAGATATTGGATGACTACGACCTGTATACAGATTAAAAGATAAACAATATGTGTTCCTACACTTTACAAAAATTTGTATAATGTAAAATAGTGTCATCGGTATGAAAACTAGACTTTATGTATAAAATTATATATGCATGTTTTGTCCTCAAAGGGTTTTTACTTTATGTTTTAATTATAAGTATGACCTCGTGTTTTTTGTTAATTTTTTAAATAATAATAACAGCGCAAACCCGTGAAAAATCACGTATTATAATTGTAGGATTTGTAAAGATGAAAATATTTCTAAAATATTTGCTTCGGGATAAAGATCTATCAAAAACAAATATTGTCAATTTTAGAGAGATACAATTTTAGAGAGACCATAATTACCCTTAGAAAACATCGTTAATAGACTTTATAAGTCAATAGTGAATCAGATTTAGAACTATAAAACATTTAAACAAATAAAATACACATTTCTCGCACTAATCCTTACGTAAAATGTTTGGCCCTTTTACAACAAAAGGTTGCCGACCCATGCTTTAAACGAAAATATGATAATGCATTGATGAAAATAACTTCAAAAGTTATTAAAAAATCGGAGTGTGCAATTCATACGCGGTAGAAGTGAAACCATCAGAAAACTAAAGTAAACAAGAGTGGGGAGGCTACAAAGCACCGCACAAATAATAATAATAATAATAACGTAATATTTGTAAAGCGCAATTTTGTGTTATTTCACTTCAAGTGCGCTTAACCATAATAAAATTAAAAGTAATCCTTTAATGTTCCTTACGAGTCCTCACAAAATATTGATCAAATAATATGAAACAAAGAATATACAGTGTATACGTAGCAACACCAAGAGAACAAAATTAACAATAATAGTACTGTTTTGGCACAGGTGCGTGGCACATATAATGATCAACAAATCTCATCCAATAGGAGCTTTGAAAAGCGAGCTCATAATCAAAGCGGCCAATGCGGTAAGGTTTCATTCCATATCATTCTCTCGCAGGCTAAATCCTATAGATGTAGGTGTTTCTCTCTTTTTAGTATCGTTTCAGTTTCATCGTATTTAAAATCACAACGGTGTTTAAGAAGTTTCACTTCAAAAAGGGAGTTGTTCTAATAAAAATTAAATATGTACCTCGTCAATTTTCTCAGTTGAGATCTTTAACGCATCTAGTCCATTCTATATCTATGACAAGATAACAGAAAATACATATTAAAATACTTAATATCAGATTCTCAGGATTGTTACTGATTTACGAAATAGATATGTTTATGAACAGAACATTTTCGGTATCGTAATTTTGCTTCGTACGGTGCTTGTTATTTTTCCAATTAGGAGATAAAGCGTTAGAATTGCGTTATAGGCGTGTCCGTGTGCCTGAAGTAGGGAAATTTTACCTTACTTTGAATATTGACCAAATTTCAATTGACCTTCCGTGCACCAGGTGACTAAAAATCTCAACTTAGGTGGGGTTTGACATACCCCACAGTATAAAAGTGATAAAATTATCATATTTATTTTTTTCGGTGGAATTAAACATTTGGTATATATTTATAAAAATACATAGTAATAATTAGGTTTTTGTAAAACTCTGAGTAGAAAGTATGCATTAAAACATTTTTTATTATAAAAGAACAAAAAAAACACAACTTCTGTAATCTTTGTAACTTAACTATTTTCTTGTGTACTAATTTTAAATGTCACTTTTAATTATCACAATCGTTTTAATTTAACAAACTACAATGTATTTTCTTATAATTAAACATAAATTAAATACAGGAAAGATATATACCTTTTTATCAAGACGCCATACGGGGTGGGGTGTGTGATACCCATACGCACTTTAGGGGCGTGCAACTCACTTGGCATTCGCCGCCGGACTGACTTAACACTGATCGGAGCGGCAAAATCGCAATTGCAGCTACCGAGAATTTGAACTTCGGCACTATCGCAGTTTTGAAATTATTGCGATTTTTGAAGCACTGGGGTATGTCACACTCCGCTTGGTGCACGGAGGGTTAAAAATACAATCAATTTCATTAAAGTCTGTGGGGCCTAGGAGTCAAAGGTCTTATGTAAATTGGCTACCTTCCGTTTTCTTTCAGTTCCGCAGACAATCATTATTTTGTTTTACTATTCAAACTTATTTATCAGAACTCATTAGCGTTGTTGCTGTGTCTAAGAACTCTTGTCTTGAGACCAAACGCAACATAAGCAGTTTTTAGCAAAAATTAAAATAACCTATTTATAAAAAAAACAATAATCCAATTTGGCGGTGGTACTCAGACACATTTCAGATAGAATTAATGAAAACTAGCAGTTAAAAACCCATTTCGCAGGTTTTTGCTGCTAGGCCCTGCTGGCGGCTTTTGGTTCGGCTTTGCCCAGTTAGTGTTGGTATACCAATTTTGTACATTTTTTTCATCACTTTTAATTATTTCAAAGGAGGTTCTGAGTTGTCCGATCACTCGTTAAACTATAATAAAAATGTACGAACACAAGATAGACCGTCAACTGCAAATACCTCACTCACAAATAATCACAAAACTTGGTCACTAGAGCGCTAGAGCTAATCGTAAGTGATCCGTTCTACTTCCGAAGTATTTAGTTTTTCGCCTCAAACTAAACAACGCGATCGCGCAACGGCTACCGTTCATTTCGATTTTGAACGCGTTCCCCACTCCCCTCCGCCTATATGAAATCAGCGGCTCTCGGAGGCGGAACCTATCTCTGCCTCCCTATCTAGCAAAACTCCATGCGTGGCCGACCACGTTGCACTGGTGTGATGGGTTACATAATATTTAAAAAAAACCAGTCCTAGTGAAATATAAAAATATTCTTGGGTAACAATTAAACAGAAATAACTACAAGACTAATATAATTTAAAAACTGCTAACAATTAAATTAAAGTTTAACTATAATTTATACACAGTTTCTCCATTTGAGACAAAGCCTCTCCTGCCTCGTGTCGCCAACCGCCACTGATGCAGTTGCAGTTTCAAAATTGAATAGATAATGTTTTTAATTACACAGAACTTTGTTAGTAATTTTGCATCGCTCAAGGCAAACACCTAGAATTTCATATAAGTTAACACACAACTTTCCTCAGCTGCTTCTAAGTAATGAACTTAGTACTCCGCCATACTTCAAACTCGCTCCAAACTTGCCAAGAGGTTAACTACCTAATTCAGTTTCTAGATGGCGCTCCATACTCGAGAGAACTTGGTCATTTATTCAATTATGGAACTCCTAAAATGAATATATACAATATCAATTCATATTAAGGGTTGGTAAAGTTCCCTGCTTTTTATTGGTTTATTAAGCTGAGTTGCGAATCAATCCCAAAGGTTTTAAAATAAACTTTTTACTATTTTGTTAGTATATACACTAAGTTGAAGTCTGAGTTATTTTTACTATCTCAAAATGTTTTTCTGGTTAAAACGATGTTGTCCCAAGATTTGAAAGTTAGGAAAAACTTACTCCTAAAATCCCTCTTTGTAATAAAGGAATCATAACTGGTCGAAGCCTAAATCAGGACTACTAGATGCTGGAATTTTTTTGATGATGACGGTAATTTGGGAGGGAGAGAGGAGTTGGGAAAAAACTACCTTTCTTTGTAGATCTGGACTGATAAGACGAGCTTACGCCATTTCGTACAAATACTTCAGTTCTGGATGTTTGACTTTTACCAAAGACATTGAAATATAAGAGATGTGCAATCAGCAGTTTTTACTGGGCGGGACTGTGTTTCCTGGCATCGCCGATATTGTTAACCAATACTACTACATATCTTTAAAAAAATCAACTAAATGAACGATTTTTTTTTTCTGTATTCAAACTACGGCCATTAGACGGTAGTCCGCCGACGGTCGGGCGGCCATAGTATTTCTCTTGTTTTTCATTATAAACATCAATGATGGGAATAACCTTAAAAAATTATAAAAATAGAGTTTTTCTTATAAAAAATTGAATATTTATTTAGACTTTCATAAAGTCGATAGTTCCATATGAATAAATTCGGATACATTTATCCGAGACGCTATTCAGGTTACAAATCAATTCTTAGAATGATTGTTCCAATAAAAAGAGTAGTTGCCCGTAATATGGAAAAAAGAACTAGTTGAAGATAATATTGGTGATTCTAAAATATTTGAAATATGAGATTGACAAATATGAAGGTTTGACAGAAGGTGGCAATAGCGAAAATGGTTAACGCGCACGTCCCGGTTAGACGAGAGGTCTGGGTTCGAGTCCCAGTTGCGACCATTGAATTTTTCTATTTTTCTGTGTCTTGTTCTCTTTCATATTTTCATTTAGATTATAAGTATTATCTTCTTCTTCAATGATATATTACGTTGATGGGAATAACCTTCAAAAGTTATAAAAAGAGAGTTTTTCTTATAAAAAATTAAATATTTTGTCATTTACTGAACTCTTTGTTTCGATCCCATACATACATGGTCTCATATACAAACAAATTCATACTTAACAGTTCAGTTATCCTAACTGGCAATAATATCATCAAATAATTTCTTAGAGGAGGTAGACAGGTAGGGTGGAAAGACCGCCAAACATCTCGATCACACAGCATTGTGACAGTGGTCTATTCTCTCTGCCTGCCTCTGCAGCAAGCGGCATGAAGTTATTAGAGTTCGTTGCCGTGACTGAAATGAAAGGAACATATAGACTAGAGTTCAACGACGCATGATTGCGATTGAAGCAAGAAGCGTGCCAAGACCGAGTTTGCGGTCCATCCTCTCTGTTCACCTCTGCTATTAAACCATTTGAAGTATTATAGTCCGCTGGAATAACAGTCATATAGTTTTTGTATGCGTGGGAAGATGCACGAATGTGATTGAAAAAATGAGAGTGCAGTAAATGACAAAATATGTAGAACTAATTATAAATACTAGTGGTCGCCCAATGGTCGAAAATCGACCATAATTGCAATGTATTTTTTATGCATAATTTAAAAAAAATATTAGCCGATAAAATATTCGATCCCGCAATGAGTTTCTTGACGTTTGGGAATATAATGCAAGCTATGTATTATACAATTACGTTTTTATTAATATTAAAATAAATATAAAGCAAAGTAAATTTACAAACAAAAGCTACTCTTTAACTCGTCGTCATCATTACTGAAACAGAATAGGCTTGGTACACGCAACAATGTGTGTTGGTGACTGAAACGGTAGAGGGTTTGTAAATGATTTTGCACCTAGTTGATGATTTTCTAGTCGCCGGGGCAACTGAAATGGGATAGGTTTTGTAAAACATATCCCGGTGCGCCTAAATAAATTTAATTTTATTAATTTCTGTTATTTCACAATTCATTCATTTAAAATAATATACCTAGTAAATTTACGGCACGTTCCAAAGTGGAATATACACTGAGTATCGCCTTGGTGTAAGACCACCACTTAGAATATAAATCACCAATAAGGCCTAAATTAACTTATGCTAGCCCCGTCTGGGCCTATGCTTCCAAATTTCACATGAATAAACTCCAAATACTTCAAAATAAAGTCGTGGGTGCCCCCAAATAGGTGAGGGTAGCTCAATTTCATAAAGACTCCGAAGTCCCCATTTTAAAAAACACGAGTGTGCTTATGACCACACGACTAAAGTAAAACTTCTATGAGAGGAAGAGAGAAAGAAAATGTGCGCGCGCACTGCTCTCTCTCTTGCTCCTACAGTGTGATACAAACAAAAGACCTGCACTGTGTCTTAGATATACGAAACGTAACTGGCTATGAGAGAAAGAGAGAAAGGAAATGTGTGCTCGCACCTCTCTCCCTTGCCCCTACAGTAATATACGAAACGTAACTCTCTCTCTTTCTACCTTCACTAACTTATATCTCCCTCTCAACTTCCGTTCGCCTCGCCCGAACATTTTCGTAACGCTCTCGTCATGCATTCACCAGCTTACTCCCCAAGTCAAGCATGCGTAAAGAAGTTTTACTTCAAAACACAAATTTAAAGTCTCGCGGAAACATTTTATGCGAGAATTCCCACCCACGAAAATGCGTCTATCAACTGCCTCACCCGGTATGACGTTAATGAACGTACCGCCTGTAAAAAACCCAAGCAAATCTTCCGAAAAGATTCCCCACCCACCCCTTATTGCAGCCGGTTCCTTGGCAACTGGGAATAATGTCAACTCAACACCTCCTTTAAAAGTCATTAAAATCTATGAAAAAAATAATTTTAAATTAGCCGATAACCCTTACCTAATATAACCTATTTAACCAATTTTTAATATATTCATTTTTATCACTCTAAATGACTTATCTGAGATGGTTCTGAGTTGGTTTCATTCCGAGTTGGCCGGTCACCATTGCAGCCATATCCACCCCTTGCAAATAACTTTTAACAAACACCAATAAATTATCTTTTTCTACAAACATAATTTAATTAAAACTCATGATGAAAGAGAATAGGGCCTTTTTGGCCCGGAGCTCTGTACGCCATTATATCAAAAGTCAAAAGTCACCACTTAGAATTGAAACGTTGCTTTAAATGGCTAAAGCCGTGTTTGGCGACCAGATATGAACAGCTAGGTAATTTCCCACCTTTTTCTTCTTCTCAATTTTTTTCCCCTCCCCTCTACCATCAGCTTCACAACATACTCCATTTGGGAATGCCTTAGTCTTATTGGCTCCAGACGGGAGCAGTTGGAACTGTTGTGTGGTACGCACAAAAAACAAGGGAGGAAAAACACGCCGGTAGCTCTTTCCACATATGTGCCAACTTAGACAAAAACGAGTTGAAGAAAGGATCTTTTTTTATGAAACTAAATAGGCTTCAAAAACTAATGAGATTCCGTGACAGCTTATCATGAACTAAAACTGTAGAACAAAACTAGTTTCAAATCAATCAGTAAAAAACGTTTTCAAAGATAACAATCAGTATTTGCTTTCATATTCAACGCAGAACTAATTTTGTTTGCAAGAAAGTTGATAGCTTAACAAATACTATAATAGTATGTAGTACGTAACATTGCTAGCGTCGCCGGCGCAGTGTTTCAGTTCTCAGTAGAACTCGGCGTTCGTTACAGGACGAACGTGGCGCCGCGACGCCCTTTATGCTTGTTAAAAACAGCGTCGAAAGATCGCGGAGAGTTGAATTTGTTCGAAGTACTTTCTTCTAGCCCTGTAGAATATTGATATTAAAATATCACTAGTCAAAATTGTATTATTTCAAACAAAACCTTTGCTGCTAATAGTATTGTCGTAGGTGAGGACGGTTTTTATCATTTAAAGTTTTGTGATGTGTTTGTATATATGTAAACTTTGATTAAAAGTTTCAAGTGGAATTGAACAAGGAATTCGTTTATAAGTTTTATGAACTAGGCGATTAAAAAGAACTTAAGGTAAGAAACATTTTATAAAAAAAATTCAAATTGTTCTTTACATATTTGACTGAGTTTTTTTGTGTGAATATCGCACAAGGGTCCCAAGTGCTTCCGTCTGGAGCCAGTGAGACTACGGCATCCCCAACTATGATGTGCTGTGAGAGGAGGAGATTAGGAAGAGGGAGGTGGGGAAGTGGCTATTCAGACCTGATCACCAAACATGAATAAAGCCATTACAAGCAACTTTCCAATTCTTAATGGTGGTCTTACATCAGGGCAATATTAAGAGTATCTTACACTCTGGAACGTGTCGCAAATGTACTACATATTATTTTTAATTAATTATTTGTGAAAAATCACCAATTAAATTAGTTTGAACCCGCGACCATCAGTTTGCTAGTCGAGAGCGTTACCCCTCGACCATGGATGCCGTCTTACTAAAATATCTCATCATTGTTTATTGAGTTCAGCATTAATTTGTTTAATTTATATGTGTACCTATTGTTTCATTTGTATGTATACTGTTGGTTGTCATTCAATGTTTTATTCTTGACAATCATTTACAATTTTCAAACGTATGTAATGTAATGTAATGGGTTTGCTATTCGTTTCCAGACTCCAAAAATAGATGAAGAGGAGAAGTGTTTGAGATAAATTATTTGCTGATGCTACAATATCGTATATTTTGTGACAGATGAAACAAGACTGAAATTCAGCATTTATATTACACGAATAAGAAAGTTTAAACAGTATTGAATTAACTAATACAATCTTATTGTAGAATTACAAAGCAAATAAGACCAAACTAATATAATGAATTTCTTCAAAATTCGCAAATTCACTTTTTCGTTTCGTTTCGTTCATTCAATTTTGTCGTTTGATTTTTTTTAATGTATTCTTTAATGTTTAATAAATATTTGGTAAAGTAATGGCTGGTAAAAATATATGGTTTTTTTTAATCGCACCTGAAAAAATACCTACAATTCATGCTTCTAGACTAGAATACCCCCTTAAATTACATAGATATTATAGTAAATAAGGGTATTATTAAATAATTACATGTATATTTATAGTAGTATAGTACTAGTAATAGTATAGGCATAAACAAAAATTTAAAAATAAATGGCGAGAGAGGATCAGAGAGGGGGTTAATTAGTTACAACTACCTTCATTAACCACTCAGACCTCTGGCATAATCTATCAGATGTACAGGGTATTTCGGTTTTTTAATAAATCAAAATAATCGATGCATTTTTGAACGTATCCGAAAATTAAAAAGGTGATCAAACACGCTCACGGTCAAGAGCCTTACTCTCTCAACCACTCAATTTGGGAGGTGGGTATGGTAACCAACACCTCGCCCATCAGGCCACCCCAAATAGTTCGCTACGTTTAGTGAGTTTTCAGGGGTTCCCGGGAAGATGGGGTGAGGTTTGTCTGGATCTTGGCCGCGTAGCATCTGCCCACCAACTGTGTGGCAGGCCACATCGGGAGAGACCGGTTGAGGAAGATTTTTTGACCTCTCAAATATCAACGTCGCGTCGCCTTGCACCGCAGTAGGAGAGAGGATTCATTAATACGTCATTTCTGGAAACACTGAACCCGAGATTCCGACCCATAGCCCATATTTTTTTCCTTCCCAGTACTTCCTCTCCTTCCTTCCCTAAAAAGACCCTCCAAACAGCATTCCCAAATATGACATAGGCATTGATGGGAATTATTTTCTTCAGGGTCTCCTGTGTGGAGCTAATGTAAAAAAAAAAAACACGAATGAACCGACTCAAATTTTGCATTTCCACAAGTAAACAAATCTAAAAAATAGAGAAAATTATAATTTATAAAATATAATTTCAGCCACGCATTATTCCCCCAATTATTCTGAAAATGTTTCCATCAACTACGGACGGCTGGCACTGTAAAAATAATATTTTAATTAAAATGTTAAATCTTCTGTGCTAATATTAATTTCAAGCAATAAAGGCGCGTGTCTCTAGAGGCCAAAATATTCCACCTAATCGCTTATAGGTCGTTGACGGTCATGGGCCATTTAATTAAAATGGCAACTACATGTTTTGAAAACAGATCCACTGGATTTTACTCTATAATAATTGATTGTACGAATTTTCTCAATTGAATAATTTACTTGAGATTACCAATCACAATAAAACATTACCTGTGAATTCTAGGTATAAGGTTTTAACAGAAAAAATCTATAAGGCGATCTACTAGTCCTGAAGAACTTCGACAGCGGAATCCACGCCTCTTTTTGGGACGGATTTAAAAATACTTGAGAAAAAGTTTTTGGAAAGGTTGGAGAAGGTATTTGTAATGTACGTGCCAAATAAAATGTACTGGGTGTCAGAGGAATTGTCGTGCCTTTATTGTGGCGTGTCGGGTAGTACACAGAATGAATATAGGTAATTATGTACTGGTATTTATTCGGGAGCTGCTTATAGTAAAAGAGACAAATATCACGCATGCATTCCCTTATATAGCATTCGTGCAAGCATACCATCTCGCTTGCACTCATACTCTTTCATACATACACCACAGTATTTGATAGTTGTTTTTCATAGGTAGATTTCGTAAAGGCCTGAAAAAAATATTACTTTTACTTCTTTTTACGCATTTTTTATTATAATAACAAAGAAAATTTAAAATCAACTTGCACGGAACAAAGCGACGCGGAGTCTAGAAACGTCCTTACACCCCCGAATCTGAGAGGAGACTGAGTACGACTTATCGACTCGCTATCGGTCCTTCTGCAGATGGCATAAGGATGATATTCGCAGTAGGGTAACGCTTCTTTTTATGCACAGGAAAAACATATCGCCAAAAGTCACGTTTTATTTTATTTTGTGAAATTCAGGCAAAATCATTAAAAAAATTTCCGATTATTACGTAAGAAACTTAATTTGCAACATTATATAATGAAATTTTATCCAAAAATTGATTCATTAGTAGGAGATTTTGGCACTTGAAAGTATTTTTAATACTTAATTTTTTTCCAGACTTATAAAAGGACTTATTAAAAAATTACTAGATATTTTTCAAGGCCAAGGATGGGTTTTACTCGCAATATTTAATTGAAGCATGTATAAAATATCTAAGCGATCGAATTTTAAAACCAAAAGCACATGATTTTGTATTATTTCGCACGGTTTCATCGTAACATTTAAAGCATCAATATTTTATCTGTAAAAGTCACATCATTTAATTTATCAAAATGATGTTAAGTGCTTGAGCGCCAGCTACCCACTTAGCCAAATACATTTTTCAAATAAAATTGATGTACCTAATGGAAATGTGTAGTGCTTTCGGCTTATTTTAAATAAATTTGTTAGAAGTTCGTAAAACATTTTAAATCTATCAAAATATAAACATGTACTCGTAATTTCGTTTTTCTGACAAATTGAATTTTAGAAGCAAAATCTTCGAAGTTTTCGTGACTTTGCCATAAATTTATTACACAATTAAATTTGTTTTTCTTAGCATAATATTACATTTCGGAAGGAAATTATATAAATATTAAAATAATTTAATAAATCGTGTATCTAAATAGCTTTATTTGTAAACAGTAAACTAAAGTGAATTTTTTTTTTTACACGAGCTCCACACAGGAGGCCCTGAGGAACATAATTTCCCTCAGGGCCTATGTCATCTTTGGGGATGCTGTGTGGAGGGTTTTTTTATGTAAACGAACGAGAGGAGAGTTCTGGGAAGGAGAAGGGTTTAAGGGGTGGGTAGGAATCTGGGGTTCAGTGTGTATGGTCATCCGCCTCCAAGACCCAGACATACCTCACCCCATGAACCCGGGCAACCCTGCTAAATCACCAAACGTAGCGAACCACTTGGGGTGACCTATGGCAGAGGTATTGGTTATCCAATAAAGGTTCCCGGGGCGGCGGTACCCATTCCCGCATAAAGTTCCCGCGGTACCCATTCCCGCCTACATCTAAAGTTTGTTTTCGATTGTTCATAGCCTAAAACTACCCCTTCTTGGTTGCTTTTGCGAATCGTTTATAATCGTCGGAGAGATGACTCATCTTGATAAGATTCTTATCACCGTTCTGTGTTATGTCAAATTACTTGCACGACAAACCGTGGGATCTTAGTAATTAATTTTCGGCGCCATGTTGCATGTACTTGATTCATGTGACAATGTGTCAATGTGAAAATATGGAACTAGTTAAAGAATATGTTTATGTTGGTGTTAATATTGATTGCTTTTTCAAGTGGGTTATACAAATAAACAAAATTTGTGCACGACTAAGATCAATTGTAAGCAGATAGTATAAATAATTTTTTTTGTTCCTATCTGCATACTTAAATAAATTTAAATAATTTTTTATCTCTAGCTGAATCTGTAATAAGGTATGGAGTAACAGCTTGGGGATTTTCCTGTAAAACAAATATCGACCATGTTCAATCAGTACAAAATTCATTGGTTAAATTATAAGCTGAAAAAAATTTATACAAAGAAAGGCACCATATTCCATACTTTTATCAGTCTCAAAATTATTTCAGTGAGAGCAATTCTGTGGTACAAAATTATATTTTAGAACATAAATAACCCTTTATATATGAACAGGCTGGAACACTACCATAATACTCGTTTTAACTTTAATGAAGTACTAATTTTACATAAGCATACAAATTAAATATGAACAGGGACGTTAAATTACATGATTCACATTTGTTTAAATATGTTCTAAAAAAACCTATTATTTACCTTTTTTCATTAGAAAACAAGAATCCCCTAAAGAAATAAATATAACAATCCACTCAGTGGCAAATACAGAAAACCACAAATGCAATATAGCATGTACAAACATAGAAAGCAAAAACGATATTAAGTACCTGGGCATAACAATAGACCAACGTTTAAAATGGTCCCCACATATAAATATTCTGAACGACAGAGTAAGGAAACTTACATACATATTTAGATGTTTAAGAGATATTTTAAAAGAAAAATTACTTAGAACCACATACTTCGCTTTCTGTCAATCAATTATACAATACGGCATTATAGGATGGGGCGGTACATATAAAAATCTAACACAATCAATTTACGTATCACAAAAACTGATAATAAAAACAATTTAAAAAAAACCCTATAAATATTCGTGAGAACTTTTATTCAAACAATTTAAGGTCAGAAAATTAAATGCATTATACTTCTACCACGCAACATTACAAATTTATAAAGATGATATACAAAATAAAGTAACACCCTTTAAAAATAACAGAAATCTCAGACAAACGTCAATACTTCCAATTCTTAAATGTAAAAAAACAATAGGACAGCAAAATCATAAATATCTCCGTGTCAAATTTTTTAATTCCCTACCAGAAAAAATTAGAAACATGTACACTAACATAAAAGAATTTAAAACAAACCTTAAAAATTATAGTGAAAATATGAAAATATGAAATGAGTTATACCAAATAAAACTATTATGATAACACCCCCCCGCATACACACAAGCCCTGCTTATTTATGGGGGTACATCAAATATATATATTATGTAACTAATTATTATATAGAATCATTTTAAAATACATGTATCTATTTATGATTCATAATAAATAAAAAAAAATAAAAAAAATAAATAAAAAAAAAAAAAGTTATCTGCTGAAATAAAAAACTGTGCCCAAAATAAACAATAGAGAATTCCAGTCCAATTTTTTTATTTTTTTATGAATAACTTAAATAACTGCATATTTATTTTTATAGTTAGTTTTAATAGTTAAAATAAATGTCAAAGTTTTAATTTTTCAAGATCCCCGAAAACCACCGAATCTAGTGTGACGTCATCATGACTAACCGAAGTATGAATCTTGTAGGGAACTGGAATCAGCTGTTCGACTCCCGCCATTTTGAATTTCAGCATTGGAGCGTTTTCATAGACATTACTGGGCAATACGATCGTTTTTTGTACAGTTAAAGTTTTTGAATATTTTAAATAATATAGATAAACTAATAGAGATGCTTTATTTTTGATACTGAATTATTTAGGCCTAAATAATGTTTCATTAAAAACAAAAACTATTATATGTCCAATTCTCTATAAACCAATAACTCGGAATGCCGAACGGCTTGCGTCTTTATTTCTATTGATTTCTATACAACTTTGACCCAGGTGACGCGGCGCGGTGACGTCACGCCGCCAAAATCCAGCAATAGGGTGTTTTAATGACACGTTTTAAAATAGACTTTTTAATATTTTTTTAAGAACTCTACGTTAAATATTAGGTAATAAAACTTATATATTCAGAATCAGCGTATATTGGTCTATATGAAATATTTTTTTAAAGCCATAATATTTTTCATTGGAGTTCCTTATTGGTGAATTTACTGAAGATTTGGCTTACTGAAAGAATTAATTTGTATTAGCTTACAATGACATATTGTTCTAAAAACTTTAAAATTGTTATTCATGTTTTTCTATATTTCGGTAAAATTTTTAATTTTTATTTCATAAAAATGTAACTATTTACTCACTAGAATAAGATTTTTAAATGTAAAGATCCCGATAGACAAAAAGCAGTTTATCGGGACTTTTTGTCTTATATTTGTAAAGTGTGTAAAATAAATTAAAAAATTCAGGTTCATACGCATTTCTTTCAGATAAAAGAATAACTAATCCTGTTGGTACGTGTAGATACTGTACACTTTTAGCAACTTGTCCAACGCCATCAGTGAGTTGTCGGACGACATTCCTGAAGTCTGTGTTTCATTTGCAAATCCTTTCCCAATGTACCCTCAAGAGGAAACCGGCAATTTACAGTCGATTTCACTGGCGTGAGCGTCTAGTATACTTCTGTCCAACAGTTAAGGTTTAGAATGACTTGACAGAAAATCTGATATTCAGTTGCTTCCCAACTTTTCGCTGCCCCATATCCTTCCCCTCCCCACTCCCTTCACGACCTACCCCGATAAAGGATGCAATAGTCCTTTTTTTAATATGAATACCGCACAAGAGTCCCACCTGCTCCCGTCTTTTGTTTTTTTTTTACATGAGCTTCACAGAGGAAGCCCTTTCATCTTTGGGGATGCTGTGTGGAGGGTTTTTTTTTAAAGTAAAGGAAGGAGAAGAGAGTTCTGGGAAGGAAAAGGGTTAAAGGGGTGGGTAGGAATCTGGGGTTCAGTGTGTCCTGGTCATCCGCCTCCAAGACCTATACGAACCTCACTCCAAGAACCCGGAGCCGTCTGGAGCCATTGACACTGAGGCATCCCCAATGTTGTGAGGCTGAAGGTAGTGGGGAGGCGAAGGAGATGGGAAGAGGAAGGTGGGAAGTACCTGGCTATTCAGATCTGGTCACCAAACACGGCTAAAGCCATTTCAAGCAAAGTTTCAATTCTGAATGGTGGTCTTACATCAAGGCGATACTGAGTATCTTCCACTCTAGAACGTGCTGCAAATATACTACATATTTTTTTAAATGAATAAATTGTGAAAAAATCGCAATCGAATGAATGGCATGGGAAATAATTTTATAACGCTAGAGCTCACCATTACATATAGAAAACTTCCTGGATATGCACACGACAATTCACCAAAGTTTTATCGCAATCCGATGAATGATTTAGGTACGCAAAAGACAAACAAAGAAACATTAATTTTTATGTATTAAGATAACACAAGGTGGGATTATGGTATTTCCTATGCCGTGGTCAGGTAAGTACCGGGGCTTTGTTGTGGAGACGTTCTTTAAAAACGGGGAAGGCGTTGTGGCTACGCACGGGGCTTACCGGATCCGGTTCGAGTTAAATCGTAATGACAGTATTCCTGATCCAAAACCACTCGAAAATGGATCAGTAATGTAAGGTGGACAGGAACTGCAATCCTAAAATACCAGTTGGGCGGCCTAAAAGTGTGCAAACACCTGAAAACACCGCGGTAGCAAGAGCGTCAAATGAAGAGTCTCCAACCCGATCAGCGCGGAAACATGCCGCTGCGTTTGGAATATCGTCCAGAATTGTAAGGTGAATCTTACACTCACACAAGATTTTGTGAAACGTAGCTTGCATTGCAATCATAACTGCTGCATCCCTTGGCGCTGTTTTGTGCACTAGCGACGAAGGATTAACCATTACTTCGTATCACTATTGTGAGATATTGGAGAACCCAAAATGAAAGAGTATGGCGAGGAACACGACACAGAAGCCTTCTGGTTTCAACAAGATGAAGCCATGGCCCATGATGTCCATAGTTCATGCGAAATTTTGCAAGAACTCTTTCTAGGTCACCTGATCTCTTTGCGGGAGGATATTTCATGGCCCCGTCCCTCCCCCGATTTGACCCCGAGTGACTTTTTTCTGTGAAGATACGTCAAACCTGAGGTAAAAAAACTCGACCTCGAACCCTTAAAACTCTTTAAGAAGGCGATTAAGGACGTTATCGCTGGGATTCCGCAAGATATGCTGGGAAGAGTGGCCGAAAACTTCTTTGAAATGCTCAATATGTGTATTGCTCGCCAAGGCTGCCGTGGCAGGCGATATCATTTCCAAAACATCATGAAAAAAACGGCATCATTTCCCAAACCTAACGGTACCCGCCTCGCCGCTTTGCTCGGTCTGGGGGGCCTTCAGTGATTTTTTTAAACTAGATACTCCTCTTTGCCCCACCTTATATTATCTTAAAATATAAAAATTAATGTTTAAAGTGTCGTCTTTCTAAATATATTACACATAAATACTGCATTCAAAATATTTCTGTTCGCGTAAAGAACACCATGCCATATCTCCGTATGAGTAATCAGTACAAACGAAACATTATATGTAATAACAGCAAAAGTGATTCGACTATCAACTTCCTGCACGCTCTACTTCCTGCCGGCAAGGATGCGTTCCTCAAATATTTGTATCGGCTGGACACACTGGTAGGTCAGTGTATTCAGGCGTGACGGATTAATCCCTCCCACTGCGGTTCACGGTGATGTTCCGAGATAGTCCTGCTGGAGAGGTCAAAAGGTCTCCCTCAACCAGTCTCTCCGGATCCGGACTACCACGCATTTGGTGGGCAGACGCGGCCGATGCAGATTCAGACACATCACCCCATGAACCCAGGCACCCGTGCTAAGTCCCCAATCGTAGTGAACCACTTGGTGTGACCTAAGGCAGAGGTGTTTGTAATCTAATAAATGGTTCCCGAGGCGGAGGTACCAAATTGTAGGCATATACGTGGTGTATCACCACTGGGTACAAACTAGGGCCTTACGTGTTAGGTACACACTCAGTCTCATTCCAGCAATGCCGAAATACAGACGAAAAAGAACGCGTATCACGTGATCAGTTGTAGCGTGTGGTAAATTTTGTTTGATTGTATGTTTTTAGGTGAAGGGGCAACAAAATGACACTTCAAATCGAATAAGCTTGGTTGAATTTCAGAACCCGGCTTCGAGTGCATGTCTGACGCCATAAATAAAATCTGTGTATGTGGAATTTCAAACAAAGCTACCGTTGTAATTCGGTTTCGAATTCAAGAATTCGTCACAATATCTTGGCACTTTCTTCAGCAGGTCGAATGGGGACGTGTCCCCCCTAGGTATAACTGCTACAAATTTCTGAATATGTAGTTTATCTTCGGATATGGAAAGATTGACGGTAATACATAGTTGTATCAAGCGGCTATATATTACTTATGACGTCCTGTCTCGGTTACTTTGTCCCGGTGACTAGCTACACTGGATGACAGTGGATCCGAGGAACGGGCTATTTTTGTAACCAGTTCCTATTGGATTTATAAAATGGTCACCAACACAAACTGGGCGAAGGCAAACTAGAAGCCGCCTGCAGGGCCTAGCAGCAAGTACCTGCTGAGCGGGGTTTTAACTGCTAGTAATAATAAATCGCTGATTAAAGTCTATATACACTATATTTTGTACATCTATTTTAGTTGCCTCGAAACGTTTTAAATTGAAAATAATATACTCAATGACCTTTCAAAATGAAGAGCATCCACCCCTCCTGCCCCACCCCCATGATGAATAGAGACTAGTTTATTCCCGTCCGTCGCCACATCCCTTTGGCGCAGAGGATAGCGCGTTGGACTTCTAATCCAAAGGTCGTGGGTTCGAACCCCACAAGGGATAGATGCGAATGTCACAAACAACATCCAACATTGCGCACAGAAAGATTTATTTTATTATCAGAAGGTTTTATTTGTTGAACTGACATATGACCGACGAGGGATGAATTTCATTATGTCAATGTTTTTTGCCGATTTTGTTTTTATTGCTTTTGTTTCTTTTAAAGTTTATTTCGTGGTCAATTTTTAAAAATCTGCTATTTATTATAAATGGTAGCAAATTAAACTTAAGGTTTATTAAATAAAATTAAAATACGTTGTTTACACCAATATTCAAATGGTGACCGGACAACTCAGAATGAATTCAACTCAACACCTCTTTTGAAAAGTCATTAAAAGTGATGAAGAAAATATTTACGAAAAATGGTTAAATAGGTTACGTTAGGTTGGGTTATGGGCTATTTTTTTAATTTTTCTTAATAACTTTTAATGACTTTTCAAAGAGGTGTTGAGTTGATTCTAAGTTGCCATGGAACCATTGAAACGCATACGTTTTTTTTAACATAAATAAGGCTCTGAGGAGATCATCTTTGGGGATGCTGGGTGGGGGGTATTTGTAATGAAAGGAAATTCCAGGAAGGAAAGAGTACGAGTATGAGGGATGAGTAGGAATCTAAAATTAAGTGTGGCCAGGTCATCCGTCGCCAGCCAAGAACTGGACAAACGTAGACATCCACGAACCCGAGCACCCCCGCTAAGTCACCAAAAATAGCGAACCACTTGATAAATAACAGAAGTGTGGGTTATCCAATAAATGGTTCCCGGGGCGGTTCCGTCTCCCTAATTGACGCTAAATCCGCCAATAGCGTGGCATTGGTTATTAAATATTGAGTATTAAAATTAATTCTGATGAAGAAACTCTTCCCTGCCCACTGCTTGTAGCATATCAACATACCCCAACTGTACAAGCCATAGTCCAACGGACTCCGGGCAGTTGGGACTCTTTGTGGTATTCAGATTAAAAAAACACCTTCTTCTGATCTTATAAAAAAAAACAGAGTGTGCAATCCACACGCGGTAGAAGTAAAACCTTCAGAAAACTAGACAACTTGACGGCCGGCTTGGTCTAGCGGTAAGGCTCTTGACTCGCAATCCGAAGGTGGGATCGAATCTCGGAGTGACAAACTAATTTATTTGATTAATTTGTGTCATTTCACAATTAATTCATTTAAAATAATATATAGTATACATTGTTTTAAATGAATTAATTCAGAATTGAAATGGCTTTAGCCGTGTTTGTGACCAGATCTGTATAGACAAGTACTTCCCCACCTTCCTCTCCCCGATCTCCTTCCCCCCCCCACTACCTTAGCCTCACAGCATACTCCAATTGGAGGTGTCATAGTCTCACTGGCTCCAGACGGGAGCAGTTGGGACTCTTGTGCGGTATTTAAAAAAAAGACAAGAATTGGGAGGCTTCGAAGCACCGCACAAAGAAGACCAGTAGACTACGAAACACCGCACAAAGAGGAGACCGATTGTACTATCTCATTCTCTCGTAGGCTAAATCCTATGTGTTTGTCTGTTTTTAGCTTCGCTATTTTTCGATTCATTGAATTTCAAATCAAAAACGGTGTTAAAGCAGTTTTAACTTAAAAAAAAATTCTCGTCTTGAAGTTTTGTGTACAAAGTTAATAGGCAATTTACAAAATAATCATTTTCTTGTTAAAAACACATAACTTCATTATTCGGAATAAGATTTTGTTTCCAAAATATTTCCTTTTCCGAGAATTCGTCTCTCCATTTCCAATCTCTTGAGATCTGTCTTATTATTTTTTGTACAATAATTTATCGTTGGCTCACTGCGAAAGTCGCCATTTATCAAACCATATTTCGGTGATGCTGGCATTAAAAGACATTTAAGTGGAATTGTAAAGAAAGGGTTCCTTATTACGAGTATTTAAATTGCTGTCAATAAAATTTGTGACTTTTCAAAATAAAAGTTTTTCTATGAAATATTTACTCTGAGGACCAAAAACATTGAATGAATGACTAAAAAACATATTAGAAAATCTGTTCTATGTCTGAGAGGAAACCAACCCAACAATTTAAGGTGATTCACTACTAAGTAATGCAAAATCGAGTGTTTTTAGTGTGAAAATTAGATTGCTTAGAAATATTTTGGATGCTTAATTAACCTTTAACTGCTGACGTGGGGGCCGCTCCGTTCTAGCAACAATAATAATATCGAAATACTTCCCTCCCCCGTGCGTGACGCATACGCCGCTTCCAGTACCTTCGAATTTAGTGACGCCAGAGCCGTAAGTTTAAATTTTTAATTTTTAAAGTTAAATTTCTATGAGCGAATTCATTCAATTTTTTTTTCGGGCCTCTTTGACCATTCGTCAGTACTTACGTGACTTATTAAAAGTTGATTTTTACTATATAAAAATAAACATAAAAAAATTTACTAAAGTTTTGTATGTATAGTTTATTCGAGACACTAATGAAACCCATACTAATATTATAAATGCGAAACTGCCCGAGTTCGTTTATGACCTTTTCACGCATAACCCAATATAAACACTTTAATAATTCTTTCACCAATATAAAGCTAAATTATATGCGCAGACTACAGGTTGTATATTATGGTAAGCTCTGGCGTTATGAAATTATAAATATTAATATATTATATTTGTTATACGTTTTCTGTCGCTAACAAAAGCGAGTTTTTGCTAACGTCAGAAAATTCAAATATCAGAATTCGGTTTTTTTTTGGACAAGCTTCTGTTTTGCAATAAATGTCAGATAAGAGTTCCTACATTAAAAATATAATTCGTAACGATTATAAAGACTGAATAATAAATAGTGTAATTTTTTAATTATATTAACAAACTTCCAAATATTTAATTAAAAATAAACATCCGAAATTTTTGTAAGCGCATAAATTCCGAACGAATTAACAAAATTGGATAATTCTTTTTTTCTTTGAGCTATAGCTTTATGAAATTTAGGTGGCAGGCGAGATGTTTGAAAACTGAATGTAAGGGAATGAATGTATGGAATGCGGGAGGGGGTGGGGGGATAATTGATAAGTTCAAGCGCTACAGTAATACCATGCGAAAAGCTAGTATTATAATAAAAGTGAGTTCATTGGTTTTCTTGAATAAAATAGATAATACAGACTGATTTCTGATACAAGTGAGTTTTGCCAAAACTTATTATATAATATCCAAATTGTAAAATATAGGTAAGTTACTTAACAATAAAAAAGTATTTTATTTTATATAACAATATTTATTATCCAATAAATAATAAATTGGACTTAATTTAATTTAATTAAGTTAATTTTCACATTCTGTGTAAGTTCTATTACATTACATTATATACAATTAATAGCAAAATAACATAATAACATAATAATATATTTCAAGATAACTGTAAATATTAAAAATATGTACAAGTGTTATTATGTCTTGTAGGTCAACATAGTTCCTAGCTAGGCAGATTGCCTGTTCTAAGGAACCAATTGCTGATGAAAAAGTCAGACATGTATTTTGTAATAAAATGTTGTTTTTATTTATTTTTTCTAATAAAATATGTACTAAGTTTATATTTACTGTGCCATTTTTAGGTAACCATGTAAAACTTTAAGTGACATTATTTAATAGTTTTTCAGACTCCATTCTACCCAAGCCAATCAACCATTTAGTTATTAATGAACCGATGCAGGACATTTTGCATGTCTTAATATTTAATTCTGGGGGATTTTATTATACAATTTCGGTCCCAGATATGTATATGTCTTTTGATACTTTGCCGTATTGCTCTCTGGGACCACGAGATCCTTTCTAGAGTGACTTCTTGTGATATATTTATGCTCAATTTTATGAAGATTTTCTAAATTTTTGTGTACATGGATAATAACCCTTTTTATGTAGTTTTGACGAACATCAAGTACATTAAATTGTTTGTAGAGCTGATCGCTAGAAAACCTATAGGGTTTACGCAATATGACTCTAATTATGGATTTCTGTGCCTTCACAAGCGGATCTAAAATAGTTCTACCTGATGCTCCCCAACCAATACAACCATACGTTAAGATGGAGTATTCAAGTGGGATTAAGAGGGATATTCAAGTTCTGTTTTATACCAATTGCTTCAGAAAACTGAAATAATCAAAGAACTTTCATAGAACGTGAAAATAACCTAAAATATTTGATGAGTTGTTTAAAGTATTTGAATCAACTATTCCTAAGTTTCATTTTTAAAATTGTAAGTGATTATTTAGACAAGCGATAAAATAACTGTGATCAAAAAACTATTCTATTTTTATTAATTAATAATTTTTTTTTCTTTTTTTTAAAAGAAAGACAAACATTCCCGGGTTACGAATAACCCAACAATGTTTGAAAATCTACTACCACCACAGAAAGCCGAAAATGTTGCTTGTGTTGTGATGGAGGACTTGGCCAGCCGAAGAATCGAACACGGGACGCCCGGGTGGGACCCAAACGCGATGCCCACTCAACCACTGACCAGTCCACATTTAATTCTTTATTTGGGATTTGTATTTCTTCTGTTCAAATTTTTGCCAGAATTGATGGTTTTTTAAGTTTGTTAACGGTGTCCATTCGAAAGGTTATTTTTTAACGTCTCTCTTATTATTTGTCAACAAAAAAAATATAAAAATATTGAAAAGAAGAAATCCTAATGCAAATAATTTATAAACGCTTTTAGCTTCACAAATTACACAAATTCAACATCACGTGTTTTCTCACGAGTCTGCGCTAGCACGTACTATTTTTATTTACATTGGTAGCTCAGTTTTATGCAAAACTAGTAGGCGGCAAAAAATAAATATGTTTTGCTTTGTAGAAACTACAAAAAATTTAATTATCTTTTCGACCCTAATAGAAAAAATGTTAAATTAGAGCATTCGTAGGTATTCGTATTACGTAACCACAAAATGTTAAATTGCGCCGAAGAATAACATTAACAATTATTAAACATTCCTAGCACGAACAAGAGAGGGCGCATTTAATTACTTTCCTCTCAGCGTCTGTTGAATGTCAAAGAAATTTAATTAATTTTTTCGCGTGGCGTGTGACATGACGTCTTGTACCAGAAATAAGGCGAACTAAAAAGCTTTCTAATCCGCAAAATGGTTTCACACTCGCAGAATTGTTTTCTTATTTCAAAATGGTTTCATCACAGTCTTAATTATTAAGGACTAGTATAGGCTAGACATTACATTCCTAGACTGCTATAATAAATAAAAATGTATCACCGAATATTTACAAACAAAGAAGTAATCTAAAACCACTGTATGGTTCTGAGGACCTACTTCCAATAAAGGGTCTTCTTTGGTACATTATTATAATGGATAATGATGGAGAAAGCAAGTACAAAAGGCAACTCGTGCATAATCACACCACAAGATTCACTGAAAATAAGGGCATCATAACTCCAAGAATAACAAATAAGTATGGAAGCAGAACGCTACCAGAGATTTTTAATAAATTCAATAAATTTTTTAAACCTTAGAATAATGAGAGACCCTGCCTCAATAACACTAAGCGTTGGCTAATAAGTGAGAAATCAATGTATCTCTGAACATCTCAACGTATCTGCCTAAATAATTTGTATTTAGGTAGGTACATTGAGATATATTATTTTATATATAATATTTTGTTATACATATATTAAAATTAAAAAATATATATTATTTGGTAGAACCTGCAGACAAACTGTCATGTGACAGCTTTGTGGGACTACATAAAGCTTGTATTAAAAATTATTTTCTTGTTTTAAATAAATAATAAAAATGAAAAAAGATTTAAAACTTTATGTAAACTATCATCTTTGGAGTGTCCGAACAACTCAGAATGAAATCAACGCAACACCTCATTTGAAAAGTGATGAAAAAAATATAAAGAGATAAAATTGTTTTTAGGTTTTCACGGCCAAAAAGTATTTTTGTTATTGTTTTTGGGGTGTTATGCCGTGTTTCGCTACCTCCTTCTTTATCCAACGTTTCATCAACAATAACAAAAAAAAAAAAGAGATAAAATTGTTTAAATGCGTTACATTAGATTAGGTTATGGGCTATTTTTTTTTTTAAAAGCTTTTAATGATTTTTCAAAGCGATGTGAACCCATCTTTGGTTGTACATTGTGAAGAGCTTTGTAGTGTATCGATTATTCATGTAGTTTCAGCTTCTTTCAATAGAAGTCGATAGGTTTGTATGCAATACGAAATTCTGCTTTATTCCAATAAATGCCAGCTGAGTCGGATATCAGAAGAGTACCATCCTTCACCGATCGTGTTCTTAGGTACGAACAGTTACGATGATGGCTGAAGGCTTCAGTGAAACAGTCCGCCCACCGCACAATGAATTGTCCCTTTAACAAAAATACAAAAATCAACATAAAAATTTATTTTGCTATTGTGAAGATGATGAGTCAAAACTCACGGGACATTATTAATTGGTTGAATTTCATTAGCTAATTATGCGCCCTTAACTTGGGGATTACCAACAGCGATGCGCTAATCACATTATCAATTGCATTTTATCGCGTGACGTTGGAGTACAACACGTATCGCTTACACAAAAAATCACAATGGAATGTATTGGCCAAGGTATGTATTTTTTTTTTAAACTGCGTCATCACTTTCTTTGGTTGGTCCATATCATAGGTTCGCAACGTGGGCGATAACGCCCCCTTTGTGGGCGTTTGAGACTTTCAAGGGGCAGTAGGAGACTCAGAGAATATTAGGGGGCATTGATATGACACAGTGAAGGCCTGGGCAGATAAAAAAAATGGTCTGAAAAAGACTAAAAAAGATGCTAATCACGTAGGAAGGTATTTAAAAAGGAAAGTAAACATTGATATTGGTTAATTTTTGTTATTGTAGTCATTGTGTAGGTATTGTAATCATTTTTATCACGTGTGTGAAAATTCACTCGGTAGTTCGAGATGTGAGGAAAATTGAACTGAAAGATTCCATTACATTCAGATCCACATTAAATTGCCTTCCCTCCCACCCATAAGTAAAAAATTGGGGAGGCTCCAGAAAAAAAAATTCTCAAAGTGGGCGGTGGGCAAAATAAGGTTGAGAACTTATGGTCTATAATTATATGATATCCTCAAAGTTGCCACTTAAATTTTACACCTGATTAATGCATTACTCAACATTGAAAGCGTTTTAAAAAATAACTCCAACAATTTAACATTTCATCAAGAAGTATCAAAAAAGGTGGGGGGGTGGTATTTTTGAAATTTCATATAGAGATCTTCCTCCTACAAAATTCATAAATCCCGGAATAAAATTGTTATTAATTATAAAAAAAAAACAAATCCAAAATGGGCCCTCTTCTTTGTGTATTCATTTTAAAACATGGATAAATTTTGTGGATATATTAAAGAAGATGGGAATGAAACTTTATTATTTTTAGTAAACCTAATTACGTAAATTTGAATATATTATTTAAATTAAGACATGTTTTATGTAAAAGCCCTGAGGGCGTAAACAAATATTTTGCCCAAATACAGATAATTTTTTCGGATCGGTTGGAATGAATTTAGACGGATTACCTTCAAATAAAAAGTTTTTTGTATTCATAGGCATTGTGCGAAATATTATTAAAAAGGGATCCCAATCCCAACAGGTCTGATATTAGAATTCCTGGTTCTAAAGGAGACTCTGACCCATGATTTTGGCATTAATTATAGCTGAGTGAAATCCGGATTTGGACCCTTTAAACCGCTTGCTTATGCATTGGACCCTCGCTAGAGGTCAAGGGTTGATGAAAGGGCTAACTGATTAATCAAAGACCAGTAGTTCCTTAGCGTCAATGTTCAGTAGGTTCATAAATTTAAATGTTTGAAAATTCTGAAAAATTTAAAGATATTTGAATTCCATGTAATTTAGTTCAATTCGGAAAACATAATATTTGTCTCGTTACGTATCAACTTCTTATTTTAAGGGGGCCGGTGGTCTAGCCCCCGTAAATTCGACGAGTTTTTTTTAAAAATGAAAACAGTGAACAGCGCTATTCAAACTTTTTAGATATATTAAATCACTGTAATAGTATACAAAATTATTATTATTAAAAAGAAAAAAAATCTTAAGGAAAAAAAGTAGTTAAGGAACTGCGCTGAAGTTACCTTTCTCATAAATACGGACCTTGGTGGTGGGTCCAGTTTTGACTCTTTCACTTATCCGGAAACAAAAACAAAACAAAAATTTCTGATCAGTATGAGTGTATTTATTGCAGGAACTAGAATAAAAAGTAAATAAAAAAAATTACAAAATGGCGCGTTGTTGAAATTTACATACCGAAAATAGACTGTTTTTTCGTTATATTTTGTATGTAAAAAATAAGAGGTATTCAACGTAAAAACTTTTTTTTAGTTCCTGCGATAGGTACTGCTGTACGAAATAAAATAGTAAAATTTGAGGCAAATCGGCCGAGTAGTTTTTGTTTGCCTCACATCATGCAGAAAAAAGTAGTTTTGAAATAAACGAGTTTGAAGTTTCGCCCGGCCCTTTTACCTGCTTCTGCGCTGACCTACTAAATGGGCTGTTAAACTTTAAATATCGTCGATACCATGACAAAAGTTTTACAGTATATTCTTAAAGAATTATTCTTTTGAAATATCGATTTTTTTTTTAAATTCTAAACCACCGGCTCCCCTTAAGGTAATTTATTTCTCTTTAATAGAGTGCTGTATATTACCTCTGTTTGCTTTTGCTGAAAACTGTACAATTTTTCTAAATTTTGTTTTAATAATAGTAATAATAAATGTTTTATTATCTTCCTTTTCTTGTTAAAATTAGATATAATGTTATCCTCACTGATATATTCCATTAGGAGGATTTCATTTACATATTAAAATGTAATAACATGAAATAATTATAAATATATTGTCTAGTGTTTTTTCCGAAATAAATATATTTATTTGGTACGAAAACAATCATCGCATTAACTTAATGGATGAGCTTATTATTATTTCAAAACCCGCTTTAACCAATTTTTTGACAAAATAATCCGAGTATTACATCTTGTTCACATTTTTGCGAGGAACAAGAGTAACCTAAAATTGAGTTTCTAAACCTCCCTCATCACGATTGAAAACCATGTTAAAACTGCAAGTGAGAAACAAAATCCGCTATATAATTCAAGAAGTTACAATCAAAATTCGCTTTATCGGAATTCAACCAATCACGAGCAGTTATTTTGCCAAGATTTAGAAACTCGCGCTTCAGGTCAATTGAGTTTCAAAACCCTCTATATCTTAAGTAAATCAAAAAGTGACTATTAAAATCCGCTATAAACATTTTATTTATCGAAATTTCTTAAATTGTGCTAGACGTACATAAAAAATTAACACTTTTCGAAATTATATTCCTCATTTCATTATTCAAAAATTTGAAAAGCAATTATTAATTTTTTTTATAAAAAAAACTCTCTTTTTATAACTTTTGAAGGTTATTCCCATCAACGTAATATATTATTATTTAATTTTTTTATGAGAAAAACTCTCTTTTTATAACTTTTGAAGGTTATTCCCATCAATGATGTTTATAATGAAAAACAAGAGAAATACTATGGCCGCCCGACCGTCGGCGGACTACCGTCTAATGGCCGTAGTTTGAATACAGAAAAAAAATCGTTCATTTAGTTGATTTTTTTTAAAGATATGTAGTAGTTTATAATATATCATTGAAGAAGACATTTAGACTTTCATAAAGTCAATAGTTCCATATGAATAAATTCGGATACATTTATCCGAGACGCTATTCAGGTTACAAACCAATTCTTAGAATGATTGTTTCTAATAAAAAGAGTAGTTGCCTATAATATGGAAAAAAGAACTAGTTGGAGATAATATTAATGATTCTAAATATTTGAAATATGAAATTGACAAATATGACGGTTTGACAGAAGGTGGCAAAAGCGAAATTGGAAAACGCGCACGTCCTGGTTAGACGAGAGGTCTGGGTTCGAGTCCCAGTTGCGACCATTGTTTTTTTCTGTTTTTCTGTGTCTTATTTTCTTTCATATTTTCATTTAGATTATTAGTGTTATCTTCTTCTTCAATGATATATTATTATTTATTTAGCAATTATTTATTTACGCTAGAGACGTGACAGTTTTTAGCGGTTTTCTCCAAATCAACGAAAGTTGATTTAGCGGATATAGAAATTGAACGACTCAATTTCCCTTTTATTTTCAAAGTGAAGTTTGCAAAATTTCTACAAGAAATATCGAAATTATGTTCTAAGGAGTTAAAACAAGCACATTTGGAGGTGGGAGTTATTTTTCGAAAGCTAAATATACAGTGACCTTTTTGAAGGTCATTTGTGAAAAGTTCAATCGATCTCGGAATAAATCTGTAGATTTGTTTAAAAGAACAAACCATTCCACTTAGAAAACACTGTCCAAAATTAATTTTGACGTAATTTAAGTTTGTCTGGGGAAATCAAAGGCAAAGTAAACTAATTAGATCTAACTGATCAAATTGCGTGAGGATGGTAATCAAAGTTTGATCAATTGGAGAATCACATCAATTATAATTAAGCGAACAATTATTACCATCGCGTACCGTGCACACCTTGGATCTATAAATTCGCAATCTGTGACCTGAATTTGACTGGCGATGATTAGAGATGCCTTGAAGTTGCCTGTTCTTTGGAAGTAAAATTATTTATGGAAAATGACAAAATACATGTGACGTTTTTATTGGTGATAATTTGACGCTGTTATTTGGGCTACGAATATATAAAATTAGCATTTAGGGAAACTCTAGAAAAACAGTAGTTTATTGGTGCTAAAATGTGTGTTTAATATTTATGACAATTTTTTTTGGTAGTAAAATTATTGTGAAAAATATATTTGGCGTTCTTATTGATGATGATTTCACGCTGTTATTTCGGGCTACGAATATCTAAAAACAGATGTTAGTGAAACTTTTTAGAAATATAGTAGTTTATTGGTGCTAACATTGTTTGTTTTTTTTTTATCGACAAACTAGCCGGCTTCTCTCGGGGAGTTGATATGAGATGAACTGACGTTCGAACTCACGATGGATCTTGCTTTAGGCATATACCCCAACCAATGGGTAGCTCCGCCATACAAAAAGGCTCTGAGTAGTCCAAAATGTTACAAAACATTCCACAACATTCGAGAGTGTTCTGGAATGTTCCACAATCGTGCCCCGATTCTCTATTCCCGAATATTACACAACATTCCAGAATGTTCCTGGACGTTCTGGATTTTTATTTTTAAGGTTTAATTTATTTATTATAAATACAAAGTAATACAGGTATGTTTTTAGGTTTTCACGGCCAAAAAGTATTTTTGTTATTGTTTTTGGGGTGTTATGCCGTGTTTCGCTGCCTCCTTCTGTAGCCAACGTTTCGGACAGCGTTACAGTGTCCATCATCAGGGCAGATGAGTGACCTGTATACTGAGTATATGAGTGACCATGATTAGTTGGCTAAAGAAGGAGGTAGCGAAACACGGCATAACACCCCAAAAACAATAACAAAAAAACAAAGTAATACAATATGACAGCAAAAAATAAAATATTATACAGAAAAAAGTAAAAGTCCCAATAAACTACTTTTTAGCAGTTTGTCGATAGGTACTTTTACTTTGGAGATATAAATAAACTTATTTTACATAATTAAATGCAGTTAGAATTTTTGTGTTAGTCTAATACAAATTATTTCTTTCGGCAAGCCAATTTTTCAACAAAATATTTTTTTTACCATTTGTACATTTTACATTTGTACATTTTTACATGTTGTGGAATGCTCTCGAATACTATCGAATGTTCTAGAAATTTCTAAAGGGCGAAACTTCCAGCCCTTATATCTTCAAAAGCACGCCCTTCAGATAAAAACGGGAACCTTCTTCATAGATGGGGGATAGAGGGCTAACACACCGTATAAGTCCCTTGATCATATTGGGACTCGTTTCTGAGTTTTAACGGAACGCACACTTTTGTACACTTTTTTTTAATATATGTATTGATTAAAGTAAAATAATTGGTAACACAAATATCTGTGGAAGCTCAGAAAAGTGGCAAATTTTCTTATATTTAAGGTAGAAGGTAGAGTAGTATCAAAATGCACAAAATAAATGTATACGATCGGATCTACATCTACAGGATTAAGATCTACAGAGTTCACCCAAAAAAAATTGTAATGCAACACCTCCCCAGCGGGTGGGAGGATGGGATTTTTTTTGGAAAATACTTGTGTATAAACTAGGTCGATTGAAGTATCGTTTATTGCGTGAAAATTCATGCTGAATCCAATGAGACTGATATCAAGTTGATATAATCGATATTTGGTGAGATAAGACAGGTATCAAAGAAACGTAAGAAAATGAAAAAAATAACAAGGGTTAACCCCCAGAAGGGCGATCGATCACTTCGTTTTGGGCGGATTTTATAGATTTTCACTTCTACTACCAAGAATATAGCATTCATGAAAATTTGCACTTTAAAAAAAGTTTTAACAAATTACCTCATTTTGCATACTAATTTTCCATTTTAATAAGCTGATGTAAAACATCTGTTCTTATCTCAACGACATTTATTAACGGCGAAGCTCTCAGATTATATTTAATCTTTCTTGCGGAAGAGTGAATAAAATAATGATCTCCATTCATTTATGACCTTATCTCCATTTTCCTACCCGTTCCATCTACGGAACGCTACTAATAATGGTACGTCTATCTATGAACCCTTAACATTTTCTGATTTGAAATAAGAACAAGTCACAAAACCAGTCGCTCAATGAGTCATGAATTAATTGACCTTATGAAGCATCTCCATTTGTCTCTTTTAGCCATTATTTCAAAAGCCCCAAATTACGCAATCTGTTCTTCATCTTTATAAAGAGACAATTCGATCAAGGGACCTAAACAATTTTTTAAGTGTTTGGCATCTTCATTGCCCATTTTAAACCCACCCTTTATCTTAAAGTTTGTATCTTTATAATAATAATATTTAAATGATTTTTATATAGCGCCGTTTTGTGAAAAATCACCCCAAGGACGCTGTACAAATTTAAAATATATTTCTACAATCTTCCTTCCAAATACAGGCTGGACAAACTTCAAGGCCCCTATTGGTTCAGACATGAAACGGAAATGACTCATTACATTACCGACGAAGCATGAAACTGCGCTTATTGGCCGCTTTGATTATGACATCATTTTTTAAGGCTTCTAGTGGTTGAGATTGTTTTAGTAAGGTTTCGCTTCTACCGCGTGTGAACTGCACTCGTTTTTTGGGCGTTTTTTTTTTCAATATCTCCTCACAGAAAAAAAATTCCCTTCAAGGCTATGTCATCTTTTGAATGCTGTGTTGAGGATCTTTTTCGAAAAGGAAGGAGAGAAAGTGAGGAAAAGATTTGAGGGTTGGGTAGGAATCTGAGGGTTAGTTTGTACAGGAGTGACGGACGTATGAATGCATCCCTCCCATTGCGGTGCATGGAGGTGTTCCGAAATTGTAACAATTAAATAAATAACACGAGCCTCTTTAAGACCCAGGTTCACTCTTTCACTTAATCAAAAAAAAACCCATAAAGCATCCCCAAAGATGACGTAGGTCACCCTGAGCGAAGTTAAAATAGATTAAAAAAAATTAAATCCACCGATACATTTCTTGTATCTGAAGCCATTTTTTTAATCAAAATAAAATTAATTGATGCAGCAGGTTGTTGTGGAATTCCTGAATAAGATGAATTAATATTATATCTGAACAACCTTAAAACATTATTAAAGTTAAATTTTACCGACTGGTATCCCTGAGCTGTCGCTCTCCGGTCCAGTGCATGATATTGCAAATTCATTCCGGTTCCCGCGTCCACTCAGTTCGGCTGTTTTACATTGCCTCTCGTGTCACCCGCTGGTTGTTACGATTTTAATTTTGTATCAAGTTTATTAAGTTTATAACGTTACTTGTAAAAATATTTAACCCGCATGATCAAGAGTTCTTTTTGGCAAATTTCCCCTACACACGCATCTCAGTTTACAGTGCTCGGAAAGGCTATAAGCTGCAAATCCAAATCAGGATAAAAATACATAATTCACCACCTTTCCAAAATATGTTACCAAGTTAACTGGTGCCTGCTTCTATATATAAGATTTCCCGACCCAGCAAGATTACGTACATAGTACAGTTACTGTAGAGGGTAGATATTGCACTACACTACCCTACTTTACGGCGCTACTAGCTGGAGGGGGTGGTAAAGGCGCCCGCTTGAATGAAATTAAATTATGCGGAAATAAATGCTTAAGTGGAAAGCTTCAAAGAAGAACCGCACATTACGCTCTAAGAAGTTATATACCATATGGAAACACGTAATTATACGTCAGCACTTATTTTTAATGTCGTTACACTTTTTTTGTTCTTTTCTTACATTAGCTCCAACAAGGAAGGCCTTTGGAAAATAATTTCATACAGGGCCAACATTTTTTTTACGTTATTTATTTATTTATTTCTATTCTTGAACAAACAGTTCACAAATTATTACATTGGTTTATATAGATAATAAGTTTAGTAATGAGAAGAAAAAAAATTAATGATCCGTAACTGTATGTGAATAGGTTGGTAGTAGTATTTTGTTAACACCTCACTAGGCGAACCTGTGCTGAGGTGTTCCCATGTTTGGGATTAAGTGCTATTCTGTCAACATAAGTAGAAACACCGTATCCTCCTCGATATTGTCAAGAAGGGCACTGTGGGTCGACCCATGGCGACAGTATCGTACGCATATATTAAAGATTAGTTGCAGTTAGGATCTATATGCAGTTGTTCTTAGCATCTAGATTATGAGTAAGATAAATAATTGTCTTTTTATTCATTTATTTACGGTTTTTATAGGCTTTTACATATACATAACAATATTTACAAAATTATACTCGTAAATAGTACAGGAAACGTCTGTTTAAAACACTTTTAATTTTTGAAATCTGTTTCTCCTCGTTTTTTAAATTCACTTAATTTTTTGTGTGAGTACCGCACAAGAGACCTAACTGCTTCCAAGTCTGGTTTTGCCAGAAAGAGTACATCATGAGGCTGAATATAGTGGAGAGGAAAAAATGATGGGGAGGAGAACGGTGGAGAAGTACCTGATTTACAAGATCTAGTCACCAAACATGGGTAAAGCCGTTTCAACCAATGTTTCCATTCTGAAAGGTGGTCTTTCACCACGGTGATACCGACAGTATATACTACCCTGCGACGTGCCGCAAACATACTACACTTTATTTTAAATTATTGATTTGTGAAAAAACTTCAAATAAAATTTACTTGCGCATGTTGGGATTTGAACCCATGATTAAATTCCGAATTCCTAGCCAATCATCGTAACCACTTAACCATGGTGTTGATATTCAGGACTTTTACTAATCAATACGCTTTTCTTGCGAATAAAGCTTTATTTTTTAATGTAAAAATGCTACATAATTGCCTGAAGCCAATGAATTTTGAAACAATGGCACCCTAATTGGGAAAGTTACGAGTCGGAAGTTAGCGAGGGGGGAAGGAAAGAGGGAAGAGGAAGCTTCGGAAGTACCTACCAGGTAATTAGACCAGGATTTAAGTAAACAGTTTTTAAAGCTTGTAAAACCGAGGAGACTGCAGACATCGGTCGTGAAAAACAAAAACATTGTTGTGGAACCAGCAATTAAACTGCCAGAGTTCTCTCTTCCTTTGAAGATTTGGCCTTCACTAAGGATAAGAACACACTTCACTTTTGAACGCAATGTACGCAACGCATTAAGACATCTGGACAACTTAGAATCCATAAATATATTCTATAAAAATAGGTTCTTAGAAAAACTTGTCACAACACATTCATACGCTGCCCATGCATAGGCTATTTACATTTTCAGTCAGGGTGACACGACAGTTGATCTCACGACAGTTGTCCCACCAAAATAAGAATTATTTAACAAATTTTTTAATGTCTTTTCTTGAATACACATTTTAAAAATGATTATAGTGGTTTATTTAGTAGTATAAAAAACGTTAATATTACTACATTGGGTGTAAGGTAGGTTGGACAAGGTAAAACTATGTGAGGGTAATATTGTTTGTTTCGTGAACACCTCACTAGGACAACCTGTGCTGAGGTGAAATTGAGTGTGACAAGTATTTGTGTTTATTTTGTAGTAGAAAGTTAGTTTTTTTGGTTTTGTTTTTGTTCTTACGTTTTATTATCGCATACACATACACATACACATACACATACACATACACATACACATACACATACACATACACATACACATACACATACACATACACATACACATACACATACACATACACATACACATACACATACACATACACATACACATACACATACACATACACATACACATACACATACACATACACATACACATACACATACACATACACATACACATACACATACACATACACATACACATACACATACACATACACATACACATACACATACACATACACATACACATACACATACACATACACATACACATACACATACACATACACATACACATACACATACACATACATACAAATTCACATACACATACACATACACATACACAAACACATACACATACACATACACATACGCATACGCATACACATACACATACACATACGCATACGCATACACATACACATACGCATACGCATACACATACTTACATACATATGTGTATATATCTATATACATACTTACATACTTATATACATATATTATACACACACATACACAAGTATTTGTATTGTATACACAAGTATTTGTATATGTGTGTGTATAGTTAGACAAATCTTGAAGAACTTGTTCGATTATTTTATTTTATTATTTATAGTTTGGTTAGGATTTATAATCTTTTGAATAAAGTGAAAATTTTTATTTTTTATTCAGGCTATGTTATGGTAGTTATTATAACGTTGTATTTACCAATTTCAAACCTAAAATCAACTTCAAAAATACCTTCAATGATAAATTAGTACGATGCCATACAAATTTATGTTTGTGCTTATTGGCTGCTGTATTCAGTACTTAGATAAGAAGTTTTATTCTTGAATCGTTTGAATGAAAATATTAGTTTTATGCTTTTTTTATTTAGCGGTACATCCTCTCTGCACACACCTTCGGGGACATTAAGTTATATTTTGTGTAAATAGGTATACCGTATTTTTCTTAAGGGGGTATTCTAGTGTAAAAGCCCGAATTAAAAAAATATATATATATAAATATTTTACGTACTTATTTTTTTTTTTTTCTTTTTTTATATTTTAAGGATTCACAATTTTTTTTTAAATATATTTTTCACGAAGTTACGCGCTGTTGAAGTAGAGGGGGAAAAAATAGCGTGTCCATCTAGTCACGATTTCAACCCTTTTGTCATCTGAAAAATTCAAAAAAGTTATCAGTAAAAATGGCATTATGGTAGGAACCAAGAAAAGTGAAAAAAAATCTCGCAAAATGGCGGCTGCTCAAAAAAAATTGTTTTTTTTCAGCTAGTTTTACTAGTTAGCTAGTTAGCTTACTTTTCCGAATTTTGAAAATATTTAAATTTTTTGTTTTTTCCTACCACATAAGAATATATTAAAAAAATCAAGCTAAATTTCAAAAAAACGGGTCAATTAGATCTTGAAATTTCATGACAAACGTTTCGAAAAAAGTAGTTTCGAGAAAAACGCGTTTTCTATTTAGATTCCATATAAACCGGTCGAATCACCACGAAAATACTTAAAGCGAAGTATAAAACGCGCGGGAACTTTTTAAATATTTATAATAAATGTTTTAAAATATATTTTCTAATTTGCCACATTTTGGCCAGTAAATGCTCGAGGGTGTTAGCAAATTGGCCAATATGCGGCCAATAACGCTCCAGTGATTAAAACAAATAAGGTCTATTACTATTATCAAAGATGATACTTAAAAGAATTCAAAATCTACTCTTTCACGGATAGCGAAGGTTTAATTATTTTAGGATCACTTTGTTCAGTTATGCTTTATATGTAATAGAATAGTCAATTGTTTGCGCCAGTATTTTCTTGAAAGTTTTGAGTTTTCGTATGGACAGAACTATTTATTCATATTCATATTAATACGAACGGGCGAAACAAAAAAGTGTTAATTAATTTGCGCATCTCTGAAAGAAAGCGAAATGAATTCTTTTAAGTATCAACTTGTTACCCTTAAAGTGTAATGACATATCGTTATGTGTTTGTGTTATAAGATTAAAGGGAGATGTAATAATGAGCCTTTGTCGGGCTCGGGTGTATTCTGCTAGTCAACTTTGATTTCCTCACAGGAAACCTTGGACGCCAAACCCAGTCTAATGTCTGGGTATGTCAACCAGCGGAGAACACGGTACTCAATTCTCAGAGTGTGGGCCATTGGTTTTCATAGCATTCCTGAAAAGGCTGCACAAGGATTCTACATAATAAAACAAAATGTAGAGTATAGAATCGGTTCACTGTATTGATTTCGTAAGACATAATAAAATAAATGGTATGGACTCACCCCCCGGGACCAATATCGTAATTTTATGCTATTCCTAGCTACCCTAATTAAATTTACTGCCACCGAACTCCCGATGTCGGGAGAACCAACCCCACCTCCTGGTGGCAAGGGTGGTCCCAACCTCTGCGGCTCAGCTTGGCCCTGCGACCTCCTCAGCAGTCGCATGGAAGTGATGTTAGACCTGGACCCTCAGGAGAAGGAAGGAGTACCCAGACTCTACTCCAAGTTGTAAAGGAAGGCCCGTCAGCAATTCGAGGCGAAGAATCGTTCAACACTGCGGAATCTCGGGTTTGTTCCATAAATAAACCCTCGGGGGGAATTCGATAGTTGGCCTGCATATAATCACGGGCGCAGCGAGTTATTATTTAATCCGATGACTCGGATAATGGGGGACAATAGTCTTTTCACTCGGACATTGCCAATTCACTCGTGGTCACTGGGACCCTCGCGAAACTCACATTTTACGTGAATAAATCTTCGGTTAGTTGCACCGCGCACCATTATAAGCGTGGCGGGTTATTATATACACCGATGTCTCGGATAAAGAGGTACATTGAACGTAACACACGTACATCGCCATTAACTCGTGGTCACTTTTGGGACCCGCGCGAAAACTCGCATTTTACGCGAATAAATCTTTGATTTTTATATTTAAAAAAAACACAACGTGTTTCCGTCCCCCGAATGCAGATGCCCAAAACTTGGATTTCAATCACATCGTCTTAAAACTTAACATTAATTGACCGTTGTTTTCACGGCGTACCGCACATCTCGCCGTCAAAACCAGAGTCCGGATCCGGAAAACAAACCCAAAAAAAACCGCCGCCTACCGACACGTTGAACGAAACTCCCCTAGGTTTGCCAACCTAACCAATTAAAATGCATTTAAAAAAAATAGTACCTAACTTACGATAAATACAATCGCTTCATAA